>OY796856.1:26618388-27888388 GCA_963680765.1 Agrochola lychnidis
TGTAACCATATTAAAGTAATCGAATCGTAAAATACTTATTATTGAGTAGTTCCGGTGGCTATTTGTGGTCTTCATCGTCAGTTCTACTTAACCAAATAGTGCTTTCCAAGAGCAACTGCACGAGTTACTATAAAAAACACCCAAATCGCTATAGGTTTGCCTATAATATTTGAAGAGTTCCTCTTGGTTTTCTCTAGGATGCCATCATCAGATCCTGGTTTCCTTATCATGATACCACCCTTAAAATATTTTCTTTCCAACAAAAAAAGAATCATTAAAATCGGTTCATAAACGACGAAGTTATCCGCGAACACATATAAAAAAATATATATACGGTCGAATTGAGAAACCTCCTTTTTTTGAAGTCGGTTAAAAATACCGTACTTCTTTCCTGAAACATTCATCGCATTTCAGCACTAAATCCAATATACTATTCAACGTCTTCTAAATCGTTACATATAATGACTGTAATGTATTTCAAAACGGTGGTAGGTAGGTGACAATCTCCTGCAACTGAAGAAATACGCAATAGATCTAAGATTAAATTTAAATTTACTACCAGCGTGTGGGCAAAAATGTTTTGTTTTCATTTTATTTTAGCACATATTTGACCGGTCATTCTGAAAATATTTCGAGGTGAATCTTTTTTATGTCGGTAATTGAGTTGCTTTGCAGGTTTGAGGTAAAAGTTGCAATACAATCAGCTTTTGTTAAAGACAAAATAAATATCCAGAATCAAACGAAATCTATCGTTATTAACACCGAATCTGTCACCAAGGGGAGTATATTATACACCAAGGGGATAAAGCACTGTCTTAAGAGCGTTTCTACCGAAAGTGGGCAACGTCGCAAATAGCTGTCAAATATTTTGCTGTTTTGATTAATTTGGCAACATTATTGTGTGGAAATATGAAATATGTCTAACTAGTTAACTAAAATATTGATTATGGAATGCAATAATTAATACCGTAACACCGAATGTTTGGTTTGAAATGTAAAAAAAGTATTTGGAAATTTTCCAAATTATTTTTTTACACCTAAAACGGTTACAACATCAAATTCAGTGTTATTAATATTCTAGTTCACTAGATAGCCATATTTATTATTTCCATACAGTAATATTGCCAAATTAATCAAAACAAAGAAATATTTGACAGCTATTTGCGACGTTGCCAACTTTCTATGTAAACGCTCTTCGCTAGTCACGGGTGCTATATTGAATCCCGACCGAAGCAAGGGAGTTAAAAATTAAAATCCTGATCGAAGCGACGGTTACAAGCTTGCCTAAGATGAAGACACACCAGAATACTCTGCTTTTCACATCTTCAACCGTGACTCCCACGTGACACTCGCCTGACACTCGCGTGACAGTCAGCGGAGTGTCACGAAAATGTTCGGAACGGAACCCTAAAAACAAGATAAATAGCCACCAACCGATACAGAGTATAATCTAAGCTAAAAACATTCATTTACGAAACTAAACCAAAATTAACCCATAGTATTAAAGTAACTATAAAAATGTAGGTTACAAGATCCGCGCAAAGCAAACTGCCACTTTAAATGCAAGTTACGACCCGGGAAGCGAACCTGGGCCATCGAGCACGCTCCCTGTGTAAACATCATGATGATCTTAGTTTTCTAATCCTATACTTTATTATATTTTGAATACGGCAGCTATAAAAATTGATTGTACTATAGATTCGTAGCCGACTTCAAAATAGATTAGTTATGTATTTGGTAGATTACTTCAGTAGGTCAGTGGGGAAATGGGGGATTTGGGGAGATTACGTAAGAAACGTATTTCGTTCAAACTGAACGATTTACCTTTATTATCCTTAAGATTTACTGTTTAGATAATTATTTTGTGGATAGTAGAGATAATCTTAGTCATTTGTGGTAAACAAATCTATACTTAGTTTTTGCTTGACAGAGGATTTTCTTTTGATTCTTCTTTTGAAACGAAGTTCCTCATCGCACGTTATAGTCTGCACACTTGGCGAATGAGAGCTACTCTGAAAAAATTGTAACATTAAGACACTTTTTTAAATTTAGTTCCTCTTAAGAACGCGGCGACGCATGAATGCAATTTGGGCATATTTCCACCATATTATGGTGTTATTCGGATATAGACAGTGTTTATCTAAGCTTCCACATCTATTTTTTCCAAAAAACTTTTCTAAAATGAAGTTTAAACGAATTTAATTTCGCACATTTTTACAGCGTAAATGACATGTCTTCATATTGTTTTTCTGTTTTATAAACAACAATATTTATAATATTGTTTCTGCAGAAGCGTAGCTTATATTATCAAGTTACAAATTATAGAAAAAAATATGGAAAAGCATTTAGTTTTTATTCATCATTTTTGGTATTACGGAACACCAAATACATCAAAAATTTTCGAAAGCTAGTAGTGCTATCGCGTCAAGCAACAATTGTCAATATGTGCGTGGTAGTATTGCTCACTGTAGGTGTATATCGCTCCGACAGGCTTCTCACCCAAAAAAAAAGCACTCACACTAGCGCAACGTGCTTGAAATTGAATTTTGCAAACATCTCGATTTGTAGTTGCGAGTCGTGTTCGCAGGCCTCTTAAACACTGTTAATTTATTTCATTGTACCTGTTATACATAACATATAGAGAAAAAAACTTCGTTCCATCCGGGTGTCCCACGACACCTCTCGACTCTTTCTTTAATTAATTTAAACTATAAGGTCGGTTTGACCACCAAGTTTATAAAAGCTACATTGAAGAAGGTGTCACAGTAAAACAAGTCTTCATATTTAAAGTGCAAAAAAGTTTCCTTATAAATAAAGCCCCTTTGAAAACACTTAGCTTCTGAAATAACACCAATTTCCTTTATTTTTCTCCTGAACCCTGTAATCTACTTAAGGACACCATAACTCAAGGAGACATCTATCACTCAGCCAACTAGGTTTATCATATTGTAAATCATACGACGCACTTTTGTATCACCAACATTTACTTCCACCCGAGCTAATTAAAATTCAACCTTGTCTTACTGAATATAGAGGTATGGTTGGTGGTTGTGATAAAGATGTAGTTGGATACTCAGAAACTTCAAAGGGCCGATTATGACATCTGTTTTATAGTGTATCCGTCTGTTCTCACAAGGTGACCCATTACAAATATTTTATAGTAAGTGTAATGTGTACATTCATTCGGATGCTTTAGATTCCGCCGCGTGGAATCGTTTGCCAATGTTAGGATGTTTGTGTCGGGGAGATGTTAGGAACTGTATAAATGACGGTATATACAGTATTTCCTCGGTGGATCAATCTCAGAAACCTATTTTAGTGCTACAAATCTGTTATTTTGGATTAATTAGGCATACCTTTAGTATTGAAGTAGGTAACTGTATTTAACCTCAACGTTTGAAATTAAATCTTTTACAAAATATTAACATTTAAAAAGTCATGTCTTTTGTAAGTGTATCAACTTGATGTAAATATGATCTTGCTACGAGAGAAGAAAAGAATATTAAACTAAATGCTCAGCATTTAGAAACTCTGCTTAACATTGCTGACGAACGATCAGAAACTTTGGGAGCTTTTGTTAGTAATGTATGTCCAGGTGAAAGTAATTAATTGGACACAGAAACCATAAAGAATAGAACGTTCTAATAAACAGTAAATTAATGTCTTTCTTTTAATCTATAATCACCACAGTATAACATATTAACAAGTAGATCAATCGTCTAAAACTATTTTCACGTCCATAAGTGCATACGACAGCCCTTAATCACAACGGTAATAAGCATATATTACCTCCACAAAAAACGCAGAAATACACTAAAAGAATTTACTATGTTGATAACATTTTGTTTATAAAAATACGGCACGGAACGTGGACCGTGTCAACCTATTTGTCACTTTGACAAACTACTTCCTAGATGTCATAGCGTATACGGTGACCGGGGGCAATTGATTTACTGACTAACGCCTGCACTGTGCCATTAAATCATTGTGTGATTCTTTTTGATTTTTTTAATAATTTTGTGTTTTTGCTTATAAGCTGTTTTACGTGAGTGATTTGTGGCGTTTTGAGTAGGAGACGCCCAATGCATCAGATGAGTTTCATAATTAGATACTAATTCTAGAAACAGTAGCCAGCAACTAATCTACCCACAGTTCTTAAAAGAATACTAAGCAACTGATTTCAGCCTGGTTCACCGCCAGTACATTCTCTGTCCTGAATCAAAACCACTTACTTCCCCAACAAATTTTTGCAAAACATTTTCGGCTACTTCAAACAATTTTGTCACCGCTACAGACTTCTTTATCAGCTGATATGTTCTGTATAAATCTCATTGAGAAAACTGAGGTGAAGTGAGCTTGAATTGAGCTGTTAATACTGTCAACCTCTCTAGCATCAGGTGGGATGACAGCTCTTTCTCTCGATCTCACTTCACCTTATGTTACTGCAACTGCTCACCTGATTTATCAACAGCTGATTTGAAATTCCCTTTCATATTATTATCTATTCACAATTGGAATAACAGACGTGCAGTGGATGTTCGTTATTTACGTTTTCAAATATTATATTCAGCATATTGAGAGAACAACTAAAGAGCAGAACCACTCTTTGAACTTAAAACCAGTTGAAAAATAACAAACTTTTCCTTTGTCCTCACATCAAAAGCCATATCGAATTCAAAGCAAAAATTGGGTCAGTCTACTCCCTCTAATCTTGCTCTCCAGAATCTTGTACAAGATCAAAATACAATATCTACCGGAACAGCGGCCACAGACAATTTGTCATCTGTCAACCTGTACTTTAATTACGGGCGTCTCCTCGCCCCCCGCCTCGCCGCTACACCCCGGACACCTTGATTAAACGCGGGGTCATACTTGTCATTTTTGGATTGACGTCCGCTGCAAGGTGACGTCCGCTAGATTAATTTGGGTTTTGGGCTGGAACTGGGAGCTTAGAATCTTAGAATATTATGAGGTGTAGCGCTAGATTTGAAGTTAATTTCACGGGGTTTTCAGTTTACCGGTTATTATGAAACTTCCAAGAAATTAATCCAGGTTAATAAGTTTCGTTTCTGTATCAAGGAAAACCTAGCAAGTAGTTGGAAAAATGACGTATGTAGATACAAAGTTTTCATCAGCGTCTATTGCTTTTACAGTCGATGTTCTGGACCCTTAAAGATACCTAAAAGTAATTTATGTATTTAGACTAGCAGCTGCAAAAACACAGCTGACGCTAGAAAAATATCAGACGTAACTTTCCTTTTTAATTTTCCTATAACCTCCATCTCATCAAATCAAGATGCTTCTTCGAATTGTTCGCTACTTCGCTCACCATTACCGCAAAACAAAAGCAGTTGACATTCTCGTTTAGAAACAAAAGCGCGATGAAACAAATAGTGGCATCGATCACGGAGCGATACAAATGCCGCCATTGGCTGCCGTGACAGCCCGGTGGCCACACGATTGTCATCAGAAATAACATTTGTTGTAACACTTTGTATCTGTTATACTGTGGAGTTATTTTTAAAAAGATTGAAAGATTTTTAGTATTTTGTTGTGATTTATTGGGGCTCGTATGTCTGGTGCCAATACCTACGGAATGGTCTATTTCATCTATATTTTGGGCATATAAATATGTTGTTATAAGGCTCTTACAATTTTCTCCCAATTTAAAACCTATAACTCTCCTTGTATCTCTCTCTCAATTTTAACTGCAGATTGGGGCAGCCTTTTCTTTATTTGTCATGTTTTTAGATTTTCACATCCAGAACAAAACATTTCAAATCTTTTGTAATTTACGTCATAGTTCCAATTTCAACTTAGCTTTAATCATCTTCAACGCCACCACAGGAAAACTAGATCCATTCATATCTTAACCACCTCACTGAGAGGCAGCTGTCACAAACATTGCAACCAGTACTATAATCACTCAATTCCCACATTCAGCTATTAGCCGTCGTACCTTCCCGTGTGTTGCGTGTGTAAATAAGACTAATTATTTTCTAAACGCCGCCTGACGTTACGGCTAAATACACAGTGCACTGTACTAAATTCATTTCATGGCACGTCAATTAACCTGGGCTTGAAATATAAATCATTCGTGTTCGTTCGTTTCCGTTCGGGTGACGAAATGAGGAGATGCAAAAGGTTTAGTTGGCAAGCGTAAGCAACACATACAACTCAATTTGTTCTCGCATAACCAGCCTGAAATGTTTCCACTGGATTAAGACCTCGTTTTGGGAAAGCTGTAATCCACCACGCGGGCCCATTGCAGGTTGGTGGTAGTCATACGTATTTGTTTATTTTGGTGGATATTGAACCTGTTGGTCCTTGTTCCAAAATGATGAAATCCTGAGAACTGACTGGTAATATTTGTCAGCAAAATTGTTCTTAGCAATTGAATCATAGATCAAGAGTCAAACAATAGACACATGCAAGTTATTTGCAATGGCAAAGATTCAAAACAGTTCCGTTTAATACACAAATGTTAAAATTCATCATCATCACTTCAGACGTCCACTGCTGGCCATAGGCCTCCCCCAAGCCTGTGCTTCCCGCATCCAACGGATTCTTGTGGCTTTCACAAGGTCATGTTAAAAAAAGCCATATCTATTGAAAAGCCCTTTTACGTAGATCGTAGACCTTCTGTAAATTCTTATCTCATAGTATGAACTCATGCGCAACTTAGTCGCGATGTCGCGTCACGTCGACAAAGCGTTTGATTTACCGTCGCTATAGAAAAAACATTAGTGCGAACTATATTTGAATCAATACGATTCGTTCGATTATGTGCAAAGAGATGATGTCATCGGTGTTTGAGGGTTTAAGAGGGCACCTTCAGGTTCTCCTGTCATGTCTTCGTTAGCACGACCTATGAAAAGTAACTCATGCAAGGTAAAATATTAGCCAGTACAGTGTGTAAGCGAAAACATTTAAGTAAGCATCGCCTCATCTAGGCAATTGAAATTCAAAAGCATCGAATTGAAAAATCTAAGTTGGTTCTATTTATTTAGTTTTCTCTCCATGATATCAACAAAATATCTCGAATTTGTACTGCAATGTAAGTAATTGTAATTACTATGTAATGAGTAGGTAGATAGGTAAGGTGAGTGGGGGCAAGATGAAAAACGAGGTAACACAAAAAGTCGTCCATAGCGCCAGATTCTGTGCAGTTTTAGCAATTATGGCAACATTGTTAAGACCGCTATTTTGTTACGTCGCACACCTCAGTCACACACACACACCTTAGTGAGCGGTTTGTGTGAAAAATGTCTGCACATCGACTTTTACGCAAGTTAATCGAGATTTTTAATCTTACCCCGTGTCCTGTAACTTTAATTACGTGGTAGGTATGAGTGTTTTATTGGAATATCTACTTATTATTTGTAATTCTTAGTTGTGTTATAACATCTAAATATGGCTATTTTTCTTATTTTAGGATTTATTTCAATTTTCCGTCTTTACCCATCAATATTTGACGGGGTAAGATAAACATTTAAAAGACAAAGATGAAAGAACGATGCGAAATTTTGTTTTGTATCTTCATAGTAGGATAAAGTAAAGGGTAAAGGATTTATTTGACTGATACTGATGTTTTATTGTCAGTATAACCTTATCCAATTAAAGTGGAAAGTTTGAGAACCTCTACTTTCAATGTTCCCCCGGTCGAGTAAGATAGATATATAGTTTTTTTTAAAATCGTTTTATCTTTGTTAACTAAAGGTATTTGGACACTACAGACAGTTAAGAGTTTTAAGGGCACTTCAAACTTTAGACTAATGAACACCAACAACGTCTGATAATCATTTGAACGATTTTAGAAACTATTTCGATCTTTCCCCATCACCCTTTCATCTTCCCCCTGTTTCAGTTTCATGATAAAAACATTTTACTTAATTTTTCAAATATATTAATTAATAAATATATTTTTTTTTCTGCTTTCTAACAGATTTAGCAGGATGTTATCAATGTGATGGAAAAATATACTTTTTGCTCTTTACTCACTACAAAGATTTTTTTTGCATATCGACGCTAGAAAGGCAAATTGTATTAACGACCATTGCTTAAACTGTTCAATAAATTGATTTGAAGTTTTACTTTTCACAAAAAAAATCATAATAAATTAACAACTAGAGTATTTTTGTTGAAATTCAAAATAGTTATTGTTTAATATGTTTATTATTTAATTAGTAACTCAAAATATTTTTTTATGCCTTTTTGATCTATTTTTAGGAGATAATACAAGATTGTGAATAATCTTGGTCAGGTAAAATTGACTTAAGTCACAATTCCAACATTAGAAGTCCTGTAAAAAATGTTTTAACGATCGAATAGCTGCATACAACCTACAACTAAAGTATCTTATGTTCCATTCGGTAAACTTTAATATTCCAATAAAATGTTTTAACAGGCCGAGTTAGTCAACCAAGGAAAACCAAAAAATCTAATCTTACTCATTAATCTTAGTTACGGTTAGGATCAAGGTATTATATCCCAATATTACTTTAGTTTTTAGCGGCAGGTAAAAATAAAATACAAAATAAAGAAGTATAACAATTGCAATTATACAACAGCACACTTCACAAAGTTAAACAGTTGATAAATAACAACAAAAACATAAAATAACTTGTTTATAACTTAAAAAAACTAAATCAAAAACGAGATTCACATTTATAATTAAACAAAAAACTACGTACTTTTTGAGATCAAGTCTAATAAAAATTATACAGATGTTCGTATGACATGTAGTAACAAAACATAAAGCAACTTTTTACATTAATTTTATTAAACAAAAAACCACTCAACTTTGACATCAATCAGTCTTATGAAAATTATACAGATACAACAATATTAAACATTACTAGTATGTGCCTAGTAGACTCTTATAGGTACTAGGTAGTGTAATAAAAAGTAAAACCATTTAACAAATAGGTACTCGAATAACACACTGTGTTCAATTGCGAAAAAAAAATCACGATTTTTTTTAATAAATCAAATTTTGGTGAAATACCTAACTTATAAAATTGTATAATGTCACGGTTATTCACATGCGATAATGTACATGGTAAATATCCCACTTTAGTATTTACTATTTACCTAACTTCAATCGTCGACGTCTTCTACAAATCTGGCAACAATTCTTTAACGTTGCAAGTTTTCAAATTAAGATAGTCCTCATGATACCTACGTGTGTACGTGAGATTTCACAAAGCTTTATCAAATCAGCATAATTTGTATTTAGTAATAGGAAGTCTGTTTTATACAAATTATCTCCTGGACACCTATTTTTACCAATAACTTCAACCTTTTTAGTAGCTGCTATGTGATTTATGCTGTATTTTATTTATAAAAATATCATCTAAATCCTTTTTCTAAAATGTAACATACTTTTTTTTGTTGTTCTGGGCGGAGCGGGAGAGCGTGTCAGACTCTTACTGACTAAAACCCAGTCGTGTTCCTTCAGTTGCCTGTATGTTGCCAGAGGCCACGATATCTCTTTCGAACTTTCCCGCGACCCCGGCAGGCATCGGTCCTAGCGGACCCCGTCAGTTGTGCTAACATCTCTTTAAGGCGCGCGTGGAACACAACGCGCCGTTGATCCGGGTCTGGTCCTTATCGAATGACGAGCTACCCATTGCTCACCGTCCGCAAGCCCACGCTCGCCTACGGTGGCCGGGAATCGGTCTGGGATTTACGACGCCCAGGGCATCTCCTGTGGCGACTAGGGACGTGAAGGCGCGAAGTTTGCCTCTCCCTCACGCGTTCTCCCTCACGCTTCCTCCTTCGCGAGCGTTACTCTCGCTCCGTACCATGGTCTGGACAGAGGCCGGATGCGAGAGTTCACCGCCGCCGATCACGTCCACGAGGACACGGCGGTGCTCCGCCCAAGCCGGGCAGACCTCCACCGTATGCTCCACCGTGTCCTCCAGGCGATCCGATCCACACCATGGTGACACCCGGGCGTTTCCTCCCGCCTTATCCGGAACAGGAACTTCCCGAAACATCCGTGTCCGGTGAGGACCTGCGTCAGGCGAAAGGTGAGGACTCCCTGGCGCCTCTCTAGCCACTCTTTATATAGGCGACTTATCGCTGCAATTGTGGCTTCCCCAGCACTGGGTTGCGACAATAACACTCTCTATGACGCCATGAGATCCCGCCGGAGCTCTGCCGCTGTGCCGTGATTTTTCGCGGCATCGTAGTTACGCCCCGGCGTTTCGCCTCCTCGCGCCACTCCCAGATGTAAATGTAACATACTTGATGGCTGGTTTCCTCAATAATATTCGATTCGTCTGCTACTACGTTTTCGTCCTAAAGTAAAAACAAATACGGGTATTAAATGTCGGTAGGTATGTTAATAGTTAGTTCTCAGTTCATGCATTTTGATTTGGTAGGTACTTTCCTGTTCACAGTCAGCTAAATATGGTTCAAACATAAATGTCCTTCTTAGTCTAATGGATCTAACGTTTCTTAATATCCTCTTGCATCGTTCGGACGCCACTATAAATTGATGTCTGACTGTTGGTGTATTTAAGAGAAAACAATTTTCGAGTAAAGCGGGCAGTTCGTGCGTGATCACCGACATCGACAGTGCGTGGTTGACTGAAGCGCCATCACAACGCTCAGACCTTATTCGCACCGGTTCGCGCGCATAAAATGTGCTCCCGGAGTACAGCTTATCTGCCACTATTTCACACAAAAACTATTTTTTAAGTAGGCTTAACTTACTAAAACAAAAAACTTTGCTTTTATTAAAGTAGCTTAAATGCTTACGATATGTCAAGATTGTGCCGGGTAAAAATGTATGATCGACCAACTTATTATTAAACATTGACGACAAAATGCGCTTAACGTCCAAATTATTGTAATTAGTAGAAAGGTACAGTGTTTTAACGGACAATAAACAAAAAATTATGCACCGATAAATTGTTTTATTTTCATGATTTGATAAAGTGGCCAACTAGTAAAACGGTTTATTGAAAAAACAATGAAAAAAATGATTTGGTAAAGTGTCATAAGATTAAATCTTTAATTAAACAAAATAAGCTAAATGAATTAAGGCCAACTTTCTAACGATATGTACGGTTTATGAAACAAATGACGAAAATGGTTGGATTTAAAACAAAATTCAATACGAAAATGACTGAAATCACCGTTGTATTAACGACCAAAAAAGTGTTCAGATTTAAATGAAACCTAGACCATTCGAAAGAGAAAAATCTGCCGATTCCAACGATATAAATAACTCAATTTTGACCAAGGTGGTCGTTCATACAATATGCCTTTCTAGCGTCGATATACTAATATGTACTGTTCTACAAGACTTCAAATACAACACTGCTCATCTCATCAAAAAATCGTTCGATCTTGCCCCCACTCACCTTAGAATATTCTTTATTATGTTCACCATAAAAATTACAGACATTTACATTGGGTGACACAATGGACGGTCTTATCGCTAAAAGCGATCTTTTACAGACAACTAGGTAGGCTGACTTTGTAGTCGCTTTACCTCGGATTTCTGGCAAGTCACACTTCTTAATTCTAGCATTCATGACTCCAATGCCAATGTATACTTTGTCCATTGCCAATCATTAAGTACTCCCGGTGAAGCAAAACATTGTGAGGAAACCGGCATGTCTTAAAACCAAAAATTCAAAGACATGCGTTATTCGCCAACATGCACTGGGCTCGCGTGGTGGATTATGGCCCATTCCCTCTCACAGAGAGGATGCCTATGTCCAAGTGGGAACATTAATGGCTGATTGTGCTAAGTACTCCCAATAAGGTTAAAAGAATTAGAGTTTCCTATTTGTGGCAATCCGAATCTGCGTTGGTGTGGTTATCATCTGGAAGCTCGTTAACGAAGATTGAAGATTCTTTTGATTTGGTCGAATATACTGCAGTCCATAATAAGTCTCTCTTCTAACAGTTGACTAACTCAAAATGCCTATAATTTTTCATACTCTTCAATATCTAAATATGAAATCTTGTACTAAGTATTTCTTACATCCACGTCTTTCATCTCGACATCATCTTTAACATCTCATAAACCGCTCCCTCACCATCACCTGACCGACAATACTTTTCTGCTAAACGCTTTAAGCGCTTTATAATTTACAGCGCTCGTAAACTCATGTCTGCTTTTAAGTCTATATGAAATAGTGTAGTTTTGACGTAGGAAAGCGCTGCAGCGGCCATCATTCAGCGAGCAACATCAAAGGACGAGTGTTCATTGCTCGTATGATTGTTTATTTTGTATACTTTGTTGCGTTGACGGAGCAATGGAGTTGAAATGAGGTGTTATTGAAAATTGTGTATTATATATAAGGTGCGTTGAAAAGAAGTGTGAGAAAAAATGAGTTATGTTTTTAGATTTATGCTCATTTTTCTTTACTTTAGTATTACGGAATATATGAGCTGTAGATCAGATTCAGATCTCCAATACTTATTACATAGCGTTCCATAACCACGAATGCAACTTCTAAAACTACTGAAGGAATAAGTATGTATGAATCAAGTGACTTTTTGAAACGTATAGTGCCAAGATCAATTTTATAAGATTACAAAAAAGGAACTCCAATCGGCCCTAAGTCGCTATCAGGGCAAATAATGTTGTTCTGCTTCTCCAAATTACAATAAAATGTAATTACAACATTAACCTCTCAACAAAACTTCTCAGAACTCCTAACCAATTCCAACGAAGCTCATGCACGATGCTACTCCATGCATCCTCACTTCACAAACAGAATATCTCAGTCACCTGCCGCCTTAAACAAGACTTACCGCGAAGACAGATTACTCACTTGCTCAGTCCCCAGACTCCGCAGTTCCTAGGAATGTCTCACACCTGGTCGTCTTGTAACAGCCGGTAAATCTTTCCGGAATAAATTGTGGCTGAATCTGAATGGTAGTCAACGGATTATTCGTTTGAAGTGTTAAATGTTTGTCTTGGACACTACTGAGATGTTTTGACAAAAGAAATAATGTTAATCTGAATGTGGAATAGTTGAATGTGAGACTTAGTTGTAGATGACGTGTTGATAAAGAATGGAGTGACATTGTAGCGTAACTGATTTCAGGTCAGCTCTTTTGCCTGGTGACTATTTCCTGTACCTATTGCACTTCTTTAGTTTCTTACCCACTTTTAAAACCATTTTGCTATTATCAATTGATCAAGGGTCACTCGATAAAATGTCTTTCTTCATTTGCCACGCTCTAGCATTTATCATTTTGTATTCAATGCTACATGCACTAACCATAAATATATCATCAGAAAACACAAATTCCTCCGGACAATCTCCACATAATATTTCCTTTAACACCAAAATCCGTACCAATGTTTCCACCATTCAAACCCGACACCTCCGAAGGTATTCACGCTCCCCCGAATCAGGCGCAGGCAGGGTGTCTGCCTATCCCCTATCCCCATGGCAGCGCTATATGACGCAGATTGTCAGAATAACAATAGGGCAGGACAATGCGCCGGTGGGCGAAACAACCGGACTCTTTGTGGTAAATCCGACATAGACTAGTTGAGGAGAAGTGGCGGAAAAATAATATTAGGCACTTATTACTTGTATTTTCTTGTTCTGTCGAGTATAATATATACATAATGTTAAGTTGAGGAATTTTCGGGTCAGATCATGATTGTGCGACATACTGTTGTTTTTGCGCATATTATCACTGTAATTTCCATTGGTCTACGTACATCTTCAATCTTAAATTACTTCAACAAAACATAACATTACACTAATCATACTATTGTTCCCCAAGTAGAGATAGAATTTTGTTATAATCAGGAGCTTCAGCCTATAATTATGACGCCTTTAGGAGTGTAGTTTTAGGGTGGGACATTACACACCAAAGTCTTGCACACATGGTTTGCCAAGTAAATAAATATTAGATTTATATTTTTTGGCGAAACATAGTTTAATTAATTAGTTTAAATAATTTCTACATACCGAGTCGTTACGGGTCGTCAGAAGCCCGAAAGTCTGACAACCAGTCTTACCTAGTCTAGTCTAGTAGTCTAGTTACTGGGTTGTGGAGGTCAGATAGGCAGTCGCTCCATGTAAAATACTGGTATTCAGCTGCATCCGGTTAGACTGGAAGCTAGGCTAGAAGGCTAGGCAAATTGAAATAGTTTAATTAATTATCAACATTTCCTTGCAGGTTATACTTACCTACCTCTTGGAGGCAACGCAGTCATAGGCACAATTCCACCAACCTACACCAAATACCCACAATACTTCATCCCTATGTTTAGACGGGCATAGTTGAAAGGTGGTGGAATACCTTCACAGATACAATGCGAACGGTTTAATACGACGATTTAGCCCTCCGTCCCATTGTTGTGCTAAATGTTATTCTTAAATTAATCGACCACTAGTATTTCGTGATCTACTGTCTTAACAATAAGGTCTAGATTCGAGTGTTTCGTGATAACAGTACGTCTAAAGGCGGTAACCATTTTTCTTATGTTGAAATTGTTATTAAAGTAAGTATGCTTTCCTTTGTGTGTGATCTGGCTTGACTGAAGAAAATCTGAAAACTTTCACCGTACTTTTGATTCAAGAGCATAAAATAACCACCGTGACTGGATTTTTTTCATGTTTTTTTTTTCATTTCATGAGTCTATTATGTTTCAGTTCAAATATTGATGACCTTGTTCACTGTTTCAGCCATTTTAACGATAAAATTGAATTCCTCTTATAGCAGGTATTTTTGTATCGTTACGAATGAGTTACAAGCTAACCAGCGAACCATGTGTTTATATAGGTGTTTTACGTAAAATATCGACTTTACAACTAATAAATATAAGGTATGTGATATTACAGCACAAATATTTTTATTGCAACGTTCACTTGATTTATTCACAAGGTGCTGATGAAGTTAGGGTTCTGTGATGAAATTAGGTCACATTATTAAATGCAAAATAATTATTTTCCAGTGCAAAAGACACAATCACGCCATCTCTTTAAAAAACTTAGAACATTCTGACAGTATTGTGTTCCATATGGTTTTTCTGAAATTTGAATTCGTATTTGAGTCAAGGAAGGCTTTGATCTTAGTAAATTGGTCCAGCATGGTTTAGTAAATATCAAAACCGTAGTCAAAGATGATCTGTGTTCAGGTGTCGATGCTTTTGCCGACGTAAAACAAAACCAATTTTATGTTACCCTATCAATCATTTTTCACACTATACTGACAGAATAGTGCATCTGTAAATCCCCTACAGGAAGCACATTTCAAAAGAAAATCAACAAAGATTTCTGTAGCTGTTTTTCGTCATCCATCAAGCACTCAAATAATTTTTCTATTAGCAACAATCTTTCTCTCAACACTATATTCATACAGAACCATCGGCCATTTAAACGTCGAACACGTAATTACGGCTCACATAATTCGACGCTAGATCAACAAACAGTGCTGCGCGGGCGCCGAATTATTTGTTGGTTTAACATTTTTTTATTTAGCACACGTGTGGAAGTAAGCCGGCATCATCCGATATTTAGGTGTTTAGGTTTCGCGAATATTTTTTAAACCAGTTTGGTGAGAACTTTTATTTGAATTTCGACGAGGATTAGGTATCCTATGAATTATTTTCTTGACAACGATATCTCTAAATGCCACTGCAGCACAAATTTACGAATATAAATAGTGAACAACACAGTCAATTTATTACAAACGGGCTTCTTTGTCTACTGGAAAACTGTCATGGCATCTCTTAGTTTGTCCCTTCAGCAA
This sequence comes from Agrochola lychnidis, assembly GCA_963680765.1. NCBI lineage: Eukaryota > Metazoa > Arthropoda > Insecta > Lepidoptera > Noctuidae > Agrochola > Agrochola lychnidis. The sequence goes on from OY796856.1 coordinate 26,634,133, forward strand.
AAGTTCACCCTCGACCCTCCATATCTTTCCCTGCTGCCTTCTTCACACCACTTTGGCTTTTTCTTTTGGCTTCTTAACACCGTAGGAAGATTCAGGTGTTCCCGGATATAACAAAAGGTCTTATGATTTAAAATGACAAAAATTTAAAAAAATTAAAACAATAATAAATTGTATCGCTTTTCTCCCCATCAGTACCGGTGAGAAGTGAAAGTATATTACGGCGAGAGCGGGCAGCGGTGGGACGCGCAGGGGGGGGCGCGCCAATTGCGCTGATTGCTTCAATTGCTACCAATAAGCGCAGGCGCACGCTAGAGGTAACGCTTCGCACCATGACCTGCCTTATTGAATGTAGATAACGATGTGTTGTTGTTTACTTTCCTTGTCTATTTATGTGTAAAAGCACATTCTGTAAAAGGAAAACATTGTGATTAATAATGGTGTTGTTTAATGTGGAATCCTCAAGACTTTCTACAGAGAATTCTGATAATTCGTTGCCTTCTAACAATACGAGACTGTGTTCACCGCAGCTTTGGGGAAAACTTGTTTCAGACTACGATGGATTCAATGAATGATTCATTATTTCACAATTGTTTCTAAGTATTTTAGTCGTATTCTTATTATAATACAAATTGCCTCCAATGTCAAATGCTAATAAACACCAATGATAAACTATAGGTTCCCATTAGTGAAAGAATTTTCGGAAACGAATCAGTAAGTAGTTCCGAAGAGAGTAAAGAGGTAAAATTTGTAAGTTTGTAGGTAAAGGGGTAATTTGCTTACAAACTCACTTACAAATAACCCACTCAATTGCTTCACATACACTTTCAAACCAATCCAATGCATCCACCGCTACATAAGCCGACCTCGACACATACCTTCGTACATGCACTCCTGCGCAGGGTCGTCGACCTCGCCGGACATCCCAATTGCTGCACAATAAAGGTGCGTTTACCTCGTGACCCGCCTTGAACTTCGATGGTACCTCGATCGGAGCTCAATGGGAGAGGGAGTCATGGTTATTTTTTGTTTAGTATTGGTTTGTGCATTATCATTGCATAAAGTACTCTTGCGAGGAGCTCGTGGCTAAGTACTAACAGCCGCACGGGTCGATCCATCAGGTTAAGCTACGCTTGCCGGGGTGGTCTGTGGATGGGGGACCATTTCTACATACCGAGACTCCTCCGTGCCTCAGAAAGCACGTTAAGCCGTTTGTCCTGGCTGGTCATTCGTGGACCTTTGGCAATTGTTACGGGTCGTCAGAAGCCCGAAAGTCTGACAACCAGTCTTACCAAGGGGTATCGTATTACCTAGTTACCGGGTTGTGAAGGTCAGATAGGCAGTCATCATCTGCCTAGCCTTTTTCCCAACTATGTTGGGGTCGGCTTCCAGTCTAACCGGATGCAGCTGGATACCAGTATTTCACATGGAGCGACTGCCTATCTGACCTCCACAACCTAGTTAGTACTAGGTAACACGATACCCCTTGGTAAGACTGGTTGTCAGACTTTTTTGGGCTTCTAACTACCCGTAACGACTATCAAAGATCTACAAACGACAGCCGGGACCAACGGCTTAACGTGCTTTCCGAGGCACGGAGGGGTCTTGGTATGTAAAGATGGTCACCCATCCACAGACCAACCGCGGCAAGCGTAGCTTAATCTGATCGATCGACCCGTGCAGCTGTTGTTACTTAGCCACAAGCCCCTCCAAGGTCAGATAGGCAGTCGCTCCATGTAAAATACTGGTATTCAGCTGCATCCGGTTAGACTGGACTGCAAAAGGCAGGCAAATTGAAAGTACTCTTGCGATAACATGACAGATCTAGCGAAAGAGACGTCACATGGGTGACAGTGACGTGGTTCTACAAAGGCTGTAAGAAGGAAACCTGTAGGAAACTACGTTTAAAAATAAACTTTTAAAATTATAATCATTATTTTAAAAGATTTTTTTTAAATTTTATAATTATTGGTTAATAATATTAATATTCGCGTATAGATTCACTATGTAGCGATAAGGTAAAATATTATTGTGACGTATCACAATCACTACATGAAACAAAGTCTCCCCGCCGCGGCGTCGGTCTGTCTGTCTGAACGTGATAAACTCAAAAACTGCCAAACGGATTTTCATACTGTTACCACCAATGGAAAGAGTGATTCATGATGACGGTTTTGTGTAAATTGGCTGAAATATGACGCTGATAGATGAAGATATCTGAAAAAATCATGCCGACTGGCATGCGCCGCGTGAACCAATAGAATTATATATAAGAAAACAATATATAACGCACTAATACATCTGGATTTACACATAGGGTACTTTTATCCAAAATCCACGCGGGCGAAGCTGCGGGCAAAAGCCATTCATTTGATTCAGTTCTATTTCAAAACAGTTTCAGACAGATCGGAACGTTCCCTATATGATTTTCGACATTTTCGCTATGTAGCCCTTACATTATTTTCTTCAACAGCATTTTTATATAATTTCTAATGATTTCTACTTCTTTCAAAGATTTTTAATTCAAAACTGCACCGTACCATAAGGACGTAAGTGCCTATAAAATAAAATAGAAAGCTCTGTGTGCCCAACTGTACCGATCAATGAGTCAGGTCTTCCACCTTTTATTGTCGCTTTCATATCGCGGTGTCCGGTTGCCATCCGGGACAATTGGACTGATAGACAGAAAGACTTATACGTGACCAAGGGAAATTGAATTCTATCATCATCAGTTATGTTTGGGTTTAGATTGGAGGAGGAAGGAAAGGTCTAATCGTCTAATCGAGGGAATTTATGTGTGGCTAGGTACCTTTGTTTTGTGTTGGCGTGTAGTGATGAACTTTGATGAATGTCTATCAGTACTTATGGGAGGTGTAGGTTAGTAATGCTGATGGCGCAGCAAATACTCTTTAGGTACCTACTGTATGTTTACATTGACTGTAGAAGAATTGATTCATGCCAGCAACTCTCTAATTTTCTATTCTTAAGAGTCCCCTGGCTGGAGGCTTGCTGCATGGATACAATAGGGATGATGCCTGGGTAAAAAAAAAGAAATTCTATTTAGTCCGTCAGTCAGATATTAAATAAATATTAGACACATATTTTTTGCTTTATCATATTAATAAAAAATTACTTAGATAAAACGCATTAAAGTTGGGGAGTGGGGGTCACTACGCTACAAGTAATTATAAAATCTACATACAAGTAACGTCACGGCACATTTTAACTCAATTTATCGCCGTAATCTTTAGATTACGTAAAAAAAGAAAAAATACGTGTCCAATATTTTTTTAAATCTACCTGACGGACACAAAAAAACGTGTAGCACTCGGAGACTGCCGCGGTAAAGTTATTGCATAGCATTTGTAACCTCCATACTTCCTATCTGTCAACGCTATACTTGGGATGATGACGTGATGACATAAAACAAAAATTACGTTCCCATGACAACATCACGTTTCCCATGACAACATCACGGTGTCATGACATGGTAGGCGGAGTGAGGGTGTTAGGTTTTATTTTCGTTACGGTTTTATTTTCGTTACGGTTTTATTTTAGTTATGTTACGCAATTTCTTGATTCGGTCGCCGCGCTCAAAGCCCGCGATAAAAGCCATGCAATAGCTTAAAAACATTTTTTAGTCATCATCCCTATTACTTAGTGTGGTAAATAAACAAAATTATTGTTATGGCTACCAGACAATGAAACATCAAGTAAGTAATGAAAATAGTCAAGTTGGTCGGAAAATAACAGAAAACGCTGTAGAAACTGTTTTCAATGATGCCACACAAAAACGAAAATGTTGTATGTTTGTTTGTGAAGTTTACCTATTTGAACAAACTTCGAATCAATAACACGATTATAACTGCAAAAAATAAACTCATTTTCATTGCAAACAGCCAAATAACTCAAATACTTGACCACTCTAACGTAATACACTAACTTTTATCTGACCATCTAAAACTGCTCACAAAAATATGAAAACATTCCTTAGTTATACTTACATTACTGCACTAACGATATATAGAAAATCCTGTTTGAACAGAAGTAGCAATGGATTTCGAAATAAAATAATGGTCGTTGTTGGATAGACGGGTAAAAAGGTAGGGGTTCGGTAATAGACAAAGTTAGTTTTTCATAGGCCCACTAATGTTCACGTTTGATAGACGACCGCAATGTGACCACATTACCGTTATACTAGAATTTACGTATAATAGTTTACGTAAAATTTTGGTGAAAGAAAAGTTTTTCTTAAGTAGCTAAAAGTACTAAGTTACTTAGTAGAAAGTAATAATTACATTAGTTTTGACTTAGAAAATTACTACATTATTCTTTGTTTTCATTTAGTAAAGCGGACTAAAATGTACAAATATTAATAGGCGATACAAGTGAGATATTCAGAAGATTAAAGGCACATTCTTTTAATAATATATCGGTAATAATTAGTATCAAAAGAGAATACGGTGAGAGACTAATGCCTAATGATTCAGATGGAACAAAATGGAGGACATTAAAAAAGTTAAACGACATTGTGTTTCTTTGTAATTATTATCGTGAGACAGCTGCTGTGGTATGTGAGAAATTAATAAAAGGACTGAAGGGATACACACGTCATGGGTATTTTAAATGCTCTTAAATTTCGTAGAAGAACAAGGTGCAACAGTACATAAGGAGTAGTGATCTAACGCAGAAGAAGAATTTAAATATTGGGAACTTTCAGCTAGCTCAGGTAAGTGTAGGTATTCGGTATAGTGTGAGTATTCAGCTAGTTGTTATTCTATTAAAATTCGGAGCTTTTGACGAAATCATGATAAAGCCTATTTGCGTAGGTTCCCACAAGACAAGGAAAATGTAACCTTAAAAATATTGCCAAATCATTGCTTACACACCTATCTATAAATCACTCAATTTCAAACAAAAAAAAAATACATTTCTTCCAAAAAGTAAACAGCATCCCCCAACCTGCTTGGTCACGACTTTATCACAAGATTTATGATAATGATTATTCATCTGACGACCTCCGCCCACGGCGCAAGGTGATGTCCGACCGGAAACGGAAGGGCGCTGGGCGGGCGGCCGCCCCGTGTCTTAATTTCCGGTCACATCGCATCACAGATCTCCTTACGATTATGCTCCTCTCTTATCCCCGGGTGATGCTGGATGGGTATTTTTCGTGGAAATTGGGAGTAGGTAGTGTTTTATAGATAGGTAGATATCGGAATGTTTTGATAATAATGAAAACAAGTGATTATATACGTCAGTAATTTTTCCAAAACTTCTTGTGCATCGCCTAGTGCGATAGTTATGTATAAAGTAATTAAAACATGTTATAGATACACATTTTTTTTAAATTATCTGCTTACTTTTTATCAGGCCAATGAACCTACTAATTAACTATTTCAACCGTATTACTTTTATTGATACCAACAATCTAAAATTTCCAAGAAAAAGCGACACAAAATTTCCAAACGCTATTACATTCCCAATGCGAATTTCAAATGTCCCATCTTTGAATATAACGAAAGAAAAACACATATAATTTGACAAACCCGACCTTAAGCCCTTCAAATAACCGGCCATGTTGTCGAGATCACCTTATTTCGTCTCGATCAGGGTGGACGGGGGAATATTGGAATATTTTTCATACAAACACGACTCTACGTGGACACTTCTACTTGATACAATATTGCTGGGGAATAGTGCCGGCTTACATGGGAGAATTTCCCAATTTCTTTTTCTTATTTTATACGTTGATTTTTCGTTCCAGAAACCAGGATTTAGTTTACCAAAGTCTATCTCTTGCATATTAACAATGGCGGCACTGTCTGATGGCTTGGGACGTTCACACGATTTTATTTGAGGAAACCGATAAGTACCATACAGCATTGTTGTACGGGCCATAATGATGACGTACCTTTGGAACTGTAAGTAATCGAATAGATAAGTTGTATTTTTCATAGTAAGTTTAGTTCTTTTTAACCGACTTCAAAAAAAGGAGCTTGCTCAATTCGACCGTATATATATTATTTTTTTATGTGTATAACTTCGTCGCGGATAACTTCGTCGTTTATGAACTAATTTTGATGAAAGAAAGAAAGAAAAACATTTATTTGGACACAGTTCGTGAAACACAAAACACAAAAATAACACATTGAAAAAAAAAAAATGTTTTTAAAAACAATGGTGTTTGCCTCACGGCTGCGCCAAAAAGGTTCATTTCCGCATTAATGCCAGACAGGTACTGTCTGACGCTGGTTTTCTAATGATGATTCTTTTTTGTTGGAAAGGAGATATCCCAAGGGTGGTACCATGATAAAGAAACCAGGATGGATCTGATGATGGCATCCCAGAGAAATCGAGGGAACTCTTCAAATATTATAGGCATATTATTTTTTATAGTAACTCGTGCAGTTGCTCTTGGAAAGCACCATTTGGTTAAGTGGAACTTATGATGAAGACCACAAATAGCCACCGGAACTACTCCACAAATAGCCACCGGAACTTCACGGGTTGCGATTCAATTACTTTAATATGGTTGCAATGCAATTTATGCTCGTCACAATGCATATGGAGAAGTTGAGCTATGGTAAAGTACCAGGAGAACTCCTCAACGATGAACGTCCCTGCATCGGGAAAAGCAATATTTTGTAAAAGATGGTGAGCAGTTGGCATTAGGCTAATGTAACTTAGATAAATTACAAATTGACCCACTAAAAATCGAGAAATAAAAACTTTTTTCCAAAAAATACAACCGTCTTCCAAAAAACCACTACAAAGTAAAAAATAACTTAAACGAAAGTCGGTGGCAAATAACGAAAATACAAAACCAAAGACACCGACTTTCAAAATTTAAGTGATTTTTCACTTTGTAGTGGTTTTTTGGAATGAGGGGCTTGTGGCTAAGTAATAACAGCTGCACGGGTCGATCGATCAGGTTAAGCTACGCTTGCCGCGGTTGGTCCATGGATGGGTGACCATCTTTACATACCAAGTCCCCTCCGTGCCTCGGAAAGCACGTTAAGCCGTTGGTCCCGGCTGTCATTTGTAGATCTTTGACAGTCGTTACGGGTAGTTAGAAGCCCAAAAAGTCTGACAACCAGTCTTACCAAGGGGTATCGTGTTACCTAGTCACTAGGTTGTGGAGGTCAGATAGGCAGTCGCTCCATGTAAAAATACTGGTATTCAGCTGCATCCGGTTAGACTGGAAGCCGACCCCAACATAGTTGGGAAAAGGCTAGGCAGATGATGAGTGGTTTTTTGGAATCCGGTTGTTTTTTTTGTAAAAAAAATTTTCATAGTAAGTTTAGTTGCTGGAAATTTTGTTGTTCCACTTCTTCTTCCGTATTAAAACACTAAGAAATGGTGAAGGATAGCTGAGGCGTTTTGGGGACTGTCTTATGTAAATCTGACGTTAAAAAAGTGCCTATTCTCAGCCTAAATTGATTAATTATTTTTTGATTTTCACCTTTTTTTTTGGATATGTATTTAATACAGGAATCCCCCCGTTGTATAGTTTCAGCCCAGGTAAGCCTTGCTAGATTATAAGCACGTAGAAGAGAGCTATTAAAATAATATTAGTTGGCATTCATTTGACACGTATAACGTTTAGGTGCCAGAGCTTTGCCAAAACATTAATGCAATTAATTACAGTCATAATTCATGCGATTATTAAATTGGTAATAGGTTCCTACTACAGACGATCATTGATGGACTTTAATATGAATGAACTGTTGATACCGTCGCATCACGTCGACCGTTATGTAAAAGAAACTCTGTAGGTAAGTACTTCCTTCGTATTCTGGAAAATAAGCAAAATCCATTTGAACTTGTTCACAAAAAAGTATAAGTGCTTTGTTTTTAACAAGATTTTCAGACTGCCTCGTTGGTGTAGTGGTCGCAAGCGCTACAGCTGAGCACGAGGGTCCTAGGTTCAATTCCCAGGTTGGGCAAAGTTGCCTTTTCCCATCTGGAATTTCTCAGTAGCAGTCCGGAGCCTGGATTTGTGCCCGGTTGATGGCAATAGGCTCGCCCCCTATATGGAAATCTGGCGAAATGTGAGTTTTCTATAAGTCAATGCCTTCGGGAAGTACGGGCATGATGTTATGTTATTTTCAGAAGTGGTTTGCTTTTCTTTGCCCCATGTAATCCTCTCCTTACCGTAGGTGGTTGTGTCAGTGTCCGGCGGCGGTCAAACTTTATATATTTTATGTTTCGGCACACCGCGCACCTCGCCCCGCACCCCGCAACCCGCTCCACCCACATTTATTACACCACTTGTGTTTCTAGACGAGCTTTAGAATATATCTTATGCGTGTAATGTATTATCTACACTCATCATTTCGATGAAAAAAGTTGGATGTAGAATTGCTATCCAAGTTCTCTTGATTGATGGCAGTAATGAAACAGAATAGATACCTCTAAGCATCAGACGAGTGACCGAACGACCGAACACATGAAAGGGTTAATGGAATGACAGTGTAAAGTTCTGGATGGAGATGGCGTATTGTTACCAAATATTCTAAGGTTGCAGTGACGAGATACTAATTGGTCCATCAGAAGTGCCTCCTATGAACGAAGTAACCAGTTATAAAACTTTTAATGCAGTATCTCGACTATTGAAAAATGCTAATGACAGCAGTACCCACGTGTATATTATTTTAGCCATTGCTATCTACCACAGTAATCGAACTCCAAGATAAAACTACCCCGACATAAACACACCTTCCACTATACCTTCGTAAGTGGGCACACACCCCATATCTTGACAATATCGGGCTATCTCGTTATAATAACGAAGAGTCGTCCAATACAGCGGGTGTCCGTTTACGAGGAACCCTAATCTCACGGAACCCACCTTGATATCGCCTTAATAAAGACGTCACGTGGACACCCATCGTAAAAATCATCTGACGCGATAGAACTAGCTATGTGGAGGTGGACGGGGAGACTGATGTGTGTGTGTGTGCAGGTATATGAAGATTCAAGCTTATTGAAATAATCTTTATAGCGCTGAAAAGATCAGTTTTATATTGTTTCCTTTCCACAACTACATTAATTAGCAGTTAGCTGCTGACAAAGTCTTTCTGAAGGTGCGACGGTATTCTGAATTTTTTCAAAGATTTGGTAATATGTACATACATAATCCTACAAAGACGTAAAGTTCATTAGAACCCACTTAAAGTAGGTACGTGAAAAGTACGTAATACTAGTGCAATTTATCCTTTTTCAGTATACCTAAACCTGGAAAGTAAAAACTGTAAACAACTATATACAGGCCGTCCCAAAATTATGGGACATGAAGGGAAAGTACCTTAAATATCGTAGATAGGGTATTTTGCTGAAAGAAGACTTTATGTTATTTTTAAAAGTTAGTAATTCTGCATTCAAAGATTTTCTAAAAATTACTTGCCTCGTCTGGGAATCGAACCGACTTAAATGTAAAAAAAAAACACCCCTACTTTTATGATGCCAATCGAAAGAATGACCAAAAACTAATAACTCTTCTTAAGTAACATAGTATTTTAAAAGAAACGAACAACGTAAAATGTTTGAGTCAAATTTCAAGAAAGTTATTGATTGCAATATTATTGATCCGGCTCATAATAGTCGGAGAGCAGCAGTTTTTCTAAATGAATGTTTTCCTACTTGGATTGGTACGAATAGACCGATTAGATGGCCGGCCAGATCCCCGGACCTTACACCACTAGATTTCTTCTTTTGGGGATACGTGAAAGATATGCTATACAAAAAGCAATACGAGAACGTGGGCGAGTTACAAACAGAATTGTGCCATATCATATCGAGTATTCACCATAAAATGATAAGAAAATCAACAGGCAGCGGACTCATTAAAACATTGGCGATTTGCGTAAGACAAGAGGGATCACATTTTGAGCATTTAATTAATTAATTTACAAAAAAATACCCACTTAATTGACTACGGCAGTTTCATGTATGTTTTTAATTTGATTAAAATTATTAATTTCACGCTGATCCTTTCTTTTAAAATACTATGTTACTTAAGAAGAGTTATTATTTTTTGGCCATTCTTTCGATTGGCATCATAAAAGTAGGGGTGTTTTTTTTTTACATTTAAGTCGGTTCGATTCCCAGACGAGGCAAGTAATTTTTTGAAAATCGTTGATTGCAGAATTACTAACTTTAAAAATAACATAAAGTCTTCTTTCAGCAATATACCCTATCTACGATATTTAAGGTACTTTTCCTTCATGTTCCATAATTTTGGGACGCCCTGTATTTTAGACAAACACAAAAATCGGTGAGCATTTGTGTAGAGAAAACAGTGTAGGTATATAGGTATACGTGTATGTTTTCTGAAAATCATCAATTCCAGTACAACTTGAAGTAGAAACACAGCTTGGAATAAATACGCAATCAAATCAGAGGAGAGGAAGGTGGGTAAGTTTGGACAACAAAAATAAAAGTAATAAAAAGCAGACGGACGCCGCGATGACCGTCCGGGCGACATGTGGCTGGCCACTTGCATTTTTTAAAAATAAAATTTGCATACGTTTAGGGTCCCGCACGCTTTTCATGGCGGGCTAGGAGACATTTTTAAACAATATTACGAAGGCTAAGGAGTTTATAAAGCGGTTTATACTGCGGTAAGTTCGGGGATCGTCTAATGAAATTGTTTTTGGCTATACGCTACGCTGTAAAGTTTTATTGGAATGGAATTCTGTTTGGGTAGAAACGTTTTTTGGTGATCAGAATTCGGATAGAGTTAGAAAATAATCCGAGATAAACGTGCGTCTATGTGCGCGAAAATCCTGAATACGGGCACCTATTTGAATAAAAAAGTAAATATCGAGCAAAGCTTTGTGGAAGCTAAATGACTTTACCCATCTTTATAAAAGGTTTTATCCAATAAAAATGGAAGGCCCAATTTTATTATGATTTAGCAAAACTATAAAATCTGTGATGTACCATAATTAATTGATCTTTATGAAATACTGTAAATTAAGTTTGTTTTATTTGTTACTAATAGCGTGATTTCCGATTTCCCATTTCTAAAAAAGTCGAAACTATTATCCTCCCATTATTTCAGCTGAGCATCAGCTAATGTATCTCACATCTCACACATCCAAGTGGTCTTCTCATCAATTCCCCTTCCCTTACAAGCCATTCGGAACTACTTAACAGCTTATTTTCAGATCTCCTTTTAATTACCGAATTAAAAGCCACTGGCCTGTGAAAGTGCCACCATTCAGTTCTCACGTCAGTCACTCGGTATCGTTAAAAACAAAACCACCTCAATGTGACATAGGGAAATCATATGACTGTAAATGTCACTTGATTTTCAACCTTATTGCCTAAGTTGTAAGGTGTGAGATAGAAGGTATTATAACGTGTAATGTGTCTCCCACGGTGTTGATTCTATTTACGTATGTGTTGGTTTCGGAGTGTATCGAGATGAGATTGTTGCATGCATTAGTGGTTTTGAATGGTGTGGTTGATCATTTAATTTCTTTATATTAAATTAATAGGAGAATATTTGATTGAATTGAAAAAAAAAAATATGTCAATAAAACACGTAATCCTAATAATTTTGATTGATTGAAATACTGCCTGTTTAAAGAAGATAATCTTAGAAGTAGCAAGATTCTGAAATGAAAGAGGAAGCTTGTCACTTTTCTGGTGCATTTAACGAGAAACTTGGAATAATTTGCATTTAAAATAATATAATTAATGAGAAACCCTACACGAAGCTTAAAAGAAATACTTTGTTAACAAAAATCCTGAAACATGACTAATGAACAGTTTTTCAGTCATTCAGTTCCTTTTTTTGCACATCCTTTACCGCCTGCCAGGTCGCCGCACTACAAGCAGCATTAAGTCGTATCAATCGACAAGAGCCCGTACATCATCGCACGAACGTTCACCTCGCCACCGCGGTCGACGGGCATCGCGTTTTTTTAATTATATTTTTATTTCAATTTCGCAGGCGGTCCACATGTGGCGCCTCTACCCTTCCCACGTCAACGAAGTTCCACAGGTATTTTAGATTTTATGTTTGAGTGGTTAAGGTTGGGTTTGGATTATCTTTGTATGTAGTTGTTTGCTTGTAAGTTGGTAAGCGTAAAATGAACACAAGTAAAGCGTGGACACGTTTATGGTAGAATGCTGAGAACACCTGGAACGGTTCTTGTAACATATTTATACGATTTCTCGGAACAAACGTTTGTTTTGGCACATTCAGATCGTGTTTTGTTATTAATTTTATAATTAATGTGGTGAGAAAATGTATGACTTGTTTCGGCCGAAATTCTCGAGATTCGGGGTAGGGATTGTATATCATTGGTAGATATTAAATGAGGTGAGTAAGTAATACGAAGCATTTTGGTAAAGAGAAAGTCATTCAAGAACGTGCCAATACTTAACAAGAGATTTGGAATAAATACAGAATAGGTATACCTTTTACTTTGTAAATCAAGCCTTCGTATTCTTAAATTATGCATGTTAACTTACTGTACCTACTACACACAGCAATGCTCCCTTCAAAAACAAATCTGCCACAAATTTTCCATTAAATCTACCAAAGTAGGTTTAGGGTGTATTAGTAGTGGTTTTTCTGTTCCGTGCAACAGAATTCATGACCTTTCAGAAGCTCCTGTAAGCAGGAAAATCTTTAAACTTCAGTCTTCCTTGTATGCACCTGAAAAAACCACTCATATCCGTCCTGTTAGTAAAGCATATCTAAGATTATAGGTACCTAATGCAGACCTCTTCAACAATGTAACCCTGTATGGCCTTCGCAAACCGCTCTTCTGTCAGACTCGTCACTCACATTACTCACATACAAAAACAGATGATGTCTAGCTGCGAGTATGTTTTCTCAGCCGACTGCGCCTGTTAACGTCATTAGCCGGTTGTCATCACGACGCGACTCCTGATTAATTGTCTGAACTACGCACTGACAGACAAAATCACTGGCTGTGTCTTATTAGATCATCTCATTATTGTTTTTATTTGACTAATGCTGAATTGATTAGTAGTTGATTTAAAGTAGTATAACGTTTTCTATAGTAAAGCAAAAGCACATTGCAATTGACGGTTTTAAATAGATGTTGCTGAAGGTACAAAATGAAAGGAAACAGCTAATTGACATCAATGTTAACCCTAGTTCATACTTCAGTCGAAAAGAGGCATTGCGCTTTACACAAAACGATTACAAAGTTGAAAAACTCTTTTTAAAGCTTTTTAAGCCCTTTCAACACGCATCTTTCAAAAGTTTTGTTTTCATATCACAGTTTATTTTTATACATTCCCATTTTCACGGCAACTCCTTCAATCTCTGTCATTCTACCTTAAGAACAAGTTTATTTCCGTTGCAAGAGATGTCTTACCTAAATATTTCCCGAACATAAAGATTCCGATGCTCCACCAGCTAATCCAAATACGTTTGTCCACAAAAATGCGTTCAACCTTTATTTTGGGAAAACACGACTATTTCGATGGCGGACGCGACAGGTGTCGTGACTTTAGGGTTGCTAGGGAAAATAATATTGTATAGATGCTTACTGATTTTTTTTATGTCAAGTCAAACTAAAGCAATACTCAATCAATATATTTACATATAGTGTAGTGGGTATGCGGTATTCCGACATAAAATAAAAGAAAACAGCAAAATAAATAGAAAAATAAGCAAGCGGTTACCTTCTTACAACAATTTTTACCAACCATTGGCACCAATGGTTGGTAAATATTTTTTTTATTTCGTAGAGTTGGAAATAAATAACAATTAATTTAGACGTCATTATTTAAGACTATATTTAAGAAAAGATACTTAACAATATCAAATCTGACTGTCTTAAATCGTCATTCATGCATCGCTCTAAAACACATAAGATTAATTTAGAAAATGTTAAAATGTGTTAGATGATATTTTACTTTGACTTTACCTACGGTTATGTGGCAGCCCTGGCCAACAGGCGCAGGTGCCGTGTCGCGGTCGAGCGCGACATTCGTCATTGTCGCGCCATACGCTGAAAGCGTCGCCGCTTTTTCCACCAAATCTAACGTTTACACGTCGCTCCGACGTAGGCGTACAAACAAATACCTGCGACTCTCATAAATCTCGCGACATTAACCTTCTGACACCAAATAATTTATAGTTTTGACGGCAGACTGCACGGTCTAATAAAAAGTCATAAATCATTTTTGTATGTTTATTTAGCGTTCAATTTTAATATTTGTGTAAGTTTATACAGAGTGAGTTATGAAGCTTGTACCGGATGTGGCGAAAATATGTCCGCCTTCTTTGTGTCTCGCACAAGGTGCATGAAACATAAAATAAAAACGCCACAGTTATTTACCTTCCTATATTTTTGGCTCACGAACCAAAGAAAAGCTAGTCTCAGTCGTAATTACCAAAACAATGTTCAAAGCGCGCTACAATCCACTGAAGTTCATCATAAAACTGCCCAATTCTACGTCCCAGAAACACATCAAATAATTTCACTTTCGATTGTTTTCGTAACGTCAGTTATTAAAAGTGGGTAGGATGGGTCAAAGCAACAGAGTATTGGCGGGCAGCCAGAGCTTGCGGGCATTAATCAAACGAGTAGAGGATCACTCAAAAATCGCTTCGTGCGCTCGACAGACGTATCGATAAGTTTGACGATCTTGTAAACACTAACGTTTTTTCAACGTGGGTGTAGATTAGTGTGAGGTACAGAGAGATTAGTGTTGTTTGTTGTAGTTTTTTGTGCAACAACTCGACGGAATTTACAAGTTTGCTGTTCTTGGCTACGCAATGGGATTTTCTTGGGAATCCCACACCGTTTTGTTATTAAAAACAAACCTTGTTTTAAAGAGAAATACCATGAGCTTCTACGACTAAATAACAAGCAGTGACAGTGACAGATAACAGCGAAAAGAAATATCAACGGTAAAACAACCTTCAGGGATGATCTTGAGGTGCCTCTAATTTAATAATATGACCTAGTGCAAGAATTCGATCCGTCAGGTTAAGTTACGCTTGCCGGGGTTGGTCCGTGGATGGGATCTTTACATACCGAAATTCCTCCGTGCCTCGGAAAGCACGTTAAGCCGTTGGTTATGGCTGTCATACGTGAATCTTTGACAGTCGTTACGGGTCGTCAGAAGCCCGAAAGGCTGACAATCAGTCTTACCTAGGGCAAACGTATTACCCAGTTATTGGATTGTGGAGGTCAGATAGGTAGTCGCTCCATGTAAAATACTGGTAAATACTGGTATTTAGCAGCATCCGGTTAGACTGGAAGCGCACCCCAACATAGTTGGAAAAGGCTAGGCAGAACCTAGTGCAAGACTGTTGATCTTGTAATCACGCAAAAAACGTTTCCATGCATCCTCTTAGCTAGAGTCTGGCCACGCCAAGTCTGCAATGGAATAAATAGGTAACCCCAAAAAGTTTAATATAAGGTAAACTTTTACATCAGTCAGCTAAGTTAGTTTCGGGATACTTGAAATGTCAGAAGGCTTACGCTGTAAGATGTTTTCATAAAATAAAGTACAAAAATGGTTAAACCTATTAAAAGTAAAGTGCGGGAGTTATTATAGGTATAATTTATGACATGTAAAATCCAAGATGTGAAGGAACAGCACGATGTCGTCCTTAACCAAAAACGACAATATTTACAAGATATCGAAAAGTTGACGTGTAAGCACAATAGATCTAATGATTTTGATATTATGTCTTTTGATTTTTGCCTAATATATTAATTATCATGTAATAGACTGTCATACCTAAGCTCTACCTTCATATGATGACAAAGCTGTATCAAATCCACACTGGATCGTGCTAAAGTTAAAACAAAAATAAGTTGAAATTAAAAACTATTCTTTATCAGGAATAAATCAAAGTATAAACAAAATAACCTATCAAAAACAAAAAGACAAACAAAGTGTCAAATACTTTTTTCGTAGGAACGATGGTATTGCCGTCTATAGATTTTCAAATTCCACCGTTTTTTTACTTATACAAACTCAGCATGGCTAGACTCTATCTGCGCTAAAGTACCTCATCTCACACTACTCTGTGCTCAAGGTAAACAGGGAGCGTTCACACTGGCCGTCAGCGGCGCGCATTAGCCCGTCATCGCGCGTGTGAACCGCCTTTATCAACAGCCAACCCGACTATGATCTCATAACTGAAGCATAGAGGTGTGATCTCATTGCGGCGAGTGGTAAAAAAATAAATGTATCGGTAAATAATCTCCGACATTGTGAGATTAGGTGGGAAGTTGAAGTTAGTAGGTAGAGTTAATTTTTATCGGGCACATTGTGGAATTTTTCGTAGGAAAAATGCAAGTAGTGTTAATATTTGAAGGAAACTTACGTTTGTAATCTGTTTTTACCCGACTACGGTGTTAGGTAGGTAACTATAATTTATGTGTAGGTAATCTAGCTTTAGAAAATATATTTTACTGTAAATATACTGTTTAACAGGTGCAGTAAGTTACTAAGGCGCCGTTCACGAAAACGACTGATTTTGATCAATTTTGTTCATTGGTTGTGAGAAAGGGAAAAAGAATTTACCTAAACAAAACTATTTGTGATTTGAAAAGTCGAGTTTTATGTTTTGCATGTGGTTGAAAACGATTTTTCAAATAAATTAAGTATTTATGGAAAATCACTAATATTCGCAACAAGTTTTCCGAAAAATGACGCAAGACTGACATTTAGTCATTTTATTACAAGAAACTACTTTTAATTTTGAAAATATGAATATATTATCATCATCATTATATGGTCTACTTGTGGCTGAACCACTTCTTTCAACTTGCATACAAAATATCAAAAACACAATTTTTTTTTTAAACCCAATCTTTAGTCAATTTTTTCCTATTATTTTGCAAACCATATCAAGAAATTTAAATCGGACATTAACCTTCAGCTATCTTTGAGATAAAATCAAATTTTTATTTTATGAATATATAATATCTTCATTAAGTAAACCAAAGGCGAAATATACCATATTTTCAAGAGCGCAAAAGTGATGCAACTATTAACAGGTGCTGTGCCTGACACGAATGGTTTAGCACCGCGAAAACTGTCAAAATCAAAATCAAAATATTTTATTTCACATAAAACTACAAGGGCACTTATGAAACGTCAGAAGCTAGGTGCACGGTTCCAATTGGTCGCTTCCTATGGAGAAAAGCCGGCAAGAAACTCCACGGTTACTCTTTTCAAAATAAATTGTTTCTACAATGTTTTCAAATTACAGTGTTAATAGGTATGGGAGGACAGTGTAGACCTATCAACAAGTACCAGGTACTTAGTAAAATAGAAAATGGTCCACAAGTCTACAGCCTACAACATTCTCACATTCACAAAATCTAAAAGAAAAGAATCTATATAAAAGATAAACAAAATAATAAAAATAAGGACCTATTTAAACCAAATGACACGATTGCCTAGTGGCATGTTACAGCTGTAGTCAGCTGTAACAAATCTAATTTTATTCAAAAAAATATAGAAAATTGTAGGTATATAATGTCATATACTGAAAAGATTATGTCAATGAAGTAGGTCATAGGTATCACTGTATTTTTATAGTCAGACTTAATCTTTCAATCGTTTCAAGCTTTCTCACAATTAGATAAGTAATTAACAAAAGAGGATTTTTTCGTGCACGGAGCCTTAATGTTTTTTTCTTACGTTTTAAATTTTTTGTTCTAGTATGAAGTATCTGTTTTTATTTTATTTGTTTAAAATTGATTTAAAGTGTACCTATGAAGTTACATAAATATTTTATTTTGTTTCCATCTCCACACTAACCAGAGTTCTTTCAGGAAGACACCGCGTACTCATGAATTTCCCCGTCTCTGGAAACCGATTCTATTATTTTTTATTTATTATGTTTGTATTTAGTGAACTTCCTGGCGCCAACATAATATTTTAAACAACCAAATTATACCTATGATACTGTGGAAACAATGCAATTCAGACAAGTTATGATTACTCGTCAATATTGATAAATAGACCGTTCAGTGCGATTTGATAAATGTTGGGTAAATAAACATTGGGTTTATTGTAAGCATAAAAAAATACAATAACATGCTCAGTAGCTTATTATGATGGTTGGTCCACTGCTATTTTTGGCCTCCCAGTCATACCTCATGAATGCAACAATAAAAGGACATGTTATATAGCCACTAATCGACTGGTGATCATGATAGTATAATACTATGTTGTAATTTTATTTAGAGAGGTGCACACTGGTAGCCCACCTGTATAAGTATCTACTATTGACATAATCTTATTTATAGGTTCCTTTGTTGAGAAACTTTGTATTAAGTAAGTAACAGGCATAGTGACTGGGTACACATCAAGACTGAACCAGGAAAGTATAGCTTAAGGCTCCCTTTATAAGATAGTCTTGTACTAGTATGAGCAAACAGTATAAGTATTGGGAAGCATCAAATAGAACCGATTATTAAAATTCGTTCACGAACATGACGCATAGTCATGTTCGTGAACGGGCGCTGACATTAGGGACTGGTCATCTCTTAGCTGCCACGGCTTAATTTAATTTAATTTTTGAATTGTATTATTTGTTTTATTTTCTATTACGGACGCTTTTAACGTTCTGCATCGTTCTCACATGTATAACTTCAATATGAATGATATAACCAATATTTTGTAACCATATTTTGATTTAAAAGAGTGTCCGTGGAGTTTCTTGCCCGTTCTTCTCCATAAGTACCTACTACGCTTTGGAATGGGCAAATAGCTTCATCTTTCTGACTAACCGACCCCTTGACAATTCAAAACTGCCTGTAATTGCCAGAGTTTGAGTTTATACATTTACAGTGCCAGATTAAGATAAATTATGTGAACACCAGGTAGCAGTAGTAACCCAGTGGTAACAACCGCGACTTACGAGTTGTAAGTCGTAGATTCGAACCCAGACAGGTGCTTTGTTATGTGTAAATTAGGTATTTCAAAACGGTAAAGGAAACCGGCATGTCCTAGAACCAAAAATTCGAAGTTGTGACATCTACTAACTCGCACTGGGCCCACGTGGTGGATTACGGCCCACTCCGTCTCACTGAGAGGAGGCCTGTTCCAGCTGTGGGAACATTATAGGCTGATTATACTTATGCTATGTCAACACCAGAGTAATTTCCTCGTACAATTCGTCAGTTTAGATATTGTTCCCCATTTTTCAATACAAAAGAATTCGTAAAACCATATTGCCATGAAAATGTTGTGCACTAATACATTATCTACGATGTTATCCGGTCGGCAGCGACTATGGCGAATTAACCAGCGCTTCAGAACATAGCTATATTTTACAATAATAAATGTATGCCCCCGGCACACGATATATGTATTTTTACACGCCTCTCGCTGATGCCACTGTGTAAACTATTAAGTAGAATCATTGGAATTTTTTATTAATTAAATAAACCTAAAGAACTGTATCTAAAATCCAAAACTAGAATGTTTCAACAAAAATAATTTAGAACAGCCCTAAATGTGAAAAAAAAAACACTAGGGATTCGGGACATTCTTCCAAATATCCATGACAAAGAAAATTCACAGCCATACAGTAGCTGTATGCTGTTTGTACGTCTATGAACTTCACGTCAGTTTTGTAACTTTTGTACAAACTCGACCTACTGCATTCCCCTACACTATACAGTGTACATTGTACCGCGCGCTAAAAAGATTTATATCTCCTTAGCGTTTATTAGCTGATATATTTATCACAAATACTCAGAGATATTGCTCTGCTAACCCTCTACGATGGAGTGCAGAAAAAATCGCCTAAATATCGTAAATCATAAGCTAGGTGTCTAGCCCGCAATCTAGCTAATAGGCTGAAAAAAATGTGGCTGAGAAAATATACAAGACAGAGTAAGAATAAATATAAATATACAATGCAGTCTGTCTTTATTATGATTGCTTATAGTCCTGAGAAATTGAAGTGATATAAAGTAGATGAAATATTCTACTTAATATTTAATTTGTTCGGTATTTTAAAAAGCGCAGTTATTTGATTGTAAATTAGCATATCTATCGACTAGCTGTTCAAGTTTTTCAGATTAAGTTCAGCCGATTTTGATCACGTGCTCTGGAAAAGCTGGTGAAATAAAAATAACAAATGAATGTTGGATACTGACACAATAATTTCTTGATTAAAGAGTACCTACCTATGTATAAACAGTCAAACATTTTAGAATAAACATTAAACAACCAACACAAGCTACAGCTTGTAAGTATCGTCAACTTTTATAATTTTCCATCATATTTCACACTGCGAAATATCCACGTGTAGCCGATCAAATCATAAACAAAATAAAATAATTTATAAAATATACCCATCTTTAATTGCACATAATCTTCAAACGTAACTCAGTGTCTGCAGCAATCACAGAGACCTGACATTATGCGCATAAAATTATCAAAATATTCAATAAAAAACGTTATAAACGTAGGAAAGAATTACAGACTTAGGCACCTGTCCCACCGCCGGCGATTAATGAGCAACGAGTAGACCTAGCAAATAAAAACGAGTTGACGTGCAACCTGCAGCCAGTGCGCGACGGCAACGAGCCACTACTCGCTGGTATGTGTATGCAGTATGTACTACCAAGCGTAAGTCTCTCAGAGAATGTTCTGCGGTGTTATTCTGTAACAATCTCACCGTAAAAACTGGTGAAGGGAGCTTGAAGTGAGCTGTCAATAGTGTCAACCCCTAGGTGGAATGACAGCTCACTTCACCTTAGTTTTCACGGTAAGATTTTTACAGTAAGTATAGACGGGCTACCCGCCAAGCGACCCTCGCTGAGCGGGTAGGTACTCCCTTTGGTAGCTCTTGTCGCTGTATAAGCGAGTACTCGCCGGCAGTGTGAAGAGTCAGCGATCAACTCAACTTACGCGGAACCTACAATCTTTTGTGTGTTTCTTGAGCGAGTAAATCGTGGAAAGCTAGTCGCTTCCTCGACGGCGGTGGGACAGGTGCCTTACGGAAAGTGCGTCTTAACACGATCAGTAATAAATTATATAAAAAAATGTGTCTTTTCTGCCAAGTGCAATGTCGGGCTAATGAGAGAGCTGTTTCATGTCGTAATGGTAAGCAGTGCGGGACGTGTTTCATATTAAAGTGATCATCATTAATGTTCATAATGACGATGTTTGAGGTGTTCTCTGTTGTGTAGGTAGAGGATCAAACAGAGAAAATGCGTCTTTTGTAATAAATCTCATATTTTTCCTTTATTATCTAGTATACTTTCCCAGTCTATTGTTCGTAACTTGTTTTAAATCCACTACGTGTGGTTAGAAGCCTACTTAGATCTACGTAAAGACTGCTTCTTTATTTTCAGTAAACTCAAAGTTTTGCAATTAATATTCAGAAGAATACAAAGTTTTTACGAGGTGATCCCTTTTTATCCTTTAGAGTTGTTCCTTTAAAGTTCTTCCATCTTGGTCATTACTAAATACTATCTAATCTTAATATTGCGCAATAATTAGTACGTACTTATTATAAACTGATTACCTACTGATTCAGAAAGATGATTCACAAATGAGGCGTACAGCACCTACATTAACACGTCACCACAAAAATATGATATAATTCGTCACCCTATATTTTGAATTAGACCAATCAATTCACACATTTCAAAGTTATGATCCCTTTGAGTTATGAAGACAATTGATAAATGATTACAAATGAATGAGATTTTTTCAAATTAACCGTAACATTGCCTTCTTGTTTGTAATGTGGGGGCATTAATAACATTGATCTAATCTATCTTCAGTTTAGTTACAGTGTGGGATGTCTCCTGGGTGTTTCATCAAAGGATTGATTAAGCAGTGGAAGGTGGGACGAAGTATTTGGGTCAAAATTAAGACCAGTACCTACCAAGGTAATTTTAGAGATGGCTCTCAGAGGTGGACTTATAAGTAGGCACCTATAATGTAGTATTGTAGGTTACCATGTATTTTTATATGTAGACAAATAACAATAAATATATCCACTGATTGGCGTCTATTGGATATCAAGGACCTTGCTATGTTTGTCTTCCTTATTTTTTAATGATGTCTCTATCAAAAACGATCAATTTTAATAAATTATTAAGAAATAATCTCGAAAGATACTTTAAGCTGACCTATACATGGGCTGTTTACGTCTTTTTTATTCAGGTACCAGAGAAGACAGAATCGTTCATTATTTTATAGCAGCAAAAATACCACAGATTTCGCTACAAAAGAAAATAAAATTGGCATTGTTCACCAGGTATAATAAATATCGCTAACACTGATGTTTACCTTAGGGGACGCACTATTTCTGGCTTGCCGCATGCCGACACGGCACAGCTCACTTTGTTCACGATTTTATAAATAATACCTTCATTATTGTAAGTTTGTACGTAGGCTAAATGTGTGAGTAACTAGGGTTAAAAAGTATTTTGGTTTGTGTTACATAGGTCAATGGTTTGCAGATGTATTCCCAGTCCACCCTACAGTTTTGTTCCAGGTGACTGTTTTGCATAATAAAGAAAGTTTCAACGGCGGGCGTCTCTCGTTTTCATTTTCTTAATTTGTAATACGCATTAGTGGACGTTTTTGAGCTTTGATATTGATTCACATACAGTTTGCCACCGGTCTGAGGTTGTTCCGAACCTGTTACTTATCATTTTACTTTGAGGTGTAGGTATTCTTCCTCGCACACATCTGGGAGTGGTGCGAGGAGGCGAAACGCCGGGGCTTAACTCCGCTGCCGCGAGAAATCACGGCACAGCGGACAGAGCTCCGGCGGGATCTCATGGCGTTATGGAGAATGAGATTGTTGCAACCCAGCGTTGGGAACGCCACAATTGCGGCGATAAGACCCCTCTCTGAGGAGTGGTTAGAGGCGCCACGGCGTCCTCACCTTCCGCCTGACGCAGGTCCTCACCGGACACGGCTGTTTCGGGAGGTTCCTGTTCAAGATAAGGCGGGAGGAAACGCTCGGGTGTCACCATTGTGTGGGTCGCCCGGAGGACACGGTGGACCATATGGTGGAGGTCTGCCCGGCTTGGGCGGAGCATCGCCGTGTCCTCGTGGAGGCGATTGGTGGCGGTGATCTCTCGCATCCGGCCCTGGTTCAGGCCATGGTACGGAGCGAGAGGCAGTGGGAGGCCGTCACCTCCTTCTGCTAAGCGGTAATGCTCGCAAAGGAGGAGGTGGAATGCGTGAGGGAGAGACAAATTTCGCGCCCTCACGCCTCTAACCGCCGCAGGAGGAGACGCCCTGGGCGTCGGGAATCGCAGGCCTATTTCCGGCTACCGTAGGCGTGAGCTTGCGGACGGTGAGCAATGGATAGCTCGCCGTCCAATAAGGACCAGGCCCGGGTTGACGACGCGTTGTGTTCCACGCGCGCCTCAATGAGATGTCAGCAGAATTGACGGGGTCCGCTAGGGCCGATGCCTGCCGGGGTTGCGGATAAAACCGAAAGGAAGATCGTGGCCCCCGGCAACAGGGCAACCGAAGGAACACGGGTGGGTTTTAGTCAGTAAGAGTCTGACACGCCCTCCCGCTCTGCCCAGAGCAGGAGAAGTTATTTGATAATTTCCCACCCAAAAAAAAGGTGTAGGTATTTTCTACCATTCTACAATTCCATTTGTTGAATAACCACAAAAATCAAAAATAATGTAATATTCATTTCAGCCCACCTCTTTTACTACCAAGACAGTCAAGTCTAAGTTAGCAGATGGATTGCTTCGTATCGAGAGAAACCGTATAGTTTTCTTTTTAAACGATGGAATCTTTCAGTGTTACAACTTAGGTAGGTACTGAATATAATATAGAGCTGCCCACCTACTTAATTATTTTCAATCAATCAAACCTCTCAGCTCTCCACACTTGCATCCTAACACATCGCTTCCACTCTAAGAATCCATCCTCTGAATAAATGTGGCTACATTAGTTGTGGCGTCTATCCGCATTAGTTAGAGACCAGCCACTCCATCATCCAACATCCTCGTACTGTTAAAAATACTTTATGAATCTGTTTGCTTTCTGTTCGGGCACTTTTTAATCTAATGGGTTATTATGTCACTCTTTTTTATGTCACTCTTTTTTAGGTTATATTGTTTAAGATCGATAATGTGGTGATCATTAAGGACTGCTGTGCATGATGAAATGATCAGAATACCTCGAACTTTTCTCAAACGTAACTTTCTTGCAAAGCACGATTATAATTTAATTTTACGCGTCATATTAAACGTATTTTCTTTATGACATTAGCAACAATGCTACGTATCTATCGTTGAAAAAGTTTTGTTTTACCTACCCAGGCAGCATAATTTAAATATGCCATACGGTAAGAGCTTCACAGAAACACCTGTAACAGCTTCGATATCCGTTAGTAAAAACTCTAACACGGGTTCCATTTTGATAGTACTTGCATCTAACTCGTAATAAACAGGCGTGAACGTTGCGCACCTCAAAAGCGAATTATATCGCGACGGTCAGACAGAGGCTCTTTCATGTGCGGCCATCCGGCGGCCGGATGCGCGCATCCTGACATCCACACCGCGGGTCAGGTTACTTAGTGGCCCATAATCTTATGGAGATGGACTAAAAAAATATGGGTACATATTTTACAAGATTGAACAGTATACATACGTACTACCTTGATGAAAAGCTTGTAAAAGTCCTTTACTGACAGTGGGTCTCTAAAACAACAGCGAATAATTGAAAACATCACCACGCTTGCCAAAAGTATTGGTGGTTGCAATAATTGGTTGTTAATGGTTATCTGCAGTGTTGTCACATAATTAATTTGAAAATCAAATATAAAATAATTATACAAAATAAAAAGTCCCTCACACGATGTATGTTTCTTGCCTGTGGCATGCCTACAATAAAATTAAAGCAACAAATGACTTGCAGCGTCCTGCAACTAAAACGAACCGTGTAAATCAGGCTTTGAAATATTTAAACTTAAAACAAAATAGATCTTTCCAAAATCTTATTTCATGCAAGAAAACAGCTAAAATTCCAAGGCAATATAAAACACCGTGACTAAAAACTAAAATTTGCTATCCGTTTGAATGAGTGAGTCAGTCGGATGTCGAACCCAATACGGACTCAAATAGCCGATCACGTCTAATATTAAACCGAGGACACCTCACCGGTGAGATTAACACGTGTCGAGAGGAACTGAACTACGTACGTAGGTTCGTGGAAATGGGCATATTTTGATGCTGCGGTGCAAGGTTTTCTTTATTGAGTGGTGCACGTGAATGATTTATTGGGTCTAAATACCTGGTAAAAAGGTTGTATTATTGTTGAGAGACGAGTGTATTTTCTGCAAATAAATCATTCTTGATTCTTGTATCATTCTTGATTCTTGTATCATTCTTGATTCTTGTATCATTCTTGATTCTTGTTCCTGATACCTGAGATACAGGACTTGTCCTAGTTTGGGTTTCAGGAGTTTCACAAATTCGTGCATGTACTTAGTCTTATTACTATAAGGATCCAAGTTACTAATGAAAATCATTGTTAACCCTTTTCTTTCCTTATGTATTAGGCTTATGAAATTAATTTAATTTAATTTAATCATAAAAGATCGTTAAAAAATTCCCTACCTCTGAATTTTTTTTTAAACTACACAGTTTACGTCGCCGTCGTCGTTTCGTTGCGGAGAGTGTGCAAATTTACAAAAACATAGTCAACAATGAAGGCTGACATCAAAATGGCTATTTCAAGCTGAGATATAAATAAAAACAACTGTCTGAAAAATAAAAACAGCTAAATTATAAATCCATTTATGACAAAGCTATCAACTAGTCAAACTAAATTATGAATTCTTTCAATATACCAAAAAAAAAAAAAATTCAAACATCTTCATCAAGCTCAGCAAAGCAGTTGACGATTATAGATACGTATACTAATACCTACGGTTACTCGCCTATAGGTACGTCATTAAATCGCAATAGGTACTATTGTTGGCAAGGCACTCAATTAACAGGTAGAGGCGCCATTCCTCTCATATTCTTTGGCAAAATAAATCCCGACGCGTCGCCCCGTGTCATTCAACGTCGCGGTCATTTGGCACGCGACTGCTATGTAGGTAGCTACCACGTACCGCCGGTACCTCAGCTATTTCATTATCAATTTGGTATCGTCAATTGTCAACGGTCTTAGAATCATTTACATTGTGTACGGAAATAAATGCGTGTGGCTGCTGTGGCCTAGGTATTTCTGTTGAGGGGGGATGGGAGTTTTCTCCTAGGTGACACACAGGTATGACTTAACGTTTGGTACTCTGAAATGAAGTAAGGGATATTAAACAAATCAGGGAGGGTGGTGGGGGGTTTTTAGGGATTATTAGGGATAAAAATTTGTTTTTTTTTGTTAGCCTATATTGTGTCCCACTGCTGGGCAAAGGCCTCCCCTATTTCCTTCCAAACCTCTCTGCTTTGTGCGATTTCAGGCCATGTTGGCCCCGCAACATAACTAGATCGTCACACCACCTTCGCCGCGATATTAATAATATGTATATTTATTTGACATTATTTACTCGAACGTGACTTTTTATTGTATAAATTCAGAATTATTGCTAAAAAACTATTATATTTGTACAACAATTTCATTGGTAGGACATAGAACTCAACTAAAATGTATACATAAGACCTTTATTGTAATACCTTTGTTCACGAATACCTAAAGATTGATTGATTGAAACACTTATTTGGAGTGGGAATTGAATCCGAGTCTTCAAGGTACCTACAGTCAGCCTCAAAAACATGTATAAATCGACTAGAAATTGGTAATTGTATCAATCTGAACACAATCAAAAAAACATCGATATAAAATTATAGACAATCAAATGAATTCTGTGTGTGACTTACTCTACCTGATTTGAATCTTATTGGAATCACAATAAGTCATCTTTAAGCGAATATTTTGGCTTTTATATCGAATTTTCAAAAAGCTTCTTCAATCAACAACAAGCATATCAATTTTCCAAAGACATTAGAACTAATAGTACTACATGCATTACCAGTCCACATCGAATAAATGTTTCATATTGATAATAATTTCTAATCAGAGCGGCTCTAACTAGTTTATTGGCACTAAGTCAACATTACAGGTGTATTGTCTTGTACCAGCTAGTTTATGATGAAGCATTTATTTAACAGTGTTAAATCATTATTAGCTGATAAATTAGCATTAGAACAAATTTATTGGACTGGTATTCATGTTTTATGAAATGAATAGGTGCTTATCATACCTATGGCTATTTTAGGTCATTAACTTTTCAGTCAAATTTGTAATTGTCACTATTAGATAATAAGAAACAAAAACAGAAGTATTATGCATATCTACACTACACATAACATACCTACTACATTAATAACACACTTCACTAATCAACGCAAAATAGCAATCTTACTGGAAAGGAAAACCCAAAAGATAGTCCATATCCAACAACTAAATAATATATTTTTTAAATTAATATTGTATTGAAAAATAAAATCTTAATAAACAACTTAAACACAGAGTGATTGTAACTAAAAAAAGTGTAGTTTCTCGAGTTGGCGCGCGGACTCAGTTTAGTCATTCTACTAGACGCTAGATGGCGTTAGTAGTCGTTTAGATTTGAACGATACGAGATTTTAATTCAAAAAGAATAATTATTTTTTCGTAGTTTTTTATCTGATTCGATTTCTTATATTAACTTTTTATGTACACTGACCATTTTTAAGTAGATCGCTTATCATAATTTGGTATCAACCTATTTTTTATTTTTCATTTTGTTCATGACTACGAACATTTCACACCAAGATGATAGGATAACAATGAATGTCACCTTACCATAATGGTATGAAATGTTATATTATTTTTTTAGGTAGGTACTTAATGGTAAAAGTGAGCATTTAGGTAGATGCTTACCTAACTAGTTGTGTATTATACGTGCCTTCAAATAGATAGGTACTTACCTACCTACCTGGGTATAGTCGTTTTAAGAAGCATTATTTGAAGGGCATTATCTGAAGGTAATAGGTATATTCTAAATCTTGTTCGTTTATAATTTTGTATGTAGATAGGTGCAACACCAAAAAAAAATTTTTCCTTGGCTTCATATTATATTAGGTACCTACCTTATTTATTCAAACTTATCCGAAATAAGTATAATAATCTAAAACTAACGGAAATATACAACCACACATTCGAACCCACATAATACAAGGTAAATGTGTAGATAATAAAAATTGGCTCGATTTCTGTGAACCGCCACGTCGTACCTTGTCTCACAATCGCTAATTATTCGCTTCTTAGAACCACATGTGTGCAGGACAAAGGTCGCTTTTTATACGCTTTTTGTATTCACCTACTCTACACAACCATTCAATTTTAAACTCTAACCACCCAACGCACAATCCAATTTCCAACCACCTTTATTTTAGACCTTATAAAATTGGACATACGATTTTGAATCTTATTCCGTTGCATTAAGGGGTGGTTATAAAGGTAAGTATAATGTTACCTGAGCAAGGTGGGGCCATGTGTGGGCGTTTGTGTTACAATAATGGCGGTCCCTTTGACCCGAACTGGAAAAAAAATGGTCGTATTTGATAACATTTTGGGTTCTTGGGAGCCGTCGGAAGGTAGACATGTTCCAAACTTCGAAGTTATAAAAACAATTAGAAAAAATTCATATCTACACATAGGAAATTTTGGATACACACTTACTGTTCAATAAGGTGGTGAACTCAAAGGTTAAACTTCCATTATTATAGATATACGATCTACATGCTGACGCAGAGCCCGTGTTTTTTGTCATCACTTATGACACTGTGTTGCCAAAATGATCATCAATCAAAATCAATTGATCCTTTTACAGCCAGGCTGAAATAATTTAAACACTAAAGTAGGACTTAAAGCTGCCTGACTAAAGTGGGCTTGTTGACAAACTCCTTGGAAAGGTTTAGTTTTTTATTTAATTTGATTTATTAAAAAAAGGGTCTTCTTTTGATTGGTCTGTCTGTCAAAGGTTTATAATTTGGTTCACAAGATTTCTATAATATATTTTACTTTTTACCATCTTCGTTATAGTTTCATTACTACACACGAAAGAACCCATAAATACAGTCCATTTTATCCACCACAGGGCTGGTACATCTAAAGAAGATAGAGCTACTTGAATTATCTGAATATGTAGAATATTTAGATAGGTGAAAAATATTAAATTGATAATAGGCCAAAAATGATTGAATTAAATTAAAACTGAATGCGTCACATGTTAATGTGGTAATAATATTTAAAGAACAGTCATGCTGGACCTCCGTTCCCAAATCTTCCAGTACAATCGTAATTACCTAATTAACAGATAGAGTAGCAACAACGCCATTGCGTCACAGACGCGGTGAAGACGCATGTACCTACCTCAGATAACACCTGACTCCTGACCCCACTTCCTTGGAACTAGCCTTATCAGTAGGTAAGTACCCATTACCCGTGTAAATAGATTGAGAAACAATTGGCCATCGGTTTGAAGTTCGGTTCGATTTCTCTGTCTATCTTTGACTCTCTCTTCCATCTATCCAAATCTGCCTGGGCAGTTCTCTTTGTAGCAATTTTACTCTACTAATTTTACTTACTTTTAGTTTCCAATATCTTTCTACATTTTTGTTTTTTCCTTCAGTTGGTCCAGGTATTTCTCGGATTTCCTCTTACTTCTCTGTTATTGTGAATAAACACTGATAAGTTTTGGGCAACCCATTTAACCTGATGCTAAGCTGTTGCGGTCATCGACGAAGTATTTTTTCACTTGTGACTTAATGACTCCATGATTTCAGTCTATCCTATTTCCGTATAGCTCATGATAATTATGTTCGTATAAATTAACAATGCCTTATGGCAATGATGTAGTTAGTAAGTTGTATAATGAGCCCCACTTTCAACAGTCGAATTCTACCTATACCTACCCAAATGATGCAATATGGGCTACGATTTCCCTACAATCTGCCTTACTATGACGATATATGGAATGTATTCCCGACGACACTAAGATGTTAGTGAGACAAGGTCGCATTTCAGTATAAAGAGGTATCTAAGTAACTGCGCATGTTATTTATAATGATGTAGCAATTTCTAATGAAATTACGTCTATGTTAAAGCAGTGATTTGAAAATTCATCATAGCTTCTAATTGGTTTAAGATATCGTTTACACTCACTTGATAATTTCGATTTCGTTGAAAAATTAACTTAAAGGGTATTAATTACCCTCTATGTTAGTTTTTCAGTAATATTAGTAGTAGTAGTGTAATTATTATTGTTAAGTATAATTATTTATTTAATGTAGGTACCTATACAAACTATTGTAAAACATTTTATAAGAGTAACGGTGGAGTCTCTTGCCCATTCTTCTCCATACGAAGACTACATTTTGGAAGGGGCGACTAGAATCAATTCTATTATTTTGTACATTTTGACGTTCATAAGTGCCATACATGGGCCTATTTGAAATAAATGATTTGACTTTGAGTGCATCATTTAACTTTAATTTAAAATTAATTTTATGCTCTTTTAATAACCCAGCTTGTTACGAGCCCAACCGCTGGGGAAAGGTTTCTTTTTCATTATATTATGTACAGAAAATATTAATTGCTAAACTTGCTCTCCGTGCTTTGGCGATTTTCCAATTTCAACTTCATATTTAAAATGCCTAAAATTGATTTAGTAGTCGATTCAGAATAATTTGGTGCTTTCAGGTATTGCATTGATTTTGCCACGCATTGTCTTCTTTCACCTATGTATTCTTCTATCTGAATAAACTATGTATAAGAGTAAGAAAATAAGTAAACAGTGCAGCTTGGAACTGTAACCTATAAGAGAAATAGGGCGAGAATGGAAGTGGGCCGATAAAATAGGTTATCTGTGCGCGCTGAACTACCTATTGTGAATTTCTACATACGAATATTTATTTATCACTTGCTACTCTTATCGAAGAGATGACTAGTCTCCATATCTTACCGTGTGTTATTGAGTTGTATTCTGTTTCCTAATGATTCATCATCATTTAACGGAAATTTTGTTCCACGTAATACCTTGTAAGATTTCAAAATATGGGGCAACTGTTTGACGTGAAATAACCCTTTCAATGTTATTACTTTTTAGTTTTTTTACGAACTGTTTAATAACTTATTTCATTCAATACATCCCCTATCGCATACCTATACAACAAGTATAAACAATAAAGGTGTTTTATCATGTTCTCACCCCGCACTATCTGGGGTCAAGCCGTTACTAAAATTGTACGTCGTGGCGATGATAAAGAGCCCAGTGACGTAGATATATTGTTTGAAAACTTATTATGACTGATAAAGGTGGTGAGTGACCCCATTTGAGATTACCTACTGAAATACACTCGTTTTTTGACAAGTATAAATTAAGTGCTCTACTATCAATTTCACATTATCTCTTTTTACTTCGAGATGTTTTAAAAACTACACTTACATAAATATATTATGTACTCATCTTAACAGTTTGCGCATCGATGTCCCTTACACCGTTTACAGAATACTTAAAGAAATATTTGAGAACACAGAGTGTGATACAGTAGATTTCTTTTCACTTATTATAAAAAATTTGGTTAGCTAAAAATCCGTTTTATGTGGTCGTGTCTTGTCACACCCTCAATTTGTAGTGAATGAGATGTAGCCCTTTTCATAATCACGCTGTTGACCTCAGTCTTGTCCTATTTTTCTTATTTTTTTTATTTTGATGGTGATTGAGAGATAGCAGTCAAATGTTCGATGGGTTATTTTCAGGTAGGTACCATCGAAGAAACCCATACCTATACACCGTAAGGACTATTTCTGCTTGCAGCGCTCGGCCGATGTAGTAACGGTTACCTACGAAAAAAAAGGGTCGTGTGCACGGGATTTTGTTTTCGATTTGCTTAGGTATGGGTTTCTTCGATGGTACTTATATCGGATACTTTCTTTCACTCCCAAATGCCCCAACGTTTCTGATATACCAATCGGTTGATTTTGTTTTGTTTGAGTTCGTGCTCGAGCTCGTGAACTCGAGCCGTGTTCCATGCAGTGGCAAGGTGGTCTTCGTAAGGATTCAATCAATCAGCTGATTGGCTCGGAAAATACCTGATTGGATGTACTGGAGTATGGCTTCCATATTGGCACCATTAGTAGGCAGTCATTTGTTTTAATTCTTTAGATAGCACAGCTTCCTATAGGTAATTTCTGTCTTCAGCACGAGAATAAAACTGGATTGTAATTTTTTAAACCCGAGCGTAGCCAGTCTTACAAAACACAGTACGGAGGTCTTGGAGTTGAACCCTGATATATCAAATGTAAGTAAGTCCTACTTTTCTTAGTTGAATAACGTTAGTTGCTTGAATAGGTACCATAAGAATTATTTTTCCAATTTTACAGCTGGCCTGTAACTTAAAATCCCTTCTTAAGTTTCTTTATGACAACTTTTGTTATGATAAGTTGATCCATAGCGTGTCGATGGCAATTTAAATTGAAGCGGCCCACAATTTGGCTCATAGTGATGTGATTGAAGTGTTTATTTGCCATGTTTCAAACGTAACCGTCAGTCCTTAATTACCTAGTAGTGATAAACCCAGCATCCGCCTACAGTGTATAGCCCTCTTACTGCAATCTCTTATCAGGCCATATCTTGAACCATTTCAGTTTAACGATGTATTAACAGCTAGAACACAGCGTTACTTTGTTGTCAAATACTACAGTTAATTGCCAAGGAATTGAGATTTTAAAACCAGGTTTTACGATGGTGGAAATAAATTATGTTAGGCTGTAAAGTTAGAGGAGGTACTTTGAAAAAATTCTGGGTGAAGTGAGTGGATACAATGTTTAACCTATTCGTCATCATACTATTTTTAAGGAGCGGGAATTTTTGTAGACTTTACGAGTATATTTTGTTATTTCAGTCTAAGGGATGAGCCGACATAAAAAACGGAACTGTTTCTCTCTATTTTCGAATCAGTAATATTTATTATTGATCAATGCACTCAAGATACATAATTAGGTACAACATAATGTAGTGTGTATCTGACTGTGTGTGATGGATGATATCATCCTGGTTTCCCTAAAGATTGCAAGCAAGATTATTCAACTCACACAAGGCTTCAAACTAGAAAAGAGCCATGCCAAATTCTGTGTTTATAGTCATTTATAAACAGTAAGTTCAAAAACTAAAACCAAACTAAAAGGTATGAAACAAGAAAATATTTCAGACAGAAGTCAAGACATAGGTACAAAAATTATCAAGGTAAAGTCGCATGCTTGTACACCTACAAAATTATAATGGCATGGACAATATGATATATATACATATTTGTAATGTGCTTATTAAGCCCTTTCATTTGATACCCAACATGGCACAATTCAATAATTTTAATTTTTTATTTCGTTACTTTATGTCCTCTAGAGGGCGCCATATTGCATTTAATGTGACGTCACATAGCCTATAACCAGCGGAAATCAAAAAGTTTCCAATGATACCTCATTTGTCAAATTATGATCGGCAGTTTAGAAGTTATAAGGTAACAGATGAACATACATACATACATACAGGTCAAAATCATAACCCTCCTTTTTGCTTCGCCGTAGTCGGGTAAAAATACCTACACATTACACAACCATGTTGCTTAGAAACTAATTAATATTTCGTATAACGTTGAGGAGTTTAAAACCGACAAATTGTGAAACGATTGACCTTGTAATAATATGCTTGGCGTAAATGTGAAATAATAAATGACTTTACTATCTATGTTATACTAACTTAATTGACTAAAATAAATAAACCAATTAATAGTAATGATTTATTTGAAATAAAATGTAATAGTTAAATAGTTAATTCAAATTCAAAAATATTTATTTCACCTAAAACATTGTTTCATAAATAAATTGAGGCAGCCCTAGTAAGTTATAATAGTACCTACTTGTGTCGGAGCTGTCTCACTCGTCCCTTAAGTGGTAGCTTTACAATGATGAGGTTAATAATTAAATAGTTTCTAGAAAAATAAAATTAAAATAATTTAGTAAGTAATTCAAAGTATTTTATTTTACATAAACCTACAAGGGCACGTATGTAACGTCAGAAGCTAGATGTACCGTTCCAATTGGTCGCTTCCTATGGAGAAGAGCAGGCAAGAAACTCCACGGTTACTCTTTTCAAAATAAATGGTTTCTAAATGTTTTCAAATTACAGTGTTAATAGGTATGAGAGGACAGTGTAGGCCTATAAACAAGTACCAGGTACTTCATCATCATCATCATCAGCCTATAAATGTTCCCACTGCTGGGACACAGGCCTCCTCTCTGTGAGAGGGAGTGGGCCGTAATCCACCACGCGGGCCCAGTGCGGGTTGGTAGATGTCACATGTCTTCAAATTTTCGGTTCTAGGACATGCCGGTTTCCTCACGATGTTTTCCTTCACCGTTTTGAGAGCAGTGGTGATGAAATAATTTACACAAAGTAAAGCGCCTGCCTGGGTTCGAACCTACGACCTACAACTCGTAAGTCGCGGCCGTTACCACTGGGCCACCACTGCTCTCCAGGTACTTAGTAAAATAGAAAATGGCCCACAAGTCTACAGCGTATAACGTTCTTACATTCACAAAATCTAAAAAAAAGATAAAAGATAAACAAAATATTAAAAATGAGGACCTACTTAAACCAAATGACATGATTGCCACTACAGCTGTAACAAATCTAATTTGATAAAAAATATATAAAATTGTAGGTATATAATGGTGCCGATTCCCTTGTTCACAAACTAAACTAAATTTAAGTTCAGTGCATCTTTTTCTCTCTATTTCATTAAGAAAAGGACACAAGATAAATTTTAGTTTAGTCCTGTCAAATTAATTAGCGCTTGACGTAAATTGACGTAATTTTAGTAGGCAAGTTTTTAATCACGTCTAAACTTGTATGAAGTAGTGACAGGCGCTGATTAATTTGACAGGACTAAACTAAAATTTAGAGATTTAAACTAGGATTTAGAGATTTCGTAACCTCTTTTGGGATGTTGGTAAAAAACTTTTCTAGCGTCTCAGAAACTTTTAACTTATCTGAAATGGTTTCATTATCAATTTTAAAATTCAAAATTCAAAAGTCATTTATTCAAACTAGGCTGAGAATCAGCACTTTTTGAACGTCAAAATTACATAAGACAGTCCCCCAAAAACGCCCACCCTTCACCACTTCCTAGTGCCTTTAGCTGGGAAGAAGAAGTGGCTCAACAAACTCCCCAGCAGCACAGCTGTCTGTTCAAGTTAGAAAAATGATTCTATACAATAGTATGCAAAATAACTTACATTATGCAACACAAAACATAATTCAAATGATAAATTATAGGCCATATGCCAGCTAGCACACGCCAATATACCAACCAAAAACATCGAGAGCTATACTAAAGCAATATTGAAAAAAAAAAAAACTGAACGTAAAAAGAACTAAATATCTAAATTTTTAAAGACAATTCATTCTGACCTCGCTGATTTGTGTTTTCAGTTTCTTTGTTTCAACATAGTTGGGAAAAGGCTAGGCAGATGATGATGACCTGCCACACAGCTTTTATTTTATTGTTAGAAAAACTAATTTTGTTACTTATTAATTTTGATTTAGCTTGTGCGCAGACTCGTTTAAATATCTTAGAATAGTTTCTAACATAATTATGAAGGACTTGACCAGAGGTCAATGACTTCTCGTTGCATAAATTATACAAAATATATCTGCTTTTTCTAATGCCAGCAGTGGCCCATTCATTAAATTTTGGTTTAGTATTGATTGTTACTTTTTTACAGGACACGCTTTATTAAATTCATGGCATACCTACTGTAGAAAATATAGTTTATATTGGGGTCTTGTGAATCTAAACTAGTAGTTGAGAGATTCCTAAGAACATTATTATTAAACATTTTCAATTAGTGATGCAACGAATACTTCTTTTACGAATACGAATATCAAACCTACTATTCGGCGAATACGAATATCTCGCCATGGTAATAAAAGACTAATAGTCTAGTACTACATAGACGCAGCCATTACTAACGTTCGTCTAAGTTACTTAGGACTTACTATCCTAAGTTTTGTTCATACAAAAGAAATACAGACCATATAACTGTCTTGCTGATCATGGTTTTGTTATTGTAACTAGTAACTAACTGTTTATTTATTTTACCTCGATGGTCCTAGTTTATCATTTATAATAACTTCCAATTATAGCTTTAAAATAGCTTTATGTAAGCGGGCACGCCCTTTATGCCTGGAGGCTTTTATTTAGATACGAGTATTTAGTTCTGTTTTAGTTTTTATTTCTGCTTAAGTACAGTTCTCGATGTTTTTGGTTGGTATATTGGCGTGTGCTAGCTGACATATGGCGAATAATTTATCATTTAAATTATGTTTTGTGTTGCATAATGAACTTACATTATGCATTTTGCATACTATTGTATAGAATCATTTTTTCTAACTTGAACAGACAGCTGTGCTGCTGGGGAGTTTGTTGCGCCACTTCTTCTTCCCAGCTAAAGGCACTAGGAAGTGGTGAAGGGTGGGCGTTTTGGGGGACTGTCTTATGTAATTTTGACGTTCGAAAAGTGCTGATTCTCAGCCTAGTTTGAATAAATGACTTTTGAATTTTTGAATTTTTTGAATTTTAACTACTTACTTGGTAATTTATCGAAGTGTTTCCATATGTCACTTTGATCTCGTTTACGAGAAGATATTTTCTATTCAACTTCAACTTCTTTCACTTCGCAGCAACCTCAAAAAATAAATAAAACAATACTCTCTTGCTTGACTTGTGCTTTCGACTGACAAATGAAATGAAAGGAATGAATGAATCAATCAATCTATGGTTCGTAATGATAGGAAAACTCCCGGGCCGCGGCACTGTATAAACTATGGCCGGGGAGTCCCCTGTCGCATCGTCGTTGCGGTTAAGGCCCTTCGCACACGTCATATTTTTACGTGCCGACGACGCGCGTTTTCCAAGTCTGCCAGTAATTAAATTTGCGTACAAACATATTAATTTTTAAATATTCGTATTAGTATTCGCCGAATACGAATATTCGGTAAATGTCTACTATTCGGCGAATACGAATATTCGTATTCGTATTCGTTGCATCACTATTTTCAATTTATTTTTAGTGAGAGGTCTTAATTCAATGGTTTTATCTAAGTGTAACTTTTTATCTAAGTTAAATGATACAAGTTGATCAGTATGGTCAGACCTAATGCCACTAATTAAGGATGAGTCATTTATTTTACAATTAGTAAATATATTGTCAACGCATGAAGCAGAGGTTGCTTGCTGTTATTGATGATTAATGAATTTTAATAATTAGAATCAATATTATATTAGGTATGTAATTTAATTATTTGGTATGAAACATTTACAATACCCTTAAAGGGTGCATTTCTTAATACTGTGTCATGCAATTTTAATGCATGCCTACTAAACAGTGTTTTACATGTTAGCAAATAAATAAATAATTCCTAGACCATCCACACATGTTTCTTCCACACCAAAAAACATAACATTTAACCGTATACCCATTACTTATAGTTACAATAATCTACCTACTGTAACATATCACACAAACACACACACAGACACACCAACACTACACCCATTATATTGCAAGTAGGTAGGCATACACATCAAGCAATGTTCGAAATAATAACACCTACTTACATACACACACATGTGTAGTGATGACGTCATCCGACAACCTGTCGCCCGCGCCGTGTAATTAAACCCGTCCAAGGGTGGTAGGGAGGGGACACTGTCGATTTGTGTTTATTGTCGATTAATGGTGACACCTACAATACGTACTACCCCGTAATGACCAAACAAGATTTCGAAGTACGAAAAATAGATCAAAAAGTAAATTTAAAAAAATCTAAGTGTTTGCTAATTTAAACTTAGGGTATGTCGGTGATGAACTGATGACTTTTAAATTTACGGTATATCGGTGTTGACTTGTTACTTTCCAATGCTTGCATTGGGAAAGAAATGTTACAGAATATTCTTGAACAAAATATTTTTATTCCTCAGTCTTGTTCTTTCTTCAGTCATATTCCTGATTACTTATGTTCTTCGGGCATTCACCTATTCAAGTATTCAAGAAATATTTTTTCCGTACGAAAAACACAACAACAACAACAATGTATTCTTGTTGGGCCAATCGGTAACATAATATGAGATTATAAATGATTCATTTGAATAAAATTACCCTAATGCCTTGTCTATATTCGATTAGGTAAGCCAAGTCCTGCCCAACGTCTGTGTAGCTTCGTCAGCAATATTGTCAAGATAGATCCTCAATAAATAATAGGTTATAGAAAATACCATCTAATATATCTATGGGAATCTTGTTGTCTAATTTTAAGTGCTGTGCTGGTACTACCGCTTCGGCTACGGAAAACCTCAAGCATCATAATTGGTATTATTACATTTATAGTATATATTAAAGTATAGTATACTTTCGAGTCGTTTGTGGTTGAAACCCTCGGCCGTGAGGTCCGAGTCCACATGGCTTCTTTAATGAAATCTCAAACGGCTATTTAACACTTCCCGTGACCCAAGGGCTGGTTTTTTTTACCTTGGGCAGAGGCTAAGCATTGCCATACAACGTGGCAATGCCCCCAGTCTTTTGGGTACATTACCAGTCGACAGCGATACGGAGGAATTATTCGACGCTATATTTTAGATTGTGAATAGTTTTAGTTAAGTTTGTATATAATTATGTTATTTTTATAAATTAATTTCATTTCTATCTTATTAATAAAACAGTTACAGGGTTTTTCTTAGCTGCTAATACCGCTCATTTTAATTTGGTTATCGATATCGCGATCTTACGGTCTCTTCCATTAATGATGGCCGACACTCCGATTATTTATCGTCGCATCTGGTACGGTAATATGTCTCTCTCTAAAAAATTAAATAAAACTCTACAAACTATCGAGTAAGGTGCACGTCCCTATTGTCGACCCCCGCGGCACGTCGTTTTATTAAGGCGCGTTTTTTGTGCGGCCACACGTGCGGCCCATACCTCGGCCGTCTTGTCCGACACGATATTGTGTGCTGTACCCGGTACCTATGTACACAATGCTTATTATTTTATTCTAGTGTTGGGTAGTTAAAGAAAAAAGTGGTTGAAGTAATGGCGATAATTACTGTGAAAACAGATAAGCCTGTGTCGAAACTTCCAAATATTTTAAAAGGAATGTAGTGGCTGTGACAGAAAGCTTGAAAATCCTTGCTAGAGCAAATATCAAGAAGAAGAGAAAACAAAAAAAGGCAGGGAAAAGAGAGAGTTGAGTAAATTACTTTATTTTAGGCCCTGTGCACACCACGTTTTTTAAACGCGCCGTCGACGCGCGTTTTAAAAACGTGCGTCGACGGCGCGATTTTATCCTACAGAGCAGTTTGTTATCATTTGTATCGATACAAACGCGATGCTAACGCGCGTGTGTATCGATACAAACACGCTGCACCGGCGCGTTTGTATCGATACACACGCGCGTTAGCATCGCGTTTGTATCGATTCAAACGCGCTGCACCGGCGCGTCTGAATCGATACACGCGCGCGTTTGTATCGATTCAAACGCGCGACACTGATGCGACCGCTAGCGCGCGCGTCTTCCCTGCGGGCGGGGTTTCCCCCGCTTCGAGGGAAGTGTAAATCTACGCTAGTAGCAATCGAGCAATTTGGTGCACCGCTCGTCTTTCTCGGCTTAAAAACGCAAAATGCCAGCGCGTTTGTATCGATTCACACGCGCGTTTGCATCGCGTCTGTATCGCTACACACGCGCGTTTGCATCGCGTCTGTATCGCTACACACGTGCGTTTGCATCGCATCTGTATCGCTACACACGCGCGTTTGCATTGCGTCTGTATCGCTACACACGCGCGTCTGTATCGATTCAAACGCGTGTTTGAATTTATACAGGTGTGCAAAGGTCTACAGGCCGCGTCTGACTTGCGTGCGTATCGCGTCTGTATCGCTACAAACGCGCGTCGACGGCGCGTTTAAAAAACGTGGTGTGCATAGGCCCTTAAAATGCAGACAACAGGAATAGTAATGGAACAATTTTCATGCTTTATAGATATAATTTTCAAAAAAATATGACAAAGACAAAAACTACAGCTTTGAATTTTTTCAACTGCAGTTGTTACGAAGGCATTTTTATGTACCTGGAATGCTAGTATTCCAGTTACTTAAAAATGCCTTCTTTAATCGATGATTCAATAAACTACGAAACTTGCGAATATATTATGCAAATAATGAATACCACTACAAGGTTTAACGATTGCAACAGAGTATAAATAGTTTGTGGGTACTACACGCTTTAGATAAGACCTATACCTACATAACATAATACTCTGTGTCCACACTTGTTCTTTGACATCTCAATAGGTGTATGACGTATTTAATGTGCCCGTAACGTATCAGTTTTCACCGAGAAAGGTCACGATAACGCCCACAGGAGTGACAAGTTTATACTTAGAATTTATGGAAGACACATTTAGGAGTTGATGTCTAGGGAATAAGTTGAGTGTAGGTTACGCTAATTCAAGGACATACCGAATGATAATTATGTTAATTAACACTATTTGAAACTAAGTGGCGTAATGACGAACCTCTACACGCATGTCAAGCTTTTAAGAATAAGAGGAAACAAAATTGTCTTAGTTGTCTCAAATTTTATGGGTATGGTGGTGGGTACAAATACGTATCCTATATAATCATCATCATCATCATCATTTTAGCCGAAAGACGTCCACTGCTGGACATAGGCCTCCGCCAAGCACCACCACTTTGACCGATTCTGTGCTTTCCGCATCCAGCGGATTCCTGCGGCCTTCACAAGGTCATCGGTCCAACTTGTGGGAGGCCTTCCAACGCTACGTCTTCCAGTATATAATATGTAGCTACAAAAAATCACTTTACATTTCACAAGAATTAATATACGATCCATCTCCACAATAAGTTAAATAAAACTCAAATAAAGTTACAACAAACTGGAAAGACACTCAACAATCGAGTCTTACACAAGCATAAAACATTCCCCAAAGAATAATCCACTATTCAATATTCCCACAATGTTTACGACGACACTAGAAAACTGAAACTCTTTCAACATAGTCGTCTAACTGAGTTATTCTATTTTCTACGGTGTAAGATTGCAGCCTGCAGTAAAATAGTTAGAAAATAATATGACAGAGTCGGCCGCGGGAGATTGGAAAACTTCGAGCAAGTATCCGTTTATGGCTTGCGAAGTTCGTGTAGACGTTGGATTTGTCGCCTTACCTAGCCGTGATGGCGGGTAATGATCATAATGTTGCCGACAACTTTTGTTACATTTGGCAAAAATTGGCGTTTGTGTTCAAAATGTATTTTTCCGAAGGACGATAGTTGGGGGTTCTACCTTGGGGAACACCTGTGTTCTTATTTGTTGTGGATTTCGTGGGTCTGTGATTGTAACAGTAAGATGTTATAAAGACAGAAATGTTTGGTAAATATTTTAGTTTTTCCAAGTAGTTTGAATACCCGTGAAGGAGTACATTTTAGTCATTCACGCTTTCAGCGGTTTTACCCTCATAAAAAAACGTGTTGGGCGCCAAAACAATATTTGGCGCCCAACAGAGACACCTTGTTCTCATTCTCTTTTCCTAAAAAACAAAACCAAAGGTCTAGAACAAAGCCCAACACACCGCGATCCTTCTAACTTGATTGCGTGCGTGAGCTACGAGTGTGTTAGCATATAAATTGTTACCTAGTTATAGTCCAGGAGTTATAGAGATAGTAGAGTGTTGTTTGTTTGTTACGGTATATAGGGGGTTAGAGAGGGGGGGTTATTTGCATGAGACAATTTGCTAAGTGATGACGTGTGAAGTGTGGTAGCAGGTTAGGAAGGTTGTGGAATTTCGGTGGGAAATATAATAAAACTACAAAAATCTTATAATCCAGGATGGAACAAAATTCAATCATCAGTATTTAAGTAACTGTTGTACGAGGCAAAAAGTGCAACAAGTAACTTTAAACGCTGAAGCATCAGTGGATTTATGAGATTTTGGAAGAAATCCTTAAAGTGAAAAATAAAGTCAGACCCCTTGACTTGTTAGTTACCTACATACTGCTAACAACATTAGGTACTCTACCGTAAAGGTATCACAAACTAAAAACACAAACCTATTCAAAACACATTAACAATTCACCAAACAGAATACATAGACATACAAACTACATCACACTACCGTCCAAAACCACTAAATAATGCAGCGCCATCTGGCGGCACGAGACACGTCACGGCCTATTACGTCACAGGACACGTCATTAGCCCAGCTTTGATGACGTCACGCCGCGTTAGCCCAGCACAAAGCACGGCCCACTTTAGGCTTTATTTAGACGAACGAGAGTGGGTCAAGAGCCTGTACCTATTCTAGTTTGTATTTATGTAGGGTTTTGATATGGAAATAACTTTCATTTAAAAATTGTTAATGTATAACTAATATTAATCTGTGATGTTAACGATACCCGGCTTGTCTAAGCCCAGTTTCTATGTCAAAAATGAATTTTGCTACTTACCAATCGTAAAATTACAATAAAAATTCATTAATTTCATCAATTGCTTTAGTGTTTCATAAACTCTTAATTTAAATAAGTACAAATCCTTCGTAACATTAAATTCATCCAGATTTATAACAAAAACCTCTCTATAAAACATAAACCCGCGCACACAATATCGTCCACATAAATCCATCCACAGTTACCTACATAGTACAGCGAGCGTCCCACGGGTGGCGAACAATCTACGCGGGCAAAACCGGAAAATTAGACATAGCGACACGGACATGTTTTAATAAGCTCGGTGCATCGCATGCCACCGCTTTTTGTAGGTAGTATACATATAGAACTGGTGCAATTAATTATATGGAGTTCTGTGCTTGAATTAATTCTAAGGAACCATATTGAGTTTAAAAAAAAAAACTAATTTAAATTCAAAATATTTTATTTCACATAAACCTACATGGGCACTTATGAAACGTCAGAAGCTAGGTGCACGGTTCCAATTAGTCGTTTTGTGTTGTAGTTAATGAATGGGTTTTTTGTAAGAAGTGGCTTTGTTAGGGGGTGATTGATATACTGACTTTGCCTTCACTTTATATCTTAGAAAGTATTATGTATGTTCGCAAAAACTTAAGACTTTTCAAAATAAGAAGCGATTTCCATAATATAACTTTATGACTTTTGTGGACATGATAATTACTCAGATTGATTACAGTTGTAACAGCAATCATATAATTGCGTTTTATTAAAATAGGTTTTTTTTACTTATATTAATTTATTTATTTTTTGTATAGATTCTTTTCTACATATTTTGTGAATGTGAGAACGCTGTAGGCTTAGTGGATTGTAGACCTGTTGACCATTTTCTATTTTGTTAAGTACTTGGTACTTATTGAAAGACCTACACTGTCCTCCCATACCTAGAAACTTGTTATATGAAAGTATTGTAAAAGCCAATTATTTTTAAAAGAGTAACCGTGGAGTTTCTTGCCGGCTCTTCTCCATAGGAAACGACCAATTGGAATCGTGCACCTAGCTTCTGACGTTTCATAAGTGCCCATGTAGGTTTATGTGAAATAAAATATTTTGATTTTGATTTTGGTGCAATTTGTATCCCCAACAATCAAGGAAAGGTACCAATCAAGGCTCAATATATGTTTTCTATAGAAACCATGTGACCACAGTGAAAAGCAAGCGAATCCAAATCTTTTCCGGGTCGCGTTAGAACGAAACTCGT
Source organism: Agrochola lychnidis (assembly GCA_963680765.1). NCBI lineage: Eukaryota > Metazoa > Arthropoda > Insecta > Lepidoptera > Noctuidae > Agrochola > Agrochola lychnidis. The sequence goes on from OY796856.1 coordinate 26,677,958, forward strand.
AATTTGAAAGTATTTTATTCACGTGTAATAGCTATATTGTGTTCTGTCTTAAGTAGTTTAGGATTTTCATACCGTCTATATTTAAATAGCAATTTTAACATTAAAAAATGTTCTGTAGATTATTGATCTACCTACAAAACTTGGTGATAGAACCATGTTATTCACTTAAGACATAAAAATGGCTCTAGCTAATTGTCAATTTGTTAAAAATCAATGTTAAAAGTCCTGCTCGAATCCAAACAAGCCGGCTATATCATCATCTAACTATCCCTCAACTCCACGTAAGCCATCTGACTGTGATCACGGTGGTCACCTCACAAACTCCACTTTTTTCCGGCGGCGCCGCGTGCGTGAATTCATTTCCACTTGCTCTAAAAACTCGCGCTTTTTTCCCATGCCCCAACCGAATATGAAATCCGAACATGAGAAAGTTATGGAAAAATACAAGGTTTTGCACACTTGTATGTAAATAGGTGTATAGAACAGTTTTTCACGACGTTTTGCTGAATTTTGTTGTTTGTGTGATTTTGGCTTGAACTAAAAGTATTATCTAAATACATACCTACCTACCTATCAAGGAAGAAAGATATAGGCTGAAAACTTAGTCTGATTTCAATCACTACTAAGTATATAATGTAAGCAGAGAGCAAATGGTGGTCTTGGTTTGTCGCTTATTATCTCATCGATATTGGTTTTGCGCTGAAATTGACTAATTACAGGCTGATATCGTACATATAGTATAAGTAGTTGTTATTAGGCATGATTTAGGACCTAAACCATGCCTCATGTCAACTAACAACCTAAACTTTAGGTAATCGTTGTACTTACTATGAATATAATTAGCAGTATTTTTCAATTATACCTATTTAATAACAACAAACATAACGCCTGTATTTCTGTTACTGCCATGAGGCTTCGATCCGGTCACATCCCATCGAAGAAGTTTACGTTCCTTATGGTTACCTTCACCTAATTGCGAGAAACGTGGAATAATCGAGGACGTACATCATATCTTGATGGAGTGTGAGTGGGGCGAACACCTCAGGAGAAATCTGCTTGATTCTGAAAATATGTTTGGAATTGGTACTTTAAATTGTGTTTTAGCTAATCCTATGTCGGACGAGGCTAGAACTATGTACAAAATATATTACAATCACATAAAATAATTTAAAATTCAAAATTTGGCTATGATGGAGCGACATAGTCAGTATTGTGACAAAGCTCCTTAATAAAGAAAAAAAAAACGCCTGTATTTCCCGAAGGGTTGGTTAGAGGTGTGAGACCCATATACCTTGTACAACCACATTTCGCCACCAATTAATATATTATATAATTTAATATATACCTAAGTAGGTATTTAATTTTAATATGCTACAAAATACATAAAGGTACGAATACAAATCACAGCCCGGTACATTCGGAAGCGAGAACTTATAACGAGTAGAGGCTGCAAAAGTTGCGGGTCGTCGTGGAGCAAGTTGTACAACTTCACCTATTGCAGTGATTCTGTACGACTTGGGTGAGGTGCGGCACCGGTTGGAAATATGTTGCTTTACATTTTTCAGATGAAAAAAATCAATGCAGGTTTGAATGGACTTACATGTTTCAAGATAACGAATTTGGGACATAGATAATAAGACTTATCCTTGGATTTAAGATCGACCACAACTCTGTATAAACTTCAGCATCCTCTTCATTCAACATCCAGTACGAGTGCGGTGCAACTGAACAGACTGCGTCCCTTCACCTGCACCCTTGACGATCTGAACAACGCCTCTGACGCTGCATAATAAACGTGGCCACCCACTGGGCCAGAACTGTATAAGCAACACAGATGTACCTACTATCGAAACAACAAGAAGAAGCCTCCACTCGAGTGTCATTTCAACAGCAAGCCTTTTATAAGAGAATGTGAATGACACATTTAAAATGACAGCCAAAACTATAACTGCCAAAGGCTACTTAGGTATCCTCAATTTCAACGCCATAAACCGGCACCTACACGAAAGCCGAAATATAATTCTTCATACCCATGCCAGCTGGCATCACTAATACAACTATACAGCCTCCAACCTCATATACATACTCTGCAAGGCCTCAGCCCAAAGGCCCAAAGGACGCAGTTCCATTTAAAAAAAATCTCCATTATTTATATTTAAAGGCTGTGGCGGGTGGTGGGCTACAATTTTTCCACCTTCCCCCCTCTCCTACCACACGATTTGTCTTCAAACTTGCTCGACCTGGGAGGAACCCCCCCGTGTAATCAGTCGCCCCCTCAGCCCCCTGCACCGCCTTAGGTAGACTTTAAGGTAGGTATATAGACTTACCTCGGTTGGTATATATGTTTATGTTATACTTTTCATCATTTACCGTTAGGAATGGAGGGCTAAGTAATGTTTCAAGTTCTTTGTCAAAGCTCTTCGGTTTTATTACAGCTTCTGTAGATATTGGTTCAGTACAGTTTAGTAATTAAGTTTTACCTGGTTGGAGCTCTATGATCTGAAAATGATCAGTAGGTAGGTACTTAGGTAGTACCTATAGGTAAGCTAGCTCTAATTCGAATACTAAATTTGAAATCTACAAAAACCTCTACCGTATGCTCTACCTACTACAGCTACATTGATGGTATTATTCTAGTCTAGGCAAAATACTTGACTGTAGAGATTATCTAATTTTCCTCCCTTATATGGCTTTTTATTACTATTCACAGGAATAACATTAAAAAGCTACAACTATAAACATGTCAAGCAGAATCCTCCGTTTAAGCAGTCACGAGAAACCAAATTCACAAACACGCTTAGGTGTCTTATTCCACTCCTAAATCTCCGTAAACGGAAGCCAAACAAAGACTATAATTTAAGTTTAAAACAGTAGGAAACATACGGCGTCCTCGGCAGTACGGTACATAAAGAAAGCGCACATAGCGGTGACCCAGTTTCGCGACCCACTTTGCCCGACCAATACCTGCCGCCTTACCTACGCAATCGCACCTCACAGGTAACCCGCCACTGCCGTCCCATTGGAAGACTCACGACCAACCCGCAAACACCCACACCTGCCTCATAACACTGCAGGTGCGCACAGGTACAATTTCCACCGCCTCTGCACAAACCACGCCCCTTTTTATCGAGCTGCGCAGGTAACCTGCGCGCTGATTGGTCGACGCAAGGTGCGGACAGGTACACCTGTCAATACAGGTGTATTTCGTATTACGAATGCGGTTCTCAGTACCGCGGCTGTTACTGGAGCGGTGTGACGTTTTTTGTGCGGTTTAGTTGCGGTGGAAAATGAAAAATTGTGCGCATGTGTTGGTGCGATTGATGTTTCCTTGAGGTGTGCTAAATTTAGTACTTAGGTGGGCGCGGCGCGTCCTTGGAAAGGTCAGGCGGGGTTGCGGCCGGTACGTACCACGATACAGTCGATATTTTAGACCTTTGTTAGTAAGTTTATTGAACTTTGTTTATTTAATATTTATGAAGATTGTAGAGAAAAGATATTTTAATATCGTCGAGGTAATTCTCGAGGCTTGAAATAAGTTTTCTGAATATAAAATTTTATTAATAGGCCGAATCATAACGTAGTTCGTACCTACCTATACCTAGTTTGTTTGTTTTCAATATCTTTGTTATATCTAAATAATGAGCAGATAGATGCTCTCACCATTTTCCTTAACATATGCAAAATATAGGGACACGAGTGATAAGTACTTTCGTTTCAGACACTTTTGTTGAGAAAACAACTTTAGATCCTTTGTTATATTAAGTTATACGTAGTCTATGAGTCTTTTCATGCTATTTCTTAAACTGAAATAAACCTTTTATCGTTGACAAAAGCTTCCATGGGTATTAGAACCCACGGAAAGGATTAGGTTACCCGTTTATACCTTGACACATTTAATTATGAATCTATAAATTATGAAGCTGATACTTATGCAACCTAGATATTAAACTGAAGTGGTACCACCGCAAATTATACATACCACCATGGCTATATTAATTGAATTATAAATAAACCTAGGTACATACCTTCCCATACCCACATAATAGAATACAAAACTAATCAGTTGTTTTAAACACATCTCAAGACGCAATTCCCAACACATCTCCTGATCTCCTTGAGAACGAACAAAAACTGCCAATTACCTACCTCCCCCTTCAAGGTGGGGTACATAACGACTCTAGTAAACCTACGCGCAGGTCCTAGGTAATGACACCACGTAGGTATTGCAGAAGGGTCAAGTGCTACAACTGTACCTATAAAGCGCCAATAGGAGCAGCACCATCTCCTACTGTAGTGGTAGCAACATTATCAAAACGTCTGCTTATCATAAAGCATTAATTTCTGCCTGGTATTTAAGACCAATTCTGCGTACAATAAGATAAAAACGGAGCGATGTTTATTATTTTTAACCGACTTCCAAAAAGGAGGAGGTTATATGTTCGTCGCGTATGTTTGTTTTTTTTTTTTATGTATGTCCACCGATTTCTCCGTCAATTGTGGACCGATTTTAAAAAATCTTTTTTTGTTTGAAAGGGTGTGCTCTGGAATTGGTCCCATATAAATTTTATTAACTTTGCTTGGATAGTTTTTAAGTTAGCTACAAAATACGTATTTTTTTCCCACTTAATATGTAGATGATATGATAATTTTCTGTCACTGGTAGCAGGTAGTGGTATTTGAATGTGTGTGGGGTAGGTACCACAACTAAAAAGTGACAAATAAAAACTTTTTACAAAAAAAAAACAACCGACCTCCAAAAAAAACACTACAAAGTGAAAAATAACTTTAATTTCGGAAGTCGGTGGCAAAAAACGAAAATACAAAACCCAAGACACCGACTTCCGAAATTAAAGTTATTTTTCACTTTGTAGTGTTTTTTTTGGAGGTCGGTTGTTTTTTTAAGTTGCAATTTGGAACAAATACTTAACAGTTACCTACTAGTTTTCTCAAACGAAGACTGAGTGTGAGTAGGTAAGACATTCAAAGGTGAAACGCCAATCATTAACCCATTATCATACATTTTTCATGTGTGACTAGTAGTTAACCTTGTTGCCTGACTAACCATAAACCATTCTAATCATGATTTGGTGAAGCAATATTTTGGCCAACGAATTGTTGAAATTAGAGCACCCAATTAACCAAGAAGATGTCGATACCTTGACATGATCCTCTTACACTCACCTATAGTTCATTTGACAATAGCTTGAGGTCACTGGACCTTCTGCCACTAAATTTCTCGCCAATAAGGCAACGGGTGGTGGGGTGATCGAGGGGGTGAGGCAGGGTACTGAGGTAAAAGCCACTTTAATTATGAAAGAAGATTGAGCGGTAGGTAATATGATGCCGGGAGACGGGCAGTGGGGGGAGGGGTGTAAGACCTAGGTAGCTAGGTATTAGGAAGACGCCATGTTTTAATAGTGTAGTTCATTTTGAACGCTTTGTTTGGCTTGGTAATGAAGCTTCAAGTATTAACGTTAGGGTAGGAGTGGCGTTTGAAGTAAATAGGTAAGTGAATCCTTGCTATTTCGTTCGAGATTCGACAATATTGCATGTAAACATACATACATAAACTCACTCCTTTTTCCTATGAGGGTAGGCAGAAACTACAGAACGCCACCTCCATCCTTACATAGAGATCCTGCGCCTTAGAGATTTAGTTTAACTTAGTTAACCGGTAAAGTCCGGGTGACACCAATTTAGTTAATAAGGTTGATAGCTTTCCCTTTTTCTTTGCGATAACTGTATCTAAAAACTTGAAAATATTAGTATTCAGGTAACATAGCAGATACAAACTATACAAAAACAACAACAAAGATTTACCTACTACCTATTCTTCACTGCAACTCATCAAATTAAAGAACCATTACTAATCCAGTTAAGAATGAACCCCATGTCTGAAGTTAAATGGTAACATTGTAGGGCACAATAAACTCTACGTCGACTCTACTTTATAGTAACCTCGTTTGAATTGAAAATAGACTGGTTGTACTCTCGATACAAATGACACAAGGTTGCGGAAGGAAGGTAGGTGAGCAGAGATGGGAGTTAAAATATTTTGTTGGTCTGTGATTTTGAACTATTTTTGACAACTATTGAGTCTGTAAGTAATTATGAAGTTGATTGCTACCCCAGCATTTGATGCTTGTTTAAAATTAAAAGGCGATTTTTTAAGGCCAAGTGTATTAAAACAACTTTGCAAGATACCCCTTTCACCATATAGTCGGGGATCCAAGGAATCACTATATATCTAAAGCCATCCATTATTTTGAACTGCCTCATGTGCATTTTCACTACAATTTCCAAAATATTTTCATTCGCCTACGTATTAAGCCGTACCTCATAAAATACATGCTCAGACCAATAAAATTTTCGTTTGGCAGCCAAAGTAAAAGAAACGCTGGGAGAACTTAATGTTGACAGAGGCCATACGAAGTCACCTAAGCAGTAACGATAACTCATGTGCATCGTCCGTACTATCACTAGCGGGTCGTAAAACCGCGCTGGGAAGTCAACACGGTGATGTGCAGAACGAGTAGCGAGATTGTTATTTCCCGAATAACTTTACCTTTTTAGCTGTCTAAAATATACGTACTGGTTGTTGCTCTCATTACCTTTATTTTTAGCTAAGGTATGGTTATAGCAATTGAGAAAGTATTGCAACAGTCCCGATACACTTAATTTTAATCGTAATCTGTCCAAAATGGCTGTCTCTGCTTTGCAGGATTGGTCCTAAGCATTCAACTGAATCAAACAACGCGATTGTTAAAATTACTATCAATTTGGCACTACCCTTTGAAACTTAAGGATGCTATATACCTGAGATAATAACCTAGTAGGTATACCTAGCTATGTTGGCAATGCACGTCTTATGTTGTAATCTCCTTTCTTCCCGCTTCCCGCCGTCCCCTGTCAGCATACCAGCAGCCCAGTCATGTCAGCGGCTCCAACTCTCTAACTCATTTTATACAGTGAATACTGTCCAATTTGGAACACGCACATACGGAAAATATAATGTGATTTTATCTGCACTACACTCGCGACAAACTAACTAGAATAAAATGAATAGGTGGCCTACATAGTGTGTGTGTCGAGATTTTTAATTTTGTTTGGTGTATGGAGCTTATTCTGGACTCTATTTTTAATATTATTGGAAACTTCATAGCAATTTTTCTTACGGCATGACAATTGACAATGAAAATGACATTTCTTTGACAATTGACAATTGAAGTGGTTTGCCCTCACTTCACCTATGACGCAAACCCAGTTGATTAAGTGTTTTCTTGTCTTAAGAGTGATCTATTTGTCATCTCCACCTTTAATAGAATGTTTAAAGATCGATCTTCGAAAGATAAAGATGCAAAATTCCCTGGGCATAAGCAATGTGTAGGCTAGCATCTAATACTAATAAGAGTGTCTTTAACCTATCTGAAAATATCAAACCTAATGCAAGCATCTTGACAAACTCTTTGACCTGAAAGCTGTAACAGATAATATATGTTTTGATTATATAACCACAATTGAATACAGCCTCTAACAAATACAGTAAGTAAATTACAGTCCAGTTTAAAAACCCACACGTCCGGGTGTGTACCTCTGTTTGCGGCTCTCCCTTGTTTGTTCTGCTAAAATGTTTGCCTCGCCAAGTGCACTCCATGACCTAGAAATATGGTGTAAGTGTGTTGTACCTGAGGTTAATGGGATTTTATGTAATATATATTTACCTATATTTATTGTTTGTTTGATCGATCTATGGACACTATTGAAGACGTCATCATTAAGGGTTTGGCAGCTTTCCAGTCTAACCAGAATAATGCGCAATCAGAAGAGGAATTCCCGTATTTTTAAGATCGTTTGCAGTCGCATCACAGTGTCCATCTGTCAACAATTGCATAGCGTTTACCTACATTGATTGACGAGATTACGACTAGATTTTGAACATTTTTAATTACGGAAATTAGCCTTCTGATCTCTGTAGCTCAAATTTTTGTGGAAAAATGCAATGTTAAGGTAACATAGGGTACCTACCAAATTTTCAGTTTTTGTTTCTAACACCAAGAGAACACTGTTTGCAATCGAGATGATTGCAAACAGTGTCCTCTCGATTTTTTATCAATCGGATCTGGGTATGGAGTTTAGTCATACTTATCTCTGTTAATGACGAAAAGCCTCCCGTTATTTCTCATTTACCATAACAAGCTGACCGGCACAGAACCATGTGATAAGTGATTAAGTCATGACTTGAAGTTGAAAGCAAAAACTCAAGGAAATAATTGACCAATTTGCTGTTGTTCTTAGATATGTATTAGTATCTATGGTCACACTACCAGCGATTTCAGAAATTAACTTGAATAATTTCCTATTTAGAAACAGTAGATGATGTTGAATGAAAGGATTACAAAAGTTAACTAAAAGCATTCGTGGAATTGCAGAAAAAGACGTTCCAGACTAGTGACCAGTTTTCATTTGGTAATCAGTTATTTTTTTAAATTAAAATAAATTAATTTATTGACAACAATGATCCATATTTTAGTTGGTTAGATACAAAAAGAAAACTTTAAAAGCTATGTGTGCTTTTAGTATCACTGCAAAACACGAAGAGCTAAAAATATGAATTCGCCCGATTCTAATTACCCGTTTGCACTGGAGCGGCACTCAGATGTTAATACAGGCCACATTAGCGCTCACTCAGCTCGGAAAAATCCAGCGATTATAGCTTTATTATACACTACGATAAGGCTTTATTATACACTACAATTAGTGTAATCGTCACTGTTGGCTACACTGACAGATTGCGGGTTGAGGCTAAGATCTGTGCTATTACTGAGAGAACAAGTGTGCCTACTTGTACGGTTTGTGCAAGGTAAGATAGATACTGGTGTCGATTCCCTTGTTCACAAACTAAACTAAATTTAAGTTCACTGTATCTTTTTCTTTCTATTTTATTAAGAAAAGAACAGAAGATAAATTTTAGTTTAGTCCTGTCAAATTAATCAGCGCCTGTCACTACTCCATACAAGTTTAGACGTGATTAAAAACTTGCCTACTAAAATTACGTCAATTTACGTCAAGCGCAGATTAATTTGACACGACTAAACTAAAATTTATCTTCTGTCCTTTTCTTAATGAAATAGAAAGAAAAAGATGCATTGAACTTAAATTTAGTTTAGGTTGTGAACAAGGGAGTCGGCACCACTAGTCTATTCGCGGTAAGCTATATGTGCTTTATCAATTACCTCAAATTTCGACAGAATTAATAACTTCTAAGCAAAGTATACACCATCGTGCGTCGGCTGCATTATTTATAGCTTGCCATTGTGAGGTGAGAGGGTGAGACAGCCATCAAACGAGAAACTATACTGGAAAAATAACAAAAATATAAACAACTTTTACAGATCAAAGTTAAATTTCACTTTATGCGAAATACCTTCAGTACCTACTTGAAATACTAGTCTGCCACCATATGACACCAGGTTCCAAACCACAAATACAAACCTTCATATCCCAACTCTTGAAGGTGGTTGTAAAAAACCTGCCCTCCCGGCGACATTACCCTCTTTATTACATTCCAAGCTCTCAATATGTCGGCCGTTTTTGCCTGGCCCGTAATGTCCAGAGTAATAACTCGTTTGAGGGCGAAGTAACTGTCTGCCCCACCGCCCCTGAGCGTGCTAACAGCCTGCCCCAAGTTATTTGTGAACTGATTGGGTTCAGGAGAACATCGTAAGGTAGGACTGATTGGAAGAATTTAATAAGTAGGTTGTTTGCTAAACTGTTTAAAGATTTTCCAGCAAGTCAGTTGAAAGATTAGAATATCTATACTTAGGAATGAATAAGCATTTAGACTTTGAAGTGGACGCAAAAATATTGCTATAAAACAACTAGTTAAAAAAGCATTTTAAACCAACCTCGTAGTACAGTCATTTGAGCTATAATACCTTATAATTTATTTATTTTCAGGCAACTATATTGCTATATACTCCCATGTTCTGAGTCAATTTCATAAAATTACTAATACCTATACATCGCCCATCTTAGCCTAGCTGGGTAGGTACTACGTCGGCAGCGATCTTACGCGAATCCAAAAAACTCACGAAATCGAAATTCCGCAAGGTTAGACATGTTTGCAATCATAACATGTTTCCGTTGAATCCCCTTTATATATATCCCACACTAGTATATAAAAAACAAGGCGAGTCCGTCTGTCTGTCGCGACATACGTAAAATATCATATCCGCTGCTTTGATCAAATGCTGCTAATTGTGAAGTTTTTCTCACGAATGTAGGCGGAATTGAATTATTTACTAGTTTACGTATTCGTGAAAGTATTAAAGGAACTGTCAGAATCTTTTAACGTCGTAAAGTGTTTTAGTGTAATGGAAATTTTAGGGCACAGCTATTTGGAATGGGGCTAGAATTTGTACGTTTTCTTTGGGAAGTATGTAGAGATATTTAAGACTTTTGGAGGCTCTACAAAGGTTCGTTTTAAATATCGTTGGACCTTGGGATGGTACATTTAATTTCGCATACGCGAGTGACGTTCTAGGTCCATTTATCAGGCTGTATTAATAACGAAAACTGTGTAAATGATATCTTAATTTTAATCTAGAATGTTAATCGCACCTGTGCACTGATGTATGTATTGTCCTAGAGCAATTTTAGCGTTGTAGATATCTCTAACTTTATTAAGGTCTGTTGCACTCTACAACATATACACCGCTCATATTAATAATCTATTATTATTGTTTTGGTTCACTCAATTAGCATCAAAGACCTCATACCTCACCTTCACTATAAGTAACACCGCGTCAAACACATAACTAACACACCTAATAATATTTACGATCGAACATCATCGCTAATTTGCTCGCAACACTACAGGATGTCACAGCCATACACAACCGTACATTTTTGTCAAATTAAACGAGTTATTGTGAGTTATGACCGCTTTTTATTAGAGAAGTCGTTAAAATTCATCAAAACATAGTATATAGGTTAAATATATCAGGTTTTAATAGAAAATATGCTAATCTATTTCTGTGGCTGAAGATTTCTAAGGAAGTGTGGAATGGTCAGGAAACTGACGTTATGGTAAAGTTATAAAACGTAATTGCGTAACGCTGGCTGCAAGAAGTCATTGTTATTCATCTAAAATTTTCCGACTAGCGAATAACTGAAAATTTCATGTGGAGCTGACCACTGACTTTTCCTAGTCAAAAAGGTGGTTTCAGTAAGGTTGCAACTGAGTAACTTCTTTGTTCAATGGAAGACTAACTGCATGAGCAAGTGAACTGAATAAAGTAACTCCTTAAAACCCATAAAATTCTTCTTTCTGTGTCGAAATAACTAGCCCAAATAATATCTCGTTCATGGATTCCTCATTCTTAATCATTATGCAAGTATTTTTTGAATTCTCATCGTCATCTGTCCTCGGATGCGACAGTAATATCAAATTCCTTTAATTGAGTATTACAAATTACTCGGGTATCTGATACACTTTGTGTTATTTTCATTAGACATTGATCGATTGAAATGTTGCGTCAACTACAAATCCTAGAATTTGAATCACAAATGTATTGAGTTTCATTTTTGATCTAATAATTAATTTAGTTTATTTTAATATTTTCCTCAAACTAGAACACCAACATTGTGTCAGAAGGAAATACGTTCTGGTTGTACCTACGTAGGAGTGTCATTGTGAAATTTCCTTCTTCGCCTCAACACAGCTCAGGTGATATATTAAAGAAGCATGCGTTGCTCGTATTTACAATTTGTCTGCTCAAAAGCTTCTCTAGCACAACCTCGTATATACAAGTGTTGGCATGAAGAACCATTTTTAAACACACACCAGTGCTATTAATGTTCCAGTTGTTAACTAGCACATCAATGACACTTCATAATATAAGATAAAAGTTATGAGTAATCGTACATCATGTAAAAGCGATAGCTATCTACTAGACTTCATAGCCCAAGCTGGAAAACGTATTCCAAAAATATCTACGATTTCTAAAAGTTTCAACTTGTTTAAGATCAAGAGAACACAGCCAGCTAGTTTTTAATAAAGCCTCATAAGAAGTAAATTTTGCAGAATTAAGTATAGAAAACTAAAACCAAATGCATTCTATTCAAAACCGCCACAGAGCATAATATAAGCATAATAACGTTACAGAAGTGCATAATATGTGCGGAGTGAGATAATCTGCGGAGCGCCCGCATCATGGGCCCACACTGCGCCGCGGCCGCGTGATTAGCTCGCACTGCGTTTTAAAAGCCTTAAAAGGTGCCGATGTACGGGGCAAAGATGAGGTTAATAGTAGAAAGTGCATATCCTTAACAAAACAATCTACGCAGAACTCATCTGTAAGTGCACATCATTGCAACTGACCAATCTCATTAGAAGTGTCACAATATACTGGCAAAAAGAAAGTGTCTTGATTAGAAAAAGAAAGGAAAGCAAATTAAAAAAGAAGGAAAGAACCGACGTTTTATTTCCAAAAGGAAAAACAGAGGCAAAGAGAAAGACCAAGAAGAAAGTGAGTACACAGTCCAGCTGAAGGAAAAAAACAACCACTATAACAAGAAGTGTACCTAAGATGCTGAGCACGACTGAAGATAACCTGTACTTATTCTCTGCAGTCATTATTTATCTACAATTCTAATTTCAACTCTTTGTTAGTAGCTTTTGTTGCCAGGATAATTAATTCTGTTTTTTTAACAGTTGCAGGTAATGGCAATTTGGTTTAAATAAGTTTTTATTTTTATTATTTATTTGCCTTTTATATATCTAGATTCTTTTATATTTTGTGAATGTGAGAACGTTTTTGACCATGTGGACTGTACATTTGTTGACCATTCTCTGTTTTGTTTGTTTGTACACTGTCCTTCCACACCAATCAACACTGTAATTTGAAAACATTGTAAAAGCCAAATATTTCTAAAAGAGTAACCATGGATTTTCTTGCCGGCTCTTCTCCATAGGAAACGTCCAATTGAAACCGGGCATCTAGCTTCTGACGTTTAATAAGAGCCCTTGTAGGTTTGTGTGAAATAAAATATTTTAGATTTTGACTGGTTATAGGCTAGAATTGTGGCTTGTGGCTAAGGAATAACAGCCGCACGGGTTAATCGATCAGGTTAAACTACGCTTGCCGCGGTTGGGCCGTGGATGGGTGACCATCTTTACATAACAAGACCCCTCCATGTCTCAGAAAGCACGTTAAGCCGTTGGTCCCGGCTGTCATTTGTAGATCTTTGACAGTCGTAACGGGTAGTTAGAAACCCAAAAGTCTGACAACCAGTCTTACCAAGGGGTATCGTGTTACCTAGTAACTAGGTTGTGGAGGTCAGATAGGCAATCGCTCCATGTAAAATACTGGTATTCAGCTGCATCCGGTTAGACTGGAAGCTGACCCCAAGATAGTTGGGAAAAGGGTAGGCAGATGATGGTAGGGTAGACTAACTCTAGGAATACGGCAATAAGTTCTTAGTAACCATTCTATGTTCCAAGTAAGTCGGTGATCTGTGGTGGGTGAGTGTGGCTCATTACTCGGCGCTAATGAATGCTCGCGCACGACACAGAAGCTTTGTGAACGGCAACCTGTGTGCAAAGACGCGCTGTGCAATATAATACGAGGTAACAGTTAAATATGACATATTACACGGTATTACAGTTATATATGTACAGCGAAAAATTGAAATATACGAACAAATACGTTTATCTAGGGAAACAAATCAGCTTCAACAAGGACAGTAACTATTCAGAAATTGAAAGGCGAATTCAACATACTTGGAACAAGTACTGGAGCTTAATATATTTTTTTAAAAGCTACATGCCCGTAAAACTTAAAACTAAAGCCATGTCGAGCTGCTTATTACCGTGTCTTACTTACGCTTGCCAGACTTGGAAATACACAGATAAAATAAAAAGAAAAATTGTCACTTGTCAGCGGGGCCTAGAATGAAGTACCTATGCTCAAAATTAGGAAAATGCAAAACATAAGACATACAGAAATTAGAAGCATATCTAAAGCCACCGATGCGCTAAACTTTGCTCAAAAACTAAAATGGAAATGGGCGGGACATGTGGCAAGACTGCCAGATGAGCGGTGGCCCATAAGGGTGACACGGTGGAGAGGCCCAAGTGGGACACGCCACAGAGGAAGACCGCTCACGAGATGGGCGGACGACATCCGTAAAACGGCTGGCCCAAACTGGATGCAGACAGCGCAAGACAGAAAAAGTTGGATTTCTTTGGAGGAGGCCTTCACCTGCGGAGGGATTCTTGCATATTAAAAAATATATATATATATTAGGATAAGATAAATGTACTTACTTGTTATTGCATGAAATAAAAGGCTTTTTATTTTTTTTATTTTATTTACCTATATATGTACCTATAATCAAAGAACTGAAGTTTTTAGAACAGTTACTATGAGTTGGTAACGTAAGATTAATGAAACATTCTCAACGTTTCTTTCAATATTTCTAAGTAGTCATAGTAACAGATTATGTTACTGATCTAGTTCTTAGTATCAACTACAAAACTGTTATTTTTACTTCTGATCATTTTACTTCTAACCTGTTCTTGGTCAGGATGTGCATGAATTATCGTGTATATTATATTTTTCTTAAAAATGCGAAGAACTAATAAGTAGGTAGAGAAAAATCTAATATCTCACAGGGATAACCCTTCCTCTTTCAATATTTTCCATACATCATGGCGGATTACGTCACAAATAACGTAAGTAATAATAAGCAACGTTCTAATTACAAAATTTAAAATCTTTTGATCGTGACGTCAGACCTTCATCAGGCCTCAAAAGATCTTTATTGAAACCCCGCCTTCAATTAACTGACCACCCCCTGTATAATGTCATGTTAGATGATGTCTGTTTGTTGCAAAATGTTTAGGGATTTTTATCTTGTGCTTTAAAAGCTGTAATTAACCGATAAATTTGTTTGACGTTTGTAACTTTAACTGAACATAACTGCAATTTCAATAACGAAAGATATCCGAACATCATTAGACAGTTTTACAATTGATAAAATCAAATAAATTAAGAGAATGAATTAGATACGATCTGTATCTAATTCATTCTCTTAATTTATTTCATTCGATCGCTTTCACTCGTTATCCCAGATTTTTCAAATCACTTTTTATTGGTTTTCATAATTATTTCAGCTAAAACAATCACATCGCCATGCAAATTAACTGAAATATGAATAAAACGGACGGAACCACGGGTAAAAGCTAGCACTTAATAAAGAGGCACGTTTAGGGTTTTCATTACACCATGTATAATGGCGCGTACAAATATTTTTAATCCGCTGCCTCATACATCTTCCGCAGTTCATTTTGCTGGACATACTCTTGCTAACATATTTTTGATGCAAACGAATTCCCACGTTATCCCTCATACATTAAGTCCATTTTCTAACAAATCTTCATTTACAACATATGGAAAATAATCGCAGAGGAATATACAACGTATTTAGAACAAATAAGGTTGAAGATGCTTTGCATGTTGGGTGCTATATCAAAAACTGAATAGGTGGCCGGCACTGGGGATTTTTTTTTAATGTGTGGATATTGCATCGACGTGTCCGGACGTATTTATGGACAGGTAAATATTTTCGTAGCGAATATAGAGGTTATGTATGTTTACTTTGTTATGGGTGAAATGAAATATCGCCAGCTGGAAATATCGATTAGGTACTGAATATTTTGACGAAACTTTTATGAATTTTAAAAGCAATGAACATTATTAGAAACCTTACACTGACTGGGCTGATCTTCTAAGGACAGGATATAACACCTTCCATAATAAATAGTGCATGATCGAAGTCTATCGTTTATTGCATCAAAATGATGGATATATTAATCCATCATCCAAGCCTTTCGCAAAGTACGTATATTGGGTTTAGCTTCTAGTCTAACCAAAAGTGGTTGAAAATCAATATTGAAATGGCATTTTACTAAGCAGTGCAGTACTTTTATGAATTGGTCAAAATTAACAACAAACGTTCTCTTCATTAAAATCGTTTCTAAAACCGCTAGCACGTGACACTATAATAATATCACTAGGAAGCCCCAATTTACAGTATAATAGATACATTACGACCTGGAATTCCGCTTCACCTACCCAATACCCATATTCATTAACAATTGAAAATCTCTTCCCAAAACAATTGGCTGTTCGTACTATAGAGGTAATTCTTTCTACCCTTAAAGCCACGTGGCGGTTGATAGTCACAATTAGCCACGGCATTCAAACATAGTCACGTGAGGGAAGAATCATGTGCGGGAAGTGCGGGAACGAGAAGGCCGCGTGCGAGAACTGAGCCACATTCGCAACACTACCGCTCCACTGACAATAAATTGAAGAATTAATTGTTTAAATATTGTGAGAGAGATGGGTCAGTGAAGGTTCTCAGATGAAACTGACGTTTGATGCAGCTCATTGATTTAGAAAGCCATTAGATTTTTTTTGAAAAATTTACGTATTACAGAACGATTTTCGCCTTTTCACCTTTATGAAGGACCACCGCTCAAGTAGATTTAGTACCAGAAAATTAAAATTCCTAGTACAAAGTATGTTGAGTCCTTTAGTAAGATTCTATGATCTTTTACAATGCATGTGCTCGAAAAGAGCGTTTTCCAAGCAGCCAAACTGGGCGGAAAATTTCACTTTTTTTTACTAATGCTCTCTACTTTTTTGTTTTTTTTTTTAAATTTTTAACTTCGTCGTCAGCCCGACGCCGTCGCAGAGTTTGTATTACTTGATATTTTTTTATTTTTGAAGTTTTACAAATTAGATAACGACGGCGATGGCAATGGCGATAGCGATGACAATGGTCAAAGTCAAAGTCTGTTAAATTAAAGTCAAACTCATGACGATGGCGATGGGGATGATAATTAAGAAAATTGTTTATATTATTTATGTTCGTCGGCCAAAATGTCGGATGTTACATTATCATATGCGACTACTGTAAGGTTCGCTAGTTTTTTTATTTCCTCGCACAATGCATAGTAAAACGTTGTATGATACACGTGCGTAAGATGATTTCCAACTCGTGTCGACTCGACACTTGTCGGAAATCACCTACTTTCCGCACTTGTAGCATAAATAACTATAATAAGACAGATACCTATTACCAAAACTGAAAACACACCATCTACTTTGAAGCCAATACATAACATATCAAACAGTTCCACAATAATAAGCCTCTGAAACTAAAAACAAAAACATAAAAATCGCGATACAAAGCTTCTATCCTGAACCAATTGGATGTAAAAATATTCTCACAGAACACATCTAAGAGAAGGTAATGACGCGAACTCGATATGAATCTATACATAATGCTTATAAATAACGCACTATATGTACATGGGCTATTAGGAAATGTGTATGGGCATAATAATAAATATTCATCAGGACTTCTGTTTGTGCCTATCAAAACATATGTGGGGAATAGGGGTGCTAGTGAGTGGTGCGCGGAGTTTAATGAACAAATACCAATCTTTATTACGGTTGAATTTAAAAAGGTTACGACGGAATGGCGTCAATTTGAGTGTGGAATCTTAAAGTCTTTAAAATAATGAAGTTAACTTTGAAGTATGAAAGTAAAGTCAATGTAGCCGAAGTAAAAGAAAAACTTTTACCACCAATAGTCTAAAGACCTCAGAAATGATATGGATAAAGTTATTTGAAGGGAAATGATTTTGTCGTGCACCAAAAAAAGGAAAGTAATATACACTCTTGGTACAAAATGGCATGCACGAATGCATGTGACGCTTATTAATGTGCAACATTACCACAGAATAGTCACACCACCACCATGACCACTAAGTGAATTCGTGTGTCCATGCCACCTCCAATTTAGTGGCGCGAACCAATCATCATTACCCGAGGGTCAACCGCGATCAAAATAAACACAACACCGAACGCACCTTTATTTAGAAAGAGACAAAAATATAACCTACAGTACAGCGTAAAAAGGATGGAGCAATAAGTGGGCCAGATCGTAAACAATTGTGCAAATGAAAGATTATGTTTATAGAGTTAAGGTGTATAGTCTAATAAAATTACGTCTTTATCCCCCGGCCTGGAGATAAGTTCTGATTCTCTTATATTGTTGCCGTTTTCATTACGATCTCGAATATATTTTGTGATGAAAATTTCTTTTTTTTTTTGGGTAGGTGTGGTTTTGATTGCGTCACTGGTATTCCAAACTAGATAATGAAGTCTTGAATATGATAATTTTAAAGTATTTAAATTATGTTTTAAAGACGATGAGCTTTCATCTATGATTTATATAAATATTATTCCTTTTGATGATCGTTCATAGTAATAAAAACATTGAAAGACAAATCTTTAATGATTGACAATCATTTAACTTCGGTGATAACATAAATCTTGCACCTAAAGTTACAAAAGGATTAATAAATCAGAAAGTTACTGCTTCTACGACATTTACTAAATACAATTTCGTATGTATTTGCTCATAAAATGTAGCAAGATAATCCAACTCATGGCGCTTTCTTTTATTTTATAAATTTAATTCGTCCGTCACGGGAAGAGTGACCTTTTACCACGTGAGACTGTCCATTACATACAAAAACATCACATACGCTATGTAACATCACTGTAAATTGACCTTTGCACTTCAATTTCAAAGTACAATTTTGTGTGCTCATCTTGACGCGTCTTATTCCAGAATGATTTACGTCACTAGACAATGCAATCTATTCTCCCAGGCAGCAGTTCAAAGAAAAAGAAAGCGTAAACATATGGGAATTGAGTTGAAGTTCGAATGGGAAGAGAGTGGAAAAACTAAAGGAGCTCTCACATTTCACTGAAAAATGTGTAAGAAGTAAGGCAGGGAAAGCCACGGGATCCGTTATAAAGACATATTATTCTTTTGAGCGCGGGACGGTTGTCGAGTCGCAATAAGTCGCAGTAATCCGCGGAAGGTATATTGTTTGCCTGGGCCCTAATGAAAAATATTTCGTTGTACTTTTTTTGAAAGTGTTTTGAGCTCTTTCAGTTTATTCTTTGCGAGAAAGGTTTTGTGTATTTGCGTTGCTTCAAAGTTTTCTTTAGACAGACTATTGTGAGGTATTGTAGGTGGTTTAGTATCAGACACGTAGGTTGTGGCAAATGGTTTCTCTTTGTTGAATGAAACTTTTGAAAATTGTAGATATTGAAACGAGTTGATTTCGTTTAGTTGGATTCAAGTACAATAACCTACTTGTCTATGGTAACCATAGTAAAAGCCGTTTCTCAAAAAGTTATCGACTTACTTGACTAATGTCATCCATTACAATGTAACGGAAGTGACGTTCAAAAGTTTTACATATTGATGGTCAAAACAGGCTATTTGTAATACACCCACACACACAAGTTGCTACATTTTTTTATCTGCGAGTTAGAATTTTCAACTTGTTCGAGTTGGATGGGAAAAAAAGCATGTCCAGATTTCCTGAAAGTGTCGAAAGCATTTTGGCGCGGACACAGTGGACACAGTGGCCCAAACAAATTCAAAACAACCATAAATCAGGAAGGCACAAATAAAAAACTAAGGTAAGCGCTCCTGTTGTCGGTCGCGCCGAACCGGGCCACTTCCGTTCGGCGGCGGATGCGACTCTATTGGCGTAAAAAAGCTGCGAGTCAACTGGCCAGTTTGTTAGAGGTTTATTGAAAAGCGAACATTGATAAAAGTGTTCGACGACTCGTCGTGCTGTCCATGTTTGAATGTAGCACTTTTGTGTAAACGTTAGGGATTTACGGACGTTTTTCGATTTTGGCAAAGTATTTTTTCGTGTAACTTTTTTGCTTGAATTTACCAAAAAATAAAACATCCTAAAACTTCGTAGACATTTATTTTTTGTAGAACGCGTACACTACTAACATAGACGATTTACTAGTTATGCTTTGCATTTATAAAACCTAACGGCATCTAACCATATTTTCATTCCCACACAGAATCCCCTCCACGCGAGCGCACGCGCCGCCATTCGGCACGCACGCGTAGGGAAAATTAAAAACGTTTCTGCCGCGAGTGCGATTATTAATTACCGATAAGTCGTGCGCTCACCCTACCCCGTGAGAGAGGTGCAATTAACGTGCATTGTTCAAGATCATCTTGGTCTTTTTCATTTGGAGTTTTAAAACGGTTTTGGTTAGTTAATTGACAACTTGTAGATAGGGTTTATTTTTTAGACTTATCCAGCTAAAAGTTAGGTATCATGTTCAAGGGATACAGATGAGTACCCATTTACTTTAATGAAACAACTGCTTGATGTAGCAGTCCTGAAGGAGTTCATGTTCAGCAGACGGATATTATTGTTGATGTCATCATAAAGCCATCACAAAGTCTTCAGATGGATATGGACGTAGACACATCCCGAAAAACAGCAGCTTTGATAATATGTGCATGTATGAGTCTTATTATCTCCAACCAATTCGATGCTGTTTATCACTAAGTATAAATAAGTTTAGAAACGCTTTTCCTTTGACTTTTTCTAACCCGATTATTTTCTAATAAAAAAAATTACACTGTTCTTTCAGATTTCTACTTCAACATAAACTTATGGGAGTTCTACTAAACGAGCTTAAAAATGAGTACTTCACCAATCTCCCACACAACACATAATCTCATTGAAGTCTGGGACACATCGGGAGGCTGTCCACGTGGCGTTTTTAAGATCAGCCGCCAGATAACCTTAATGAAAAGATCCCTACGGGCTGATAGTAGCCGCGGTGAAATGGATGGTGGGTAGGCACGGTCATACAGAAGGTTAAAATTGATAGTAGTAGGTACAGTGCTACAGATAAATGTTGAGAACATTTCAGTCCAGTTTGGAAAATTTATAACACTAGAAATGTTTTTAATGTTCCTGCACTACTATTAGAGAGTCAAGAGGTACATCGTTTTTGTGTAAGAAATTAATTTTATTACAAAATCCTAATCAATTTTAAAACTCAGTATGGTTACCTACACTGAAAAACGTTTAGGTAGGTAATTCGCTATTAAAAATGACTAAAATCTTTGTAGGATCACAACAAACTTCTGTGACAGGACACAAGTGATCTTATAAAGGTTTCGATTTCCTTTTAAGATCGAAATCCTAAAAAAATGTGGCTAGTAGGTATACTTAGGTAGCCTGAAAGTTAAGAATTCTATCATATAAACTGCTAGAGGGAATTATATTTTTCCAATTCTAAAAGATTAAAATACTTTTCTATTGTTACATTCTTCATCGCATCGTACACAGTGGGGTCAGCAGCTCATCGCGCACATGACAGGTATCCGATGGGCGATGCCGCAGACAGATGCGCGCCGATTGTGCGCAAATAGCTTCTAAATTACTTTACGATAACATCTTAATGCCACCTAATGTTATTGCACTTTGATAATGATCGAAAATAGACTCCCTTGATGGATCATTGTTGATGGAGAACATTCTAGTTAGTCACTGAATGTTTGTTATTGAGTAGGACTGGACTTACAGTCCGGCCGTCAAGAGTATGCGTTCCTGACACCTGTCAGTTGGACAATTTCTAGTAGTAATAAGGATCAAATTTGCAAAACTCATATTCGTTAGTCCACAATCATACTGTGGGCAATAACCACTCACTTTATTTCACATTGTGTCTACGTGTCTACTGTTTAGTGTCTACAAGTCGTTGATTGAATCAATGAAATAAAAAATATATTGTAATAGCTTTCCTTCGTCAAGCAAAAAAACTTTCGCAATATTCTTCCCAAACTTTTAATAACATTTTGTTCCATAACACAAACATATTTAAAACTTACTGACTCTTTTAATAGCCAGCCATGTGAAAAAGCAACAGCGCATTATTAATAAAGCCGTGCATAGAGCTGCGATTGTGCGCGGATGAAAAGGCGATTAGTCGCGGCGCGTCCCCTACACCCTCACCTATTGTTTGTCGCGGACGCTACCTACACACTATTTATGTGTACTTATTTAAATCTCTATAGATTGGGTGGAATGGATGAAGAGAGAAAGGGCTTAAATGCGATTGATTGTGAACACAATTTTATTATACATGAATGTTAATTAAAATTGTTAACTATTGGCTTAAAAAACCAAGACAGCGCTGCAAACAATACAGTAAACTATGCCAAAATTACACCATCGCTCTGTGCATACACGCTCACACACACACATTTTCAATCAAACTACACCTCCCTAAGTGCTATGTCTTGGTTTTTTTTTGTTCTAAGGCTATTGGCACAATTATATTATTAAAAATAGCTATTTCTAAAATTATTGACTTATTTGATTATTTTGAGTTTGAAAACTGCTGTCTTATGACTCTTATAATTTGTTCTTATTTATTTTTTTATGTAATATAAAAACGTATTGTTACTTAGATATTCCAACAAAAATATGCACTTTTGAAGTACCTAATTAAACATTTATTTTATGCGCAAAAGTAAAATGTTAGCCATATCGAATCCACTTAGGTCGTTTTAACTCTGCGTCACCTCAGATCGGTTCTAAAGCTGGGCCTACACTTTTACGAACTGCTCGCGCGTGCGAATTTCCGTCACCCGCCATTGTCGACGTCCGACTAATGCGTCGACGTCACGGAGGGAGCTAAGCCGCTGTCGAATCGCGGGCGATTAAAAAACGCTTGTTTTCTCTGATGGATGGATTTGAATATTGTTAATTTGATTACGTTAGGTAAAATTGTTATGATTAGATTTACATCTTTAGAAAGATTTTCATTACTTTTTTTGAACAGTTTAAGTAGTAGGGACTTTAATTAATTAAAAGACGTAGTTATTAAGTAAAACACTCATCTCAGTTAATTACTTGATTACTTTTTTTACAATCGAAAAAATTGGGTAGGTATCTAATCACTCTTGGTAAAACCAAGTTTGACTTTCAGTCATCACCATGAGAGTGCTCACGAAAGTAAAGAAAAGTCCTTATAGTCCTATATATATTATATTAGCATATTATATATTATATTAGTATATTATATAGTCCTTTTCGCCATATCCAGCGACAGCGAACCAGTTCGCTGTCGCTGGATATGGCGAAAAGGACTATATAATATACCTAGTTAATGTTGGTAAGAAGAATCTATTTTTTGACAAAATAAAATGATCGAGTGCTTCAAAGGACTAACCTACCCACCAAAATGAAAAAAAAAACTTTACCATAAGGAATTATAGTGAAATACAATGAAGCACATTTGATGAGGTGTAATTTAATTTCTTTACACCCCGTTCGCAACACTATAATTTTTTGCAGTACCTACATTAAAAAAAAAACTATCTACAATTCTACATAAAAAGAAGACCGTTAGTCGTTACGTTTAGATAATAGTAATACAGCAAACCCTCCACCTAAACATAATTAACATAAAAATAAATTCATAATCACATGAAATATTGCAGTCGTAACTAACAATAACTGCAATTTTCCACGCGATAAATCTTTTAATAATAATATTTAATGTCGTTGACGCGAGTGAGGGCGACGGACACAATGCGACGTGCGACATTCGACGCGACACAATAGTCGGAGATTTGACGCGGGCGATCGTGTGCACCTTGCCTTTGTCCTAGTCCCCCTGGATTGATGCGATGAGGTGAGGGCCCTCGGTTTGAATCGGGATTTGATCAGTAACGGTCACAGTTGTGTTACTGAGCAGCGCGTGGGTCGCCTTTATGTAAAGTTTGGCTGACTGATGCGGTTATGATAAATGGTTTGACTCTTCAATCCCTTTGATAAAGCGTCTGTTACTATCTTGTTGTTTAATTAGTACAATGATGGACTTTGAGGCTTAACAAGCTGTCGTCAACGGACTGCTTTAAAACATGGTCTCCATGTTTAGATTTTTGTGTTTGCCATCGATCTTTTTATAAAATGACTCATTAGATAAGCTAAATTATATAACCAAAGTTCGCCGACTTAGAACTGGCTTGAAATATCTAGCACCTCTTCAGTTGTTTATTTAGAACTTGGCTTCAATCTTTGTTCTTTAATCGCCACAAACGTTATCAAACTCATTCTGATAAACAACAACATGATTTTTAATCGAATCTCCAAAAATTAAAACTAAAATTAAATCATAATCATCTGTAGGTATCCTCCTTCAGTTTCGCGAGCTACCCTTCCTCACCGTTACTCACATGTCCAGGGGAGCAGGGGACATAATGCTGGGTGCAGGGGAGCGAGTGAAGGGCGCAGTCCGCTGCAGCACTGATTGTGAATGCTACTAAAATCGATCTGCATTATCATATGTATAGGTAGGTAGAAAACCTTTAACTTTAGGTATATAGGTATTCTATTTAGAGGAGCTTGTGGCTAAGTAATAACAGCCGCACGGGTCGATCGATCAGGTTAAGCTACACTTGCCGCGGTTGGCCCGTGGATGGGTGACCATCTTTACATACCAAGACCCCTCCGTGCCTCGGAAAGCACGTTAAGCCGTTGGTCCCGGCTGTCATTTGTAGATCTTTGACAGTCGTTACGGGTAGTTAGAAGCCCGAAAGTCTGACAACCAGTCTTACCAAGGGGTATCGTGTTACCTAGTAACTATTTTATGGAGGTCAGATAGGCAGTCGCTCCATGTAAAATACTGGTATTCAGCTGCATCCGGTTAGACTGGAAGCCGATCCCAACATGTTGGGAAAAGGCTAGGCAGATGATATAGGTATTGTATTTATCTTACATTTTATAAAATCAACTATACGGAAAGTCAGTATCATTATCATCATAAATCTTTCTTTATCTCAACATCAAATCACAACTGGTGTAAGATGCACAATCTTATTTCGAGGAAGGTGTCAGAGGTAAGAAAGTCCGCGTTACAGATCACCCTGCTCTCTTATACGTGACATGTTAATTAAGTCGATTGTTGTAAAACTTTCACCAGAGTTTTCCCAGCTTTGACACATGACGGTCAAGTTTACATTAAAAACCTGGTGACCCCGCATGTTTCATCGCAAATCCTTTGTGTTATGGGCATCATATATAATCATCTTTCTGAATGTTGATCTGGTTTCCCTTGGGGTTTTATTTCTGTATTTTCATTCACTGTTAGACATGTTTAGGCCCTTTAGATTTCCATGTCACTGGTACCTACAGTTCAAACTTTTTCAGAAAGCATCTTATAATTTGTAGCAACATTATCATAACATACATTCACATCAACCAAACAGCACGTGAAGGCGTTTTCACTTTCTATAAAATCAACCATTACTAACATGTTCACCCCATTCACAAGACTACCCTCCAAAATATAATATTAAATTAACATAAACCCGTGAGCACAACAGCGAATCAAAACGAGAACATCACGGATATCGTTAATTTGCGTCTGCCAGCTCTTCTAGGCCAGGGGAAGGTAACGATGTTACGGCTTCAATGGTAGTAAGTGTGTTAGCAGCTTTTGTGTGTTTCTTAAGATCTGTTGCTGTTGCTATGGTTACCGGACACCTCGTGTTTTGAGTGGGTCTCAGGCTTGATTCAATTTATGGTACTAGCTTTGCTTACTTGAAGGTTTATGTTTAAGTTATATTGGTCTACAATGCTCGACTGTTTCAAAAGCGTCATCGAAAACGATTATTGACTATAGTGGTTTTCTCTACCCATAAGAATAGTAGAAAAAATTATAAATTTTCCTGTTAATTTTTACAGAATCCACTTTTTCTGTTAATTATTTTTTCAATGGTCTTTCAGATCTGCATCTTTATTATGTATCTTAAAACCTCTTGTTGCAGGTTATCACTCTACTATTTTCATTCCCCATAAACATGAACCCAAAATTAATTCCCCCACTTTATCATTAATAAAAAAATCATACCGCCATCAAAACTGAACATGAATCTCCTCTCAAACGTAAACACTCATAAACTGATCTAAATGGTTGTTGTCTTTATACCAAAGTGTCGAATATTGCCATTTTATGCACGAGGTAATGATTCCAAGGTGGTTTATGGGCACTTTGACCATAACCTTTGATTGGTCTTCATAAAGTACTAGCGGTTTTTAGCAGTCAGGGTCTTTTTATTAGATGTCATTGTCATTAACTTGTTACCTGACCTTTGATGGGTCATTTGACTGAGGAATAACAAATCAATCAGTGATGTGTGTTTCCGTATTTTTAAGTGTGTCGTGTAGTGCGAGGTCTGGATTACATTGTAAGTGTTCGATTGCGAATCGATGACAATCGATAGCAAACTTGACATCAAGATATTTTGTACTTTGGAATTATAAGTTCGTAAGTTCTTAGTTACCTAACAGAATTCAGTAATGTTTGGTTATATCTTTCTGTAACCTTCCGGGATTATAAAAAATAGTTAAAAAAGCAGAGGTACAATAAAAACACCAACAATTAAATGATAATGAATATTTACATTAAGTGACTAAGTATTTAGTAACTGGTACCAAGGTAATAACAGTGATCCCTATACCTACTCAAAATTGATATTCTGAATGGGCACAGAAATATTGAAATACCTAAAATTTATACAAAATAAATCAAAACATGACTCATATTCACCCACTTTACATTAAACTTTCATCTCCGTACCTTCGTAACCCCTCAACGACATTGCAACAAACAAAATAGTCAAATCGATCTTTATTGATGAAATAAAAGTGCATATAAATTTTATGAAGTATAAACGGGACATTTCTAAAAGTTTATGGGACGAACACTCGTGGGGGACTAAGTACCTAAACCTAAGTCAACGCACAATGGAATCTATCGAAACTTATGAGAAAATATCGATAAATTCAATATCAGTCACTACTTTTCATAGAAGAGAAGTAATATGTTTTTGAACGTAAGCCGCAATGTATAGCCAGCTTCGAATTTGAACGGAGTAGGGTTGTCCCAATGCATAGTAAAGTAGTTACGGTGACCATAAATTCAAGTTAAATTGGAGACATATCTTTTAATGTGCGTTTATTGAAGTGTTTATGTGGAGGTCTTCAAAGTCGCGCCTCTTCTATTTAATGGACCACGAGATGAATTTGCGTCTCACGTCTTAACGAAACTTACTCACTGTGACTGTTCAAAACTTTCTAATACGATTATGTATTAAAATTAATATTTCGGTACTTAATTGCTTGATGACGAGGTGAATGGAGTTACTTCAGAGCTCGTTGAAGTAACTTTTGATATTTGTATTAATTGATTTAGTTTTAGTTTGGTGTACTTTTGATAAGATAATGACAGGATGTATTAAAATTAATGTTGATGTTGTAAAGTATCGAAATTGACTCAAAAACAATAGGACTAATAGAGAAGCGAGCATAATTTTATTTTCATCTATGTAGCAGCTTGGTATAATGCGAAACAACTTTTAGTCTCTTCAGTACTCTTCAACAAAGCTGAGCGCCTGCCATTTTGTAACAAACGCAACATTTTCTTTTACCCCACAACTCGAACGCTCTTAGTCTTGACCTACCTAGTCAGTGCGAAAAGTCATCATCTCACTCGTACAGTGTAACGTAACGTAATAAAACTCTTACTTAATGCAAAAACCTTATATGTATCTAATTTTCCAACACAGTGACGTCATTGTATCATACGCAACGAAACGGTAGGTACTAAAGTTCGTTTTTTTTATCCCAGAGACTAATTTAACATTTCAAGTGATTGTCGTTTGTTTTTTAAATTTGGAGTTTGACATTTGCACCTGTCAAATTAGTCTCTGGGATTAACAAACAAACTGTAATCAGAGCGGTAATTCTCAATTTTTTTGTAGTAAACTAATCTCATTCTCAATTTATATATTTTTTTATCCTTTTTCTTATTTTTGACATTGATTGTCGCTGAGATAAGATTGCGGCTTGAGTTTGAATTGTACTTCATATTACATGTAAGTAACCCTTTCAAAGACAAGCGCAGTGAAGAGGCCCGACGTCTCGGCCACCCATCACTACCAGTACTTAGGCTCGTCACAATATGGACGCAGGGGCCGCGGGTCTGCTTCGGACGCGGCGCATTAGGCCCGTGACAAACGAGGATTTTATGCAAACTCCGCACTGCCGCCGACACACTCCTTTACCGGTGAGGGACGGGATAGTGTGGTGTCGATAGTTTGTGTGCACCTAACTTTAAAGCTAAAAGTATTGATAAAACAAAAATTAGATATTAATGCCAGTGAAAACAGTTCAATATTCTAGTAGGTACAAATAGTTTAATTCCACAGAAACAAAATTATACAATATTTTTAACTTCAACTATCAAGCCAACTTCGTTTATTGTATACCTGTCGAGGTTTTCCAAATTGTTTGCAAACCTGCTGCTTATTAGCATAGAAACATCGGAATATTTGACCCCCTGGTGGAACGTATGAAAATTGTCTTCGTGTTGCTGATACCTTTCCCGCGTACCCACACCAAGATTCAAAGCATCCTCGTTTCAGTTCGATGACATAAGAGTTTGTCTTAAGTAACACGTTATCATCGAACTTCATCACTTCCTTCATCTTCAATCCGTCTTCAAAAGGTACGAAAGGGTTGAGGTCACATTGAACATTCTTTGCATCATCTTCCTCACATATGAACTCATCCTGTGATAGCACATTGGTTTCGTTCGGTCTCACCAGAGTCCCTATATCCACCAAATTAGCGTGTGAAGCGTGAGAACCTACATCGTCTTTCCTGTGGCACACTCGTCCACCGTCTGAGTAAATTAAACAATCAACCAAGTAAAACGATTTGTTACGTACCGTCTTCGACAAGAACAACAACTTGTCGATGTTTTTAAAGTGATTGTATCTTATTGTTTCACACGCATAATCGTCTTCTTTTGTTATTTCTATGAAGCATGATTTCAGCAATAAGGCTGGTGAAGTGAGTTCGGTCATGGACGTGAACGAGACTGGTGAACATATTGCAGTACAGTTATATAGGATGGTGTCGTTTCTGGGTATGTAGGGATCATGAGATGGCTCCAAAGCGTTGGAACCGGTTCTACGTCTCACTTTTGGCGACACTTTGCACACTGGTACTTGCCCCTGAAATATTATTTATGAATTTTACATAAGTAATTAGTAATAATGGCTTTGCACGTAACTTCTACGATACTGAGGACGAGTCGTTAAACAACATACATTTGCAGGTTTTAAAGAACTAACTAAAAGTAATGTGAAGGTCACCGAATCGAAATAGTCCATCTTGTTTTTTGATTTACAAAAGGATAGAGTCGTGGGCACAGCTAGAACCTACCAACTTAAAATAAATTAATGTCTTACCTCATCTATAACACAAGTAACATCCCTATTGTAAACCTGTAAGTATTTAAAATTGTTAGTCAACATGATTGGCCTTCCAAAATCTAATAATATTGTAAACGATTCATCTTACCGCCTCAACTTCACACATACACACATATTGAATTACGAATAAACTTATAGTAAAAATAACATTCATGTCTGTGTTATAACATTATGCGTCTACGAATAAACATGGAGAAAGTCATCGGGCAATAAAATATTAACTGCATTCCGGTCCATTGCACATTAATGGATTAACTAATTGGAAACTCTGTGATAACGAATACAGAATATTATGTACAAGACAAAACATTCTACAGTCATTAATTATACAACCGAAAATTGTGTGACGTCCAAAGCAATATCGATAAATTATGACAGTTTCACATCACTGTGAATATTCAAATGAGTAGTTTAGGCGTAGTAGGTAAATAGCATTGCGTATAATTCGTTCAACCACAGAGCAGTGCCAACCAGTATAACAGCATTATAAATAACTGCTTATATTTGGAAAACTTGTCAGGAAAATTCCACTGTAAACTCGAAAAATTTACCAACAAGTGAAACAAAATAAACGTATGTGCAAAATTTTAACTTCTGTTTTACATTAAAAGTCCTCACACATAGGTACACTTAACCAAAACCAAAGTAATACTTATAAAAAATACATGATATACTATTAAATATTATAAGCTAGGTATTGTATGAAGTTTTCTAAAGATGGGACGGATGACTAGGTACTAATTTTTTTTTTTTCTGTTTTATTTTTTATTTTCTGTCTTCGCCTACTCTATGTCCGCGACAGTTTCAACGATTGACTACACTGTAAGCTGTCATAAAAACCGCCTCCCGGTAATGCAATCGCTTCAGCCACTGACGCATGGGTAGTAATATGCCCACAGTACTTTGTTTTGACGTATTATCATAGTATGACACTCTGATGCAGTTAAAACACTGATTTGATCTTTTTCATAGGATACAGGCATATAAAATCATTATTTTAGCACAACATCACTAAGTATACTGTTACCAACTATAATCTCTTTCATATATGTTTGTTGAGTTGGCATCAATTTTAAATCTAATTTCACACAATGTGGCCGAATATGGGTTCTACTAACAAATACCACGTATGCATACTCGCAACAGAATCATTGTATACGTGGATACCTCAATAGACAATATTGTCACCCAATGCAAATCCAATAATACGAGTATGCAGAGAATTGAAACAACTGCATGTGACTATTACAGTCGTCAATACGTCCCTATACGGGGCCATGGGGAGGTGTCACCATACGAGGTACGAGGTGTCATCGTATGGGGCCTTTACACCTCGTAAACGTTGTCAATTGAGCTTTATCGATAGTCTGTCTGATGCTGTTACAGTGAATTTTTATTTACCTTTAGAAGATTGAAGACATTTTTATTTGAAAATTATTGCATTTGTTTGTTGTCCAATACAGAGCTTTGATAACGAGAGTTGATTGATTGGAGAGTTCAGGTATAATAAATAATCTACGTGACCAACACACCAGGGCTTTTAATCGTTTATGATTATCACACATGATCAACTAGTGCACTAACGTCTTATGAGAACCTATCAACTACAATACCACAACAACTTAAGAGGCCGGCGACACGGCTTGCAACTACAAATCGAGATGTTTGCAAAATTCAATTCCAAGCACGTTGCGCTAGTGTAAGTGCCTGTCGGAGCGAGATACACCTACAGTGAGCAATACTACCCCGCACACATTGACAATTATAGCTTTACGCGATAGTAC
Source organism: Agrochola lychnidis (assembly GCA_963680765.1). Lineage (NCBI taxonomy): Eukaryota > Metazoa > Arthropoda > Insecta > Lepidoptera > Noctuidae > Agrochola > Agrochola lychnidis. Next base: position 26,709,019 of record OY796856.1, read on the forward strand.
TACTAGCTTTAGAAAATTTATGATAAATTTTAATGTGTTCCGTAATACAAAAAAATATGAATGAAAACTTAATGTATTTTAATTTTTTTTTTTTTTCGATAATTTGTAATTTGATAACATAAACTATGCTTCTGCGGAAACAATATTACAAATATTGTTATTTATAATACAGAAAAAACAATATGAAAACATGTCATTTACGCTGTAAAAATGTACAAAATGCAATTCGCTTACACTTCATTTAAAGGTAAGTTTTTGGAAATAAAAAGACGTAGGAGCCTAGATAAATACTATCTCAATCCAAATATCAACATAATATGGTGGAAATATGCTCAAATTGCAAATGATTTATGTACTACGTTTGTATGGACAATACATGCGTCGCCGCATTCTTAATGCTGAATCCAATACGTTTTCACAATGAAATGAAACCGTATTATGAGTTGAGCATGTAATGTAGCGACAACGATGATACCCAAACACACATCGTCAAATAACTCGATTACGTTTTCAATTTTATAAAACTGGGCGTCAAGTGTCATGAGTACGGCCATAATATTAATCAGAGTAGGGTAACAAGATTTGGAGCACGTAATCGGACGGTCTCAGCGGGGTGCGGGACACTTTATTAGATTGTCGCCCCAACCTGCCAGCGAACGAGAAGAAACGGACGATGGGAAAACATTCGCGTATGAGTTTGTTGCCAAATGTTGGGAGGTGCGGATATGCTGTCATAAGTATATTTTTTAATTCACAAGACTTGGTGTAAAATAAATTTAGGTCAGGGAGTTGGTGTATAGTAAAAATATGTAGCTTATCTGAACTATTTTCTTTTCAGTAGGTAATTAATTTCTAATGAAATTTCCAACTTACGTGATTGTACAACTGACCCGTTGCTTCAAAAATAATAATGATCATCTATTACACACTGTACAGCTAAGTATGAAGTTTGTTGTGACATAATACCCCAGAAAAAACTGTAATCCAATTTCTCACACCAAAATGCACAACCGATCAAAACATTTCCCATATCCACCGCCAATGTTAATCGATATTTCAGTATCTAATACTAACACAACGTCATTCAACGGCGTCACACGCAGATGAAACAATCGAATGACGCGTAATGACGTCTGCACGCCGAAGGGTGACAAAGCCACCGATTTTAACCGGAATCCAACCGGCACACAATAGTGCACAAAAAGTTGCCCTCACCTTCCCGCACCCCGCGCCCCCCTCACCTACAATAAATTACTCTCCCAATGATTTTTAGTCCGTGCGACACATTCGCATGATTTATAACACGTGCGAACAATACTAACCGGTTACGGTATAAATCTGGGAGCATTGGGGGTGTTACTGAAAAGCTTGTTGTTTTCAATGTACAAATAGTAATTATTGTTGAACATATGGGCTGAATGTATTTTTGAAGTCATTGTTGGGAGTGAATGACTAGATTGAAAGTAACGCCAACTTTTACAATAGCAATTAAAAAAAAAGTATTGATACCTAGAAAGGAACAAGATGAAAAGTTCTTGGGCTTTCAAAGCTTATTTATGGCATGCCATGTTTCTTCCACGTTAGAATATTCTCAATAGCTCAGCTCTTTGAGTACATACTCCACAAGACTACTTCTTGTTCTCAACTAACAAGTACCTTAACTCAGAAAGTTTCATCTCAACTTTGTTCAATAAAAAATCTTAATATCATGTACACAAATAAATCTTCAGGAATGGTAATTTACGTTTTCTCAATCATAAACATTCTGATATATACTCTGAAGCATATCTTCGAAAACAGAAACATTGATATTTACGTCACCATTATTCGAAACGGTATAAAAAACAAGCACGGCGCGATTGAAAACAAGAACATTTTTTTCCTCAACAGATAAGAAATCATCATTACCGTCAAATGGCAGGGGATTCCGAAATCCATTCTCGTCATTACTCTCGCGACATTGACTGCTCAGCACGCATCGCCAATAAAAACACGTCGGGACACGGCGGGACCTCCTGCTAGCATGTTTATTTTGTCACACCGCTCCCTACTCGCGCACCCCTTGCCAAGGTATTATAATTAAGCTCATTTGTTATTTTTGCTCTATTCAGCGGACGCTGTGGCGCGCAGGCGCGATAAGCCCGCCTGTATAGGTGCGTCATTAAAGCCAGTTTTTGATGCGCACGCGACTCCGACCCGCATTATCTTTTTATCGTTGCACCCCATGTGCAGGGATTAACGTGTGAGACAGAGGTTCGGAACTTTGACAAATATTGTGCTACAGTTTAGTAGGTATAAACTTTTACTGCAGTTAGTATGAGTCAATATTGTAATAATCGTATTTTTTACAAAATCTTTAGAGAAATAAAAATAAGGCATGCATTTTGAGCTTTTTTGTTACCTAATATTAATTTTAAGCTGGGTACCTACCATACTTATGAAACTAGAAAATATTGAAAAGGATGAACTACTGAATATTTTCATACCGAACATAACATTAAATGAATTTAAAAAAAACCGTTATCTAAATTGTATAAAAACCAGTTCCATTACCAGTACCATTCATAATAAAAACCCTACTAAAGGGGTTCTAAAAAATTGAACATCAGTGCGTTACCTCTGGCTATAGGTGCACAATAGAACGTGCGCGTGTCACCCGTGTGTCACCGAACAAATATTGCATTACCCGCGTCCCCCGCGCACCGCGCCCCGCGCCCCGCACGGCACGCGCCATGTGTCGTGAGAGTCCATTGTTTCGTCCCCTGCACCGCTCGCGGCTTGGACACCCTACTCGCTAATCCCACGGAAATTGCATCGTAAGTGGCACTGATTTTTTTTTCGTTAATTTTGGTTGTGTTTAGTTTTGTTGAGAAGGTATTGATTGCATTTCTATTCCAACCGTTGGTTTTTCCTAATACTTGGATTGTACATTTCATAATTGAGACAATTTCTGACAATTTTTCTTCATTGTTTTAGCAAACTGAACTTAATTATTTTTCAGGCACCATTTAGCTATCTATGACAACCATGTCTGACAACCAGTCTTACTAAGGAGTATCGTATTATCCAGTATCAATTGTGGAGGTCAGATAGGCAGTCGCTCCATGTAAAATACGGTATTCAGATGCATCCGATTAGACTGGAAGCCGACCCCAACATAGTTGGGAAAAGGCTAGGCAGACTGATTGATTGGCTATCTATGAAAATCACGTTTGGTACGTCTTCTTTATTGGTATGTGGGTGTTCTACCACAACCTGTCTTGTTCTATGATTTGGCGTTGCATCACTCTAAGAAACTGCCATCTGTTGCCTCAACTCAAGGGATGCTACGTGACAGTGTGATTGATGTTACCCCTCCACCAAATCGCCTCTTACGACATCTATGGGGAGACGTGAAGTGGCAGACGTCTTTACCTATCCTCTTAGGAAAATCCAACATGGACAGTAGCGAAATGTAGTCATGAAGCGGTTCTTTTTAATACATTACATAAATACAGTCCTTGGTTACCCACAACCGTCTGTGAATGAAGAGAAAACATAGTTTACTTATTAACAAATACGAGGACAGCACAAAATTGACTAATTTATTCGCAAGCAATTTAAAAATATAATAAAATTCTACTTCCTATTAACACCATACATTCTGTAGGTACCTCAGAGGTTTACAATAGTAACTCCACTTTTTTGAAAGTATGTTTCTTGGACCATTCAAATCGCAAGAACCAGTTCTACATAATGGTATACGACATTAAGTCCTGTGACATCTTTGAAAAGAAATAGCCAATCGTATATAAAATTATGTTATAAGGTAAATAGTCTCAAGTCCACAAAATCAGATAAAAATTAGCTTTACTGTAATTATGTGTAATACATAATAATTCCATCTTATACTAATAAAAAATACTTTTGAGTTGTTCCAATATCTATAAAGCAACTATGTCAAAATTGCATTCAAAGTTTCACTCCGCGCATTTTTGCGTCTCCTGTAAAATTTTCGTTCTGTCACATAATGTTGTATGCCTCTAAGGTACAGCATTGAAACCAGCATTGTAGACCTACCACAAAATCGTTCCTTTCATAATTCAAAAGTCCGAAAATGGACTACACCATTCACGTTAAATATCAACAATTCCTGCAGTCTAAAGAAATAACATTGAATTAGAAAACAAAAGGGCTAAGGGCGGCTATCGCGGCCGCCATCAGAGCATGCGGGTAAGGAAATTATTAATTTGGACCTATTAACGTTACCTACACCAATTGAGGACAAAAAGGTCCCCTTCCTACCTCGGAATACCTTTTTAATAAAGGGATATGGTAAGCTGTTATGTCTTTGACAATGAATGATGAGTTTTGGGAGGTCAGAGGTTGTTGGGAGGTACTGAGGGTCTCAGTATTGATGGAGGTAAACGAGTTGAGAAAATATGTGCAAATAGAGTCGCAGAAAAAGAAAAACATACTTTGTTTCTTGATTCCTTCATCATTAGGTTTCCATTTGACCTATGCAATACATGGTAAAAGAACAAGTATTAATTATATGTACTTTAAAACATCAAGATTGAAAGATGATTCAGATCGTAAGTAGGTACTGTTATAAAACCCAATTTCAATTTAGATTTTCAAGAAATCGAAACAGCTGCTGGCTTGATGCGAACTGATTGATTCAACAATGTAAAGATGACTCGGATTAATTTATGATTCCATAGGATGCTTAAATAACAACATTTCATGAAGCATTTCCTTTACTTGCTCTTAAAAATAAAATAGTACATAACACAATTAACAAAAAGTTCCCTCTGAAACCCAACACCTCAACTCTACCACATAAAATAAAACACCTCAAGCTCACGATATAAGGGTTCAATTGTTACCTTTTGATGTGCACTAAAAACGCTTAAAACTATCTCGGAGGGTTCCGTATGCGGGCTCTCTATTAGCCGGAGTTCGGACTCGCCCTTAGACTGTGCGGGCGACACCTTTACAAAGTGCGGCCTTTATTTAATTTCTCACTACATTTTATGCTACAAAGGGATTTCAAAGGATAACTAGTTTAGTTAGGGTTGCTGCTCGTATGTAGAACATGTGGAAGAATGGATTTTAAAGCTGTGGTAAGTGATGCTAATGTTCTAAGGTGGCTACTACGGTAATTGTTTATTCTGTGAACTAATCCTGAACAGACTAATTAGGAATACCTACATTATTGTTGAAATAGGTGATGATTGATGGCACTAGCCGACTTAGGAGTTGTAGGTCGTGGGTTCGAACCCAGGCAGGCACTTTATTTTGTGTATTTAATTTCGTCACCACTGCTCTCAAAACGGTGAAGGAAAACATCGTGAGGAAACCGGCATTTCCTAGAACCAAAAAAATCGAAGACATGTGACATCTAGCAACCCGCACTGGGTCCGCGTGGTAGATTACAGCACATTCCCTCTCACTGAGAGCAGGCATGTGTCCCAGCAGTGGGAACATTATAAGCTGATTATGATGGCACTAGAAGTAACCTCTAGCTGTGCTTTTCTGATCATTTTATTGCATCCGTTAAGAGAAACTTGGAGTTTAGTATTATTGTGATTTAAACAGTTAATTGACTATTGTCATATAGTAGCTTATAGAATCTTAAAGCGTATGTCGAAAACACACGACTTCGAGTAAGAATTCAACAACACAAAAGCAACCATCGTCATAATGAACCGGAATCTCCGAACGTCCTCAAACCATATACCTAGAAACAATTGGTAGATCTCATAAAAATAATAGTTTAACAAGGTGAGTCGACTATGTCCGGTCAGCTGACTGCAATCAACTCGTCTGATATACTACAAGTAGTGGAGGCACCTACACGTACCTGAAGCACCTCAGCCAATTGGCGAATTTGGGTCAGTTGAATCAGGATAGTGTTTGAAAATCTTAGTTATTGGATGGAGAGTTTATCGTTTTTAGCTTCATTTTTTCATATTTATTGAATCTGAAAGCAGATAAAATAAATAGTCTTTAAATAAAACAACCGAAAAATGGTATCTTCAATATGATTGTTGACGAATTCTGAAAGCTAAGGCCATTTTAAGGGGCTCACGGAAAAAAAAAATTGTGTTCCTTTATTTCTTCCGTATATTGACTAATATTTTTACATACGAACTAGAAATCTATCAGAAAATAAGCTAAAACCACGGCCATAATACCATGATTAGTATGATTACTATAAAATTAATAATATATATCTTAAGAACGGGGGTATTTACTCAAAGGAGAGTATAACTTCAGTCCAATAGTCCCGTACAAACCAGAAATAACGCGTTAACACTGGTTCAAGGTAGGTACTTGAGACAATAACCTCTAGATTGCACGTACTCGTGCGCGCGGGCACCCTACGCGTCGCCCGTACCTGACAGCACCTAAACTGACTCAATTGGTCTACATGTGGGTCAGTGGAAGAGGGAATGGGGTAGAATAGGCTGTTATGAAAACTGTTTTCAGAAAGCTGCAGTGATACCTGTTTTAGCGTTTCTTCTGACCCAACTGAGAAAAAAACTGTTTCATGGTAACTCAAAGTGTCAACTCAAAGATTTAACACACAGCAAATGTGTAGTTCTTTTCAATTTCTTCAAAATAATCACATGTCATCGGGATTTGGTGTCAGATAGAAAGCTTGTGTCAGGTTGAATTTCTTTCAGATCGGCACAGAGTAAAAAGCAGCTCATACCATGGTAAAGGCATAGACAGTCAGAAAAGTTGGCAGTAAAGCTGACTGAGTTCTTTTATTTCTGGAAAATAAAGAAAACACATAATAAACAGAAATATAAGTACGTAAAAAATACAATGTGAAGTCACCTCCACGGTATGCTCTGTGCTCACGTGGATCCTATTAACTAAATTGTTGTTTGAGTCACCGGCCACCTGGCGGGCGATCACCTTAAATGTCACTCAATTGACTGTCATCATCTGTATCATGTGTGCACGTAATAGCGTATTTTAGATGTAGTTATGTGGGGAATTTGATAGTGGTTACATGGACATAAAAAATGTGTGACTTAGTAATATATTACGGACTACAAGGTCTGTTTACTTGTCAAAGCAAATGATGATGATGAAGGCGATGAGCTTCAAATGAAGGCTTTTCCATAATTGAGTGAACCACAAGACCTGATTTTTAACAGTAGCTGTCTAATTTCGGCCAATGTGCTTGGGACTTGAACTTCCAACTTTTCTGCTTCATGCTGTCCACTCAAAGAGTCGTCTACTAGCAGCGGTCTTTATTAGAGGAGTCATATCAGGCTTATTTCTAAGGAGAAGCACAGTCTCACATAGTTAAAGATATTATGTTTATCTATGTGTAACACCAGTGTAATATCTTTTTAACACAAAAACAAACATATTTTATCCTATATTTTATTTTATTTTTTCCTCTGTATATAGTTAGTTCAATTATTACTTAGTAGAATTATTAGTAGAAGGAGAACTTATTTCAATGTTAATAATAAAAAAATCTCAAAACAAACATTCATATCAATAATTTAAAGGTAACTTCCAAGTCACAACAATCCATATTTTTTTACCCACAATTAATTCGCCCTCTACCTTCGCGGTCAAAATCATAAAGACCCCGACCAATAAAACAACTTTAAAATAATAATTTGCAAAGCAATTAAAAGCTCTCATCATCACCTTATCTTCCGATCTCTGCCCGCATCGGACTGCCCGGGCATGTACCAGACGGCAGGCAATTGAGCCGATGAGGGACCAGACGGTGGGCACTTACTACTTAATAATACACCAATTACAAATGCTGTGCTATCAGTGTTGAGAGACATTATGTGTACATACCTAAGACAGATTTGACGGAAAAGCAAGTTAGTTGACATTTTTGAGACCTATACCAACGGTTGTAATTACTAATATTAGTCATTTCTGTCGTAGTTATTTCTTGGATAGTTTTCCTGATTATTATTTTTATAATTTGTATCAGAAAATCTACTCCGACTTAATTCTAAGCAATGTTTTTCACCACACTGAGCCAATAGAGTCTAGTGCATTTATGTAAAAAGTGCTCCTTCTTGTGAGTCACGATTTTTTCAAAGTGAAATAATTTATAAGGCACATAACAGGCACTTCTGAACGTCAAAAGTTTTAAAACCTGAATATTACTATCCTAAATGAAATCTAAACAATAGCCACCAAGGTTTACACTCGGCTGCACACACTCTAACTTTAATTTACCCTTTACAAAAGCGTAATAACATATTAATGTGTCCGCCAGGGCTGCTATCGATCGCTTCATCGTCGTGTAACTCGATACTCGTTACCGAACAAAAGAGCGCCAGGTGTTCAACCCTAGCTCGCTGATGGTCGAATCTCTCTTGCAATAATATAGGGGTAAAGATTACTCGAAATAAAAATACTAATGTTGTTATAGGACAAAATTTTAAAAGTGAACATGTTTTTTTTGCATCGGTTCTGTTTTTTGTTGTATGTTCAATCAAGTTAGTGAAGGATTTTTTTCTATTCACCTGGTATAATATTACTACTATAAACTTGTAAACTGCTATGCTGTTTATTATTTTTGTCATTGTAAATCGGTAACGTAGGTACCGAAGAGGTTCACAAACAATCATTATAGTCAGCAAAACTTAAAAATTGAAACGAAAATAAACAATAATTCATTCTATATTTATAACAACGTGAAAAGAAAATAAAAAATACACCTTAAACTTAAGAATTTATCTAGAGCTATTTTTTTTGTCTTGTTTACTTCTACGTCAGGGACTCGTTGCTTCGTCTAGAGCTAGGCCATTCAATCATAATTTAGAGAAACTGTCACGAAGGTTCAAGAGGCTGGCTCAAAATAGGCACAATGATAAACAACATGAATGACTTATTCTGGAAAATAGTTTTAGGACTAGGTTTTAGCCCGAGAAAATAATAATACCTCCTAAAAATGGAATAACTAAGTGGTAATCGGTTAAGAATTTTTTATCGTCCGGGAAATCGTGTCAATAATCCCAGTAACCCATTTGTAGGTGTTTACCGACAGTTAACGATCAAAGGATTTAGTATGGAATTTACCAAATAATTAATTGACTATCTTGATTTGCCTACTTATTGTTCCAATTTACCCTTGTACAAATTCCTATTTATTATCTAATCTAATTATAATGAAATAATAACGATTCGAACTAATCTATGATGTTTTACATAATAAAATGCCTTTTAACATAAAACTCACAAACACAACCACTGTCACATACTAAAATCCATTGCATAATTCGCGGAACCCTGACAAGACAGTTAGTCAAGTTACTATTAAATAAGAAATGTCAAACTCAAAAGCATATTTCTCAACTTTTTATTGTTATGCATCTGCGCGTGTTTCGATGGCGACGCAATAGAATGTTGTCATTTTAAATATAATATTATAAAATGCAATAGACGTGAATATATTTAGTAGCCTGTTCCGCTTATCTATTCCTAAAGAGCCATAAAAACCCTGTAAGAAATCAACAAAACAGCAAAAATCATCAATCAAATCAATTAACTATATTAAATTATGCAATTATGTGCAATTATTATTAATGATTTCATAGTTACTTATTTTTATCTAAGTTTGATCTGGTTAGTTACTTAAATGCTGTACCTGTGATTTTCACGATTTAGTAGGCTATACAAAATAATAATAAAGAACATAACTCATTGTCATGAGTTTCCTAAAAGATCGAACTTTTGAAAGCACAGTATTTCGACTGTTTCTCATTATACTGAATTGATTTCCTCCCAACTTCCGCTCACCTCCGGGTACAATAAACCCCAACATACTGAAACCGTTTAATTATCGTTCACAAACCATAATCCACAAACATAATCCGTTGACCCAGTACAAGTCAAACAGACAAAATTTATTAATCGCCGGGTCTTCGAGACCCGTGCAAACACTGCAGGGTTACGCTTAAGTAATTACCGTGGGCCTGTGGACTGCGGAGCCCGCTCTCATAACTTGCCATCGACACTCGATTGTTTAGTGTGTGTTAGGTTAATTTGAGGGTAGTTTTAGATATTGGTTTATTAATCAGGTTGTAGCCTAACGAGTTTTAATGCCTCTTTTAGCACCCTTATAGAATTAGGTAAATAGAAAAATGGTATAAAGGAATGAAAATATGTGCCAAATGAGGTAACTGAAACTTACCTGAAATTATATTCATTGAGAGTTAAGTAAGTACAGCCAATGAGGGGAACTCCCTGCCAGAGTTTGTCCCGATAGTAGAAGTAACCTGGGAGGTTTCAAGTGTTGAGTGGACAGGTAAGCTCTAGGAAAAAGTGGTAAAACCGGCTAATAGTGTGATTTTCCTTTGATTAAATTATAATATACGTTTGAACATTACTTCTAAGCACTGCAGTGGGTAAAATAACTACAGCAACAATTTTATAGAGCCTCTTTATATCACAATTTATGTGCCCAGTTCCTTAAGCAGGATAATATTACAATAAGGAAAGAATTCTCTCATAAGGTATGCATTTAAATATTCTATATGGAAATTCTTTCCTATGATAATACGTGGACGGAGGAAAAACAAAGAGTATCTAATATCAAATTCCATAATTTGTAATAGCTAAGAGGAAATGCATTATTAAAACGTCCGTACACTTCTTAAAGGTTATGTTATAATGATAGATATGTTGATTATACCCAACCGTACTGCTTTGTTTGTGTTTTAAATGCACTTGATTTTTGAGAGATCAAGTTTTTTATTCTTTTTAGGTTTGAATTTAGGTTAAGTATGTCAGTGATAGTAACTGTTGCCAATATCATAATCGGCTGTTCCAAACAAAGTTACAAAATTATTTATTTATTTGCTTATAATTTAGGTAGGTACTATACAGAGAAGATGGTTTTTTTTTAAAGTCCAGATACATTTCACTTTACTTACGGCATGCAAAACTTTGTGTAAATACATTTGTACTAAACAATATTAAATCAGTTACCAATTCAATAATTGAAATCGTTTTGATGGCCGTTACTTTTCTTTTACAATCAGCTTTGTAATTCATTATAATAAGTAGATACCTACATATTACAGACAAGGTTGTAATTACAGCACCTATACACACAGCATATGATGGGAGGGTTCATGGCAATCTCAATCCATTGTTTGGTGCGCAAACAAAGCGAGTGCGTCTTACCCTCAGGTGAAACTAATAACTTTTACCACTACCCTGTGCAAACATGCTATAGTATGATCATATTTTGTGTACCCACTCTGAGTTTTAGATAGTCTGATGGAATACTGTCGATGTGATGTTTCTTTGTTTTCGAAGAACTAATTTGCTGGTTGAAAAAAGTCAAGTTTTTCCACTTTGTGTTTCTTCGAAGTCCAGAGAGGAAACTTTGTATGAAAGTCTGAAAATCTGGCAAACTGAAAAGATTTCAGAAGAGTTCAGTAGGAAACGAATGGAACTAGATTATAGAAACTTATTACGTTTTATTATTTAGGAGACTCACTTTAATCTGAGGTATATAAGGAATAAAGTGACACAAAATACGAAATTAAGCGAGAGTTTAATTATTAAAGTCAGAAACATAATTTTATACTGGGAAAATAGATCAGCAATTTCCCCATTTTCCAATCAATTTCAAAATTATTTACATTTTACGATTTAAAAAAATGCAATGATCATACCATGAAAACGTGGACTTTCTGAGTTTTCAGCAAAATCCTAGTAACATATTCACCTACCTAATAACAATAAAATGTAATACTTGCAAAGATAGGTTAGTAGCATGTTGTACTAAAGAATTATTCATTGCATACGTGTGGGGGACATACGCATAACCTCGCAGTTATTGCGTGTGTATAAGTAACGGCACGTGTGTTCGTGCCCTTATGAATTGTCTGCTTTGTGATGTTTACCTCTTCGGCTTGTATTTGTGATCTTGCAACATGAGTAGATACGGGTAATTTTATTTTTTTATTTATTTATCTTTAAATCAGGCACATTACCCATAATTTGTTAGTATTACTTACAACGTAATGAAGTATTTGGGTTTCTTTGACGTAAGTATAGGTACTTTCTTTATAAACAAAGCTGTGTTTGATATTTTCTCTAGAACTGTTGCATTAATGCACCGGTACCTATCAATATAAAAACAAAAGTAACAGATGCCCTAACCTTCTCACTGCAAAGAAAATGGAAGTGGGCAGGTCACGTGGCCAGGTTTAAAAATGATAGATGGACGGGAAGAGTGTTAAAATGGACTAGACCACGAGGCACTAGAAGTAAAGGCAGGCCTAACGTTAGATGGGTAGATGAGATAGTGGAGGTGGCGGGTCAAAGCTGGCAAAATACAGCCAGCAACAAAGATTACTGGCATTCCTTGGAGGAGGCTTTTACCGTAGGGGGTCCACGCAAATTACTTGATATTAAAAAAATATATAAATATATTGTATAGTTATTAGTTTGTAATTTGCACGGAATTAATTAAAGCTTTATTTATTTATTTTATCTATCTCTTGGCTAAGGTATTTAAAGATAGATTTATTGTTAGAAACTTAGTTTTAGAACCTTGCTGCTATCCAATGAGACGACAAATAGATAGGACAGATATGTTTATAGCTAGGGACAATAGTTGTCTTTGCTTTTGCGGTCCCAAACTAAATTTTAAATCCAAACCTGTAACTTTCTACTTATCAGCATTACTTTGAATTGAACCATGCATCGTTTAATGTATAAACAGTGACTGTTATTAAATAATATAGAGCTAACGTTTGTAGAACGCTCCTGTTACTCGGAGCACCGCAGTTTCCTAGAACCTGGTTATTGTTCGTAAGGCGGGGGGCACACGGTCTCATAACTAGCGCCGGCTGCGAATATTTGAACGATGTTATTAATTCAGGTGGCAAGCAATATTGTCTGTAGCTAACCTACCTATTGCATAGTCAATTAAACTTCCATGTTTTTACCACGTAGATTGTTATTATAGACAAGTATTACTTGGTCGTGAAAATTAATGTTTTCACAAAACATTAAAGATGTAGTTTTCATAATGAACCATCACCAGCAAACATAACAAAACAAAATAAAACCAATGATGATTATTCGAATGAACAAAATTAAACTTAACTTTGGGCAGTTTCTTGCGCCACTTGTTCTAAGCTAAATCACTAGGAAGTGGTAAAGCGCGTGTGTTTAAGAATAAATCTAAACATTAATAATTTTATTTGCATTAGCAACATTTATAGTTTTAGCACTAGTTTTATGTACTGGTAACTTTACTCTTCTAGTAGAATCTTCTCTCGGGTGATGTACTTTTGGCTCTTGTAATAAAATCATTGCTTAAAATCTCAAGCATTTTTATTGTACATGCTTGTTGTGGTTCTTTGAGCCGGAGTTACAAACGAATGAACGAACGGATTAAACTTAATCTTTTTGGGGAACTACCTTATGTAATTTTGAAGTTAAAAAATGCTGATTCTCAGCCTTATTTAAATAAATGACTTTTGATTTTAAGCATCTTTAGACTACCAAATAATTTATTTGCACCAATATGGTAGGTACATACATAGATACGTTTTATGTTGGTTCATCTCAATACTTACTATGCTAGAGGTAGTTGGAGGTATATAATCATACATTTTATCTGTCCTGTAGATTGAGTGGCGTCCGCAGGGAGGCGCGGTAGTCTCCGGTCACACCGACAGAGTGGCGGTACCGCTATTCTGCACCCAGCTTTACTATAAAGTAAGTTTTACTTTTTAATATATTTTTACTAATATTAATTTGTCAAACAAAGAGTCTTCATAACGCAGGTTTTAATGATCAGTAGTGGACGTAGTCAGGCTGAATTTGATTATCTGATCTGATATGATTATCAGATTATATCTCTAATCCCATCCAGATTTAAGGAATCCAAGAAGAATAACTGCAACCAAGGCCAGATCATAAAAGTTAGGAAAGAATTTCTCGGCAATCCGAGTTTATTGTCATTGTTATAACAAACGGGATAAATGACCAAACATTATATCAAAAAGTCTGTCAGAATACAGCCGCGTATCCGTGCAAGGGTTGGGCCCTTCGCTGCATTCAATTATCTGACACGAAGCAGCATTGATGGGAAAAATCACACCATAATAGAAAACAACGGTGCGACTCACCGCGCACTAATCGTGTTATCTACGTCATATCCTATTATTAGATATTGTGGACATTGTGTTGTTCTTAGCTGGCTAGCAAAAGGGTGAAAATATGTACTTTATTATTTCCCACATATTACGAATATAACAGACAGTTAAAGGTATGTCTGGAAAGAAAAAAGTAGGGACATTATTCCAGTCTACATCTTTTGTAAAACGTATGGATTGATTCTACATCGGAAAAAACCAGACAAACAGAACAGTTGTTATTTTTGCGACGTTTTTGCTCATATTGGTAGGTAATAAATAGCCTAGTAACGAGACCGTAGGACTGCCAAGTCATAGGTCTCGAGTTCGAACCCAAGGCACGCACCTCTGATTTTTCGGATTCATGTGTGTAATGTATAATTATCACTTGCTTCAAAAACGGTGAAAGAAAATATCAAAAGTCAGAGGCCCATGGGCGGCTTTAAAACTCCAGGTTAGTCACTAACCACAAGAAAAGAAGAAGGAATAAAAAATCAAGAAAGAACATTGACCATTTCTGAACGAAATTCCTTAAGTTGTTAGAGATAACGTACCAGGGACACAGCAGCATCTAAGAGGGAGTAGTACCTAGTAAGTAGTAACATAGGCGTCTTTATTCGTTACATTGCGTCGAACCCTCCCGCGCTATGCGAATACCTTGACGAAACTTAATATCGGATGGAGGCCTGTATGTAGAGCCACTAAATTAGCTGTTAGTTATGCAAAAACGCGGGACAGGGCACATGAATCCACTGTATTTCTACGTATTTCGAAGAGCTCCAACCATTCTTACTCTGAATACAGAACATCACCATCGGCTAACCTAAAGAGCCCTCACAATTATTTATAATTAGCTCTTTCTCCACTAACCCGTCCTGAGAACCTAGTTTTTTTTTTTTGCAAAGTGTAGAAGATTCAGTCTGAGTTTTGGGGAGGAAACCCTATTTCACCTTTCTTCGTTAATCCAATCGCGCTAGTAAGTTTCATGGCCAAACGCTAAGAAACTCGTGTTCGCATAGTTGTAGAAACGTTTAATTGTTCGCTCAAGGTCCGGCTCGATTTATGAGCTGTAGGTGCGACGCCTCACATTCCTGCGTCACACGCGCGTTCGGCCTACTTCTTCTACTGTCCCACACTACTTCACACCAGTTTACTGCTGAAGTTATTTAGGAAGGTCTTGGATACCGGGGCTTTGTGGAAGACATTACTTTTTTAGAACTTAGTTCTAATTAATTTTAGCTTTACTATAGATTCTTATCTCACAGGTAAAACCACCTACAATTGTGTGTTATGTGCAGAATTTTTTTATCAGTTTACTTAGGACATTGAGCGGAATGCCACGAAATAAAACTTACCTACTCTCTATCAACCAAAATACACCAATAAGTGTTCTTTCAAATGTATCAGCACAGCTATCAAAGCCAAAACTTTATCAAACCTCCAACTGATACCTCGTCCTCATTAATTACCGCCACGTCTGCCTACCTCGGAAGGTGGCGCCGACATGTCGCGGCGTCCCCGCCACGTCCCCGCCGCAACACGGAGCTACCTCATTAAACTAACTTCGTTTTCAATCTCCGCCGCGTGCCGCGTGTTTGAGGTATGACGCGATTGATAGTCGCTGCTTTAGAACGGTTTAGGGAACTTTCTAATGCCGTGTGTGTTTTGTGTTATTAATTAGATGCGTCGAGGTGTAGAGACGAGAGTGAACATCACACGACTGCACAGAAGCAGATTCTTCTTCTTTTTCTCACCAAATTAAATTCGGTTACAATTTAAATTGCGGGTATCCTTACATAATTTCACTCTGCACATTCCATTTTTAACCGACTTCCAAAAAGGAGGAGGTTATATGTTCGTCGCGTATGTTTTTTTTTATGTATGTCCACTGATTTCTCCGTCAATTGTGGACCGATTTAAAAAATTCTTTTTTCGTTTGAAAGGGTGTGCTCTCGAATTGGTCCCATATAAATTTTATTAACTTTGCTTGGATAGTTTTTGAGTTAGCTACAAAATACGTATTTTTTTCCCACTTAGTATGTAGATGATCTGATAAGTTTCTGTCACTGGTAGCAGGTAGTGGTATTCGAATGTGTGTGGGGTAGGTACCACAACTAAAAAGTGAAAAATAAAAACTTTTTACAAAAAAAAACAACCGACCTCCAAAAAAAAACATTAAAAAGTGAAAAAAAACTTTAATTTCGGAAGTCGGTGGCAAAAAACGAAAATACAAAACCCAAGACACCGACTTCCGAAATTAAAGTTATTTTTCACTTTTTAATGTTTTTTTTTTTTGGAGGTCGTTGTTTTTCACAACACAAATAATCGCATATTTATCTCATCTACTCGACGTCCGTGGGTATGTCACTGCAGGGATCCAGCAGAATATCAGCGTCAGGTATATTTGCCTAGCCCATGCTGAGCTGGACTCCCATTTGGTGCAACCTTCGACGCATGCCGCACTTGTATGTTCGTTAATTCATTATTTTAATGTGCATAGCATAGCATAGCCTGCAGATGCATTGCCTATAGTGTTATCACTTCATCAGTTATCACAATAATTTGTTTTGTTCTTTTTATTGTTTGTATATTGGCACCTTGCAGCTATTTCATAACATTCATGTATGTTGTGTTGTGTCTTTTGTGTGCACCAAATAACTGCGCAGAAATAGCTCAAGTAACATGGAAAAGAAGGTTAATTGTCACATGCTATACTGTTGATACTTATATCTTGAATCTCCAAATATCTATTTCTATATCCATTGGATATAGCATTGATTAATCCCCTAAATCTTGCATCTTACGTTTGAATAAGAAGTCGTGTTTCAGTTCACCGGTTAGTAGCTTCACAAACTACAGCACACACCACTACTAGCGCACAGTGCGCGCAGTGTACTAGTAGTAGTAGCAGTAGTTAGCTTCGGACAAAGCTAATAAGAGAATGACTTCGTAGTCTAAAAGTTAATGATATCTTCAGGCTGGCGACTTGCTGTGACATCACGGTGACGCAGCGAGCGCCGGGTGACACAATAAACACGTCCGCCAGATCGTTAATCAACGACAACTCACCTTACCAGGCCGGCAGCACGGCGGAACTGGGCTTAATTGTTGTTTAGTTTACAGATTAAGCGGTAGTTAAGGATTAATGCAGTTAAGTGAGTTTAAGTAATGTTTTAAAGATCCAGAGAAAGGGTACAAAGGCCAAGACCACTGTTAATTTAGTTAGAATGATCTGCAGCATACGAATTGTCTTATTTTTAAACATAGATTGAATAATATGCCTTAGTATTTCTCTAATGTTGTAGGTTATTTTGGCAATTTACCGAAAATCTCGGCAGGTGGTAGGTAGTATTAGGAGAGATATATATATATTCTTTTTTGTCAAGCTTCTCGTTAATCGACCATTTATTTGAGATTCGTTACTTTTATCAAAACCCTCTTACCAAATCTCCGTTCAAACTAACCTCCCGTTACCAGAGTGCCACCAGCCTATCTAGAAACAATAGAATCACCTTGACACAACACGGTTACTTCAGACAACAGGAGCATTGGGTGACAGGGGGGTGACCCTGGGGGGTGACCCGGGGGTGTAGGGGGTGATAATTAATGACGTCACTCTGGCAGGTGCACAATGACTGGAACTGCTCTGGAGGTGACGAGGCAGGTTTTTTTATCTGTGCTGGCGTCATACGCAGTGAAGTGAAAGTTTTGGTGCTAGGGGGTTTATGGGCGAAGTTAGGTGTAATGTCTTGTTTTATGTTGGGATATTAACATCCTAGAGCTGAAAACGAGGTAGTCAATTTTGAGAAGAAACTGATATTGAAATAGAAAAGCCTCATAAAAACAAGTTTAATACTTATTTCAACTCTACATAAACAATCGTAGGTATACTTTTACCATATTCTTAGTCAGTAATGTTAATAGGCTATTAACCTCATAAACAAACACTCAAAACGGAATCTCAATATCAGCACAATACATTACCTACCTCAAAATATATGAATTGATGTTCCACTGAACAATTTACAACGCGGACAATAACGTGCGAAACAATGGTGGAATATCCGTATCCGCACATCCGCGGCGGCTACAATCTGGCGGACGCTTTACCTGAAAATCCGCATTAATTCATATTCCGACGCGAAAACAATGCGGACAGCGGAAACCTGTCCGCGGTCTCACCAACGGATTTTACACGCGGATGTACACCTCTAGTAACACTTAAACACTCCAAAATCTACTCTAACTTTATATCAATAGAGCTGAAATCGGATAGGACTTGCAACTTGATCGCATTTACTGCAATTCATTTTATAAACAACTTAAACGTGTAAGTGATAAAGTTGAAATCAGTTTGTAGCACAATCACTGGGCATCGGGATGATCTCTCAACCGTTTTGAAAATGGAATAGCAATTCTTGTCACCTGCGATTGGTGTACGTTCGAAATACAAGCTTAATTCGTATGTTTATGTTCGGTTTTGCTCTGATATACGTTTGTGAAGTGGTGATTGAAAGCTAAGACCTGCTGCCAAAGGAAATTGAACTCTAATGTGTACATTGCAAGGTTTATTGTCGTATGAGTGTGCAATAAGTGGACACTGACAGGTGCAACAGTGTGGAAGGCTCGACAAACGGCTGATTTCGCATACAGTATGGCGGTCCATCCGTTTCCGCAGCGATTATGAGGTGGGGTGTGAATCATGTGTAGATAAACCGAAGGCTTAATTGGTATTTTTGAACAATGCATTAAGTTCAGCCTTCAACAGCTTTATCTGTGTTAAACAGATTTCCAATATACTGGCATTGCTATTAAAATGGTGAAATGCGTTCAGTTAATTTCTAACCCACTATAATTTATTATTTGGGAGCTTACGTTAGATCTTAATCAAGTATTTTATAAAGATCTTCAAGACAATAATAGTCACCGACGAGTCCTTACCTTTCATTACTCAATGAACATAGGTACTTACTCAACCAACAAGCAATTAATCGACGACTCCTCTTAAAAACCTTGAACTCTAAGTCCCATTTATACGAGGCAAATTTCTTGCTTGTGACATACAATAGAATTGAAGCAACAAATGACTTGCAGTGTCTAAACATTGTACAGTGCAACTCTTACTGTTGCAGTTATGGTATGCCAGAGGCAATTAAATCGCACCGTGTAAATCAGGCTTTACAAATAGTATCATGGTAAAAGCTACGGTTTCCGAGAAGAGCGGTTCCGTCTTAATAAAATGGCTGTCATAAAAGTCTGTAATTTCTACCAGTATTTGAATGTTCACAGCTTTCCTATAAACCAAAGCGTAATAGACACTAACTGCAGCGTCCAACACAATCATACAAGGAGCTCAGGCGCTAAAATACCAACATTCCTTCTTCTCTGTGGTGACTAGTTCCAATTGTCCACGTCATCAGCTAATCCGTAACAAGCGAACAATTAAATGATTTGTCGCGCCGCCAACGAATTGATCTAGTTAGCAGATAGCGTTGGCGACTGTACGGATGGACGGTCCTACAGTGGGACTATGTTCTTTGTTCGATGTGTTACTGTTTTTGAAGCATTGTTCTGATTGCTTAGATTCGTGATTAAGTCGGATTAAGAAAGAGCCACGTACGTTTGTCCTTGTCGTACTAGACAGGACAGGTATCTCTGCTAGTCATAAATGGAGAAACAGTTTTGAATTTCCTCTTGTACTGCCTAAACAAGCTGTTTCAGCAGCAAAGCTCTGGTTTTCCAGCAAGAAAAAACAACAAATAAATACCATTATCCTGAAAATGCGTTTTAAAGTGAAACTTTTATTACATCGTCTCAAACTTTTTCGTCTGTATGTTGCATGTCGCGTGACGGTCGGCCGCGGAGTAGGGATAAAGTGAAAGGCGCTCGTCAGAGCAGCCAAGGCCAATATGGCGGCGCTTATAGTTCGCTTAAAAGTTTAACTTTTACCGTGGTTTCATAAAACCACACAATCCTTTTTTTTACAGAAGGCATCATGTCTGCAGCTGTTTGTCAGCTTCTTTACGCTAAAGGTTTGTTTTATAATTTGATATGCATGCCCATTTTCACTAACACTACGGGACACCTAAATGTTAATGCCTACTACTACTTAAAGCGCACTGTTGGATTTCCAACTCTCGGTGCTAAGCCAAACTACAAAATACTTCCAAAGCCATCCATCTCCTACATATCAAAACTAATCCTTCAAAAACAAAGGTACACAACTAGGATCTATTCGCGGAGAAGACACGGTTGATTTACGGCTGCGCGTGCGCCGTTCACGGAAACCACGAGCTAATCACGGACATGCCCGATGAGCTTGTATGAGAGAATATTTGTATGTTTAGCGCAGTAGTCAATCTCCAGCCAGGCTGAAATGGACGCGATATTTCTTTGGTGCAGTGCCAGCGATTGTGGTATGAAGGAATTCCATCAGGTATTCTTCACAGAATAAATAAGTATTGTCTTTGTGTGTTAACATGGATCTACTGATATAGTTTATAGAAAGAACTGAAAAAGATAACAGTGGCAAAAGATCTACACACATAATTATGTATTTTGTTCTATGCGGGAATCGAAGCAGACATTCATAGATGCAGCAAATTCCCTTACTATTACAGGGCTTCATATGAAAACTTGGCTTGACTTATACTTGGCTTATCATTGTGATCATTTCTATTTCAATATTTTTTCGTTCCTATATGCTGGCGCTTAAACTGATTTCCCTTTCAATCACCGATACTTACAAACATAAAAAGGTGTAAGCCCACAAATTACCAGTTATTCTGAATGGTGAACTGCGATCACCACTGAAATATTAATAGCACGTCACGGACGTAATATATGATAATAGATAGAGCAAATAATCGGCCACTTAGCGCCTCGCCGAGGTGAAAGATGAATAAATCATCGCGCTTCCTGGCGGGGCGAGAACTCAGAAATATGTACGTGGCAATTAGCTGGCAGTTTTAATTCTAGATGCGGCTGTATATTATGGAGGTGAGGATGATGTCGTACGTATTTTCATAAGGTTTTTGGGAGTAGAGAAAAGTGTGATTATTTTTTATCATTACACTACGAATAAGTGATTCTAGTAATCCATTTTTATTAGAACACAGGAACAGAGACGAAAGTTGTTGCAAATTTTCTCGATTGACATATTCGTACCCACACCTTTTTGACCTAAGTAGGAAGAAAGGGGGAAATGTACCTATTCTTTGAAACAAAATTCACAGCTACTCCATCTATCGTCTGTCTGTCCGAACTACTCAGTAGTCAGTAGAGCTAAAGAAACAAAACTGTTTAATGGAACATTAGGGACATCAAACACTCATCGAGGACATTACACTGATGCACTATTGTCTCATGTATGAAGTGAATGGCAATAGATCTGTCAGATGCAGGACAATTATCATGTTTGAGAGATGGGAGGGGAAAACAAGTTTAATTATGCAATCAGAGCCAGTATGTGAACCTTTTCGTCTTGTAAGGTCGAAGATACTTTGTTTGTTCAAATAATTATTTCGGTATTGTGCCAATAGGGCTTGATGAAAGCAAACTGTTTAAAAGGCTAAGCTTTAAACATACTCACTTTATTGTTCAAAGTACAGATTTATATTTTTTAATTAGTAATTATGATACGAAACATCTCCAACTGTGCATGCTACCGATTATATTATCTTGGAGCTTCATAAATGGCTAAGAAGCAGTCAGCCTTAAGCTAGGGTAGTAGGGTTAAGGCTGAATGAACCCGCTTAAATGATTCCTCAAACAATACACATGAAAATAAAATATTTAAAGCGACCAAGCTAGCTAATTCGATTTTTATACATATGGTTAGTATGTAGATAAATAATACACATATTGCAGTATCTATCAATTCCCATACCTTCCCAGCGATTAGCCATCCCTCACTGCTGCCTACCCCTCAGGGTCTAATTGACATGGTCACGTGGCGCACATCTCACACCGGAAGTGCGCGCTCTCGGTGACTTATGCGTGTTTCCTTCCGGTTCCCGCGGCGCACGCGACTACGCCTGCGTTTTTTGCTAAATCTTGTCTAGGCATTACTTTTTTATCTGGAACAAAATGGTGGGCGCTTTGAGTCTCAGCAGGTGTCGGATGGTGTTGTTGTCGTTATTTTTCTAGAGAAAAACTGTTTTCTTGAAATTTGTTTTAACACGCATAACATCACGTTTAAGTCCCATGTAATAGGGCGTGAGCCTTTTGCCATCAATCGGACACTAATCAAGACTCCGTGGCTGCTACCGAGAAATTCTTGATGGGAAAACCGCAATCTTCTGTTTCAGTATTCGAATAACTACCTAACAAGGGCCAATAAATAACCGTTTCAAAATGTTGCTACATTATTTAAATCAAACTTGAAACTTCTTAATCCAAAACGAGAGATTACCACACCAAACCCAGCTGTTATACCAATGCTTCTACACTGTCACGTTCATAAACATGA
Organism: Agrochola lychnidis; assembly: GCA_963680765.1. Taxonomy (NCBI): domain Eukaryota; kingdom Metazoa; phylum Arthropoda; class Insecta; order Lepidoptera; family Noctuidae; genus Agrochola; species Agrochola lychnidis. The sequence continues at coordinate 26,731,633 of OY796856.1, forward strand.
CTTTTCTACACTATCGATTAGGTCGATTGTGATGACATTTTCGACAAAAAGGGTTCAGTGAGCGTAAAAATTATTTTTGCGCCCCACACGACAAAGTCACGTGTGATTTCATCTCTTATGTGACAATGACGGTGCATTTCGTTAGGAATTATGTATTTAGGAAAAGTTTGTTGAATCTTATGTTAAGGGAATTAGGTTGATGTTCGCTTGTTTCATCTAAAAAGGATGATTTTCTATGCGCTTTTAAATGCGAAATGCGTAAAGGTTTTGGCGCATTACGTGTTTATATGAAATAGCAATATTAGCAATTCGGTGTGGAGATGACACTTATCACAACCAATTTGCCCTTGTTAAAAATATAATTGTGTAAGATTCAAAGACCAATAATTGTGAAACTAATGCAAAATGCAAAGATTCCTAGAGGTTTAGGTTTAGCAAATCATCATGCTTTTCCATCCAAAGCTCAACCAAAAGCTCGTTCGTATTTTAGGTGAAATATCTTACCAAGCAAAGCAAAATAAGTACCTTATTCCTGGGATCAAAAAAGAAGAGATCCTGATTACTATTATAGAAAGGCATCTAGAATAGTGGCCATTCCTATCGACACACGTAATGGAAAACCTCACAGATCCCGGTGGCAGTGGCGTGTGTTGGACGGAGAGACGCGTGTCGTTTCCGACTCACCGACTGTTCTGTTTAATTGATGGCTACGTGCAGGGGACGCTCAGCGCGGGTAGTTTGATATGACAGCCCTAGAAAGCAACCTTTAGGCTGAGAGATGTCAACAATGTTGATACACAGCAAAAAAGATGTGATACTTATCAAGGTACATTAAAATAATGGTAGTAGGTTGAGATTATCATTTGGCTTGGTGATGGGTCTTTTTGCATCAATCGTTAAAAGCGACAGAAAACAAGATGACTTACAGTGAGGATTGGCAGTTCTCAGAAGAACTAAGCGATAACTTAAGTACTTAGTATCTAATATGTCATGTATCTTTCGAAAGACATAAGGATAAAATTCAGCAGTCAAAGGAATACTACAACAGTACATTTTACAGTGAAAGCATTCACAATGGATCTGCAGAGGCGGATGCATGCGTCGGACATAGTCGCGTGTCGTTTCCGAGTCACTGAATGTCGCTTTTAATTGATACAACCGGTAGCCGGTGGGGGCCGTCAACTTTATCGTCAATCTTGAAGCTTTATGCAAGTTATAATATTTAAAGTAGATTTCAGTAGGTACTCAGCGAATTATTGTAATATCGAACTAGTATGTTTAATGTGATATAAAGAAATATGTTTAAGAACCTAATCTTTCGGAAGTTAGGTAAGTAATTATTGATGGTGTAGCGGTTACACCGCCACATACGAACTACGCATCAAAGACATGACGTCACACAAATCATGCATCGCGCAGTTAGAGTTTACCGAGCGATCGACATACATACAAGGTTTCAACTTCAAACCGACGGGCAGTTGCCCGCCAGACACAACACCCGTCTGGTCGGAGGATCCTCCCTTGTCTATGGTGGATGAGTGAACTTTACACCCTGTTCCTCATGCCCCTAAAATGGTAAGAAAATGCTTCCCGAGGCAAATGGCACTTAATGGAATAACTACATACATACTATACTCGAACCTTTTTCCTATGGACCTCCATGAGCAGAAACCACATAACGCCACCAGCAACGATACTTACATACTCCTTTTGCTTCGTTTACGTTCATGGGTCATACACGCACGCCGGTTGTAAACAAAAACTTTACTATTTCCTCAATTAAACCCCCAGACCGATGTCAAGCTCTTCAGCGACATATCTGGCTAGTCTCATGACCACTGACCATCTACTATCTACCTCTCCTTCTACAGAAGGTCTAAGTTCACTAATATTTAGGACTACCCCCGAAACAGTGAGTGAACAAGTGAAGTGCATGCAGTGGCGATGACACGCGCATCTGATTCACACACCACTGGCGCTCGACCTATGTCTAATCATTGACATAGCCTAATGTTAGTGATAGATAGGGCAGATTTTACAAAAAATTGCACAACAACGACTAAAATGTATCGTACAATTTTTTGAGCTAAGATTTAGTTATTCATGTACACACAGCTACATGTCAAGCTATACATTTCCAATTTATGCTGATCTCACATTGTAAAGGATGTTCCGTACAATGCGAGGTCAGTTAATACTGGAAATGTATAGCTTGATGTGTAGCCGTGTGTACAATGCAGTTTAAAAACAATTTTAGGATGGCCACGTAGCGATTGTAACAATACGTTGGAATAGGATCATTTTTAACCGACTTCCAAAAAGGAGGAGGTTATATGTTCGTCGCGTATGTTTGTTTTTTTTTTGTTTTTTTTTTTATGTATGTCCACCGTTTTCTCCGTCAATTGTGGACCGATTTAGAAAATTCTTTTTTTATTTGAAAGGGTATGCTCTCGAGGTGGTCCCATATAAATTTTATTAACTTTGCTTTGATAGTTTTTGAGTTAGCTTCAATAATACGTACTTTTTCCCACTTAGTATGTATGGATAAGTTCCTGTCACTGTTATTTACATAGCAGGTAGTGGTTTTCGAATTTGTGTGGGGTAGGTACCACAACTAAAAATTGAAAAATAAAAACTTAAAAAAAAAAAACCGACTTCCAAAAAACACTACAAAGTGAAAAATAACTTTAATTTCGGAAGTCGGTGACAAAAAGGAAAATTCAAAACCAGACACCGACTTCCGAAATTAAAGTTATTTTTCACTTTGTAGTGTTCAAATTCAAATTCAAATTCAAATCTTTATTGCATATCACATGTGTTTACAAGGTCTTAATAATAATAATGATAATGAAGTTCACATGGACCCTGTCGGGCACAACAATTACATAAAATATGAATAGTAGCATGATTTAAAATAAATTCAGTAAATAGAAATTAAAAATAATTATGGAAGAATCAATCAATCAAAAATCAATATTCATTTCAAGTAAATAATTAAATTAATATAAAAAGTAAAATATAACATAAAAAAATTCAATTCACATACAATAGATATATGTCACAGGTTAATGTCAAAAAGTCAAATCAAATTGTAATAAAAATTCAATTAATTTAAAATAAATAATGTCACAGATTAAAATAGTATCATAAGTTCAAATAAAAGTCAAATAAAGTATAATAAAGATCAATGTCTAAAACTGAGTAAATGGTGGAAGTCATCCCATTTTGATGTCATCATTAAGAAATTCGTTAAGTGAATAATAGCATTTATCCACCAGTAATTTTCTGAGCCGTTTAATAAATATTTTTTCATTTTGTTCCATTTTTATATCGTTTGGTATTTTATTGTATATTTTAATTGATGTTACGTGAGGACTTGTGCTGTGTAATTTTAGCTTAGATTGTGGTATTACGAGCGTATTTTCAAACCGTGAACGTGGTGCATATCGGCGAGGTTGTTCTGTAACTTTAAGGTAGAAGTGTGGATATTGTCTAACGAATTTACAGATTTCTAGAATATAAATTGATGTCAAAGTTAGAATGTCTAGTTTCCTAAAATGCGGTCTACAACTTACGTCATTGTCAATATAAACCATTATTCTAATACATTTTTTCTGTAGGATAAACAAGTCGTTGCTATCTACACTATTTCCCCAAAGAATTATACCATACTTAAGCCATGCGTATGCATAAGCATAGTAAGTGGAAAGGGCAGTTTTTAAATCTGTAGTTTTTTTGAGCTCACGTAATGCGTATATAAAACTAGATAGTTTTGATTTAATTTTTTGTATGTGCGCTTTCCAGGTCATGTGGATATCTAAGTCTAGACCCAATAAAGTAAAAGTATTTACACATTCCACTTTGATACCGTCAAACGTGAAATTAATAGACAATGGATTTTTTTGGTAAGGCCTGAATTGCATAATTTTTGTTTTCGAGAAGTTAATTTCTAAATTGTGGTCATTCATCCAATTTTGTATATTAAACATTATATTATTTAGATTCTCATGTAGATGTTGAGAATCATTACAAGAAGTTATTAAAGAAATGTCATCGGCAAAAAGTACGCACGACTCTGTCATAATTTTAGGGAGGTCGTTGACATAAATTAAAAATAGCAAACACCCGACAACACTACCTTGCGGAATCGAATTCTTAATGCAAAGCCTATTCGATCGTATTAAGCTGAGTTCCCCAGTGTCACGATCCCAATGTTCAATTTCTACAAATTGTTCTCGGTTTTGTAGGTAGGATGCGAACCACTCGTGAGTTATTCCTCTAACGCCGATACCGTGTAATTTATCTAATAATATTTTGTACAGCACCTTATCATAAGCCTTGGTCATGTCAAGTAAAATTCCGATAGCGTATTTTTTATTGTTCAAAATGTCAAATGTTTTTTGAAAGTCGGTTGTTTTTTTTTTGTAAAAAGTTTTAATGCAGGTAACTAGAGACATTACAGACTATTTCGTAAATCAAAACAATTTCCTCTGATTGTATGAGTAGGGCGCGCAATTTTAGTTCAGACCAATTCCACTAGCTTCTATTGCATGACACATTACCTATGCATTTCGTTTCACATACCTAGATATTTTCAGTCTACACTTAATACCTAAAAGCCTTTAACATTAACTTACCAACCTTACTTCAGTAGAACACGTAACAAACTTGCGCCGGCTCTACAAAGTCGTGGCTCTGACCCCCGGCGGCCGGACACGGCTCGTGTCAGGCACAGCGCACGACTTTCCGACTGGAAACTGTCGCGTGCTGCCGACAACTGAAGCCCAACCATCTAGACATGATTCTTCCTACACTTCATTAAGATTCAAATGCCATATTGGTTTTAGAAATTATGGAAATAATGGAGATGGCCTAGCAAGAGTTGCGTTATCGAGAACTGTTACTTTTTATGTTAACAAAATATGCGTCCAGTCAGCTCGCGCTTTCTGGTCATGAGTCAAACAATATTTAACAGATAGTACTACCAAATAAGCTAAAAACATAAAAACTGTGTCAGTTGTGTTATTTTATAAAATCTATTTGCATCAAGGTTACTCAAATCCAGAATCATTCTATCGTTTATTAGGGCATGTTATCTCACTTTCCATCTCCTTAAAACCACGAGACGCAAAAACAAACTCCTTTAAAAAAACACCATAAGAGTTCCTCCAAGCATCTGTTGGGGCCAATCATGCTCCCCTTCGGAACACTTGCATACAATTACTTAATTTGCCACTTTATTCAGAGAGACTCTCACATCTGAGGTAGCTCCGAACCATTGAGATAATGCCACAGACTCCCGCAATCATTTTATTTAACACGACGACGATTTTGAAATGAAAATTGGAATTTGTGTGGAGTCGGAGGGTTTTGTTTGTAATAAGGAGTAAAAAGAAATGGGAATATAGATATAGCTTTTGAATGATCAAAGGATAATCAACCTGTGTTTTGTGTCTTTGACATAAAACACAGTTTGATATCCTTTGATAATCCTAGATTCGGAATCTAGTAAAGACACACAAACGACTAATTTCAAGACCAATATTTGTGAGTCTCTTAATTGTTTAAGAACAAAAATATAATTTAGATTTCATTGGCTAGAAGTTTTCCTTAGTTGGTTCAACTTTATGTTTTGATCTAAGTAATAAGATAGACCGAAAATAGTACCTGCATAAAGTAAAGTTGTAAGCTTGTGCTCGGCTTGAAAGCTCAAAAAAAGAAACAATTCCTAACAAGATCACTGACTGATTAGGGCGATCCTAATCCGAATCTTTAGTACAAATACATGTTATATATTCAAAGTACAGCTGAGTATGATGGTGTCACTCGTCGTGATTACACTTGCACAGTTATGGTGGCAGTATTTATGGGATATTTATATAATTTGGAGGAGGCACCGGCTCGGCGAGTGCGGAGGGACGTGCGCGGCCTACTACGGACCTCTTTACTTCTGTCAAGGACTAGAGAGACGGACTACACTATTAGTGAATATAAGAAAATACTCTTATTTATTAGCCTGTTTGTTTTGGTATGGTAATCTTGTACGGAGATATGGATGGTATTGGCTGATTAAAATTGGCTGGGAAGGGGAGCGAATTTAAAGGACCTTTTTTATTTTTTCTAACCGAAACTCCTTACGATACATGTATTACTTTCTATAAATGATGTGATAAAATGTGTTTAATATTTTAAACATCACCAAATTGTTTACTTATTTTGTGTGTAAAATTAACAATGGTGTCGATTCCCTTGTTCACAAACTAAACTAAATTTAAGTTCAGTGCATCTTTTTCTTTATATTTCATTAAGGAAAGGACAGAAGAAAAATTTTAGTTCAGTTCTGTCAAATTAATCAGCGCCTGTCAGTCTCCATACAAGTTTAGGCGTGATTAAAAACTTGTCAACTAAAATTACGTCAATTTACGTCAAGCGCTGATTAATTTGACAGGACTAAACTAAAATGTATCTTCTGTCCTTTTCTTAATGAAAAAGAAAGAAAAAGATGCACTGAACTTAAATTTAGTTTAGTTTGTGAACAAGGGAATTGGCACCATTGTATCTTTAAATTAACGTAAGGTAACTCAGAAAAAAAAGGGTATACAGATACAAAATACGGAATTGATATTTACTTTATTACATTTCGCAAAATTACTCATCTTCGCTGAGTTCCAAAGATTTCGCCAAAAGTTTCAGTCAAGTGCGTGCCTGCGCTCAGCACCTCGGCTCTTTCATTTCATTCCATTCATTCCGGCGGATAAACGTAATGAATATCATGGGATCCGATGATACAATGCGACGCCGTGGAGCCTCGGAGCCCTGGGGCTGTAGAGTGCGACACGATAACAAAATAGGAATTGTGTACAAAAAAGTATAGAGTTTATCACTTACATTGATTGAGATTATTCTTCATCATCATCATCATCAGCCTATAAATGTTCCCACTGCTGGGACACCGGCCTCCTCTCTGTGAGAGGGAGATTCTTACTTTTTGGAAAATTATAAATAATTATTCTTTACCTAAACAACAAAGTAAAAAATAGATCTACCATGAATTCATATCACATTCATATCATGCCATGTTTTTTTGGTACTAAAATAAAACAATATCAGGCCCGAATTTGCCTAACTACAACATTTCATTTTGTTTTATTCATCCAGTTTGAACAATCGCCTGTTCTAAGAACTGTGTTAACTCTACTACCTAATACAAAGTTCACTTTGTAAGTTTGGCGACATGCCTAACAACTTTTCAACATCTGCAAAGTTTGTATAAATATTTATGTGACCAAAAGGTTCTTCCTCAATTTCGAAATACTTGAAGCTAAATTGCAACTCAATTTATAAAAGTTCGAAAGTGCAACCTGTCATTTAACTCGCCACTCTTTTAATACCCCTTCACGAAACCTTGGAGCGCTTCCAAATATATCCACCTGCCGATACCTTACAATCTATGATTATTCAAATCCTTTTAGATTCGTACGCAAACATCTATATGCAAATGGTGACAAACAACCGAGCGTTTACAAACGCACAATATACTTTTATGGTTCAGGAAAAGCCGATTCTTTGCCATTTTACCTTTATCTATGAAGGCTGAAATTTTCAACTCTATTCGTTCAAAAATAGGGGTTCGTAAAGTGTTTTGTAAAGTTGGTTTCCCATGGTGCGTTCAAGATATTGTTTCACGTGTTTTATGAGGTGGGCTAAGATTTCACGGCGCTTTTGTCAGGGGCATTTTTGAGTGTTCCCTTTGCGTTGTATAGATGTTTATTTGTGAGGGGAAGTTATGTCCGATTGAGTGTAATTCATGTCTTGTGTTTGTTACAAATGAAGCAGGTTGGATTCGTTGTTACATACGTGTTTGTGAGTGATGGAAAAGGGAGGGTTCTCATTTATGATCTGAGATTAAGTACCTATAAAAAGTTTGCAATAAGACTCGATGTGTACAATTTCGGGCAATACAAAGTTGATGCACTGTACTTAATCAGCTGAATCTGCTGACGCATTATAATGCAAATCTTCCATAAAAACTTTTTTCATAGAGTGATATCAATGGAATTGAATAACAAATAGTAGGTATGAAGGCAAAAAATATAAAAAGGCTCACATGAAAAAATCATTAATTCTCCAAAAAGAAAAATACGCAAATAGCCAGATATTACCCAACAAAAGGGTTCAGAGAGACACTTTGAAATCAAAACAGAATAAAATGCAGGACAGTCCCGTTGTTTACCTACGAACCTGAAACAGTTATGACAACCTTATGTAATCACATTGGTATTTTTTTCCCTCGTGTTTACAATGACAACATCCATTAGACGTCGGCACGGTGGTGTCCGACTGATCGGCTACAGTCGCCCAGCGTGGGACACACACAAGCGCTATTGCCGCCCAACACGGGACACACACAAGTGACCATTTCTTCAAAATGTTATTAGCATGTGATGCTCAAAATTGTTCTTTTTATTTCAGAATAAAAAACAATTGAGTAAAACAAAGTTTGAACATTAAAGATATTCAAAATATTGCAGGTTCAAAAAATCTCAGCCGTAACTGAAGAATGATACCGTATTGTCAAGATCAACAATCTCTCATAATTCACTTGAGACACACAATTCCGTCACTAGGACTACCGTACGATAATACGACTCCTGTCAGTATTTGTGGGATTATTGGCGTATCTCGAGCGGTTTATATATGAACTGCTAATGTGAGGCTCTACTAGAAAGTTTCACTGATTTGTGAGTTATTTTGAACTGTAACTTTTTTCACTCTGCTTTTTGTTTCACTACAACTGGACCCAAAAATACCGAGAAAATATCAAGCACCGAACTTTGACAATCCCACCCTAACTCTTTGGTCCATCGCAAATTTCTCTGGCAAGGAATAACGCAAAATAAACAAAGTGTTATTGTAGCTTATTTTCATAAGTTAATAGGCGGCCGAGCGATAACCGTGGCCAGACGGACGGCGCTTTTTGTTTATAGCGTGTACACACCATGTATGTATACACCCTGTATATGCACAATATGGGGACATATTTTAAGGGTTGCTGGACATACTGGCTCCCTAGTCTTTAACTTATCTTGTCCCCCAAATATGGTCTTTCTATTTTCGTTGATTTAAGATCTAAATGGTATACGTTTTTTGACGCAAACAAACGAACTAAACCGTCATTTTATTTGCCTCAAATCTCTATTCGTTTGAATACAACCCACGCGATACCTCAACCCGCGCACCACTTAATAAATACGTCATAATCTCTGATTTATTGTATCGACTCCGATATATTATCGTCTTCAGTTGCAATAAGCATTTCGTCTGTCTACTTTACCGCTGTATTATTGTGGGAAGACCCTCTTACGTTTATTGTAAACAAATTGTAGGATAAGGGGTGTAACGGAAAGGTAAAGTTTTAAACTTGATAAATAATAGTTTTTAAAAATAATTCGCCGTAATGAACTTTTATGAAGCTATGATTCATAATGTTTATGCAAATTTGGAACTGAAATGTTAAAATAGAAGAGATAAAGGATTTTCATGTGGACATAAAATGACAGTGACAACTTTTAGACGTGGTCAAGACCACCAGCTCCGTTTGCCTTCGCTTTAGACAAGTAGGTATAAGAGAACTTGTGTAAATTCTGCAGGCTCTCATTAGGTTAATCATGCTGATGTTAGTAGAAAACTTAAGGTAGGTAATTTTCGCGTCAAGAGCATTAAGGGTAGGTCCCATTATTACCATTCCTAAATTCCAATTCGAAATGAATCGTCAACACACTTAACTCCAACGAAAAAAGTACACAAGATACTTTTATTGAGGCCTTTAAGGTGGATGAATATAAAGTGGATTTATACGGATTATGTGGGGATGGTCTGCGTGGGTGACAGGGGGCAGGGGGATAGGTCGTTCGGGAGGTGGATATACAGCCTTAATCTTTGCGAATGCCGTGAGCCTCGGAATTGAATTGGTTCTTATATGTAAATTGTCGCGTGCGAGTAAATAAATAAACGGATACGTGATTTAAAAGTATTCGCAGCCGGATAAGCTACGTTTTGTACAAATAGCTTCTCCAAACTATTTGGAGATTCGGTGCGATGCTGATTGTGAGGATTAGGGAGTAAATGGTATTTGTTTTCGGTATTCATTTTGGACTTTTCAATTTAAATAGTGCACGGTCTGCTTTCAGAAGTTTAGTTGCTTAGTTGAAAAATTCGTATCATTATAAAGCCCTGAAAATCTATTATAAAGTTGCATTTTCTTGCAAACTATATTCATTGAGGGATTATTGACAAAGTTAACGTTGTTTAATTTATTTTCCTAACCTCTAAGATTTTACCATTATCACAAAGTTCAAATATAAAAACACACTGGAGGAATTTATGAAATGAAGATGTCAATAGCATATTTCAGTACCTATCTTCAAATCGTCTTATCAAACATCGATTCCTCAAATAAAATACATTTACACCTCAAGCACCGTAACATTACAAGAAATAAATATAACATTTAAAGCAATAAAATACAACATTTTAGCAGTAATAAATACAACATGAATAGCTAATATTCACAATAATGCGCTATTAAGGAACGGCGCACACTGCACAAATACCTACATTACAGGCAAGCGAACGATTCGGATGCCGAAAGTTATTTACGATCGCACTTTTACGCAACGATACGTACGTTTTATTGACTTTTTAATATATTCATTTGAATCATATTTCCGTAGGTGTCGAATGGGAAAAACGTGGATTGTATCCAGCTACTAATTTTACATAAAAAGGACAGGAAAAGTACGAGTATTTTCCCTTCCTTAGAAAGTAAGTATCCACTTACCTATCTCGAGAAGAATTGTATTTGAAAGTCTGCAATAACCTACATAATCGGCGTAATAATTAAGTCATTGAGGAAACTGTCTGCCTTTCTAGTATTTGAAAGTCCAGCAACGCCTGTAAAAGATACAAAATAATAAGACTTGATTAAAGAAACAATAAGTATTAATATAAATGTTTATAATTCACCGCAAACAATAAATCCCTGCAATAGTATTTACCTAATCATTCGCCCAATCGTTTACCTTGAACGACGCTATAACTTGGTATAATAATTTTTCAATTTATTTCATAGTATTTTTATTATGGCGTAAACTCGATGCGTCGTCGTCATGCCGGTTATATCCGCACATATCCGCACGGTAATGTCCGCATGTTTATATCCGCCGTGTGTGTGTGCGTTGCGTATAAACTGTATTGTTGCATACATTTGAGTATTTTCTTGGGTAGCTAAACGTATAATGACAAACCTGCAACAACGGTGTACGTGTGATATATCTACATGATTACATTTGAGGTTTAGGTAAATATTTTAACAGCTTCATACTTAACTAGTGCAGTTTTTCCAATTAAAAAGAAGGCGATAAAATCTATCTGAAAATAAATATATGTCGGAGACGGGTAAGTGACTTTCGTTATTATCAGCGATATTTTAACTACTGTGGGCGTAGTGTGGGTAGTGTGGTTAGTGTTGGTTAATGCGCAATAGAAAAACAGTTTGCAGTTCAGATCACATTATAATTTAGGTACTATCAAATGAATCACACTAGCTAAATTATATACACACTGGGTGCGACGGCGTTTATTAAAATCACCAATTAACAAAATGATCACAAATTACAACTAACACAATAACTGAGCATTACGAATCGAGAACAGTTCCGCGACGTCTTGACTCCAATGCGACCAGAGGTTGAATGCCCTCCTCGCCGTGGCCTTAAAACATCACGACTCTGTAGAAGCGTGCCTTTTTTGGTGTCCATAGATCTCTCTTGATGTCGCTAGTGGCGCGCTTGCGATTCGTTTCGTGTCCGTACTAATGACCGGATCCGACATATATATGTCACCGTAAGATTGTGAGAACCGTCAGTTTATAATCTGTCGGAATTATTTCCGTTAGATTATAAACCGTCGAAAAATTGTAAACTGGGTGAAATGGGTTAGGTTAGGTTAGGTTAGAACTGTGACAAACCGCGCGCGAGCGGAGCGAGCGAAGCGAGAGGTGCTGCGGCAGTGGCCGGCGAGCGCTACTTCCAATTTGCTCGCAGCCAGGCAGGCTATTTAATATTAGCGCAAGGTGCGTTACGTCGCAAGCAAGTTTGATACCAGTTCACAATTTGTCGGTTTCCCATGGAAAGATTATAAACTAGCGAAAAATAATGCGTTAAATTGTAAATGGTTCGTTGCAGTTCACAATTTCGACAGTTTATAATTTAACGGAAATAATACCGATAGATTATAAACTAACGAAGTTCATAATTATACGGTGACATATATATGCATGTGTTTTATAATATAGGAATAACTTTTTTATGATGACCGCAATCTGAATTATGAAAGGGTCCCATGTTTTTATGAAGTTTCTCCGTAGGTAGGTACCCCAAATCAAGTCTTATCTCTTATCTCCTTTATGGAAGCCGTTGTCAATGAAATAGTTAAAACTTTTACGACTGTTGATAAGCAACATGTACACGTTTATCTTCTACTAGCAATAAAATATTTGGTAGATAGTGACAGATTTACGACTCCATCGAGGTAAAAAACTGTTCCATAAATAAACAACTAAGACAATATACATAGTATCAGGATTTCTCCATTCGTTTACATACATACATAAACTCACGCCTTTACCCATTCGTTTACAGTCCATAAAAGATACAATCAATCAAACTTTATTAATTATAAATTTAATTTTTAAATAAAACATATTATTGAGTTAGCTGGTTACTTAAGGAAAGCAATTTAAGTTGTTATGCTTTCACTTACTACTGCCCCATATCTTTCAAACACTCATCACTTATTTAATTAAGATATTTACACTTCGGGTGACCCCTCCACTTAAGCCGCCTTTACACTCGGCAATTTAGCACTTTTATAAGCAATCGTTTTCGGCCTTAATATTCAATTAGGTGTAATTGCTGGGCAGATGAGGAGTGATATCTAAGGCCAGATTAACGACGCTACACATAATTCATTACCGTAATGGATCAAGTTATGGTTGGCTGTAAACTTTTTACAGTGGCGAAGTGTGCAGGCGGCTTCATTGGGTCGCTGTGTGGCCAAAGTCTGGGAATCGAGAAAGTTACCAGGCCATCTTTGACAAAACTTTCAATGATGTTTAGGACTAAGATCTCTTAGTTCCTGATAATGACAAAAACAACAAATAACTAAATAATCACCTAGGTAGGTAGAAAAATAATTGTTTTTTTGATATTGACAAAATAAAAACTATGTTTCCGCCCGGGATCGAACCGGGGGCCTTCTGCGTGTTAGGCAGATGTGATAACCGCTACACCACGGAAACTTGGATACCTTACGTAAAAACAAGGTAGGTAGCAAAAATAAATAAGTGAAAGTGGCATGTCTGTCACAAGTGATCTACTTTGAAGGTTATTGGTTTTCAATGAGACGTTTCTATACTTAGCTCATAGTTTAAGTCACCCAGAAGGCTCATCTACCAAATAACTGATGATTCAAGGCCTCTTCTAGTAAGAAGTATAAAATAACCAAGGTTTTAAACAGGTAGATATGAAGAGGTCGGTAGGTGATCGATGCTGTGTGGGTAGAGTTATGCTGGGCTAAAGATGGATGAGATAATAAAAGTTAGACAGAAAATCGTCTTCTATTACAAAATATATTAATATTATGATAACGAAAAAAATTGCTAAAAAGCTATGTTTCCGCCCGGGATCGAACCGGGGGCCTTCTGCGTGTTAGGCAGATGTGATAACCGCTACACCACGGAAACCTTATTACTTACGTATAAACAAGGTACTTATGTAACAAAGTTATATAAAGTGAAAGTTGTAATCTACATTGAACAATTCAAAACCGGATACCATACGTGCTCTACATAAGTTACAAGGTGAAAGTAATTATGCCACGGTCAATCTTCAAAATTAGCTGGGCGTCCTAAGATTACCTACATATGACTTAATTTTGCTAATAATTAAAAACTGGAAGGAGGATGCGCGAGCTCGCGGAAGATGGAAGGAACGGATTGCCCAGGAAAGGGACGGAGCAGGATAAAAAAAATACAAAAAAATCACGATATCTTGGATTGTTTCTGACATACATGGCTTTCTTTACAATAAACAGAAGTGTACATTTTTTTTGCAAATAGGAGAATTTCTTTTAAGTAGGTACCTACTGTGGGAGCAAGACCCACAGTACCTCACAGAAATTCATGTTTGATGCAACATCTGGTTTGAACTTGACCTAAGCAGCTTGGTGGAAAAAGTGGCTCCAGCAATAATAGTTATGTGTAGTATAACTGAAAGCTATCGACTGATTGTCATAGAAAAAAAAAGCTAAAAAGCTATGTTTTCGCCCGGGATCGAAACGGGGGCCTTCTGCGTGTTAGGCAGATGTGATAACCGCTACACCACGGAAACTATGCATGAGACTTTCAAATGTGGCATTTCATAAAAGGCTTATTTAATAGCAACTGTTTATTAATATCAGTGTCATAAGCAGAGGTCGGAATTAGGTAGAGTTATTTATGTACTTGCATCGAAATGTTGATATTAATATGGATCTTCCCGGGATTTCGAATAGACAATCCCGTGTGACCAACAATATTACAGGCGTCAGCGATGGCTGAGCGATAGAGCCGTCATCATGTCGATTCGATGGTACGGAATCCATAGTTCAGGTTTACAATAAAACATGATGATACACCAACTCAGCTTAGTATTTCACTTTCACAATAATTACCACAGTAGGTACGACATTAATAACGTTCACGCACTATTTTCCAAGTTCGGGCAAACTGACAGTTTCGCGTGAGAGAAGTGTAGGTCTGTCTTCGTTCGAGCACTTCACAAGACTGCCTCGTCGTTCGGTTACTTCCCTTACCACGACTCTGTCCACGTGCCGTCCCTCTAGCGAGCGCGTCACGTGATTTACCTTCACCTTAGTACTACAATAATCAACTGAGTGACTATTATAGCTCAAATTTCATAATCTACGACACGGCCAACCTGACAGGTCTCACGTCCTCGTGTGTTCCTGGAACAAAACAATCATGTGGAGTAACAGTGTAACCTCGGCCAACCTGACCGAACTCAAAGAACATTACAAAAGAAAACGCATTTGCCTCAACTAATAAATCAAAAAGGTGCCTCTAAGCTGTAATTATCAAAATAAACTAAATGGTACACGTAACCCTGTGGTTACACTAGCACATAATTTGTTTTAAGATCACTGAAAACAAACTATGGCCCGGCTGCCTAAGCAGCTAGTGACAACTATGAAACGAAATGAAATGAAGTGAAATTGTTTATTCTGTAAACAATTTCATTCCATTCCACCCATATCGTCATCTATTGCCACCCATATCGTCATCACCTCACGTGATACGACCACCACTTACTTACACGTAACCCTGTGGTTACACTAGCACATAATTTGTTTTAAGATCACTGAAAACAAACTATGGCCCGGCTGCCTAAGCAGCTAGTGACAACTATGAAATGAAATGAAATGAAGTGAAATTGCTTATTCTGTAAACAATTTCATTCCATTCCACCCATATCGTCATCTATTGCCACCCATATCGTCATCACCTCACGTGATACGACCACCACTTCTTCAAGAAGTCACAGGTCATTGCATGACCAATACAATAGTCTCTTTCGAGACCCGGGTCCCCGCCACACCACTAACTGCCCATCGCCCCCTGAACAACTCGCAAGCGAATTGCAGTTACGACTACAGATTAGTGCGTGTAGTGCGACCAATAACCAAGGTAATAGTCCCCGCCACACCACTGACTGCCCATCGCCCCCTGAACAACTCACAAGTGAATTGCAGTTACGACTACAGTCAGTGCGTGCAGTGCGACCCATAATCAAGGCCCATAATCCATAATCACTTCTACAACTCTTTGGAAGTATCTTCCACAACATCAATAATACTACTAAGAGGCATCTTACGTATGCGTGTACTTCTAAATTCTATTACCAGTTAAGGTTTTCAATCATTGCCATCAAGTAACTCTTCAATTTTGAACGATCCCTTGTAGTTGGCGTCTAACTTCATTTGATTTCTCTCCTCACTTCGTATTAAAACGAAGTTCCCAACATCAAACTTAACAATATTGGCTATGCCTTTATCAAATCTAGACTTTCCATGACTAACATTATTTTCTTTTTCGTTGCCGCTTGCTCTCTGGTCGTCTAGTCAATATTTATCGCCGTTTCAGTACCACCAAAAGTTAAAAGATTTAATGGTCTAGCTGCGCGTTCTATCATAATCTCGAGATAGCTTGCCCCGATACCACGATGAACCATACAATTTAAAACTAGTTGCACATCATTCAACGCTTCCTGGCACGATCGACACGATCGACGAAGTCTCTACAGAAGTGAGCATCCTCTTTAATGTGTTTCATAACCCTTTCAACTTGACCGTTGGCACGACTCAATCCCGTAGAGATCATGTGCAATATAACACCATGAGACTCACGAAAATCTTGTTGGTAAAACAACGACCTTGATCAGCAATAACTCAACTCCGACATCCAAACAGGGACACACCAGACTTCAAAGCTTTAACTGCGCTAGCAGAATCGATGCGACTGTGTGGTACATAAGGACGAATTTAAAACGATGACGTATTCTTTACAATCATTTTTGTCGCTAAGTTTACTGGTTATATCAACGAGAACTGTATGCCATGGTACACGAACCTTAAGGATTGGGTGAAGCTATACCTGCACAAGACCTGAATGGGACTTCGATAGTTTACAGGTGATACAACCATCTACAAACTTACGGACATACTTGGCCATGTGTTGAAACTACAGTGTTCGTATACCTTTTCGAGGGTCTTTTCCCAGCCAAGATACATAAGCGATACATGCACATTGTTTATCACAGACCACCGAAAAGCCCGTGGAACTATTGGAAGGCAACGGATACGATTATTCCGTTGTATTTTGCGATGTAAAACGCCTGAGCGCATCTCATAAGTTTTAACAATATCAGCACATACGACATCAACACACCACCATAACAGGACACCAAGTTAGTCACTAACCACATGAAAAGAAGAAGAGCAATATCAGCTGAAATTCGACTGTCTTTGAGCATATTCACCACCAATTGGATTTCTTGATTACGAAGCTATTCTGCCAATAGCCAATTTTTTGACAAGGTAGCGAGATCAACACGCTTCTGTTCGACCTTTTTCAATGTAAATAGATCTGAACTAAGTGCTAATGTATTTCAAGACGAAAAATCAACATGAACCATACGGCAGCCTTCACGATAAAAGATCTGAAAGTCAAACGCTTGAAGAAAAGCCCACCATCGGTGGACACGTGGTGTAATATCGACTTTGTTTCAGAAGCTTTTAACGAATACAGTCTGTGTAACCTTCATAATATCTTCCTTGCAAATAGTATCGAAAGTGTTTATCAGCGTTTACCACAGCCAGAGTTTCCAAGTACTCGACAACTAGAAGTTCGCTGTCAACCTTTTGGAAGCTTCAGGAAGGTACATTTAGAAATGTTTAAAGAAAACCTTGCTTTATTTAAAGCTTCCAACACCTCACGTAAACTCTGAATGATTTGGTCTTGTGATGCTGCTGGAATCAGGATATACTCGTCGTACAGGACAACATAAGAGAATACGAGGTCACCCAAGGCTTGTGTCACCTCTCATTGGAATACGCTAGATGCGTTTCGAAATCCGAAAAGCATTCGCCTATCAGGCGTAATTAAATCAGAACGCTCAATACTCTCAAGAGTCAAGAATAGGTATCTTATTAAGACCGCTTGCACAGTTTAAACACGAATAAAAGCTAGTCCCGTACAGCCCAACAACTTGTTCAGCTATGAAGGGCAGAGGAAACCTATCAGGAACAGTGTTGGAGTTCAATTCGCGATAATCTACCACCTTACGATCGTACTCAACACGCTTTTTTACTAACGAGAAGAATAGGACTCACAAATGGAGACTAACTAGTAAGGTATCAAACGGTAAATGAGTCAAGTCCTGAAGTATTATCTTTAGTTCATCAGTTATAACACGCGTACGAGGTAAACCGTCAATAAAAATGTACGAAGATCTTTTAAGCAACGATATTAGCGATTCCCTATTTTGAATAACAGCATCAATATCACTTAAATATGCCTCGATTTAGATAGGCAACTACAGACAGCAACAGACTTGAAATCACTAAAGATGAACTAGACAAGTTGACGGTCTAACCGTGTTTTAATAAAAACACCACAATGAATTTGTTCAGTACAGCAATGTTTGCACAACCTTTATAAGAACGTTCGTGTGATTGCATTGGCATTTAGAATAACGACTAACACTTTGCTTGACTAGAGAGCATTCGGCACCGGAATCAAAACAAAAATTATACGACTCACCAGATTGTTGTAACTGATCGCAAACACCAGCTAATTCAAGCACCTATGCGTCGCTTGTTCGCTGCGTCAGCGTGGTCACGCTGCGTCAGCGTGGTCACGCTGTGTCAGCGTGGTCGCGCTGCTTACACCGGCACCGGCACAGGTGCTGCTCGAACCCGCAGCACTCGCAGACTTCACACCATCCGCGCTGCCGCGTCGACAGTGTGACGCTGAGTGTATTTTCGCCACAACGAAAACGAATCACTTGTTTGACTCCAGATGATGCATTCAATATCAATTGCCCTTTATTGACATTCGGTGTGATGGGCAACGGAACATTGCACGCCAGTGGGAGTCAGATCCTTTATCCCACTTCTGATGACGGCGTCAGCGATGGCTGAGCGATAGAGCCGTCATCATGTCGATTCGATGGTACGGAATCCATAGTTCAGGTTTACAATAAAACATGATGATACACCAACTCAGCTTAGTATTTCACTTTCACAATAATTACCACAGTAGGTACGACATTAATAACGTTCACGCACTATTTTCCAAGTTCGGGCAAACTGACAGTTTCGCGTGAGAGAAGTGTAGGTCTGTCTTCGTTCGAGCACTTCACAAGACTGCCTCGTCGTTCGGTTACTTCCCTTACCACGACTCTGTCCACGTGCCGTCCCTCTAGCGAGCGCGTCACGTGATTTACCTTCACCTTAGTACTACAATAATCAACTGAGTGACTATTATAGCTCAAATTTCATAATCTACGACATATAATAATAAAAACCTCAGAGATAGATAAGACAAATAAAACAAAGATAATTAAAATACCATTTTTATTAGTATTAAATTCACAATGCACACGTGTGCGCATTGGAATTTTGCAACTTCGGACATCCGATGTTGTTGATGTAAATTTGGCAACGTCGCGCGTGCAGTGATTCAAATTGTGTAAAAGTAAATAACTTTATTTAATAGATCACGGGATTTTTCTGCTCTTCAAAATTAATCTCAGGATTTGGGGCATATCCACTTTATTCTTTCGTTGTATGAAATCAGTGTAAGTACATAAATAACTCTACCTAATTCCGACCTCTGGTTATAAGTTACTATATACTACTTATAGGTACACCTGCAAACAATTCCGTAAAAACCTTATTAATAATCTTACAAACGACATCATTGATATCAGTATTTTTTTATCATTTTTCTTATTTCCATCATCGTTAGAATTAACTCCAGCGACATTCCTGCCACATAGCGATACTATCTCTAATTATTGTCACTAAACAGCGAAGATTGGCACTTTGTATGATTTTAGTGTTTATATGTTTTTTTCCGGAAAAACGACATAATCTTTATCCATTAATGAGAATTTTTCAAATTACCCTTCATCTCATGTGTGTCAGTAGGTAATGTGTCCTTCCCACATAATGTTGTCCATCAAAACCTGAATTGCCCTTTCACTATCCCCACACATCTTTGGTCAAGACCGAACAATGGTCATTTTTCGAATGACAGATGGTCTATCTTTAATCATACCTATACACAGAAGAAGACCTGAGAAAAACTTAAAAAGAGAGTCTATAAAACACCTTTATGAAGCAGAATTCGAAACAGCTAGAATCAATACACTGCTATTACATAGTAGGTACGTATGGATCACAGTATAATCGTGTTAGTAACGAACTATCGGCAGCAACAAGGTACGGTGAGATAACACCGCTCGGCGCCGGTATAGCCGCGTATTATGTTTACTGCGGATTACGGCATCATTACCAAGCGTGGCAATTAATGCACATTAGTTAGACCTCCATTGAGGACAAGTGGATTACATCGTGTGGTATACAGTGTAACAGATGCTGGTTGTTTATGAGTGGAAGATATTGGATTACAAGGTAGTTTTGATAAAGGAGTGGAAATTATCTTACTAGAAAGGGTAAATAAAGATGGATGGACAGTGTTAAAGTTAAGGATGATATGGCTAGGAAGAGAGGAATGGTTAAAATGACAGAAGAGATAAATAAAAAGTACCTACGTGTTGCCAATCTTAAATCAGTATGAGGACGTTGATTATAATTGTAGCAGAGGAAGAACTAATGCATTATTAGATAAACAGATGCAATAACAATAAAGCAAACAAAGCGAAATCATTTAGATCCCATCTTTGTTTTAAGACAATTAGATTTTTCATGAACTATCGTATTTGAGTGTGCGGCGCATAGTTTCCGTGGTGTAGCGGTTATCACATCTGCCTAACACGCAGAAGGCCCCCGGTTCGATCCCGGGCGGAAACATAGCTTTTGTACTTACTTTTTTGTGACAAATCATGAAAGAAAATAAATTTTTAGGAGATTATTATTGTAGAATTCTCTTGTTCCAGTACATATTTAAGCTGATTATATCGCTACCTACATTGGCTCGTCACCACACCCAGCCTTTCGTCAGGCACGCTTTACTTTCAACTGTTTCCCGCCATCCGTAGTGAACTGACAGATACCTCTCTCTAATGTGCATGAGATAGTGTTTACATATCTATTAAATATGTAGAATTAGATACACTACAATAACGAAGGTATTATGAACGCTATTAAGGTGGGAGGTAGATAGGTAGACACTATCTCCATAACAAAAGCTCCGTGATTAATCCATCAAAGCTAATTCAACCTCAAACTTGCTAACTCGATCACTCGCATCGATGCTAGGTATCGATTAGCCCGATGTATCGAGTGGACATCGCCATGGTCTTAGACTAACGTCGTTAAGGCCGAGTTATTCCTATCTTGTTAGTGTCTGTGATACTTGTAAACAATCGAGTTATGGTCCTGGCGAGTTTCATGTGACCTCGGCTAGGAGACCACCTTCTAAGAGATTCTTGAGCTTGGTAGAGGCATTTGATAATAATACAGATGGATAGGTATTGGATGGCATAAAATCATAGTTTGGTCAGAAGGCCATGGCATTCCTAGGTGAACTCATTTCCTTGAACGAATCGTTTCCGAAATTATTGTTTATTTTCTTTATATGATTTTTTGGCATCCTTATCATTTGGTTATTTATGTAATTGTTAAATGAATTGATGACGAGCCTAAATGAGTGAATGTGAATATCAATAAATGTGACATACGGTAAGGGATAGATTTAAGGGCACGTTAATATTTTGTAAGACCTTACTGTAAGTACCTATTACAATCACAGGTAGGTATACTTATAACCTTTCATTCTCTTTGAAAACTGTTTCTTGTCTTTCTTGTGTAATAACCTTTCAACTGTCATTAACGAAACACAATAGAATTTTAATTGTTATCCACCTCAATGAGGCGTCGTAACAGATGATGAGATAAGAATGTTGAATTTTTCCTCGGTGTTTCAAAACAGAATGCATATTGCAACATTTCAAATAAAGTTTTTATTATAAACATGTTTCTATTCCACTTTTGTATTCCCTCAGAGCAGTGAACACAAGTTATTCGGCAGTCACAAAGAGCTGCGGTGAACAAAGATAACGATGTTTTGAATGCCACTCAACTCATTACGTGCCGATATCTTTCCTCAGGAAGCTCTTCACCTAGACTTTACTCAGGACCTAACTCTGGACACACCCGCAAACGAAACTCAACCCTGTCTGAAAGAAATAAGATTGAAACTTCTTCGCTAATGATTCCACAATAGCACTAAGTACCTAATGAGCGTACACCAGCCGCCGTGAATAGGAAACGTCTTAATATAGACCTCCACAATCCAATCCAAACATTGTCAGTGGGCTCTATGGTTGATATTGGCTTGAAGGTTAAGTGTAGCCGGTAATACAAGTGGTATAGTGTAAAGGAGGGATTGTACAAGCGTAATTAGTCATTAGTGCGACAGCGCAGTGGGCAGGAAGAGGCCGCGATTGATCGGACGTGAGAAAGTGG
Source organism: Agrochola lychnidis (assembly GCA_963680765.1). Taxonomy (NCBI): domain Eukaryota; kingdom Metazoa; phylum Arthropoda; class Insecta; order Lepidoptera; family Noctuidae; genus Agrochola; species Agrochola lychnidis. Next base: position 26,753,965 of record OY796856.1, read on the forward strand.
CTTACGTGAGGCAATCACGACCTATTTGTACAGATAATGTTTGTGGTGAGCTTCTCGACACGTATCTATTGGCAATCATGTCGTCAGGGTAGGTAAGGCGATACTCGGAATGGAACCTGTTACATGACTTAATAGATTTAAGTTTGTTGACAACTCGAAATATGATCTTATCCGCGTTCGTGTGAAAGGTGTTGAATGTTTAGGCAAGCGTCGTTCAAAACGGTGATTGCTGTTGACAATATTTAAATGCTGAATAAATCTCTCAGCCATAATTATCTACCACGCTTCGCAACAATAACCAGTATCTACCCCTAACCCTCATTACCAAATATTAAATGAAATAAAATTAAGATTTTAACAACCCAATGAGACTAATATCCGACCAATCCCATTACGTTGTAGGCCATCATCCAAAGAGATAAATGATTAATTAGTTCATAAAATAACGATCATTAACGTAATCATATTGGAGGGTCAGGGGGAAGAAGATGGCGGGAATAAAAAGTTCTTTATTGATATAGCTCACTTCGACAAATTGATACTTTGGGACCTCGGCATGTGCACTGAAGATGTTTGGATACGTAAATTTTATAGTTTTGTGGACGACGAAAAGATAGACTTCCCAAATTACCTATTAGCAAGGTCCACTTTACGCAAATCAAATCTTGCAATAAAACAGTGGTATTCAAAATGTCAGCGAAGTACTTAAGGTACATAGAAGCTAAGTTGTTGTCTGTCACTTCGTAAAATTTAAGTTAGTCTGGCAGTTAGTGGACAGTGGTATATTGAGTGTTGCTGTAGAGACAGGACTTACTTAGTAGGATATCGTTAAAAAAAAATAGGATATTATGGTAACATGCTGCTGCTTTTGCAAATTGCAAGTCTTCGAAACGATTCACAGGACTTCACAGCAGCATTTATTTATCCTAAAAGCAAATACTTAGATGAAATGATTGTTTGCCAATAACAGAGTGTGACATAACAGTTACTTTTCAGATACGACACCAATCTAATCAACCATAACTGGAGGCCGTAAATGGAACATTTAGCACAAAAACAGTCATAAGCCCACCTCTGCCCCTTGCGAACTGTTGCGAACTGCCATAAACGCAATCATAAAAACAAATCAATCAGCAGTCGGGAGCCGTTACCTCCACCTTATCCTGCCGCCCTGGTACTCCGGCAGCCAGGAGTGTCGTAAATGAACCGATTAACTTCCACGTCGTAAGAACAACTTTGATAATATTAGTGTATTTCATACTTTTCGTCATGGAAGTTTCGTGATATTTTTTCGTGAGTAATACTTTTGATTGTTATAGGACACTAATATTGCGTTAAGTTGTAGATTAACAATTCCAATTGGTAATTTGCTGAGTAGAATAATCTAACTTGATAACAATAAGATAGGTACCTACCTTATTGGAATAGTCTTTAAGAGAAAATACTGTTTCAACTCCAAAAAAATATTTAAATATTTTGAACACTGCAGAACATAAGTATGTTTCCCTACACTCAGTTATAAAAATAGTCTGCATAAAGAAAAAACTTTGTAAGAGTTGATTACTTAACAGTGCATGAACAACTGACCAACATCAACAACAGGTTGTGATCCTGCAGAATGTTTTTTTCTTTGCACGTTTTGCAAAGTTTTCAAAACAAAATGTATAGCTAAGTCTCCGGAAAGTGTTCATGTCCACAAATATAATTTTATTATATATGTCTTTTGCTATCACCTACGCTGGCCAGGAAAACATCGGCCATCAATATGCCACGTCACGTTCCGCACAGTTTTTTGCGCCCCCTGTAGCGTGGACAGGGCTGCTACTTAGATATAGGCAAGTGGTCAAATTGTTTTGAAATGAATTTAATCTCGGTAATCCTTGGAATTATCCCCTTATGCACAGGCACGATCTACTGCAGTTCAAATATTTACTTCTTTTCCTCTGTCTTGCGTTTGCAGTAATTTAGGTACTTAAAGCCTTTCTCTGTTACATTCCACTAAATTGTAGGATCTGAAATAACAAAATTCAATGTTTTTCATCAAATAATCTTTCTCTGTGATCTTTAGGCAGAAAGCTAGTATAATCAGCACATGTGGCAGCCCTGCTCTAGGTGTGATACAAAGGGTGTGCAGATAATCCGTATTGATAACTATCGCGTGTCGTTTGTCCGTCTGTGTGTCAGTTCCGTTGCACGGCGGGGGATTAGGGGAATACACTCACACGGTTTTTACGAAAGAATTTATAGCGGAAAAACAATTCATAAATATTTTTTGTAAGATAAACAAGAAGATTGCAAATTTTCTTTCTTGGTATTGACCAAATAGGAAAAGCCATGCAAAGATTTTTTTTAATGAATCATGCAGTATACTAGTTATTGGCTGTGCTGGATATTTGTTTAACAAGAGCTACCTCCACGAGCTTCTCCTCCTCACCTTTCAACAACATCTATTACATAAACCAACAGTATATTATATATTCATCATCATCATCATTTCAGCCAAAAGACGTCCACTGCTGGACATAGGCCTCCCCCAAGCACCGCCACTTCGACCGATTCTGTGCTTCCCGCATCCAGCGGATTCCTGCGGCCTTCACAAGGTCATCGGTCCATTTTGTGAGATGAGTATTATATATTACTCCACTATAAAACATAATACACAAAATTTCAATAACACAATACCTATATAGCACGTAGTGAGACGAGTTAATGTTAGTTATCTGAACTAGTATTCTCCCGCGAGCCGTTTCAGTTTCTTAGCGCGGTAACTCAATTACACAGGACAGGTCGACGCGATATATATGCGTTTTGGTTACCGCAGATGTGGAAGTGACGAGAGGTAGCGGGTACCTAACGTAGAAAGACGCGTTCTAGGCTGTCAGACCTGAGGTTATTGTGAGTACGCGATTTGTACAGTCAGGGAAATTAATTAATTAAATTAACACTCTACGTCAATTAGCCGTGTTATAGCTATTTCATACAACTGTCAAAGAATGACAATTGTGATTTGAATACCTACTCGTATAAGTACGAAAAATATAAGGGTCTGTGAATTAATATTCCAGACTTTACATGCACAGATGACGGGAGCGTTATTTCTAGATAAATCTCTTCTTGAAAACAAAGATATTGTGTTGTGCTCCTCCATGGATGACGATCCACTATCATACTTTTCAAAATGAGCTCAAAAATTAATTCATAGATATTTTATGATACTCGCTTTTTCTTCTCTTACATGGATGCAAACAAAAGACAAGCTCAAAGTGAGACACGTTTCAAATCCGCGATCTTCTATACCTCGACGCCTCCGCATGCGGGGCGTGCGGTCGACATAACTCATAGGCTCGCACCTCGCACTCCGTTAACTTGCAAACTTTGATATATAACCCCCGCCCCACCTGAAACAAGCCAACTTCACGCGCCCGGCATAACTCGACACACTTACAGACAAATATAATAACATTAATTGTTGTCATTTATGTAAATTGTACTGTTGAAACAGCGAAGACATTCCAAAGTAATTTCACATACCTACTATATAACACCACAATCCACATCTAACTACTTTACAAATTATGTGAGTGACATTATTTTTACGTGAAAAGAAAAAAAAAACCTTTAAAAAAGCTCGTTTTACATGATACAATCATATAAAAAGAGCAAAAGCTATTTTGTTTCCGCCCGGGATCGAACCGGGGGCCTTCTGCGTGTTAGGCAGATGTGATAACCGCTACACCACGGAAACTGATGACAGTGCACCCAAATAAAAACCTTACAACAAAACAATAAGGCAAAAAAACGTTGAATGAAAGAAGTAGGTAGTCAATTAAATAAAACAAAAAAGCTCTTAAAATGCACTCAAATGAAGAACATAAAACCTGGAGTGAATAAGTCATTGGTTTTATGCAAAACGCTATCCAATCATATATTCATAAGTACCATAAACATCTAACTTATTGTGATATTAATTACCACATACCATGACATCCAAAGAATCCTGAACTATCGCTAACTTATCGTAAACTTGGTACAAACTTTCCTTGAACCACTGAAGATGTTCCAACTACCCCCGTCTTGTGCTACCTAAGTTGTGTAATCACCGACCCTGTACCATGAAACAATTTCTTACTACCGTCAACTTGTCGTGAGGTGTGGTGGGTATCTAATGATGCTTTATGAACTGAACTATTATCAAATTAATGGCGTGGACCTTCGGGACTCAGTTACTGGTTATTATTGGATTTCAGGTATAGTTCGTATTGTTGAAGATACGTATACTCTGAGAACTTAATAATTATTTTTTTATTCAATAGATCAAGCAACAAGACTCATAGTATTAGTAACTTACAAAATACGTTAGTAAAACATTAACATAGAAACAATTTGTGACAAAGCATTAATACAGAAACAATTAACACAGAAACAATTTGTAACATAATGAGAGGGTTGATTTATGATGAGGTGATGTTTGAACACTGTACGAAAAATCTAAATATGATCCACAGTAATCACTAAATAAGGAGCCCTGAAACTTTTAGGTATTTTATGTGTCGTAAACACACAACCTACACATTCCAAAGTATTTTTTTTTTTAACCTGCACTGCCCCACTGCTGAGCAAAGGTCTCCCCCAAATCCTTCCATGCATCCTTTTCCAGGGTCACCACCATCCAACCCTTGCGGTACGCATCTAGGTCGTCTCGCCACCTCTTCCTGGGCCGGCTTCAGGCACCCACCGTGTGGTCACGATGCAAGCGGCTGACATGACCCGCCCAATCCCATTTTAGCTTGGCAGCCTTTTTGCCTATGTCTTAGATCCCCGTTTTGGAGCGTTCATTTTCTTTTATAAATAATTCCATAATTTCGGTACAACCGGCGGAAAGCATCCATCTGGAAAATACTCGTATTCTCGCCCCGACTTCTCCTTCTCCTATAAGGAAGTTTCAAAAACCTTTTCGAAACGTCGTACTTATACAAAACAATTTCAATAAGCGCCACCGTTATCACGGCAAAGCAACATGGCCGCTCAAAATTAAAAATAAATGACTCAGAAAAATACACTACACAGTCCATGATTTGATTAAATTAAGGGGAAAATACCTCAGCGCTCCGACAGGGAAAATACGACGGCCTCTCTGCTTTCTTGTTATTATTAAAAGCTTTTTTTGTTGGTGTTAAAGGACTTCATTTTGCAAATACGTCGATTTGCATGAATTTACTTTTGTTCTGCTTCAATGAAGCTCACAAATATTTGAATAATGTCCAGCAATTGCCCTGATGCGGAGATGAAGTCTTAAATCAAGTTTATTTTCAGTCGCGTACATTGAATCATATAATACCTAAATAAAGTAGCAAGTACGGTAATAATAATACTGATTAGAACCACAACAATTAATAGGTAACTCATAATATTATTGTTGTGGTCCAACATTACAAAAAATTGCAACAATTTAAATAAATACGTACTTATTTATTGCGAAATAAGATACCATTTTGTAATTACCTATTAGCAATTAATTAGAACAAAAGGTTTTGCCAACACCAGGTTTATCCGGTAATATTACTCATTATTTCAAGTAAACATACAGAAAGTACCTATCTACCTAACCGGCAGTAGGTACATAATATAGAACTTGTAACTAAATACGACACATTATTATTCATAAACACGTAAATTATTATAAACGGCAGTCCATTACAAGCGGAGATCCCAAAACGATAATTCTTACGACACCAAACTACACATATGGCGGACAATTTAAACTTAAATCGCGATAACCCGAAACTGCCGGCCGGCAATAAAACTTAGCCGCTAACGGTTAATTAGAGACAGTGTCCGATAGATGCACGATTTATAACACAATTTGAGGCAAGACTGGGACGGCTGGTCACACTATCGGATCGGATGACTGATAAAGGAGTGTGGTCACCCTCGCCCGAGGCGCTCTATTGCTCCCCAGAGGACACTTTCTTGCTGGACAATGCTGGCTAATAAAGCTATGGAGACGTTGCTTTAGTTTATTGTGGCTTTAGACATTAGTAGTCGTATTACCATGTGGCGTAAATCACATTAATTAGCTTAATCAGCTTTCAAAAGTTCAATTTGCTAATCTGTATATATAAAATGGTAAACTGACTGACTGACTGACTGGGTGATATATCAACGCACAGCTCAAACCACTGAACGGATTGGGCTGAAATTTGGCACACAGGTAGATAATATGACGTAGGCATCCACTAAGAAAGGGTTTTTGGAAAATCGACCTTTAAGGGGGTGAAAAGGGGGGATTTTGTTTGTATGAAAAATTTATTCCTTGAGTTTATAAACTTGAAACTTGGCACGAATACTTATCTATGTAAATTATAAAGTTAGCCATTTTTAGTTTTTCTAAACTACCCCCTAAGGGAGGATTGGGGGGTGTCATAGTTTGTATGGAAGAATTTTAACGCGCGGTCTGATTAACTCAAAACTCAGTATTTATACTTAAGACTGAAAACAAATAAAAACGTATATCAAGGTTTTTTGAAAATCTACCCCTGACGGGGTGAAAAGGGGTATTTATTTTTACAGGGGAGGATTTTACTGTTTGGCTTGATTAACTTGAAAATTTGTATAAATAATCTATGTCAAATAATGGAAACGTCACAATAGACTTTTCAAAAATTATTATCACGCTATTTGCTATGGGGGATGAGCAATATTGCATTATGTTCGTATTCTTCTATAGTTTACCGCAAACTGTAAAAAGACTATCCAAAAGGTTAGAATATTGCAGATAATTACGGATTTAACCTTTTAAAACATTATCATCACGCTATACCTTTATGGAGCTAAGTAGTCAATCATAACATATACAGGGTGGATGTTGATATGGGGCAATAAGGGCAGGTATCTTAACCGTTGTCGCTACAAAAAAACGGTCTTAGGAGACTGTCCTTAACTTTTTGATCTGCATTCACAGATTTTGAAAAAATTGTACAGTCAGCAAGAACATGGGTAATTTTCACAAAAACTTTTTTGATGCCTGTCGATCCTATTTCTTATTACTAGCGTCAAAAAAATATATCGGGCCAACGGAGGGCGAATTTTTGAATTTTCTCGTACTCAAGTACGAGAAAATTCAAAAATTGCAAAAAACTTTCCATACATTTCGTAGAAAATGAGCCTGAGAGGAGATAGAACAACACGAAATATTATCCGCAACGATCAAAATCCGTAGTGCGCGCATAGCCTAAGTTTTTAATACCTATCTATTTCAACTTGATACTTCCACGCGTTTCTGAGAAAAAGTGTCTTGACAGGCAACGATGTCATCCTTTAAGGGTTTCCATTTTTCATTTTGAGATACGGAACCCTAAAACAGATTTATTACCTATCTATCTATTTGTTACCTTTTCATGCCGTAACGGCTGAACAGATTTAGATGAATGGTATACAGATAGGCCATGACCTGGGTTAGGACATTTGATAAGTACTCTGAATATCGGTAGTACGTTCCTGTGGGATATTTTCCGACCTTTGCGCGTGCGAAGCCGCAGGCAAAAGCTAGTGTTTCATAAAAGTATTGGATTCTAAAGTGGTAGTAAGTAGAATGTCTTGTGAAACAATTGAAAAAAAATCACAATTGGCAAATTAATCATTTCCAGTTTCTGAAACAGGAAATTTAAAACAATAATCTGGATGTTGGTTTTGTCAATGGTCGTTTTTATTAGATTAATAATATAAATTTTCGAAATATGTATATAAACTGTCTCGCAGTGTTCCTCTGTGCGCTGATTACAGAAACATGTAGAACAATCGTGTATCGTCGCCGGATCGTATTGCTCTTCGTAAGTATAACGTATAAATCTTGGCGATCGGATCGCAACTAGCGAACACGCCGCGGCCGGGTCGCAGCGACCGCCGCCCGAGGGCTAAGGCTTAAGTTTTGAAGGACCTTTCTTTGGAAATTAGCCTAAAGCGTACCTAAGTATTGGAGTTGATACGAGGGTTTTACCTTAGTTTAGTTTTAGAATGAATTGGATTGAGAACTTTCATTTTAAAATCCAAATATGATGCTTTACGTAATCTCTATTTCAAAAAATTACACGATGTTTTTGCAACTTATTGAATCCAAAAAAATTATTTTATATGACAGGATATAAAGAAAGAAACAATTTTTTTAGTTTTTATGCAATTGGCTTTATTATATAACAACACAGAAAAACTTATAGGGAAATTAACATTGAACAGAACTCGAGATTTGCCAAAACAAGATAACTCGACCTCACACGACAGGGATGCTGCCACGCCACGCCGCCCTGCACTCATCTGATACTTAATAGACTTGTTCAATTTAATTACACATAAACTGTGGCGTGCATTCTTACCCATCACTTAAAACAAACCTTGATTACACCTCATAGGGTTGAAGTTCCAATGCATTGTGCCCACATCCTTTGTGTACTAAGTAAACTAATGATTGTGTCGTTGTTAATCAGGTCAAACGCACGAAATTTGAAAGTATCCAGTTTTAATGCTTCAGGACATTTTATGGGCTTCACTTTTGCTTGGGGTACCGTGAACTGACTTGAACCCTTCATGACAAAAACAATAGAATGAGCCTTGCCGGCAAGTGTATTCTAGCTTGACAAAAAGTAAGGTTTATAGAAATTGTTACTTTTTAATCCGCAGTATTTGTTGTTAGAAGCATCAGCAGGGTTGACGCCGAAAGGACCGCAATCTACACCTGCAGAGTCCAAGAAGACATTTCATAAAGGCAATGATGAACTACGATTTACCATGAAGTTGTAACTGATGAATGTATAAATTAAACCTACTGAACCTTGTCCTCACCAAAACGTTATGTCAACATCTATTTCTTGTGCGCTGTCTCCCGTCATCAATGGTACCTTTGACGGACAGCCGTGTGATTTACACTCGCAGCGTATTAAATTTTTACAATGCATTTAATTGCTTCCGCGGCGATGACGTCGTAAACTTCAACAAAATGGCTGACGTTTAATGGAGCATGCACCTTTTCTTTCAACAAGTTTGTGAAAAACTGGTCAAAATGTTTAATGATAGAGTCAGTATTTTATGGAGAATTTGACAGTTCCAGAGTTACATTGTGTAAACAGTGTTTTAATGTCTCTGAAATGTTGTATTGATAAAGACTATTTAGAGTTCAACCAGAAGGCCAATTCCCGTATTTCCCGTATTTCATTCCAAATCTAGTCGCAATCTCAACTCATCCCAGCGACAATCAATGTCAATAAATAACTTGACAATATTTTTGGTAAATTAGAGGAATTTTTGACAGATCGAGACTGGTAGAATGCGAACGTTCTTAAAAATACGGGAATTGCCCCTCTTAAACCTCTCCAACCAAAGTGAAAACCAACAGGAGGAAAGTAAAAGAAAGACTGAAATCTGACACCATCCCCGACCAGTCGAAGACACGACGGACGCAATCAACTCATTTACAGAACACGTACAACGCTGAAGCTGAACCTAGAGTTTCCCACCCACATAGAAACTGCTCCCCGCTTCTTTTATAATGCTAATGACCGCCATCTTCAATGGCGCCTTGAGCAACAACATCTTTCCGCAAGCATGGAAAACCAGGCAAGCTCAACACGGAGCCCTAGAGTTACCGTCCCATCAGTCTCCTCAATGTGGTCGGCAAAATCTTCGAGAGGCTTATTAATAAGCATCTCAAAGACTATGTCGACGCAAAGAGCCTCATCCCCAACAGGCAGTTTGGGTTCTGAACCCAACACTCGAGCCTCCAGCAAGTCCATCGCCGGTTTCCAGCGTAACGCAATGACGGGCGTGTGGCTCTTCGACACAGCGAAAGAATTCGACAAAGTCTGGCAGAACGGCTTATTATAATATAAGCTTTACCAACTCGGAGTGCTAGACCATCTCGTGCTTATCTTACGATACTTTTTGTCAGATCACACTTTCCTCCCCTTACCATACACGCGGAAGTCCCTCAGGGCCCCGTGCTATCTCCCCTCGTCTTCATGCCGTTCACCAGCGACATTCCTAATAGTAAAAGGCTCAGTTTGCTTTATTTGCCAACGACACGGCCATTTACTATACCTACTGGTCGCTGTCAGGACTCTATCGTTCGCACTCTCCAAATTTCCACAAACGTCTTAGGCGTTCTTTGGTTCTAGAAATGGAGAATAAGGTCAACCCCGATAAGAATAAGCACATAAGTGCGGCTCGTTTGCGCGCCACCCTCGTTTTCACTTGGCTCCAATTCATATTGACCGTACGCAGCAAATTGTCACTCAAGTGCAAATTGCGCATCTACATCGCGGTCATACATCCCATCATGACCTATGCTTGCGTCATCTTCGCACACGCTAAGCCACGCTATTTCTAATGAGGCAGACTTTCCAGAACCGTTTCTTAGGAAAGGTTACGGGAGTTCTTAAGAATTGTTACGGCCTCTTCTGTTTGCAATGAGAATCTTCATTTAGATCTAAGAATGCCCACCGTCAAGCAGTTCATCAAACGCCTCTCAAAGCGTTTCTTGGCCACCGTAATTCATCGATTGCGGTGGCCGCCCGATACACTCATAAGCTGCATAAGCTACATTCGCCGACGGAGGCATACTCTCAACATTACCAATGACACTATGACCCTCGTCCAGGAGAGTAGTAGGGCTACTAGTGCAGTTCGTAAGTACAGAAACAGACCGCCATCCTTCCGTCGTCGACGCCGACGCCGACGCGTGATGTCCCCGTCCATCTCCGCCCCGACCCTTGCTCAAGCCAGCCCGCGCCGCTGAGCCTGTAGCTTTAAATTCGTCCCAAAATAATCTTGATCCGATCCAGCCTGTCTCTTGCTGCCCTCCCCCAGCGACGCCCTAAACCGAAGTACGTACCCCACAAGGGGGGGCCCTTAACGTGTACCTAGTCGTTTAGTTTATAAGTTGTATGCCCTGGCTAAAGGCCTTAATGCAATAAGGAACACACTGGAAAGTCCGGTTAAGCAGCCGACAACCTCCTAGGTTGACCTGCGAGATGCCATTCCACAAAACAACATAACACTCCTTTTTTGGGACGACGTGTAAAAAAATCGCATCTCTGATCAAATGGTTCATATTGATCAATATTGTCAGTACTGTGTTCTACAACTAATCTTTCTTTGATTCATTTGTGGAATTATAGAAACCGAACAAGCACAGACAGTTTATTGAATTCTCCAAAAGTTGTTAGATCATTTTAAAGGTCAATTTGTTAGAACGAGTAAAGATGCACGTGATGCATCACATTATTTGTGTACTCTTTAATTTACATAATTAAGATGGTAAGTTAAAAGTTTTTTTCAATTAACTATTTCACCAACACAAGACTGATTCTTGACTATTACTAAGTATGTTATAATACTAACGCACAATAATTTATATTAACGAGGTTCTCTAAGGGGCAAGCAATTAGCCCCTTAAGATCTGAGCCCCTTGAGCAGTGACTAGTGACTGATAACGCGCAGCCAACCTTAATGGCACGAATATGGCCATCATTGTACCTATTTAAGGAAATTACTCCTTAAATGGTAATGGTGATGGTGATGAGTAGGTATCTGATACATGTGGTGAATGTAAGTGTCAGTTATCGCACGCTTAATAATATACTGACCTAACTAAAAAAATCTGTTTTTTGGGAAATCGCATAAAGATTTTGGCAATCATGACTTGTCTGACGTAATGGCTTATAACTCAGTCAAAAAGCATAATAATAAGGAAATAATGTATTGTAGGAATAACTGATGAACTGATTATTGATACAGAAACGATATTTTGAAGAAATTTCGTGAATAATGATGTTCATGACTTAAGTCTGTTTACTATTAAAGTCAATTATATGTAGTTCTAGTACTGATGTCATATTTTGTAATAAGTCTGTATTTTATGAATACCTACAGAGAACGATGGTACAGTAATAAATGTTAGCAAGAACTAAAAGTGACAGTAGAATAATGCAACGCCAGTGAAAATTTTGTAAGGCACGAACGCGCGACGTAAGTGTAATGCTACTTCGAAAAAAAGTAAGTCTTTAAAGCATTTTGGTTAAAATTTTTGCAACGAGCTTAATTAAATATCACCCATAGGTATGAATAATATCTCAAAACTAAGTAAATATTATGTGCCAAACGAGGATTTTCAATCGTTCGAATTTACGTATCGTTTACTCCGCGCGTTTTTCTAGGCCCGCTGATCGTGAGGCAATGTACCATTGGGGTAACGCATATCTAAGCACTTTGAAAACAAAATCCTATGCACACGACCCTTTTTTTCGTAGGTAAGCGAATCAATACCAGCCGAGCGCTGCAAGCAAGAATAGTCCTTACAGTGTACAGATATGCGTTTCTTCGATAGTACATTAAGCCGACGTACGCACGGACGTAACAAAATCGCGGCGGGATTTTATCGCGCACTGGATTTTCAACGCTCTGGATTTTCAACGCTCTGCTTAGGAACCGAGAGTTTAAAATCCCACCTATAATAAAAACAATCCCACCTATATTAAAAACAATCCCACCTATAATAAAAACGAAGTCATCCCTCTACCAGCACCCTGCGACTTCAATGCAGTAAACCAATGTTCGGTGCTCCCCAAGTTTTTAATCTTTTAAGCAAAGGAGTACCGACCGAACCACTTACTGCAGGATTATCTCACTACATTTAACTGAACACCGGTATTTTATTCAGACGTTCAGTTTTTTTGACGGAGTTAAGCTGTTCTTAGGGGAGGTAATTGGAGGAGAACTGATTCTGATGCTGGATTGGTTTTGAGGTGTCTTAGGTACAAATTATTACCGATAGGGAAATCATGGCCCCCGGCAATAGGGCAACCGAAGGAACACGGGTGGGTTTTAGTCAGTAAGAGTCTGACATGCCCTTCCGCTCCGCCCAGAGTGGGAGAAGTTACTTGATAATTTCCCATCCAAAAAAAAAAGGTACAAATTATTGAAGTGTAAGATTATGGTAGGTACACACGGCTACACATCAAGCTATACATTTCCAGTATAAGCTGACCTCGCATTGTACAGGAAATCCTACACTATGTGAGATCAGCATAAACTGGAAATGTATAGCTTGATGTGTAGCCGTGTGTAAAAGGTAGTTTGTTTTTTTGAGCATGGATTCATAACGACTTAGGTAATATCGACTCAATTGTATACAGCACCAAATATTGAAAGTTCGTGAAAATATAACGTGTTTCTGAACGTCCAAGCAATTTTATTCTTCTGTAAATAATTGGAATTTTGTGAGCATTAATTAGCTTGATAACAATCAGCATAGAACTTTCTCTAAACACAATAATTCTTAAGAACAATCGTGAACCCTTTACCTACCAAAGCAGATAGCACTAAATAACAGCAGATATAGGTACTTCGCGGTCGCAATATCGGTCGCTCAAAAAACTCAAGCGATCGCCAAAAGCAAGTTAAATGAGCTCGCCGAACAAACGGCAAGATCAGTGCGCGGATTATCTGTGCCGCCTCCGACTTAATTAAACATGAAATTCAATTAATAGAGAACGCGGCGAGTTATCGCGTAAGGAATAAAGGGATCCCTTCCTCCTAATTAAAATGTATTGCCTTATTTAACTCATTTTCCACTTACAATGACATCGCGCGACCGACTCGAACTTTTTAATCTTGCTCGCGTCTTACTTCGCCTTAAGTAGTTCCACGTTTTCACTGGAAATTCAACTTGAGCTTTCTGTTCTCAAAGTTCAAATTCATCTGTCTCGTAAATCCTGAAGAAAATTCCGTGTAGCCAGGTCTCGGCGCGGCGGCAGCGTGGGTATCGTTCGGAGTCACAAAGAGGTATTTGCGGCGGACTTAAGGCTGAACATTAGTTTTTAAGGGTCTTATTTTGTTGTGCGCTATTAAACCGGCGGAGTCTTTGATAGAATTAGCCGAGCCAATAAAATTAATCGGTTCCCCCTTAGAAACAAAAGCGGGCGAAACGATGAATATTTTGCTTTAGTACATAAGCTTTGTGGGGTTTATTGAGTAAATAAAAAGATTGAAGTTGGAAAAGCAATTACGATAAGACTTTATTAGATTTGAAAGAGAAAAATGAGCCCGAAACGAAAATTATTGAACTTTTAAAACTTGATCAAACGTAGGCACATTCTTAGGTACCTACCTATCGCAGTCTATTTGCAAAAGCATCACAAGATAGATATGATTTACGATTAAATTCTGCTGCATTTCAATGAGTTATTGAACTATAACTCACGCAGAATAACTAGCGAGCTATATTTTTCTTTTATTTTCATAACAACGATTTAAAATTTATACAAACCTCAATAACTCACAAAATAGATACAGAAGGTACAGTTCACACCCTTGGGTAATTTGGACTCCACGGACCTGTCTGCCTAATGCTACAAATTCCAACTTATCAATTTAATTTTGCAGTGGCGTTTTTCTGTTAAGTAATGTAAGATTTTTTTAAGGAAAATTATTAATCATTAAATGGTAATTCCATATAATAAATATCGTTGGTATAAAGATGTACATACATAAGTATTGGTTTGGTTACCACCGAGGTAACCTCCACGTCCAGGTAACATCGACGAACAAAATTAATAAGTCCAGTCGAACCTGGATAAGCGAGAGTTCAACTTGGACTGCGATGTCTTTTTAGCTTATAGAAGTTTCTCAGTAACTCGAGTTTCTAGCTTATAGAGGTACAGGATTGCTTTTCTCACAAATAGAGGTTGAGGCTGGTTGGGAAATGTTGAAATGAACAAAAACAATGTGAGTTCCACGATATTTAAGATTGAGTCATAAATAGCAGATATTAAATTACGCTCGACAGTCGCTTATAGAGGTACAGGCAAGTAGCAGTCTCAGTTATAGAGGTCCACGAGTGAAAGACGCCTTCTCTTATTGAGGTTTCGGCTTAACACTTATAGAGGTCTAAGGGGGTTAAAATGACGGACCTGGCAATTACTCTCTTTTATAGAGTTTTCTCGCTTACCCAGTTCTCACTTACTCAGGTCTGACTGTAATATAAAGTTGTTCGTTGATGTGAATTGGTATATATATAAGACCTCATACCTGTTAACTTTTAATATTGAATGTACAATATATATGTGCGAGAGCAATGGTGGCCCAGTTATTTTTTTTGCTCCAATGTATCTTTTGAAGTAGGTAGGGCAGCAGTAGTCCTAAGTCAGTGAACCTAAAAGAGAAAGATGAATGTTTACATAGAAATAACAGAAAGAAAAATTGTTTATTCTGCACAAACAAAACGCACATTACAAAAAAATTACACAAAATACACACATACAAAGTAGCCAAAATCCTCGTATTCAAGCAGTAGACGTTTGTCAGACACTGGCAAATGACAACAAACAAACAATCAAAACAAAAACAAAATGCTGATTGGATATTCATACATATACAAATATTACAGAATATTGTGGATATTTTTTTATTTCAGAAAACACTACAATATTCAATGACAAACACCAGAGAGACAATTGCCGTGTTTTTAAGACCGTTCGCATGCTTAATTCCGGTCTCAATTTGTCAAAACCTCTAATTTGCCTACATTTTTGACATGTTTTAGTCCTTGATCGTCGCTAAGATGAGATTTCAACGTTTTTAATGGAAATTGGCCTTCTGATGCCAGTTTTCGCAATCATGACCAAGAAAAACAGCAACCTGTACCATCTTAAACTTTTAAACCTATCTCTGCAGGAGTCGTCACAGCCTGTGTGTATGTCGCCCCACGCCGCTGTACCACGCCAAGCCTACTCAGCTGTGCTACTTAATTCTGTGCGCTGTGGCACTGACATGTATGAAGATTCGTAACTCGACGCGTTACGTAACTACTGTCTTTGTTTTATAATCAAGTTTGTGAGAAAGGAGAGACCGTCAAAAGATTTACTTTTTAACAGTGATTTGCAAAATTTCTTGAAACACCCCGGGAAGAAAGAAGATTTCGTGATGGCACCTTTGATATAAAAAAAAATCAGCATTAAAGCTTTCCGTACTTACAAGTAACAAGTCTGTACCATCATCATGCAGGTTAGAAAGACACTAATGCACTATTTTTTATTCCTCTCTTGAATCTCCATGAAGACAAACAATACAAATAACATAAAACACATAAATAAACATAAGATCATAACGATGCGTCATCCGTACAGGCTAACGCAATAAAGGTCGCACTAATAGTCACTGTGAAAGAGAACTAAATAGCCCGTGCCGACCTCCCTGGCTACTCTTGAAAGCTTACCCTTGGCCATATCTAGACCAGCATAGCTTGGACCTCCATATCTCATATAACTCCCCCGAAGGTGGTTGGTTAGTTCGAAGTAAGAAGAGGTTGGGAGTTCAGGTTAAGATGGTGGATGGGACGACAATTATAAATAAGTAGGTTGGAGCAATAACGGGCGGCGACGTGCCTTATATCAAGCAAACTGCCTGCGATGCAACGCCACCTAAGAGACGCTTCACACAGACCAGCGAGTGAAGAGCTGACAACTCGATGACTGTCGACAGCTAATTTGAAGGAACACTTACCGATCTTCAAAATGTGCGACATTGTTTATGCCGATATAATTCACGTTTACCGAGGCGTTAAGTAAAGCGTCAAGACAATGTGTCCTTTAAGTCTCGGTGACATTAAAATAAGATATAAACTTTATTAACACTCCCGAAACACGGGGATTGTGTGTCAGCCGGTCGTGAGTCATGTTTATTTTTGTTAAGTTTTACAGACAGAACACCTTTTAAATTAATTATTTAACTCGTACTCCGCGAAATGCAATCAGGCCAATAAACAATTCATGAATTAGATTAAATAGAAACTAATCGTAAAATATATTTAGTTTAGTCTTTTTACTTAAACATGCAGGGTTCAAAATCGTTAAATTTTGAAAAAACTATTTAAGCACTCCCAGTAAACCCAGTGTCTCCTCTGCCCTAATAACGCACGTCCTGATGTATGCGCGGCGCGTTGGAGCTCATAGGCCATTCATAACCGGCGCTGCATCCTCCACACCAGACGTTTTTATTTGCCGAACCAACGACACTAACATAAAAACAACACTCAAATATCAAATAAACAGCGCTTTAAAGCGCAGTTTCGTACGGCTTAAGCCCGTATTAGGTAGTTAAATTTACATTTTACATTTGATATTTTCAGCCGTGAAAGTTATTTCTTGTTTGTGCTGCAGCAGATTTATTGTTCGGATCCGGCGGGCACTCCAGCGACATCTCTTTGTTGCGAATCGTTTACGTGTATTTATGGGGTAATTTAAACGATCCGAAATACAAAATACTTTAGTACGATTTACTAAAATACAATGCAGTGATTATAAAAGGATTTATTGTTGGATGTTGTGTTCTACTTTGTGATGCTCATACCTTTCGGTAATTCGTGTGTTTATTTATACGTTAGGTGGAGATTTAAGGTGTGAGCACAATAACGTGTGCTCTCAGTGTATTCACAGTCACGGAGAGCTATAATGTGTTGACTTTAAACATCGCACTTGTGCTCACAATATGTGAGATCGTTGTTAGCCCGTCGTTTGTTGCTGGAGTCTTGAAACATTTATTTAAAAAGCAAACCAGGATCCGTAACGACTGAACGCTTGTGTTCTTCAAAAAAGTTTTACCTAACTAAGTACCTTGCTTTATAAAATTACAACATGAATAACCCTCCTACACATAAGGATTACTTTCCAATTTGAAACTACGTAAGAAAATGCAAATAACTTTCACACATCTGAGCAAATCCATTACTGCAGAACTACAGCTACATACCTATACAGAATTTAAGATTCTTCTATGAATTCACCTGATAAAATCCCTGGACTGTATTTTCACCAAAAAGATTTCCATCCAACACAAGACTAGCAACAAACTCTACAAAGTAAGACTCGCTAAAATAAACTCCTTGGAACAGCTCAGCAATATAAAGCGGTTGTAAACACACGGCGCTTGCAATTCAATTGTTACCTGCCAGTGTGCACTGCCACTGTGCCCTGTGCTACTTGAATATACAGGGTGAGACGGAGTAATGTGACGTTCAGGATTTATTGTTTCTGAACGTATGTCTGTACAAAACGTGGGTGTAGTACTTTGCTTATAAATATTAGTACATAAGTGTCTATCTTAATTGCAACAGTAAATTATATTACAGTTAGCTTATTTGTAACCTTGTGGTTAAAGATGGATAGGTACCTATGTACTGTTTCAAATTACTTAATTACATTTTATGGGAAGATCCGATAGTATTGGTGTTCTTAATAATTGGAATCACTAATTAGTAGGTGGCTACTGTTGCTCATGTCAGTTTTTCATCAAACTACTTATTAATTGTTTCTTTAGTTCAGCAATAGGCAGATAACTTATCGGCCATATTGCAAAACGAACCATAATATTTTACTTACCGTTTTCTTGAGTCACTAACATATTTGCCCTTCCATACATTTATCATACAAACAGTATCTCATCTAATTTTTTTGAAACATAAAATGTCTCATAAAACTTAGGTTCCAGGCATCGAAGAGTAAGTACTAAATATTCAGAATTCTAAAGGACATGACTGTGAGTGTGGAGCAAATGAGCCGATTTGTATTCAGCTTCTATATGTTAATATGTTTTATCATCGGAATATTATTCATGACAGACTACTTTTATTTTCAAGAGGTATTTTAATATATGATGTGCACCTAACTTATTAAAATACTAGCCTAGGAACGCGACTCCGCTCCAGACGGTGTTTTATTTTCCTTTGAGACATTTTGCCGTTTTTCTCAGCTTTTGCTTTGCTCAAAGGCATACCTTTGAGCAAAGAAAAACGGGTAAAGATTTTTTCTAATTTTGCTTTCCGCATCAAAACCAAGAAGTTGTTAATTGTTTACCAACAAGAAGTTAATTGATCTTGCAAAATAGAAAACTTCATGCCTCACAGGTGGTATTTTTTATTATTATTCCGGCGGCACTGTGTAACCTCCAGTCCGACGATGATAACAATAAAATTAACGGTCATATGGAAAATTGGCGTACCCACCTAATTATCACTTCATAACAGAGAGATTGGTGATCAGGGTGATCACTGTTGGTCATTCTTTTAAAGTACTTCTTTAATCGCTTTTCTGAACACCCATGGAAAGTCGCATTTTCATTGGAAAAGGCACGATGACTAGATTAAATAATGCCCAAACCTACACACCGTCTCAGCCTGTCCACCGAGCCGTACAAAAAAACCCTCCATTGTCTCAACACTTACAAAAACCACATTCAGCCTCCGTCAACCGTGAACAACTCTCGATAAACGACAATGACGTCATCAAGAAAACAATTACAACACAACAGATTAAAAATGAAAAATGTTCGCGATCGTCTTGAGTGGTGACAAACAATACATCCTAATTGCTTTTTCTTTTATTGTTGGCTGACTGTCGAGGCTTTGTCGCCGATATTGTTTCTTAAAAAATACAACCCCTGTTGTGCTAATCTTTTGGCCAAGCAAAGGATTAGTGGTGAAAAATTGGTGCTCGTAAACAAATAAAAGACGCGATAAAATTTTACATTTTTCTTTGGATGACAGTGTAGGGCGTGAGGTATTCAGATTAAAAGTTTTTTTGCTAAGTAGCGAATCGGCTGAATTTATTCTATGCAATAAGTTTTAACTTTCTCTGATAACTTTGAAGGAAAATCATATCAACAATCCTAGGCCTTTTATTTACAAAAGGAAAACTACACCGGCCGCGTTCCGATGCTTTCCAAGAAGTCATTCTCCTTATAACATACTTATTCACCGTGTGGATTCAGTTCGAGATCATTTCCACAAAAGAAACAAAATATAGCTATGCTGTATAGAGTTAAATTAAGTAGGTGTGTTTAAACGACTTATTATAGTGACCCTAACATCACCTACAATAACAAACAGTCATTACACGACATGCCCACCGTTTCTTAATATTCAATTTGCATGTATTGTGTTGTTTACAGCCCACCTCGGGCTGAGCCCCGTCTAATCTCAACGGTTATTGTCTAAGTTGCGCCGTTTCCTGAGGCACTATTACCTCTCAGGGAGTATAGAAGGTCCATTTCATCGAATAGTGGGAGAAAGATCCATATTGACACAAATTGATACGGAAATACTTCGAAAAGGAAAACAGTAACTGTTTCCAAAAATATTTTGTTTCTAGAATAATTACTGAGCATAGTCAAATTGATGATGAAGCTACCTTTTCATTACATTAATTTTTGCCCTTGGTATGAAAATAAGCATTGCTCAATTTGTTCTTCCTGCTTACTTTGAACATCCTTGCTTTTTACAAAGTACCGTCTGAGTCATATTGGGCATTCCTATGAAACCAGAAAATACTCAATATTTCCAAACTTCATAACGATCCTACTGTACTTTGTTGTTCGGCGGCGCTAGGACTTGCGATCGACTGGTTACGACGGTGAGAGTATCACAGTTAAGTGATATTTATAGCGAGTGTAGGTGAGCCCGAATAACTTCGCAACTAGTTTCGGCTTACAAATAGATACAGATAGACATGTGAATACAGAACGAGTTACACACGAAATGAAACGACTGAATGGACATGGAAAATGAAAATTGCCTTTTAGATTTTTAGGCTTTATACGATTTGCAGTTGTTGGATTTTCTGAAATTCTTCATAAACTGTAAGGGACTAAACGTGTGCTGAAATTAAGCTCACTGCTTAGTATTTTCTACGTCATCATCATCATCAGCCTATAATGTTCCCACTGCTGGGACACAGGCCTCCTCTCTGTGAGAGGGAGTGGGCCGTAATCCACCACGTGGGCCCAGTGCGGGTTGGTAGATGTCACATGTCATCGATTTTTCGACATTTCTACGTCATAAAAAAATAAAATCCAGAATAAAAACCTCAAAAAATACAACGTCGTTTTTCATCAGCGCAAAAACCCCGCTGGATATGTGTTAGGGAAAATTGTTTATCAAATTGACTACCATTTTAAATGGTCCGTGTATTAAAATCACAACTGTAATTCTTTGACAGTTGTATGAAATGGATATAATTTTCGATAAACAATAAATGTCGTCTACTGTACAGTAGGCTGTATCAATTGGGTACCCCAGAGTTATTAAAATTTGAATACAACTGGGGTACCCAATTGATACAGCCCACCGCTGCACCGTACACATCTTACACAATGTTTTTCCCAATCTGAAAATATTTATTAAATACCAAGCATGTGCCCTCTATTCATTCTCTGGTTTACTCCAAGACGTTAACGTGGTCCGAGGAGTCCCACTTGGGCACAGTTCCATGCGTTTCCGGCACACGCAGGATACCCCCCCATCCTGAAGGGGTGGGGGGTGTACATCCGCCCCCCGGCGACATTAGCGTATCATTATAACTATTTGAGCGAGCTTGTTAAGTTTACTTCTAAGGTGTCCTGGGGTTGGCAATGGTGAAGTCATTATGATATTTTGTTTTTGATTCAAAAATTGCAATTGCTTATACAGCAAGTATCAGAAGAGTGTGGTACAGTACAGACCATCAAACTGAACAACTTTCTCGATGATACTAAGTAGGTAATGCAAACATAGTAGGTAATCACGAAAGAAAATATCAGCGGTCCCATACAAAACTTCTATATCTTCGACCTAAATGTATGGGACTGCTGATAATTGTTTCGCGATAACGATGTAGGTCCCATGGCCCCAAAGTTGTTCAGTTTGATGGTCTGTACCGCACTCTTAAATAAGACCACACCTTTCTGATACATACTGTAGATTGTTTATAGTTTTGCTCCTAATATTGTTTAAGTTCTATGGCTCAATGGTAGCGCTAGTTTCAGATGGTTCTTTTCGGTTTTCTTGATTTCTAGAACAACAGAATTTTCTTGACATCTTTGGCATTCAGATGTATCTTCAAGTTTTCTCTTTAAGCAATTTTATGTTTTTTATGATTGATAGATTTTTTTACCTACTTAAAACCCTCTATTGCTGCATGTTTTTCGTATTTTTGTGATCCTATGTGGCTAAAACCATTGCGACCAAAACTTTAGTTTAAAATTAATTGATATCAAGCTCTACTGATCCAACGACGTACCCTTACACTTCCCTTTCTAACAATATACTCCTACAATAACTACCCCACAATAAAAAGCAACTTCTTACCCCCGAGTACATCATAATGACGGGTAGTTTTCACCCCTTGTGCGGCTCTAACGAATTTATTACCCTCGGTTCAACACAATTGATATAGTCATGCCTGAAAAAATATTATGACTGAGAAATGAGAAATATTGTTTCAAAATAAATAGATCGTATTTTATTTTTATTTTTACAAACCTGTACCTAAACCTTAAATTGCCATACAGCATATTTTTTATGATAAACCTAGTTTAAATTAAGTATGTACGAAATTTACGAATAGTTTAAAATATTAATACATTGCCAGCGTAAAGACACGGAAGATTAATATCCAATTCAATGTTTTGACGCTAATTTTAAACTTCAAGCAAGACCTATATATTTATACCACATAAGATGTAAGTATAAGTATTAACACTAACTAATTCTTAAAATAATTTGTACTTAGCAGCTACTTCAGTTACACATTCTGATCTCAAATGTAACTAAAACTGTTTCTCCAAAGGTCCTTTAAAACAAAATCCTTGTACCGAAATCCTCACTCTCCTCGCATGTAGAGTTTCATATAAAGTTGCCCTGGGCAGTGCTGTCCTGTACTTAACCGAACTCAACCCGAGACTACATAGAGTCGCAATATACTTGCACTAACTGGTGACTAAGTGTGTTATTTAAGAGGCCACTATGTGCTATTGTGCATACTACGAATTGGTGGTAACTGAAATAAGAAATTATAAAATACCTACCTAAACGATAAGCTACGATAAGATTTATTTGTTCCAAAAACAAGTATGATATTTATATACTTATTTCTGTAACAAATTTGTCTCTAAAAAATAGCCTTTAAGCTGTTTTTTTAGAGGCGGAGATCCTTAATTGAAATATAACACAGAAAAATGTTTTTAATATCCATGAAATCAGCTTTTTTTGGCAGATCATTTTATGGCAAGATGCAAAGACAAACGGTTAAGAATTTCATAGCAATAGTTGTTCAGTATGACAGGTAGAATAGCCCCCATGATGGATGCAGGTGACTTAGTCACCACCCTGTATTATTTTCACAGTTTCAAGTTATTTATCTACCTTTAATCTAAATAATAATTTATTCATTTATCGTCTTGTTTATTTGAAAATATTTTACCCTAATCACTTCTATGTGCCAGTGTACTTTACCTACTACGTATTGCTGGAGTTGTCGATTCGTACACAAATAAATTTGAATTCGTGCGAATCGCCTCAAGAAAAACTAATATTAATTAAAATGGTCGATTCGCCCGGATGCGGGCGAGTTAATTCGTGCGAGTCACCAATAAGCCTGCACCCTAATTGCGTAATACAACACAATCACAATTTGTTTCGATTTGAAACAGATTTCTAATCCATTGCTTCATAAGTTGGAAAAAAATCTGTTCAACAACGTAAATCACGCAATGAATGTTGTTGAAATGTCAAAATGAAACAAATTTCGCGAAATTGTTTACGAAAATGAGTTACGCAATTAGGGTACTGTTTTACCTCCAAATAAATTATGATGTCAAACACTATGAGTTATATCCATAAACCCAATATCAATCAACTAAAATCCCATCATCCTGCTCCTACCTCCACCGACAATAATTTACATAAGTTCAATGTAAAGCAACACTAACCTGTCCGTGTGTTATCTGCGGCCGGACGTCCGGCGTCCGTCCGATACCACTGACACAGTTCACTCGTTATATGTTAGTGATTACTATTGTTTTGTACCATGCAACTAGATAGTAGGTAGGTGTTAGATCTAATTGCGCAGTTAGATGATAGTGTCTGTAGTGGCTCTGAAGCATACTAACTACGCCATACTAAACATATTTTATTGCTCGCATCACTTATTCGCATCTTTATTCATTCCATCTAAGCTGTTTCGGTAAATAAATCAAGAAGGATTGATAATTTGAAAAAAAAAAAACTACAATTGTCAAACACCTTTGCCAGAAAGATTAAGGTACCTTCTTATATTTTGAAAAATACTGTTGCTATTTTGAAGGAAAAATTATTTACAAACCATCAATATATAGAGTTATAACTGCTTTTCAGCCAATTAAAATTAGGTACAAGCTACCTAACCATTTAGGTATTGCTTACTCTCACTAAGATCTTGATCACGAAACTATTGGCAACTGTGTATTTATAGGCACTGCTCAGTTCCTAAGAGATACCTACATAGGTCCCCACAGTCTCACCGCATGAAACTTAGCACGGAGCTAAAACGCGGTGGCCGGGCCAAGTTAGCACTTTTTTATTTACCACTAACTCGCCTAACACAAGATTGCCATTTAACTGGCTCGCCACACTCCGCCATTTGTTACCATTGCCATATTATATGGCTACATGTCCTATTGTGAGTACCTTGCTGAAGTGGACACTTGAGGGGCTTGCCAAAGTAAGAATAACCACTTTAAGGCAGAAAAATAAGCTGGCCACTCTAGTTTTTCTATAGAAAATTATTTTCAGTTATGCGCTTGTGCAAATAAATTCATTTTTTTTAAGAAAAGACATCTTTATAATTCAAAAATAAAATTAAACTAATATTAAAAAATCTTACGAAGTTCTAAAGTCAGTGCACAGGATACATAATGGAAGACACTCACGCTAATAACTAAAAGATCACACGTCATCAACAAGCCATCGACTAAGTACCAAAACAAGAACAAACCCAATACAAACAATGTATGTTAAGACAGTATCATGCTACACCTACCCATACTCACGTATATACAGCATGCTCCGTTATCCAAATAAGCGAAGTTATACCTGTGGGGCTGAGCTCAATAAATCAATATCTTCGGCTTGTTAAGTAACTTTATCCCGAGATGCTCTGGTATCGTATGCACATTCACTAACGCATAGTGCGCCAGTGGTAGTAATGTTGTGGACAAAGTTGGTCGAATTTATTTTATATCTCAATAGGTAGAAAGCTGCAGTCAGATTTCTTAGAAAGAAATCTTGATCCTAATGACAAAATGTGACTAAAATTATACTTTTTGATTTCGTATATCATATAATCTCCAGGTTTTTTTTTTTTCATTTTATTTTAAAATTAAGTTCTACGAGTAATTTTTACAAATTTTGTAAAAGTAAATCAAATTGAATCTTCTTCTTCTATTCGTGCGGTAAGTGACTAACCTGGTGTCAGAGTTTCAAAGCTGCCCATGGATCTTTGACTTGGCTTCACATGTCGTCGAGAAATATCTCTCAGGCATACCGGTTTTATTACTGTAAAGTTTAGTTATTTTTAATGCAAATCAAGCAGGCTGGTTGCAATAAGATAATACTATAAGCTTCTTTTACATAATAGCAAACCACAAAAAAAAATCTAATTATTTGTTTTTAACTATTGTAATACGTTTCTAAACATAATTTAGTCCACCTCCACTAAAGTAGTAGCAGAGTGCGGCTCGCGTATATCCGTCGGGCGCCCCGGGCCTCGTGCCTCAACCTAATTTGTATTGATTAAAAATATTCAGCATAGTTGGAAGCTGCGGAATGCGCCGCCCGCTCCGCGGCTCATGCAGATTATTGGCCCTACAACTCATTTGATTTCCTTACAAAAATATTTACTACTCCACAAGTTAACTGGAATTTTTGTTTTTTGAAGGGTCAAGTTCTTCTTGGAGTTTCTCCTGTTCTTAAGGGTTGTGGAACAGAGGTTATGTAACAGGGGGAAAGCCAAGCCTATTGCTAATGAGTAATTCCTAACTAACCTTAAGTGGAAACAGATGCGATGTTCTGTTTGTTCTGCGATGTTCTGTCTGACTTTTGACCCAAAACTATTCATACCATACATTTGATGGTAACTTCATAAAAGAAAGTGAAATTTTGTACATGCAAGTCCTAAACAGTTTTATTTTTCCATTTTACACCAGTTTTAATATTTGACCACCGTGCGTATACCTACTCATCTAGTGAAAGGCACGTCCTCCTTTATGATCCAATATGAATTCCAACTACCCAGTAGTGTCGTGACACAAGTCTCGCAGTGTCCTGAATAATGCTGGAGCGATACATTTTTATTGGCGCCGCGTCGTGAGGTAAACACGGTGTTTTGTTGTCCCCTCAACGATTATTATTTATGTAACGACTGTTGTTCTGTTGTGACTGTGGAGTTAAAGATGAAAGATGTGGCAAGGTTTGAAAAATCAGACTTGATTGCTGCGGCTGAGTGATTAGTACAGAAAAGAGATAACTTATAACCGGTACCGCAACCATAATTAAATACATGTTTATTGGTCACAGGCTTAAAGATAATAACCACATTTAAAGTGGATGGGTCTTCAATAACTCTTATACTTTGTATAGCATGGTGAGAGAGAGTTCTCGAGTGACTATCTTGTCCAATTTAACACTTAACTAAGTTGATTTTGATTGATACCCGAGACCGATCAAATTATTCGAAATTATCTTATCTGTTCTTCAATCTGCATATTTTATTCTACTATAAACCACACTGCAGGCAAAATATTTTCGTTTGCTCACTACCTACCTCTTCTAGTACCCTCAACCTCTTTGTATTCAGGTAACTCGCCACTTATGCTAAGTGACTTCTAGATGTTGCTTCGGATCACTTAAGGAACTCACAAACTGTGCAGCATGAAATAGCTGAAAACTATCCTCGCTGACGGCTTATGGCACTTTTGTTTTCATACACTTGTTTTTAGTTTCGATACAAATGCCTACGCGTTTGTTTTCCTTGGTTTTGTTTTTCTATTGTGAGTATTGAATAGGATAGGTAGAGGACAAAAACCCCGTTTGAAAAGTTATTAAAAATCTTGAGGCTTTAGTTTGTGGATATTTTCAACTTGTACCACTTACGATAAAGTGAAAGTCGAAGTATGCAAATGTGATTTGAAATAACATTCAACATCAGAAGAGACTGACACATAAAAATCGTTAGAAAAAACTAAAATCAGGCAAATCAAAAGTAAAACAGCTATCTAACGCAAACGAACGAAATAGAACGTGTTAGCGACGGAACTTTAACTAATCCTAACAGGTCAATTACAAACATTAAAGCCATTAATATCCGTACCTTAATCAATAATTCAAATTATAAATTGAAGCCCACCACTAAAATTAATAGTGTTATGTCCGCCACCCGTGTCCAAGTGTTTGCACGGCGGCATGGCCACCCTACCGCGTGTTGTCCACGAACAGGGGACACGGACGGGACAACTAACAACATTCCGGATTAATCTTAGGCCGGATTTTAGACCAAGACAAATATGGCCGGCTCACAACTAAATGGTTGGAAATTATTAAATTAAGGAGATATATGCGTTAAGCTTTAAACTTAAGGGATCCGAATTAGTTGTGTGTGTGCGTGTATCGTGTGCGGAATTTAAGCATAACAAATCGTTTGGTAGGTACTGTTTTTATTAAAGAAGAACTTATGTTTGAAGATAAGACAAGACATACACGTTGTACATATTATATTCCTGACAATAAACTTTCTTTATCTTGACTTTCGGTAAAAGCCAACGTGAATCATCGTGGACAGAAGAAATGTAGTGGCAGTAAGTATATCTAATAAAGTATAATGTGATTTGCACATTTAATGTTGCAACTTCTATGACTTTCAAACAACCTTAAGTAGCAAAACACACAATGTTCCAAACTGCTCAAGACAAAGGAAACAAACAGACTGCACACACATAGGTACAGTATTGAGAGAACAATAAATACAAAACAATTCTAACGTTTTTAAACAAACATCAAACAACAGCCTGAGACGTTTCGGACTATTTACATGTTGTAATTTTAATTAGGATTCCGTAGACCACAGGGCAAGACGGCCGCAGCCGGGGCCGCAGAGGCTGGCACAATGGCGCCCTACGGGGCCCTCGAATAGTTGTACCTAATGTTAATTTAATCTAAGACGGCACAGTCCGGCGGCGAAAAGTTGTGACTTCGCCTTCTTGTGTTGTTGTTGATAGTGTTCGGATTGAGGGATCTGTTTTAGAGGCTTAATTCACAACACTCGCTGTATATTTCAGTCAATGTTTTACTACGGTTGTAATATTATGAGAGATAAAGTTGGTAATAAGATGTGGATAGTAATGAACTATTTGCGTATGAACAGTAACATAAAACTCAGCATGGACCTCAACATAAGTTTGAGAAATATCAAATTTTCCTTTCAAACTACTTAGATCTTTTTGGGATTGTAGTTAATTTTGACAAACATGAAATCAAAGGAATTCATCCAATCAAACCATTCCTCTCCAATCCAAGTGCCCCAATCCGGACCAACTGACCAGCCACGTGTTAAGTCGCCGCTGTATAATTACGTCGAATAATTCACGGGGCCCACTTAACCGGACCTCTGACCCCCGGGGGCCGGGACCCAACCTGTCGCCACCTTCCGCCTGCTGGACCGGACCCGCTAAGAAATTGCCAAGATTTCTATGTAGAATGTTTAAATTGAATACAATAGCCAAATGTTTCTTGTTGCCTGCTTCAGGTAGATAATTTGATGGTTTTGACTCTGTGTGAGTAGTTTTGTGATGTATGTGAATGTCTGCCTTGCTTACAACTGTTATTCAGACTCCAGAAGATAGACACTATTTTGGAGCAATATGTATCAGATGATTTTTGAACAGTTTAGTAGAGTTAGAGGGCAGTGCAGTTGAATTGCACAACAATATTCTGATTTTGGTACAGAAATTAGACGAGTGAAAAGAGCTACATCTAATTTAGTGCATACAGCTACAGCATACAAGTATAGCTACCTACTGGAAAAAACTAGAACGACATAAATAATTTTCATTTTCACATTCAACATATAAATGGCTACAAACAAGTCAAAATAGTCTACTCAACGCGCAATATGTACCTATTGCTCCTGTCATCAAGTGCTATCAAAATATTTTAGTAAAATTGATGATGTCTCACGAAGAATTGCTCTAATATTGCGCGATATAAAACAAGAGAATTTGAAGCGAAGAGGACACACGAAATGTTTATAAGGAGCAACACTCGTTGATTTATTGCGATCCGTAGATATAACACGGTGGACACAGTGTGAGCGAAAGCGTGTTTGAAAATCATGAAGAATATCTAAACTAATATTATGAAGAGAAAAGATTTGATTTTGTATGTTTTTATGTTTGTTTGTAATGAATAAACTCAAAAACGACTGGACCGATTTTAAAATTTCTTGCACTTGTAGAATGCTTTAATATCCCTAAGTAACATAGGCTATAATTTTTAAAGAAGCTAGTATTTGATATTTTGACAGTTAAGGACATTATCGGGCAGTGCGCTCATGTGTGGTTGGTACTTGATTAAGGGTTCCGTTTGATACAGAGATGCAAATCATATAATAAAGAAGGTAGGTATGTCAAACGAGATTAATATTTAAAGCTTTAAGAGAGCATGCATTCTGAAAGCTGGCAACGTCGCAAATAGATGTCAAATATTTCGCTGTTTTGATTGATTTGGCAATATTACTGTATGGAAATATGAAACATGGCCAACTAGTGAACTAAAATATTGATTATGCAACAATGCAATAATTAATATCGTGACACCGAATATTTAGTTAAAACGGTTAGGTACAACAACAAATTCAGTGTTACTTATAATTGCAATTCATTATTAATATTCTAGTTCACTAGTTATAGCTATACCTATTTCATATTTCCATACAGTAATATTGCCAAATTAATCAAAACAGCGAAATATTTGACAGCTATTTGCGACGTTGCCAAATTTTAGAATGAACGCTCCTAAAGTTAATTTGAGTCCACCGGGCAGAATCCACGTTACGCGTTGTATTATTTTAAAATCTAAGAATAGATTGCTATCATTTACGCCAATCACTCTGCACTTGGACAGCGACGCAAATGTCTAAAGGCACTAAACTGCAAGATTTATTCCCGCGTGCAAACTGATTAGGCGTGAAAAGTGGGATCACACATGATACTGCTTACTTTGTTCTAATCGCTATCAAATAATATGCAAGAAACCTAAGACTCACGTTAATAAAAAAAAAAAATGAAAAAAAACCACGAATTTGAAAGATAAGGTACTTTGTGCATATCATGAAATTAGAGCGTATATCAAGTTTTCAGCTGCAGCCGTGTCCAAGTTACTTCCGAACAAGGTCAATGGGTCAAAATAAATTAATACCTGTCTAATATCTGTCTGTCTTACATCCATTTTGTCCCAATTTGTCAACATGCGAAATCTTCATATTATCTCCCTCCAAGGATCCGAGCAATACAAAATAATAAAGACTCAACAAAAGAACCTTACACTTACCGCGCCATAAAAATATGCTCAATCTCCAACCCCATGTAGAACAGTTTCCATAGAGAGATTAATCTGGCAAAAACCGTGGGGTTAGGCGCCATAAGTCATGGTTTGCGGCTGCACACCTTGCCGCATATTTATGGTGCTCCCTGGCGACGACATGGCGACTAAATCTACCGTTACTTTTAAAGGGGTAGCAAGGATTTAAAATATGTATGAGTTTTATTGAAGTGTGTAACTGCAGGAGCAAAGATGGTACCTATGGTATCATTTTCGCCAAGAACTTACACTTTTCCAGTTGTAAGCCCTATTCCGCATTTATTAATCACCCAACTACAATATTACTACTAACAAGCATGATAAATTAATGACCCATATACATAATAGAGTTCAGAAATACTTTAACAAAGATATTTCGTTTCTTAAATTTTAAGGCCAACCCTTTCTCTGCCAGTGCACAGTGTCACAAACGTTTTGTCCACTCAATACTTTACGGTTATATCCCTTTTAAATTACACTCAACTTAATGTATTCTTTAATAACTATAATAAAAGCATTAAGCGCCGCGCCCCACGTAATATTTTTTTAACAGCACACTTTTATGAAGAGACGTCGGCCATGCAAATGTCCCACCGTTCCTTATACCACTATTAAATATTATTTGTTGCTAAAATTAAAACATTAAAACAGAAATAAAAAGGTTTTTCTCCCAACAGACAATTGTGATGCAAAATACGTGGTGCTTACAGTGCAAGCCAAAAAAACGGGCGCGCGAAAAATGTCCGCTTTCTTACGTCTTCACTAGTAATAAAAATGTAATGGGAGCTTTGTATCTTTTTGTTGTTATTAAAAATTCTGACTTCCTTTTAAATGGGTATGTTGGAGTGTGACTCTTGAAGTTTTTCTTAGAAGCATTTTCGATTTTTCCAATTGAACGCGTTCTGTGTTATCTCTTGCCTTGAACTACAACTTTTCGTAGTACAGGTGTAAATAACTCATGCCATAATAAGAAATATTTAGCATAATATATTATGTAAAGCTATTGTTTCTAAAGTTACTAATTTTTTTAAGTATTTCAGAACACGACGGAAAAAAGAACGCACACTTTTTTTCTTTACGGTTACATTTACATCCAAGAGTGTTTGCAATTCAAAAATATGAAAATGACTCCAAAACAATAAACGGCAAGCATCGCCGCGGCACGTAATCCAAGTTTTATAAAACACTTTTTTATTTGGAGTTAAGTGTTGTGCGGCTATAAAGGGCACGCCAAATGACGCAATATCTGGGCAGGGGCGCGGTGACGACGTTATTATTTATGTTAATTCCGAACGCTAAATGACGTCTTACGTGTTCCCGCCACCTTTTACTCACCCTGTATAGGGCTGCCGGTTGCATAGCAATAAAACTGAATTTATTGACGCTAGGTACAATTTTTGGGCGCAAGTGTAAGTTTGGAAATTATATGTCACTCGTGTTTTTTACCCCTAAGTTAGGGATTGGTGAAGAAAGAGATATCAATAGCGCTACATGTAGGTGCAGTTGTTGAATATTAAACATTCAGTGACAATTTACGTTTTGTTTAAGTGGATTTGGCAAAGCAGACATAAAATGTGTTTGCTAATAGTTTTTGTGCCATGTTATTGAAGAATTCAATATCCAATCAAAGCACAAATTACAATTAGCTCTAACTTCCAAAACACAACGCAGAAATCTTCATAAATCCCAGTCGGCATCCCTGGCACAGATCTCAGCTCCTCAGCGGCACACAAGTTTTTCACAAGTCACCACGGTAATTGTGGCACTTTACATAATGTCTATTTTAGTACCGGGAGCATTTTTCAAAACGCGCGCCCCTAATGATTCGTGAAGAGCGCCCTGATGCCTTGATGTCCCGTAATGCATCGGGCACCTCTCATTTAACGAACGTTTGCACGGCGTGAGATTTATTGCAAGCGCTAAGTGAACTCGATCGCCTTTCGACATCCACTAGCATCCACAACGAAGCGGTGCTACCGTGGATATTAGAGGGTTGAGAGTAATGGCTGTACATTTAATTTTTGCGTAGGCAAATTTGCTTCGAATGTTGTCATAAAGCTGGTGATTTTTCTTCTTGACTCTTAAAAGGTTTTGAGATTCACGTGCGAGGGGGATCTTAAAGTGAACGTTAATGTTGTTAACAAATCGAAGCATCAATAGCACTTCAGCGGAACATTCCAAGCTGTAGTCAGTGATTAATCTTTTGTCATCGAACTTCAAATTCGAGTTAATTACCGTTAATTTTTTCATAGTGGTACCTACGTATCTTAAATGATCTGAGGTCTTCTTTTCGGAAATACTGAAAACTAGGAAGGACTGTTTTAAAATAGCAAGACTCTAAACAAGCTTTCACCAACAAACTCCAAACACCCTGTCTAAGCCAATTTCCGGCGCACACTACATCCTCGAACCTCAAATCCGGCAGAGTCAACGCTAACCCCACTTTAAGGTAGTTCCAAGTTCACCCAAAACATGTATTTATAATTTGAAAGCAAAAGAGGTGCGTTTCGACCATAAATATCAGTTATGTTGAGTCCGGCGCGCGCGTCGGCTTAGGCCTGCCGACGCCGCGTATGACGCGAATTGTAAATGCGCAATTTACGAAGTTCGCACTCCTTCGTACTCCTCCGTAAGGAGATTTATGTGCGCTCGCGAAGGATTTTGCAGACACCTTGTCTTATCCGAGTCTGCTCGATAAGCCCAGTCTTCATTACGAGTTTTTGAGAGGTTTACTGTCAGGAAAACTTGTAGATGGCTCGTTAGTGTTGCCAAAGAGTTGCGTCTATGCTCTGAAAAATGAAAGCCTTTTAATTTCTGCGCCTGGACACGAATTCCAACTTTTAAGTAAATAGGTATTTTTTTTACTTGATTACTTATCAATTTTGGGTCAACTTATCAAATTTGGGTCTTTAGACGTGAAAATGTCGTATAATTAACTTTTAATAGAGCCCATCAATTTCCAAAAACTACCTAACATCTTCACTTACTACCAATGTGTCCAAATTTTTTGTAACTGAATCTTCAAAAGCTATTTTAACCCTGCCCTTGCGCATCCGTGGAAGGTGTAAGATGTTAGTGCTAGCCATAAAAGTGGCATAAACAGCCGGTTCCGGCTGCGTGCGTCCACCTGGCGGACAGAGGGTTTGTTTGTACGAACCGGAGTGTTTGGTGCGGCGTCGGAGGTGAGCCGTGCGGCCCGGCCCGAGCGTGTAAACACTTCCTAATGTGAGGACTTGCAATGTGGAGTGACTTGCTTTAGTGCCTGTTTACGGGTTA
Source organism: Agrochola lychnidis (assembly GCA_963680765.1). NCBI lineage: Eukaryota > Metazoa > Arthropoda > Insecta > Lepidoptera > Noctuidae > Agrochola > Agrochola lychnidis. The sequence goes on from OY796856.1 coordinate 26,787,704, forward strand.
GGTAGGTATTTCGTTATTGAATATTAAGATGTTTCCTAGTTTGTAATTTATCTTGATGGGCTACTGAAAACAGTTGGACTGTTGTTGTACGTTGGCAAAGCTGTAGAGATTTTTATACCAAGAAAAAGTAACAACAACATAACTAACATCATACCTGTTTTCCTCAAATGTTTAGGCAGCGGTGACTTATAGTACCTACACATTTCACCAGTTATGTTTAAGTCCCATGTAAAAGGGGCCGAGCCTATTGCTAGTAAGTAAGTTTTTATTCCTTTCCTTGAGTGACAACCAATGCTTAGTGACTCAGGATTGATAACAATTAATTACTAAAAACAGTCAAATGTATTTCCAATAAATAGAATTGACATACATAGTCATCCTAAGTAAATAAACAAAAAAAAAACGGCCAAGCAAAACGAGACATGTATCGACTTCTGTTGAATTGTCACAATATTTACCTCGCCAACAAATGTGAGTTTTCCAAAAAAGCTACGCAAACAGTCTTCATAAACACGAGGGCGACCTTCCGTCACCTTGTCTGTCTGTTTGTTTGTCCCGCCATTCTCGGGACATGCCGGGCCCTTCGCGGAACGACCGGTGAAAGCGGTACTTGTTTATATCTAGCACATGGTGCCAAAAAACTGGGTTGGAAGATGTTTGGGTTAAAAATGTAGGGTTGAAACAAATAAAGCATTCAAAACTTTGTTTATGACAAGATTCACAAAAACGAAACATGAAAATTTTGTATACAACCAAATCTACCTTACCTTCCTACTTTTGTCCTCAATAAAATAAACCAGGAATTAGATACATTGAATTCCAGAAAGAAACTGTCAGACAGCATCGCTCAAAGCCGAACTTTTTCGAAAATTACTCAATGCTAATATTTATCATTATAGGAAGAGCATTAAATTACCACTTTATCAAATACTACCTAATCAAACAATTATATCAAATAAGAGCAGACCACATTAAAACTTCCCAGTCCATAAAGTCTCAAATAATCACTCAGACCACAAAGGATAAAATAAAGACAATCATGAATTTCAAACAATGGCCGCCGTTAAAAAAACATCTCTTACAAAAAGTTGATCTTATTCAAACGTCAGGCGAGCGCGGCCGGGCGACACCACTAGTCTTTACATAATTCATGGGACACGAGGTACTGAGTGAAACGACCCCAGGTTAATAGATATATTTCCGAAAGAATAGACGAAGGAATTGTTAGAAAATTGTAAAAGAAAGCAAACGAGTGACTTCAAGATGTTTTTTGAGATCTTTTCCATCTTTAGAGCATGAAAGGTGATAAGGATACTCCGGTTTATAAACGAGGCTCATGTCTTATTGTCATTCTAGAATACATTCTACGTAGACTGAACTACGTCCTAGACATGGTCTTAATTGACTGGTATTCTCATGCGGAATACCTACTGTTAGGATCAGGCAAGCTATGGACAATCCGAAGCCACTTCCTTTGCTTTGCTGGCTTGAACAATACGACTTCCTTAGCAAGGACTAGATTGATCCTTCCCAATATGAAAGTGGAGACGCACGATGCATATAGATGATACCTATAGGAACGTTTGAGAATTGATACGGTATCGAATAATGATGGCTGTTCATTAAAGCGAAGAAACAGCAAGTGAATTTGCTTAAGTATTGTTACATAAATGGGTTTTAATAAGGTTAAAAGAGCACAGGTTCGGTTAAATTAACGAAGCAATTGTCCATTGTAATGAATCATTATCTGGGGGATAATGATTGCTTTATCTAAGTACTTACAAAATCTTCAGAAAAATGTCTTGTGATTTTACGATCGCAGTAAAGCAGTATTTTTATATATCAATCCAATAGTTAAGCGAGATATAGGTTAGGTAGTACCTACTGGACACACTGTTTAATAGTAGCCAAAACAAACTGCACGAATACATCAATCTCAAGAGCCCACTGTTTACAAAGTATCTTCCAATCAACAAGCGGTATAATCCCACCGAAACAGCGCGTGCATGGGAGTTCCACGGGGCAATATATTGTGCTGTCATCATATTTACATAGCATATTTTGCGGGCGAGCAATATGGCGCCCGAACGATGTTGTCCGGTGGATAAATCAGCTATCGAAAGAGAGGAGGCAGGCGGGTATTGTTGTGGTGAGAATAAATTGAATTCTTTTAGTTCAGGTATGTCGGTTATTTTTCTAGTCTGGTGTTGATTTCTGTGTCAAGAATCCTGCCTAATGGAAACGTTCAAAGTGATGAACAAGAGCGTTCGTATAAGAATGCTAATATCGTTTTTTGGACTCGAGTCTATTTGAATGTTCAGTTTGGCAGTACTATATTGCGCTTCAGCCTCCGGGACATCGTAATAATATAAATGAGTACCTATTATAATTTCATTGTGTCCTATCAGTCGATGCTTGACGAGCTTAAAAGTAATTTGCTATTTACCTATTGTTTAGTTACAGACCAAAGCCTTAGGTATTACCTACCAAAAATAAAAATAAGAAACTGTTACAGTAGCTGTAGGTATTTGCTCATAAATATTATCATCATCATCATCAGCCTATAAATGTTCCCACTGCTGGGACACAGGCCTCCTCTCTGTGAAAGGGAGTGGGCCGTAATTCACCACGCGGGCCCAGTGCGGGTTCGTAGATGTCACATGTCTTCGAATTTTAGGTTCTAGGACATACCGGTTTCCTCACGATGTTTTGTTTTGTTTTTTTCGATGTTTTCACAAATATATACAACTAGCGATATGCCGCGAAATCCTCCCAGCTCTATATTTATGAATAGTAAACACCAATATCGGATCCACGTACGATATTATTGATGGCATTGATTCCGCTCTTTCAATCAAAAGTTTCCTCAGAGAGGTGGCTCCATTGTTTGCGATATATTCTTAGACACATGATCAGGCCTCCGCCCACTGCGCAGCGGATCACTCAGGGGAATATAATGCAAGGTTTAATTTATCATTTATTTTCAGCTTCCGTTGGGAAACCGCAAAGAATTTTGTACTGACTCATGGTCTGTTTTTTTGATATTTCATTATTGTGGAGTACAAAAATTTCAATATGTATACGTATTCATAATCATTGTTTATTTGTGAGCATATATAGGTAAAAACGATGCCAAAATGATAAAAAAATTAATTACAGGATCGTTAAGTTCTGCCACATTGCTGGCGTACAAATTGTTCTTTAGGTAGTCACAATAGTTTCTCAGTTTTTTCATGATGTCTATAATAGTTGCAAGATATGTTACAACAACAACGGTTCTCGTGATAAACTAATTCATATTTGCACGGTTTTGCCTTAACGTAACAATTAAGTAGAAAATATTTTACAGTTACAAGAGTTAGCTTAAAGCTTAACTTATCTCTGCCCAATAAAATCACGTTTACCACAACCACAAACACAAGTGGTATAACAGAAATCAGAAACTTTTTTAAACGTTGAAAGTTGTGTGTGGCCACGAAAGTTGCGGGCCGACAGTCGCAGGCCGCCTTAGTTGCCGTCTGCACGACTTGCTCTCAATTAAAATTATTTCATCCCGGGTGAGCCCGGCGAGGACTCTCCAGCCTCCGCGATACTCCGCGACAGACAGACTAAAATTATGAAAAACTTTTTGTCTGGCTTTCAAGTTGTCATAATTTTTTTGGGGCCTAAGATGGCGCTTTGTCAATTTGACGAGGTGAAAGTATAATAAAGTCCTATGTAATAAAAACTAGTCCACTTTTCATAAACATTAAACATTCTTCTTCATAGCAACACAACGAAACCACAGTATATTTACAGCTCATCTATTTGAGTAATCTCTTCGACTCATTTAACAACGCCTACGCAAAAATATGAAGCCATCTATTCATAGCCGGAGACGGCTAAAATTAGAAACCTATTAGAAAATAATGTAATGGAATGAGTTTATCTTCAAAGTTTTCCATTATAAGATGAAGTAAAATTAAACAAAAATTACATTTACACCAATTATATGTAATCAAGGAAACGGACTGCTTAGTAAATTGAATATATATATAACTTAAATTATCCGTGGGTATGTTGAAATCACAACTCTTTATCAGTTGTATGAAATAGCCCTAGTTGGTCATGACTATACAAACACAATTTAATAAAATAAACACATGCTTTTATTAAAGCGTCATCTTAAGCCGCGAAGCTGTCGGTCAAGCCAATTAGCGAGCCAATTGAAGGGTCTGCTTTGATCTGCTTTGCCCAGCCACGCGTGACGTAATGACCTGCTGCCTACCTTCCACCTGGTGATGATCAGGCTAATTATTTCCAGAGAGGGTTGCCAAAGGTGACCACTTGAAGACTGGAGGAGTCCTTTTTGTTTGGTTCTGACTGTTCTGAAATTAAAGAGGATAATTATTCAAGGGGGTTTTTTAAAGTGGTTTCAGTGCAAGTGTGCGGAACAAATAAGCATAGTCTTGATGGTGGATCTTACTGTCCCTATAAAGCATTTGCAGAGGTTTAAATAAAAAGGTTTAATAAAAAAAAAACTTTAGATAATGACATTGTGCATGCAACTCTAATGTAAATATTAACGTTCTACACAGTGAACATTAAGCAGTTTGTACATGAAACGCGCCCCTTAAGAGCTAACCCTCAAACGACAAGGCAGGCCTTTCCGACCAAAGACATCGTTCGTGACACAGTGCGGAAGTACGCACGCCGCGCGGTCAGCTTCCGGCCCTTTGACCTGTCTTTTGTGCCCGCTCGCTCTAATTACAACATTACTACAAACCGGTACCACATCTTACACCTAACAGCCATCTTAACGTCATTCAAATAAGGCATATTTTCCGTTGTTTCAGATCTGAGCGTGTGTTTCGCCCGGGGTAGTATGACCCTCGCGTTATTCGCAGGAAATCGCCTAAGACGTACCAGTTTTAGGTGACATCAACATAGCAGTGCGGACGTTGAACTGGCAAGTGTAAGTTAATCATGACTTCAGTTTAAGTTTATTTTAATTACACAAACATGATGAAGGAACTTTGTGCAGAGACAAACAGAAGTGAGCTCTGAGTAATACTATGATGAAGATTTTCTGCAATGTGTGTTAGTTCTTATTTCAAAGTTCGACGAACAGGAGCATAGTTTGATCTTTTATAAATAGTTCATGACACATAACATAGATGTTATGCGCTGTTATTGTAAATCCTTCACATAATTGTTTATAAAATTAACTTACGTTATCTTCCGCAGGCAGACATAGGCAATATACTGTGTATGTGGTCATTAGTTCATTACAAAATAACTACTTAGTTCCTAATAGTAGCTCAGCTACATTTTTTTAAGTGAAAACTTCTTTAGCCGCGTTGGGCATTTTTGAGATGGGACTAAACCATTGATTTCGCGACACTGTGACGACACCAGCTTCTGACCATTAAAACGACATCAACGCGTTGATTACTGCGATCCGTGGAGTAAAAGCATCAACGCGTTGATTACCGCGGTGCCGATTTTTTTTTTTCACTTTTTCGCTACTGTCGGCACTCCCGAAGTGCCACTGTTTTTTTTTTTTTTAAATGTCTTTAGATCCCCTGAGAGTAGTTTTTACCCAAGTTTGCAACCCTGAAAACCTTGTGCTACTCCCATGGTGTTCTAAAAACTGCGAAAATCTGGCACTTGTTTCAGTTTTTTGAAAAATACATATTATGGATGCGTTTTTAGTTGTCTTTGTTCTATATTTTTGTGATAAATTTCCAACAATCTGAGCCCAACCTAAATACTCTAGGTCTATTGGTTGCGAAGATACAGCTAGTCAAAGATGGGCATTTTTTCCAAAAAGTGTTTTTTTTTTCGAAATATTTTGACTTACTGCTCATAGCTGCATCTTGTGGGTATCCATCAAAAATCACAACTACGTTTTTATCAAAGTGGTTGAAAACATAGCTGAACTATGCCGCCACAATGGCTCTGATTGACAGACATATTTTCAAAAAAACAAACTTGCGTATAAACTACTCTCAGGGGACCTAACAACATTTAAAAAATCGTAGTTACATGCGCGTTGGCGGTGTTTGAGGTTGTTATTGACTGGGTTAGTGTAGTGAAGCAGGAAATTAAAATAGTATTTGCCTAAACCATTTTTTCTTCTGTTTTAACTTTAATGTTCTTAACCAAAATAATCATTACAACTACCTTGTTTCCTACATTAAATGAATTTTTCCATATTTTTACAGAATCAACACCGGAAACAAACAATACGCGTCGCATGTCTACAGGCAGTGGGCGGCCGGAAGTGACGTGCGCGCCAGGTCGCGCAGACCACTTCCGGCGCTTTGACAAACAGCCCCCAAGGTCGGTGATGGAGGGTTAAAAGGCCCACGACAATGGGCCCTTCGTGTGGAAAGATTTCAAAAACCTGTGCTGTTTTTGTGAGGAGCTCAATAAAGATCTGTGTATGACTAATATATAATATAGGTTCATTTTATCTAAAAAAACGATGTTCTTTTAGCAAACCATACTGAGGCCTGCTTTATTAAGATTTCGTCATTGTTATTCATATTCAAAACTATCCTTAGCTATGAAAACTACTCTTTGGCATCAGTAAAGATGTGAGAGTATTTATCAATAACGGTCTGAAGACATAAGAAATCTTTCAACGGCAAATTGCTAAGACTCAAGCACTAGTAAAACAAGGACAACTGCCCAAATGAATGAGTACACCTTGCTATATCCATATACACAAGCATTCATTCAACGACGATCTCCTCTGCAACTATCAAGCACTAATTACACCCAACCTTAAGACGCTGCACATTAAAACTGTCTTAACCGTTCATTCCTAACCCTTCGTCCACCTACCCTGGTACAAACACTGGCCGGTGTAAATTTGACACTAATTCTCGCCACGGCTGCCCCGCACCGACTTATGGACTATTAAGGAATTGTTCTCACTCGGACCTCGGGGGCCAGGGGTGGCAGGGGAGGGTTATTTGCGTAAAGTTTCAAGCGCCGTGTGTGCCACCACCCTTAAGGGGATTGCTGAATTATATACAGGCCGAGTTTATGTTTATTTGGAGTGGACTTTGCTTGTTGTGTTTTGAGTTTACGTTTTACATTTGTCATTAATGTTTGGAAACATCAATGTTCCGTTTCATAGGGTTTCAACTGTTAGAGATTTTTAATTTTTTGAGTGAAAATAAGAAAAAGATCAAACTAAAAACAAATTCAAGATAAACAAACAAATGAAAAAAAATATTTGGTTACTAATCTAGACCCATCTAATCAACTTCCACTATTCGCATTCTGCAAAATCAGAAATACTGAACTTAAAATAAAGTCAAACTTTCAGAACCCCCTGTGCACACAAGTTATACTAGATTTGCAGTAACATTAGTAAGTCAGGGCGGCCGAGGTGTTTAAACTCCGCGGCTCGTCTTAGGTGCGCGAGTGACCACCCCCTCCCCCGTCGCCCCCTGCCACCCCCGCCACCCTACTTGACAGTAATCAACAAATCCCAACACAAATATTGTACGGCTGGCTTTTGAGAGAAGTTTTATGTTTGTTGAATTGAACTATAGGAGCCGAAAACGTGGCCAGTCCTGACTCACGCCACGATTTGGTCATTAAATAGAACATTATTAAATAATTTATGTTCTATGTTATAATATAAATATTAACCTAGTTATAGGTAAGCAAACTTGTTGCGCACTAACAGGATCATATATTCGTTCGTTTAGCCCAGTCTTACACTGTTTGTCGACCGCAGCGTGAACGGGACGTCAACTAGAAATGAGATTACGCGACCATAGTCAATGTACCGTCGCTACTTCGGCCTCGTCATCCTGTTCTCGTGCGGTGGACATACGGCCTTAGTTTGTAACCGAGTACATGGTTCAATAAAAACGGATGATGTATAAATAAATAATTTCCTTAGTTAGTTTTAACATAGCTGTTGCTTTAGATCAAAGCAAAATAAATCGCTAGGTGATAGAACTTGTCCTTATTCACCTATGCACCTAAAAGTGCACGATTATCAAAGCACTGACAATGAAAAATCGTCTATCGTCTATTCTACAAAGGTAAGTAAGAATATCTAAGAAGAAGAATCTAATAAGAATATCTAACTAAAAACAACACAACAAACGATCCAGAAACAACAAATCCCATAAAACAATAACACCGATCCGATGCTCGAATTAATTCTCACCTCAATACTAAACACGGGCGAGAGCTCAAGCGTCCAATAATAAATAGTAGCGCTACAAATCCTAGTGGCTGATAAAATCCGCGTAGTTTACGATGCGCAGGATTAGCGCCGACGCAAATAGATCGCACAGTTGCCGCTAAGTTCTACTTCAGAAGTGGTTGCGGGCTCCGCAACTATCCGCTGTGTTTGCCCTTTGACCGGCGGCCGCACTGGGCTGGAAAACGCTGCGGTTGGGACGCTCTGCTTGGGTCAAAATAAGATAGTTTAGTATCAAGTGGGATTACCTGAAGTATCATTCATAAGTACGAGGTAATGGTAAATCCTACCACAAACCCAGATAATGTCGTTGGCAAAATAATTTGTCCGCTTTGTACGGGTTTTTTGTTAAATAATTCACAAAAATAAGGGAAATTTCAAGTTATTGTTTTGATTACAACGAAGGCTGATGTGTCATTTGGGTGTAAATGTCGTAGTAAGCTATCATGTTTGTTTTGTATAATTTATTAGGGTTTTCCTTGTAAAATGACTAACTATTTAATTTTATATTTCTGTGTCGTAATATGTTATTGAACTTATATAATTACACTTCACTATGGTTGGGAGTATCTGAAACAATAATTATGTCAGGCATTGTGTGTATTGAGGAAAGTCGGGGATGCCCCATTAATAGTTTATTCACATAAATAAACAAATACTTTACAATTAATACTATGTAGATCGTGGCATTTAGCACTCTTGGAGAAAAAGATAATATCTATTAATTTATTATCAGTACTTGGTCGATCTAGGTCTGCTCCGGTGAAAATAGATTAACATATCGTCCAGGTACACCAACGTTGTTTCACATTCCCGAGGCTGTGAAAATAAAGAAAACGAATTTTCCCAGATATGAGACCTAGCTAGATCGATTTATCTTACAGGCCGAACCCCCTATATTGCAACTTTCAACAAAATCGTTAGAGCCGTTTTAGAAAACGTGATTACTTTAATACAAATATTGCTCATTAATAGTATAGGATCCTGTTTTAAGAGTGAGTGTATTTGCAATAAGATTTACAGACATGAATAAACTCATAATGAGAGCAGTGGTGACCCAGTGGTAACGGACGTGACTTACGAGTTGTAGATCGTAGGTACGAACCCAGACAGGCGTTTTACTTTGTGAAACCTATGTCATCACCACTGCTCTCAAAATGGTGAAGGAAACCGGCATGTCCTAGTACCGAAAATTCGAAGATATGTGACATGTACCAACCCGCACTGGGCCCGCGTGGTGGATTACGGCCCACTCCCTTTCACAGAGAGGAGGCCTGTGTCCCAGCAGTGGGAACATTATATGCTGATAATGTAATAAACTCATAATTAGGTACGTGGGAATCAATCCCACTGGCCGCCACGCAGCACCTTATTTACGTCATTCAACTACGAACATTCAACATGCTATTTTGTATGTTAAAAAAGACGCAGTTTCCACCACCCAGTGCGTTCGAAGGAGCCAGCAAACTTAGGTAAGTTCGGTTTCTATTTTCAAAGCATCGGTCGAAGGCAAGTTAGTAGGAGAGCCCGGCCTGTTCCAATCAACTAATCGTACGCAAATAGATACAGCGGTTAAGCCTGTGCGATCATTGTTCGAACATACATTCAATTTAAAGTTGCCAGTATGGTTTCGGAATTCTATTTAGGGTTGTGGATGAAAGTTATCCTCTTGTAAAGTTCTTAGATATACCTTTTCTTAGTACACCTAGGTGAAGGTACGTAACTAATAGATAGCGATATCAATCTATTTTTGGCAGTAATCACTTGGTTTTACCTTATTTCACTTAATTGGCACTACTGTTGAATTTACTGTTTCTGCGTTTCTTATTTCTAGTAACATTTTGACAACCCTTCACCAACGTTGCCAGCAACTAAATATAATATGTATTGTGTTGTGTGGTTAAATATTTACTTTTTATAAGGAAACAATAAGCTCTGTTATCAAGAAAATGTATTTGATTAAATACAATGTTAGACCACAAAACATAAACTTAAAATAACTTCTTGTTAACTTATTAATTAGAGATTAAATATATATCTGTAGTCAAGAGAAACAACATTTAAAGCTATTGCTCATAGCATTAGCATTATTATTTAGCATTTTTTGCCCATTCTTCTCCATACGAAAACTACCTTTTGGAAGGGGCGACTAGAATCAATTCTATTTTTTGTAAATTTTGACGTTCAAAAGTGCCTTTTTGTGCCTAATTGAAATAAATTATTTGACTTTGACTTTTTTGACTTTTGCTTCACTATATTCCTTACTAGCGAAGATTATTATGTTTTCGGTAATGGAGTCTATTAGATCATTTCTACACTCATTGTTTCATAGTCAATCCAGAATGTCTATACCATATATTCTAAATGCATGGAGTTTATAAACGGGAAATCCAAATGAAGGTTTTAATGATCTTCATTTACATTATTTTCAATTAATAAAACGCTGCATCTCAAAAAAAATTGTATTTAATCATAAGACCAATCATTCTAAAAGTTGGCAACGTCAAAAATAGCTGTCAAATATGTACCTGTTTTGATTAATTTGGCAATATTACTGTATGGAAATATGTTCAACTACATCCGGTTAGATTAAAAGCCGACCCTAACATAGTTGGGAAAACACTAGGCAGATGATGACTGTAAGGAAATAAAAATATCGCTAACTAGTGACCTAACATTTTAAATAACGAATCGAAATTATAACACTGAATTTGATGTTGTAACTGTTTGAGGTGTAAAAAGGGCATTACGAAATATTTAAAACCAAATATTCGGTTTTACGATATTATTTATTGCATTTCACCTACACTTCATCATATTATAAAGAGGTTAAATTTGTTTGTAAGTTTATATGTAGGGGGTAATCTCTAGAACTACTAGTCAGATTTGAAAAAATCTTTTTGCATTGGATAGCCCAATTCTTGAGGAAGGTTATAGGTTCACGGACGAAGTCGCGGGTAGAAGCTAGTAATCAATGTTTTAGTTCACTAGTTAGCGATATTTCATATTTCCATACAGTAATATTGCCAAATTAATAAATTAATTAAGGGGCTTGTGGCTAAGTAAAAACAGCTGCACGGGTCAATCGATCAGGTTAAGCTACGCTTACCGCGGTTGTTCTGTGGATGGGTGACCATCTTTACAAACCAAGTCCCCTCCGTGCCTCGGAAAGCACGTTAAGCCGTTGGTCCCGGCTGTCATTTGTAGATCTTTGACAGTCGTTACGGGTAGTTAGAAGCCCAAAAGTCTGACAACCAGTCTTACCAAGGGGTATCGTGTTACCTAGTCACTAGGTTGTGGAGGTCAGATAGGCAGTCGCTCCATGTAAAATACTAGTATTCAGCTGCATCCGGTTAGACTGGAAGCCGACCCCAACATAGTTGGGAAAAGGCTAGGCAGATGATGAATATTGCCAAATTAATCAAAACAGCGAAATATTGACAGCTATTTGCGACGTTTATTATTTATTATTCTTTTTTATACTTTTGCATATCTCAGCGTTGCGCCGGGTTTATAGGATAGTACGGGCCGAAGCCAAGTGCTACCCCTGGAGATTGGTTAAATTATGATGAGATGATGGTGTGTTCTGATTTTGTGATGGTGAGTGTGTCTGTCCATGAGACTGTGTTCTTATTATTACGTTGCCCACTTTCAGAATGCACGCTCATAACAAAATGCTGGTATAGCATTTGTTTTTGTTTATACTAACAATAGCTTTATATAGTACATTACTGCCGCGGTCTATAATGACTACTTTGCTGGTCGCGCTGATGATGGCCGACAGCGCAGCGTAGCGCAGCTCCAGGCCGACACAGCGCGGTCAGCGTGCAGCACTTGATGGACGAGCTGAGATAAAGGCCGAGGCCGTAGGTCGAGGCCTTTACAGCGAGGACAGCAAGGGCTGCAATGATGGCCAAGCTGGAAGGCCTAGAGCGTAGCTAGGCTAGCTCGAGGCAATCATAGCGTGACCAGCGAAGCAGTCATAGTGGGCCAAGGCTTGTATAGTGCTTTACTCAAAAATGCAAGTACCTAATCTAAATTAAACTAGCAAGTAAAGATTTAGATTTCTGATTTTCCACTGCACAAATTTTTCATATGCAAGCTTATATTTTTCTTTTGAGTTTCGCGGTATTAAATTTTCAACCACTAATTTAGCTTCATCTTTAATGTCTGGCGGTGTTTAACACATTGAATCGGAAGAATTTTCGCTTTGAGAGCTCATTTTTAGCAAAAGGTCAGTAAATAAAAATAAAATGTTCGCTGAACCGCGCTTTTGTTACTTCTTTGTTTTTTTTTTAACAATGGTAGTTGGAACTATACCTACAGCCAAATATGAAATAAAATCTTTTTGTACCTATCTCTATAAATACAAACAGCTGTGTTTTAAATAAAATCTTTTTGCATTTGATTTTTTAAAACGTTGAAACGTCAAAATAGCGGCCGGCAATGTTTTGCCGGCCTGTTAGAGCGACCAGCAAAACTTTGCCGGCCGCTCCTTGAAACAGAACGGCAAGGTCGACTTTGCTCAAACAAGGTTGTCAAAATAATGACCACATTACATGCATTTTTGAGTAAAGGTTTTTTTTTGTATTACTAACTGTATATGGACTACGTCTGAAATAAATGTTTTGAATTTGAATAGCAAGGAAAGTTATCAATGTTACCTATTTGAAAAAATAGCACCCGGCAAATACAGTGTTTATGAAAAGAAAATATTATTGGGTAATTCCTTAGTTTTCATTAGTAAACAAATGTTGAAGCTATACTTGAACACCATAGACTCTTCACCGGAACAATAAAAAAATTTAAACATCAAATCTCAATACTAAAGTAATTCAAAACTGCAGGTTTAGATCTAAGTAATACTTGCATGTTGTGAGTGTGTCTGTGTGTGTGTGTGTGCAGAGAATTTAATTAATCCTCGAAGTTACGGGCGAGCGGTCATAGTAACCACCTTTGTACGGAACCGAATGTTGAGTCGTAAGATTTGAGGGGTCTTCTAATAGCCAAGTATGGCCAAACGGCTACCTTTGTTCATAGCCGAAGAAACACGGTTCAATGTTGGGGTGCGGAAATAGTTCTCAAATTGAAACAGAGTAGTCACAGCAATTACCTTTTAAGGGTATTTGTGTTGAAGATACCTCCTACTGTACGACTTATGCCCTGTCTCTGAGGTCTCTCAATAGTGATTAATTCGACAGTGATTATATAAGCGAATATCTTTTTTAACCAAGTGTTCAAAAACAAGATATCGAACATAATAACCACTATCAAATTGACGAACTCCGGTTAAAAACCTCACCTACTATTGTAGACTCACTCACTGGACAAAACTGATAGGACCTAGCCGTCACTTTGTTTTTTTTTAGGGTTCTGTACGTCCGAATGTGGGAGAACATGTTTTTCAACTACAATGTCATTCATCCCAACTACAGAACCCTTCATTGAGCGTGGTCCGACACGCACTTGGCCGGTTTTTTTAATATGGCAATAATGTTAATGACCAACATGAATTAAAGAAAAATGGTTTTGTTATTTTTGTGGGGAAAATATAGTTTAATAAACTTATTTTCTACAAAATGACTTACTTATTATATTTGCGGATACTTACTGCCAATTAGTCGATTGTGTATTATATTATGTTTGCGAATCTTCCTGTTAGCTACAGATTACTTGGAAACAATATAATATTGTGAGCCGAACTTTCTATGGTTTTTCTATCCTACTAATATTATAAATGTGAAAGTTTGTGTGATTGGATGTTTGTTACTCAATCACGCAAAAACGGCTAAACGGATTTAGATGAAATTTGGCACATAGATAGTTTATAACCTGGATTAACACATAGGATACTTTTTATCCCGGCAATACGTTCCCGTGGGATAGTTTCTGGCATCCACGCGGGCGAAGCCGCGGGCGAAAGCTAGTTTACTGTAAATAGTCACGGGAACTTTCTTGAAACAAAACGGGGAAAGAAAGTCAGGTTGATTTGTAGAAAAAAACAGTGACGTCAGCTAGGCAGGAATAAAGTATTGTGGCAGTGGAAATTTAGACTTCAAATTAATATATTTGATCAAAAGTTCTAATAATCACTCATGGAACTAAATACCTAATGACTATTATAATTAACGGTTACAGAAAAAATTACCGTAGTAAGTAAGTAATCACGCTAGCATTAAAAAACACTTTTGTTGTTTTACATTGTTCCAGAAATATTAGTACCTACAGCTAAGAATAAAAAACACGAGAAACCCTGACTTCTGAACTAGGTTTACTTGTGTCCCCCTTAGAAGTATAGTAATGTGTTCTGTTCATATAAGAATCTTTCTATGTTCTCTTCTTCTTAGCTTCATCATCATCATCATCAGCCTATAAATGTTCCCACTGCTGGGACACAGGCCTCCTCTCTGTGAGAGGGAGTGGGCCGTAATCCACCACGCGGGCCCAGTGCGGGTTGGTAGATGTCACATATCTTCGAATTTTCGATTCTAGGACATGCCGGTTTCCTCACGATGTTTTCCTTCACCGTTTTGAGAGCAGTGGTGATGAAATAATTTACACAAAGTAAAGCGCCTGTCTGGGTTCGAACCTACGACCTACAACTCGTAAGTCGCGGCCGTTACCACTGGGCCACCACTGCTCTTAGCTTATCGATGTCAAATAAGAAATGTTACATTATGTTCCTATAAGATGATAATGACGTGGGTACAATGAAACATTAGGACAGGTTGAAAGCTGGGAAAACCAGTTGAAATTGTTTGAAATACCCGCGAAAAAAGGAAGACCCGCAGTAGGCCACGAAGGCGATGGTGGGTCGAGCTGGACGTCTTTCTTAGGAATTGGCACAGAATTGTGGCCGATGGAAAGAATTAATGGTGGCCTTTGTGCAGCTGAGGGACTGTACTGGCTGGCTATAATAATATTTATTTACTTTCTATTTACACACACGTATTTACATGATTTAAAAATGAACAGACTTAAAATAATAATCATAGGGCATCAAAAAATTCGTCCGCATGGCTGTCAATAGGAAAACTGCCGCATTTTCCGCACCTGCAGCAGCAGCCCCAGCACAGCCCGCCGTGCTAGGAAGATGAGATGGCGCAAGGGTATCGACACACGTTTCATCCCACACCAAAGGCCTACTTCCCTTCCAAGGCATTATGGTCATTCCATCTGGTCTGTTCCCATCGTCGCGTGCCAAGCCATTGGGTTCTAAAACAGCTGGCACTCCGGCGGTGACAAGAGCACGACGGATGATGTCATTGATGCTGGCGTATCGTGCTATCCGGCCTGCGCTCTTACTGCAGGATAGGCCATGTTGTCCGAGACAGTCGACACCTTCAACGCATTGGCAGCGATGCGGAGCCACACAAGGAGCGCCCAGACGCAGACAGGTAGCGAGCCGGAAGGTGGTATCACCCAGCATAGTACCTATGTTGGGTGACGGTAGCGCCTGAAGCCAGAGGCCCGACTCCCACTCACCCAAAGCCAGCAGGCGGGCACGCTCAGCAGTATTGGTGGACGTATTAATAAGATTGTTCCGTACCAACCTACAGAGCGGCTCATCCCACTGCCTCTGGGAAGATGGGTTCACGGGCCGATCTTTATTCGGGCAAGCCGCTTTCCAGGCATTCTCCGCATCGGTCAAGCACGGCACTTCAGAGTCAACCAGGCAGGGGGCTAAAATTTTCTTGGTCAACTTTTCAGTGCTGTGGACAGAGGACAGGAACGCGGGTAAGTAAGCTAATACTAGTAATTTTGCGGACGCCGAAGACACCAAAACGGATGGGTGTCTTGCAGCCACGCTCGGTCATCCAAGGCCACATTTAAAATGGATGTTAATGTGTTGCGAATAATTTAGTCAATTTTATCCAAAGAGGTGCTTCCTTCCATAAAGGGGAAAACTTTTATGGAAGCACCTTTTTTCTTACCTTCTATACGTATATTATAAATTGAACTCTCGTTTCTAGTCTGTCCGTGTGACCGCATTGTTTTTCTAAACCACGCAATGGACTTTAATGTGGTTTTCAGCATCATTAAAAATATTAAACTTAAGTGTAATAAAGAAATCTCGATGTTTTGTCAAGTCGTTATAACCGTGCGAAGTAGGATCGGCTCACTAATTACCTTTTGAATACGTAGGTCCCAAGTTACCGTATTTCCCTAACTAATAATTTGCACAGTAACTGGTACAGCAGGTCCGCTCACCCTCAGTGCCTCAACCTCGTGTGCACTTGTAGTCGATCCAATTGATTAGTGAGCGACTCAAACTTTGATTGGACGTATTCATACTGGTTCAAACTTCGCCCTCAGGGCTACGGGTAGCTGGCAAAAGGCTTAGTTATCATTTTTAGTTGCTTAAACCATGTTATGAGATGTTGCAAGTTAATATTAATCATCTGTATTAATAATACTTACCTAAATTTTCTTTATTTTATTTTTATACAAATTGTTAATAATAATATAATCTAAACTAACGTTATAAAGAGAAAAGATTGGATTGTTTGTATTTTTAAATGTTTGTTTGTAATGAATAAACTCAAAAACTACTGGATCGATTTCAAAAATTCTTTAACCGTTTGAATGCTTTAGTATCACTGACCATAGGCTATAATTTACATAGATATCTCGCGGGCAAAATCGCTGACGGAAGCTTGTAATATTACCCGAATTTGAATGAAATTTGATACATGGGTAGACCATAACCTGGGTTAGGATATAGGATACTTTTTTTTCCCCAAATTCCCACGGGATTGAGACTTATGCGGGTGAAACCGCGGGGCGCTGCTATTGTTCTAATATTTAAAAATATAATTGATAATAAAAGGTAGGTTGAGATGTTTATGCACACCTAGGATGTTGCTACTTGTAAGTTATTTTTAAGTTCTTTCTTTTTCTCTTAAGTCTAATGCTATAGGGACGTAAGGGTACATCCCGATACCGCGGTTAATTGACGTGGATCGACTTATCGTGATCAATGGTAAGTAGGCTCGATTGTAATGTGAATATTAAATAGGTACCTATAAACTTATGTGATACTTAAAAAATACGTAAGTGGTTTATGTTTAGAACCTATGACTAAACTATAATGGAAAAGATATACACATAAGTAAACATGTAATAATGAGTACCATCACTTATGTGAGTAGGTAATTTGTGAATTTATAATTAGCTACAAAATAATGTTGTTTGTCGGTTATTTCGAACTAAGGCGTCGTTCATACAGCTCCGCGCATGATTTTCAGCGTTGTAGCGTGCGACATGCGGGCTCGTGGGGACGTCGCTCTCAAGCGGATTTTTGTTAGTGTACTTGTTCATTATTTTTTTTTTTTACATCTGCTTGTATTATATGAACACTAAATCTTTTATAATCTAAATTAAAGTGAAAAAAAGAAAGAAAAAGAAAAGTTAAAAATTAGTATCAGTTAAAAAATAAATAAAAATTATATAAAATGTACACTCAAAAACCATAACGGCATAACGAATTTTGATGTATATTTTGGTTCACACGAGACGCCGCGCCCACGCCGCTGCCATTGATGTGCTCCACGAGCTCAGGACCTGAACGCGCGGAAAACACGCGCGGTGGCGCGGGGCTGTGTATACGATGCCTTACAGTCATATATAATGCCTACTTGCGTGCGGTAAACTCATCTATTTGGACATAAAGTAGTTATTCTCATTAAGTTGTTATTTTGACCAATATTGTTTTAATTCTACGATATCGTCTCCATAAAAGTGTTTATTTTCCCCGCTAATGGTGTGGTTTACCCTGGATACCTAATTATTAAAATAGATATAAAATTAAGTGCCAATTGGTTTTCCTTAAAAACTTTAAGGAAATAAAATAAGTGAGACGACCTTCCTCGTGGAAGGCATTCGTTTAGTATGGGACCATAATATCTATTATCTGTTTACAAAATGAAGACCAAGATCATTTACAATAAATTTCTGTTGCAATAGAATTCTTCTTACAATAGATTTCTTCTACTTCTGTGATCTGTAAGCCTGATCAGATCTCTAATAACTTTCTCAATTAAGGCTCTTGTTCGCTGCAAGTATTTGTTTATCTAACAAAATAACCACCACCAGTACCAGAGATATTGAGTAAGCCTTCAAAAACCGACAAGCAAGTGCGCCTTGTAAACAATAATGAAACAGACATATTATAAAAACACTATGTCGCGGTCACCGAATTCAGATTAGGGTACTTAGCAACAAGGCACAATCGTTTAATGACCAAACCTTGTTTTAACGAATGATCTAACCACATTGGGCGACGGCGGCGGCGCCGGTGAGCAGCGCACGCGCAGTCGCCAGTGACTCAGCAGATACAAGTGTTCTTTGTCCCAAAGTGTCGTTACGACACACGGGATACTTTACGAACCAATCTACAAGGAGGTATTAAAGCTTTGTAATATCTGTGTTTGTACTTCAACCGCAAAATAGTTTCCAGTAAAAAATCCTTGCTTTTAAATGCATCTTCTCTCTAAAAACAACGTAATTTTAAACTTAACGCAGCATAGCGTGTACTATGGTCTGGTCCAAAAGCATTTGATAAAAGTGTAAACAAACCCTGTCCAGGTTAAATTCTTACGCAATCACTCACTAAAGGAAATAAGGAACATATTCATCTGTATTTAGAAGGTTTCAACTTTATAATCTTATCACTTTTTCCAACAACGATTGTTTGAAAAACATGATTAAATAGCAATCGATATATGAAAAATTATTATCGATGAAAATTCACCTCAATTGTCAAGTGACAAACATATTTAATGTGATTTAAAATTATAATTTCGTATTTAAGTATTCGAATCATTAAATCCAATGACTCAATTTGTAAGTGGCGCTTCAAATTGACATCCAAAGGTACGTTTTCTGATCCATTTGGTTCAGTTTTAGGATTTTAGGTAGGTATATACCACAATTAAAGCAGACAATGGTGCTGATTCCCTTGTTCACAAACTAAACTAAATTTAAGTTCAGTGCATCTTTTTCTTTCTATTGCATTAAGAAAAGGACAGGAGATAAATTTTAGTTTAGTCCTGTCAAATTAATCAGCGCCTGTCACTTTCCATACAAGTTTAGACGTGATTAAAAACTTGCCGACTAAAATTACGTCAATTTACGTCAAGCGCTGATTAATTTGACAGGACTAAACTAAAATTTATCTTCTGTCCTTTTCTTAATGAAATAGAAAGAAAAAGATGCACTGAACTTAAATTTAGTTTAGTTTGTGAACAAGGGAATCGGCACCAATGTCGAGGTTATGCCCATGTATGGCACTTTTGACGTTCAAAAGTGAAAGTGAAATTTGAAATAAATTATTTGACTTTGACTTTGATAAACAATCGGTTTAAATCTGCAAAAATTTAAAAACAGAATGGTGAAACAAGAACCAATCACATAAGACTAAAAACATGCCTGGCTTTCAAACCTTTCGGTGTAATAAGAACCTCCCAAACTTCTGCCTCTCACGCGTATATCACTTGCAGATTGCAACAACATCCGTACTTCGATTTGATGGTACACAACGCTCTGCCCGTGTTCACGGTATTAGTAATAAGTTTATAAATATAGGTTCATAATCAGTTTAGCGCATTACATTACTCATTGTGAATCGTAGGTAGGTGTCTCAGTGGGTCTAGCTACTCATCTCAAAACAAACCGCGATTATTTCAATTGTATTGCATGTGAGAGCTTAATCATTCCATTTTCGTAGGGACACCTCATCAAACATTGCTATAAATAATTGCGGTTTGTAAACGAGGTAAAAACCATTGAAATCCTTTTTCACAAGTTCGGAGAATTTATTCCAAGACTAATGCAGTTTGTTGTTTTGTATTATTTTAGTAGGTATAGGTAACTTATTGCAATCATCGTCCAGCTAGAACTTTCTTTAACAAATTAAATTTCTACCATCAGTTATCTTTGTGGGTATATAGAGCATATTCAAAGAAAACCAAGTCTACGTATCTTGTCTCACATACACACAGGAAATGTTTAAAAGTACTTTCGAATAATATAGGTACCTACGTAATGCAAAGGATCATAATCAACTGATAAACGCTACCTACATGCAGTGTTCGTAATAATCAAAAGTATTAACAAGACAACTCATACATACATCTGCCATCATACATGACAACACTTAAGCAACACTACACACATTTTAACCGCTACCTACCAGTAATTAACACTATACAAAATAAAACGCAGAAAATCAAATATTATCAACTGAACGAAAGCTCACTCCAGAAAAGTGAAATAATAGGTACCTGTCAAACGAAGAAATTTAATTATGCATTTGTGGATCTTAGGCTTAAGAGAGCCTGACATTGATGAAGAAAAAACATCGTGAGGAAATCTGGACTTATTTAGGTATACTTAGTTAATAAGTCGCCAACCCGACTTGAGCAAGCGTGGTGATCAATGCTCGTGCCTTCTCTGTATGAGAAGAGGCCTTTGCTCTGAAAGTATACTCTATAGTACTGCCCTTTATTAGGGTTCTGTACGCCCGAATGAAAAAACGGAACCCTTATAGGATCACTCGTGTGTCTGTCTGGCTGACTGGCTGTCTGTCCGTCTCTCGCAGCCGATTTGCTCCGAGTCTACGGGACCAATTTAGTTGAAATTTGGTACACCAATGAATTTCTGTGACTCAAACATGGAATGAATTTTGAACATTTATTTCCGTGCTTGAGTCGGGGACAAATTGTAAAACACAAAAAAGCATACTGTACCGTGTGACATATCAAATGAAAGAACTTGTTGTGAGGATCATTTTTTTTCTAATTTTAAAATAAATACTTTTAAACATATTTAAGAAAATTAATGAAAATTTACCATTTATCCCTGAGCCAAAAATTTTGAAAAAAGTACTGAGTATGGTTCTTTACTATATGATTACAGGAAAACCTATAAGAAGTCTATGTGTAGTACGCACAAACTTGGATTTACAGTTAGAATGTATGGGAGAACATGTTTTTCAACTACAACATTAAGTTTGTTCTTGGGATAAATTCATCCCAACTAAGGAACCTTTCATTGTGCGTAGTCTAACACGCACTTGGCCCGTTTTTTAAGAGACCCTCGACAAGTGACAATTTCTAAAAGCCTCTGGTGTTCGTCCCGGACAGTCATCCCCGCAACCAAACTACCTGACTAACTAATGTTTTCACCACTTCGAGATTATATTATTAAAAATGTCTTGTGAGTAAAGGGACATAAACAGGTAAATAACTGAGGTTGGAATAACACAGCTTCACTTTTTATTTTCGATCTTTGTATGAGCGAGCTTTCTTCTACAGACACTGTATAGAGTGGACTTTCTGTGCCAAGCTGTTTAGTACGCGTACCTACATGATGTAGAGGTAATTAAAAAGTATGTGCGCCAATAAGAGTGTGTACGACACATGCGCGGCGTTCTCACGAGTGTACCGCAACGATCAGACAGGGCCTTATTACTGCAGATGAGATACTTGGTTTACGTTTACCTGTACCTACCTATACTATTTTTTTTTTCAGATAATTTTTTTCCGTTTCAACAAATTTTCTGTTTTAAGGCGATGACATGTGACTATTATTACCATATTCAAAACTGCACTACTTTCTTTTATCGGTTGTTGGTGTCTCTAATTTCGTAGCGCTTTCTAATTTTTTCAGAGGTATCTTAGCACATCTATCTTATTACAGAATACGATAAGCTTGTTGTAGTCTAAAGAAATGTACTGAATCTATCCTGGTATGGGTAGGTGCCCATGTATTAGACAATCTGGACATTGGACTGTGTATAGTATTTTGACGCGGTACAACAGTGTCTCCTCTGCACAATCTGCCCATGCTCTGTAGTCTGTGGTGTAATATCGAGGCCGCACATGCGTCGCCGCCTGTGAATCACATCACACGCTCATTAGCGATAGGTGCCTCACATCTGTAACACACAGATCGGTTTACACGAGTACCAATTGAAGGTAGGTATCTGTTATGTCTGTCCAGCTATATGTATGTAGGAATGGTGAAACTGCTTCATTTATGGCAGCGTTTTGCGGTCATAAGTGTGGCTTCATTAACAAAGAAAAATGATGCAAGTCGTACCTAGTTATGATGACTAAGCAGACTGACTGAGAGTTCTATACTTTCCCATGTCCTTATTTGGGCTTTTTAATACTGAAACCCTTTTGGCTCGATTGTGCTTTACAGGCTGAGTAAACACAGAGTATTACCTACAAAGAACGAGATAGAGCTGGTAACTTATATTTACTATTCAAAGTCAATAGACTTTATATGGCCTAGGATTATTTACCAGGTGCACCTACTGTAACAAAATCGTTCGTTAGTCGTTACTCGCTTTAATCAAATAATCAGGCCACACAATTTCACGCTATCCTTTCAATTGAAAAAAGTCATCGGTCATTGCATTCTAGGCGGCCGGGCCGTCAGTTCACATAAAACCTCTCACACACTGACACAACCCTATGCTGATGATCAAAAACTCACGCACACACACACTGGCCATGTTAATGATCTAAACACGGCCGCATTAGATGCTAAGCAATAAAGAAGGGTACACACGCGAGTCGTTAAGATGACACCCACTTGAGCTGGACTCAATTGAGACAACGACCGCGCACCTTGCGATGTGACCGCTGATTGTTCGTCGAGAATGTGTGGAAAGAGCTGTATGATAATAATGGTAAAATTGAGATAATATTATAGGAAAAAATAAAAATAAAGTAGATTTACATCCTCATCGCAAGTAGGTACCTAACTGTAGTCTTTAAGTTTGCAGACAAGATATAGACTTTCTGGATTCATTCTAGGTATGGTTTAATTTACTAATCGAAATCAAACATGTTTAATTTGAAGGCTCCACATCTATTAGACTATCTAACACAAAACAAACATACATAGCTGTAGGTACTAATGAACAGTGTATCATAAAGAGTGAGTCACACACTCCTGTTTTCGCGGACGAGTGCTATCAAAGGCGTGGAGTGGACGCCACACTTCGAACGAACTATAATAAAAACAGATTGCATATAAATAGTTTTAAATAAATAGTATTAGTAGGTCAATTCAAAGGACAATGAGCGTACCTTTGACCACGAGTGTTTTGAGTCAGTACGACCTACGTTTTATGCAATAGTTTGCAGCGTGGTATAGTGGTATGAAAACTTGCTATTGTGCGATTGTTGTGCCGGATTTTTTGCTCCATTTTAAAAAGAACAAATAGATGAAATAAGTAAATATGCAGTGTAAATACAGCAAGTTTTGGCAGTCTTATCATTAATAAGGCAAATTCTTTGTATTGAAAGCTCTACGTCAATGATTGTAGATGTAGCTTTCACACAGATCAAAATATACGCGAAATGAATTTCGATGGTTCACGTAAGGAATTACTGTTTTTTTGTTTTTTCAGAAATTTTCAAGTAGGTACTTCTAGAAAAGAAAATACAATTACGTATACTATACAAATATCTATTTATGTTAATCTTCCCACAGAAGAGTGAGTCAGCCAACGGGAAAATGTGAATAGTTGATAGACAAGCAGCCATAACTACTTATGTGTTAATAAGATCTCATATCCCCTCAGCAGGTCACGTAGGATCGTGTTTGTTAACGTTCACGATTATGTGTTGCGTAAAAACCTTACGCCGTAGAAGGAAGTAAAACAACAGAAGATTATGCGACTCTACTCACGTGCATTTGTTTGGAACTTGACTAGTTGGGGTTATGATCTCACCGCGTGACAAGGGTATTCTAGTAGGTAGGGGATTCCTGTAAAATACACATTCATACAAACACAATATCACACCTGTTTCCACACAGGTAAAGCAGGCGAAGTTGTTTTACCTAAAATAACGGCACATAACTTATTTTTAGTCATTCTTGTACAATTAAAAATAAAGTAGGGTAGTACCCTAGTTATGTCGAGTACAATAAGTGTAAATAAGTACCTACAATAACAAACTAACAAAAACATAAATAAAATAGGTACCTTCCTATCAATCACGGGGAATACCTTACCTCAGCCACAAACACACAAGAATCCATATTATAAATGCGAAAGTAATTTTGTCAGTCTATCTGTTACCTTTTAACAACTTAATTTGCTTTTTGCTTAATTTACGAACAATCAAAAAAGAAGAAAGTTCACAATATTCGTCTCATCCAACTAAATTCCCGGCTCCTGACCGGTCCAAACAAAGCCACAAATGATTGAGCGTCGTCTCCTCAACATCAGTTAGGTGGAAGACAATTAACGGGTCGGGGGTCAAGCGAGCCGGCGTCGCATACCGGTCAATTCCACCAATTGGCGCGCGCAGACGTGGGAACGGCGCGCGCGCATGATTCACCTCCTTAGTCCTTACACATACTATTTATAGTTCGTAATAGCTGCAGGTTCGGCTGCGAGTAGCTCAATATTAACTAGGTACTAAACCTTTCTCACCATACTTAAAATCAGTTTCAACATCACCATCTGCCTAGCCTTTTCCCAACTACCTATGTTGGGGTTGGCTTCCAGTCTAACCGAATGCAGCTGAATCAGCTTAAATCAGTATCAACATTATCCTCGCTCAAACCACAGCCTTTTACGTAACTTTTCCTTGTTTTTCAGGATTTTCCGACAAACTTAGTTATTTTTGGGAAAAGTAGTTTATTTTAATGACAACTAACTACGATTACCGCTACACTACTACGGCGTATACATTATAGCAATCGGAACCCTATTACTAAGCCTCCACTGTCCGTCCGTCCGTCTGTCTGTCAGCGGGCTGTATCTCATGAACCGTAATAGGCAGACAGTTGAAATTTTCACAGATGTGTATTTCTATTGCCGCTATAACAACAAAGAAAAAAGTTAAATAAACTTATTAATTAAAAGAATTGATCTTAACTCATTTTTTATCATAAATCTTTCCCTGACATGTGGGGTGTCATTGTCTAGAGCTCATCGAATAGAGATTTTTTTTTTTAATCTTCAACATTTAAGAAATAGGGGGACTATGAAAGTTGTCAGTCTTTTTGTACGAGCTCTATCGCAACAACTAAACCAGTTAGGAATTTGAAACTTCTGTATTTAACATGTACCTACTGTATTTACATACATACTTAACATCACGCCTGTAATCCCCAAAGGGTTAGGCAGAGGTGTACTTAATAGTATACCTACATTTCGCCAGTTATGTTTAAGTCCCATGTGAGGGGCGAGCCTATTGCCATCAACCGGGCACAAATCCAGACTCCGGGCTGCTACTGAGAAATTCCAGATAGAAAAACAAATCTACTAATCAACTGTATTTAATCAACAAATATTAAAAATAACTTTGTAATTCTCAATATCATTATGAAACACATCTTTGATTTTTATTTTCATTTAGTTGCTAAATATTTTACGATGGAACGGCATCCTTCGTGTGCGAGTCAGACTCGCACTTGGCCGGGTTTTTTACAGTCATTGTGATACTTACCTATTTATTATTTCCTATTTATAGTTACAGTAGTCTATGACTATACCAATATTATGTAAGTACTTAGGGCAGGTCATATTTATAACGTGTGTTTCATACTGCACATAAGTACCGGGATAAAACAGAATTAATAACAACGACGCAGTTAAAGGTAAATTGTGGTATTTTAGTTTTGTACAAATAATGCAATAAAATATTATCAATAGGTACAATCATACTGATAACAGTTATGGCTACCGAAACAAAATAAATGTAAACGTTTAATTAGTTATACACAGGAAAAGGTAAAATATATTATTACAAATAATTTAAATACTATAACTTCCTAGTTTTAACTAGGTACTAATAATACTAATGAAAATTAAAAGTTACTCTAATAAATATTAATGATAAATATTTCCTGTCCATTTCAAACACAGGAACACATTATCTACATTTTTTAGGAACTTTGTTTGTTAAAATAGTATTAATTTTGACAAGAATATTTAATACATACTAGCCAACCCGACAGACGTTGTCTTGTCCTAATTTCAATAATTCACACAAAACGTCACGTTCAGTTTTCCCGAATGTGAAGATTTTCCGAGAAACTTTTAAATTGTTTCTTTCCTGAACCTGATTCGGACTATTCGAGTATTTTAAAACAAAAATTGCCAAATCCGTCCTACCGCTCTCAAGTAATGCGCTTACCAACGAACAGCATTTTTTATTACATTGATTTATTATAACATAATCTAAATTAACTCTACCTATTACTGGATTTTGTGAATAGATTTTTCAATCATTTAATCATTCTAAAATGTATTTCATATGATTAACTTAATAATAAATACATCCATCATTGTAATACAATGAAGGGCAATAATTTAAAAATAAGCGGATTGTATCGCTCAAATAGGCGCACTCTTCAAACAAATGAGCGCGATCCCCTCAGGAACTTCGCTAAAAAATTCAAACAAATCGCCCGCCTCAGCCTCGGCAATCAGGCAGGTATTCCCGACAAATTGGCCTTAATAAAATACTCCTTCTAATTAACGAGCCACCCCCACACTCCCCGGTCACATTGCAAGGTAACGCGGAAGGTCCATAGACGAACAAAGTTGGGAATTAAACCGATTGCGGCGTACTAAAAGAATTAAAGTTATTTATTATGCTCTTTAATGTAGCTATAAGGTTTTCATAATTATGTGATGTACCTAGTCTTGTTTTTGCATATTGTGTTGTGCGGCAGTGGTTTAAGTGCATTTGAGGCTGCCTTTTCTCCGTTCAGCTGCGATCGATCAAAAATATCAATCAGTTTAATCACACAATACAGGATCAAGTTCGCGTTTTGTTTTTCAATCAATAACATTCTAAGAAAGATTACTAGGTATATTATAGCTTATACCTATAACTCTTATATACTCTTATATAAATTAGCTTCTACACATTGTTTTATTATTTTTATTGTAGCGACAATTTCACACGTAAACGTTTTCTCTGTGACGCACTTCGGTGTGCTTTCTGCCTTTCTCACCATGTGCCTTGTTCTACGGCTTCTGGCTCCCTAGCCCGACTGAGGACAAAGCCAAGGGAAAAATAACAAGAAACGCCTTCTTAGATGGAAAGTGATCTGGTCCTAATTGTGCCGTGAGCGTCCGGGTTGAAGCCGTGATGCTTTGGAATACATCCCTTAGAATTATATTGTTCAACAGATTGAATTTTGTAATAGGAGTTCTTTACTTTGTGACTTGACTTTTTGATGTTATTTTGAGTGACAAAAATTACTGCCGTTGTGATTACTAGCGTAGTACTAACTACGCTAGTAAAAGTAAAATGTCATCATTTTGTTTTGATTTTAAATTAAATTTAAGTCCACGTATGAATGCCATGTGGCTTCGATATTGAAGTCTATCCTTTCCTGTAATTGTTATCCGATAAGGAAGCTTTAACATTGTTTTCTTGAAGCCTAGCAAGCCTTACAAAGGTATCAGATAATTATCCGCCGTGCGTCCGCCATCCTCTGTCCGTCCTGTGTCCGCCGTCCCTCGAGCGACATATATCACACGCACTGACTGATAACTGTTCTTAGTGAGAACAAGGCACAAGACACAGACAGAAAGCGGGGTGGCGCAGTAGTTATTGCCTACATCGTTTACCTCATTTCATATTCTACTGATTATGTTTGTAAGCGGATAAGAGGCACAGGAATATTTTTCATTTTATACTCTTCCTGTTTCGTTATCTATGTAGGTACTCACGCCAATTATACTATGAAAAACAGAGAGACGAGAGGAAATTGATACGGAATCCAACTGTTGTTGATAATATTGAGCGGTGACGTCAGCAACACAGCTAAAGGGCATAGGCACGGAAAAAAAGGACGTTTTGAATAACCACCGTGATAAATATTACCGTAACTTTTCCAAGTACCAATTTCCATAAAAGGTAGTTTTCTATTCCGCCTTCCTTGCATATCAAACAGGTAAAATCCTAAAGGTATTGCCCAAAATAAAGATACGTTGCTAACCTTAATTATAAGTTACCTACATGTTACCTACTGTTATCGTTTACTCGCCGCTCGCTTACTCCTTGCGTCTCTCAACTCAGGCCTAAGGGTCCTCGGAAAAACTCCCTCTTTACCTTCCACTAAAACTAGTAAATAGTAGGATTAACTGTTCGCATAAATCAGGACGAGCACCGGCCGGTGATACACATCGCGGGACTGAACCTGCGCTCTGCCAGTCACTTGATAACTGAGCCTATCTGATTGAAAGTTTTCTTATTAGTGGCGCTGCAATTGCTGACGAGATTTTAATAGTAGCATGTTGTGATATGTGGGTAGATGATAATATAAACTGTTTAACAATGTAATTAGTATTTCTTCTTCTTGCCTTTGTCCCATGTTACTTGGGGTAATGTTACGTGGGCGCAACACCTTTTTTCTTGGTTGGGACTTAATTCTATGGCTCTTATTTATTATCCTTAAAATCAAAACAAAGCAACGTTGCTCATTAGCAGAAATAGGTATAATGTAGTACTTTCCCAAACAAACTTTTTCAGAAAGACTTCTTTTAAAAGTTCTTCGAAGCACGTAGATGTTTTGATGACACAACGATGTGCGTTGGTTAGAGAATTAGAGTGGAGACAGTCGTTTGATAAATTGATTATTAACTGTTTTGATAGCCCGTAATAAACGAAGTGAACTATGAACGCTTGAGTGTCCAGCTAACCGTTTATCCCCATAACCTGAGAACACGGAGGAGTCAATGACTGCTCTACTACTATAAAGCGTAACTCGTGCCTTCGTGGCAGAATCTGAGGACTTACAATTTCTGAAATGAAACTTCTTAAGCGGCGAGTCACTAATTGGACGAGAATTGAGTATTTCATGAGAGAGAAGAAAGTTATCTCTCGCTGACTCTTACTCTAAATCTCTGTTATTCAAATATTTTTTTAAGTTTCACTTCTATCACGTGCGTGTATTCCCGGTCGTCCCACTGACTTCGTCCCCGTAGTGGGACGAACGGGAATTCGTTATTTTTTTTCCCGATCGTCCCACTAATTTTGTTGATGGGACTGGGAGAGAATGTTGAGTAAACCAATAGGGTTTACGCAAATAACACAATGTTATCGGCACTCTTTTGTTAACTAGCGGCATCGCCGGAGCATCCCACCAGAGCCATGTAATATCCCGACAAAGGAGATGTTCCAGAAATGTATGGAGCTTTGACTAGCGCCATGTACACTATGTAAATGTCGCTGGATAATCTAGTAAACGTTTTTTATTTAAATGATCATTTTTGTACGCTTGTACCATTCTTCAAATTAATTTTTTAGTATTTTTATGAAATTCCCCTATTTTTTTCCTACTTATCTATGTAGTGTACATAGTGGTAGCCCAAAATCAAACATCTCCTTTGAAAGTAAACTACGAAACAACGACTAAACAATACGCACAAAATTATTTAGTGGGACGAATGGCGCTAATCTAAGAACATATTCCCGTTCGTCCCCCTAAAATCATGAATGGGACGATCGGGAACAAATTTAATATTATTTTTGTAAATTCCCGTTCGTCCCACTACGGGGACGAAGTCAGTAGGACGAACGGGAATACACGATCACGTGCACGCGCATTTTTTTTAAATTATAGGCCAAATCTTGATTTACCCACAAACTGAAAAAGACGGTGTAAAACACTGAGGGTATCTCTTCAATAGTTAGATATAGCTTTAATCTAAACAATAAATATGACAGTTTGACATTGTTTTCCACACAAAAGCTGTCAAATCACAATATAATTCCTGAGATGAAAAAGTTGTTATTACCTACTGAAAAATCAGCCGTTACAGTCTTAAAGTAGAAACTAGTGAACTACCATAACGTAGTGTAGGTATCTATTGAAAATGTACCTACTGGATGTCAAAAACAAGATTTGATAGGTCGATTCAGTGGGCAGTTTAGGTTAGGTTGATTGAATTTAAAGCACTAGTAAGCTTCATTTAGGCCGGTGTCCCAGCAGTGGGATCATTATAGTCTTAAGATTACAACATAACATAACATCACGCCTTGTTTCCCCGAAGGGTTGGGCAGAGGTGTAGGTACACCCACATTTCGCCAGTTATGTTTAAGTCCCATGCAATAGGGAGCGAGCCTATTGCCATCAACCGGGCACTAATCCAGACTCCGGGCTACTACTGAGAAATTCCAGATAGAAAAACCCAATAACGCTTTGCCCGACCCGGGAATCGAACTCAGGACCTCATGCTCAGCAGTAGTGCTTGCAACCACTAGACCAACGAAGCAGTAAGATTATACTATACACTAAATAAAATAATATTTAAAATAATTATCTCCCATACGTGTCGTCACAACCTGTTGGTCGTGGTCGACTCCTCACAAATGACCGTCGTTTGTATGCAGCTGACGGAATATGTCTTTATTTGATCCACAGCCGGGCGTTATGGAGACGAGGTGCCGGTGGATGTCGTCACCCTGGAGTTGATAGGCAAGAGGTACCTACGGGTGATATTGAATGAAAGAAAGCATGTTTGGAATGTAAAACTTAATCAATTTTTGACTAGGTATTTTTAACTGTTTTTAGAACATTATTTTTACATTGCTGAAAAGCCTCAACTTCAACAAAGTTCGCGAACATACATTACTAGGAATTGAAAAAGAACAGAATACCAAAAACTCATAAAAGCCTATAAAGGCAAACCCAAAAAGGTGCTACGTGCTACGGCCTACACCGGGCTAGGCCGTAGCCCTCGTAGGCCGTAGCACGTAGCACTTTTTTGGGTTTGCCTTTATAAAGGCAAACCCAAAAAAGTGCTACCAAAAGTGTACCCAAAAAGAACAGAATACCAAAAACTCATAAAAGCCTATAGGCTTTTATGAGTTTTTGGTATTCTGTTCTTTTTCAATTCCTACGGCCTACGAGGGCTACGGCGTAGCCCGGTGTAGGCCTCGAATGTAGCGAAAGTCAAAGTGGAAGAAATATTGCATAATTATCCAACTGTCTCAGTTGGCTAGAATTGAACGATCCTTCTGTTCACACCTATTATGTGATCTACTACCTAGTTTGGAAGTGTGAGTGTAGTGAGGAGTGAATTGTCCTCTCATACATCTGGTGGTGAGCACATTGCGATGAGCGGCGCGTTCGCTCGCGGCGACGACCCGACGCCATTCACTTATGAATAATTGTGAGGTGATGGCAGTATGCAGATCTAACGCGTGAGAGAATTCTTTTAGTAAACGTTATTTGATAACTAAGACAGTGCGCACGCCAGCACGCGTAGCATGACCACCGTAGAAACGAGTTTTGTCGACGGAAGAATAGACAAAATGACAGATAAACAATCACAATCTGTCATTTTGTCTATTCTTCCGTCGACTAAACTCGTTTCTACGGTGGTCTTGCTACGCGTGCAGAATGTAAACAGCATTGTGTTATGTCGAAACAGCTTTAATTTCAGTACGATTCGTGAGTAAGGCATAATATTTTGATTATGATTTAAATGAATAGGCTCGACACAAGTCAGCACAGCCTAAACAAAGACGTTTTAATCATAATTTCGGGTCGATAATGTGTCAAATGTGAGTTTTACTTATTCAACCCAATAGTGACGTCAAATAAACATAACCATAAGCATTTATTAAACATAGTTTGATACCTCGGGAGCTGATATGACGAGAACAGGAAGTCGATGCATTTGGTAAAACCATAATAATTATTACAAAACAACTCAAGTCCTTACGAATCCCACTCGTTTTGTGTCAACATCAAACTGTTGACGTGAATTTAGGCACGTAGCTATCTATGTATTAGTGCTTTTGTACCACTTAATGAAGACCTTCTAACATTATGAAAATAAACTTTACAAGCAATAAAATAGTTTACTGAGAATTGGACTGAAACCGCTTTGGCGTGAAGCGTCGATTGACGCGTCATAAACATGCACTTGATTTGCAACACATCCATTTGAACATTAGATTAGAATAGTTAGGTATGTAAGCGATACAGGTTGGTAAAAAAAATCACTACGTAAATACTTTTTTCTTTAATAGAAGGCGTATGTCTGTACAACGTCGTGAAGATATTAGGAAAATACGCTAACCTATTAATGCATAAACATTTCGATGGTGTTTTGATCTATACTTTCCTGTGAAACACCTTCAGTAGGAATTTCCTAAATAAATCATTCTGTTAGCTTTCACTGCTAACATGAGCTTTCCAATGACCACTACAGTTAAAACAGACCTCTTGAAAAAGCAAGTACCAGTATACCTATAATAAAATCGTGGAGCTGTAGGCTTACCTCGGTGGCGATCGTCGTATACCGTTATTAAATGCGGCGGTGCTCACACGTCTGCAGTTCCACACATACTCGACCTGGTGGAAAAGTACCAGGGTATAATAAAGCCGTGGAGCTGTCGGCTTACCTCGGTGGCCGTCATGTGCGGCGTCGTCATCTGCTCATATGTCCGCACAGCGCTCTATAAATCACTCGCCGACTTCAGTATTGCGCTCGATATGAAAACTGCTCCGCGATTCTAGAGACACACTGGGAGAAAATACCTTAGAAGGCACAAGAAGTCTTTGCAAAGGCCTGTGTCTGCTATGAAGTTGCAGCTAATAGTTTTTCCCACGTTAATATTTTTTTAAATGCTCGTGGCTTTGTTTTATCTCCGATTAAAGAAATAGTGTCGGTACATAAATTATAAAGCTCCTCCTGCATATTGCGTAAATTTAGATTGATGACAATGCTGATCGCCTTTTCTAAAATCAGATTCAAAGAGACCAATTAAACCCTGAATTTAATTTGAATACCTACTACTTACGGGGCAAAAAATATGGGGACTTTGCGTCATTCATTAGTGTTTCAAAAAACAGCTATGCTAAGTTGGGACAGAGATTCTTAGACGCGATTTTGTCTCAACACTATAACACTGGGATGTTTCAGCCAGTTATTACTATTTGCTCAACGCATTTCCTTCTATTCAGATTGCTCATTCAACCTAAAAAGTAACATTCCAAATTTTACTCGTTCGCTCCGTGTACACCTCCGTCCGAAAGCAGTTATCAGTGCGCTGCGATTTTACTGCGGTTTGATTGCGTGCGGCGGGCGGCTGGCGGCTATTCGCACTTACACTCGATTCCGTTATATTAAGCCATTTCACATCACATGCAACTCGCCACGTTGCGCGAACGCGAGCTTCTAAATTGTAGACTTGCAAGATGGACTGCTGCATTGAACATCATATTTTGTAAGTGTAGTTTTCGGAGAGATATTCAAATTAAACTACGATTTTTGAGGTTGAAATTAAGAACATTATTTTTTAATACATTTTTTAAAATGAGTCCCAACTATGTAAAAGGGTGAATATTTCATTTCGTGCACATTATGATCTTTGGAGAATTGTTAAAAAAATGTGCCTAATCATATTCATTATTTATTTTTTTGAAAGTGTTTAATGATGTTATGTGAAATATAAAAAAGGGACAGTAATCAGACTTTTAGTTTTGAAGATATTAGCGTTTGTTTTTTTTGAAGGAACGGTAATGAGATTTAACACAAACGGTAATTAGATAGATATCTATTTATGGTACTGAGGTAGAAAAATGGTAATTAATAATACAATAACAGTTCGATAAATCAGCCTTTAATTGCATTAAAACAAACCTATAATTAAACTTCGAAATAGGTACATTTTTTTTCTTTCTTTCTTTATATAATAATGAAACTATAAAATAATACAGAAACAAAACTTAATCATACAAAACTTTAAAATTATCTTTGATATTGTAGCTTTCTTTATTATTATTTATTTCCTTTATTTCATTTTTAAACATACTTTTTACATTTTTAAATATTCTTATAAAAAATAATTTTAAAAAAACATTTAAAAATATAAAAAAATATTTATTATTATTGTAGCTTTTTCTTTGCTGTCTCCTGGCTCTTGGGGTCATATCGCCTATTGACAGAATTGTTTTTTCTTCCTTTCTTTTTAGGTATCTTTGGTGTTCTTTTCTTTTTGTAAAGCGTAAAGATCAGGATCTGATTTAATATTTTCATATCTTTTTCTGCGTGCTATTTTTGCCCTTTCTAGTATTTCTTCTCTTGTACGTCTTCTTCGAGTCATTTTGGTCTAAAACAATATTATTGTTTTTATAGAGACATTATATGACGAACGACAAACGATCACAATATGTAAGTAAGTCCCTTTTAGTCCGTTATTAATTAAATTAATAAACCCTGTGCATTTTTTCTTACTTGTCTTACTTTGAAAAATATAATGGTGTGCTGGTAACCAAAGACAACTGATATGATTGGGAAATTATTGAATTTAATGACTGAATTAATTTAATCTATCATAACGTATTCGTTATATCCCAAATAAGACATATAAGACATATACATAGTAAGGAAAAATACAATGTATACAGTTTTGAATCACAGAATATAATCATTACCGTTCGTTTCTTCTCATTACCATTCGAATAAAAAAGGACGGTAATTAGAAGGATGGTAATTAGATTTGTAAATATTTTCTATAAATTACCGTTATTTGGAACAGGTACATCATTGTTAAGGTTATCAGCGGAAAAAGAGACTTATACCGAATACATCTGGCAAATAATTCTTTAATAAAAAGAAATATAACTACCTTTCATAACACGAATGGTATGCAGAAATATTCCGAACCACGTCACTTTTTGGACAGGAGAACTTTAATTTACGTTGCTAAAATCACTCTTTCATGCGTGTGTTCGACTCGGTAGCCGAGCGTTGACGTCGTCGAATATTTTGTGCGAAGCACAGTGCACAGTGACGCTTAAATATTAAAATATCTGATCGAACATACCGTCGAATGGTAATTATGGGAAAGTGTAGGGACATTTTTCAAAGTTGTATGAAACCGCTTAAATATGATCTTCCTTCAACCATAAAACGTCTATGTATAGTTTAACTGTCCTGTTATCCTTATAAGTAATAAAAATGTCGTTCTTCAAACACAGTTTTTAACAGGATGTGCCAATTTGGTAAAATCTGGTAAAAGGGACACAGATGGTAATTAGATTTTAGATTCTTTGTTTTAAATTTAGTGCATTTCTAATTTAAAAAAAGTTGTTCTAAGCCTTGTGCCTAATAGAACACCATATTAACTATACAACAAAAACGTTAGGTTCAAATTCTTTCAGCGTTTCATATATTCTTTATCGTCTGCCATGTAATATGCACGAAATGAAATATTCACCCAAAAGGATAAACAATTAAATATGAATTTGAATTGCCTCGTGGAAGAGCACAACCAGACACACATCACACTTACCATTTTCCCATTACATTTTCCTGTACAACAAAAAGCCTTTACCCAGTAGAACTATGCCGGAATTCTTAATCAGTAATGTTTTATTATATCGCACTGCATGTTTCTAATATCCATCCATAAGCTAGTACATTTTTCCTTTACATTATAAAGCAGACATTTTGGACAGCGATCGAGAGTTATCAATAATAGGACACGATGTTAACACAAAGCGAGGGGAGAGTGGGGCGATGTGAAAGGAGGTGAGATTAATTACTGAGCAATCGAAACCGACGCGGGAGAGTGGGCCACGGCGGGTAATATGCTACTATTTGCATAGTAGGTGCCAGTCATCTGTGCACAGGAGTGAACGGATTTTTTTTACGCTAATATTTAAATTAGAAATAACGAGATTCTTTATGGAAACACAGCTTTTGTAAACTCTTTTTGATATTGAATTTTGATTGTTTCGTTATGTTAAAATAAACAGATCATAATTATAACAGGAAGTAAATAAACTTAAAATATTTTCTTGAATTGAAAAATGTTTAACAAAAGAAATAAATCATTTTTATTCCCATTTATATAACTAGCCAAATGTAGGTTAACTGTAGGTACACCTCATGCCTAGCCCTTCGGATATTACATAATTATGTTTTCTTACTTTTTATCCTTGTTTTTTTCATTTCGCAACCAATCTTATTGTTTTACCAATATAAGGAAACAAAACAATAATAAATTAACTAAACACAAGTCATCCAAAAAATGCACCAGGATGATTTTCTTCTTACGTAAGTTTTAGGCTCTCAAAGTCTCAAATAAGATAATGTAAATGCTACAGCCGACTTCCCATAACGACTTCGTCCACCTGAGCGGCGCCGCCTAGTCGCGCCTCCCCCGTGCCCTGCTGCCCTCTGGTGGCGCAGGGCCCACATTAATTACTGTCCGCTCCAGGTACATAACAAACATGGAGGGACGACGCACAGAAGGACAGCTCTTTCCAACTTTAATCAATCACGTCATAAATTAAGGGGAAGTACGCAGTATATAACTTTCCAAAAACGGCATTCATCGCTGTAAAACCTCTAACCTTATCATTTACCTGTATAATATTGACGGCTGAAAAAACACGGACTATTGGTTAATTCCGGGAAATTCACCAAATGTGCAGCTGAAACCGTGTTCAGTGGATGAGCTTAAATTCCTACGGTTTGTGGAGTGAAGCTTCTGTATCATTTCACTCGGTGACTCACTATAAGCTAGACGTCCTGATTTAGTGTCCAGCGCTGACTGCGGCCGATAGGCTCCAGGTAGCGTCAGTCGCGTGATTAGACAATGACGGACTGCATTCGTCTGCTGATTGTAATTTACCGTGTTGGGACGTTGTGGGCCAGCCTCCAGTGTGGGGACGATGTGGGCCAGGCGCTAGTGATGGACTGGGGATGTCTGACGTATTGACTTAATGGTTCTGTAGAGGAAAACACAGGATGACTTCGAGTTTATTGTCAATCTTTCATGGGATGAGCTTCTCATATGAACTACCTTTTCAATGGAACCAACTCTGTAATAGCAAAAATAAGCATCTTTTTATACATTTTCATTCCGTAATGACTATAGTAATAAAATTGTAACGAAGTCAAAACTGTATATTGAATGTTTTTGAAATAAAACCGGCCAAGTGCGAGTCAGACTCGCACACGAAGGGTTCCGTACCACGGACCTGGATTGACACATAGGGTAATTTTAAATCCCGGTAGTACGTTCTTCTAGGACCTAGGATGTTTTTCGACAACTACGCAAAGCCGCGGGTAAAATGTAGTTTTGCATATAAATCTTATTAAGGAATAAAAAAGTTATACCTGCTGTAAAATAATATTGTCAAGCGAAATACTGGAGAAAATCTTTTAAAAAACGTGGTTGTACCAACTCAAGCTTGTAAATATAACTCCACCAGAATTGCCTAGTTTACCAAAATCAAATCGTGTGCAATATGAATGGCCGCCCTCCGATCACTAGACCCCTGCTCACCACCACCCCGCCGGACGTCATGACGTCACCGACTCAGCAAAAAGGCAGTCGCTTCAATTTGGACGCACGTTATATTAATTACGGCCGGTGATGCTCTAAGTAATGACCCTTGTATATTTGACAGCCGACGCCGACAGGTACCGTCCTGGACATAGAACTTATGGAAAAGCTACGCAGATCTTGTTCAGCAACATTGTTGGATAAAGAATATAAATGCAGTTCTCATCCAGGTTATTTTTAGGGTTCCGTACCTCAAAAGGAAAAACGAAACCCTATTAGGGTCACTCGTGGGTCTGTCCGTCTGCCACAGCTAATTTGTTCCGAATCTAATGGATCGATTAAATTGAAATTTGGTACACGTATGTATTTCTGTGACCCAAATACGAACGTGTAACGTAAATAAATGAATTTTGAATATAGGGGTCACTTTTGGGGGACAAACAAGAAAAAAAAAAGTTTTACTAACCGTGTGATATTTCAAATGAAAGGGCTTGTTGCGAGGATCTTAAACATATTAAAATATAATTTTAAAATAAATACTTTTACAGATATTTCAGAAATTCGATGAAAATTTACCATTCCCCACCTTATCTCCGAAACTACTAATACTGACCTGAAATGAAACCGTTTATTTAGCCCTACTAACTCATCCAGAATCTGTACATCATCCCACAAGCGGTAGAGGTGTACGTAGGTGTACGAGTGGCGGCCGGCGGCCTGACGAACTGGCGGCCGAGCGGCCTGGCGGCCATTAGCGAGATATGAAAGAACAGGTCAGCGCGGCCCTAATCGACGCCGCAATCCATCACCCACGTGAATAGGTGAGCCAGTACCGTCAGCAGCCGGTGCTGAGGTGTATATTTATTGAGATTAATTCGTATGTTCGATAGTTTCAAATCAAAAGATTATGAATGAACTAACTATTTGTTCTTCTCAAATGATTGTAGGTATGCTTGTTGTTACCTTAGCTGGGTTTTTTTAATATACTGTCCGGGTATAGATAGAGTTACAGAGCTCCTGTAGTCTAGGTAGTAGGTACTAAAATTCGGCATGAGATAAATCTCTTTAATTAGGTACCTACCATATTCCAGCAATTTTTACTTGACCAAAATATTATAACAATATTTTGAGTGATGAGCCTGGTATCCGAATCGAGAGATATTTTATCTCTTTACCAAACTTTATTTAAATACATTATAATGAACTGTTCGCAGATATGGAAATGGTAGATAAGTAAGTGATGGATAAATAAGTGAAAATTTGATTGTGTTGCAGACGCTACGTGAGTGACGGGACACACGCGTGCAATTATATCAAGCTGCCTCGCACCAAACGTTACCATCGATAAATTATTATTATATTTCAGGAGAGCCGTTAGTACCTAACTACCTATTACCAATGGAGTTATTTTCTTTATTTAATCGTTGACGCAAAGAAAATTCTATTAGTTACAAAGTTTATTGTGGTCAAAGTGGGTAAAACATTTTCCTTAAGTGCGTTGATTTATGAAATTGAACTCGTTAAAACTACTTTGACTTTAATTTAAGCTTTTCCTACCTATTAAATATTTCGTTTTACGTAGTTGCATTTAATGCCTCACCTTCGGTCTGCGTTGTGTGGTATATTCAA
This sequence comes from Agrochola lychnidis, assembly GCA_963680765.1. Taxonomy (NCBI): domain Eukaryota; kingdom Metazoa; phylum Arthropoda; class Insecta; order Lepidoptera; family Noctuidae; genus Agrochola; species Agrochola lychnidis. The sequence continues at coordinate 26,826,854 of OY796856.1, forward strand.
GTTGAAAAAGTTAGTTAGATCTCCAAAAACAGGCTTAAATTAATAATTGATCGCTGGCAGGTCATCAATTGTGTGCATCTAAGCTTATTACCATTGCACAATAGAAAATAATGATCATAAACACACATCAGCACGTATTGTCATAGTCCTGGCCTCGTGCTACGTATGTTGAGGTAGGTTTACTGCCACAGTTATTTGTATGGTTGTGATTTCGACATTCGCATCACAGGTCGAGCGGCCGATAACTTCAGAGCCACACTCTGACACTAGTGATGCTGCTGGATTACTTTCCTCAGATCACTAATTTAGTCCTGTCGTATCGTTTCGTAATACGTTATACCGCCATTAGCTTAACACCAGACAATTCAGGTGAACAGTCGGTGAAATTTAATGCTGTTCATGTTCTATCCTCTTTTATATCATCAACACATTCTAACAGATGCGAATGTGAAGAAGTTTTAAACGCGATATTTTCACGGCATATGTCTGTAAAAAGATCTCGCACTCAGTTTCAATCTGCCGGTAAACATATTACGCGTCACCCGCGGATCCGATCGAGGCGCATCTGCACGTCCTGATTGCGCGCCATAAGGCGGCGGACTCATCTGCTAATCCATTAGCCACCTCGGTCCATATTTAATTGTGAACCCTCTGTGCGTTGCACCTAAGCGATTGTCCGCGGACGCACATGTCGTGCCCTAACGTATAAAATTTGATAAATCGCACCGCCAACATGTGAACTACCCTCTTAGCTTAAACGGCCCGTATTTCGTAACCATTGGTGCACCGGTTTGGGAATATGAAACGTATGCCTCCGGCATTAGATTTAGTTTTCGATTGGTCAGCAGAAAGTACAAGTTATCATCGTTTAGGTGCCACGTTTAGACGTCGATGTTCGAGTTTGAATTTTACATCAAACTAACAAGGTTTCTTTTGGGATAGAGACAGGGAGATAATTGTCAGGTTTGACGGGCGGAATGGCAAATGCACTTTAGTGAATGCCCGTGCAGTAACTGATTTCGCGAGGGACGTAGGTAAGATAATGCAGATGTTTGAGGGCCCGAGGTAGACCCTCCGAGGAGGGCCTCACATTGATGACAGAAGCAATTTCCAGTGACGTTTTCGATTAATATAAATGTATTACATTACCTTTGCTTATGGTGAAATAGCATAATGCACTGAAGCGGATGAAAGATATTAAGATGAATAAAGCTTAACAAGGGTGGGTAACCTCTTTGCACGTTAATAAAATTGAAATGTTTTATTTCAGTAGTGCTCATAATAAAAATTAATAAATTAGTACACCAATATTTAAGATTACAGTAAAAACATTAACATAAAAAACTTCTGTTTCCATCCAGATTCCAAATTGAATTGAATTATCAAAATATTCCGCTTCTGTCCATAAAAATTGAATTTGTAAACTTGGAGCATTCGAGTTTGGAACGAATAAAAACGATCCATCAATTGTGAATCGTCCGCGCACCGCTAAACTTTCACCGTGAGCGAATCGATACTAAATTAGCTAATGGAAACTTGATAGCGAGCAAAAAACCGAATCCCCGTAAACCCCCATAAGCGCATTTTGCAACGATAAATCTCTGCATTGACTACACGACAGATGGCGCTTTATGCCACCCTCGACAGGTAACTTTATACTCTCAATTGTGTACATGAGCCATTTAAAGCGCTTCATAAAAATATGTTGTATAATTTCGTCGGTTAGTAGTGTAGCGATGGAAGCGCTAATGTTTAAAGTAACAGCATTAGACAAGTACAATAGAATATTCAATTATGTAAATGCGCGAGGTGCGGGACATGTGTGCGATTGTGCGCGCGCGCCACCCGCCATTTTTGTGTGGATTACCGACGCGTTTGAATTGTAACGGTCGGATTATTGGCGCACGACTATGAATTTCGAATGAATGTGATCAATTTAATTGTTCTAGCATTGTAATGTAGAACACATTAGTAATGGCAGTATTTGTGTTCGTTTAATTAAACCAACTTTAGGCTATTAATGTTTTAGAAGGTAGTTAGGTAAAATAATTGATAAATTAATCATTATTTTATTTAGTGCTCACAAAGGATAGCACAACACAATAGGGAAAAGAAAAACCCAACTGCAAAAACACTTAACTGAGGAGAGAAAAACAAGCATTATAGGTAATCCATAGAATTTTGGACAAACAAAAGTAACACCATATTTCAGGTTATTGGTTTGTGTTATTGGCCTGCAATACCAAAATTCAGATGTGTTTTTGCAGTCGGGTGTTTTAGTTGTTTTTTTTTTCAGCTTTTTAGTTTTTTTATAATTCCAAATTAAATTTTTTAACATTATAATTTGTATAATATAAAAAAATTGTAATCACCTTTTGAAACTCGATAGGCTTGGCAGTTTTTTTATATATGGTATATCCAGTGACACCTGCGCAATAAAGTTGAATCTAACAACATATCATTCATCAAAATCTGTTCAGCCGTTTAGAAGTTACGAGGGAACATAAGGACGGGTAGGACATACATACAGGTCAAACACATAACCCTCCTTTTTGGCTTCACCACAGTCGAGTAAAAACACATTTTTCTGAAAGAAAGTGACATTATGACTATTACTTAAATTCGAATAAAGCAAAAAAAGTGCAGTGTGCGTCTCAAGGTTGCGCTAAATGGGAGTCCAGCTCAGCGTGTGACAGGCAAATATACCTGACGCTGATATTCTACTGGATCCCTGTAGACGCCAGATTTATTTAGTTTACAGGGTCAGATCCACCTTTTCACGCCTTGACGGCTGAACGGATTTCGATGAAATTTGGCGCCCAGGTAGACCATGACCTGGGTTAGGACATAGAATACTTTTATCCTGGTAGTACCTACGTTCCCATCGGCTAATTTCCGTCATCCACGCGGGCGCAGCCGCGGGCTAAAACTAGTATTTATTTCATAATCGCTATAACCGTTTATCGTGATGCTCATTAGGCAACCACAACCTATTAATCTACATTGAAATCTGCAAACAGGATAGCATGCAATCTGCACATATAATTAAAAATATAATAATACATTACATCATTATCCCTATCGACATAAAATCTGAAGTAATTCCGCTTCACGGTGCACAGCGGACCAATAACTTTCCACTCAAAGACATTACTTTAATTATGAGCACATAATTATTAGGGACAATTCGTTAAAAGTGCGCCAGATCAAATTTCAATTAAAACTTTACACATTAAGTGTTAAGGGGAAGCAGGAATGATAAAAATATGCGCGGGGACGACGTAGTCTAATGACACTTAAGTTTTAACTCCGGGATTACACGCGACTGTGCGAGGATCACGAGTGATCACCGCCTGGGAGTGCGGGGTCCCTTCCTGTTGTTTATGAATCACATTATGCGATGTTACCTCTGGGATTATGACGACCATTAAGAGTATGGTGTGTTTTTTGATAATGGTCGACGATTAAATATGTGTGAGTAAGAATGTAATTACATTTGCAGCAGTTTCTGATTTGATTGCTCTAGGAGGGATACGAGTATGACGCATACAATTAACATTTTTTGGGCGCTAAAAGGCCTCTAGTTTTAGCTACAAGTACCAACATCAAAGCAATCTATTTCCGATCTAAATACAAATCTTTAGTACCCAATCGAAGTAGCTTTCTTCCAAATCATCTACCTTATCGGTAATTATTATTCGCTGTATTATGTCAACAATCAGACGAGTCATTACCGCTCATTACGGAGTGGGCAGCGACGTGTAACGTACGTGACGGCGACGAGGAGCCGCAGATAATACTGTGATAACATCGGGAGAGCCTGACTGTCTGCCGAGCACCTCAGGGTTTGTCATAATTACTGACATATTTTTAGATATTAAAGGAAATAAGTTAATCCCAAGTTAGATAATTTTTTTTATGTTTTAGTAACATAGTTTTTAGGGTTCCGTAGTAAACAAGGAACCCTTTTAGTTTCGTCATGTCCGTCTGTCTGTCTGTCTGCGGTCTAGCTCCGAGACCCTTAGTACGAGAAAGCTGTAATTTGGCATTGGTATACATATTAATTACGCCGACAAAGTGGTAAAACAAAATTATGAAAAACATTTTTTTTTAGGGTACCTCACATACACGTAAAGTGGTGATGTGTTTTTTTTATCCCATAGTGTGGGATATCATTAGAAAGGTCCTTCAAAAACATTGTGAGTTTGGTAAAACCATTTTTGAATTCAGGGATCCGTTTGCGAAATATTAAGCTTTAAAGTGCTAATTTTTGTTAGAGTCAAGTGTCCCCCCCCCCCTGCCAGCTAAATGGTTGGTTCTGAATGTGTGTAAAAAATCACAGCAATAGTTTATATAACGAAATTAAAAGGAAAACTATCACAGCTAAGTAGGCTCTACAAGTTAACGAGTAATAATCGACCAACTTAACTTTGCAGTTGCAAAAACATGTTTTCCCATACATTCCGTATGGGAGAAAAAAAAAATCATATACAAAGTTAAGTTTGTTTCTGGGATAAATTCATCCCAACTACGGAACCCTTCATTGTGCGTGGTCCGACACGCACTTGGCCGGTTTTTTCAGAACTATGAGCAATATAAATATCTTAAAGAAAATACTACACGAATTATTGATAAGTAAATGTTATTACTCTATAAGAGAATTTCTAAATTACAATACACAACAACACACAACATTTATAACAACAAACCAATGGGAACATAATCATGAAGTTAAAACTAGATAGGTAGGTACTCAAAAACTGTAAAGTACGCACTCTACAATTGTTTTGTAAACTATTTTGTAACATAACTGATGAGTTGTAATTTGACATAAATATTATACTAACTTAATCTTAATGTATTACATGGCAATTTGATGTAGGTATTGTATTTATATAATTGTTTCGAACAGATAATATGAATTTTGTAAGCCTCAATGGCGGGACATAGCAGACTTACCTGTAAGTCCTGTAACTAACACAACATTTTATGAACCTATGATCCACAATAAATTATTTGAATTTGAATTATACGAAAATTGGAAATAGTCCTAACATTGTGAATTCATTGTCCCACAAAAACCCCTTTCACTAAATTCTAAACACGAACCTAATACCTACACGCTCAATCAACAAGCGAATTTAGCGCATTGAAAATGTGGAAGCGGCCACGAGTGCCAGAGCCGCACTCGGAGAGCTCTAGTGCTGGGCAAAATAATGACGCACTGACCTGACTGTGTACGCGCACAGAGATCAATGGAGACTTCCTTATAAAATATGTGGCTGACTTGACAAGCTAATTGCAGCGACTGGAGATGCTAATGTTGGATTAAGCTTGCAGTGAAAAAGCACTGCTAAAGTAATGCTAGTTATTAACATGTTGTTAGTTATTATTCCTATTATGAGCTGATGATCAATGTGCGAATATGCTGGCCCGCAGATTTTCTCGATGTACAGACGCAATTAAAATAACCCTTTTTAAGGCATACTGTACAGCACTGTACTCGGGAGCCCTGTGGTTCACATATACCCAAAAGGCTTACAATGCTCTGCGTATCCAATACAATAATGCATTCAGCGTATTGTTGCGATTGCCGCGCTTCTGTAGTGCCTCGGCAATGTTTGCAGACGCACGCACTGAGGGCTTTGAGGCACTGTGGCGTAAGAAATCTGCCTCGCTACTCGGCAGGCTGCGTGGCAGTCGCAACACTATCCTGCAATCAATAGCCGCCCGGGCAGACAGCCCGCTAGTGTGGGCGCTTACAAACCGGACCCGTTCTGTTTTAGTTATTAAGTACTAACATAGGCTAAGCTTTTTAGGGTTCCGTTGCCAAATGGCAAAAAACGGAACCCTTATAGATTCGTCATGTCTGTCTGTCTGTCTGTCTGTCCGTCCGTATGTCACAGTCACTTTTTTCCGAAACTATAAGAGCTATGCTGTTGAAACTTGGTAAGTAGATGTATTCTGTGAACCGCATTAAGATTTTCATACAAACATAGAAAAAAAACAAATAATTTTGGAGTTCCCCATACTTAGAACTGAAACTCAATTTTTTTTTTCATCAATCCCATACATGTGGGGTATCTATGGATAGGTCTTCAAAAATGATATTGAGGTTTCTAATATCATTTTTTTCTAAACTGAATAGTTTGCGCGAGAGACACTTCCAAAGTGGTAAAATGTGTGTCCCCCCCCTGTAACTTCTAAAATAAGAGAATGATAAAACTAAAAAAAATATGTGATGTACATTACCATGTAAACTTCCACCGAAAATTGGTTTGAACGAGATCTAGCAAGTAGTTTTTTTTTTAATACATCATAAATCGTAAACCGCAATTTACCTTTCATTCAATGTTACTTGCTGCTACGGAACCCTTCATGGGCGAGTACGACTCGCACTTGGCCGCTTTTCTTGTTACTAACACTATAGACCATTGTAGTCTGCAATAATAATAATAAATAATAAAGGATGATTTCCACCAAACGGCTTGCATTACATCTGATTGAAACAGATTTTACAATTTTTAAATGAAATAAAATCGTGTACACAGTATTTAAAGTCCATATTACCAAGCCGCGCACAGCAGCTTGACCGCGGACGTCTTTCGCGACACGCGATCGTAGCTGAAAGTATGCTGCGACGCGCGATTGGCTCCGTTCGCCTGTCGTCGTATCCGATCGGATCCTTTCGGCTGTCGTAGCGTGCGCTCAAAGCCGTGGCCGGGTGGCAGCACCAGGGGACGTCTCTATACGTCGAATCAAGGACAATACCTACATGGGCTATTTCAAGTGTAGCTAGAGTAAGAAAAAAAAATCGTAACTCGGAAAACCAGACTAAAAAAATACGTTTAATGTCATAAACATCAATCCATGCATCGGCATGTGAAGCCAAGTCAGAGGCCCATGGGTGGCTTTAAAACTCTGACACCAGGTTAGTCACTAAACTCACGAAAAAAAGAAGTTTAATTTTGATAAAACCAAACAAAAATCGCATTATAATCAGTTCACCATTTTGGTGATACGATGCCAACAGACAGACACACAGACAGCCAAACAGTCAGACAAAGGTATGTTCTACTCAATAAAAATCTTAAATTAATTAATTCGCTGACAGACAACGCCCTGCCTAAACCGCATCTCTAGAAGCATACAATTGTGCACAACAGTTGCTTTTATAACGAAGGTGATTACTTAAAATCATTCCCTAAAGGGGTTAAATAGGGGATGAAATTATGTATGGAAGTTCGTCATTTTTGCCAATGAGAATTACCGGCAAACTGTATTACGGGCAAACGTTTTTTCGTATTATAATTCCTCAGTTTATGAAGTTTTAGAATAAATATTCGGGCCTTACCTTATTGACTGCAATGTAAAACGATTGTACACAAAACTTTACGTGTGGTCAGCTCCACACTACGCTCTGTGATGCAGTTCAGCTCGCGACCGCACCTTGTCAGCTCACAAATTGACGTGGATTGTTGTCGGCGGATCTTTGTCACGCGCGTAATCAACGAGACCGGCCGTGGCGACACGCTGCATGCACGCTGGAAGGGACGGCGACAAAATACAAGCGTGGAAGAAATTGAAGAATAGGTACTTATTAAAGATTAAAGGATATGGGAAAATAATGACACAATTCTTTGATACTTAAAAAATTAAGGATCTCTTTTCTCCAAAAGGTTGTTCAGGCATTCCAGGCAGTTGTGTTCAAACATAACTGGATCTTCAAAATACAGGCACTATTTGGATTTCTTGGCGGAAAAACATTGCTTTGAATTAACCGTCGAGAAAACGAATTTGTTTAAATGTCAAAAAGAAAGCTATAGCGATTGTAAGCATGTAATAATAAAAATATATAAGTAAAATAATTCAATTTTCGTGATCACATCCAGCTCCTGAACATCTCGTGCAGCCAATATTTCACCGTGCGATCACACCGCACGCCGACCGTTCGATTTGCGCCTAATCTCTAATTATGACCGCCATTCATTTGTCATACACCAGCTCCGCCCGACATTAGCGTCAGCATGTCCCACCTCTGTGCACACACGAATACAATATTTTGATCGAATTATTTAGAAGACGAAAGTTTTTAGTGTTTATTTTCCCTTAAAGACAGAAGATTTGATGCCCTTTCCAAAACTACAGGAGATGAAAATAAACTAGCTTTAAGAGGACATGCTCTAAGTTCCTCGCGTTTCTTATGTATGGATCTGAACAGGTTGATTAGCTCACGTTGTAATACTCCTAACAGAAAAGTACATGAGAATTAAACTGCAATTACATTTAGAGTCAACAGCAGGGAGTCCTTACAAACAGACGTAAACTCCAATCCTAACAAAGGCAGTTTACCAAGAAGGTAAAAACGTCCTGAATACAAGTGGGGCAGAAGTTCAACTCTAAACGATGTGTTAAGGTAAGGTAACCATTTCAATGGTAGTCTGACTCGTCTGAGTGAAGAATAAATAATATTTATCGTTTCTAAATTCATCTTTTGCGACGTGGCTATGGCAGCTGCCTCTGAACACCAACAGAGGTATAAATCCGGTACTCACTTTGTCTTGTGGCAGAGGTAGTCGAACATTAACAAGTAGTGCAAATATTTCAGCCTAAGATTTATGACCCTCATGGAGTGCACCTAAGTAAGTGAACCTTTTGCACTAACCTTAATGCTAACAAGGTGCAGCAATTGTAATAGCACCTCTAATGTGATGCCGGCGGGAGGTGATAATTGCTTTCTTCAGACGCCTCTTACGTGCTCGGCTCAGGGGTGCCACCGAGCTTTGTCATGGAGATGCGAAGAATTGAAAGGTGCTCCATTGTGTGGTTCAATTAATTGAATAACACTTCTTGTCAGCGAAATTTTTGTATGTACCTATCGACATAATGGGTAAATATAAAAAAGCGGCCAAGTGCGAGACGTACTCGCCCATGAAGGGTTCCGTAACAGCAAGTAACGATAAGTTTACGATTTATGACGTATTAAAAAAAAACTACTTGCTAGATCTCGTTCAAACCAATTTTCGGTGGAAGTTTACATAGTAATGTACATCATATATTTTTTTAGTTTTATCATTCTCTTATTTTAGAAGTTACAGGGGGACACACATTTTACCACTTTGGAAGTGTCTCTCGCACAAACTATTCAGTTTAGAAAAAAATGATATTAGGAACCTCAATATCATTTTTGAAGACCTATCCATAGATACCCCACACGTATGGGATTGATGAAAAAAAAATTTTTGAGTTTCAGTTCTAAGTATGGGGAACTCCAAAATTATTTGATTTTTTTCTATTTTTGTGTGAAAATCTTAATGCGGTTCATAGAATACATCTACTTACCAAGTTTCAACAGCATAGCTCTTATAGTTTCGGAAAAAAGTGGCTGTGACATACGGACGGACAGACAGACAGACAGACATGACGAATCTATAAGGGTTCCGTTTTTTAACGGAACCCTAAAAACGAAAATATCAGCGGAGAAAATTCTTCTTCAAAATAATGTTATCTTGATTTTTGTCAAGAGAAACTTTGTTCAAAAGAGTCAGAAAATACAAGTAAGTAATAATTGTACGGAGCGTACATGTTTAAATATTGATTAATAAATTATTTATTTAAGTTCTTTACTATTTTACTAACGCGTAATAATTAATGAATAATACCTACTTAATTAATGTGTTTTCCCACTTAATTTTATATTTTGTTCTTAAATAAGGTTAAAACAATAAATATAATTATTATCTGTTTTTGCTACAGGAAAAGTCGTGACACTCATAAAACATGCTACAGTATTACGTGGGTTCATTCATTGATTATTATTTAGAAAAGCAATAATACCACGTAGGCACTAGTGGTATTTAATTAAACTACTTGTAGATAAAGCTGATGGTAAATTTTAATGGTTTTGTGGTTTGGCTGACATACAAATTGGAATTTTTGTCATCAATTTATTGTTGCTCACATAATATATGACGTCATTGTAAAAAAAATAAGTAACGTAATCATCCTAAAATTGCAGAAGTTCAAAATAATTCTTGTGAGCAACTTCTTTGATATGAATCCGGGGTGTAAGTAGAAGCCAACATCTTCCAACGCAGCCCTGTTCACTAATAGCTGGAGGTGAATGCGTTGATTTGCATACATGGGTGATAAACCGCGCGTCGTTACGCCGCAGTAACGCCGCGCCTCCACTGCACTGTTACAGAGCGAACACTTATCGCGGCACACACGCTTAGCCGTAGGTGCCTAGATTTATTGCCGCTTAGAAACTTAGCCTTCATTTGGGTACATGAGTCATTTGTAGCATCTTGAAAAAAATAAGATACTTGTTCCAACTCATTTCCGTAACAAGCTTTTGTTATGGCGAAGATTTCAGCGCGTTTATCGACAAATTATTTATTTTAGTGAAACACTATAAGACGCTGCTATTACTTGTCAATAAGTATACCCCTTAAAAAAATATGCAAATTGTTATTGGACAGTCCACCATACTCTCAGAAGGAGCTCGAACTAGCCTCGTATAATTTAATATAACCACATACATGGACATTCTCCAGCTTCAGACGTTGGAGACTGGGACAAACGACCGCACGAATCCATTCCACGATACACAAGCAATAATCCGTTTACTTTTATCTCTCAACCCCTTGTACAATTGACAAATTAACGATTGCATATTTCAACATCCTTGTGTGAAGGAAATAAAGTTGAGTTTAAAGTGTGTGGGTGGTAAGGTTGGCTGGTAGTGAGTGTCCGTCAAAGAGGTTATTACCTGAAGCACATAAAGCGATCTGGCCGGAGTCTGCAGTACGGCGTACGGCGAGGACGCCCCGGGCGAACAAAATGCAAATATTGTGTAGTGTAGAGCGACCAAAGGAGACGTACGGTGCCCGGCTACAAGACGATAGAGATGGACTGGTACGTTTGTGTCGATATGCCTCCGAGAAATTGCAGCAGAAAAAATATACATTTATATTTCAACAGCAGTCAAACGACACTAAAGATAAATCTAAAAATGTTCTACAATTGTTCTATTTCTTATAATAAGCAAGTAGATTCCAAATCAAATTCTGTTTTTTTTTTTTTTCAGGTAACTTTTGTATCATTTGAAAAGCTGGGCTGCTACATGTTGAACACTAGTAATTTCAAAAATAATCGAGTGTTGCCTATCGACGTGTCCCATCACTGAAAGCAAACCGCTGATTCGGTGCGTCGTGTCGCGTCGTTTACGAGGGTAGCTGTAAAGTGTAAAAAGCGCAAAGTGTTTGTTTATGCGGCCGCGGTGGGCGGCGCGGACTCGAACCCACTGCCCGCCCGCACATAAACCGGCCTGCACATTTACTGCCAAACAATCGTTTTTTCATTTAAAACGGACCGTTTTATGTCTTTACTTGATTTTAGAAACAACTTCAGACTTGCTTATTTGTTTGTTGAATTTCAATCTGCTGCTGTAAAGTGAAACAGATTGAATCGATCATAAAGAAAACGCGTTGATTTGAATTTAAACTAAATCAAACTGAGGTTACAGGCAAAGAACTTCATGAGCAATGACTCTTTCACATCTGTTTTCTTTTGTCTTGATAAAAGCAATCTATTTTATTCATCATCATCATCATCATCAGCCTATAATGTTCCCACTGCTGGGACACAAGCCTCCTCTCTGTGAGAGGGAGTGGGCCGTAATCCACCACGCGGGCCCAGTGCGGGTTGGTAGATGTCACATGTCATCGAATTTTCGGTTCTAGGACATGCCGGTTTCCTCACGATGTTTTCCTTCACCGTTTTGAGAGCAGTGGTGATGAAATAATTTACACAAAGTAAAGCGCCTGTCTGGGTTCGAACCCACGACCTACAACTCGTAAGTCGCGGCCGTTACCACTGGGCCACCACTGCTCTATTATATATCTATTTTATTACCTGCATCAAAATGTAACATGAATGTGAATGAATGTGTCAAAAAGGAGTAAGTTACGTGTATTAATATAAAAGTAAATGCGAAAACGTTTTAATATCGCACGGTTAAACACTAAGGAAGATAATAATTTATATCGATAGTATTAAAATTGATTCTGTTTTTGAAGAATTAGCTTCTGCCCGCGATTTCGTCCGCGAGCCTATAATCTTCCTCAAGAATTGTGCTATCCAATGCAAAAAGAATTTTTCATATCCGACTGGTAGTTCCAGAGATTATCCCCTACATACATACTCACAAACAAACTTTTACTTACCTCTTTATAAGATAAAAGTATTGATGAAAAAAAAAAATTGTCAATCTGAGAATTAATTGAAACTATCAAGTTGTTTCAATTAATTCTGAGATTGACATTTGACTTTTTTCTTTTTTATTACACATAACTTACTCCTCTTATTCATTTCCTATTTATTTATGCGTTACATAATGTGTTACAAAAAGACTATGTGAATATTTAACTGAATTTAGTAGATTTACTGTAGTAAAACCACTTCGATAGGATTTATTTATTCGAGCCATGGCAAGAAAGTTACAAAAAGAGTTGCTGTAAACCCATGAAATATGCCAGCTAATTAATGCTAAAGACTGCCCAATCCCTTGACCTAATAATTTGCAATTCTATGGCCAAAATAGGCTACACAAAGCCGATTTCCTCAACATTGAGCAGTTTATTAAAAGAACAATAAATACAGAGATAAGCGCGAAGGCCATCACGCAGTTATGATGAGCTATAAACTGTAACAACATTACGACTTGTAGGTAGTGCCCATTGTAGGGTAAACAGGACTCACTGTACCAGTAGTGATGTTCGTACTACAGGGGTGGGTGAGAATACGAAGAGACAATTCCGGAATATGGCGATTGTTATATATAACTTGATATTTGTGTCTCGTGTCTAGAGCGTCCAGCGAAGTAATTCTATTATAATTCGCTTGTCTTAAAAATAGGCATACCATTTTTTTTATTTTGTTATTCATTTTTATTCAGGCACATTACCCATTATTTCTTAGTATTACTTAAACTATGTTAGTATAATTAATTAAAACGAACATAAACAATTAGAAACCATAGTACACAACACAACATAAGGAACAATATATTAAACCATCTTCTGGTGACACCTGGCAACAATACATATGCATATGTATACATTAGGTGGCTTTCAGACTTACTAGCAACGATGCTGAACAGACTGTTGTCGCTGTCTCGCATCCGACGCAATAGTGTATTTTACGCATGATCGCAAAGAAGTCGTACGCGCTACTGCGAACATCCCTGACGCGTAAACGTTTTTTGAGTATATCAGCACCCTAATTGGGTAATACAACACAATCACAATTTGTTTTGATTTGAAACAGATTTCTAATCCCTTGCTTCATAAGTTGGAAAAAAAAACTGTTCAACAACTTAAATAACGCAATGAATGTTGTTGAAATGTCAAAATGAAACAAATTTCGCGAAATTGTTTACGAAAATAAGTTACGCAATTAGGGTACTGGTCCACAGACTGCAGATATATAAACCTGGCAATATATAACCCAGGTCATGGTCTACCCATGTGCCAAATTTCATCCAAATTCGTTCAGCCGTTTTAGCGTGAAAGTTTAACAAAACAAACAAATAAACAAACATCAAACTCACTTTCGCATTTATAATATTATTATATTATATTATAGTTAGGAGTTAGGATTTCTGGCGGCAGGTTAGCTTCATTAGACTTTTTTTTTCCATAGAGACAAGGTCAAAAGCCCTAGATAAATCAAAATCAAAAGTCATTTATTCAAACTAGGCTGAGAATCAGCACTTTTTGAACGTCAAAATGACATAAGACAGTCCCCCAAAACGCCCACCCTTCACCACTTCCTAGTGCCTTTCGCTGGGAAATCCAAGAAGCCTGCATGCACAGGTGTGTCCTCCCAGTGTAATATTGCACTGTGCTCTTTAGATTCATAATCGTAGTCTCGGTTGATAACCCATTCCTAAAACCAAACAGTCTGTCAATACCGAAGCTGTCGTGACCAGGCGACTTATCCCTGGACATGTTTTTGATGTCGGAAGACACATCACGTGCAGTGAAACGTATATATACTTAGGTCTTTACAGCTTACATTCGGTGTTTGGTCTGCTGCACCTAGAGGTGGGTCAACATGAAAATGCTATCGAAATAACTTAGCAATATCGACTGACTCACTTTGACCCTCAACACTCGAGGGGAAACTCGACTCAGGATTCAACCTTTTCGTTTCTCTCCAAAAGCTGCCAAAGTTCCTCGCCGAGTGGTGAGAAGCAATAATGTTCATTTTAATTTGGTGCTGGTTATTTTGACACCACTTTAGCTTCGCCTTAAAAGCTTTTCGAGAGTCACGCATTTGGTTGTAAATGGGCCCCGCCCCGGGTTCACCACACTGCATCCAAAGCTCAAACCTTAGTCGAGCCTCCGCATTAGCTTCTTTAACATGCTTGTTCCAACCCGACATACCTACGTTTCTATTCAGTCCGACACACAAGTCGTCGCTACTGACTCAAAATATTAATAACAGTGTTATATAAGCTATCTATAGGTATGTGGTTTATGCTCCAGGTTATGGCACATATTATTACAGCATTCATGAAAAACATTAGGAAAGTCAACCTCTCTCATCTTATTCTGACACAATTCTTGGTACCTGATTAACTTCTCTAATCCCCCAAAAAAATGTCCAATTCGGTTGTTTTTTATTTGTGAAAAAGTTTTTTATGTTATTAACGTTCAAAAGATGAACGTTAACTAATGAAGGTCTCTTGTGATTATCCAGGTCGCACTTTAGTATACTGAATTCCTCTAAGTTAGAGTAGAAGAGCTTATAACTAAGTAATAACAGCCGCACGGGTCGATCCATCAGGTTAAGCTACGCTTGCCGAAGTTGGTCCGTGGATGGGAGACCATCTTTACATACCGAGACTCCTCCGTTCCTCAGAAAGTACGCTAAGCCGTTGGTTTCAGCTGTCATTCGTGGATCTTTGACAGTCGTTACGGGTTGTCAGAAGCCCGAAAATCTGACAACCAATCTTACCAAGGGGTATCGTATTACCCAGTTACTGGGTTGTGGAGGTCAGATAGGCAGTCACTCCATGTAAAATACTGGTATTCAGCTGCATGCGGTTAGACCGGAAGCCGACCCCACATAGTTGGAAAAAGGCTAGGCAGATAGACTTTAGGACGCTGAACTGATCGTCAGTTACATATCAGGGAGCACGACAGTGCCCCCGCCGAGACGAGCCAAGCGAAGCGCAAGGGCACTACCTACCTTTTCTCGAAGCGCTTCGTCGTTTTTTTTTATTTCATTATTTCTCCTTAACATAGGATATGTTACTTTGCAAAATTAGGAGATCCTTGACTAATCTTGTGACATCTAAATGGTCAAAAGACTTCTGTAGATCGCGAGCCACAAAAATTAGTATTAACTCTCTGTTTGGGTCGGGACTGTCTGTTTGAGAAGACTTATATATCCTCCAAATTCCTGTTCGTCTTGCATATATTTTTGCGCGTTATATTACGCTTTGAAGTCCGGATTAATTCGAACAACAGTGTTTTAGCATCTTCCACTTCCTCCTCTGAAAAAGCTGTCGCACAGAATTGTGCTAGACTTTCTTCATTCATTACTTCTATTTCATTTTGCACAAAGCAAGCACTTCGCTGATCATAATATTATCTACAACTTTGATATTGTATTACTTTAGAGGCTATCACGTAGCCTCAAGGTCAATGACCACACTCGGCACCAAGAAAAACGCTTGTAACACCCGCCAGCCGGTATACGAAGAGTTTTGCGCATCAACTGTGACGGTTTTTTAACGTTTGCCGATGTAACAACGTAATTGCAAAAGACCAACACGTAATTTTGCCGTTAAAACTGAAATTTTGAGAGTTGAAATTCCTCTTTTTGAATAGATATGTAAAATTTTTCGGCGGTAGAAGAATCAATTAAACGTAACCTACTTATGACCCACTCACAACGGAAGATCCCGCGAAGACTATGACATCCCGCGCCATGAACTGGATGACAGCACTATAGAGGCGTAAATATTGTATTGTTTTACGTTCGTTTTATGGTATTGGCATAATGGAGGATCTGGGAGTCACCGCATACGAATTGTGCAGATTGACAAGCCTTATTGCTGAGTTCCTTTCGCGTAAAAAACTTGATTTCAATTTGTGTGTCGAACAATTTCAGACGATTTAGCGATTATAAGGCGATTCTTCGTTTTAGGAAGATTAATTAATGTAGTAGTACTGTAATCAAATAAGTACTATACTAAAACTTTTCATTTAGTGAAATTTTCAGTTACTTACCTATAGACTACCGGTGCCTAGCACGAATTTTATTCAAATACCTAGCCCGAAGTATAAATTTTAATAGCTCTATGATAGTCATCACAAGCTAAAACAGGATATAAAATTTAAAATAAAAAAAAACCACGTTATGTAAACTAATATTTTAAAGAGAAAATAATAGATTTTTTGGGTTTGTTTGTAATGGATAAAATTAAAAAAGACTTACACGATTTTAAAAATTCTTTCACATAGGTATAGAAAGCTACATTATCAGCGAGTAACATCATAACATGGGCTATTTTTTATCGACTTTCACGCGAACGAAGTCGCAAGCGGAAGCCAGTATTCTTATAAACTTGTGTTCCAAACCATTTTAGATTCAATAAGTTGGTAAACTGAAGCAGCACTCACAATCACAAAATTGGATCGCGACCGCACTCTTATTCAAATTGTTTCGCCCTTTTTTAATGCCCACAGTTTTATCCCTACGCGTTCATAATACCATCCCATCGTCTTCAAAACACCACAACAAAGCAAACTTTTCAAGCGAAGAATTGATCAACTGGATTTTGAGTGGGTAGTTTTCTACGGAATAATTTAGGCTGTGGTGTTGAGCAATATTCGGTTGTAAAGAACTGTAAATGTTGTACAGTTTACGATCGTCCAAAACTGACGTTTACTCATGTTTTGATTTATGAAACCGCTACAGAGGATCTCCTTTGTCTGTTGATTGTTCGATGGCGCTGTATCGAGTCAGTAGGAGGCTAAACTCCGGTTTTTTATTCCCTTAACGTTATTTGCCAACGATCTTTTATCTGGTCGTCTTCGGAATGAATTTTCTTTATGTTTCCCACAAATAACGAAATGGCTGCGAACAATAAAATCGTAAAAGTTTGCGTCTAATTTACGTCTAGACTGTGATTGGATTTAATATATTTTTTGGATTGTATTGTCCAGCCCATAAAATTACTTTCAAACAATTTTGTGAAAACAAATCAACGAGTTCTAAGCAAACCAAAATGTTCGAAAGCATCTAAACATGGAATTTGTTTATATGTATGTACAATTAATATCTATGAACGTAGGTATATAGGACGGATATTTATCAACAACTTTAAGAGGAACCCATATCAATTTCAAGACCATACAGCCAACAGTGTCAATAAAACCACATACACTTGACACCGCCACATCTTGAGATTGCAATAGACATTTAATTGTAGCAACAACTGTCGAGTGTGTCTGAAGTGTCGGGCGGTAGCCGCTGATTTATTGTAATCAACGACAGATACGCGCGGCGGCATCGCTGTGACCCTCCGTACGACGTACTGTGTAGTACACTAGAGATTGGAGAAATTGGTTAACATCAATTAATTGACTATGTTATTGGAAAGACACTTGAGAAAGGACTTCGTATTGCTTCAACATGTTCCTGCTTGATTAACTAAAATAGGTAGGTAGAACATATATTTGGTATGAGTTTTCACTTAAGTAAATTATGGTCTACGAAAATTGTGATTTGAGAACGACGTTATTTTGTACAAACACGCGCTCACTAATTTTCACAAACTGCCTTCTTGAGTTTTTGGGTAATAACGAGAACGATGGTTGTATATTCTAAAACGACTCACTTAGGATATGACCATGATGTTTGCAAGTAAATCTCACGGGAAGAAAAACAGCCAATCCACGTGAACTACATTTTTATTACCAGATCAATATGTAAAACTGGTTCCTAAAACCACAGAATTTATTATCACTACTTTTATTCCTGTCCTTTATAGGTCAATGAAAAGGGAGGAATAAAAATTTTATTTGTCCATTGCGGAGTAATCGCGGCGTATCGCGAGTTTATCGCGCGATATAGCGGGGTATAGCGGGCGTGCCGCAGGAGTATCGCGTCTGTGTGTGACGTTTGGGCGGCTAATTGGGCCTCGATCAAATCGAGCAGTCGACGATACCGCGCGGACGCACTGTCACTTGTGTCTTAGTGTACGATTACTAATAAGACGATTTATGCTATGGAGGCGGCAGTTTTCCTTGAGTAGGTCTAAACTTATTTAAAAAAATATTAATTTCCAGTTATAAATCCAATTACCAACCACGGTGATTTCAGGACTTTCTTTCTTTAGCCTTTTCTTTGACAGGCTGGACGCTGGTGATAGTTTCAGTATCGCATTTTGACTCGTATCGTAAAACCGTATTGTAAAATCGTGTCATAGACAATAAGTTAATCTACGTATCCGAAAGTATAACAGCAATCGTTTTAAATTACAAATCAACTATGAATACTTTTTAAGAAACGAACGACGAATGTAATCAAAGCAAAAGGAGTATGTAAGGATGGAGGGTGGCGTTCTGTAGTTTCTGGCCACCTCCACCATGGGAAAAGGCGTTAGTTTGTTTGTATGTGTACTTTTAAGGAACTATGATTTGTTACCGCTAGCTACCACATCCATATCCTCTGACATCAGGGCCACGTATCGCCAAGTCAGCGCCATAAATAACTTATAGCGCTAATCCGATACGCGGTGATTTGTTGCTTATTTACTTATTTCGGCCTATTTACTAGCTAACCCACTTGTTAACGCACACTCGTACTCACTGTATCTCCTCTAACAAATAGCTTTATATCAATTGGAAGAAAAAAGAAAATTATGCCTGTACTTCTAGGTTTTGGGAAAATTTAACCTTTTTGGTGAATTCTCTATTAATTGCAGTGCAAAATCGATTTACATAGGACTCGTAGTTTTTTCTGCAACTAATTAAACAACTAAATTAAAAATTAATTGACGTCCCTACTTACGCAACTTCGTTTTATTTGCGGATGAACGAAGTAAGAGCCGTCGCCGAGTGGCCTACATTCACTGCACATGGCTCGATATCCCATCTCTTTTTAACGCCGATAAACAGCACACATAAATTTCTTATTTATAATATAATAAAATTTATAACCGCCATAATCCCCGACAAAGCTCACAGTAAGACAATCTCTTATTAACAATTCCCTAACAGCACGTCTCGGCTTCATGTTTTTTCGTCAACCTGGCTTAAGTAACCCGAATAATTTGATGGAAATATCGCCTTTTGCGGTATGTAAATAAGAATGAGATTCGTTTAACTTTTTAGGGTGAAAGTAAATAGTAATGCTCAATAACCATCGGCATAAATAGTATTAACAACAATTGATTTACATACAAATTGCTTTAGACAATATTGCTGACAGAATGGCGCGCGTGACGCGTTCCACACATTCTGCGGGGCCACGAAACTGACGGCGAGTGGGGAACCGGCGCCTTAGGTGTTACCTACAGCACCTGTACATAAACGGCTAAGGAAACCATCGTACGGTAGCTCAGATACAAATATACACCTACAACATAGCTCCTGCTCCTACTACGCATCAGAATCTATGCCTAGCAAGCCAATTTCAATTGGCTACGCAGAATTAACTACCTACATTTATGTGTCTTAACTTAACCTACGTCTATATTTTTATTTAAGGCAACACAATATTAAACCTCTTCTCTCGCTGGAATAAGAGCTTTTCAGTGAAACTGCTTCACGAAAACGTTTAACCACTCGCCATTTTCGTAGCTTCGTCACAAAGAGCGCAGTAACTCGAAGCATACGTGAGGGTGTCGTGTGTATGAGCATGCATGAGTATGTGCGTGTGTATGTATGGGTGTCTGTGTGTGTGTCGTACGGCAATGTATGAGAATAAGAGCACCTGATTGCGCGTCTGATTGAGACGGCGACTGTTTATTTTTATTGGAATAGTAAGCGCGACTGGATTACCTTCATACAATCTCCAGAGGGGAGTGTGCTTCATAAGTTCAATTTACTTAAGTAATGTATTGGAAAATACGGCACGAGCCGGCGATTTAATTTATTAAGTTTGATATGAAACGCTTCGGAATATTGCTCTAAGCTTGTCTATTGAGCGCTTTACTATACGTAGACGCTTTCAGCTTAGTTAAAAGTGAAGAGGTTTTGCTACAATAGTTTTACCATCACCCAAAATACTTTTTCTACAACTTACAGGATTTAGTCAGACTGTGAAAGATTTTGCTTTTTCGAAATTGCTGAAATACAGATGACTATTCGGAAAATAAATAGGAATCTTATCCATCGATCAGTGATCACAATAATAAATAATACACCCATTCAATATAAGCTAGTTTTGATATATTCATTGACGAGCTTGGCACTTGCCACTCTAACCCGACAATTTATGAAGATTTCTTCAAGCAATCGGCTACTTGAACTAATAAGTGTGTTATGGACAATACAGACGTACATATGACGCGACCACGAGAGGAGGCTGTCTCTATGCAAATATAATAGGCTTTATCTAAGCTTTCATTTCGACTAGGTACGATGCGATACACGGATGAGACCGCGGCTGTAGCGTTAGCAAAACAAATGACAGATTTCAAAATAAAACACAATCATGTTTTAATTGCATAAGCTTGTTCGAAGTAACAGTTGAGTGTTATTGAGTAACAATTGTTCAAGAGAAGTGATCCAGGAGGAAATGTGGGATGATGACTGTATATGTATTCTAGAAATAAAGATTGAGGAACCTTCATTAATTCAGATAATTTCTAAATCTGCTGAACACTAAAGGAGAAAATTTAAATGAATTGGAAACAAACACACACAACAAGTTACAGTCAAAAGGTAAAGGTAGGTACGCGAGAGGATTGTACTTTTGTTTTTGGAACAAAGTTTGAATGTAGGGGTTAATCTCCGGAACTACCAGTTGGATTTGAAAAATATTTTTTGCATTGGATAGCTCAATTTTTGAGGAAGGTTATAGGCTATGTAACAATACGCTACGACGGAGGAGCCGAACAAAACTTCGTCACGCGGATGATTTCGCGGGCAGAAGCTAATACATAATATACAGTGAAAGGAACTTGGTTCCAACCGGGTGTCCCACGACACCTCGCGACTTTTTTTTTATTAGTATATTTAGTTAAGTTTGTGATCTTCCAGTGCAAGTCCAAATAAATAGATACTTTTTCTTTCTTTCGAAAAGGTGTGAGTACAGAAACAGCAAATGCCACCACATTTTCTCTCGTAATAACATTTACAGCCACATATACACAAATACACATTTGCTAGACAGCAACCAAGCAATTTCCTCTGCTGTCGCTACCGGCTATCTTCCCAAAAAAATAATATGAACATTCATTTTTTCATAGTTATTACGTCTGGGTACATACAGCCTGTAGGTACGGCTAATAAAAACTTACGACTACCCGCCATTTGCGCATGATACACGACTATTGTGGTTTAGTCAAATTCTCCTAATCAACAATATGTTACCGTGTAATAGTCTATATCTTGTGGGACAGATCGCTATAGTATGGTAATAGGAACAACTTGCTACTGGAGACCATTCCGCGGTTATCATACACTAGTTAGTTCTCTATAAATAATACTCTTATTAGGCCCCGCATATTGTGAGTCTGTAGTTTATTAAAAATATGTGGAGGAGGAATTGCTTTGAGCCTATGATGGTGTTATTTCTTCTTGGAAGACCATTAACAATATCTCTAAATAGGCAAAGTCGTATGATAAACAAATTACGTTAAAACCCACACTAATATTACTTCTAAGCAAGGCTTCATTACAGAATTCATGATTTTCATTCCATTTAATTTTCTTCTTGCAAAGAATGATAAATCATTTTCCTTCTTTCGCAGAACTCTTAAGTATAGGTAAGTATTTGTATATTATTAGCATAACACAGCTTCCGGAGATAGGTGCGCGGGCTCGTAAAAAACAAAGCTTTTTCCTCCCAATTTCTCCCTTCACCCCCTTTCGTCCTCCTCCTTTTTTCTCGTCACAAATCAAGCGGATCGCGTTTATTTAATATTTGCCCCCAATTAATTTACATAATCCTTGTCAAGTACAGGTCTCGACGCCACTTCCATGAAATATTGAGTTCTTCGTCTACGTTCAGATCGTGGAGTTTTTCGATTTTATAAAGGTTAAGTACAAAACTTGTATTGGCTAAGTTGTTTTGAAAATCATAAACACAAACGTCTTGAAAATCCAAATTCCAAGATATTTTTCAAAATGTATGTGCGAGTCAATAAATATCGTTGACGGAGTCGCCTACCGGTTTAATTTTTTTTTGGAAAAGCCTCAAAATTATAAAATTACCCACAGACACATATCATAACATCACGCCTGTATTCCTGAAGGGTTAGGCAGAGGTGTGCCTATAGTACACCCACATTTCGCCAGTTATGTTTAAGTGCCATGTAAATCCAGACTCCGGACTGCTACGAAATTCCAGATAGAAAAACCCAATAACACTGCCCAACCCAGGAATTGAACCCAGGACCTCATGTTTAGGAGCAGCGCTTACGACCACTAGACCAATGAGTCAGACTGAGGCACAATTATATACCTACTATAGTATTTCATAATGATACCTATTACAGTTCACAGATACCTAATAGGTACTTAAACCAACAACACGAGAGGATGTAAAACTACCCCATTACAAAAAGAATTAAACATTTTCGAAATATGCAAAAAAATAATAATTTGAATTAAACAAATGATCAACCATTACAGGTATGAACATCGTGGATGAACAAAACGGACTTTTGTTCGTCCGACATGAATATTAACGGACGCAGCGGCGTGTGAACCTAACCCCCCCCCCTCTTTCACCCTCACTCACCCCCAACTCGTGTAAATCTACATAATTCACTTTTTATCGATATCGCAGGATATTATCGAGGTGGATAGGTATTCAAATTACTGTTTGATTTATTCATAAAAAATATTATTGTATGAAGGTAGCTCTATTGGCACTCTTTTTTAGATGATACAGGTATTTACCTAGGAAAACATATTAGTTCAAATATTTTAAATCATGTTACATAAACATGATTTAAAATGTTTTCTAGAAGGACAAGGACAAAAAGTTAATAAATACCAACATGGACATGATCTACCTGGCTGTCTAAAAGTAAAATGTCTCAAATGTATTTTAATATTTAAACAGTATAAATGTTAATGAAACAACATTAAACTTGGAATAAGTGTTTCCATTAATCGCTCGTAGCTGGACGACTATAAATTAGTGTGGGGCCATAAATTCGGCGACGGTGACGCGCCGCTGTCCGCCCCCCGCTCCGCTCGTGCGACTGCTCACAGCTAGAACGCTGAACGCCACATTAATTCATTACGCCTTGTATTGTAAGTGCGGTAAGAATGCGAAACGTTTTTGGAGATTTTATAAATGAATTTAAAGGTTATTTATTACCTATGAATGTTTATGGATAGGATTAGAATTTCTCCTATCATTATGGGATCATCTATGATCTCGAGTCTACTAATTGCATCATCGATCAGTTTTTACACTGACTTATAAGTCACTTTTCTCACTCTTGGATCATTTAGCTCCCTTCAAAATGGTTGAGCTGAATGGTGCTAATCCATGCGTCAGGTTCGTAAACGGGCGCCGTCAGTACTGGTCGTCTTTTAGCTTTTTTTTATTAGGGATGCTTTTAACGTTCTGCATCGTTCTCATATGTATTTAAATTTCAACATGAATTATGTAACCAATATTTTGTAACCATGTTTTGATTTAAAAGAGTGTCCGTGGAGTTTCTTGCCCGTTTTTCTCCATAGGTACACTAATGGGTAACTAACTTCATCTTTCTGACTGACCAACCCCTTGACAATTCAAAAGTGCCTGTAATTGGTTAATTTGAAATAAATGCTTTGAGTTTAAGAGTTTGAAACTTCAAAAGTTCTTTCATGAGGACATTTTTCATAATTTTTTCACAAATGCTTATTGCACCTTTCATGCGTGCATGTTCGTAATAAAGTAAGCTTACTAGACCCAACAGTCAATGAGGCTGTAAGGTAGACCTTACAGCCTCATTGACTGTTGGGTCTAGTAAGGTTGGTTTATCACGAAAATGCATCGGCCAGATACACAGTTCTGTCCGAGTGCAGCGTCTTAGAAGGTTTTAATATTAATTGCTGTTCGGTTCCTCGGGCAAACCTCCATGTTTCCTGTCAATTTGCCTAAATCAAACGCGAACATAACATATGGCTCCGCAGCCACAAACTACTTCGTTTTTGCAGTAGTGCGGTCATTTGGCTCCGTTTTAGATTCCCTCATTAAATCTTGGCTTAAGGTTTACTTAGGGAGTTACTTAGCTAATTTATTGGTTAGGATATAGCTTTACTTTGCTGCAGCTGCAATTATACTCTCTTTAATTGGTAAGTAAAGGTAATTTTGCGAAGGAATTTTGCATGCGAGACTACTCAACGTGTAAGTATCATGACAAGGTAAAAGGTATGGTCGGTCAAAAGTAAAATTAAGTAGAAAGGTGAACTAGCATCTCACACGTGTGTTTGCTACCAAAACCTCTAGTTTCTAAAACAAAACTTAGAAATAGCCATTAGTTAGTGATCCACGAGTGTGTCCCCTCGCAGGAAGGCTACATATACACGATACTACTGCGGTGTTATATAAATTACACGGAACACAACACTAGTGACACCGTGCCGGGCTCGCGACTACTGTGGACTTCACTCCTTCAGAGAAGTTTTTATAAAGTCTAAACTGAAGTAACCAGGTCAATGACAGGTAAAAGCATCTTTGACGAACAGTTAGAGGAAGGGAGTGTTTACTCTGCGGACTCGTAAGTACTAGCTTGTTTGCTTTGCTTTTGTGAAACATGTAAGTACTATGCCTGATTGCCTGCTCTCCTTATTGGAGACTGCGATGGAAGATTTGGTTTATGTGTTTTTTTTGTAAAAATCATTGAATGACACCAACACCACAGTGATAACTATAATGCAAAAACTTATCAGTCTTCAAAGCATCAATTTTAGAGAATAACTCAGTTTGAACTTTACCTTTAAGACTGAATATTAATTCTGAAATAAGTTAATTTTGAATGCAAAAGTCAATAACACTCATAAGATTAAATTAAAGCGTAGAGAAAGTACGAAGTTCGTGATCACAGTAGTGTTCCGTGCAAGAGGTCCACCGAAGCCGAAATAACCCGATGTGAAAATTAAAACTGCATTGTGTAGTCTTTGTTATTCCGCGCTCGGTTATATCCGTACAACTAACCGCCCGATGTACTCGCTCTCCTCCGACATAAGAAAGCGCAGAAAACCAAGTCCTCACATGGAAAATAAATTTACATCCAACAAATCAATAGGTTTTTGGTAAAACAAAACGGTATGGTAATGAACTACCAATTTGCTTCACGAGCGATCAACTGGTCGCTCCGACCAAGTTTATGTTATTGCACCATTGAGCCACGTTTAATTCTGTAGGAAATTCACAGGCCTTGTCTAATGAAACGTCAAACATAATCTAGATACTGTTCTCAGGTAACAATAACAATTTCACCACCCACCACCCTTGATTGGCTTCCTATCGAGTGGACCTTTTGTAATATTTGCTATGGGCGAGTGGTCCTTCTGCACCCATCCATTCCGTGACCCATGTTTATTTAGAGACAACTTTGTAGCAGCTTGGCCGTTATAGATAAATTAAAGTGTTCTGGTTAACGATTAGCCGCTGTAGTCTTTGTGGAACGGGTACTTACATTTTATGTTTAAGACTTGTACATCAGCTACACGGTATTCGTGTCATCTGCTTACGGCGAAAACTATAATGTTAAATAGTTAGGTGTTATTATTGGGCCTTGGCAGAAATAGATGCGGAATTCCAAAGAATTCCAAAGAGATGACTTTGAAGTTATAATGAGAAAGATATGAAGATTTGAACTAGTCATCATTGTCATCTGCCCAGCCTTTTCCCTAGTATGTTGGGGTCAGCTTCCAGTCTAACCGAATGCAGATTTAAACTACAAATTGTAGAAATTAATATTCGCGATTGTGTTAACTTCTGAGCTATAATGAAAACTACTACTTACTTTAAAAGCGTCAGTCGTAGAAACCTCTAAGCACAATCGTTAAATTCCATCTTCTGCCAAAAGAATAACGAAAAGTACATAATAATTAATTAATTCTGCTCCGAGATTTAAATTTTTAATCCTAATGTACTTCAATCGCGTTGTTTTGTTGCATAGCCGGCGCCCGGTCCGTACGCCGCCGCCGCGCCGTCCGCACGACACGACGCGGTGCGGCGTGATTCGATGCGGTGCGGTGCGGACCGTCGCTTTACTTAATTTATTAGTCGCGATCGTGTCGTGTCGCCTCTTACTTCCACCGCGTCGCATCGCCACGTACTCTTTCTTATTTTTTTAGCTAAACCCACTCGTAATGTTTTAATTCTAGTTTTAATCTAAATCAGTTTGTTTAGTTAAACGTGAGTTACTTTTAAATATGAGTTTTTCTGAACCACTACTCATTTTAATGATACAACATAAAGTACTGAAAAAAGCCTGCGTATTGTTTAGTGTTTCGATTCAAGCTTGTAATGTAACGTAATACATCGTCATACGGTCCACCTTTGAATAGAAAGCTGCTGAAATATTTGTCCGAACCCCAACGTATAGGAACATGTACTTGATAGCATACCTAACCTTCTTTGCATCTTAAGCCTTAATACTAACAGGCTTAAGACGGGTAAATGTACGTTACCAATTAACAGCAGCAGGTAGAACGGACACTGCCCCTAATTGTAATTTATGCAAAGACCAAATGAAGCAAAGTCCCGAATCAAAGACTGTCCGGATCCTGTTCAAACAAGTGAGCAACTAACTGCTGCGGCTATTTGACTAATTGGCGACCTCTTAACAACGCTAAGAAAGTTCCGTTAGGCCGGGAGTACAGAGGAAAGCGCCCACGGTTCGATTTATGTAACTTCTAAAACGTTGATGATGATTTGAAAATAATTAAACAGACTTTAAATAACATTGGGTATTTTGATACAAAGTCACGCTCCATGTATCCCCTTGGCTCTCATGTATGTATAGTTCATAATTAATTACAGACCTCTTCATAATACCTACACTTTAATTTTAAAAGAGTGCTGCTTATTTTATATTTAAATTCGCGGTTGCAACACTGAATGAAAATGAGTGCACATTAAGAAAAAGTGAGCGTATGAAAAATGAGTGCTTGTGTTTGACTACTTTTCAAGAGTGCTACCGGGTTTTTAATAAAATATTTAAATGAATTGGTAAAGGAATTTGCTCTTACGTGGCCTATGTTATCATGATTAAACACGCCAAGAGGTCACGAATCAAACTTTTAACTAATCGGAATGTCCCAAAAAAATGTAAGTAGGTACAAGCAGTTGAATAATGATAAAATAAATTACATTTAATTTCATAAAACAGAGTTTCATAATTTATTTTTGTCCTCTTGTTTTTTTTCGCGGCTGTTAGTCATTGTTCATGACTTTTTAATCTATAAAATACCCAGTTTTTAAAGAATAAATTTTAGACAAAAGACCATAAATATCTTACACCAACATGACAGTCACCCTGTGTGCCCCTAACTCATCGGTGTTACGGTGAGTGAGCAAGTTGCGAGTTGAGCACAATTAGTGACAAGTACCGCCGACTCCGAGCTCCCAGTCAGAGGTCCGAGTGTCCACAAGTCCACTCTCATGTATTTGCATACGTGCCAACTTTGGCTTACATCTCAAGAAAATTACACTCGAGGACCAGGACTAACTAATATACATAAGTAGATGGATATTTCAATCTTAAAGCGTCTTCTTCTTTCACTACACCTAAGTATGTAGGAATTATAAGAATAGCTGTCTGTTGTAAAAATATTAGCCAGTCAGCAATAAGGACTTAGGTTTGTCGTGGATGCAATTTCAATGCTCTTTAAGCTGTAACTACTTGATCAATTTTAAGATAATTTTTGAACCATTACCTACTATTACAATTTGATTTTAAAACTAGAACAGCCTATATCCATCAAATACGTAGAACCGCGTCTACCTATACATTTCCCAAACCACGTCATACGACAAGTGAGTTTAATCTGCGAAGCAATCAAAGTTGTCTCATCCATATGTATCAGCGGTCATCAGCACTTCGAAGTGAACACCTACACACACCAACTCGATCCTCTGCGCTCCTGGTACACGTGGGGCAGTGTCCCCATATGTTGAGCTAGTTTTAATTGATGGCTGTTTATAAGAGCTAGCTGAAACAACCACCTAAAAGTAAGTAAAGTTCCTATGTAAACTGAATCGAGCAATCAGGTATTGTGATGATGATTTTTGGATTAAAACCATTCACTCTTGGAATAAAGCATGGGCGGGCGTTTAGGAATACTGGTATAGAAAAGAGTCATGCCAATATGAGGTAATTATTACTTACCTAAGTCTTGTTACGTTCAGGTCGTGGGTGCAACTCTGTCATCTATAAATATCGAATAATATACATTGGATGACGTAGGCAAGCACGTCATCTTGCAGAATTACCTTCTGTAATACATCCATTACCGCAGACCTAAAGACGAGACTAATTCGCAAACTACATAATTATAACGTTACTGACAGAGCCACGTAAGCACCTAATGAGCCATCATGGAGTGCGTGCACGAGTGTGACTGACGACCCACATATTCAAATGACGTGGAGTACGCTCAACAGTAGCATATTTAGAGGCGATATAATATATCACGAGACTTGTATTTACGGTGCGCTTGAAAATGTTGCTACTTTTGAAAATACTTTATTTACCTATGAATTTTCTGCAAGTTATCACAACATTACCATAGTATGTTCATACGCCTAATCTATATAAGTAGCCTAATTTCTAGAACATAAGGCTATAGATAAGGTGTAAAGGCATACATAATGGCAGATCTTTAAAGCATTTAATTTAATTAGATCATACTTGTAATTGTCAAGGAGTTCTTCAGTTAGAAAGTTTATCAAGATCAGACAAGAGGATCCAAGCTTACTCAGGTCCCAGAAGGTCCATAAGGATCCTGCTGTATATAATCTTTATACCTACCTATATTTAATGTAGGTAATCATTAGCTATGTGGTATTTGACCTTTTTTATTTACCTAATGCAAACAAATAATAATATTAACTTTTACCGGTTAATCATTACATTACATATTTATCTAAAACGGTTGCGTGATATTTCCTGAAAAGGTATTTAGTAAAATAGTACGCTTGAATGGATAAAGTACATCGAACTCCTTTTTTAGGTAAGTACATAAATGGAGTACACACAACACTTATTTATTCTCGTTTAGTTATTGCTGTTAGGTGGCTCTCTGGTTTCGCGAACACGTTAGTATCCAGCTCCAATCAGTAATGGCGCTTGAACACAACAAACGAGCTATCAATCACTACAGTACGCGTAAACAATAACCTGAATACGTCTTCTAATATACGTAGATTCATATTTGACACGCCTCTTTAAGACAAACTTAAAAAGAATTGGTAAAGCGAGCCATTGCAACGAGCAGAGCTACGACTTTCCAAATGTATTGTTAGTAAAAACGGGTCCCACTGCTAATTAAATCACAATGTAGCTGTGTTATTTATAACCTTACGATTTAGGAACACTGATAACTTAACTTTGACTTTGTCTCAGCAATACTCACAACCTCCAGCCATCAAATCCGTACAAACTGTACAATTCTCGTGTCACTCGTGCCCGGCATGAGTACAATCAGCGCGAGTTACGACCGCACACTTTTTAATCCTCGGAGCAGGGATGGCAACTTTTTAATTCGTGCCGTGTGGGACTCGACACAAACACGTCAGGAACATTACGGCAGCAATATTATTTCAGGTGAACCTTTGATTAAACAATTTATTTTGTTTTAGAAGTTTATTTACATGAGGAAAGGAGACTAATTATGTGTGTTCACAGTTTGATATATTCGTATCACCTAAACGGACGTTTCCTGTGAGGAAAACCACTGTTTCAAAATTGTATTAGGTAGGTAAATGTTATCATAAACACTTAGCTACTATTTTAGTGGTTATTCTAACGAGCACGGCGTCATCGTCATCGGTGAAATATTGTGTACCGCACCCACGTTCTCCTCTTCCTTATTCACCCGCGTGGAAAATTTTGCTAAGTTTGGCTTCAACTAAAACTTTCACTTAACGACACGGATAAAAATTTCGTATTACCGATTATTTTTCTTATATTTAATCATTTTACAGCTAGCAGCACTACTTAAGAGGCCTGTTTTGTGAACTGATAATGTTTCTATTTCAAAGTTACACAATCTACTACTTCCCTGAGAGCTCCCGCCTGGTCCCGTGACATGGGACATTAGTCCCGCGCCACCGTCCCGCGTCCCGCAGCAACCCAGTTTCGGCACACAATCGTTTTTAATCTAACGCCCGGCGCGCATTACCGAGCCACAACTTTTCACTTTTCTACACACATGTACCTAGAGTTCTAGAGAGGACGAGATTTATAGCTAGACATAAGTTAGTTGTAATCATCAGTTGTTAGACATAATCATCTCGAACAGTAGGATGTACCTACCTATTTAGTAGTTCAATCAAAACAATACCCGGAAATTTTCGTAAGAATTAAACATAGGAGCAAAAAGCAGAATAATGATAAATATTTACTTGTTTTTCGGAACTGTTTACGTGAATAAATAAACGTCACAAACTTAATCCGTACAATAACTTAAATATAGCGCGGGTCAAGGATAAAGTAAACATGCGCGACACACATCATTATATATAATGCAAACTTAAAATAATGTTGCACACTTCTCTTCCGACACCGCGTCTATCCCGACATCGTTCTGATTTATTGAAAAAATAAAATATTCTCATAGTATAGTTTTCGTCGGTTAGGTAGGTACCTTTCACCGATTTTACAGTATGTGGGTGTACATAGATACACCTCTGCCCAACCCATTGGGGAATACAGGCGTGATGTTATGTTATGTTATAGGCACTAAGGAATATTCAATTATATTACGTGTGTTACAGGCATGATTCCTATTTACCTAAAGTACCTATGGATTGTCTTTACTTTGTATCAAAACTGCAAGCACGCACCTATTGGATGGTAATTTCCATCACTTTCATTAGGCGTCGGCGGCGATAGGCGCTGCCCGTGCCCATGTGCGTGTGTGCTAGTTATGAGAGCGCGGTTCAAGGGCGAGGTGTACACGTGCGGCGCTATCGCTCCTCATCAGTGTGTTATTGCCTCATTGTCGCCTCGTGTACCTTGCAGAGTGCGGAGCGCGCGGGACAATCGTACGTATCTGCACATTATATATCATTAATAATAAGTAGGTAACTGGCGGGATCAGGAGAGTAAAAACTAACGTCAAAAACAACCGTGCCACAGTCATCAATAATAAGGCAGAGCAGTTAGAGAACCTACGATAAATTGGAGTATTTTAATTGCCTTGTTGTGTTATTCGTTTTTAACAAATACCTTCCTACGCAAATTCATTTAAAATTGTTGTATTACGTATGTACTTCCGCCCGTGTTATAACTAGCTGAATCCCATTTGTTTTTTTCCTCCGACATTATATAACGAAGTTTTTGATTACCCATTTGTTTTAAGAACAGCAGAACGTTTACAACTACATCCACTAGAAGCGCCTGAACACAATTTAAATTGGATCAACAACAACTTATATTATTTCTGTAAACTTCGTCCCCCACGTTAAAACCCAAAAGAAAATTAAAAAGTGCGATGACTTGTTTACAAACACGGTGTAGGTAGTACGTCGGTGGCGTCTTGGGAGGAACAAATCAAGTGTTTCTGTTACACAACAAGCGTATAATGGGCTGTAAAGCGCTCATAAAAACGCGAGGACAGCGCGTCAAGCACAACACCAACTTTTAGCCGCTAACAACTTCGCGGAGGGGAGGAACTTGCAAATCTGGATATGAAAGGAGTGACGGATAAAATTACAAAGAAATTTTTTTTAAAGTCCTCTCTTGAGCTAGTTGGTAGCACAGCCCGGAAAGCTTTTGAGCAAGCATATGCAGGACGAAAAGTTGACAGCTGAGTAGGTGCGGCATGATGAGAAGCACCGAAAATATACTAGAAAAGTTTCAGATAGTAGCCCCGTGACCAGTGATCCACTTTCAGATTTCCTAAAACGGATAAAACATAACATGATCTTTAGACCCGATGATTTTCGTATGATCGTGTGCGGCCTGGCGCATAACGACTTAAAGAGTCAAATCTGACAAAGAAATTGTGGGCTTTCCCTAAATCTGATGACTCTGAAAACTCAGATTTAGACAATTATTAAAAGAATGTTTTTCAAATAATTTGTTTGCTTAGTGACATATTTTGTAAAATTTTGAAATAATCACCTCTGTTTATGGTGTACTCCGACGATGTTCTAATTTTGCTATTTAACATTTAATCATTAATTTCAAGTATTATGGGCTCCCCTACAAAGTCATTTATATAGGTATCCAGAATGTTTGTATGTCGAAGATTCACAAAAAAATTATGACGTAACATATTCATTAGTCGATTCATTTATTGTTTTCTAATAGCTAGTTTATTAAAGTGTTTAATGCCCATTGGAAACAAGCAAACAGGAAATTCTTATCCTGCGCTAACACAGTCCAAGCAGTCAGTAGTAAATAAAGAAGCTTGCAAGGGTAATTGAAGGGAGTTATAGCATCGTGTGCGCAATAATACAAATAATAAAAATATTAACACATGTAAGTGTCTCGTAGCGCCGTAACCGAGCGACACGACGCGCACTCGTAAAAGTCGTATCGTGCGCATCTCATACATATACATTGGTTAATTCCGTCGATGTCAATCTGGTTAGAGGTGTGTGCAGCAGTGAAATACGACGTCTGAGCTCCGTGTGGGCCAGTTCTAGGTAGTGGTTAAAATAAAATGTTATAAATCAGATATTTCAGTCTGTCATTATAACGACTAAGCTCGCGTCAATCGTTGGCTAATTTCTTTAAATCGCGTTTCAATAAAGTTAAATAGTACTCAAATAGGTTGTATGCTCTTGTTTACCGTTCATGAGACGTGCATCAGTATCAATGCATCATCAGATAATTCAATTATCTTCGCTATTAGGAATGACAGGCATTCACCTTTCCGGTGTTGAAACATGGGCTTAAACACATAACCGTAAACTGGATAATGTTTTGATAACTATTACAAATATGATAGTTACACTATATTATGAGACGAAAAGCTGATTATCGGTTTTACGAAAATTGGAAAGAGAACGACATTGGCTATTGTCATACGGAAACTGAAAGAAAAAAACTTTTAACAAGTGGTACATACACTCATAGGTACACAATAGAGGATAAAACCGGACAAGTGCGAATTGAATTCGCGTGGTGAGAGTTCCGTATGGTAAATATGTTATCTACCATGCCTTTTATCCCAAGAACAAACTTAAAATTGTAGTTGGTAAACATGTTCTCCCATACATTCCAACTGCAAATGTAAGTTTGTACGCACAATATTGAGAGATTAATTACCAAGTTATTTTAAGACCACAGACTTCTTATAAGTTTTCCTGTAATCTATAGGTAAAGAATCATTCTCAGTAGTTTTTTTCATGATTTTAGGTTCAGTTGTTTCTGAGATAAGTGGTGGAGGAATAGTCAACATTCATCAATTTTTTTTTTATATTTTAAGTACTTAAAAAAAATGTTTATTTGAGATTTTCACAAGCCCTTTCATTTGATATGTCACATGGTACAGTTTGCAAAATATTTTTTTCTTTCTCATTTTTTTTAAATAGATTCGTTTCAGCCATAGGCATAATAACCCTATTGAAAATGGCTCTTTTTTTCAAAATAGTTTAATTATAATTATTAAAAAACTAACTAATATAACATCTATATCTACGTAATTTCCAACTTCGACCCTCTTCCGTTCAATTCAATTCAAATTCAATTCAAAATATTTTATTTCACATAAACCTACATGGGCACTTATGAAACGTCAGAAGCTTGGTGCACGGTTCCAATTGGTCGTTTCCTATGGAGAAGAGCCGGCAAGAAACTCCACGGTTACTCTTTTAAAAATAATTGGCTTTTACAATACTTTCAAACAACAGTGTTACTAGGTATGGGAGGACAGTGTAGGTCTTTCAATAAGTACCAAGTACTTAATAAAATAGAAAATGGTCAACAGGTCTAAAATCCACTAAGCCTACAGCGTTCTCACATTCACAAAATAGAAAAGAATCTATTCAAAAGATAAATAAATTAATAAAAGTAAAAACCTATTTTAATATAACGCAATTATATGATTGCTATTACAACTGTAATTCTAGCAACCAACAAAAAGCAAACCTAAAATCAAGTCTTTGACAGTACCTACGTAAAGATTGCGACGTGAGAAATTTTACCCATATTGATGGGTAAAAAAGCAGTCAAAACATACGTCACGAAAAGTTGTTTAAATATATTTCTGTTTTTGAATGAGCGTTATAAGGCGTGCACTTTTGGTTTTTCCAAATATTTTGTAATTTGCCCCCGAAAAGTGACCCTCATATTCAAATTTCATTTATTTAAATCACACGTTCGTGTTTGAGTCACTGAAATTCATTATGTGTACCAAATTTCAACTAAATTGGTCTTGTAGATTCAGAGCAAATTGGCTGTGACAGACGGACAGACAGCCAACCAGACAGACACACGAGTGATCCAGAAGGGTTCCGTTTTTTCATTCGGACGTTCAGAACCCTAAAAAGTACATTTTTTCAAGCAGATAAAGGGGGAATGGTCATCAAAATTAATTACCTACAAGCTTTCTACTATTAGTCCATTAGACACTGTTTATTATTTTCCTGGCAGCCCCACACGCATGGTTCTGCGCTCGCAAGTGGCCGGTCACTGGCCACTGTACTCGGATTATGTCAGTAATCGCTGTGATTAACTGACAATCAGCAATATACTCGACTATAGATAACTGTTTGATAACAGTGCGGGTTTATATTAACTCCGTCGAGTATGTAAAGTTGATGGATTTGATACTTTACATTTAAGCATTTGTATTTGGCTGGTGCAAAAAAACCCACTTCAGGGGGCCTACCACCAGCTCATAATGCAGTATTATTTTAATATTACCTCAGTGTGGGAAAGAGATGAAGCTCTACAAGACGTATAGCTCCATCTCTTTCTTCCACTGGAATAGTATTAAAATAATATTGCTTTTGAGCTGGTGGTGGGCCCCCAGTTCTATGTTAACTACTTGAATACGATTATATTGGGAAGCATCAAACCTCAACCATTTTAAATTAAATATATTAGGTTAATCGTTTCATCGCATCGACGCGTTTGACTACATTTGCACGCCATAGCATAACAATATGGCAAACATGTCTGAACCTGTATTTTTTTCATGTGTTATCCTGCATGCACGTTTTGATTCTTCTATGTGTACACATGTTTGGGCAAATAAATATATCTTATCTTATCTAGAACAAACACGAACGAATTCCAAAACAAAACATTTTCACAAAATAAACAACCGACTTCGACTTCTTCTTTTGCAGTCGGCTTTTATAAAAATATAAATAAATTGGTTTTGTGATGTTTTTTTTCCCCTTTGACACCCGTAGCTCGTATCAATTAACCAGGCCATAACACTTACACATATCAGTCCATATTCTGAAAATGACTGAATCAATTTTCATGAAACTTGCACTGTTCCCTAAGTTGAAGTAAACGCCAATAAAAAAATGGTCACAATCCGTTTAATATTTTCGAAGAAATGCGTGAACAAACATACATACACCTATAAAATTTTGTTTTGTTTAGAAGCTCTAATAGATTATCATATGTGATTGCAGTTCCTATAGTAATATTACGTACATACGAAGAGAAAAAACCAATTTATTTAAAAAATCACCGGTATATTGAAATCATCAAACAAATAAAAAAGTAATTTGATTGGAGCACACGCAGAAGAAATTGATCTGATCACAGCATCTTTGGTGAGGGGAGCGGTGCAAATATTTGGCGCGCGTAATAAAATCATATCGGATACCTGCCGGAGCGCCGCCGGAGCGCCGCCGGAACGAAGGAGAACGGCGAAGAGAAACGACTACATTTATTAGATATGTAGGGGTGAGTGTGCGTGCCAAAACACGCTGAGATTTAGTTGTCAGAACTCAGGTAAAGATAATAGAAAATCTTTGAGGTTTCCTGAGAGTTTGGGTGGAAAGAAAGAAAAGGACAATATGTTAAATAGTGTATGTTAGGAATTGAGGTTGGTATGTAACAATCACAAAGATATGTAGTTTTTAGTAACGAGGAGACTAAACTTCAAAAGATTAGTAGGTACGAAACCGTTAGTTGGCGACGCTTCATTTCCAATCTAACTTCTGTATCTACTAAAAAAATCTCTAAGCTGTGTGCTTATTTTACTTCCTCAGTTTCAACTTGTTACTTATAAGCCTTAAAGCGACATTCACAAACACCTGTCTTTGCATTACAAATTGAATCGTAAAACCAATTTACGTACAAACACTTACACAAACATCATTCAATTACAATAGCACCTTCAATCGCTACGGAGTGCTACGAGCAGCTACGAGCCGCTACGAATCGCTACGAGATGCTACGAGTCGCAGTGAATCGTTTGTATTAGCGAACAAAGTGTACGGTTGATTGTGCCGGAACCTCGCGCAATTTATGTTTGCTCATCGTGAGGTGTGCGCTGTTCGTTACTACCCTCGTACACAGCGAATGTAGTTTCAGTAAAACAAAAATATACCTTGCCAATCCCTTTGATTTAAATTCACTCTTACTCGTTAATCATCGAAAGTGTGCTAAATAATAATAATACATTTATGCGCTACCTAACTATTTCAAGTCATGACAAAGCTTTTGCAGTTTGAATTTTTACCTATAAAACAATATTATGTTTAGATTTTTCTTAAATCTCTTAAATTTTCTTAAGTCTGTTACTCAATGTTTTGCCTTTTTGCTGAACTGTGACACAAATAGGAAAGTTTATAGGTACTTAATATGCATATTTAATCTATGATTGCATCTCGATGAAATCAAACAGCAGTTGACTCTCTGTACCTCCCGACACTGTGACCACGGGTGAGTACCGGTGCGCAGTGAAAATGACTCAATTTACACTTCAATCCAGGTTCTTGCTTGCGGCCATTTTTGTACAATAAGGCGCTCGTTACGTCACTCCCACGGCGCTGTGTCGCTGGCGGCTGATTGGAATCGCGACGAAAGCACCCCACGCAGCAGAAAACTTTCATTAATGCGCACATTAAAATTATACAGAATTACAATGTTATAAATATACGTTGACATGGAGAAGGACAATTAGTTAATTAGGTACTCTGTAACACAACACATAACAGTCAGCTTACGTGTAGGTTCTGAACACGAGTCGTAAATTAGTGTTGTCGTTAACATTACGTTTTGCAAAGATAATGTTATAGTCATTTATCGCAAATTTGTTAGTCATCGCCTTTGATACTCATGGAAAAAGCTACTTTCCTGTGACGGTAAATAAGTAAACAAACAGTTAAAGATTTGTATTTTTGTCATCATTTGATGCTAATTAAGTAGCGCCTTAATTTTAAACGCATTAATAAAGCATGATAAGAACAACGTTTAGTAATTTTATTTAACGACATCATAAACACACTTGACACGTCACTTCTAAGAGTACACAATATATTTATCTCCTTATTTATTTAAACGACTACTAGAGCCATTTTAAGATACATTCAAAACAAACTATACTATCTATTTCAATAAATAAACCCTTCTAGGACGATATCTCACAAAGAAGTCCCCATTAATGGACATAACACCTTTTCATAAACTAACCCTCAAGCGTACGTCTCTAGAGGTGACGAACACTCCCGCGCACCTGTTCCCATTAAAATTTCAATTACGTGACGAGTCTTGAGTGAAATGGAAAACAGAAGGTGTACTCTTCTGCGACAGCGATCTTCTTTATGAATGACTAAAGATTTTTTTGTCTTCTGACTGGACACAGGCAAAAAATAGATACTTCTTTTTATGCTGTGTAAGTTTATTTTGTGATTGCCATGCTAACTCTTTAGTCGCAATGCTCTAGTTTATTTAACTGTTGTCTGTGGTTGGTTATTAACACGGATCGCGTTCCTAGGTACCTTCTTATATACCCACACAAAATGATATTTGGAAAACCTAAACCTTCTTAACTTACATCTTGATCTTCTACATCTACACTTTGTACTTGTACCTACTTGTGTTAGATTCAAAATGAAGCAATTTTAGTGATGGATTTTCTCCTCGCTCAGCTCTGGTAGCAAGCCAGCCTCAGAATGGTCCTTCTGTATCACCTCCTGAGGTGCTAGCGCCGTGGGATTAGTTGGCAAACATTACTCGTGACGCATTTATTTATGTGCGCTCTCGTTTTGTTTGCTTTACATCACCGCTCCGCTGAGGTACACTCCCCGCGCCGCGCCACGCACCCAGCAAACGATGTTTACTTCTATTGTTTTTCTGTTTATACTGAAGTTCTTTGTATTAATGTAACTAAGGCGAGATTAGAGGTTTTAATTAGAATAAGGAACGTGCAGTGACTACGATGGTTGCTGTAAGTAACCAGTAAGTTGTTGTTCAAAATCCGAAAATAGTATTGTCAATCTCATTACTTATTTTTCTGGGATAACACAATATTTTTATGGGGGTTGACTAGGTGCGCTTTCAGCAACACTTGGTCATCAAACTCAACAAACATCGTGCCACATTAGGAACACGTCGGTATGATCACGTCATGATTGTGTTTGCACTTGAGCCCCGTCGTCGTCACGGAGCACAACCGTCATGTCCTCATGTTACACAGTTTGTTCAGGGTTACATTTACAGCACGCACGTGGCCGGGTGGCTGTGTGGTCAGGTGTCTTGTCAAGCCTTATGTGTTTAACCCTTTAGATGTTAATCATGGTTATTACAGTAATCGATATACAAAGTAATAC
Source organism: Agrochola lychnidis (assembly GCA_963680765.1). NCBI lineage: Eukaryota > Metazoa > Arthropoda > Insecta > Lepidoptera > Noctuidae > Agrochola > Agrochola lychnidis. Next base: position 26,866,034 of record OY796856.1, read on the forward strand.
GTTGTGGGTTCAAACTTGGGCAAATACCAATGTGACTTTTTCAATTGAAATTTACTTTTTAAGTTTATCTTAGTCATCACTGACATCGGTGACGAAAACATCGAGAGGAAATCTGCACTTTGAATTAACATTTAGAGGTATGAGGAACAGCGTGAAAAGTTCACTCATCCTCTATAAAAAAGGGAGGATCCTCTGACCAGACGGGTGTTGTGTCTGGTGGGCAACTGCCTGACGATTGATGTCAGGACGTGATATATATACTCGTCGTGTTTGTTGCGTGACGACAGTGTGATGTGTCGCATGTGGCGTTCTAGATGCCGCCACAAATATAAATCTGAAATCGCCAAACAGATAGAGAAATTTTATTATTATAGGTATATTAGAGAAATCTTTTCGTCATCTTTAAAATGTCTTTCGAGATACTAACACAAATGCTGTTTAAAAGTCCAGAACTTTCTCTTTCTCAAAACACGTTCTCTTCACCCGCGTTTTGGTCCTTCGCTCCAAAAGGAGTTCAAATTCAAATGTCCGTATTTATGCAAGAGCAATACAATCGGGAGGGGATTGCGAACAAAAAGTGTATGTGTAAGTTATGCTAAGCGTGTCGGGACCGCGGTGTCGATGTCGGCCGAATGGTCCTCGTGTCGCGAAAAACTGAGACAATTCTCACCGCCCACGGACTGTTCCTGGTTCGACATTTAGCGTCTGGAACTGTTGGAAATATAATTTAAAAAACGAATTATATACTTTTGTAACAATGTTCTTGCTGTTTGATCTCGTTTCTCTTTAATCTCACCATGTCTCATCTTTCATGCCTCATGTCTAGGATTTTCCGGATCGCTAAGGATCAAAATAGTTAAAATATTTTATAGTAACAGATAAAAAACTGTTTTTAGGGTTCCGTACCTCAAAAGGAAAAAGGGAACCTTTATAGGATCACGTTGTAATCGGTCGTCCATCTGTCTATCAAAAACCTTTTTTCAGGAATGCGTGGTAGTATCTACCTAGTTGAAATGAATAACCAATGCGTAGGTCTACGGTCCAGTGCGCAATAAAAATATACGGCCATTTATGCGACATATTTTGATACTCGCAAATAAATCAAAATCCCGTTGACCTAGAATCACGGAATTTGGCAAGAAGCAAGGTCTCACAGCAAAGGTAAAAGAAAAGTCCGTAAATCGTTAATTTGTAGGTTTATCAACAAATACTTTTTTTACGATTACAATCATACATTGCAGTTGGAGAATTGATCGTGATGTATATCGATGTATGAGGCAATATTTTTTCAACTATAATACAGTTTTTGGGATAAATTCATCCCAAGTATACGGGATCCTATATTGTGTGTGATCCGCCACGCACTTGGCCGGTTTTTTAATGGTAGAACTTACAAGTTTTCACCGTCAATTAACGTACCGGAAAGTTAGAATCAGATGGAGGAAGACTTTGCATGAGAAAGGATCAGAAAAGCAAAATACTATATCCAGGACCACATCTCTTCTGCCACCTGTCTCCCTGATTCCTCTTGCCTAGTACTTTGCTTATTGCCTTTCCATAGAACTTGCACAAACGGTAACACACCGCATCAGCGGCGTGCGGGCGCAGAGGTCAACCCTTCAGACTCGCGTGCCTAAGACGGCACCTCCTTTTCCGTGTCGCGCACCCGCTGCCGCCGCCGCACGGTTAAGAGCACAAAAAATGTATGCGATGCGAAGGTGACACCCGTAGCGGTCGCGGGGTTGAGTGGCCGGCCACTTGGGCCAGTGTGTAGACGTGCTTGTATATTGATCGGGTTGAATAGGTGATCAGGCGTGACTTGTGTCTAGCTCTAGGACGTCAGCATGATAGATGAGGTTTTATTCTATGATCTTAGCATAATTTTTTGTTGTTATTTAAGGTTTAAGATACGTCCAAGATTCTTTAAATAAGACGCCTATATAGCCAAGGTGACCGATGACTATCTAATTTAGGTACATTGACATGTAGATTTTACCTAGAACACCATCTATTATGAGGCATGTACAAAAAGGAAAGTTAACACTTTTCCTCCCATACATACATACGTAAACTCGCGCCTTCTTCTCATGGAGGTAGGCAGAAACTACAGAACGCCAGGTCTGTGTTCCTACTATTAGGTATCCATTATAATAGGTAATAGGAGGAATAAAAACCGGCTAAGTGCACGTCGGACGACGCACAATGAAGGGTTCCGTAGTTGGGATGAATTTATCTCAAAAACAAACTTAATATTGTAGTTGAAATACAAGTTCTCCCATACATTCCAACTGCAAATGTAAGTTTTCACGCACAATATTGAGAGATTTACCATGTTATTTTAAGACCATAGACTTCTTATAGGATTTCCTGTAATCTATGAGTAAAGAGCCATACATGTAATTTTTCAATATTTTAGGTCCAGTAGTTTAGGAGATAAGGGGGGCAAATGGTCAAATTTCATCGAATTTCAAAAATATCTTTAAAAGTATATTATTTTAAAATTACATGAAAAATATATTTAAAATTTTCGAAACAAGCCCTGTCATTTGATAGATATGTCACACGGTACTGTTAGCAAAACGTTTTATTTTTATTTTCTTGTTTGCCCCCAAAAGTGACCCTTATATTCAAAATTCATTTACTTACGTTACACGTTCGTGTTTGGGTCACAGAAATACATATATATACCAAATTTCAACTTAATCGGTCCATTAGATTCGGAGCAAATTGGCTGTGACAAACGGACAGACAGACAGACAGACACGCGAGTGATCCTATAAGGTTTCTATTTTTCCCTTTGAGATACGGAACCCTAAATAGTGTCCACTTTCTTTTCCTTTGTTTGAATTTTTAATTAGTTACCCAAAATGAAAGACAACAAGTAGGTAGAACAGCACTAACCAGTTCAGTTCTCTAACCAAGAACCTATTTAGTAAACAGTTAAACACTCGTCATTTATACCGCTACTCCTCAACCACATCATTATTCAATAGATAAAGTAAATAAACATAGAAAGGTAAGCTTTCCTTATTTACCTGTGTACATAGCCCTATGTACCTGGCGGGAGGTGTCGCCGTGTGGCCCAGGTGGCAGGTGGGCAGGTGCGGTGGGCGGGGCGCGCGGCCCACCTGCCGGCACGCCCACCTCACCTGCACAATAGGTGACTACAGGTACATAGTACCGTGTGATGGAGAAAGGGTTATAACAATAAACCGTCAGACCACAGAGAATCCATGCAGTCGTGTTGGTAAAGAAAACTTAAAACTAATAGAAGTATTCAAATAATAATCTTAGGCTAGGTAGTCTGGAGTCGAACTTCACACTATTCACGCAGTATTTTCTGTATAAAATACTTTCGGTATCCAGCCGTTCTCATAGACATTATTTTAGGAACAGTTCGGCTTTGTAGAGCCTCTTGTGCCACTAATACCTGCCTGTCTTTTTGCAAAACACGACGTACCATAGCTAGTAACGGTCGTGTACTTCCTTAGTATACTGTACCCGCCGTCGACGTCACGTCAATCACATAGAAGGTGTAAAAATAGGTGTTTTAAACAAAATAGGTACAGAGATCTCTATGTTTTGCTATTAACGGCGTAGGTACAAATATTAAACAGGTTTACAAAATTACGATTATTTTAGTAACAGAATAAATTAAATGACAGAAGTCATCAACTTATCATACATACATGTATACACTCACGCCTTCTTCCCATGGGGGTAGGCAGAAACTACAGAAGCTATCGACACGTAAGTGTACCTTATTAGTATGTACCAGGCGAGGTGTACTTATTATAGGATTTACCTTAAACCACAATCGATAGGCAAACGTCCTTATTTTTGACAAACATTGCTAATTACATTAATCACATTTCCGGAACAAGGAGATACCTATTATTAAGTTTCTAACCCTAGGTAGGTTATACTGTCTCACTTTCCCGCTTGACTTTCCTCCACCCATGTGTTACCTATTCGTGTCGCGCTTGCTACATTTCAATAACAATACCTATTCACAATTAATTTACCTAATTAAAATCACAATAACACCCTATTGGCGTTGTATTTGCCTACCAATATCCCTGATTACAATGTCAATTTTATCATTTCCTTAATCAAACAGTTGTCCTTCCCACCTAACATACTTTTTTCCCAAAACTAGGAACTAGATAGAATGTAGAGGAACATTCGTTGTTACATAAGTGTGTCGGTAGGTGGGTGAGCAGGGAAGTAGGCGGCACTCTCGGTAATTAGCTGCCAGAGCAAGAAGTAAGTATAAACAGCACAAATTGGATTAAGTCCCGCACTAATTACCTTAATGGCGAGGTGGCCATTGTTTACTGATTATCTGACACGTGATGCGAGGTACACTGTCGCCACAAATGGTTTGTTTGTTCAAGATACGGACGTTCTTACTTCTATAATAGGAATGTCTAGCGCGTGTTGTGTTTATTCTTTACACATTAGGTAAGTAGGTAGGTATTTTATCAGTTGTAGGTACCTACTTACCTAATAGACTTCTTATCTGTATTCCTTCACCTTACATTACTAATCATAAATAACTAATTTAACTAAGTTTATGAATATTTACTTATCTTAAATTGAATGAAATGATGCCCCCTTTAAAATTAAATAACGCAGCACTAACAACCCGCGAAAGGGAACTTAAAAATCAAAAATTAATTAAAGAAAACAATTTCCATCTTCAAACCCAAGGAAACCAAGGGTTGAATCTTGAGCTCCCCAAAAATAAATAAAAATTGGCATCCCCGTGGCGAGCAGCACCGGCGGCGAGTCGTAACGACGGTGGCATCTGGTCGCACCTCAACCCTTCCGATATTATATAATAATAAAACGACTAATTACTCGAGAAATTCCGCCAATAAAGCCAACGCGGCGGCGGCGGCGGTCGGCGAAAAATAATAAAATTAATTAATTAAAAACAAGAACCAGCCTTCACCTCAAGAACGTTCGCAGCTAGTTGATAACTATTACAATCACTGTATCTCACTCTCACTTGAAGTTTTCTGATACGCATAAAGGGGACAGCCGAAGGATTATTTCAAACTTCGATTGGTCCGCGAGTAATCTTTGTATCGCGAACGCGACAATCGCGAGTTCTCAATAAATATTTGCAAAAGATTTTCGTCTTCCTCTCGATATAATTAGTTGAAAACGAGAAAAGTTTTTCAATTTGAACACAATACGAGCCGAGTTAGAGACGGACGCAGGATTAGTAAAGATCTTAATTAAATTATATTTGACATTCATGACGAAATAAATCGCAGATCATCAAACAATAAGGCTGGGTTCTGAAATAATAGTGGCGTTCACCGAACATAACCAAACTACATCAACGTTTCTCCAAACAAGCACATTATAATTTTAACACAAAACAAATTAAGTACTCAATAGTATTTTGAACAGTCTTATTTTCATACAAAAGCAGCTCGTAATCAAAGCAACAATTTAAGATCCCGCGAATAAAATTCTTTAATGAAAGCCGATAATTTGGAAAGGGTGGCCAAAAAGTAATTTGATTAAAAATAAATCGGGTCGACTAGGTCGATAACTAGGGGAGATAATCCCAATTGTAAATTCAATAAAATCTTAAACAATAACCGGCTTAAACCAGTTTATACAACATTAACATTGAGCTGCGAAGGAATTGGTTAGCACGACGAAGGAGTCTCTCAATATTAGAGTACCTATGGCGGTACAGGGAAGAGGAACACAGTTATAATAATATAGTTAATCAGTACGTTTGTGTACGTTTATGGCGACAGTAACCACATTCAGTGCATTATAATTATTATTTCACCTGACGTGTTTGGTGCGGTTTTACAGTTTGCAACCAATTATAACCGCTATATTTAGCTTAATACCATTGATAGCATTCGAATTGTAATTATTAAATAACCATAATTATTTTGCCGTAAATTAAAATTATATAATTCTGATGATGTATTGAATCGGTAGGGAAGTATCGACTAGCGTGCAAATTCAAACTGGTTGCTCAAGACAAAATCAAACTGGTTGATCAAGACAAAATCAAACTGGTTGCTAATTTAATTGTATATATATATTTTTTTTTGTTATATGACATTGATTTTACATTCTGTGATTACTTCCTCACACATTGACTTATTAATTGTAAAACTTTAGGAAAATCGTCTACTTTTACAATGTTTGTAAATATGTGAGCACCATGTGTAGACTATTACATAATTAAATTATCTATCGTTGCTTCATTTTAATTCTTTTTACCTATTGTGGTATAGAGATTTTATTCTAGGTGCATCATCTTTACATATAATTATTTAACTAATGTAGGTACACATACAAAATATTGTAAAACATTTTAAAAGAGTAACGGTGGAGTTTCTTGCCCATTCTTCTCCATACGAAAACTAACTTTTGGAAGGGGCGACTAGAATCAATTCTATTATTTTGTAAATTTTGACGTTCAAAAGTGCTATACAAGGGCCTATTTGAAATAAAATAAATGACTTTGACTTTTTTGACTTTTCAAAACATGGAAAACTTTGTACAAAGTAAGGTGACAAGTATCGTATCAATAGTGATACTAGTTATATCGGTATGTCGGTGTCTGCCGGCTGCACTTTGTACGTTCTGCACAAAGACCTTTGTCTCAAGGTGCTCCTTATTCTTACACTTGTTAAAACTCGCCTTTTGTCTCGCCTGCTAATACTATGGATACCTCCATCTGTCTACGTCTGCCTTCTTAAGATGTTCTCTTTTACGTTCCTACACTTCGCGAAAGAAATATTAATATACCTAAGTACATAGGTATATTTCATTTAAGGTTGTTCCATACCGCTTCAATCACAGTCCATTATTTAAATCACATTTTTATTGACACGGCTAATTTAATCAGAACACGAAGCCCAACAAGCAAGTTCAAGTCTATCGGGTCCTTCACAGAACTGTTCAATTAAAAACAAAAACCGTTTAACAATCCCCTCTGAAGACATACAAAAACTTCTCAGCAAGATCAATAATCTGGAATAGAATGAGCAACCTGTCTGTAAAGGCAATTAACGGACTTATCTTGCGAAGTAACGCGATCAAACGGGCCTGAGCGCGGGCCCCGCAGGGGGAGGCTGAGGTGAGGCGAGGGGGCGGCTCGGAGAAGTTTTAGTTAGACCGACGAGAAAGAGAAATCAATCTTTGAACCGAACCTGCCGGACGGTAGGCGGCTTTAGACCGTACGACACGACTACGTGTTGATTCTAAAGTGAATTACCAACTAATAACTATACCTACGACACAGTTCTTCTCAATTGTTTCACTTATAATATATAGACAAGCATTATTTATAATATAGCTACTCCAAAAGTCAATGACCAAAATGTATGGAGCAAAGGTGTCTTTTTTTGGCAGTAATTACTATGAAAACAGAAAATACTCTAAGTTTGATTTATACCAAAACTTGACTTTGAATAGATATTAAAACTTTGATCTTAACCAAAATTCTCAATCTATGATCATCTATTTAATAACTCAAATCTCTTCCACTTATTATTTTCATTTCATTCCAATGCGACTGAATATCAGGACAATTAAAATCGTAGGGACTAAGACGTCTCCAGCGATCGCCAGCGGCGGGACTAATTTAAATATCAAAACTAATTTGTGGAGAGTGGCGGCAGTTTGATTGTGTGCTGAATTACTTGCACCACCGGCGGAAGGGTGCCGGGAAAAATACTGAAACAATGATAACTGGAGGCTATGACAATAAGGTATATTAGATGGTGACGAAGACTCTTATTGAAATAGCTCAACGAACATTGCAACCAGATATAGGTTTCTACTAATTTTGTAGAACTCTTGCATATGCCATGTTTTGATAAGCTGCTGCAACAAGTCGATTATTAATTTGATGTTGATAAGCAATGAATACTACTTAATAATGAATTTTGATCCGAAGGAAGAAATACGAAGTACGAAATGCTCGTTCAAATGCATGGATTATATTTTTTAATGCAAACTGAATGAATTCCTAACGCATAATACCACGCTATCTAATCAAAAGTTCATTAATTAAATAAGACTAGCTTGAGTTCAGCGCAGGCGCAGATAACCGGCGCCCGGCCAATGTTATTAACACCAGATATCAGGAAAACTTATTGATACAAACTGTAGAAAGGTCATTCATTAACACAGAAAGGAAAATGAAGTAAAAACACACTGCAATGTATAAAAAACTGCACTGATATCACAAGTCATCACAATTATCATCAGATTTAATCAAAAATAATTACTCCAATCAAATTGTAATTATAAGGTTCTCGGCCCTCAAAAATGTCGAGGCAATAAAAGCATGAAAGTGATCATTTGGTGTACCTCCCTCACCTCGCCGCGCTTCACTGATAGCACCCCTTTAATTACTAAAAATCGCGCGACAATTCATCCGATCTGTCAAACTTCCGGAAACGCCGCCATTATACAAATGGCCGCCAGTAGCCTCCGTCCTTCGTCTACAGTTAATTTGTTTTCGTACAAATGGCAGCGATAAAAGGTGCGTAATGATCTGATACCTAAATTAGTTGAACATTGCATTCTGCGCACAAACAGGATCGCTAGTGTTGTATGTTAACTTAACCTATAAATAGCTTCATTACTTTACCTACCAATCATAATTATGTTCGGGCTGATTAGAGTGCTATATTTTCCTAAAATTCATTTCCCAACACTCCGAATAAAGATGCTTTGGATATCCGTATAACTAAATCATCTCTACAATAAAATTCAATAAATAACTAAACTTCCAGGAATCAGTTGCTCATAACGAAAATGAAGGTGTTTATTAAGAGAGCCTATAACGAAACTCGATTTAATTTGTGAAATGAACGAATCGAGTTAATCGTTATTAAATTATCGGATTTATAGCAAAAGCAATGGGCACTCCGGCCGCGCCACTTGCTTCTCGTCCCGCGCACAACAACACAGTTTCAACTACTTTCGCTCTCAAATAATTGATTGAACTTGGACTAACTTGTGCCAGTTACTGACTTATATTTGGTAAACAGTTTCCAATGCTTTCCTTAACTTCATGGTAGAGTCAATATTTTCGTTTAGAATATTAAATTTCGTGAAACTTTACAAAAGCTTATTTTGGATTTTGATATTCAATAATAATACTAAAGTCTTAATTAACCACTTTTAGAACACTTTCATTTGTTGAAAAATATTAGGCAAATATAATGAAGATCCATTTAACAATAATATCTAGATGACCGAGCTTTACTCGTTTCTTTTTTTTATTTCGATAGTTTTCTAAAAATTAAACCTAGCTAGATCAATTTATCGCCCCCAAAACCCCGTGCATACTAGATTTTATGAAAATCGATGGAGCCGTTTCCGAGATTCAGATTATAATATACCTACATAATATACAAGAATTGCACGTTTAAAGGTATTAGATTAAGGAACTTATTGACAAAACAAAAAATGTTTAATTAAACTTTCTTTAGCTTCTTACCATGGACTTTCTTATAACAGTCTCAAACGCCCACTCTGTGCTCAATGTCTACGTACCTGTCTTTACACAATGTGGAGCTGACTCCCGCCCTCACTGCGCCGTACAGTCCAAACACTGCGGTCTTGGGCAAACGTTTAAAAAGTCGGACAAACAGAATAATTCATCGTTGATTCAATGAAATCTGTTTCACCCTTCAAAGTGAATCTTAAGACTGCAAAACTGAGATTTTTCCTGGACGTGTTTGTTTGGTACCAGACACAGGCGACAGCGGGAATCATTGAAGACTTGTTAATATTAATACGATTTTTTCAGACTATGAGTGTGTCAAAGGGGTCACAAAGAACTAAGATAAAACATTTAGTACTGAAAACATCAAAAAATGTATTGACCCAAAATGTTTAATAATAAAATAATTGGAAACATTGTAGAAACAATTTATTTTGAAAAGAGTAACCGTGGAGTTTCTTGCCAGCTCTTCTCCATAGGAAGCGACCAATTGGAACCGTGCACCTAGCTTCTGACGTTTCATAAGTGCCCTTGTAGGTTTATGTGAAATAAAATATTTTGATTTTAATTTTTGCCTTTGATTTTACAACGAACGCGATTTCAATATACCTTTAGGCCCATTAAACCCGGCACGGTTCCTTTACGGTACGTCTATGACGCCGTGCCGTAGTGTCGCCGTGTCTGTCAACAAACTTCCACAGTGATCCATACAACACTGGGAACCGTGCCTACACACGACGAATAAACTGTCGTATTTCAAGGCAAAACAACGTGTGTACAACGGGGCTAACAGTTTATATTCACCAACAGCTTAGGATAATGCTATCTTGGCCACAACTTAGTATTAAATAGCCACAAAGCAATTTGATTTCATATATCTTATTAAGGCAAGATTTTGTCGAAAATGAAATACGAGTAGGTGCCGAACAGTGCATTCCGCTCGTCACTCGCACCATTCTCTGATTTATATTTGAAACGGTGGAGCGGCAATTACTCGCCGAACTGGAATCATTGCCTCTGCCCTCCACTAATTAATTCCGCCCCTCTTTTAATGTTCAAAAATCGCGGCGTCTAATTAGGTTTTAATTCGTTTTATTGGGCAAAGTAATGAAATAATGGCCGCTCCACAGTTCTCAAGTCGCGCGTCGGCCGCCGGGCGCCACTGCGTAACGCACAGCACTGTTTTATTACTCTGGAACCTTTTAAAAGTTTACTTTGTAACTGGCAGCTCGGTTAGAGGGAATAATAACTAATTTATGAATAAAATTACCCTGGCTCCCAAAACATTACTTTCAGATCGTGATATTGAAATTCATCTGATTTCTGCTCATAACATCAAACGTCACTTGTCTAACACAGTAAGGGCTTTTATAACGGTAAAATGCGACAAAGAAAATCTACGTTTTTGCACAAATACTTTATTGACCATCTAAAGACACAACTGAACCAGCAGTAACCACGAGTGACCTCTTCACCTGAATTCTTCTCGGCTGGTGTTTTGTTCGCTAACGACATTTTTCGCGCCATTACCCTCGACGTAAAAAACAAAGCGTGGCTTTCCTAATGACTTCGCCGATTACCAATCACTAGGAAAAAATCGACTCGTCGCCCGCCCACCGCAACGCTCTACAGTCTACAGCATCCAGCGGACAAATGACCGACTGAATCAACTGCCTTTTGAACGAAAATAATCCGGGCATTATTGTGGTTACCGTTATTTTGTGATCATCAATGAATGATGTTGCTATTAGTAGTTTTGGTAGTTTGTAAACAGGAAAACCTCCAGTTAAAGTTCCCATGTCCATAATTCCCAAATGTGTGTGTGTGTGTGTGTTCAAAACACTGTGAAAATCTGAATACGCATTTCATGAAACTTCAAAGCAGCTAACTTCACAGAGTGTGGATAAACTGCAAACGAATCAGTCCCTACAACAACAGTGTTAATGAACATTCAACACGCCGCGATATCTATCGCCTCCACAGCAACTCGCTAATTAAATATTATTTTTTGGTGTGCAACGTTTAAAGTTGCGGCTGTCCGTGTAGCCGCGAGGTTAACTAGTTAGTTCCGCAGGCCTCGCCGCACACAACCACTTTAATATTCGCCACTGGACGTCTACAATTAACGCTTGAACAATTTCATAACTCGGCTCCGCCTTTGAGCGCTCGCAAACTCCGCGAAAAATATAAACAAAAAAATATATCAGCTCGCGAGGCAAAGGAAATAAACAAACGACGCTCGCCCGCGCCGCACAAAGAGACGGTGGAGCCGTAATTAGATTAGTGGAGCCGGGATCTCGATTGAATCGTGAATACTCTTATCGAACTTCTTTATAATCTGTTGAGGATCCCTTTTGACAACTAAGGTCCAATTTATTATTATTTCGTTCATTACCGCGAGGTTTTTCTTGTGTTTTCTCGATTAGTCCCATTCATTTCCATATTTGGCAATCAAGAGAGTTGCCAATTTTCGTTATTGCTGGCCGACTTTGTTTTTTGTTTATGAATTTATTTTATTGGATAATTCTTTAACACCGCAATTTAATTAAGAGAAATACTTTCTCAAACAAAGATTTTCCCCAGTGTTTTTTTACGTGTCAATTGTTATACTTAATTACCTTCCTAATAGTTGCTCAAGTTGTTCATATCTTCATAATTATATGGCACACACGTCACATATTAACTCAGCACCTAACGTTATGTCGTACCATGATGGTACCTTCTCATCCATTAAATATTATGGTCCCATGAAAGTTAAGTGCAAAATCTATCAGTGCGCTGTGCTCGTGAGAGGACGTCAAACGATCAACAGATAGACGGCGGTCGTCAACCCGAAGTGATCCCCGGCGGGTGGCTATCTCTGGAGATCTCACGAGCCTCGCAGACCCGCGCCCCCAGGCCCCAGGCCTTTATCGAAGCAGATCTACAACACACGTGAACAACCTATTACTTTTCCACCATATTTTCGTCAATTTCTAACCATCTAGATTGCTTCACGCAATCAACTCACAAATCCTTTATAAGTCATTCACGGAGCTCGGTACCCAAACATATTGTTTGTATTCATAGCGACGAAATTGTGAGACGATACCTACTCGTACGTCCCGCAAGCACCATTGGGTGGAATATGTCGGAGCTGCGATAAGATTGAGTTTGTGTGTAAGGACGCACCTCGCGGCGACCGTTTGACTCTCGCGTTTTATGCTCGCCCCGGGCTAGCGGGAGATTTGAAAATTTCGCTGTCACCAGTTTTTTTCTCCCGACGAAGTAATCTTCAAATCTAACTGGCCGTAAAGACAAAATAAGTTTTTGTAGAATGATATTATTTTATGCGGGTGCTGAAGGTGTCAATGCACTGCTTTGTCTACATGTTTGAGCAAAGCAAGGTTCTTTACATATATAGAAATTCGTATGCATTTACTCATAGAATTATGAAAACCAAGGAGCATATTGAGAAGCTTATTAGCATAATTCTTAACTATGACGGATGGCATGCAGTCGCTGCAAACTAAATATAAACAATAGAAAAAAAATTGTTACTACTTTCCCATTCTATTCTAACACTGTCAACAAAGAAAACAAATCCCCTTCTAGTTCTGATAAGTACTTGGACCAGCAACTGCTAAGATTGACTCACATCAGTAAACGAATTTTTGTAAACAATCCGAAACCTCTGAAACAGAACAGGAACGTATCTACTACTAGAAGTAACGTTTCACGGAACTAAATCTAAATTACCTACCATGGCGTCAGCTCATTCTTTAATGAGTTGAATAGGAACCTTCATACATCTTCTATGAATGAGTTATACCTACCTATTAGTTTATCAAGGGATAGGGAGGATTTAGTGTGAAGATTGGATATTATCCGCGATTAAGTAGATACCTACCTCTATCGCTATTCGCTATTTAAAGTCGGATATTTTGTATGGAGGCGTGCACACTATTCTGACATGATCTCACGTGAAGCGCCACCAGAAAGTTGTGCACTTTCATACAAAATGTATGACTCTGGTAGTCTTCTGATGAACCTACCGATGCATCACGATACAACACGTAAGTAGCTATATAAATCTAGTGTGAATCCGATCACCCGTGCGTGTGTCACCCGAAAAGTTGGCTTCGGCCCACTTACACGTTCATGGGAAATAACTCGGAGTTAACAGCTAACTCAAGGTTAATCAAATAATTCGTCTTGCGCCACCAACAGTTAGAGGTTAATCTAGGGTTAAACTTTTATATATTAATAGAGTGATTATTGAGAGAGTAAAGTCGCCAAACTCTGGATTAGTGGTAGTAAAGTCAAAATAAATTGACGTTAAGAGGTATCCCTGATAACTTATTTTATATTGTTCAATGTTACATTAACTGAAAATTCGATACTGTTTCAGCAGGCAATATATTCATGAACTCATATAAAAATAAATAAGTACAAATTATAAAAAACATAAAACATTTTTTTCCTTATCTGAAGTTTTCGTCAATCAATAAACTAAATGTGCATTAAAACCACATACAATACGATTAAAATGAAATTTCATGTTATAAAATACAAAGACATTGCATAATATAGGATTAACTAACCTGCTGTTACTTTTTAGAGGCGCAACGCGTAATAAGATTACGAGTTAAAATGTTAACTACTCATTTAACTCGGAGTTTACAAACTCTACATATAATCATAGGACTTACCTATTTAAGTAACTACTTACCTACTAAGGGTACTAAAAAAAATTGAAATTGAAAATATTGAGATTATATATAGTCTATTCATTAGCTGTCAGAATTCCCGCAAGTTATGAAACTACTCGTTATTCTGCAGACTCAATACGAGCCGACCTCCAACAAAATTGTTTTTCACGTAGATACGTCAGAGTGCGCACTTTGTACATTGGTCCGCGGCATCTGCGCGTACGCACGTAAATAATCGGTTGAAACAAACACGCGCTGATTAAACGAAACGCAGATCCAGACGCGAAGGGAAACAATTAAATTAGGAAACGCCACTCTACAGCCTCTTATTGACAACAGACTAAAATAATTCTTAATTCAACTTTATAGTAGGTACCTACATATTTGACACAACTTGATTATCTGTATGTATCTAAAGCTTGATTTACACGGTGCGATTTAATTGCCAGTGGCATACCATAAGTTAAAGCAACAATACAAGTTGCATGAATTCTCTTTGTTATCCAAAAAACAGAGTTACCTACACATTCTAGGTAACAGCAATATTTACAATGCAGATTAGAAATAAAATTAACGGCCTCGACTCATGGAATTTCCAGGGATGTGGTTTTAAAACCACATCAGGGGCTTACATTATCACAAATTATGTGAACTAAAAATAACTAGGCCAAATATAAATTAGCCCACGAATTAACCTCATGTTTAAAAGTAGGTACTTATGTACATATGTAAATAATAATGTGAGCATTGCATTCAGGAAAAAAACAGATTTACTTTCATATTAGTTGTGCAGGACGACAACACTGATTAATACTGATTAACGGTCTAAATGACTGTTTAAGAGTAAAATAACCATACACAATGCATAACCTTATTGACATTGAGATGAACGTGGCACTTTCATTTTGATTCTCATTTAGTACCTATTTCCGTGGTTGAAACTGGATTTACCATAGACTAGTAGGTATGACACCTCTCACATTCCAGCTTCTTAGCTATTATCACATCCTACTTATTATAACATAATTGCTCATACCTAGCACCTACACAAATGATTAGGTACATCAAAATTACGTCAAACGTCGGCGTCGGTACAAACATGTTTATGGTCGTGAGTATCGTGTCGTGACCCGAGCTCCGCGCTCAGGAGTGGACAGCGCTATCTCAGATAACGTGTTTGTTAATGATGTTTTAATAAGAATAGTGTTTACCTAGATCTACTACGCAGGGAAATTACTCTTACGTAGGGAAATGTGTAAATGAAAATCGAAATCTAGCAAATTTTCTTTGAATTAGGGTCCGGTTGCAGTCTATATGAGACGCGATCCACCAGACAAATTCAAAACTGGAACAAAATCATAATCGCTAACCACAAAAAGCTTAGCGCAATTTAACCGGTGGTTGTTCTTCTCAGACTTGAAGAAAAATTTGCCCTTGGAACAAGTCTAATTCATATTAAATCAAGGTGAGCAGATCTCATAATCCAACGTAAGTACCTATTTTCTCCAAAATTACTTGCGATATCCGCAATCCTTTTCCCTTATAAACTGCATGGCGGCCGTCGTCCGGTGCCATCACACGGCTATCGTCGTAAGTGGCGCGCCTATCGGCTTCCCCGACGCGCGGCCGCCGGCTCACCTCCCCGCGCGAATAAAACTTATCGCGTGCTTGTCGTACCTACCTCCGTGATACAACACCGACTTACCACACCAACATACACCTTACCCCCGCGTCAGAAGAAACACTTTGGAAAGATTCAAGTAAAAAAACAAGTTGGTTTTGTCTCAAATTCGAGGACACTGGCAGCTGAGATGATCTAAATAGGCGGATTCAGTTTTATGACGGCTGATTGTGAGAAATTTCTTTTAGTTTCCATCGGGATGACGCGCCTCAGGACCTGCGTTATGACACCTAAGGGACGGGTTTATATTACATACCTTCTGTAGATACGTAGGTAGGTAGGTACTTTGATAGTTTGTCAAAGATTGTACATAAATTATGCACTTTCAAGTTACACATGAACCGCAGTAAAAAAAGTATTTTCTTTGTCTATACATTTATTTATTTGTAGACTAGAGATATATATACACAGTATCAACCCACAATCGTTGTCGTAATTATAGATCTCGCATGCGTGAACAAACAAAACAAAAACCGTAATAATAATTTTCAGGCACCTAACCAACCTACCAATTTCACTCAGACAGATTGTACCCCTCAGGTTAGACGTATGAGTGGTGGACGCGTGTTCTCGCGAAGATAAGATAAATGCGTCCGCACACTGTCGGATGCGGCGCGGCACAGGTGCGCGCCATATCTCATAGGCGCGCCGCGGTCAGGGCGCACGCCTAATTACTGCCCAAATGACGCAGGTATTGACTTTTCGGATGCGAACGGAAATATTGTTACAGGAATATTTTATTGCGGAATTTTATTTAAGGTTAGGTTGTTTGATTTACACAGTTAATGTAACTGCATCATTTAGATAGGTTCTGTTGATGTATTAGCATTCAAGGAATACGTGACGGAAGTCCAGTAAAAATACTAATATGTTCTAACTAAAAATAACATACGTATCGTATTAAATACTAAATATAGTTATCCTTTAAATTGGGAAACTTAGCCACAATCAAACGAAAACAAATTGAATTAAAACCGATTTCCAACAAAAATCACATAAACAAGGACAATAAATTGGCAACACATGTAGCTCGCGGCAGGACGCGCGGGCGGTACGACGCGCAGGAGGTACGACGCGCGGGTGGTACGACGCGCGGGCGGCACGACAACTTTGTCAACCGCGCTAATTGTTGTTCTAATTTGTTCGGAGCACCGCGACACGCAAGGTGATATTTTAACGTGCCCGAATTTATATGTAAATGTGCAAACTTCCAGCGGAGTTTTGACGGCTACCTACGCACATAATTTTCGTTTGTCCAAGTTATAAATTACTCGCCCCCAACAACTGCCCTCGTGTGATTTGAATATTATTAAATCTACATTTGAGTGTCTTGTCGTGTTGTGACTTGTGAGTGAGTTTCTACTTGGAAGGGTTCGCGAAATTCGTCCGTTTGTTCCAGCTTGTTTTAAACTTGACAATAAAGTCTAGCCCAGACTCATGACAAATCCCAAAAAAAATAAAAAACTTGTCACTGTACGTGGGTATACCTACTATAGATACACCTTTACCTAACCCTTCGGGGAAAACGACTGTGATTTTTGTTTATGTAAAAACTTGAGTGTCATATCGTACAATTTTGATTCGATTTAGTTTCCTATTTCAAACACCTAAGTGTGTAGGGATAGCATTCACATGAACATTGTTCAGCGTATTCGGCACCAGAGGTAGGGTCCTTAATAGCCATTGAAACTGAACAGAAACGTGAGTGGACAAATTGGAGCGGCCTGGGTCACGATAAGGGCGCCGACCACCGCGCCCAAGGAAAGGGAACCGTCCATAAACAACAGGCGACTCGCTCCCAATTAATAAAGCAGCCAACACTGAAGTAGTGCAATTAATTCTCTGCCTTCGGAGATTTTAATAGTTCACATAAATCAGAGCGGCGCAAGCGGCCGGTGGGTTAATCGCCGTTTAATATGCCGGACGGTCCGATCGGCCATCGCGCTATCTCATAACAAATGTAACTCACTATCAACAGATAAGGCACGATACGTGATCCACAAGTTCGGCTATTACTTACTTCTGGAGACGTTACCGTTCATTGGTTCAGTAGGTACAGCTGTAACACGTTGTGAGCCTGGTTAACTTTTGACGGTTATCGCGGGTTTATTCATAATAAGCAGTTGCAACTGTTTGTTATTAACTGTTGACGTCATTCTCAAAGGAGTAAGTATCGAACAAACACGTTTTCCTGATTTTGATATCCTAAAAATGAATTTATGATATTCCCGGTAAAACACACTGGAATGTGTTGTTTTGCGATAAAATAATACGACACTGCTTATTGGTAGGTACCTAAAATTATCTACATATTTTGGTGCATGGCGGGGAGTTCGGAAATTCAATTCGAGCCAGACTTCACTTCTCGTTAAGTGGTTATATCCCCTTTAACAGTGGACAGAGGAGGGCTAGTGGACACTAAACACAAGGTGCACGGGCAGGGCGAGGGGTGTGAGAAGCGCGCGGGGGCATGGGAGGCAGGGTAGGTCGGTGGCGATGCGACGACACCTCTGGATATTGAATTTGCGGCGGCAAGCGACTCTCAATTGTTATCTGCCGCTGCAAGGTCGCCCCCAATAGCCCCGGACAGGTACTACAGCCCTTTCTTTAACAATAGGGTTGCTGTCGTAACTACTTGCAAAATTACTTTTATGTTCATCCTGACTAAACCTTGTTATGCATCAACCGTCATAAAGGTTATCTTTGAGCACACGAGCCAACTATTAGACAACATGGTAAAATTTCTTACTTCGCCTTTACGAACGAAAATAAGTGACTCGCAGGAAAATACATTAGAATGTCAAGTAAGGTAAACAATATCGAGGCAATACACAGGAATGAATAATATCGAGTCGTATCATAAATCACTCGATGACATGAACATTCGATACTTACAGAACTCATTGTATTGTCGGCAAGTAATCATTTATTTCTTATGTACGTCAAACAACGTAATGTCTGCCCCAGATTGGGTACAATGGAACTTGGATACGAACTGAAATCATTTAAATAAAAAATGTACACGCGTGATTAAGTCGGAATAACAGCCAAGGAAACACATACGTCTGAGAATAATTAGTGATATATCAGTCGTCACTTCAACAATGTTTTACCAATCCAGCAAAGTATCTGTAATCAAGATGACTGGAGTGACTCCGAAAATTAAAAAAACATAATTGAACAATGTGTTCGCAGTAAGTAGGAGTGCGCGCCAGCCCTGGCCGTCGGCGGCTCGCAACAGCGGTCATTGGTCAATTTATTTCTTGCGCCTGCCGGGGACCGCAGTTATCATGATTGAATTAAGTAACTCCGCTCTGAATTGCACCCGAGCCTCCCGTGATTTAGGGACAGACCGCTTTGTACCCAACACACCTCCAACGGAAATTGCCGGCAAAAAGGGAATTTGGAATTTTAATCGTGGGAAATGTACGGAACAAAACCGTTTGTCCGACCGGCCGAGTTTATTTAAGGTTAATTTGGACGAGTTGATTTGAGCGGTCAGTTTTAGTTTGCGACCAATCGGGGTCAACCTCCCCTCGCCAGTTCACCGAAGCAGTTCGATTCGAAAACACTGATTTGGTTTTGATTTGTTCGAACTGAAATCCAGTGTTGTGATAATGCGCGAAACTTTTAGTTCCCTACCCCGTCAAAATAACATTCATTTTGAAAATGTCTGATGACTGATGAATCATAAACTTAAATGACACGACTTTTTAAATTTACATTTATATTTTAGATGCAAACAGCGAAAACGATTGGCAAAAATAATTAAGTTAATGAACCCGAACAAAGTAACTAAAGTCCAATTTTCCAAACGTTCAAAGGTAAATCGTAGCAGTGTATTTCCCGATCACGTAGCGCCGTAGCGGCTCACCGTCGTAACTCGTAGCAGCATAGCTAAGCACCGTAGCAAGTTCGTAGCTGTCACGTGCTACGGAGGTTGTTAATTGAATCGCACCGGCCGCTGAGAGGTGGCTTAACCTTACTAATGCTCTGTAGTTACAAACTTTTCACTTAAATAACTTTGAGCAAGTTCATGCTGGACCCACGGTAATGTTATTATAAAGTATTGACGCACTAAATTAAGGTAGGTAACCAGTTGTGCTACGAGGGATGTGTTTAGTATTTAAATTATTTTTTATTAAATAATAAGAATATGAAAGTATGCATGTTCGGAAGCCTACATTAATTAGTTACCTCTTCTGAGATATGTATACGCGTGATAGGCATGTGTACACATCTACCAGTTTACGAACCCTACGTTGTTGTAGTGCGAACGTTTCATCACATCAATATCTACAGTTTGGTTTGCGGCCACAGCCATATATTTTGACGTGCAATAATATAATAATTTATGAAGCTTGTAAACAGCAAACAGCAATATACAGGAGAGCAAAAATTACTGAAACAACATTAAGCCTACTGTGACGTAATACTGACATGTTCGCGAGAGCTGTTCCTATGAGAAGCTGTTAAGATAATGTTACAGTCTCCGCATTACTATTCAGGATCAGGCTATATTTATTGCGAACTATAAGCACCTATAAATAAGTGGATTATTTATGACGCTGTGAGGATCTGCAGTCGAAGCCTTCTCGTAAAACTGAAGCTTGCCGTCGCACCGCGTCGATGGCTGCCTCACGTCAAATTATTCCATTCCATTTTAGACGAAATGTATACAGAGCAAACATGAAAAGAGAACAAAATTAAGCATTAGCGCGGGACGCAAGCCACGGGCGGTAGCGATTCTTGCACGATACTAATAGAAACACAGTCTAACTGGCGATTCTAATATGTTTCTTCTTTATAAATTCTTATCTAAAATTTAACCAAAACTAAAAAGAAATTAATCCAAGATAAGATAGATACGATATTGTAAGATTGTAATCAGGTTGCCTGGAAGAGATCGCAGAAAGCGATTATGCCACCCATTGTACATTTTGTAGTGTTTGATTTATTTTTTGTTATGTATTTTTGTGGTGCACAGTAAAGTAAATACATATTAATAAATAATCTTGGTAGATGCAGTTCATTCTGTATGGGACGCAGTGCAATATGTAGATTTAAAAATTAAGTTGTAGTTACAAAGCATAGAAAACTATGAAAAAAAACCATGAAAAAAATTTAATGAACCAGTATGAAGGTGCCTCTGGCCTGTTATCCACAACCTCTTCCTCTTATCCGCATGTGTCGGTTCCCTGTGATCGAGCTGGAGGGAGGAGGGGGCGGCGAGGGGGCGCGGTGGCACGCGGGGGGACGACATCAATAATCCTCCTTGTTATTCTTATGCAAATGCCCACGGTACGATAATAAGTGGAACGCGAATCACCAGACGTTACACAGATTGGAAGAATTCGCTGACAGCCGGCCCGATACACACGAGGCGAACTTTTCAGCGATTCCAAAAATTCAAGAATAACCGAAATCATTTTGTAATCATTATTTTTTAATTTGTATTTTAGATCAATTGACATTTTCAACCAGTGTCAAATGTTTTCTGACCTTTTAGCTTTTACCCGTCATCATCGTTAATAGATGAATGATCTTATGAGATATAATGGCTAGAATACATTCTTTTTCGAACTAAGCAGTCTATTTTCTTTCAAGAAAACTCAAAAAAACATCAACCAGGTTTTCTAACATATGCCAAATATCAGCAATTCTCATTTTACTTTCTTCAAGAATCAGCCCGTGTGCGTGCACAGAGCGCGAGCGTGCGTACAGAATGTAGTCAGCGCATAATGTACGAGCGATACTTATTTGTTTAATCAGTGCACGTCATTGTAACAAGGCTCGGTAGTATTTCTCGTTCGACGCCTAAAGTGTTGTAACGTTTGAGCCGAGCAAGCCGGGGTTTCACGGTAGGACCCACTCTACGTACTTACGCTGCGACGCATATTACAGGAAATTGGTATCGATTGAGCGATAAAAGTAGTGTATTGGTAAATGATCTTATTGTAAAGAATGGTCTAACTAGAACGTTTTAAGTAGTTGTAAAACTCATTGTAAAAGGGGTACTGGTCTGAAATAGCCCTTCTACCCATTACATAATACCGCACTTTGAAACGTCAAAATTTACAAAAAAATTGAATTGTTTCTAGTCTATGGAGAAGAATGGGCAAGAAACTCCACCGTTACTCTTTTAAAATGTTTTACAATTGTTTGTATAGGTATGTACATTAATTATATAATTATATGTAAATACGATGTACCTTGAAAAAACTTACCTACTATAAGTACCACAATAGGTAAAATAATAAAAAATTAAGCAACGACAGATAAATTAATTATGGGATAGATACATGGTGCTCACATATTTACAAACATTGTAAAAGTACAGTTTACCAAAAAAAATTACAATTAGTAGGTCAATGTGTGAGGAAGTAATCACAAAATGTAAAATCAATGTCATATAATAAAAAAAATACAATTAAATTAGCAACCAGTTTGATTTTGGCATTTCAGCGTCCACTGTTGGACATAGGCCTCCCCCAAGCATCGCTACTCGACGATCGTGATCGACCGGTTCTGTGCTTTTAGCACCCAGCGGATTCTTGCGGCATTCACCAAGTCATCGGTTCACCTAACACTACGTCTACCGGTAGTAAAACCTTATAAAACAGATCAAAGACAAAGAATTTATGAAAGACGAGGAAGAGATCACAAACAACGCCATGGCACCTGATCGCCCAATTAATTCATATTCAACAATAAATTACAATTAACGTAAACGAAACGTTAAACGTTTTAACTACATAATAAATGCATAAACAAACACGCGCCTTATCAACCAACAACAAAATGACAATCGCCGAAATTAATAAAAAAGGAACTTATTTTTCTGCCCGCATTATACATAATATTTGTTAATTTATAAATAGCCACATGATGTGTGAGGTACGGCGGACGCGTGGAACTCACACACATACACACAATTGCGCGCGCCGGTCGCGTTATCTGCGCACGATACGCGCGGTCAGGGGCCAGGGGCGCGCTGTAGCCATGAGTTTGTACATCCCTCACCTTACAGAAGCTGCTAGAATATAATACAAATATAATAAATAATCCAGAGAACAAACTACTTTTTAAATCAAATACATATTTTTTTAAAGATGACGACTAGACGAAAAGTTTATCTTATTTATTCATTTGGGCTGTTCTGGGAGAGATTATGGTATTTTTTTATGTATATAATGCTGCTGGTAAATAAATCTGAGATGACCTCTTAAAACCTTTTGGCGATTATTACCCAAAAAGATTAGGAACTGAGAGGTGTTGTTAATATTCTTGTTGGATTTTATATAACCATACTTTTACAACAAGGTTAAGATTAAATATCAACAAAATATTACAAAAAAAAACATTAAAATGGTGTACCGATCTATGAATGGCACCGCTAGCGCGCTGCGCGTACGCAAATGCACCGATATGCCACACCGATACGTCGTATGAATGAGTGCGGCAGATAACTCAGACACAACAACGCAGCGTATGTACACGTTCGTGCACACACACATGCGTGTCGGATGGACGTCGTGCGTTATCTGAAGTGACGGGAATTTTACCTTATTGCGCCGATAACAGATCCCATCCAACTGCTGATTGGCTCCCCCATCGTTAAGCTAATATGATATGGGATTGCTAGAAAATAAGAAGTTATATCAGCCGCTAATTGGAATAAAGTCTGAACTGGATTGACGTAGGTAAGACGGTTACGTGACACCGAAGTAAATACCTCCCCACATGAGAACTGTTCTAGAATGATTACAACGGATAAAGACAAAAGATTCTCTGTGGCGACGATAGCGGACGATAATAATTGGATGACATGAATGAAGTTCAATCACAATCTGCAAATATGATACTATGTATTTACGTTACATACTTATTTGCTTGTAGACAGAATATTGATACTTGAACACATAATAGTATCATGAAATCGATATATGGAGAAAGGAAAATATAACAATAGTACTAAATAAATCAAAACTCCATCCAATGGCGTCAATTTATTTGAGAAAATGTTAAACCACCATATGGTTGTAGCATGTAGCAGTTTTGATTCAGTTAAAATAGAAAAACTTTTTACAAAAAATCAACCGACTTCCAAAAAAAACACTACAAAGCGAAAAATAACTTTAATTTCGGAAGTCGGTGTCTTTGGTTTTGAATTTTCGTTTTTAGCCACCGACTTCCGAAATTAAAGTTATTTTTCGCTTTGTAGTGTTTTTTTTGGAAGTCGGTTGATTTTTTTTGTAAAAAGTTTTTATTTTTCAGTTTTTAGTTGTGGTACCTACCCCACACAAATTCAAATACCTGCTATGTAAATAACAGTGACAGGAACTAAGGATATCATCCATATACTAAGTGGGAAAAAAATACGTATTATTGAACCTTACTCAAAAACAGTCCAAGCAAAGTAAATAAAATTTATATGGAACCACACGGGAAGCACCAGCTTTCGAATAAAAAAAGAATCATCAAAATCGGTTCCCCCAGTCGAAAGTTCTGAGGTAACTAACATAAAAAAAATATATATATACAGTCGAATTGAGAACCTCCTCCTTTTTTTGAAGTCGGTTAAAAAAAGAAATGTGCTAACTCGACACTAGCCATTGAAATCAGTGTTCTAGATAATTTAATATAAGATAATCATTTATTTGCCCGAACATGAGTACATCATACAACACAAATTGTCAGCATGCAAGAGATGGTAAAAGTAGAGATAAAAGCCGATCATCACGCGCCTTAAACAACGGCATGCAAAAAAAAAGTATTAATAAAAGTGTAAGTGTAGGGTAAGTGCAAAATAAAGTATAATGTCACTCAGAGTCTGATTATTTAAAAATGTCATGATATAATAAAAAAATTGTAAAACATGATCAAAATCTCTCTTTTAAATTTCAATTAAATTATAATAAGCTTTATCTGCTAGAAAAGTAACCTACTTTTTTAGTACGCTACGTCACTTTTAACTGCTTTCAACTTTTAGGTACCTAGTTTATTACATGCAAAAGACACTTTTCGGCATAAGTGCCGTTCTTGAATGATATAGGCAAAGACTATTGTCACTTCTATTACGAGGAAATGGATCTGCCATGCGAGAAAAGAGGTGAGCGGTTGGATCTTAAAAGTGTAAATCGTGAAATAGTGGAATCTTAAGTGAGTGGAATACGTCAACTAAATCTACTAAATTCACTGTAGAAATTCAATCGTCTACTAAATTAACTGTAGGTAATTTGAAGAGAACGATAAGAAATCAAAAACAAGACAAATATTTGGACAACATTTAACCACATAAAACCTATTGCTATTTGAATTTAATATTATAAACTAGAGAATATTTTAAAAGTATGCTTCCGCTGGTATATACCGCGAACATTATGATATCTTGGCGAGGCCCGTTGCACCTGTTTCAGTAAATTTGTCTAAAAATAAGGGGCGTTCACGTATAAAGCTTTTTATACTAGTTAAATGCTTGAATAAAGCTGTCACAACGACGTGTTTATAGAGAGCTGTCACTACGTCTCACAGGGACGGACTCTGGAACGGTTACAATTTTGTTATCTTGAATTGACTGACATATCTACCTAGTAACGATTTCTTTAAAAAATTATAAATAATGATCAACACTTGTTTTACCTTTAAATTTTTGAATTAATATATACATATTTACCAGTAGTCATTTTGATTTCATTTTTAATTTTAGTTTATTTATACCTACACAGTATTTTTTTTTTAAAGGAGAAAAATCTCTTCTACAAATCATGTCAAAAATTGTTGAGAAAATTATGCTGAGAAAGAAGATTTCAAGACTTTATAACCAGTCATCGTATACTTAAACATGAGCAATTTGGTTTAGACAGAATAGTACCATACTACTTCATTGGCATGTTTCAATTTGTTTAAAATTATTAGTTGGTCTATAAATTATGGTTTACCAATTGCATTTAACCAATTGTTGGACGTTTGATTTTATGGAACACTAATTGCTCTTACACAAACTAGAAAAATATGGAAAAAGAGGCAAAGCCAATGACCGGTTGAGATACTATCTAAATGACATTTAATTTTTTTGTGTTTGTCTCTAAAATCCATAGTAATAAAAAGATGTTACATAGAAGTGACTATTGACAAAATAACTTTGGAATGCCATAGGGCAGTGCATTGGGACCTTCGATCAACAATGTTGGTATTGTTGATCGAAGATTGGGACCTTTCTTATTCCTCATATACATTAACTACCAACCCGTTCGACTTCGCACGGGTAGCAAAGCACATATGCCTACATTTTTCTTTCCACCGTAGTGTCGTATCAGCCTGTTACGTCGAGCATGTGGTAAAAAAATCTGCTGTTTCATAGAAAAGAGCAATACCTACGCTGTCAAAATGTATGGAACAGCTGATTTTTTTTTTAAATAACCGACGAAAATTTTCAGCGCAGGGTGGTTCAGAACCATGTACTGAATCCATGGTGACAATTTTCGCGTCGATGTCCCTACCACCCTGTATTTTTCACTTTTTTGTTGTGGTACAGACAGCGTCAGTAGGAAAAAGTTTATTAATTATTTTCAAAAATCATCGTACATACACAAAGCGTCAGTGTGTGCTAGCCCCTCAAGTTTTAAAATTTTACACTGCTACAATATTGAATTCGTTACGAACAATCTAAAGAATACTTCAAAAAGAGTTCATCGTTTCGACTTGGATTCGAACCATCGCATCACCGAACGTCGTCATACTTATACCGGTAGATTGACGAACTAGCCAGTGGTTGTCGAGGCCGCCAGTTATGTCCCGAGTAGAATCAGTCATGTTCGCCGTCCAAGGCATATC
This sequence comes from Agrochola lychnidis, assembly GCA_963680765.1. Taxonomy (NCBI): domain Eukaryota; kingdom Metazoa; phylum Arthropoda; class Insecta; order Lepidoptera; family Noctuidae; genus Agrochola; species Agrochola lychnidis. The sequence continues at coordinate 26,892,750 of OY796856.1, forward strand.
CTCGTAGACCCCGATGACCCCATAACCCTCCTCCAGGAGAGCAATAGGGAAACAAGTAAAGTGTACAAATACAGACGCCTCCCGTCATTCCGACCTCGCTGCCAAGGTCCTTTGCGATCTCGACCGCCGCGCCCCCGAGTAAATAATACTCCCCCCGACCCTTGCTCGAAAACGAGGTGCCAGCAGTTGTTGCAGCTGTGCACGTAGCTTTAAATTCCCCGTCTAATAATAATGATCAAAACCCTTTGATCCAGCCCGTCCCATCTTTTCACGTCCTTCCTCCGGATAACGCCCTAAGCCGAGGCTCGTACCCCACAGGGGGTGCCCTTAGCGAGCGTTCATCCTAAGCTTTTTAGCTTAGTTTATGTGTGCCCTGGCTGGAGGCTTTGAGTGTAGCAGCTTAAGGCAACCACAGGATTGACCGGTTAAACAGCCACGGTTTTCGGAACCAGCTGTGAGATGCCCTAAAGAAAAAAAAAAAAGAACTAGCCAGTAAGCCCATGTGAAATGGTATGAAATTGTTATCTAGTAAGTATCGTCCGAGTCACTTTAAATATCTTTAGGTCTCTGTTTAAACGGTAGATGTTATAATTTGAGGGTATCCATTAACGTTTTCTTTATAAAATTAATCCATACCTTCAAGTTATAACTACAACGTTTGATGTATACGTTCACTTAAAACTATTGTTTATTTCTAGCGCTTCTTATTTTATCGTTTCCGTTAATAGGATGTCACTTGTCTAGGGACACGTTTGTGTTAGTTGGCAAAATATGTACATTATGATTAAAAATCCAAATGCATGAGATACAATGCGTTCATACATCAACAAAGATGTTATTTATTGTTGCTGTCATTTAAAAAAAACCAGCTAGCTTTACAGTAGTCGCATAAGATGTGTAACATCCGACACCTTGGCTGACGTATATATGATATAAACAATATTCATCACCATCACCGTGCAATCATCATCATCCTGTATACCTACATCCTCTCTGAAAATGGGTAGGTACCATCTGACGGCCAACTCAAGCACCGCGCACGCTCATTCGTCAAATCAAATAGCGCGCGCTTCCCCGACTTGCTGTTACACACTTCCGTCCCTTTTCACGAAATCACTCCCACAGATTTGATTATTTAGATTTTGATTGCAGGAAAGCGAGAGTCTGCAAGAGGAAAGACATTACACATAAAAAAATAGGTAGCATTGTGGAAGATAAAAATAATATTTGCACACCATACCATAATAATATATAGGTACCTAATGGTAGAATGTAAAGGGGCCATTATAGTTTTATGATCATACGTTGTAAAACTACATTCTGACAAATAAATGGATTTGAATTTGAATAGATATTTAGGTATATTAGTTACTTCAACATATCTCGTGGAATTTAAAATGACCAATTCCCGAATCGAAAATTGGGTCAAAATATTTGTTTTTTTTTATATACTAAGGAAATCTTGCATGTTCTTAATTCGTTGAAGGTGTGGCACGTTCCTGGATCCGTGCTGAGCACTACGTGAACATGACGGCAGCGATGCCATAACTCGCGACTGCAGCCGTCAGTCGGCACATCAATAACGGGCGCATTGCACAACGCGACCATTGCGCGTAATCTATGCGCTTCACCTACACTGCGCCGCCATGTAATTATTATAATTGTGTAAAGCTGCGCATGCGTTAACTGACTGTCGCAGAAGTGTTTCATAAAAAAACATCACCACCCATATAATTTATTTAATATAATACTTTAAGCACATAAATGTACACTGCACTGGCGGACTTAATGCCATATCATGCCGGTGCAGCGGTGATCCATTACCTTCAGGCGACCCGCATACTTCCTACTATAATCGCCATAAATATATTATTGTTACCTACCTTATATTTTTTTAAGTTTTCAGTCCTTTATTAAACATTCCAAAAAACGAAGCTTATTCCCGCTATCCATCCAAAGTTGCCCAACGACTGATCCATCAAACTTCCACACAAACCCTACAGGTCAATTGGAAAAGGTATGGAGCAGACATACTTTTACGATAAAGTCATGGCAGGATGACTCTATCCTTCGGTCATTGTAATTATGCAAGATAAGTTGACGATGAGAAAAGTTTATTGAAACTTACCAAAAAGAAGTTGAAATATTATGCAGGTAATATGTAGTTGAGTTGGTTCATAGATACGGTTATATTATCATGGAAAAACACAAGTAGACAAACTATTCCTCCATTAGCTTTTTCGGTTGCGACAACTACGGTATCGGGATCACAAAAACGGTTCGTGAATAGTAATCTTTATTCGCCCACCACTCGCGGTGAAGTAAGAGCATTGTTTGATAACTTATTTAACTAGAACACGAATTAACTGACGTAATATCACAGATTAATACAAATGATTCACTCCGCAAATCATTTAAATAAAAAGCGACTCTTGCCACGACACAATTAAGTGCAATTCGCACAGCGGTAATTACCTACAGTTACATTCACCTAGAAGTTGCCTCTCTTTCTATCGCGTAATTCTTAGATCTTCTGACTACGTTACACTTAAGTACTCTACTGACCCGACAAGTCGAGCCCGCCGCGTACTTGTAGCTTCATACCTAAAATGTGGAGTGAACCATCTATATTATTCTATGGTAATATCCTCAAATTAAAATAGCTTGCGTTAAACTGACAAACACCTCAGTACTTAGGTAGGTATGTTATAAGTTGCAACGTCATTCTGAGTAGGTATAAATCAAAACTACGTAGCAAACAAACCTATTTCTCTTTTAAATAGGCATTTTAAATTTCTGTGTAAAGTTTCTAAAACAAGCATTGCATATTTGATTAGTATAAAGGACATCATCAACAACAACATTGTAAATCTCTGATGAACAAAACAAATAATAAAAAATAAAGTTTAATAAAAAACTGTAACCCGACCACGGGAAAACAAAAATGATCTAAAAAGTACGAAACAAGCAAATATTTCAGACAGAAATCAAGACATAGGTACAAAAATGGTCAAGGTAAAGCCGTGGTCGCATGCCTGTATACCATGTGGGTGCCAGGAACACCTACAAAATTATAATGGCATGCGACGACGGCTTTACCTTGACCATTTTTGTACCTATGTCTTGATTTCTGTCTGAAATATTTGCTTGTTTCGTACTTTTTAGATCATTTTTGTTTTCCCGTGGTCGGGTTACAGTTTTTTATTAAACTTTATTTTTTATTTTATACTTTTCCGTTTTTACACTTGCTAAACGTTACAACAACGCCGCGCGCAACGTCTCACTGAAAATTGAATTTACAACGAGAACATTTTCGCGCGATGATTTTGTACGATTTCAAATGTCGACTAAAACCAAAAGAATCATTTGAAAGACTTGGAATGATGTTCATAGACAAAAGCCCTTCTAAAGCGACTGTTTTCCGCTGGTTCAACGAATTTAAGCGTGGTCAAGTAACTTTGGCGGACGAAGAAAGAAGTGGCCGTCATAGGGCTATGACGCCTGTTACATAAGAAAACGTGCTGGCTGTGAAAAATTAAATTTAAGTGAATAGGCGAATTACATATGAAGAGATTCAGCATATACTCCAGATTGGATCGGGAAGTGTACATGAAATTCTACACGGGCATCTTCAGGTAAAGAAGATAGTTTCACGCTGATTACCACACAGTCTAACGCAGAAGGAGGTTCGGGTAGAATGGTGCCGAGACATGATAGCAAAATTTGAAGCAGGCTCGTCTCGGCGCGTTTACGATTTCATTACGGGTGATGAATCAAGGATTTGTCATTTTTGTTCCCCAAAATAAAAAATCAACTCAAGGGAAAACAGGGATTAAAGAGGTGTCTGATGTGGACTGGAAAATGTGTAATGAAAATTGGTTAAGACGCATGAAACTGTGTATAGACGCCAATGGAGAGTTATTTGAAAAGATTTAATAAATAAAATATAACCTGTAGTATATTTTTTTTTATTACCTATTGCAAAATTTTCTGAGTGCCCCGTGTATAAATATTAATATTTCGTTGTACACAGTGCTACACATCAAGCTATAAATTTCCAGTATTAGTTGACCTCGCATTGTACGGAAATCCTTTACAATACCAGATCAGCTTAAACTGGAATGTATAGCTTGATGTGTAGTCGTGTGTACTTGTTTTTCTTCATAGAGGAATTGAGGATGGAATTACAATCCGTTTTTATTTATTAAGATTTGATTAACTGCACGTTGGTATCATCTTGCGATACAACGTAGCACAGTCTCACTTTTGCTTGTTTTTAACAATTTAAACATATTTATTTACTTTGAAAGTATAACATTATTTACATATTTGTAATGTGCTCGTCAAGACCTTTCTTTTAGTACCAAACATGTCATGATCATATCATTTAAATTTTTTTCGAGGTTAGAAATTTACGTGTAAAATCCACCATATTAAATTTAGGGAAAATTTATATAGCCTATGTCACTCGGACTATTATTACGAATCTATTGATACCTCATTCATCAAAATCGGTTAAGTAATTTAGGCGCTATGGTGGAACACACGTAAAAGCAAACATACATACATACATACAAACATACAAACATATAAACATACATACATAGACTGCTAAAATCATAACCCTTCCTTTTGGCTTTGCCGTAGTCGGGTAAAAACAAAACATATCTCGGCACTTTTACAATTCACTAGTATGTTTAAGAATATAAACAAAAAATGTATGCAATCAGAAACTTAAATAATATGAGAATTCATCACCTATGTGGCCAAACAATGAACGATTTTTTAATACTTTTGTCTATGTAAAATAATCATAGAAAATATTAGCAATCTGTTTCAACATCTCAGAATTTTCTGGCAGACACTCTCATAGGTCCCTACCTACTTAATACATTTAATTATATTTCATCTTCTTTATCTGGTGGATAGTGTATATTTGGATACTATGAAACAGGCGCAAGATGCTTTCAGGCTACTTGTTCTATTTTTTCATTCGAATGTTGTCAAGAATCTACCTCTTGGGGTCTTTTATATTTTTTGTTCCACACAATTTACAGTTATAATTCGATTCAGAATCTCGGTAACTAATGTCCATGAGGCGCAGTGATATAACAGTGTTGATGTCGTCACAGCTTGTGTTGGGGAAATACGTCGTTTAATAACAACAACATATCTACCGTAAATACGTGTTGTGTAATAATTACCTATGTGAATACCGAGCTGCTGTTCCTACCTACACGCGTTCATTAATGTAAAATATCTAAATGAGTACCTACCTGGGTAGGTACTTTCCGTATCACTTCGGCTTATTGGTGACTCGCACGAATTTACTCATATCCATCCATTTACTTATATCCGCCTCGGGGAAAATAAATTACAAATTCCTATACAACGACAATTTCGATGCATTTATTTTTTTACGAATCCTTTATGAATTTCATTGCGAATGATGTTCAATATGACAGGTAGAATGGCCCCTTGACGGATGCAGGTGACTTAATCACCACTCATTATTATTTGCACAGTTTCAAGTTAATTATGCTACCTTTAATCTAAATAATAATTTATTCATTTTTCGTCTTGTTTATTTCAAAATATTTTACCCTAATCACTTCTATGCGCCAGTATACTTAACTACTACGTATTGCTGGAGTTGTCGATTCGTCTACAAATAAATTTAATTCGTGCGAATCGGTAAATGTCCTGAATCGGTTCCACCAATTACTTTGAATGATGTTAACTTGAATAGGGTGTCGCAGTTTAAGTACCTTGGACATTACCTTACCGACGACCTTAAGGATGATGTTGACGTAGAGAGGGAGCGCAGGGCTCTGTCAGTCCGTGGCAATATGCTGGTCCGTAGATTCGCCCGCTGTACGGACCAAGTCAAGATCACGCTGTTTAAAGCGTATTGTCAGGGTCTGTACTCGGGTGGTCTATGGGTTAGTTATACTAAGAAATCCCTAGATACTTTGCGTGTCCAATACAATAACATTTTCAGGATGATGTTGGGACTTCCTCGTTTCTGCAGTGCCTCCGAGATGTTCGCGCAGGCTCGTACTGATGATTTTTATGCCGTCATTCGGAAAAAGTCGTGTCAGTTATGAGAAGGGTGCGGGGGAGTCACAACAGCATCCTGAAAACTATAGCTGAAGATGTACGTGCACCTGTGTTGAGGCATTTCGTTCGTCTGATGATCTCTTAGGGAGGTACAATATCTCCCTGTTGGTTATCTGGACGGGGCGGAATGTCTCAGCACAGGGGCATTTGTGTATAGAATGTATGTAATGAGTGATGTCCTTTGTAGTTGTATTTCAGTACTAATAAAGTTTTTTGTATACTAACCTTTGGATCTAGTTGTCCCAAAATAAATAAATTTGAATTTTGAATTGAATCGCCTCAAGAAAAACTAATATTAAAAAAATAGTCGATTCGCCCGGATGCGGGCGAGTTAATTCGTACGAGCCTCCACTTCTACGTAATAAGTAGGTAGTTACTTAGGTATTGACATAATAATGAACAGATTTTCAAAAACAAATAATAGTTATATTCAGGTACCTAGTTGTTGTTCCAAATAAAAAACTTTTGCTTTACTTTTACCTACTCTATCTATTACCTACAGGTAAGGTGCTGAGCTTTTCTTATAAACAGGTAAAACAGCAGGCAAAATCACTTCTACGTAATGATAACATATTCAGTAGGCAGGCAATCAATGTCTGAAGTGTTGTTGGATCAATAATTAGTTTACGTCTTTAATTACACGTCGCGTGATATATTCCTAATTACTGAAGAAATGAAGCAAACAACTAGCATCCAGGTCATGAACTTATCAAGTACGCAGATTCGAAGTCGATTGAGGAAAACAGGTCAGTTTGACGTGCGTCGGCGATACTAACTACGTATCAGAGACTGGTGTTTTTTGAAAATCATCCGTAGGTAAGTTCATGGCGGAAGGTAAGGTTCAATAATACGTTCACGTTATGAAACTCCAGCTCCGAAAAAAAAAATTGCGTCATTAAACGCTTTTATCTTGACCTGTATCTATGTAACGGAATCTTTCAAATTCAAATTAATTTATTTGCGAGAATCAGGTTTACAATGTATGATCTTAAAACTATAATGGCCCCTTTACATTCTACCATTACTTATGGTGTGCAAATATTTAATTTTGTTCTACACAATGCTAATTAAATGAAAAATACAGCAACAACAAATAAGATGCATGCATTAGGACTTTCATGGAAAAAATTATAATTAGTTAATGAAGTCCTCTACCTATGTCAATTCAAGAGATAAAGTATAATGTCAGATTAAGACTAAATAAATATTATTATAAATGGTTATTATTGTAATGGGTTTCGATACGGTAATTAGAAGTAGGTGAAAATTACGTAATTTTCACCTACTTCTAATTACCGTATCGAAATGAAACTTTGTATGTATATGTAGTTCGGTTAGCAAAACTATAATTTGGTATCTTGGAGTTGATCTGATGATGGAGCCAGGAGTAGGATAGTGGAACACTTCAGTGGCTACTAGCGAACCCCTCGAATTTGAACTCATATGATCCGGTTTGATGAGTCCAATAGATAGGGCTTGGTAACGAGGGTCTGATGATGGAGCCAGGAGGTGGATAGTAGAACTCTTCAGTGGCTACTAGTAATCCCCTTGAATTTGGGGTCATGTCATTTGCTTAGATGAAACTTTGTATGTATGTAAACCAGTGGACTTTATATCGCTATAGAACAAACTCTTCATGTTTAAAAAATAATTTTCACCAACTTCAAGACATCCGATTAACTTGAAAAATTGCACACGTATCAAGGACCGATGATAATACAATAAAGAAAAACTTGATTGCTCAAAGCTAAGAGTCCCATGTAATGGAGATGCATTGGATAAAATAGCAAAGTTACGAGAACATGAATGAAATAATTTGAGATCTATCGACACACATACGATTTATCAAGAAATCGAGTCTCTTGATTGTACCTAACTACTTTTGATACTATTTTGAGACAAAAAATAAGGAAATATAATATCGTCTCAAAAAAAATTAAAAGCACGCTTTAATAGTAAGCCGAACTAAAAAGAAAATAATAATTTTTAAATATGAAGAGTTTTTTCTATTGTGACTTGTTCATTATAATTTAAAAAATCTAATAAGTTTAACATAAGATTTAAGTTATTCACAAAATAATTAATTTGATTGTAAAAAAGCGTGGAATGTTAAATAAAATAATACAGTTGAAATGGCGATGAAAAGGACACATGACAAAGCCAGTAGGATGAAATGAACTGGGCACGCCGCAATTGCGGCGATAAGACCCCTCTTTGAGGAGTGGCTAGAGAGGCGCCACGGCGTCCTCACCTTCCGCCTGACACAGGTGCTCACCGGACACGGCTGTTTCGGGAGGTACCTGTTCAGGATAAAGCGGGAGGAAACGCCCGGGTGTCATCACTGTGTGGATCGCCCGGAGGACACGGTGGAGCATACGGTGGAGGTCTGCCCGGCTTGGGCAGAGCATCGCCGTGTCCTCGTGGAAGCGATCGGCGGCGGTGATCTCTCGCGTCCGGCCCTGATTCGGGCCATGCTACGGAGCGAGAGGAAATGGGAAGCCGTCACCTCGTTCTGCGAAGCAGTAATGCTCGCGAAGGAGGAGACGGAGCGCGTGAGGGAAAGGCAAATCTCGCGCCCTCGCGCCCCTAACCGCCGCAGCAGGAGACGCCCTGGGCGTCGGGAGTCACGAGAGGATTTCCGGCCACCGTAGGCGCGGGCTTGCGGACGGTGAGCAATGGGTAGCTCGCCGTCCGATAAGGACCAAGCCCGGGTCGACGGCGCGTTGTGTTCCACGCGCGCCTCAAAGAGATGTCAGCAGAATTGACGGGGTCCGCTAGGGCCAATGCCTGCCGGGGGTTCGAAGAGAACCGATAGGGACATCGTGGCCCCCTGGCAACACGGCAACTGAAGGAACACGGGTGGGTTTTAGTCAGTAAGAGTCTGACACGCCCTCCCGCTCCGCGCAGAGCGGGAGAAGTTATTTGATAATTTCCCACCCAAAAAAAAAAAAAAAAAAAGGATGAAATGAACGAAAATCATAACGGAATGGCAACCACATGATGGCAAAAGAAAGAGAGGCAGACAAGCTAAAAGATGGACAGATGATATTAAGGTTATTGGGGGATAATCTGGTCAAGAAAAGCTAAAACTAGACAAGAATGGAAACAGTTCTCTGTCTCCTGAGATACAGGTTAACTACCTAGTTCAGGAAGCTGAGCTTTTATGTAACAGTGGCACTTATGTTTGCAAATAAATGAATTTTATTTATTTAGTTGGAAGAGGCTTAGGTGTCATAGGACACGCTGAACACTAAAGGCTTAATAAATAATTATTATTATTTCTTATCAACAATTTTTTGCATTTATAGCCTATTAGTGTGAACGTCCGTCAGACAGTCAAGTCATAGGTCTCGAGTTCGAACCCAAGCCACGCATTTCTGACTTTTCGGTTTCATGTAGGTACGTATTATATAATTATCAGTTGCTTCAAAAACGGTGAAGGAAAACTTCGTGAGGAAACCCCTGAGGAAATGCCTGAGAGATATTTATCGACAGCATGTGAAGCCCATGGGCGGCTTAAAAACAACTCTCAACACCACACGAAAATGAAGAAAAAAACAACTTTTGGACTTTAAAACACATTGATTTTTTTTTAAGTTCCTGGGCGTCCGAGCTCGGGTGAAAATAGAGAAAACTAATTTTCCCAGATATGAGACCTAACTAGATTGATTTTTCGCAACTTTCATCGAAATTGTTTGAGCCGTTTTCGAGAACGGGATTACAAATATAATATTAATATTACAATAACAATGTGTTTTAAAATTAAATAAGTATTTCCTTACACTCCTCCACAGACATTTCTATCGCACACACTTTTCCGGAGACGTTTTTGATAATTGAGGCCTTTTGGATTAATAATATATTCAGTGAAATATTAATTATTTGCGAGACAATTAATATTAATAATACGGCGCATTTAATCAATTGGAATTATAATAATTACACAATTTTATTGTATAAACAGCAGTTGGTAAAACCCCCAGATAAGCCACAGAGCTTACGTACCTATACAGAATGAAATAAATGATCATTATTCCCACTACCTACTAACAACAATACATGAATCTAAATCTAATAATTAAATTAATATTGTAAAGTTAACCAACAAATAGCGACTTTTTACTAACGGGCAAAACTAGAAAAAAATGGCAACTAAACAGGTAGTTACAAGTACCTACTAAGGTAAAACATTCGCGGGTTGTCTAAATCTGAATAATCTATATTATTATTAATTAAAGTCGTTTTTAACGTTTGTCTGTATGCCCGCGTTGTTCTTCTAAACCACGCAACAGATTTTGATGAGGTTTTCACCATCATTTAGAAAATTTATTCCGGAAGGTTTATGTGTATAATACGTTACTATTAAAGTTACATATAACTAATAAATCTCGATGTTTTGTAAAATCGTAAATACCGCGCGAAGCAGGAGCGGGTCGCCAGTAATCGATATAATCTTATAAACTTTTAATTCAATTAGATTTAACATAATGATATTAGGTTGGCACCCAAAGTAATAAACAGGCCATTATTCATTTACACATTGGGTCCCCGTGGAAATTGGTAATAGTAAATAACAAATGCTGGCTCTACCCACAACCACTAACTTTCAAAACCTTCGCTTTAGCTACATAGGGGCTCCATCTCAGAAAACGGCATGAAGGTGAGTCTACCCAACAATTTACCGATCTTATTCGATTGCATTATTAAAAGACTCCTAATTTATAAAGGTCGATTTAGACCAAACGATCGAATGCACATTCAATGCCCACGGCACCTAATTCATTTTGTGTAAACAGGGACAGAACATTCGTTCGTTGCGCTACCCATAATAAAATGTCTAGAATATCAACAAAAGAATGCAAATATGCTTTTTCTGGTTCTGTGTTCGTTTGGCCTAAGCCCACTGAGTCGTTCTCTAATCGTTTGGTTGAACCATATCGACATCAACAAGAAGTTGAAGATGTTTTATCTTCATCGTAAACACACATATGACGCCTGATCCATTTCCTGCACACAGGCTGACCCGCGCGGCCCGCGATAGCGTCTGAAACACGATTATAACAACAACAAACGTCAAAACTGTAAGGTTAACGCCTCGTACTGCGTCGTATTTAATGGAGCCTTGTCGAAACGGGGCCGGGGTTGAGCGGCTCGGCAAGTCGGCAGCGCTGCGCTAGGTGACCAGGCCTCTAGCGCGATACGGGGGTCGCAGGTCGCGCGATATCGGAGTTACCTCGCCGCGGTGTAAGGCGCTGACGTCAATCGGTACCCTATTTGTGAGTATTATCTGCGCGATAACGGGGCGGAGGTGAAGGATCGCGCGGATACGCAACGTTCACGTGTTGTCGATCACATCGCCGTATTCTAGGAAGATGAGATAACTTGATTGATTGCTCTTTGTTCGGATGATTGTGTGCGCGAGAAGTGGGCCGACACCGGTAATGTACGACTCTTTGCTCGGGAATTGTGTTGTAAACGACCTACACGCACACACACGTATACCTAGTTAACGTTGTGTTGTTTAACTTGCATTAAATTATTAAATTACAGTAGCAATTTTGACACAAAATGTATAAAGGTTGCGTATAAAGCGGTATAAACGTTATAGCTACGTATAGAATGTACTGTAACTGAAGTCTGCACTTCAGTCTATAACCGGTATTGTGAGTCAAATAAACATGTCAATGTAACACTTATTATTAACCCACATCTTTCGAGAGTAGGTAAGTACCTACGATTAAGTTATATTTAGAGAGAGTAGGATGTTTTTCATAGCTTTTTATATACATTAACCACAAAAATGAACAAATAAACAAATGTGATAAGTAACGGTATTGTGATGAGCATGTGGTTAATTATAATGCAGAATGTTTGGTAGGTGCCGTGATTTACGACAGTTGCTATGTAGGTTCCTACCTACATTACAAGGACATTTGTTACAGTATAATATATCCTTGAAAAAGTTATATGTAAGTAGGTGCTTATAAAAACCGGCCAAATGCGAGTCGGACTCGCACACGAAGGTTTCCGTACCGTATTAAGATCGACCAAAAAACGCTGAAAAAATACGTTTCATGTATGGGAACCCCCTTTAATTATTAACTTTATTTAACTTTTTATTATTTGTTTTTATAGCAGCAATAAAAATAAATACACAATCTGTGAACAACTTTCTATCATTACGGTTCATGAGATTACAGCCCGCTGACAGACTGACGGACAGCGGGGGCTTAGTACTTAAAGTTTCGTTTGGCACCCTTCGGGTACAGTACCCTAAAAAGGCAGATTAGATAGGTACCTTGGTATTGAAATTATATATATTTTCCCGAAAATAGTTTGGAAAACTTTAACCAAATACCCAGCTAAAATACTTAGGTATAGCACTTTTTTTTAATAATCTTTTAAAAAGCAACCTCTTTTAGCTTTGAATAATAGTGTGCCAATACAATGAACAAAAGTGACCGCAATATATCAAGGTAGGTATACCTCGGAACAGCGGCAAGACGCCCAGCACCTCCGGCACAGTTGGCGACCCTCCAGCGCTTCTCACCGCTCGCGTGCCGCTCATCTCGAGCGCTAACTCGCTCGCTATATTCGTTAATATGCTCACCGACATTAACCCACCTATAAAACACTATAACTACCTATTTACATGATCGTTCCACACATCCCTGTTGACTACACTAAACTAAAGAAGTCACAATACTTGAAAACGTTTACGACTCGAATAGAACGTTGTTTTAATAATCTTTTTATATGTCACCGCGATCGTAAATTTTAAACATAATGGATGTAGCTCGACGAATGATAACTGTATTATAAAACTAAAATAGATTGGCTTTACTTTTTATTCCTTGCAAAGAAAACAGTTAAAATGATTGTGCGGACTGTGAAGAAAGTGACATTTTGCTTGAGATGTCTTGTTTTGCTGAGAAAATTGAAAACCTTTCATGTGAGGTTGCACATCACGTGTCACCAAATTCAGTGCACATCAATTGAAGCGAACAGCGATAAAGTTAAGGAATCACTGACAGATTTCACACTAAACTTAATGGTAATGCCTAAATCTAGTTTTACATTGAGAATCTTGCATGTGTATCGCTCTAAAGACGGACCCTAGACTGCAATAAACAGTTGCTGACAAAAACAACTCTGAAATGTATCTGGAGTTTCAGTTCAAGCACTGGCTTACCCATGCCGTACTATTATCACAACACCATACACCACCCTTCCTTCCTTCAAATGATCCCGAGTGTCAAAATAAAAGGTCGCAGCGGCAATTGGCAAGTGGCATCATAATTACTGCGGGGCGACAAGCGGCGCGGGCGCGGCCGGAAACCTGCCGCAATAAAGGTTCGCATCGGCGCATTGTTTTTATTGCGCCGGAAGCGAGTCGCGCCAGCGCGCCGCACCACGACATACGCGACAATATAAGGGGCAATCGGCAACCGGTTGCCACAAGTCTAACAATTTGCGCTGGGATATTCGAAGCTTCTCATTGATCTTTAAAAACGGTGCAGAATGTCGTTAAGGTAGGTGCAATCAGCAACATAAATCCATTTAACACTGTCACTTTTACAAATCAAATCAATCAATCAAAAATGACAAAAATTTATTTAACAAACTACTTTTTTGCTTTTCCTATAATAGTTAAAGAGTCATGTAATATTCTTGAAATTTTAATTACATATTTTGTTCACCTTTTTTTACCACTACGGGTAAGCTCATGAGCCTGCATCTCACCTGATGGTAAGTGATGATCAGGCCGAAGGTAGAAGCGAGCTTCACCCGGAATCCTCAACCACAGAGGAACTGGCTATCTTAACTCTTAAGTGTCGAAACACGACAAGATTCAAATTATTGAGATAAGGTTTAAAAACTAAAGTATTAATCGACTTTTGTTGCTGACTGTACCTTCTTTAAAACTGCAACGATGTGCACTTAAAGACCAAGTGATCTTTTAATTCATGTTACATACGGACCTTATAATTATTCATCTTAAGATCTTCTATCGATGGCACTGACATGAGACAACCCTCACGTCCTTATCATCTCTTTACTTTGATTTGAATTTATGTACTTAGGTTATAATCATCTAGTATCTTTTTAACTCAGAATATAGAAAAGGTCTACTCTGTGCAAATATATTGGACAAGCATCGCACAACAACTGCTCAACCACGTTCCGCAGTAAGTCGTCGCGGAAGATGTAACGCGTTCCTTGTAATTGCGTTCCTCGATGGGTGCTTTCGAGAAAAACTGGCAGTTAGGCGTCTGTACGGCCGGAGTGCGGGAGTCGCCTCAGTCCGGGCGGCCTCACGGCACCCGGAGCGTTGCGAATGGCTGCCATCCACGTGCCAACAGCCGGCTTTATTGTCGCAGATCAGTCTGACAACCGGTTTTAAGGGGAGCTAGGAATGAGAAAAATTTTTTTTTCTTCCGAAACTTAAGAGTTAGGGCAAAAATCATCTAGATCTTCGTTTTTAATCTTGCGTTTATGTTTTTGACCCTGTGTCTCTTTCTATTAGGTAAATCTAACCTTAGGTACCGTTGTTCAAAGTTATCAGGAGCAGTCCCTTATGGGCATAAATAGCTGTTAGGGTACAGTAGGCCGCGAGTCAGTGGTAACAAAACCAGTATAAACTGGCCTCTTATTTTATAGAAACTCTGTTATAGGCCACTCAAGACCAGCTAACAATTAAAAATATTACCACCGATGCGATAGACTGTACCAAACATGGTTAGACCTACCAATGAAAGTTCCTTAAACATTGATCTTCTATCTCTATAATTATTTACTCAACAATATCCTTATTTAATTTTAAAAAATTAATTGTTGGCACTTCCGGTTGAAACAACGTGATACTTCGAACTAAGTTATATAACTCTTTACCTTTTCATAATAATTACCTATATCTACTTACACAATAATTTTGGACAATGGCAGGAAAATATTATTTCCACTAGGTACTTATTCGGTTTAACATTAATGAAATACCGATACTAAAAGTGTGCACACCTAGACATTTCCAAGAGGGTTGATAGAATGAATTATAATGTTAGTATTCAACCCTAGACTACAACACTGGCTGTCCAGCTCTGGACTCAATACAGCGCGATAGGTTACTCACCTGCAGGAAACAATGTGTTATCGCCACCTCTAACCTACTTCCTCCAGTGAACACTATTGTAGGTATGTACACGTTCCGGTTTCCTCAAAGTTAATTATACAATACTAACTAATAATAACATAAACTTCCTGATTAAAATTCAGATAGTTTCCATATAATTATGTATTTATAATGTATTTCGAAATACGTTCCCCCGTTTTAGAATAGGTATGCAGTTATGTAGGTGCGCCGCGATGATTTCAGCCGCGTCACAGCGAGGCGAGGGCGGCCACGGAGCCGCACTTTATAATTAATTAACAAATAATAACAATAGTTAGCGGGGGACGTCGGTTTTTACGAGTTGTAAACCACTCTGAACAATGGAGACGCATAAAACTTTCGCCGAGCTATTGTGCGCTCTGATGTGAGAATAATGTTATATTAAATTAGTGTCGGCAAAAATACTACTCTGTTAATTTAAGGGATTATGTACTCACAGAACAAGTAGCCGTAATATGAAACAAGGACTCGCCAGCCATTTGTTTAATATCCATACACACTGAGAGATGCGCGGTACCTATCCACCTTCACGTAATGTAGGCACATTATGTGCTTGCCTATTTACGTCTGTAATCTAATAGGGTCGTTTCTAATATGCATGTCGTTAGTTTATATTTGTTTTACCTCATATAATGTATAAATACCTATTGACCTAGCGAGGGAAAAGAAAAGGATAGGTAGGTACTGAAAAAGCATAACCGTTTTCAGTTTTAATTTTAAATGAAATAGTTTTATCTGGTAAAATACGTTATTAATACTTTCGGTAAAAATAATGTTCGATTTTTTTAAATAAATATCGGAAGTGTAGGTAAGGTGAGGAGGCGCAAATTACCGCGCGACGTTTGAACCGCTGCCAAGCGCGCGCCGACCGCTCGCCACCGCACCCGCAAGGCGGCGCGCGGCGTCGCGGCGTCACACACATCGCGACCGCTCCATACATTACCCGACCACTTGTTAATGTGGAAATACTTCACTTATATACGATATCCGATCATTACGCTTACATGTTTTGGCTGAGGATTCAAAGAAAGAGATAAATCCTATACGGATAGGAACTCTACAAATCGTCGAACACGACAACACCTACTTATCAACGACGCGTATATTGGTAGGAACATGGGTTCCCTTTATGTGATTGTAAATCTATTAGAGCGTCATGATGATTTAATGTAAGTATGAAATACCTACCTAATGGTATGAACACCTAGCTAGAGTTATCTTTTATATAATATTAATTTCTTTACAGACCTAGTTTTCAACATGTTTTTTTATTCATCTTCAATATAGGATATAAACTTATACCTACTTGGCATCATAAGCGGGTGATGTGATATGAGGCTGTGGTACATTAGTTAACTACCCTTTAGCATTTATGTAAAGAACTTCAATAATGCTAATCAACATCATAATCCTATTATTCCTATTATTTTTACAAATAATCTCATTGTAACTTCCCCGTAATGCCTTCTTATCTCATTAAAAGTTTATTTTTCATACTTTACAAATAACAGATTTACGGCTTTCGCATCCTCTCATTATCAAGTCAAGTACAAAGGCTATTACTTTGACACTTCTAACAAAACACAACGCATCCTGTCAGACCATCTGGCGACGTCTTCTGTGACAACTTCTTACCAACCAACCGGAGGCATTTCAAACCTTATTCCGAACGTATAAGGGTGATATAGGAAGTAAGCTTTAAGTAGTAATTGTTTAGGACAAAGCAGGCAATAGTTAGAACAATTAGCGTTTGTTGGTAGGTCCGAGACGTGACTGGCGCGGCCACGGCTCGGCTGGCCGCCACATGTCCCGCGACACGGCACACCGGCACAATGGACACGTGGTCCACACCAGCAGTTAACCGATGTTATATTACACAAAGGAAATTATGTAAAACTTACAGCAAATCAACAATAGTTAAGCTACGTTGAGGTAGTTTCACGAAATGACACTGACACTTACATTCACAGAATACCTCCAACAGTTCACCAAAGCGTTCAACTAATTCAAATAACAACGCATACATTTTCGTGACTAGCTTTCCGAAAACTCTAAATGGCAATCTGATTATAAAGAGGTCCATCAATATTAAACATTCACCAAATCGATTCTGATTGTAATATCTTCTCTCACATCAGCTCCCAGAAAACTATTATTTTATAGTATTTCGAATACAAAATGAATATATTATTATCAGTACCATTAGTAACTGTGCACATCCTTTCCATATGTCAATGTTTTTGTCTCACGTCGGTCGCCAGATTAGAGAATGGTGTGCGATAACCTCGGGACGCTCAGCAAGCTGATTACACTGTTTTTATTCCGTACCGGTTTGTTTATCACCACTCAAAACTGTTCGCTGATAGTTTTAAAGGGATATAATAATAAACAGATAAGTTTTGATGGACATAATCTGGACGCCTTCCAGATTTTAAACCTTCCGTTGTAGGTACGTTTCGATTCTTGAAGCTTTTTTTTATTTTCTTATTGATGACTAGCTTCCGCCAGCAGCTTCGCCCGCGTGATATCTTTATAAATTATACCCTATGTTACTCCGTAATAATGTAGCATTCTACTGGTGAAAGAATTTCTAAAATCGGTCCAGTCGTTTTTGAGTTTTTCATTACAAACAAACATACAAAAAATCAAATCTTACTCGTTATAGGTGACCTAATAGGCTGGTACTTATTATTAACTAACACTACCCAAACCTAACTCCTACATAGAAAGCGCGCTGATGTGTTCATTGTGCAATAAATAAATAAAAGGTCTGTACCTAACCGAGCATTCTTCATATTTTACTTTTTATAATTTTACGGTACCTCATGTATAATTATCTGAACACTATTAAACTAATCTCTGATCTATAAATCACCAAACAATTCGATAAGTATGCTCAATAATATCGATTTCAACAAAGACCACAACTATTTCCCACATAACAAACAGAACTCCCACAGCATCCAAAAATCCGTTAAGTTGTTGTACAATAGCGGAACGTATAATAGGTGAGCACGTATGCGGGCATCGGAAACATCGCGCGTTCGCTATCGGCTCATTATCGACACAGATCGCGATGCCGCCCCGTACTCCCGGTACCGCACTGGCCAAACTGGCAATTTAGCCAGAACACTAGTAGGCCCGCAGCTGCCACCGTACGCAACAATATCGACGTCGTTATTGTTCTACTACTTCAATACTTTCAATGTTATAGAAATAAAATTGGTTATTTTTCAGTAGATATTGTTTTCAAGATGTTAGGTGTATTTATTACTATCTATAGTTTTTTATTCTATCTAGATGAATAATTTGACTGGATTGCCAGATTAAGCATAAGGTGGTTTAACGTTTTATTTTATTAAATAATTTTGAGCATTAGGTACCTACCTAACTATCTCGCACTGAGCATAACCAAAAAAAAGGAAGCAACATGCAAATAGCCAGGACAGCTAGCAGTATAAAACAACGCAATATTTAAGCACTTCACGAGTATTATTGCACCTATACCTAGGCACCTTATATTTTCGATCGATTTCATGACTACTATATATACATTACTAGGTAATATAACCAGTGAGACCAAGATATATTGCATCATCAGCTAGCTATATACATAAAGTAATATGAAACTAATTTACGTAAACTTCAATAGATAAATGCTTGCCATCGAGTGCGCGTAAACCCGAAACGGTTCTATGTTATGTCAGAGGTGTGATCGCGGCCGCGGCCGGCTGGAGCCAAATAGATGGAATAAATTTGAAAATTATTGTCAGCGATCAGTACGTCCGCGACACACAAATATGACAACGAAGCATTTATGAACCTAATTCATACCACGAGCTATATTCTGACTCTTGTATTAACCGGTATAATGCCTTTGAACATTTTGTGTCTAATGTCTAAATTTCGGTGAGCAGTCCAAAAGGCGATTAGATCATCTCGTTATTATAACCAGTGTACCTAATTATTATAGTTTAATGTCACCGTAACAGAAGTAAGGTGTTCTGAAATATGATTGTTTTGCAAAAGCACCGGGGTTCACAATATTCGCGGCGAGAATTTACATAACTATGTATTTACTGTCATACTCTACTGTAAGACTATTGAGTTTCTTCAAAACCAAAGGTTGTAATTCAAAAGACATGCAATTGCATCCACTACACGTTTAACATAAAGCACAATAGATTATTTCACCGAAGACTTCAGTGTTCATTCGCCACGTAAATGAATGGGTGTATAAACAAGTGATATTTGTTTGACAGCAGCAATAAAGAGCTGTCACAGTGCTGTTGTAGCAGTAAAACGATAAAGTTACCTGTGCCAAGCGACACCGCTGGCGGCCAGATGTAGCCAGATGCGGCGACTCTCCCACGACGCACCTACTGCCGTGAGAAAACATAATACATACTATTGATATATTACAAACAATATACTTGGCAACGATCACCAGTTTATAAGTTCTATAAACATTAAATGGATTCAATAGTTGTTCATAGCAAACCATCTTTTTAGCTGACTATCTTGAAATTATGTTTACGTTTAAGGGCGTTTATTCTAAAAGTTGGCAACGCGCAACGGAGCAAATAGCTGTCAAATATTTACCTGTTTTGAATAATTTGGCAATATTACTGTATGGAAATATAAAATACCTCTAATTAGTGAACTAGAATATTAATCAAGAATTGCAATTATAACACTGAATTTGTTGTAACCGTTTTAGGTGTAAAAAAGGCATTTGTAACCCTTCCAAATACTTTTTTACATCTAAAACTAGATATTCGGTGTTACGATATTAATGATTGCATTTCATAATCAATGTTTTAGTTCGCTAGTTAGCCATATTTCATATTTCCATACAGTAATATTTCCAAATTAATCAAAACAGCGAAATATTTGCATCTATTTGCGACGTTGCTCACGTTGCCCACTTTCAGAATGCACGCTCTTAAAACTAAAGTTACCCACATGAAACATTTTTCTATTCATATCAAAGTCTAGGTAGCTCAACGACCGCGACATGTTACACAAGAAATGTTATTGACGATTTAAGTCTCTACATTTACTTGTTTATACTGAAAGCAAACAAATTAATAAAAGCAATCCACTCGAGCGCATCCATTAGCGCACCACAACATTATCAGTGAGCGTACGCAGTGGTTGTCCTGAAACACAAAACAGTTGCCTGCAGAAGGTTCACATCATGCGATATAGAGCCACAAGACCACGTACAGACCTCCATGGAAATAAAAATATGCTCATCAAACGCACACTGCTTCTACCGTGTTTGATGCTATTGCGTTTTTTCTATGCTCTTATATAGTATTACCTATTGAATTGTTGACCCTCTGTTCGATCTCCTGTTGCAGTAGGGATGCGACCACACGTAGAGGCCCCACACGTTCCCGCCGTGCGTCTATGGCACAGCACACGTGCATCGCCGCAGCTCTATTGTAAGGAGCCACTATTCACCTTTTGTGCGCAACTTCATTTGACCTCATACAGGTCGCCTCCACGCGTATGAGTTCACGCGACAAACAACGCGGGGTGATTGTTTGATTAATCTTCATTATGTGCAGTTGTTTAGCTCCATCTACGTCACATTAGCACAAGTCGCTTTGCTCTATCGAACAACGTATAATAATATGCGGCGCGCGCTAGTAGGTACTTATAGACGGAGAAACGTGTATGGCATGTTAGATCAAAAAGAACTACTCTATACCTACGTAGTAGTTACACAGTTCCGTTTAGGTATTCAATTATTCCATAACTATGTACTTTATTAAATTACCGTTAGTAAAATAACGGAATCTCTCGTGCTAATTAAGATACATTTGCATGGCAACCTAACATCCGATGTCTTGTTGGTCTAAAAATTGTTAAACTGTGCCAAGATTTATTAGACACTGGTTTTTATTATGCATTGACGCACTTGCTGGCTAGAAGGTGCGAGCTTGTTACTGCCGTAAAATATACTAAATTGAATCAGATTTGCAGTGGTGGCCCAGTAGTAACGGCCGCGACTTACGAGTTGTAGGTCGTAGGTTCGAACCCAGACAGGCGCTTTACTTTGTGTAAATTATTTCATCACCACTGCTCTCAAAACGGTGAAGGAAAACATCGTGAGGAAACCGGCATGTCCTAGAACCGAAAATTCGAAGACATGTGACATCTACCAACCCGCACTGGGCCCGCGTGGTAGATTATGGCCCACTCCTTCTCACAGAGAGGAGGCCTGTGTCCCAGCAGTGGGAACATTTATAGGCTGATGATAATGATAATAGAATCAGATTTCAAGACAAGAAAGTAACTGTATGAGAGTGTAAAACATTAATTTAAATAGTTATAATTATTATAATAAAGCATACGCAATTAACACCCATATCATCTGAATTATAAGGTTACAACATTGTGACTTTGTAAACTGATAAACATTTTGCAACGACTGCAGCCTGCCAGTGATGTTAACCCATGTTTCGCTATTACAGAGAGCTAACAAGTCATTTGAACGCAGTGTAAAGCGAGTTTACAGCATCTATAAAACAAAGCGTCAGACAAAGCTGTAGGTGTGGCATTGTGGCGGCGCGCGCGCACGTGGCGCACACGTTGAGAACAAGGTGCCATTGTCTACGTTACACAACGATTTACTGCCGTACAATTTTAAATCTTATGCTGAACACTTTTAACTTCACTTTTGAATAATATAATGATTTGTCATGCGGAGGTAAATTATGAGGGCTGTAAAAAATATCTTTCAAGCAATAACGAGCTTTACAAATAATGAAATAAAGCCTCTATTTGACATAGCAATGCTTTTCCAATCGGAGGTAAAGTTATGATGGTAGTGTTAGTTTACCGCCACTCTGTGTCTTTGTTTAAATCTAATTGTGACGGGATTCTGCAATGAGCTCATAAATTATGCAAGCTAGGTACGCAAACCATTGTATTGAAGTTATAATGCAAAACGCATTACCTACGGCTTGTTATATTATAAGGGTAGTTTAGCTTACTTAGCTCAATTCTTAAATTGACCTATATTATCCACCCGCTCGATATAAAATGTTAAATAATTTAAAGAACTATTTAAGTAGGTAGGTACTTACCTATCTACTTACTTATAAAGACAAAAGTACTACATAATCATAAATATAACTGAGTAAAATCGTCTTATTTATTTAACATATTATTATAATCTGTAATGTATAGTCAAAAAATAATTGTATTTTCCATTTAACAAAACTAAAAATATAATATCCTAACCTGACTAAAACTATTAGCAAACTAAAATATCGTGTCGAAAAATTCCTCCGCATCACTGTCGACTGGTAATGTACCTACCCAAGAGACTGGCGACATTACCACGTCTACTTACTAATTATTTGCGGATTAGGTATAAATCTGAATATCTATTGTCAATGAAATGCATGAAACCTACTTACTAGCCAAACAAACACGCACAATTAAACTTAGAACCTTTACCACTTATTTTTTTTCGTGTCATGTTGTGTTGTCAAATAGATGTCAAAGACATTATGTACTATGTAGTTGTACTGCAAGAGCTTATTCGATCACAATAAGAATAGCGCTAGCCTAGAAAGCAGTCTATTTACGAATTTCTTGCTGATGATAAGCACATTATTTACGAATCATAAATAAATGACTAAACTGCAGTTAGGTACATAATGTTGACAGTTGCTTAATTAATTAAAGCGAAAACCACATAATCACTACTAGATTCAAAGTCAAATCATTTATTTCAAATAGGAACTTTCAAGGCAGTATTGAACGTCAAAATGTACAAAAAAATGTAATTGTTTCTAGTCGGCCCTTCCGAAAGGTAGTTCTCGTATGGAGAAGAAATGAGCAAGAAACTCCCACCGTTACTCTTTTAAAATGTTTTACAATATTTTGTATAGGTACATTAATTATATAATTACATGTGCAAGTACTATACCACAATAGGTAAAAAGAATAAAAATGAAGCAACGACAGCTAAATTAATTATGTGATAAGTAGATACATGGTGCTCATTCATCCGCCATTGTATTTTTATTTTTAACGTATAGCTAGGTAGTCCCTAAACAGTTGATGATAGAGAAGGTAAAATAATGTAATTGATGTCACATCAATTACATTAAGTTTCAATCAAATGTTCGTTACAGCTGAACAACCCCGAGTCATGCGGCATGATCTATTCGGCGTATTAAAGCACGCGCTGTAGGAGTAGTTTGTAAAGTTTTAGAGAAACTCAGTTGTTAAGGCGAGAATAAACGACTTTTAATGATTTTATACTGAAGATTACGTCTAAGCGAGTAGTGTTAATGATTTGAAAAAATATGTGTTAAATTAGAGCATTTTTTTAAAAACTTTATCTTAATACTTTAGATTATGTTTATATTACATAGTGTAATTAATTTGTAAAGTTATGTCTATCGCGTTTATAAAACTGAAATCACGCAAAAACTATCATGTGTATTTTTCTGAAACATTGACCATTTTGAAAATAATTTAATTATTTACCTTTTAATATACGTATTTTATTAAAATACCGTTTTATGTATAATAAATCAATAATGCGTCTTATTTGGGACAGCGCACCTTGATGGGCGAGTCCTATTACTGGCTGAACGAACAACACGTTGCGTGAGCTCAGCACAAAACACGCAAGCTAACCACACAAGGTCACTGGCATTTAGTCGCGTCTTAATACTTACCTCTGTTAATTGTAGCCCCAGTCTCCCCTACCTACAACCTTACAGAAATAATAAGGATCAAAACATCTTAAACTCAAAAGCTCATTCAATAAACAAATCTCAATAAAATTACGTCAATAGAATAGATATAGTTTAGGTTAAGCAAAACGTACATATTGTAAACATGAATTATCGTTATTGAATCGCCTCTAATTTTAAACTAACGAAGACATGTTGGAAACTTACCTACCACATGTTGTTACTGAAAACAAATCATTAAGAGTCATTAATCTATAAGTTAAAACAACAAATGAAACATGAATCTATCGCCCAGTAGCCGACCGTTAAATTATTACCTCATTTTCATTAACAATATATAACTAATTGTAAATAATGGTAAAAAGTAGGAACTAGGTATCCATATGACAAAATCAGCGCAGCTATTATTCAGTACAGTCAATAATTATCAACCATTAACCAAGTAAACCATGTAAGAAATGTTTTAATTTGACCAAACCCTATTTAACAAGATCAGTGAATGAAACTTAAATGTCGAGCAGTTACTAATTTGGAGCAACAGAAAGGTTCGATGCATCTCCTAACGCCATCTAGTGACCGAAAGCTGAACTAAAAATGCAAGTCCTCGTACGCGCGTTTATTAATAGTGGTCCCATGAGGCTTGACTAGATTAAAATGGTAAAAGTGATTTTACATATTTTTCTTTATTGCTTTTTTATTGATAAAAAAAAACATATGATTTTAATTAGGTTTTTAGATGTTTAATTGGATGTTTAGGATTTTAAATCGAATTTTTTGTTGATTGAACTAACTACTGCAGAACGACGACCTCAAATCAGTATTAAAACTCTCCAATATACCTACATCGCTTATTTACGAACTCGCAAAGTTATAAATGCAAACTATGCAAAGTAAGGTCGTCGTTAGATAGAGACAGGTAGATTACCAACGAGAAGGTGGAGCGTAGAGCATGTAAATAAACAACGCAAAGGTAGAGTCGCAGCCGCGTGTGGCTTGAAAAAGACAAGGGTCATTAAATTGTGAAGGTGTTATAATATCGACGGTGTATCGTTATTATAGTCGTGGTGAGACACGGCTCAGCAGTCGCAGTCGGCAGTCGGCTCTACTAATTAAGTATAGGTGGGGGGAGGTCGCGGGAGGTGAGCGGGGTGAGCGGGGCGAGGTGCGGAGGGCGCGGGCGCGCAGGGCGGGGCGAGAGGCGGGCCGCCGGCTCATTCCACCGCGCGCCGCGCCGCCAGAAGCACGTTCGTCCGCGCGCGCGGGCCATGGTCGCGAGAACCGATGAGAGCATGTTCGGGTGCTATGGTGACAGCTACTCGTACCGCCTGTGGAGCCTGGCCAACGTGTGGGGCGCCTGCCGATGTGAGTAGCGCGCCGCCGACGGCCCGCAGTACACGTGCCCCCCTGATATCCAAACTAGGACTTTTACCGCTGACGTCAGCGGAGGCTGTGAAATCTCGGTGTAGTACGACGTAGATGCGATTTCGATTCCGCCGCGAAGTGCTTACCGCGATATTAGATAGCCCGTGGTTGCGGCCAGTGTCGTGTGAGAACAAAGGTGTCGCTCGATGAAAGTGCAGAGCTCGTTAATGGGAGTTGGCGGTTGGTATGAATGCTTGGCGGCCAGTTGGCTTGCGGACATGAGGAGTAAGCAGGTCCCCACGTCTACCACCTCGGCCAGGCGGCTCGCGGCCTTAAGTAAGCTTCTTTCTGTTTGTTTTAATTTGCATTTTTAAGTATATTTCGCCTTCATTATATATTTTTATACTTCCTTTATTATTTTTTATCACCATAAAACTCATTTATTTACTTATTATAACAATCCCAAAAGTTTACAAAGTGAAAACAATCTTTTCTCCCAGATACGATACCCAAAAAAAGTTTTAATACCCAAACATTCCATCAAGTTTTCATTCCGAATGCAGGTGAAAATGATATCACCGCTGAGGCATTAAAAATAAAACTCGAGCATATCTTCATTAGAAATAACCTCTGTGTTCGGTAATCTCCCCTTGCTCTCCCTCGGGATATAATTCATCCACTTGAAAATCGGGAACAGGTACACACAGACTTGAAAGAAAGTTTCGTTTGTCGAGGGGAACCCCGCTCGCTTTCACCGTCTTAAATCGTAAATGATTATGTTGTTTTAATTCATTTGCTTTTTTCTGTCTTACTTTTTATTTTATTCTTCCTCTTTGAGTGCCGCCTGTCTGGAGTGGATAACATGATAGGGACGTTTGATGCAGTCGGACGACCTAAGTATAATGCGTTATATTTTAGACGCGAGTTTGTGGAACGCGGATGAATAAATTTGTAAAAGTTCGTTATATTGCTGTTCTTCGCCGAACAGACGCGAAAGTGTGTGTGTGTGTGTGTATGCGGGTTCTTTATTTAATCTCATTTTAATAAACGAATCATCTAAGAATCTGAGATTAAAACACCCACGAACCTAAATCTTGTCTAATTACGCCAAAACATTCGATGACCAGCAACAAATTATTTACCAGTGCTATCTTAATAAAACAGTCGCACAAGTTTTTAATATAGTTGGTTTTTCGTACCTATTACCTATACAAGTATTTAACAATCTACTTATAAAATCCAAGATGAAAAATTGGCCGTAGTAACAGAATTTACTGAATTCTTTTAGGAATTTTTCGCCTGTTATAATGAATAAGTACCTACGGTATTTTACTATTTATTTTAAAAATAATGGTAAACCATAACTACCTAATACGAATCAAAACAAGACAGTTTTCAAGGAGTCAAAGGAAATATATCTAACGTACTGTATAAAACCTTTCCAAGAATCGATTGCCTTAAACAAACTGTAGGTACATCTCGTTACCTAGTAATGTACCGCTAATTACTTGTTTGTTGGAGACAAAATTAACGGCTCTGCTAATAACTCGCCTGTCGATTTGTTAATCACTTATCAAACACTCCAGAGATACAGTTGTACCTCGGTGATCTCTTGACGCATGGCTATGATTCAGCAGAGTTTGATTATTGTTGTTTTGTCATTTCACCTCTCCAGTCTGAATCTGACTCATTAATTCATTATAGATTACTTTACTTCTAACACCATTAATGAACTTGGTGTGAGTGTCCTAAATGTTATTGGAAAATGTATTAGAATAATGTTCAACTTATTAATATTTATAATAATAACTTTGTTTACGTTACGTAAAACTACAAGCAATACTTGATAGTTATGCGTCAACGCTCCTACCTGAAACGTACCTATTATTCGCAGCATTATTTAAATTTGAAATTTTGAGTCACTTTATCAATAGCTCTACGTTACACTTAGTTACATATGAAATCATCATCACTTCGTCTGGGAATTGTACCGAGATGGCAATTTGTACCTACGTAACGTGTCCGTCATCATTTGACAACAATTATGTGCCAAATTCAATACAATCAAAATTAATTCCTCTTTTGCCACCTGCTCATTTCATTTCAATCATGGAGTATCACGATCGCGAATCTTCCGTATTGGGCATGCATCAACTTCAATTTGAGCGATCTTACACATATTATTGCGGAATGAAATAATTAATAGTAGGCCACTGATGTTATGTAGGCAGCTGGTATGTGGTTTCCACCATTTTATGCTTAAAAAGGAAATTTAATAATTACAAAGGGTATACTTAAAACCGCATGATTTTTATATGTTCTCGTTTATAACATTTAGTTGGTATATACTTACTTATATCCCTTTAGGTATGTATCATTCCAGTTTCTATTATCAAGGTGATATTTCCCATTGATCATACATACCTACCGTGACAAAGCAACACAAAGCCATTGATTGGAATTAGATCGATAATTAGACAACTTTACTTAATGAAGTCGGTTAAAAAGCTCTGGAAGATTATAAACTCATTTAGCAACTGGAGGAAAAAAAAAGTACTTTCGCAATAAATATTTGGAATAAGTGTTGGATCCTGTTTGATCAAATACTTAATTGGTTTAGTTAGATATGAACCTAATGTAAAGAATTAGGTAATATTTAATAATTAATGTGTGACTGTTTGTTCAGTCATGTAGATATCGCATAGATATAATATAATGCGTTGTACAAAGCAATATTTCTGATTGATTAAAAAAATCAAAATAATCCGTTATGACAGTTAAACAAGAAAGCCGAGTTTATGTGTCTAGGTTAGTAGCTTGAAAGCCGACTTTAATGTTTACTGAACAATAACTGACAAATAAGAAATGTGCGTATTGATTTATCACGCGAGAATGATGTATGTAGCGGTCAGAAAATATTTTCAAGACGTTAGTTAATTGGCGAGTACCTACCTATGCCAATAAGACGTACAACATAAGGCGCGACTACAATAACCGAACAAATACTCGCGTCTAAACAGTTCAATAATAATTCTCTCAACGCGCAATTACAATTCCGAGCGAGAAGTTACAACATGGTGTCTACAGTCGTACAGGCGGAGTTTTTTCTTCGGGTAAAGCAAACACTTGGGCGCCCCCCACCGCGTCCCGCCACCCGCCGACACAGGTGCGACCAATCACCACTCCGCGCGTTTGTGTGCTGCGATCAACAATCAAACTCTTATCTTGTGGACTAAGAGCGCGCGTGTGCGTGTGTGCGATAATT
The DNA here is from genome assembly GCA_963680765.1 of Agrochola lychnidis. Classification (NCBI taxonomy): domain Eukaryota; kingdom Metazoa; phylum Arthropoda; class Insecta; order Lepidoptera; family Noctuidae; genus Agrochola; species Agrochola lychnidis. The sequence continues at coordinate 26,921,395 of OY796856.1, forward strand.
GTTATTTGTTGTAGCAGCAATAGGAAGCGCGCCGCAGTGGTGTGAGTATGTAGGTTTTTTATCAGCGGTTAACGGACGCACTCTGCCCGTGCGCACAGATTACTGTACCGCCGATAATATGGTGTGTAGGTGTACGTCCGCTCCACCTAACGAACGATACGCATGAAATGTTTAGGTACTGAACTTATTAGCGAATAAGTTATTTAAGCATAGAGCGTAAGGTGCTTCGTAAAGTTGGTTTATTAGACTTTTTATAGGCTCCATACAACGAAAACGAATGACGACTAGACTTAGAAGATCCAAATTAATAATGTTAAAGTTGGCTGTTAGGATTTAAACTTCTGAATCGCTTTAATGAATGCTGACGTAAATCGTACCTTTACACTAAAGTCAACAATGATTCGCAAATATATTATAATTATTATCAACATTTGGAATAAGTATAATTATTCTTTACCTACTCACCTCTATGAATGGATAACTCGTAGTACTGAATGAGCGCGTCACTCAACGCCATCTACCGGCGAGTAGCGACACCAAATGATGCAACAATTTTCTGTGACAATTATTATTTTTTCGATCAAAATATATCCTACTATTTTTGTTTTCTTACAGTAACAAGTAGTTTTATTCTAGGACAAGTGATAATTAATAATATTTAGGGTTTAAAATTTTAAGTTTTTAGAGATCAACTACTAAGAGTGGATCTCGCTTTACATTTATTATGAACTCAAATCAATAAAGTATGGAATATGACTGCGTTCTTTGCATTATTTATTTTCTCTTATTCGTTACAGGTACTTATTACAGTTCACTAGATTATGCATTAATTGACATTGTAAGTACATAGAATAATAGTCGTAAAAGGTATATCACCTTTGAATATTTCATACAAAAAGTAGGTAATAATAGCAGTACAAAACCATATTATATCATATTATTATATTATCATATTAATAGATATTCCATATATTAATATTTTATACCTACTTATTCAAAAAATTTGTATGTTTGATTTTTATAACTGCCTATGAAACTTGACTGACCCTAAGTTGTAACATGTTTCCGGTACTCTCTAAAATACCTAAACATCATAATTAGATCTGTTAATGCCCCAAATTTTGAATTATGTCAGTTACTTCCAAGTACCTAATAGATACCTATTTATCTACACGTATCAAATCAAATGACTTAAATCGTAAGCATAGCTTACAACATTGTGCGAGATGTTATTAAACATATAATATGTAGCCCTAAATAAGTTCTGTTTTGCGTTTGTTCCCTATGTAAAACGCAAAAAACTAATTATAACTACATATACTAGCGCCATCTGTAATCGAATAGTTGTACCTATTCTTAAAAACCTTTAAAAATATAAATTGCCGTTCTTCTAACTCTCGTTTCTCTGACCGGTTAAATAGTCATGGTCTCAGAGATTAGCTATGAGATGCTCTACAGAAAAAACTCGTTTCTTTTACAAAATATCGTATGAACGCCATTACATCTAGCCAGTTTATTAGTTAAATACAGGTAGGTACTTAGCTAGGTGTGTCACGAAGTCGTATTTTCTAAAATTCAAAATCTACCGGTGTCCCGATAGCAGATCATAGCGTAGGTATGTAAAGGACACACGGCCAACACGCGCCCGTACTAATTAATACGTCGCCCCGTTGTTTTGCTCTTTATTATATTTGATTTACGACGCGCTCGCCGACGCCGCTTTTAAAAACGATATTACGCTGGAATACCGGCCGTATTACCGAAATAACCGACTCAAAATTGAATTGTTGCCGCCATATTTGTAGAGATTTGTATAGAGCGAACATCGCCCGTAAAGGTGTCCGCAATCATTTTAATCGCTAACAACACGGATAATTACTTTATTTTCAATTGAGGTTTACGATGATCGTATTGCATTCGAAACTAGGATTTAAAGTGATTAATGAACGACGTGTAAACTAAATCTGACTGGGCATTTTATTTAATCACATTGCCATGTGGTCTGAGGACTGCGCTACTAATAGATCAACTTTACTTATAGTTCCTCTTTCGTGAGATTTAACTTATGAGATTATGATAGGAGACATACATGAATGCCCCTTTCCCGCCTTTCCGTGTATACTTGCCCATCCCCGTGCCAAACATTAAGCAAAACAATTAAATACAATATCTATGTTAACAACTTTGTTATAATAATTGAAACGTAGAAATAAAAAGTAAGCCTAAACCTACCGAAATAACTTACCTACTACACCGAGATCGTGCCTTATTGATTAACAAATATAACTACACAAGTTATTAATCAACTTATAAACGTATCTACCTATAGGAAGCACATTGCACCAAACAATTTTTAATCCACAGCCTTCCTTATAAATCTTTATGCACTGCTAAAAGCCGCGCATAAATGGTTCGACAAGTTTCATTTTAAACTGTATCCTTTTTTATGTTGTAAAAAGTTCCTGCCTAATACTATACTAATATTGATTCTATCTACAGCATATTTTCATTGTTGCATATTATGCGGTGACAATTTTCATGTGTACTGAAATTGTTTGGTCATAGGTAGAGGTTGGTAACTTGGTACATAAGAGTAGCCAATTGTCAAAATTTAACTCTTGTTGTTGATCCCACAGTCCGTCCGCTGGCCGGCGGCGGGTCAGAGGGCAAGCCGTCTGAGGAAGAGGAGGAGCGGGGAGGCTCGCCACTCGGCCCCGGGGGACCATTCTCCTGCAGCCAATGTCGCGGAGCCTACCCCACGCGCGAACAACTCGAGCGCCACGAGACCCTGCACGCGCCCAACACACAGGTGGATACAGTCAAATATGTCAGTGCCCATTGTATTACATAACAATGAAACCTTGCAAATTGTTACGCATCTATTAGCTAGAGAAACAGAAAATATTTTAATATCCAACCAGATTTATTAATAAATTGATGATCAGTTGACATGATATAATGTCACTTACATTTTTCAAAATTATACCACAAAATGAACAAGGCACTAAGATTAGGTAAAAGAAACAACTCTATGGAAAATCTAATTTTGTTTTGTTATTTGTCAACAGTCATGCAAGATCTGCCACAAAAGCTTCGCAAATGTATACAGATTGCAGCGACACATGATCAGCCATGACGAAAGCGCGCTGCTTCGCAAGTTTAAGTGCAACGATTGCGACAAAGCTTTTAAATTTAAGCACCACCTAAAAGAACACTTGCGGATACATAGCGGAGAAAAGCCCTTTGAGTGCGCTAACTGCGGCAAAAAGTTTTCCCACTCTGGCTCCTACTCCAGTCACATGACCTCCAAAAAGTGTCTTGTTATGAATCTCAAGATGGGACGGATTAAGCCCAATAACCCTGCCCTTAACCCAGAAAGAAGTCCATCACGAAAAAGGACTAATGCCATGGTGGCCTCCCAGTTAAATAATAATATATCACCAAACGGAAATTCTTTCCTACCCATGCCAGCTGCCTTCTTTGCATCCATGTCGGCGCAAGAGAATAATTACCATCGTCCGCCCTTAGGACAGCCTGGAATACCCTTCTATATGCCTTCGGGCATGCCCATGAGTCCTGCGGGCGGAATAGCTCCTTACAGTATTCCGGCCTCCATCAGCCAATTTTTAGAGCAGCTAGCTTCTTCGTCGCAGTATCAACCAAGAAAAATAGAAAGTCCTGCTAGTCCAAAGCCGTCAAGTCCTCTACCAGCAGATCCTGAAGATTTGATCGAAGAAGTTACAGAAGATGATGATAAACGATCTGAAGGAAGTGCCGAGCTTGTGATGGATATTGAGGATGAAGAAGCAGTGTCTATAAAAAAGGAGCAAGTGGAACGAGATAGCGATTTGAGATCCCCGTCTCGCAACTTCGATTCCGTCCCTTTAAATAACAATGTTCATAACGCCGAGAATCCGGGTTTCAATTCCATACTCGAATCTGTAAGCGCATCTGTAACGAAACATTTCTTTAGAGCAAACATGGAAAAGCTCTCTCCTGTATCAGGCAACATTTGTCCCAGCATAGACTCACCGCCCACTTCTCAAGTCATAATAAAGGAGGAACCAGAAGATACATACAGATGTCTGAAATGTAACCTAACTTTCACAAACAAGAGTGACTTATTAGACCATGAAAAAGGACTTTGTGGGAATATGTTTAGGAAACACGAAGGTTTGGCAGCTCAAGTAGCCGAAACGGTAGCTCTTAATAGATTAGAAGCAGAAATTCACGCTTCCATACAAAACGGAATAAGTGCAAGTGAAGATGAAGACTTTAATAGAGACGATCGCGATGATAAGATATCAATACACGACAATGATAGAAAAATCAGGGTCCGCACAGCATTAAGCGAGGAACAGCAGTCGATATTAAAAGAACACTATGCGTTAAACCCACGACCAAATCGTGAGGAGTTCAAAAGAATAGCTCAACAAATCGGTCTCGACAACAGAGTAGTACAGGTGTGGTTCCAAAATAACAGGGCGAGAGAACGACGTATGACACAAACGATGACCGCTTCTGACCAACCATTAGATTTATCTACAAAGAAGTCCAATCCATCAGTTACGTCGAGTCCTTTGCCATCGCCACCATGCAGCATTTCTGTGACACATTCCGACTCGGAGGAAGCAGTGAACCTCAGTCAGAAATCCTCGCGAAGTACAACTCCTCATCGCTCAAACTATCTGAATACTTATCCACATTCCAACTGCTCATCATCTTCCTTTACGGATTTTCGATTATCTCCTTCACCTGGAGAAACTATTAATGGTCACAAACGGTTACTACCCCAAAAACTACACGTCAACCCCTTAGTACCAATGGATAAACTCCTTCAGTACAACGATATGGCAAACGCTCGATCTCCTATTCTTAACATGCACTTGACCTCGGATATCAGCCGACAAGGTTCGAGTCCATCATACGAGCGTCCTTCTTGGGATGAAATGCAAGCACCAAACGATATCGAAGAAGAAGCGACAGTACTTAAGAAGAGCAAACTCAAGCAGGGGGCAGAATTTAAAGAAGGCGAAGGACAATTCGTATGCGATCAGTGTGATAAGACCTTCGTCAAACAAAGCTCCCTCGCGAGGCACAAATACGAACATTCAGGTCAGTACGAACATCTTGACTATATTCAAAAATACCAGCTTGGTTTCGATAAGTATTAAATCTAAACTAACAGGTGTTATTTTGCCCTACAGGTCAACGCCCGTACAAATGTCTAGAATGTCCGAAGGCATTCAAACACAAACATCACCTGACGGAACACAAGCGGCTCCACACCGGTGAGAAGCCCTTCCAGTGCTGCAAGTGCTTCAAGAAGTTCTCTCACTCGGGCTCCTACAGTCAGCACATGAACCACAGGTTCGCCATCTGCAAGCCCTACAGGGATTAACCTGGACATCGCATCGGTTGTTGAACAACGTTTGGTATCCATTTCGTTAAATAATTTAAAAAATCTAGTGCACTCGTTAAATTTCAAAAGAGCACCTAAAATCTGAACAGATTCATGTTAATTGCTTTGAATTTTAATAATATACCTTGAATGGTAAATACTCTTAATAGAAGGCCGATCGACTACTTTTAGGACATTTTTGATTTCTATAATACCTAGTTATAAAAATACATAATATAGAACATCAAAGCCAGAAAAATACCATAGAGGTTTGTCTGGAACGCCGAATAATATATATGTACAACCGAAAATGCTTTGCCCAGTTTTAATTGAACTTTTAAGGTAATAAAACTTGCCTTATCGAATGTTGTTAGGAGACACCATTCACACCGCATAATAATACTCATTTATTTAAAGTATTCATTGCCCGGTATTTTCGTTTCAAACTTAATTAAGGTCATTGCTCAACATCATAATATTTTTATACTATAGAAAATAATTTGGATTCCCTATTTATAACGCCAAATACCTACCACAAAAGTGCCATGCAACATGCCAAAAATATTATTGATCGTACTCATACATATTTTATGTAAACGGTTTTAATTATTGTATAGTTTTATTATTTAATAATACCAAAGGTCAGTACCTGTAGCATAATACTCCACTATAATAAATATTATTTTATTATTTTTTATAATGTTATGGCCAAAATTACCTATCGATTAAGATATAGAACGAAGAACTCATCGTACTTTTTAAGATTATTTTATGGTCCTGTTTAAGTGCAACTACCTACTACAATACATTTATTTACACAAGGCTTGGTGATGATATTATATAATATACCTACCACTGATACAAAGTGCAGTTTTAAACTATTTACAGTATTTTTGGATAAAATAAATAACAGATTCTACAAAACGCAGCGTTATCGATCATGATGCAACCCAAAAAGCCTGACGTAAATAAAAGAGCGCTCTGCACTTCACGCCAACGAGTACGAGTACGTTAATCAGACCTGTGTGTCTAATGTGATGACAATATACTAGTGTTATTAATAAATTCTATTAAAATAAGTAAGTCCTCTTCGAACTCATACATAACAATATACGCACCTACTTACCTACATTCAGCCGGTAGGTACGGTACCTAGCTGACGTTATTTCAATATTGTTGAAATCATTTGATTTAAGGACCAATTGATAAATATTGTCATTGATAAATAACAAGCTACACCGATTGGTATTCAATAAAGCAGACCAATTTTAATTGAATCTAAGCCTAACGCCTCAGCGCTGACTAACTGTATGCAATATGACCATGTTTTGTAGGACCACCGAAAACCGCAGTAGGTTACGCCAACGTCGCCAACCAATCAAAACATACCCATTGAAGAAACACTATTAAGTCACGGTTCAAAAAAATGGTCGATAGTTTTATTATCTGTTATCAGAACATTTTAAAATTTAGTAACAATAAGCTTCTTGTATTGTAATACGTATTAAGTGTTTAGATAGATTCAATCTTAATTAAGTTTTAAGCATTCCATAATACTCATATGGGATCTCTGCTGTGTTTAAAAAACTCTTAAAATTAGTCGAAAGATTATCGTCTGTTAAGTTGTAAATAATAAATTGTACATAGTAAGGATTTATGTGTAAATATGTTCGCTTTATTACCTACTCAGTTACGGTACATACCTATATTTAATATAAATTGTGCGGTGTCCACACTGCAAAATAACACAATGATTATAGTGACAATAATAAACATCAGTTTATTGGAGGCAATAGAATTAAATAATAATATAATGGTATGGATACTTATCTATCTAATAAAACTTAAACTCCCATAACAAGCAATAGATCTAACCATGAGAACCCACTATTTACCGTAAAATCTTTTATATAAGTAGGTAAGTAATCTGATTTTCCTCTCAATCATTCGGCTGATAAAGTACAAGCGTTATTGTTGATGTACTTAATTTTGTCTGTGTCGTAACGAAGGGTCACCACGTGCATCATCCTACGTTGAGCCTCTACTGGATATCATTGAAATTAACATCTCATATCAAATAACAATATAACACAACAGTATAAATATTAGAACAGAAAGTTCCTAAGCAAAAAGAATACATTTTAAGAGATACCTAATAATTATTTCTATATTTTATAAATGTATGTAAGTAGTTAAAATTAATTTTTAAAGGTTTCTAAGCAACGAATTGCATAAATTATCACAAGCAGTATATACTTTATTGTTGTAGTGTGCATCATAAGGGCTCAGACGTAATGAACATTACGGGATTCTGTCAGCCATCAGCATAGGTCCTCAACCACTTTCAATCTTATAGTAAACTGTATATACGACAGTATTCAGCGAATAACATTCTTCGGTCAAAATTATACTTACACGTAAAATATAAAGATATTATCTGAGTATGTTATGTACCTATCTATCTTTAAAATAATATAATTGGATTAAGCGATCCTGTTTGAACTATTTCATATTTTATTATATTTTTATTGTAAGAAATTTCCAAATTGTGACCGGTGGGCTAGATAAACCAAAGATTACTTATGTTGACACATGATGTGGAAAACTGTAAAATATAAATATCCCATCATATAGCTTTAGATTAGTTTTAATTGTGCCAAATAATAATTTTAAGGCTTGATATTAAATTTTTATATGAGAATTTTATTTTTTACATGAAATGGCATGATGTACTATACTTACTGAATTTGGTTACTTGTGCAATATGATATTGCAAAAAAGTATTTTCTTCCTTTAATGAATATAAATGATGTAATGTTAAGTGTAACAGTTAGCCAATGTGAATTCCTATTGCCATATTTGTGTTTGTTGTATTTCGTAAGATTGTGTGATTGGACACGGACTGTGTGCAAGCGAAAGGTTGCTGAATAATTGTTAAATTAAGTAAACTCTAGATTGTTAAACTTACCTATAGATTAACATGTGTTAAAATATTGCCTATATAAATTATAGTAATTCATTTTACTTGATATTATAATGTATATTGAATTTATGAATATTAAAAATATATATATTGAGAATTCAATGCAAATACAATATTTATTTTATTCCCAAAACCTATCCCAGCATAAAACTACAAGAATATTTTTGAAATAATTGCTACATCACATTACATGTCTATTCAGCTAGGTACCAACAAACTTCATTTGTTTTTTATATCTGTTGTTTTTTTATACCTATTACTAGCTTTCCCCGGCAAACGTTGTTTTGCCAATTATTTGTTTGGGGTGGACAACCCTTATCACTTAGGGGTATGAAAAATAGTAGTAGCCGATTCTCAGACCTACTGAATATGCATATAAAATTTGGTAAAAATCAGTAAAGCCGTTTCGGAGGAGTAAGGTAACTAACATTGTGACACGAGAATTTTATATATAAGAAGATTAACAAAAAGATTGATGTTTCCCCCGCATAGGTCTCCCCGACCCGAACGCCCCCCCTATCACTAAGAGGATCACGGACTGGAAGAAAGTAAGCACACAGCTGAAATCCAACACGTCCCCTCAACTAGACTCTATCCCCGACCTTTTCGACTCTATCGCTGACACCACGGCCGCGATCGACTCACTCACTGATCACGTACAAACCATCCTGAACGATTGTTCAAGGGAAGTTCCAGCGACGGACGACCGTCGCTGGAGCTTGCCGGACGATGTGCGTGCATTACTGACTGAGAAGAACGCGGCCATACGTGCCTACGATAGCTTTCCCTGTCACGCCAACAAAGCCCATCTGCGCTATTTACAGAGATCTGTAAAGACACGTGTAGCAGAGCTGCGGGACGCGAGCTGGGGAAAGTTACTCGGCGAACTAGAGCCCACCCATCAGGCCTTCTGGGAGCTCCAGAGGAAACTCAGGGCTCCCCAAGTCTCCGCCATGCCCCCCCTGACCCGTCCCGATAAATCCATTGCATTCGACGATGCCGAAAAGGCTGAATGCCTCGCAGACAGCCTCGAGGCCCAATGCACTCCCAGTTCCCTACCAGTAGACCAAGCTCACCTATTAATGGTCGACGCTGAAGTCGAACGTAGAGCCTCCCTCCTTCCTGTTGATGACCCTGATTGTCCACTGCCCCCTGTCCTCCCGGACGAGGTGCACGACATCATCAAAGGTCTTAAAACCCGTAAAGCCCCCGGTTCAGATGGTATCACCAATAGGGTGATCCAACTATTCCCTGCCCACCTAATAATGCTTTTGACCACCATCTTCAATGGTGCCTTAAGCAACAATATCTTCCCCCAGACGTGGAAAGAAGCCACAGTTATCGGTATCCCTAAGCCCGGCATGCCCAAAACCGAGGCCTCTAGCTACCGTCCCATCAGTTTGCTCAAGGTTCTCGGAAAAATCTATGAGAGGCTTATTTGTAATTTGTAATCTGTCGTGAATTTCATATGGGTGTATTCCTGAAATAAATTATTTTGAATTTGAATTTTTTTGAATTTATAAGCGTCTCAAAGATTTCGCCGAGACCAAGGGCCTCATCCCCAACGAACAGTTCGGCTTTCGAACTGAGCACTCTAGCGTGCATCAGGCCCACCGCATCGTAGAATTCATAAGCGCTGGTTTCCAACGCGGTTCTATGACCGGTGCAGTATTCTTCGACGTAGCGAAAGCTTTCGATAAAATCTGGCACAACGGCTTATTATACAAGCTGTACCAACTCGGTGTGCCAGATCGTCTCGTGCTCATCTTACGAGACTTTTTGACGAATCGCGTCTTCCGTTATCGTATCGAAGGAGCGTTATCCACTCCCCGTCCTATCCGCGCAGGTGTCCCCCAGGGCTCTGTGGTATCCCCCCTCATATTCACGCTATACACAAGCGATATCCCCAAAGGTTGCGGTAGGTCGCAGTTGGGTCTGTTCGCAGACGACACTGCCATCTACTTCAGCTCTAGATCCCCCGACATCATTCGCCTAAATCTCCAACGCGCAGTCAATAGACTGGCCGCATGGTTTACAAAGTGGCGAATAGAAGTAAACCCTGATAAAAGCCAAGCGGTTCTCTTTACGAAACCGTGTACAAGGCTTAGAAACCCCCTCCCCCAACCAATCACCATGTTCGGCAAGCCGATCCCCTGGGAGAAGCGAGCTAAATATCTCGGTGTTGTTCTAGACCATCATTTGACCTTCGCAGAGCACATAAAGATGGTTCGTTCGCGAGCTGCTTTCGCTCTCGGTAGACTCTTTTACCTGGTGAATGCACGTAGCAAATTGTCACTTAGGTGCAAATTGCGCGTTTACACGGCGTGCATTCGACCAATCATGACCTATGCGGATGCCGTTTTTGCTCATGCAAAACCCCGTCATATCCATAGGATGCAAACAGTCCAAAATAGATTCCTCCGTAGGGCCACAGGTTCCCCCTGGTTCGTTAGGAACGAGGCACTCCACCTCGACCTAAAGATTCCCAGAATCCACCAATTTCTAAAACGCCTTTCCAAGCGTTTCTTTGAGTCCGCGGCCAAACATCGCAACCCTCTGGTTGTCGAGGCCGCCAGTTATGTCCCGAGTAGAATCAGTCATGTTCGCCGTCCAAGGCATATCCTCGTAGACCCCGATGACCCCATAACCCTCCTCCAGGAGAGCAATAGGGAAACAAGTACAGTGTACAAATACAGACGCCTCCCGTCATTCCGACCTCGCCGCCGAGGTCCTTTGCGATCTCGACCGCCGCGCCCCCGAGTAAATAATACTCCCCCCCGACCCTTGCTCGAAAACGAGGTGCCAGCAGTTGTTGCAGCTGTGCACGTAGCTTTAAATTCCCCGTCTAATAATAATGATCAAAACCCTTTGATCCAGCCCGTCCCATCTTTTGATGTCCTCCATCCGGATAACGCCCTAAGCCGAGGCTCGTACCCCACAGGTGGTGCCCTTAGCGAGCGTTCATCCTAAGCTTTTTAGCTTAGTTTATGTATGCCCTGGCTGGAGGCTTTGAGTGTAGTAGCTTAAGGCAACCACAGGATTGACCGGTTGAACAGCCACGGTTTTCGGAACCAGCTGTGAGATGCCCTACAGAAAAAAAAAAAAAAAAAAATATGTTTTTCCTTCGAAAGCAGCCTGAGAAAACCCTCACATATCTATCTAGTAAATTAAAATACATATAGGGTGGATTTCTGAGACGGGGCAGTAAGGGTAGGAGGTAGGTACCTTAACCATCGCAGTTACAAAAAAAGCGGCCAAGTGCGAGTCGTACTCGCCCATGAAGGGTTCCGTAGCAGCAAGTAACGATAAGTTTACGATTTATGACGTATTAAAAAAAACTACTTGCTAGATCTCGTTCAAACCAATTTTCGGTGGAAGTTTACATAGTAATGTACATCATATATTTTTTTTTGGTTTTATTATTCTCTTATTTTAGAAGTTATAGGGGGGGGACACACATTTTACCACTTTGGAAGTGTCTCTCGCACAAACTATTCAGTTTAGAAAAAAATGATATTAGAAACCTCAATATCATTTTTGAAGACCTATCCATAGATACCCCACACGTATGGGATTGATGAAAAAAAAATTTTTGAGTTTCAGTTCTAAGTATGGGGAACTCCAAAATTATTTGTTTTTTTTCTATTTTTGTGTGAAAATCTTAATGCGGTTCACAGAATACATCTACTTACCAAGTTTCAACAGCATAGCTCTTATAGTTTCGGAAAAAAGTGGCTGTGACATACGGACGGACAGACAGACAGACAGACAGACAGACATGACGAATCTATAAGGGTTCCGTTTTTTAACGGAACCCTAAAAAATTGTCTTATGAAACTGCCCTTAACTTTTTTAAGATGTTTTGATCTGCATTCAGTTTTTTTTTTAAATTGCACCTGCTGTCAGCAAGAAATAGGCAATTTTCACAAAAACTTTTTGGGATGCCAATAGATCCTGGTTTCTTATAAGGATCCAAAAAGTATACAGGACCAAAAAAGGTTTGAATACTAGAAAAGGCAGAAATCATAAAGAAAAAAGACTATGGGCAAATATGTATGAAGTCTGGGACCAACTCTCAACAGTGAATAAACTTATGCCATGTGAAAGCTTTGGGGGTGTCATTTAATTTATACTATGGCAGCTAAGTCGAAATCGAGCACGAACATGGTGTCATCCAAAATACGTTAGGTTAGGTTAGGGTAGGTAAGTATGTATGTAGATAGGACAGGTAGGTATGTATGTATTTAGGTAGGTACCCTTTTTGGTTAGGTAAGGTTCGCTGTGCCGTAAGTGTAGGAAGGGAATACCAGGGTGGTTTTTAACCTACTTCAAAAAAAGGAGGAGGTTTTTCAATTCGACAATTTTATAAAAAAAAATTATGTGTTTTTTTTTATGTGGGATAACTTCGTCATTTATGAACTGATTTTGATGATTTTTTTTTTGTTGGAAAGAAGATATCCCAAGGGTGGTACCATGATAAGGAAACCAGGATCTGATGATGACATCCAAGAGAAATCGAGGGAACTCTTCAAATATTATAATCTATTGCAATTTGGGTATTTTTTATAGTAACTCGTGCAGTTGCTCTCGGAAAGCATCATTTGGTGAAGTGGAATTGATGATGAAGACCACAGATGGCCACCGGAACTTTTCAATAGTCAATACTAAGTATTCCACGGGTTGCGATTCGTATGGTTGTCAAGTAATTTATGCTCGTTACAATGCATATGGAGAAGTGGAGCTGATGGTAAAGTACCAGGAGAACTCCTCAAAGATTAACGTCCCTGCATCGGGAAAAGCAATATTTCGTAAAATACAAACTGACCCACTGAAAAGCGAAAAATAGAAACTTTTTTTACAAAAAAAAACAACCGACTTCCAAAAAAACACTACAAAGCGAAAAATAACTAAAATTTTGGAAGTCGCAAATAACGAAAATACTAAACCAAAGACACCGACTTCCGAAATTTAAGTTATTTTTTCACTTTGTTGTGTTTTTTTGGAAGTCCGTTGTTTTTTTTTTGTAAAAAATTTTTTTAGTCTGTGGGTGTCAGACAAACCCCTGCGCCCGCCCCAGGGCGGAGGAATGCCATGAGGATTTTCCACACCGGAACAAAACAAATTTCGTAGCGTGGGTAGTAGGTAGCGTTTAGAATTCGCGATTTCAGGTTTGGTCCCATAGTTGTTCATACTGATTAGTAAAATCACGTGTTTAAGTATCGGTCACTAATTACCAGTCACCCTAGATAATTCAGGTATTGTGTAGAATACCTTTTTTTTTAGTTTGTAAAGTATCAAATAACTTCTCCCGCTCTGGGCAAAGCGGGAGGGCGTGTCAGACTCTTGCTAATTAAAACCCACCCGTGTTCCTTCGGTAGCCCTGTTGCCGGGGGCCACGATTTCCCTATCGGTTTTCTTTGCACCCCCGGCAGGCATCAACCCTAGCGGACCCCGTCAATTCTGCTGACATCTCTTTGAGGCGCGCGTGGAACACAACGTGCCGTCGACTCGGCCTGGTCCTTATCGGACGGCGAACTACCCATTGCTCATCGTCCGCAAGCCCGCGCCTACGGTAGCCGGAAATCGGCTCGCGATTCCCAATGCCCAGGGCGTCTCCTCCTGCGGCGGTTTAGGGCGTAAGGACGCGAAATTAGCCTCTCCTTCGCGCGGTCCGCCTCCTCCTTCGCGAGCATTACCGCTTCGTAGAAGGAGGTGACGGCCTCCCATTTCCTCTCGCTCCGTAACATGGGCTGAACCAAGGCCGGACGCGAGAGATCACCGCCGCCGATCGCCTCCACGAGGACACGGCGATGCTCCGCCCAAGCCGGGCAGACCTCCACCGTATGCTCCACCATATCCTCCGGGTGATCCACACAATGGTGACACCCGGGCGTTTCCTCCCTCCTTATCCTGAACAGGAACCTCGAGAAGCAGCCGTGTCCGGTGAGGACCTGCGTCAGGCGGATGGTGAGGACGCCGTGGCGCCTATCTAGCCACTTCCTCAAAGAGGGGTCTTATCGCCGCAATTGTGGCGTACCCAGCGCTGGGTGCGACAATCGCACTCTCCATGACGCCATGAGATCCCGCCGGAGCTCTGTCCACTGTGCCACGATTTCTTGTGGCATCGGAGTTAAGCCCCGGCGTTTCACCTCCTCGCGCCACTCCCAGATGTGCGCGAGGACCTTTGCCTCCAGATCCCATGGCAGTAATCCGGCAAGGAGGCTCGCCGCCTCGCAGGAGACCGTGCGGTATATTCGGGCCAGCCGGATGGCCATGATCCTCTGGGACGCGTTCAACCGGCGGGCTGGCCGCAGCCTCAATGAACGCGCCCACACAGGTGCCCCGTAAAGGGCCATGGACCGCACGACTCCCGCGTAGAGCCTCCGGTAGAAGGCGTTTGGATCCCCTAGATTGGGCAGGAGCCGCTTCAAAACAGCCCCAGCCCGCTCCAGTCTGGGAGCCAAAAGTCGGTTTCGACGAAATTCCACCTTCTGTCGAGGACGAGTCCCAGATACTTCATCGTCGACTCGACGCCGATGTGAACCTCTCCCGCCGTAACCTGGAAGCCCGATGGTGGCGCGTTCCGAGGACCATGAAAGCACATGGCCTCGAACTTATGCAAGGCCACCTCGAATCCCAACTGCCGGATCCTGTCCACGATTGTCGCAACCCCGCGTGTTGTTAAATCGACCGCCGCCTGGTGCGACGTCCCCTGCGCAAGGACCAACGTCTCGTCAGCGTAACAAACGACGCTGACGCCGCTAGGGAGGTCGGCGCGCAGCACCCAGTCGTATCCGATGTCCCACAGATGTCCCAAAACGACTCCACCCTGGGCCACAGCATCGCCCGTCGTGAGGGCTCACACGCGCATGATGGCGTCCACCATAGAGCGCCCCCTGGGGGAACCGAACTGGCTCCAGGGACCAGTTTCCCCGTCTTCCAACGAAGTGGGAACTGGCCCCTCTCCATGTATGCGCTTAGGAGCCCCCTTAATCGAGGCCCGAGAGCCCCCATGGCCAGGACCCAGGCTTTTCCAGGTATGCCGTCGGGTCCTGGGGCGGTATTTTTCACATTCAGCTTGCGTACCGCCACTCTCATCTCTACCTCAGTCACTTCCGGAGCATCGCCGAAGTCGTCAAAAAAAAATAAAGTCATTTATTCAAACTGGGCTGAGAATCAGCACTTTTCGAACGTCAAAATTACATAAGATAGTCCCTCAAAAACGTCCACCTTTCACCACTTCCTAGTGCCTGCTTTTAGCTGGGAAGAAGAAGTGGCGCAACAAACTGTCAGCAGCACAGCTGTCTGTTCAAGTTAGAAAAAAAAAATTATTCTAAACAATAGTATGCAAAATAACTTACATTATGCAACACAAAACATAATTTAAATGATAAATTTTTGGCTATATGCCAGCTAGTACACGCCAATATACCAACCAAAAACATCGAGAATACTAAAGCAGAATTTAAAAAAAAACTAAATAAAAACTAAACGTAAACAGAACTAATTAGCTAATTATAAGCCTCCAGGCATAAAGGGCGTACATAAAGCTGTAATTGGAAGTTATAAATGATAAACTAGGACCATCGAGGTAAAATAAATGAACAGTTATTACTAGTAACAATAACAAAACCATTAGACCAGTTGGGTGCTGTTTCAGAGTGGATGCACGTGACGTAACGCTAAAAAATTTTTTTCGGATTCTTTGTACGATAGAGAATATAGATCCGTGGGTTGCGCCCCCTCGAACCTACCCGCTTCATTGTTCAAATCAACAAAATATGATTTTTATATGAAATTTCTTGCATTTCTTCGATTTTTTTTTAAATAAAAAATTCCCATTTTATTATGGTTAATTGAAAAAACGGCATATTAAAACCCAAATATCTTGTGTATTTTTTTATTGCGAACAACTTTTGTCAAAAAAGATTTTGGCCTAAAACCATCAGATTCCAAGTTATTCGTGCAAACGTAAAAAAAATACGCATTTTTCATTTTTTTAAAATCATATTTTGTTGATTTGAACAATGAAGCGGGTAGGTTCGAGGGGGCGCAACCCACTAAAAAAATTTTAGCCTTACGTCACGAGCATCCAGTTTACACTGAGCTTTTACAGCATCCAACTGGTCTAATGATCAGCAAGACGACCAGTCATCACAAGCAGCACCCGTTCACGAGCATAACGCAAAGATCAGCCAATATCCCCCTCGCCATATTTGAGGGAAGGAGGCAACCCGACCCCCGACGCTACCGCAAGCAGTGACATCTAAGGGAGCATGACGAACATGCTGCCGATTGCTCAGGCAAAAAATAATATGATCAATTGTTGAGGTCGCTAGCTAACCACAAATTGCGATACAACCCGTAACAAAAACATTGTAATGTGTAGATTATGTCAACAATAAAATAAAATAAAAATAAATTGAATAGTAAAAAAATAAAAATGACTTATAAATTCTAATAAAATAAACAATTATATAAACTCATATAAACTGTCAGTAGGTAAGCTAATTCTAATCAAATCTTTACCTAATGGTCATGGAAGTGTTATAAGTTAATAACAATATTGAATAATGTATTTAAATCGTGTATTTAAGTATTTATTTTTTAAGCCGTATGGTGTCGATTACGAATAACACTTAGCCTTCTTCTCGGCGTGTCGTAAAAGTCGAGTAAGAGACATAAATGAGGCTTAACATTCAAACGGTGGCGATAGAGTTCGCCGCTCATGACGCTGAGTCTCGAAGAAAAGCGGTGAAAAATGGGCTGTGGACAGTTTATTTTGACAATCTGTAATCTCTGCCTACTGTTACGGGATTATGAGCGTGATTATGTGTGTATGAATTTATATCGTCGGGAATACCCAAATCGAAGATATCTTAAGGTTACGCTAGTCGGTGATCCTTCCATACGTAGTATGGTGATTACTCGTCTGTTTGACGGTGTACGTTCAAAGCTAAAAATTATATTTTGTTTTGTCTTTATCTAGCCCTGTATGGAAGTAGAATTGGAAATAAAATATTGGTTTGGAAGTTATGAATGTCGAAACTTCCAAATTTCAACACTAATTTTAGCTCATCTTTGGGCGTAAATAAATAACTTATGGAGTATGAAAATGGCAAAATAAAATCCGTACAGGAAAAGATAGTTTGTTCAAAAGTTCAAATAATTTTATTTTGAGTAGATACATCAAGTAGTTTGTCCATAATATCTATACGCACAAAAGTCTGTTCATGAAATTGTACGAGCTCGTTTTCCTTATAAACATCGTCTATTTCACTAAATTAATAAAAACTAGACAAATAAACACTAAATAAATAACTGAACTAAATAGCATGCATATTAGCCACGCCACTAACGACTTCAAGCCTTCGACTAGAGCAAAAAAAAAACAATTCTGATGAAAAACAAATCACACATTTAGTCATCGAATCTTAGAATGAAACATTTACAGAATGATATCGCTAAATATAACTAAAATCCTGAGCTAAATACATCTTATATGTGTTCGCTCTGGGTTTTTTTTGAGCATTCTCCTTTCGTTACATTATTGTCAAAAGGTTTCATCAATCCGTCAGGTATTTATTTATTCACTATCAAGGTAAGCTACACTATTGCACAGAATAACTTTTATTTGCCCAGAACGTGAACATCCTTTTAAAAATTGCCCAAATCTGATTTTCCTGCTTGTCAGATTTGGGGAAAGCCCACAATTTCTTCATCAGATTTACCCGTTTATATCATTACTAGCTGACCCGTGCCCACTTCGTTGGGCGGTAAACATTTTAATTTGTGATGAAATTATGTGTGTGGTTCGGTTAGTATTGAGTGCTATGATTTATTTCCTGACTGCCAAAAGGAGGGTTTTGTTTTTATTGCATATAAATCAGAAAGACGCTGCGCACGTTCAGCGCTAGATTCCCGAGCACGGGCCTGCGATGTTCTCGCGCTTTGGCTAGCGAGCCTCTGCGAGCGCTCAGCGCTAGACTCCCTATCCCTTGTTGCAGAGACATGCTGTCTTAAATTACTGAGACGCTGCGCACGTTCAGCGCTAGATTCCCGAGCACAGACCTGCGATGTTCTCCAGCTTTGGTTAGCAAGCCGCTGTGAACGCTCGGAGCTAGATTCCCCAGCGCGTGCTTGCAAAATATTTTCTCTATTCCTCGAATGATTTTCAAGAGCAAACTCTTCCGTACGGCGTAATTGAGCTGCTCTTGTCTCACCGCGATTCAGAAAAATGACGTAATTGCACAACGCCATCTATG
Source organism: Agrochola lychnidis (assembly GCA_963680765.1). NCBI lineage: Eukaryota > Metazoa > Arthropoda > Insecta > Lepidoptera > Noctuidae > Agrochola > Agrochola lychnidis. Next base: position 26,940,044 of record OY796856.1, read on the forward strand.
GGTAAATGGATAAAACGTCAGTACAAAGCATGTTCTAATGCGGTTCGAGAATGGACGGCGGCATTTTGCGATTTAGTAATTTTATATTATCTTCGAAACTATTTAACTAATCGACATACTGTTTCGGGCAAATCGTATTTCTATGATGTTCTTGTGATCATAATAATATTTTTTTCGATAAGGTTTAATATTTTGTTGTTTAAAAAATCGTCCAAAAGTAAGTACGTCGAAAAATACTTTTTTTAACACATAAAAGCTACTATATCTGCTAAAATATAAAAGATAGAAATATGGTGTCGCGGACTTTTTTGTAGAACTATTTAAAGCGGACCAGGTCGCCATACATTGTTTTTAATTAGTATATACAACTGTTAAGGCAGCGCATGCAAATAACTCTGTTGTAAGAGCTATTTTTTTCCGCCTGGCTAGACAAAAATTTTGATAGTTCGGCTAATATACATGATATTTTTATAATTTATAGCCTATAGCACTCACGAATAATGTAGCTTTCTACCAGTGAAACAATTTTTAAAATTGTTTCATTACTTCCGGAGATTACCCCCTACATACAAACTTACAAACATACAAACTTACAAACTTACAAACAAATGTTACCTCTTTATAATATTATAGTATAGATATATAATATAATGTTACCTCTTTATAATCTTAATATATATAAATTACGTGTCACGTTGTTTGTTCGCGATGGACTCCTAAACTACTCAACAGATTTTAATCAAATTTGCACACCGTATGCAGTTTGATCCAACTTAAAAGATAGGATAGGTAGGGTAGGTAGGGTAGGTAGGGTAGGCAGGGTAGGTAGGGTAGGCAGGGTAGGTAGGGTAGGCAGGGTAGGTAGGGTAGGCAGGGTAGGTAGGGTAGGCAGGGTAGGTAGGGTAGGCAGGGTAGGTAGGGTAGGCAGGGTAGGTAGGGTAGGCAGGGTAGGTAGGGTAGGCAGGGTAGGTAGGGTAGGCAGGGTAGGTAGGGTAGGCAGGGTAGGTAGGGTAGGCAGGGTAGGTAGGGTAGGCAGGGTAGGTAGGGTAGGCAGGGTAGGTAGGGTAGGCAGGGTAGGTAGGGTAGGCAGGGTAGGTAGGGTAGGCAGGGTAGGTAGGGTAGGCAGGGTAGGTAGGGTAGGCAGGGTAGGTAGGGTAGGCAGGGTAGGTAGGGTAGGCAGGGTAGGTAGGGTAGGCAGGGTAGGTAGGGTAGGCAGGGTAGGTAGGGTAGGCAGGGTAGGTAGGGTAGGCAGGGTAGGTAGGGTAGGCAGGGTAGGTAGGGTAGGCAGGGTAGGTAGGGTAGGCAGGGTAGGTAGGGTAGGCAGGGTAGGTAGGGTAGGCAGGGTAGGTAGGGTTGGCAGGGTAGGTAGTAGTGATGCAACGAATACTACTTTTACGAATACGAATACGAATACGAATACGAATATCAAACCTACTATTCGGCGAATACGAATACGAATATCTCTCCATGGTAATAAAAGACTAATAGTCTAGTACTACATAGACGCAGCTATTACTAATGTTCGTCTAAGTTACTTAGGACTTACTATCCTACCTTTTGTTCATACAAAAGAAATACAGACCATATAACTACTTATTTGGTAATTTATCGAAGTGTTTCCATATGTCACTTTGATCTCGTTTACGAGAAGACATTTTCTATTCAACTTCAACTCCTTTCACTTCGCAGCAACCTCAGAAAATAAATAAAACAATACTCTCTTGCTTGACTTGTGCTTTCGACTGACAAATGAAATGAAAGGAATGAATGAATCAATCAGTCCATGGTTCGTAATGATAGGAAAACTCCCGGGCCGCGGCACTGTATAAACTATGGCCGGGGAGTCCCCCGTCGCGTCATCGCTGCGGTTAAGGCCCTTCCACACGTCGTATTTTTACGTGCCGACGACGCGCGTTTTCCAAGTCTGCCAGTAATTAGATTTGCGTACAAACATATTAATTTTTAAATATTCGTATTAGTATTCGTATTATAATAGTATTCGCCAAATACGAATATTCGGTAAATGTCTACTATTCGGCGAATACGAATATTCGTATTCGTATTCGTTGCATCACTAGTAGGTAGGTAGGGTAGTCAGTGATAAAAATGGTCCACCCCAAACATTTATATGGCAAAACAACGTTTGCAGGGTCAGCTAGTATTATATATATATATATAGTATAGATGAGTTTGGCCGCACACGATCATATCAAAATCAAAGGCTCTGAAGCAGGGATGTTACAGAAGTCATTTTACCGGAACCAGAACCGGAGGTTTTAAATTTGATTGATCGGAATCGGAACCGGAGTCGAAGGTGGAAGTAGAAGAAAGATGTGTTACCTATGGGAAAGCTTAATGAAACAATTAAAATATATTTCAGACTCTTTAATCAGTCAAATATTAGCGATAACATCCACAAACAAAACAATAAACTGAGACTTCGAGCGTGAGCGTGTTTAAAATATACTAAAATTACACTGGCGACGAGTTAAAACTCGTTTGTATGCACTTTAGTCACGTGCATCACTGCGTTTCGAACTTCGGTATAACTCCGATTCTAAATTATTGGAACCGAAATCGGAATCGGAGGTGTAAAATTTATCGGAAGTTCCGATCTTTCGGAACCGGAAACGAAGCTCCGTAACATCCCTGCTTTGAAGATCACTTTATTTTTGGCCAAATTTCGAAATCTGAAAGTGGACTCCTGAAGTCCTGACCACGAGGTCAGATTTGGAAACGTTTCAAATATATTTTCGGTATTCTCTCGTCATGCTGCACCTACTCAGCTATCAACTTTTAACCCTGTGCTTGCTTAAAATCCCTCTGGAGTCCCCTACCTTATGTCTGTCAGATTCATATTTCTGTAGATACTTAGGGAGTATCACACTATAATATCTATGATCATACATAGATCTATGATCAAAGATATAATGAAATTGTAAAATAGACATTTATTATGGGTATATCCCCGTTAGGGGGATATCACATCATCATTAATATATCATATACCTATCTACAAAGCTCAAAAATTACTCATAATGTCTATTTTATGATTTAATTAGGTCTTTGATCACAGATATATGATAGTGTAATACCCCCTTAGGAATTACCACTTGTGTTCACGTCAGAGAATTGTGACATGAACGTTTTGACGTTTTACCTGTCACTGTCAGTGCCATCTGTCACTGTGTCACCCAAAACGCCAGAGTGGTGGCTTTATCAAAGCAATAATTTTTAATCGTAGTTTAAAACTTAAAACATTACTATTACAAAGTAAATTATGTATGTTGGTCTACTTTAACAGTGTTAAAATTATATTATAATGGGTGGTAAATCAAAGCAGAGCCAGAGGACCAAAAATAATGTGAGAGTAAGTATAACCATGAGTGATGATTGGCTCGATGTCGCAATTGCTGTGTATTATTATGCCATTACTTGAGTATTTTGGCTAACAAATCCATTTATAAGGATTCAAACAATCTTTTCTTAATACGGAACATGTGTTCTTAGTTCTACTTCGTTTACTATCGGTATTTGGCACTATTTGCGCCGATATGGATAATTATAGTGAAATTTTGAGGCAAGGTCAATATTGTTTTCATTCGATAAGTCTATAAACTATCGAGCTTTTCTACTTCGGTTTTAAGAATAGGTATTACTTTTTATACTATTCACAATAATAATTGAAACAATTTTAAGCTACTTACTAATAAAATTATAAAGTATTTTTATTATCAGCAATGATTGTGTTTTTGTAGCCTTCAAGCAGCGCCCGGAGTGCTGAGCTGCTGAGTGGTGGGACGAGTCTCGATGGAGGGCTGATGAGCTTCGCCAGTGGGAAACCCCTCCCACCATTGTTCCCGACATTAGCAGCTGCTAACTTGGAACAGGGCCTCAACCCCGAGTTTCAAATGTGCATCAAGAAGCTAAACAAAAAGGATCCTATTACTAGAGCTAAGGTTAACATAATGCACATTACTTTGCAATTGTTTTGTAAAAGCATTGGAACAGGAAAATATATCTAATCTATCTGATTTGTATTAATTAGCAACACTATCACTCAGTGCAATGACACAGAAAGATAATTGGAAGAAATATTATAATAAACTTCTTAATTTTCCAGGCTCTCCATGAACTGTGTGAACTTGTAAACAATGGTGATGTAGAAGATGTGGTGGCTGCGCTGCCCAGCTGGGCGCACTTCTACAAGATCCTCACAGCAGACACGGACCGCAAAGTCAGAGAGATGACACAGGTACAGGGAATATGAAAACATACATTGAATTAGTAGCTCTACTGGCACTTCTAGTTGTCTTTAAATGTACAGTCAAAACCGTTTATAATGACTTCAGTTCAAACTCAAAGTATTTATTTCAATAAAACCATTTACAGGCACTTTTGAATTGATAAAGAGTCGGTCAGTTAGTCAGAAAGTTGAAGCTAGTTGCCCATTCTAAAATTAAATAATAGATATTACAAAATATTATTCTTGTTGCTTCTATATCCTTTCAACTGTCATTAACGAGACACAATAGAATTTTAATTGTTATCCACCTCAATGAGGCGTCGTAACAGATGATGAGTTAAGTGAGAAAAATGTACAAAAAATAATCAAAACAATTGAAAATATAAGATTAAAGTTATGAAATTTAGATTATAATGATGAAATTTTGTGGTTCCGTAATTTCTGTTTGTTTAACATTTGTGTTTGGTTAAAACGACCATTAGCATAACTGATAACAACCGTAATCCGATGGTCCCTTCAAAGTCATTATAAACAGTCTTTACTGTACTTCTGTAGCCATAGTGATAAATATACAATTATAATGTAACAAACTTTCTATCACAATCTGAATGATTTTGAAAGAAATTCCTAGTCCATTTCCTCATAATGTTTGAAAAATTTGTCTGCTTGACAGCATAAATAACAAAATGAACATTGTTAATTTGTCAAAATGAAAGGCATTGCAATTGAAAATGTTTTATGCAATTATTCAGTCAGTTTCATAGAAACCAGTCCAGTCGTGTCGCGGCGGAACGTCGTCTGCTTCTGACGCCTGCGGTTGGCTACGAAATTGTACCTTTATCTCATTTTGAAATAGAATATAGCAGTGCGTTTTGTAGGCTGCTTTTGAAGTAACCAAATTAGAAAAGTATTGTCTCTTATATAACCATGCTCTAAGCTAGCCTAGCCTTCGAGGAGTAATGAAGCCCCGTGTGGCGCGTGTCGCAGGTGTGCCACGGCGCGCTGGTGCGCGTGTGCGGCCGCCGCACGGCGCCGCAGCTGAAGGCGCTGCTGCCCGCGTGGCTGCAGGCGCAGTACGACGACCACGCGCCCGCGCAGGCTCAGGCACATCTTTCGCTCACCGTAAGTTACTTGTAGCGCTACAGAGGTCTAATGGCGCGTGACCAAACTTGGAGCTAACGCCGCCATCTTGTTTTTTTTGCCATTTTTCTCAAATCTATTGCACGAATGTTTACCAACAGCATGCCTGTCAATGTCGTTCGAGCGCCAAAAGATCTTTGTAACAGTGTGTAATAATTATCGGACCTTCGTCGTGGCCGCGAAAAGTTACATCAAAATAACGGTGTCAATAAACCGTTTTATTAAATTCCTATTTCGATCTACCTTTCTATTATGAGCTTCATGCAAATTAGTGAAAATAATTCTATTCCTACCAGTCCCGAACTCATAAAACAGCTACGAATATGTTTTTCAGTCTGCACATCATTTTTGATGAATTCGTCAGATTAAGGCCCTGTGCACACCACGTTTTTTAAACGCGCCGTCGTCGCGCGTTTTAGAAACGCGCGTCGACGGCGCGCTTTTATCCTACAGAGCAGTTTGTTATCGTTTGTATCGATACAAACGCGATGCACCGGCGCGTCTGAATCGATACACGCGCGTAAATGGGTGTACCCAAAAACGTCGGTAATTTTTCTTCTTCCGTTTTTTAAAAATTAATAACAAAGCGCATGCAATCAATGCTGTCTCGACCGACGCCATCTTGCTACTGTTGATGAGGTTCTGCTTAAAAACGCAAAATGCCAGCGCGTTTGTATCGATACACACGCGCGTTTGCATCGCGTCTGTATCGCTACACACGCGCGTTTGCATCGCGTTTGTATCGCTACACACGCGCGTCTGTATCGATTCAAACGCGTGTTTGAATTTATACAGGTGTGCAAAGGTCTACAGGCCGCGTCTGACTTGCGTGCGTATCGCGTCTGTATCGCTACAAACGCGCGTCGACGGCGCGTTTAAAAAACGTGGTGTGCATAGGCCCTAAAATCTAAAAAAACCCTTAATTCCTTAAACTACTAGAATCTGAGAAAAGTAAACACGGGTACAGTACATTTTATTTAATTTACGACTGCCAGTCAGTCATTGATACTTATCGTAAAGGAAACATTGGAATGTTTAAAACAACCATCACGTCATTTGTAATTTAGTCATATCTGGACGAGCACAGCCTAACTTAGTCATGTATTTCATATTTTCAAAACTTAACCTTAAAAAGCATGTTTCCTCACAAAGTAAATAATCTGTCAAACAACATTCTAAAACTATTAATGCCGCCATGCTAATTCTACTGATCGTACTAATTACTTTTTAAATCTAAATAAGTAATTTCAACTTATTAAACTATCTACTTACTCCAAATACCTAATTACTATTCCAAATCTGCAACAGGAGGCCTGAAGATCATTCACATAGTCTTGGAGTGTTTCCATACAGTCAGCAGTCAGGCACATATCATCGGCATAGAGTGCGTCAAGTACGGGAACCTTAGACGTTTTAGTCCTCGGCTCTGAATCGTGTGATATCAGTACAGACATTAAGTTCAATCTGTGCAACAGTATGCTATAGTGCATCATTCAGCACAGCCAAGAAATAGAGTGCAAACAACGTGGGAGCCATGACAGCCTCGCTTCACACCACTGGTTACGTGAATTGGGTCTGAAAAATCGTTTTCATGTTGAACACGTAAATATAAATGTTGTCACCGAAAAAATAGCCGTATTGACCATACCAGTTTCGGTGCCTGGTAGTGACCACTAGACCGAATGTACTAGGGCAAAATGTTGTTACTATAAGCGCTACTGCAGAGCATGAGGTCCTGGGTTCGATTCCTGGGTGCGCACTCAACGAACCAAGGAACGTAAGTAATACGAAATCCCAATTGCATATGGGACAATAGAAAAGAAAGAGACAACGCTTACTAAATATAATTTTGTCTCTTTCTCGCGCACATAGTAACAATGACTTTTACCGCTCTTATCAACTATCACCACAATAAACAATGCATTTACCAGGTAGTTTAGTACTTTAAATTATTAGAATTAAATTGACCGTATTAAATTCCAACTAAGTGGGATTTAAAGGCATATCCATATTTAAGATAACGGCACGTAATCCCACGAAATTGCACTAGGTACCTATTGCGATCACTCATCACATAAAACACCATAATGTACTAACTTAACAGCCACATCGGAGATCCGGGGCTGAGTGCACCAAGAGATTGTTGAAAGCGTCGGTTTATGGCCGTCGTCGAGGTGCTCCAAGAAAAACACTTATTGGGTAAACCGTCAGTTAACTGAACTTTTTGGCGACTCTGTACAAGATTTGCTGCCAACAACCAGTCTGAGTGGAGCTTAATTCCACCTGCATCGCCATTTACGGGAGGCTGTTGTGAGCGGCTTACACGCGCCGTGCAGAGAGCTCTTCAAGTGATATTGAGGCAAACAACTCTAATAGAAGAGCTTGCTGCACACGCTTCTTTTAGAAGCCGAAGCAATAGTTACCTCGAGGTCATTGTCATATGTTACCTACACCTTTCCATTTCCAATGAGGAAGCTCATCAAGTGAAGAATTACCTGCCTCACTGGACGGCCATAAACCGACTCAGTGTTTTCTCATTGAGAAAAGAGTGGCAAAAGGCTCTTCGTATCTTGGATATTTTTTGGTGTAAGTGGCTCAAAGAATATTTATCTATTTTTAAAACAAAGAGGCAGCATGGAAGCGAAACATTTGAGTGACATACTCTTAGCCGCCAGGGCACATTCAAGTCAGTAAAAGACGTACCCAGGAAATGGTGGCTTTATAGAAGGTACATGGTCCCAGTGTTCACACATGTGCTATGCAGTTATACAATACTATTGAATTTATACAATGCAAAGATGGATTTTGCAATCTTCAGCAGCTCCAACAAAATTTTTGAGTGCTAATCAACTAGTTTATGCGCCCTTGTGGAGCTGGACCAGCGTTGAGCCAAGCATTTTCTCAATCAATCTTTATTCATGAACTCGGGTATTACAATAAAGGTCTTAGGTATACATTTTAGTCGAGCTCTATGTCCTACCAATGAAATTGGTGTACAAATGTAATAGTTTTTTTGTTTATAATAGTTTCAATAATAGCGTTCGATTTTCGCTTAGAGCAGTTGTGTTACATGTGACCGCGCGCGTACCACAGTGTAAAAGTGCTTACGCATCAAAATAACGCCGTCCAGTCGGATGCATCGCAATGACCTAGTTACTGCGTAATGCAGACGGCTGTCAGCGAATATCATAGTTAAGGCGAAGTTAATACTCGCTTAACTTCTATAATGGGTTCGAAAAAGCCAACATTAAACACTATTAGCATAAACTTAAAAACAGAAACCGAACAACTGTTGTACAAGCACTTTTGTGAAGAACGAAAAGAGCGTGAAGAGCTGCAAAAACACCTGAATGACCTAAAAAGTCAAATAGAAAATCTCCAGCAACAGCTGAAGGTTCAAGCGGAAAACCCACCGAAATCAGCTACTAAAACTGCTACAACCGCCAATGAGACTTCTCCCCCGCGTGTTGAATATACCACGGACGAAGAAGAACTAGCTCGAGAAACAGGATGGATACGGCAAAAAAGCAGGAAGAAAAGAAAATTGAACACCTCGCCAGCCCAAACCGAACCCACTCTGCATGAACACGGAAGTGAAGAGAATAAAGGTAAGGAAAAAACAATTAAAACTCCCTTGCCACCACCTATTGTAGTCGATGGTATCAAGGACTACCAGAAATTCTTTGATTTTCTATCTAAGGGCCAATCAGCTGAAGCGTTCAGCATCAAAATGATGAACGGTGATACTGTCAAAGTAAATGCCAAAAACGAAGATTCGTACAGAGCAATTACAAAGGCTCTCTCACTAAACAATTGCCTTTGGCACTCCTATGAGAACAAGCAAGAGAGACCAATTAAAGTTATAGCAAAAAAATTGCATTTCACATGCATTCCGGAGAGAATTGTTGAAGACTTGCGTGGCAGAGACTACAAAATTCTAGAAGCAGTCAACAAATTGAGTTGGAAAACCAAAGAGCCACTCAACATGTTCAAGCTGACATTCTCAAATGATGAAGAAACCAGCAAAATATTTAACATCAAAACTGTATTGGGATGTAATGTGGAAATACAAACGCTAAAATCCACAAAACTGGTACCTCAGTGCAAACGATGCCAGGCTTATGGCCATACGCAAAAGTACTGCTCCAAAGAACCGAGGTGCGTAAAGTGCACAGGCAAACATCTGACGATGGATTGCAAAAAATCTAAAGAAGAGAAACCAAAGTGCGTCCACTGTGGAGCTCCACATCCAGCTAACTACAGGGGATGTATCGTAGCCAAAGAAATACAGCAGATTCGAAACAAAAAATCAAAGGGCAATGCTACTGCCCCTCAACAAAATACACCTACTGGAAGAGTCGAAGGCCCGAGCCAGTACAAACGAAGTCAAAGCACTTTTAAAACTACAACCAAAAATGTGTCTTTTGCCCAAGTAGCTACAAGAGGCATAGCCAAGGCGCCTTCGGTTGAAATGAACAGTGACAAAAAATTAGATGAAATCTTAAAGTTAATGTCATCATTTGACGAGAGATTGAAAAAAATTGAAAATAGCAACAAAACTGCTACTTCTAAGCCACAAAAATGAATACTACACTAAAACTTATGGCGTGGAACTCAAATGGGTTACAAAAACATCAGAACGAGTTACAAATAGTATTAGACATAGAAAAAATTGATGTGTGCCTGATATCTGAGACTCACTTCACAAAGCAATCTCACATTAAGTTTAAAGGGTACAAAGTGTACCATGCTCTTCACCCAGACAATTCAGTTCAATTTAGTGCTATTATTGTAAAAGAAAACCTGCAGCACTATGAAGAGTTTAAATATGAAGAGAAAGACATCCAAGCAGTGGCGATTTACCTACAAACAAAAAAATATCCTGTAACAGTATCTGCCATCTACTGTCCACCTCGGTATATGATAAAAAAAGACCACTACATGAGCTTTCTAACTCGCCTTGGAAGTAGATTCATCTTAGGAGGTGATTTCAATGCTAAAAATACGTATTGGGGCTCCAGACTAACAACTACTAAAGGCAAAGAACTACTGAATGCCATAAACGAGCTGAAATGTGATGTCATATCAACTGGAAAGCCCACCTATTGGCCAACAGATCCAAACAAAATTCCGGACTTAATAGATTTTTTTGTAACCAAGAATCTATCAACCAGTCATATAAAATCGGAACAAAGCTATGACATGAACTCAGATCACTCGGCAATCTATCTAGAAATTAGCGAGAACATTTTGTATAAAGAAACCAGACCCACTCTTGTTAATAAGTGTACAGACTGGGAGAGCTTCAAGACCGGATTAAATGATAAAATAGACCTTAAAATACCATTAAAAACACCCGAACATCTAAACATCGAATTAGAAAAGTTCATAATGCACATCCAGCAAGCAGCGTGGGAAAATACACCCGAATCCAACAAGAGGACGAAGGGAAATACATACCCGATCAAAATCAAGCAGCTCATTATGGAGAAAAGAAGGCAGAGAAAAACGTGGCATCAATCTAGGTGCCCTGATGACAAACGAAAACTAAATAATCTAACAAAAAAAGTAAAAAGACTAATCCAAGACTTTAAAGACGACTCAACCGAAACTTATCTTCAGAACCTAAGTAACGACCAAAGGACAGATTACTCCCTTTGGAAGGCTACTAAGCACCTAAAAAGGCCGATTACCCAAATCCCACCCATCAAATGTGGAAATGGGCAATGGGCAGTTACAAATGAGCAAAAAGCAAAGAGGTTTGCAGAGCACCAAGAAAATATCTTTCAACCAAATGATGGGGAAATCATTGAAGATCACACTTTAGCTAATATGGAGACATCAGAAAATGAAGTTACTATAAAACTAGTAACACCGAAAGAAGTCGAACGATAAATAAAACGTAATATAAGTACACGAAAATCACCAGGTTATGATTTAATAACAGGAGAAGTACTTCATAACCAAGAAAGGGTCTGGTTAAGTTAACGACCCTTATCAATGCTGCACTAAGGCTTAAATATGTACCAGACTTATGGAAGGTAGCCGAAGTAATAATGATAGCTAAGCCAGGGAAACCGGCTCACGAAATATCATCTTATAGGCCTATTTCCTTGCTACCAATCATGTCCAAGCTATTTGAAAAGCTGTTACTCAAACAGCTTAAACCAATAATAGATAGCAGAAACATAATACCAGAGCACCAATTTGGCTTTCGAGAAAAACACTCTACCATCGATCAAGTGCATAGGATCACAAACGTAATAGAAAATGCTCTTGAAGACAAGAAAGTATGTTCTACCGTATTTCTAGACGTAGCGCAAGCATTTGACAAAGTATGGCATGAAGGCCTTATACATAAACTGAAGAGCCTCCTACCAAAGCAGTTTGCAGTTATATTAGAATCCTACATTCTGAACAGAGTCTTTAGAATAAGACAAGAAGACACTTACTCATAACTTAAAGAAATCAAAGCTGGCGTACCGCAAGGAAGTGTGTTAGGTCCGGTCCTGTACCTACTATACACCTGCGATATTCCTGAATTAGAGCAAAACACAATTGGGACCTTTGCTGATGATACAGCCATAATGGCTGTAGGAAACAGCCACGAAGAAGCAGTAGAAAAGGTTCAAATGGCTGTAAATCAAGTTTATGACTGGACCAAAAAATGGAGGATTAAACTTAATGAATCCAAATCTGTTCACATAGATTTTACCAACAAAAAACAACAGTATTCCCCAGTTTACATAAATAATAAACAAGTCCCATACGAGAATACAGCCAAGTATCTCGGCATGACCCTTGACGCAAAGCTACGCTGGAAAGCCCACGTCAAGAAGAAAAAAGATGAACTCGACCTCCGATTCAAAAGAATGCATTGGCTGCTTGGTAGAAACTCCACGCTGTCCGTGCAAAACAAATTGTTGCTATACAAACAAGTCCTGATGCCAGTTTGGACTTATGGTATTCAGCTATGGGGCTGCACCAAACAGACGAATATATTAATAATACAACGATTCCAGAACAAAGTGCTAAGGGAAATTGTAAATGCACCTTGGTACATACGAAATGATGACCTCCACCGGGACCTAAAAGTTAAGTTCATCGAAAAAGTGATCCAGAAACTTGCAGAAGCTCACGAAAAGAGACTTCATCAGCATGTGAACGTCGAGGCAATCCAGCTTCTCGACCACACAAACATAGTTAGAAGACTAAAAAGAACAAAACCGTTCGAGCTAGTGTTTAGTGTTAGTGAATAGTGTAAAGTACAAAAGTGCCAAACAAACACAAGAACGAAGTGTATTCGCCTTAATAGAGACAATAAGAAAAGTGCTATTGGACACATTCTTAGTAAAGACAATTTAGTAGTTTAGGTTATAATTAAATTACTTATTAGTCTATTTATAAGGCTAGATTGTAATAAGATTAGGGTTCATCCTATTGTTGAACCTTAGGACAAGGAAAAAAAAAAAATTGTTTGTTTTTTATTTTTGTCAGCGATATAATCCCCCAACTTATATAATATGGTTGGCAGCATAGTGTGCGTTTTATAAAAGATTTAAATTTCGTTTCATTTAGTTGGAGTATGTGGGGAGGTATTTTATTGTAACATTTTAGACAGTACCCCATGAGGGATGAGTCTACTTTAGCCAGTCTGAAACCAGGTTGAACTAATGGGTCCCTATTTCTAGTACTTACTATAATTATGTCTTTCACCTCTTTTACTGATCCACTCGTCACACACTCTCCTACGATCCACTCGTGTTGAGATATAAGCATAAAACGGTTATTATTTTTCCTGTAAAATTTAGAATTGTCGATTACTATATTATTCGTTGGAGGGAGCGAATTATGTAAAACAAAATTTCGAAGTTTTGAAAATTATGGTTACTGAAGTTTAAAGCAAACGTATTTTGGATAATGATTTTCGAACAAACAATTTTAGGAGAAGAAAGGCCTGTAGACCTGTAACATACATTCAGACAAACTGACAAAAACTATATTTTTAGCATTAGAATTGTTCCCAGACCTCAAAGCTATTACTTTTTTTTCAATATTATTAAATTTGTATGGTTGAGTTGGACGGTGCTGATCCACGCATCATGTTCGTGAACGGGCGGCGTCAGTTGAGACTGGTCATCTCTTATCTGCCAGGGCTTATTTTTAATCTTATATTTTCAATTGCTTTTAATTATTTTTGTACATTGTTCTCACATACAGAAGCAACAAAAATAATGTACCCAGGATTTTGTAATATCTATATTTAAAGGAGTGTCCTTGGTGTTTCTTGCCCGTTCTTCTCCATAGATATCTACATTTTGGAATGAGAAAATAGCTTCAATTTTCTGACTAACTGACCGACTCTTTGACAATTCAAAAGTGTCTGTTAATGTCCCTGCTTGCCACCAAATGGCACGACAACAACGAATAATCAAAAATGAACTCACGCACATTGTCAACAGAGCACGTTTCCCGACAGCAAGTTGCCCGAAGTGATCTCATTCTGCAAAACAGAGGTGATGGCGCTTCTGCTTGATAACCTCAACGGGAATACTGAAGCCATCGTCAGCAAGAGGTTTGTTGATTAGGTTCAGATAACAAAAAGGCTTCCTAAAAAAAACAATGAGTTAGGCGCAGTTCGAACCCGCGCCGCTGAGTTTCATGAAAACGTGTGGTGAAATAATAACAAATTTCTTTAACATTTTTATTTAATATTTCCAATTAATTACAAAAAAAAAAATATGTTTGTTGCATTCCTAATGATGCAAGTTTTCATCGATTGTGATATTTTTCAGTTCTGAGACGATTTACGACTTTTATGAGACGACATCTTACATCAACAAATAATAAATTTGCAACAGTTTCTTACGGTTTCTGATACTGCCGTTGCTATTACTCGGCACTAGATTTAGGATCATTGCATTCCTTATGATGCAAGCTATCTTTGATTGGGATTTTTACCATTTCTGAGCAGATTTACGGCTGATATGAGTCTAAATACGAAATTATTTTGTGGTGGTAGTATGTGGTTACAAAATCTGTAGAGGTGGATCTAATTTACCGATGACAGTTTTTTTAGATCAGCATCATTCACATTTTTTGGCAGTATCACCAACTGTAACTGTGACAAACCGTTCTCACAGGATAGAGAACGCAGAAGAACGCCAGCTCGTTATGAGCCGCATCACAACGAGCAGCCTGCAAGGCCTGCAGTACTTCTGCCTGCACCTGCCAGCCGCGCACGACGCGTGGCTGTGGGAGCAGCTGTTGCCGCTGCTACAAGCCGCGGGCTACTGGAAGCTGGCGCAAGGCACGCCGCAAGTCAGGTAAGACACGCCGCAGCATTTTATAGGTTTTTGTTTTGGGAATAACATGCACAATACTACAGATATTGAACAGTACATTTTAATAAAAACGGGCGTATTTTCAATAAGGCTATATATAAGGTTTGGCTAGGTTTCAGAAGGAATAATAATAAGAAATAATAACACAAAATTACCTAGCAAAACAAGTAAAAATAACCGACAACGCCTTCCGCTCCCGTTCAATGTCATCATCGTCTTTGAGATTGGGAGTCAATGTATGACCAAGATACTTAAACCTGTAGACTCTCTGCAAAGGTGTACCATAAAGTCCGCCTTTGTACCTTTTTGTGTGTGAAAAGTTTAAATAAATAAAGTAATATAGGCGGTACCGCATTAGGACTTTTACCCCCAGCCTCAAAGACAATGACCTCCGACTTCTTAGTGTTGTATGCCAAGCCATGAACTTTAGCATACGCCACACATTGAGCAACCAATTTTCTCAAGCCGCAGACTGACGCGCTAAGCAGTACCATGTCGTCCGCGTAACTGATATTATTGACGCAGGTACCGTCTATACAGGGTGGCAGGGACATCGACGCGAAAACTGTTACCATGGATTCAGTACATGATTCTTGTTGTGGATTGTCTATTGGTTATGACATTATAGCAGTTGTCATCCAGATCTGTCTTTTATTACATTACATGGTGGCAGCGGTGAAAAATTATTCGATTTAAATGATTAAAAGTCGGTAATAAAGGCACGTTGTGGACTTGAAAAACGTCAGGGACGGTTCAAGAGCGCTATGGAACACGCGCGACCACCAACAGAATTGTGTTTGGAGGGCAGCTCCGTCAGCCGGGCTGACGCATGGCGGCGTTGGAGGTCGCAATTTATGCTATTTTTAAAAGTATCGGGGGTGCAAAAATGAATAAACTGGTATTCAAGCCAGCTTAATGATAAATTTAATAGGAGGTGTTCGAAGTCTTTGAGACATTTTCTTTTGACAAGGAGAGCGATAGGGATGATGTCAAATTACTGCTAACGAAATTTGATGAATATATTGGAGTAAAACAGAATATAACATTAGCAAGGTACAACTTTTTTACTACAGGTCAGGAAGCAGGAGAATCAATAGATCAGTATGTTACGGCATTGCGATTACTGAGCAAAAATTGTAACTTCAAAAATTTGGAAGAGGAGTTGATTCGCGACCACGTATTGTTTGTGGGATACAGAGTACTGGAGCAAGAGATCGTTTATTGAGAGCAGAAAACCTGACATTGGAAAAAGCTATTAAAATTGTACAGGTTGACCAAATTTCAATAGATAATCGACGTTTATTGGAGACGCGTGCTGCTGGTACTTCTGGATTGGTGCAGGTCGATGCAGTTAGCGTGCGCGGTGTAGGCGGCCGTGGTGGACGCGGCGGCTGGCGCGGCAGCGGACGTCGACAAGGGCGTGGTGTGGCCAGTGTTACTGCTGGTTCTGACACAGTCCGAAGATTTGGTCATTCAAGCGAGCCTGGAAATTGTCTCAGGTGCGGAGGCCAATGCAATGAACCCAGTCTATGTCCGGCTATTTTTGTGCAGTGTTATCTGTGCGAAAATCATGGACATTTTGCAAGTTGAAAAAAGGAGTTAAGAAAATGTACGATATAGGTTTAACTGAAGCAAACGGTAATGAAGAAGATGATTGTGAGACATTTTTCATATCAGTTTTGTATAATGTCTCGGAGATTAACTCTTCGTCGGAGGATTGGTATGAAACGCTTCAAGGGAAGTGCGGTTCCGAAAAATTTAAATTAGATACGGAAGCAGACATTAATGTTTTATCGTATACTCGATTTTTATTGTTAGGCTATGACAGTAAGATAATTAGTGGCAAGCAAGGTGTTAGATTGCAATCTTATAGTGGTGATTTTGAACCCTCCTTTTTTTTTGGGTGGGAAATTATCAAATAAATTCTCCCGCTCTAGGTGGAGCGGGAGGGCGCGTCAGACTCTTACTGACGAAAACTCACCCGTGTTCCTTCGGTTGCCATGTTGCCGGGGGCCACGATCTCCCTTTCGGACTTCTTCGCAGCACCGGCAGGCATCGGCCCTAGCGGGGTCCGCTGTCAATTCTGCTGACATCTCTTTGAGGCGCGCGTGGAACACAACGCGCCGTCGACCCGGGCTTGGTCTTTATCGGACGGCGAGCTACCCATTGCTCACCGTCCGCAAGCCCGCGCCTACGGTGGCCGGAAATCTGCCTGCGATTCCTGACGCCCAGGGCGTCCCGGCGCGAAATTTGCCGCTCCCTCACGCGTTCCGCCTCCTCCTTCGCGAGCATTACTGCTTCGCAAAAGGAGGTGACGGCTTCCCATTTCCTCTTGCTCCGCACCATGGCCCGAACCAGTGCCGGACGCGAGAGATCACCGCCGCCGATCGCCTCTACGAGGACACGACGATGCTCCGCCCAAGCCGGGCAGACCTTCACCATATGCTCCACCGTGTCCTCCGGGCGATCCACACAATGGTGACACTCGGGCGTTTCCTCCCGCTTTATCCTGAACAGGACACTCCCGAAACAGCCGTGTCCGGTGAGGACCTGCGTCAGACGGAAGATGAGGACGCCGTGGCGCCTCTCTAGCCACTCCTCAAAGAGGGGTCTTATCGCCGCAATTGTGACGTGCCCAGCGCTGGGTTGCGACAATCGCACTCTGCATGCCGCCATGAGATCCCGCCGGAGCTCTGTCCGCTGTGCCGCGATTTCTCGCGGCAGCGGAGTTAAAACTCGGCGTTTCGCCTCCTCGCGCCACTCCCAGATGTGGGCGAGGACCTTTGCCTCCAGATCCCATGGCGGTAATCCGGCAAGGAGGCTCGCCGCCTCCTAGACCGTGCGGTATCCTCGGGCCAGCCGGATACCCATGACTCTCTGGGACGCGTTCAACCGGCGGGCTGGCCGCAGCCTCAATGAACGCGCCCACACCGGTGCTCCGTAAAGGGCCATGGACCGCACGACCCCCGCATAGAGCCTCCGGCAGGAGGCGTTTGGACCTTCCAGATTGGGCAGGAGCCGCTTCAAGGCAGCCCCGGTCCGCTCCAGTCTGGGAGCCAAATGTCGGAAATGCTCCACGAAGTTCCACCGGCTGTCTAGGACGAGTCCCAGATACTTCATCGTCGACTCGACGCCGATGTGAACCCCTACCGCCATTACCTGGGAACCTGATGATGGCGCATTCCGAGGACCATGAAAAACCATGGCCTCGGACTTGTGCAGGGCCACCGGGTCTGGGACATTGAAATCGGTCCAATAGTTTTTAAGTCCATTTGTTACATACAAAAAAAAAACAACCGGCTTCCAAAAAACACTACAAAGAACTCAAACTCAAACCATTTATTTCAATTAAACCATTTACAGGCACTTTTGAATTGTCAAGGAATCGGTCAGTCAGAAATAGGTATGAAGCTAGTTGCCCATTCCAAAGCGTAGTAGGTACCTATGGAGAAGAACGGGCAAGAAACTCCACGGACACTCTTTTAAATAAAAAATTGTTACTAAATATTGGTTACATCATTCATGTTGAAATTATACGCCCAAGACTCGGCGTTGTTGCAAAACGAGCAACAACGCCGAGTCTTGGGCGGCGGTAATTAACCTGACTCTGCAGGACTAAAAATCCTGCTCAGTGGCGGTAGGAAATGACCTCCACAAGCCGTAAACCTGCAGTCTTTTTTCTAGGAACGGTGGTCTTGGCTTAATCGCCCGGACCAAGAGGAAGAACACCTCAATAAAAAAATACCCTTATCCTACGGTGGGAACGTGCCAAGAGGATACCAATCGGTGGCTAGTAGGAAACTAGTCTCTAGCGCCAACCTCGATGTACCGGGCAATCATCGAGTGTATAATAGCCTTCTCACAGGGATGGGCGTCACCCTGTGAGCGACCGTTTATCGACCCTACTCGTGGGAATCAAATGGAAACAAATTTAAACTTAAACAAAAATCTACCCTCAACTCAACAAAATCGGAAAACGTACCACCAACAAGTTTTCCATAAAAGCTTATTCGAAACCCGACCAAGAGCAAACTCTTTTCATGGAACCACAACATTGACAACTTCAGTCATAGAAATAAGCGATGAAACACAAATACCAGCAACTAATAACAACCTGCCTTTGGAACCGCCAGAGAGTCCAGAACAAACACCACCGTCTTGGCAAAGAGTACCTGGCTCTAAAAAACGTAAAATATCAGACTCCCCTCCAAGCCCTACTACCGTTACAAGGAACAGTTTTAGTTACCTCCCAGTTGATGAAACAGAGCAAGTTATTCCAAAAGCTCCAAATAAACCCCCACCCATAATGCTCTATGGAATAGATAATGTCCATGAGCTTTCCGAGTTAATTGAAACTGTCATCAACCCAACCTGTTTCAGATTTAAGATAGTTAATAAGAATTTGCTTCGGGTTATGATAGACGTGACTGAAGACTACAAAAAAGTTGTTGACCTAATAAGACAAAGGGGTCTGATCGGTCACACATTCACAAGGAAAGACACGAAAAGCTATCGAATCGTCATAAAAAATCTCCACCACACTACTCCCCATGAAGCCATTGTGGAAGAAATTGAAAAAACAGGCAATAAAATAAGAGGAGAAATCATCAATTACAGATATGGTCCTGACAAAAAACCAACTTCCACATTTTTCATAAATCTAGAGCCTAGTACATGTAACAAATCAATTAAAGATATGCAGTACATTTATCATCAACGTGTTAAAATTGAGGATCCACGTAAATCTAGAACAATAGTGCAATGTCAGAGATGTCAGCAATATGGTCATTCAAAAAATAATTGTATGCGGCCATTCAGGTGTGTCAAATGTGGCGAAGGCCACAAAACAGCAGAGTGCCCAAAAAAAGACCGCAACACCCCTGCTAAGTGTGCTTTATGTTCATGAGACCATCCCGCATATTACAAAGGGTGCCAGGTCTACAAAGAGATCCTGGCAAGAAAAACCACCAGACCAGGTCCCAATCACATAGCAAATAGCGAGCACAAAAGTAAAACATCCCCTCTTGAATGTGACTTCAACAACAGACCAAAACAACCCGTATCAACAAATAAATGTGATAATAGATCCTACTCTCATGTTACCTCCAATCGTCAAAATACCGATCAAGTAAATGATTCAGATCCTCTGCTTTCTCAACAATCTTCAATCGAGGCTATATTAACGAAACAATCTGAGAAGATAGATTCACTCCTTCAACAAATAGGAACATTGATAAACCTATTGACAGCCGTCATATCCAAAATGAACTCAAAATGACATCCTTGCGCATCGCAACTTGGAACATAAACGGATTGTCACCCAACACACTAGAACTTGAAGCAATCCTTTCCAAAAATAAACTAGACATAATGCTTATATCTGAATCTCATGCCACAACAAGAAGTTCGTTTCGCATAAGGGGCTATAACATCTATGCTACACCCCATCCCGATGGTGGAGCTCACGCAGGAACAGCACTCGTTATAAAATCTAACATAAAGCACTCCATTTTGGAAGCACACTCAATGGCTTATCTACAGGCCACCACAGTCAGATTAGAAGATCGGGCTGGTCCAATCATCGTGTCAGCAATTTATTGTCCCCCAAAGCATAAAATAAGCGAAAAAATGTTCACAAATTATTTCCAGACTCTTGGACATCGTTTTATTGCTGGGGGTGATTGGAACGCCAAGCACACATTTTGGGGCTCACGTTGCACGGTAACCAGAGGCCGAGCACTG
Organism: Agrochola lychnidis; assembly: GCA_963680765.1. Lineage (NCBI taxonomy): Eukaryota > Metazoa > Arthropoda > Insecta > Lepidoptera > Noctuidae > Agrochola > Agrochola lychnidis. Next base: position 26,960,516 of record OY796856.1, read on the forward strand.
AAAAACTCAGTGGATAAAAACAATTTGAAATCCTGGTCAGATGGTAATCCCACCTACTGGCCTTCTGATCCAAGGAAAGTTCCCGATCTCTTGGACTTTTTCATTTCTAGCGGGATGAGTAATCAATACTTGTCTGTTGAATCATGCCTGGATGGATCATCCGATCACACTCCCGTGATACTTAACATAAGCAGCAACATTATCACCACAGGGAAATCTGAATCCTTGCATAACTTCAAAACGGACTGGGAAGGCTTTAGAGGTTACCTCGAAGACAACTTAAACCTAAAAGTAGCACTTAAGTCACCAGATGACATCGAGGATGCATGCAAACATATCACTAACTTGATCCAAGTGGCTTGTTGGATCAATACACCTGAGTTAAAAATGTTATGCAAACTACCTTCACAACCTCTTGACATTAAACGTAAAATCGAAGAAAAACGTCACCTCAGAAGAGCTTGGCATCTTTCTCATCATCCGTCAGACAGGACTAAATTTAACCGTGCCACGAAGGAACTAAAAGTCATGCTAAGGGATACCGCAAATATTTCACTGCAAAAGCAAATTTCAATGTTATCTGCTTCGGATCAGGGCGAACATTCCTTGTGGAAGGCCGTTAAAAATCTAGACAGGTCACAAAATCACAATCCGCCCATCAGATCACGCACATCTTTGGCCAGAACAGACAAAGAAAAGGCTGAGGCGTTTGGCTTACATTTGGCAAGCGTCTTCAAACCCAATGAGGGGCCGAACCAACAAGAAGTTGAAGATATACTCAATCAGGACTTTCAATTGTGTTTGCCTATTAGACCAACATCACCCAAAGAAATCGCGATGGAAATCAGATCGTTGAATCCAAAGAAAGCACCTGGGTTTGATTTAATAACGCCTAGAGTTCTTAAGGAACTACCCAAAAAAGCAGTTACATTCCTGGCTAGTCTGTTTAACGGAATATTCAGAACGGGCTATGTTCCCAAACTATGGAAAATCTCCTTAATTATTATGCTCCACAAACCTGGTAAAACAGCACACGACGTCACATCATACCGACATATAAGCCTCACACCAGTGTTGTCGAAACTCTGGGAAAGAATTTTCTTGTCCAGACTAAAAGTGTTCATGGACGAGTGTGACCTGATCCCTGTACACCAGTTCGGATTTAGAAAGTCACATTCAACTACCGAACAGGTCCACCGAGTCTACCACTCAATACGCCAGGGTTTCGAGAAAATGGAATACACCTCTGCGGCATTTCTGGACGTGCAACAGGCCTTTGATCGTGTCTGGCATAAGGGCTTACTGTGCAAAATAAAAGAAAAGCTTCCCCACTCAGTGTTTCCTATCATAGCTTCGTATTTAGAGGGCAGACTATTCCAAGTAAAACAAGGAGACGAAAGATCTAGGCTTTATAATATCGAAGCTGGAGTTCCACAGGGATCGGTTCTGGGACCTGTTTTATACAATATTTTCACATCTGATCTTCCAACCACAGAAGATGTAACGGTAGCGACATACGCAGATGACGTTGCTTACCTGGTGAGCGCCAAAGAACCGGATATGGCCAGTAACAAATTACAAATAGTACTGGATAAAATGAATACCTGGCTGCAAAAGTGGCGTATCTGCGCCAGTGCTCAAAAATCAAATCACATTACCTTCACTTTGAGAAGAGGCGACTGTCCTACAGTAACATTGGGGGATACAACTCTACCACATACGGATTGTGTTAAGTATCTCGGTTTTTGCCTGGACAGAAGGCTCACCTGGAAGACGCATATAAAACAAAAAAGAGAACAACTAAACGCCAAATATAAATACTTGTATTGGTTGATGGGTCGTAACTCAGTCCTATCTTTGGACAATAAACTCTTGCTGTACAATTCTCTATTAAAACCTATATGGTCATACGGCATCCAACTATGGGGAGTGGCCAGCAAAAGTAACATAATGTGCCTCCAAAGAGCTCAAAACGCCATCTTGAGGAACATTGTCAATCCACCATGGTTCACACGGAATGAAGAAATCCATGAGTATCTCAACACTCCTACTATTCTTGAGGAAATTATAAAACATAAAAAGCGGTATGCTGATCGTCTCGCCATCCACCCAAATCCTCTGGCTGTTAAATTACTGGACAGCAGTGAATCTGTCAATCGACTTAGGAGGGGTCAAGTAATATAAAGAGGTAGCAGTGGCAATGGCCCCTGTACCTGAAACGCCAATTATATTCACGCAACCAAACTGATAATAGTCCAGAAAGGACTGATGGCAGTTGTTAAACGGAAAAAAATATATTGGTTACATCATTCATGTTGAAATTATACATGTGAGAACAATGTAGAAAGACGTGCACGTTAGAAGCGTCCGTAATAAAAAGATTAAAAAAAGAACAATTCAAAAAATAAAAAAAAGCCCTGGCAGCTAAGAGATGACCAGTCCCAACTGACGGCGCCCGTTCACGAACATGACGCATGGATTAGCACCATTCAGCTCAACCATTTTGAAGGGAGCTAAATGATCCAACACACGCGCCACCATCAGCGAAACATTTGAGTGAGCATGGCATACTCACAGCCGCCAGGGCACATTCAAGTCAATGCAAGACATATTACCCGGTAAATGGTAACTCTTTAGTACATAGTGCTCACATAGTGTGCTATGCAATTATATAATACAAAAGAGATTGAGTTTATACAATGCAAAGATGGTCTTACAATCTTCAGCAGCTCCAACAGTATTTGCAAATGTTAATCAATTAGTTGTGGTTGTGGAGCAGGACCCTGTGGCTGGGACTGGACCCAACTGCCGGATCCTGTCGACGATTGTCGCAACCCCGCGTGTCGCCAAATCAGCCGCCGCCTGGGACGACCTCCCCTGCACCAGGGCCAACGTGTCGTCAGCATAGCAAACGACGCTGACGCCACTAGGGAGGTCGGCGCGCAGCACCCAGTCGTATCCGATGTCCCACAGAAGCGGCCCCAGGACCGATCCCTGTGGGACACCGCATGACATCTCTCACCGGTTCCACTTTCCTTGGTGACCGGAGTAGATGACGGCCCTGTCCGTCAAATAAGCCTCGACCACACGACAGAGGTAGGTCGGCATCCGGTGATACCGGAGTGCCTCCTACTATTTGGTAAAATAAACATTAAGGTCGTTATGCCAAAAACAAAATTAAAATAAATAAAAGGGGAAGCAACTCTTCCAGATATTAAAATTTTAACTAGTGAGCCCAAGTGGCTGTGGAGCAGGACCCGCATTAAGCCAAGCATTTTTATCTACGATATAATCATCCAACTTATAATATGCTTGTCTACATAGTGAGCGTTTAATGCATGTTTTCTCATTTAGTTGAAGAATATCGAGTGGTATTTTTAACCGACTTCCAAAAAGGAGGAGGTTATATGTTCGTCGCGTATGTTTGTTTTTTTATGTATGTCCACCGATTTCTCCGTCAATTGTGGACCGATTTTGAAAATTCTTTTTTTGTTTGAAAGGGTGTGCTCTCGAATTAGTCCCATATAAATTTTATTAACTTTGCTTGGATAGTTTTTGAGTTAGCTACAAAATACGTATTTTTTTCCCACTTAGTATATAGATGATATGTTAACTTTCTGTCATTGGTAGCAGATAGTGGTATTCGAATGTGTGTGGGGTAGGTACCACAACTAAAAAGTGAAAAATAAAAACTTTTTACAAAAAAAAACAACCGACCTCCAAAAAAAACACTACAAAGTGAAAAATAACTTTAATTTCGGAAGTCGGTGGCAAAAAACGAAAACACAAAACCCAAGACACCGACTTCCGAAATTAAAGTTATTTTTCACTTTGTAGTGTTTTTTTTGGAGGTCGGTTGTTTTTATATTATAACATTTTACACAGTACCCCATAAAAGAAGTGTGTACTATAGACAATCTAAAACATGGTTGATCCCATTTATTCCTATTTCGCTGCGCGTCCTTGTAGCAGTGTGTTAGAGATGTTAACGTTGTACGAGTGATTGAAATGAAATTGTTTATTCTGTAAATAGGATATCGGAATCACTTTTACACGTCATATAAAAAAATATTAAAAATAAGCTAGATGAGTTCGGCGTTTCCTATCTGACTACTCTGAGAAGAAAGGCCGAAACAAACTCAGAGGTCGCAGTCTCTTTTAAAGTCCAGACATAATTTTGGTCAGGCCATATGAGGACCATGTAGATTAGTGTTTGAAAAGGTCTTTTGAGGAAAGAACCACACAGATTTGAGTGGACCTGTCCAGTCAGTGCAAGCATTTGTCAGTAATCGTGGAGTTCAACTCAGAACTAAAGGAGCTCAACTCGACGAGCAATACCAAAGAAAGGACATTTGGGTAGGCCGCAAAAACTACTCAAACTGCCAGACCATCACTAAAACTAGAAGAGAAATAAAAATAATATCTACATAGTCCTCACATTCACAATAGTTAAAATAATAATACTTTACAAAGTAATCATGTCATTTTGAATATAATTTTCAACAATGTCAATGTGTTTATAAAACTGGTATAATGTTGATTTTACATAATAATTATGTCTAGTTTTATGGTTTTATCACAAGGCTTAGCAGAGCGAGCAGTTCAATCCCAAGCTTTTTTATCTTCTAAATAACCTGAAATTGTATAGTATCCTTTTTTACAAAGTTTGGTTTTAATACAGATTTTAAATCGTTTAAGAGGGCTGCGACCGCGGCTCGTAACTACAAATCGAGACGTTTGCAAAATTCGTTCGGAATATTGCTATCTCTGTTTGACAACAGCAGGCGGGCGGCGGACTGGTGTGTGTGTGTGACTGGATAGATAGCTACTTACCATTCATTCATAACGAGTCGACGGCATTTTTATTTTATTATTAGTAATTAGGTATGTTCATTACTTGCTTTATTTCTGTTGAATACTTTGGGGAATCGTTAGTATATGTACAGACTAGTAATGCGTTTTTTGGAAATTTCTTTACAATGCCAATATCTCAATGTTTTAGAATATCTCTTGTAGAGAAAATCTAGTAGATATGAAATGAAATCGTTAATTCTGTAAATAGGATAAGTGTCGGAATCACTTTTACACGTCAGATTAAAAAAATCGGTACCGCGGTAATCAACGCATTGATGCCTTTTACTCCACGGTTTCGGTAAATTGCGTTACAGTGTCGCGAAATCAAAGGTTTAGTCCCATCTCAAAAATGCTCAACGCGCCTAAAGAAGCATTCACTTCAAGAAAACTTCCGAAACCTTTAAAGTAAAAATACTTGCATAGAACTTTGATCCATAACTAAATATAAATAAGGAGCCCCGTGTGGTCTCCGGGCAGTAGAATAGAACCATCCCATCTCATCCCGTGGATGTCGTAAAAAGCGACTAAGGGAACAGCTGGGGCATTTTATTGTTTCCTGCTGTGTGGTAGGAACAACACACACCCAAGCTAAGGTTGCCGTGCCGAGAGCTGCATGGCTAGGGGGAGCCTAGTCGCGAGCGTGCCTGTTGTCTGGGATCGGGCGCTCCCAGGCACTAACAAGCCTTACCTCTACATGCGGGGCTCTGTAGAGTGTTGACAGATTTTTTCCTCTGCTTTTCGTGGGAACTAAATGAGTAATTCAAATAATAATCAACTCGGAGGCGGCGGTGATGCTCGCCACACACCACGTCAGTTGTTTCCACGGGGCGAAAAGCGAGCGGCGGAATGTCGCTTAGCTACGCTGAATGTGCAGGGAGGTATAAGAGATAAGATGGATGAGGTGTGTGAGTTGGTGAAGAATAAAAGGATAGATATGTTATGTGTGAATGAGACGAAAAGAAAGGGAGTGGACATATCCAAACACGGTACTCTGACCGCAATTTGGTCCGGTGTTCAAGAGACACATAGGGCCAGTCAGGGTGTGGGGGTGGTCCTGTCCGAGCGGATGATGAAATGTGTGAAAGATTATGTTTGTGTGAGTCCCAGGATTCTATGGGTAAGAACCAAGGTGGGCCTAAACTCTATTTTTATTTTGTGCGTTTATGCACCCGATATGGGAAGCTCACCTTCGGAGCGGGACGAATTTTGGGGCAGTGTAAGGGATTTAGTGAATGGATGTAGGTCAAACGAGAAGATTGTTATGCTTGGAGACTTTAATGGTTGGGTTGGTGTGAAGAGGAATGGGTATGAAAAAGTGTTAGGTGCATTTGGGGATGAAAGAGTGAATGAGAATGGGATCAATTTGCTAGAGATATGTGTAGAGAGGAATCTGTCTGTTATGAACACTATGTTTAATCATAGAAAGGTTCACAGGTATACGTGGGAAAGGCAAGACAGTAGAAGTATGATCGATTTTGTGATTGTTGATGGAAGATTAAAGAGTAAAGTCACAGACACTAGAGTATATCGGGGTGTTAATGTAGGGACTGATCATTATCTGGTTATGTGTCGGATGGATGGTCTGTTCAGGCATTGGCGGCACCGAGTTCGAGTTCCTGTGACTGCTCTAGAAAGAATAAAAGTAGAAAGACTGCAAGAATTGAAAGTAAAAGAGGAATATAAGATGGAAGTGAAAGTGAAGACGGATAAAATATTTGATGATGCTAATGATTACAGTCTAGAAGAAGTATGGGATATAGTGAAAAGTAGTATGGTGCATGTAGCCACAAAAGTATGTGGTCTGGCGAAGAGAAAATGTGGTAGTAGAACGAATGATTCTTGGGTAGATGGTGAAGTAAAAGAGGTTGTGAGGAAGAAAAAAGAGGCCTGGCTTAATGTTTTAGCCTGTAAGGCCCAAAATAGGATGAATGGGACAACGAATGTAACAGATGATTCAGATGATTTGGAAAGAGTGAAGAAGAAATACTCCGAAATGAAAATTAAAGTGAAAGAGATGGTAAAAATTAAGAAGGATGAAAAGGAAGAAAAGTATAACAGGAAGTTCTCTGATAACTTCAGGGTCAATGTTAAGCTGTTCTGGAAACAGGTAAGATTGGCTCGCGGAGTAACAGAAACATCGAGTATGAATATTATAAGAGCAGAAGATGGATGTTTACTAAGCGAAGAATGTAAGGTCTTGGAACGTTGGAAGGGATACTTTGAAAGTTTATTTAGTTGTCAGGATAGTGTGCAAGGAGTGGGTAACTGGGCAGACGCCAGTTTTGAAGACCCAAACTCAGATGTAGATGACGAAAATGCGATAGAAATAGATGAGATTATAAGAGCGCTGAAAGGGATGAAAGTTGGGAAAGCTGCAGGGTACGACAGAGTGTCTGCTGAAATGCTGAAGGGCGGTGATGGGGTGGTAGCAAGCCTGTTGTGCCGAATCTTTAATATGTGTTGGAGATATGGCCGTGTGCCGGATGATTGGTGCAAGGCTGTAATCGTACCACTATATAAGGGAAAAGGCTCTCAGCAGGAGTGTAAAAACTACCGCGGCATTAGTCTTTTGAGCGTTGTCGGCAAACTGTATGCGAAGGTTTTGATAAATAGAGTGATAAAAGTGACAGATGAGAAAATATGGGATGTACAGGCAGGATTTAGAGAGGGAATGGGCTGTATGGATCAGATCTTCTCCCTAAGGTGCATAACCGAAAAACATCTAGCAAAGCACAAGAACGTCTATTGTGCTTTCATTGATTTGGAGAAGGCCTATGATAGTGTGTGGAGGGAAGAACTGTGGTCGACACTATCCAAGTACGGTGTGGACTGGCGCTTGGTACGGGCACTGAAATCTTTATACAAGGATTCCAGTGCTTGTGTTAGGATAAATGGGGCATACACGAACTGGTTCTGCATCTCGAGGGGTGTTAGACAGGGTTGTGTAGCGTCACCGTGGCTGTTCAACTTGTACATGGATAGTTGTCTGATAGATTTGAAAGAGGGTGAGTGCGGATTGAGGATGAATGAGTTGCCTGTCAAATGCCTTATCTACGCAGATGATCAAGTTCTACTTGCATCATCAGCAGAACAGTTGCAAGACATGGTGACTGTGATGGGTGAAGCATATAAGAGGAAAGGGATGAATATAAATGTGAATAAGACGAAGGTCATGGTGTTTGAAAGAGGAGAGGATGTATCGGTGTGTGATGTGAAAATAAATGATAAGAGTGTGGAGCAAGTAAGTGAGTTTATATATTTGGGGAGTCTGTTTACAAGGGATGGGAAGATTGATGGAGATGTGGAAAAGAGAGTAAACGCGGGAAACAAAGTGAATGGTGCTATACATGCGATTGTGACCAACCAGTCGATGTCTAAAAAGGCTCGACTGGCTGTTCACAATGGTGTGCTGGTACCCACGCTTATGTATGGTAGTGAATGTTGGGTGTGGCAAAAACAACATGAAAGTAGAATAAATGCTGTGGAAATGCGTTCCTTGCGAAGCATGTGTGGCCTGACTATGAATGATAGGCTGAGGAATGATGTGATAAGACAGCGGTGTGATTTAAAAGAAGATGTAGTGACAAAAATTGAAAAGGGTATGCTGAGATGGTTTGGGCATGTTGAGAGAATGAATGAAAGGCGACTAACAAAATGTATTTACAAGGCTGATGTAAAGGGAAAGGCCGGGCGGGGACGCCCTAGGAGGACATATACTGACCTTATTGGTGATGTTCTTCAGAAAGGCCAGGTGCGTAGTACTCGCAACCGGCGTGCGTGTATGACCAGATGTATGAACGTAAACGAGGCAAAAGGACTATGTAAGGATCGTAGCAGGTGGCGTTCTTGTAGTTTCTGCCTACCCCCATGGGAAGAAGGCGTGAGTTTATGTATGTATGTATGTAAATAAGGAGCAGAATTGCATCGAGCGTCGAAGGAGCGAGTAGCCGAAAAAAATACTTTGAAGAAAAATACTTGTGTAGAACATTGGTACGGACCTTATCTAATAAAGAGCACAATCGCATTAAAAAAAAAAAAACTTCCAAAACCTTTAATCCGTAATGTAGTATAAATAAAGAGCACAATCGCGTTTACAAAAAAAAAAAACTTCCAAATCCTTTAAAGTAAAAACGCTTGCATAGAACTACTAGGGGTTTCGAATACCGGATTTTTGCAGTACCGGTATTAATACCGTATAGAAAATGTCCAACACCGGGATCCCGGTATGAGACTATTTTATTTTATTTATTTATTTATTTAGTTCGGACAACAACATGGTCCAATTTGTTAGTAAAATACCTTATCACTAGTGTTAGTAGTACACACAAAAAAAAGAAAAAGTTTAGCTGGTGACTGCGGCAGGATGTGCAGAGAACGATCAAGCAAGGAATGCTACCTGACCATTCTCCCCACATAGTGCCTCAGAAAAGGGGAGTAAGGGCTCTCCACCACTGTTTTCAGGATGCTATTGTCACTGACCCGTATTCTACGCATCAGTGATGCAACTTTTTTGCGAATCACTGCATGGAAGCCGTCAGTTCGGTGCTGAGCAAACATCTCCGATGCGCTACAGAAACGGGGCAGTTTCAACAGCATCCTAAAAACATTATTGTATTGGATACGTAAGACATCCAGCGATCTTTTGGTGTAGCTGACCCATAGACCCCCCGCATACAGACCTTGACAAAACGCCTTGAACAGGGTGATTTTGACTTGGTCCGCACAACGAAAGAATCTACGGGCCAACATGTTCCCTCGGACCGCCAGTGCCCTACGTTCCCTTTCGATGTCTGCATTATCCTTAAGGTCGTCGGTAAGTATGTGCCCCAAGTACTTAAATTGGTGAACTTTATTTATGCTCACACCATTTAGTGAAAAACTAGGTTTATAATTAGAGCACTTACCGGCGGCCCCAAAGACCATATATTCACATTTACGGACATTGTACACAAGACCGTGTAAGGCAGCATACTCCTCGCAGACCTTCAACATTTCTCCGATAGATCCCTCAGTCGGGCCCAGCAGTACCATGTCGTCTGCGTAGCTGATGCTGTTAATACTAACACCACCAACCCGGCAGCCGACACGCATACTACTAAGCTCGACTATGAGATCATCAATATAAAGGTTGAAGAGCCGTGGAGACGTCAAACCCCCCTGTCTCACACCACACTCCAACCCATACGACACAGAGAACGTTTCGGCCCACTTTACATTGTTTTTTTGGTTCGCATACCAATACTGCATGAGCTTAATCACTGATGCCGGTACATTCCTGTCACCCAGCTTTCTCCAGAGCACATCATATGACACCAGGTCGAAGGCTCTGGAGAGATCCAGGAAGCAGGCATACACCGGCGTTTTTCGGTCTGTGTAATATTGGACAGTATTCTTCAAACTTAGCACAGCACTTTCGGTTGAAAGCTCAGGTTGAAAACCAAACTGTGCGTCATGTAAACACAAATACTTTTTCAGGCACGAATCAAGTATACTGTCCAATACTTTAGCCGCTGTGGTTGCAAGGGAGATTGGACGGTAGTTACCCTTGTCCGAGATATCCCCTGTCCTGTTCTTGACTATGGGTGCTACAATAGTTTGCATCAGCTCAGCAGGTAAATGAGAATGACTGATGCACATAGTATAAAACAAGGACAGGACCCTCGGCAGGTGACCCCCCGCATATTTGAAATGCTCGATGCTGAGTCCGTCATGGCCGGGCGATTTACCTCTGCTCATGCCTTGAATAACGGATCTGACTTGTTTGGCCGAAAAAAGTGTGAGTGGTTCCGCCCCCCCACTGTCAGACTCAGCATCAGACATTGCAGCTGAAGGGCCCAGTGGAGATTGCACTTTAAAATGTTCCATAAACATATTTGCAATTCCCCTCGGGTCATTGGTCCCTCCTACGCTCACCGGTAGACCAGGCCCACTATCCAACTTACGTGTCGACTTCCAAAATTTACTAAAATTGTTCATGGATCTTTGCTTTGCTAAGTTGTCCATTTTGAGTTGCTCTTCGTTTTTTTGGCACCATTTCAGGCGCCCCTTGAAAATTTTACGAGTCTCACTCATCTCTTCGAAAACTATTCCACTATTTGGTCTCCTGTGTCTAACCCATTCCTTGAATTTAAGCCTGGCCTCACGGTGAGCGTCACGAATATGACTGTTCCATCCGCACACCACTTTCCCTCTCCCTGGCCTGCGCCCTCCTACCACATTAGTTTGCTCGGCAGCGTTACATAAAATACTTATAATTTTACCGTATAGGTCGTTCAAGACATATTTATGTTCTACAGAGCTGCATGAGCCATAACTACACTGTGCGAATTCAGGTGGAAAATCAATATCACGAAACCCATCATTACACAAGTCCTTGTAACACTTAATCTGAGATTCGTCCCTTTCGCCCCAAATAACTCTCGAGCGTGGCGTATTCTGTTTTTTTAATTTAGACCTCACTATATTCAGGTCACACTCAACGTACAAGGGTAAGTGATCTGACATATAAACGTCTTCATTTATTCCTACATTTACAATAGTTTGCCACGCTGAAAAAGACACAACACAATGATCCAACCACCTTTTGCAGCCGTGGGCCTCGCTCACAAAGGTGTAGTTATCTGTCACGCAGCCCAGTTTTTCTATATCTGCACAGACCCAAGCTTGGTCATTGCAGAAATTGTTTAATTCCCTAAAAAATAATTCATGTGGATGAGCATTAAAATAGCCTAATATGAAAACACTTTCAATTTCTGCACTCGCAACAATTGCGCTAATCTCACCTAGAACCTCAGTAAACAAAGGCAAGTTGTCAGATGAGTCAGTTGGCATGTACACAGAGATTACAATAATCGAGCGTTCGCCGACAGTAGCTCTGATAGCAGCGAGCCGCGAGCTAGTGCACCCTAATATTGCAACGTCGTTAAAAATGCCCTTTCTCCAAAGGATCGCCACTCCCCCATATGGTCTCCCTATCAGTAGCCCCGCAGATGTATCAACAGCCGACCTACCCGTGTATTCAAATTTATCACTTATGGTACCTAAGAAAGGAATATCATGGGGAAGAAGCCATGTCTCTTGAAGGACTACTATGTCTGACATCTCACAGATTTCCCTAACACTATCAACTGAGCGCTTAACAGATTTACAGTTGAAACTAGTAAACTTACAATGTTTGTTTTGATTACAGTTCATAATTAAGTCCATTACTAACTATTACTTAGTCATCCGACTTCTTTCGGTACATAAAACGCACGAAGCGTCTAAAAGTTATGCCATTTGGCCACATTTCATCTTTTAAAAACACATCTAACTTGTTTTGAGAAACAAACAGTTTGTACGCGTTATATTTCTTTGCAAATTTCATATTTATCATTTTTAAAGTAACACTTTCACTAGTTTTTTCCTTTATGTAGCTTATTATGTCCTGCTCACTCGTTTCAGTACTTACATTTGAGATAAACAAAGGCACTTTGATATCTGCTGCTTTAAATTTACCGTCCGGCGAAGTGGCCGCACATCCTTTTTGACCAATTAATTTATATCGTTTTGGCATTTTCCTCTGTACAACAGTCCATTCCTTATCTGAATCTCGAGTACACATACCATCCACACCCATTTGCTGCCCACTCAGTTTATTTACATGCATCGCTGTAGCTGGAGCTGACGATCGATTGACACATTTTACCGCGATGGTCCTAGTTTATCATTTATAATAACTTCCAATTATAGCTTTAAATAGCTTTATGTAAGCGGGCACGCCCTTTATGCCTGGAGGCTTTTATTTAGATACGAGTATTTAGTTCTGTTTACGTTTAGTTTTTATTTTTTATTTCTGCTTGAGTATAGTTCTCGATGTTTTTGGTTGGTATATTGGCGTGTCCTAGCTGACATATGATGAATAATTTATCATTTAAATTATGTTTTGTGTTGCATAATGAACTTACATTATGCATGTTCCATACTATTGTATAGAATCATTTTTTCTAACTTGAACAGACAGCTGTGCTGCTGGGAAGTTTGTTGCGCCACTTCTTCCCAGCTAAAGGCACTAGGAAGTGGTGAAGGGTGGGCGTTTTGGGGGACTGTCTTATGTAATTTTGACGTTCGAAAAGTGCTGATTCTCAGATTGATTTTTCTTTTGAATTTTTTAGACTATTTTTTACTTAATATCGTTTTTTTATTCAACAACTAATAAGTTTCACTACAAAATAATAAAAAACTGCTTTTTAAATATAAAGTCACTTTTTTATACAACTTTAAATTGCAAACAGAATCTCCTAACAAAAATAACAAAATAATCTGATACATAGTATGAGAAAAGTACCTAGATAAAATAAAAAATTAAATTTGAATAATCAGTATCTAAGTAACCGGGACTCCTCCGTGCCTCGGAAAGTACGTTAAGCCGTTGGTCCCGGCTGTCATTCGTGGATCTTTGACAGTCGTTACGGGTCGTCAGAAGCCCGAAAATCTGACAACCAGTCTTACCAAGGGGTATCGTATTATCCAGTTACTAGGTTGTGGAGGTCAGATAGGCAGTCGCTCCATGTAAAATACTGGTATTCAGCTGCATCCGGTTAGACAGGAAGCCGACCCCAATATAGTTGGGAAAAGGCTAGGCAGATGATGATGAGTATCTAAGTAATTACAATTTAGCGATCTATTTATCTTTATGTTTTATAAAATAAATCTCTTTAAAATCAACATACAATATGTTTTAATAAAATCACATAAAAATCAGTCAAAATTGTTCATCGTGCTTTTAAAGGGGAAGCGCCAGGGTAGCTCACAAAATTCAAATTTTCTTACGTTTTTTGCATTTTGCAGGTCAGTGTCAGGTTTTATGTAGATTAAAATATGATTCGCGGTCGTAATAAATATGGCTTTACTCAATTATAATTATTACAATCAGCAATAGTGATTAAGAAGAAGATAAAGGTGTCAAATGTCATGATTTCATGAAATCATGACATTTGACACCTTTGCTAACTTATGGAGTTGTATTGCTGATTGTAATGATTATAATTGAGTAAAGCCATATTCGTTATGACCGCGAATCATATTTTAATCAACATAAAACCTGTCACTGACCTGCAAAATGCAAAATACGTAAGAAAATTTGAATTTCGTGGGTTACCCTGATGCTTCCTCGTTATGGGTTTTTCTTCATGACTTATTACAGTTACTACTGAGTGGAACGTGCATCTTTTGCTATAAAGTAATATCTGCATATAATCTCTATAAAATCAACATTGTTTCGGCTCTTTCTTCCTGAAAATGAGTTCGTAGGAAGGAAAGAGCATCTAAAGTTTTATCTGAGAGCGAGCTTCTTAAGACGCAGATATATGACAGTGACCTTGAATGGTTAGCTTGCGTTTTTTGTACTGAGCTCATGCAACGCGTCATACGTCCAGCCAGTAATAGGACTCGTCCATCAAGGAGCGCTGTCCCAAATTAGACGCATTATTAATTTATTACACGTAAAACAAAAAGTATTTTAATAAAACACGTATACTAAAAGATCAATAATTTAATTGTTTTCAAAATGGTGAAGTTTTCAGAAAAAAATGCTTGTTTGATTTTGCGTCATTCTCAGTTTTTTATCCGCGTTAGACATAACTTTACAAATTAATTTCACTATTTAATATAAACATAATCAAAAATATGCCTATATTAAAATATTAAGAAAATGCTCTTATTTAACATATTTCTTTTTTCAAATTGCTAACACTACTCGTTTAGACGTCATCTTCAGTATAAAATCATTAAAAGTCGGTTATCGTCCCCTTAAACGGTTGCACAAATATGTGACAGAGGAAAACGTTCTCTCTACCTCTACGCTCGTAGGTAGAATGCTCAGTAAATAATTATACGCCATGTCAATATACATCTCTCGGCCGCCTTCAGAACTATCATAAATGCCCAATTCAACTCCAACAATAGACTCTATATCAGTGCTGCAGGGTTAACATGACAAGCGCGAGAACGCTCTTTTTCTCGTTTTATTGGAATTTGTCTACGATTCTGACGTCATTCTAATCCCTTACATGACCGCAAACGGCGAGTAAACTCGAAAAGGCACTTTGACACTACTTTATCGCGCGACGAGATCCCGATGTTGCAAGTGATTAAAAACAAATTATTTTTATGATAGCAACATCGGCTTGAAGTTCTGTTTCATTCATTCAATTTATGCATGGAATTATGTACTTTATTGAATAAACGTCTCTCTTAATTATTCTCTCTTTTAATTATTTATGATTAGTTTTTTGTGTAACCGACTTTTTGATTAAAATTTAATTATTTCTTTGGCATGCTGAAATTAAAATACAAATTGACGGAAATTAAAATTAGTGGCACCTATACTCATTAGATAATCACCACAAATGACAAATGGGCCGACGATCGCAATTTGACAAATCGAAGTTTATTATTGTAACAGTCACCATAAAGTCCATGACGTTGCAAATTTTGTTAATCAACAGTCACCAAAAAGACTGACGTTCAAATAAATTGGCAGGTGGAGTTGGTTCCGCTATTATAACCATAAAAATTGTTAATCACCACCCTTAGGAAATAAACTGGTGATTTTAGTAATTATGTTGCAAATATTTGATATTACCATACAGCTATAATCCCTAGATTTCGTTAATTTATTTATTTAATCACAATAATTGGCAAAGTGACTGGAAAGTAATAGTCATCTACGTGGTAGTGCACCTCTCTACTACAGTACACCGGTGTACACCCACAATTAAGAAAAAAATATCATTTTGTCTTTTTGTCTACTCTTCTCGTCGTCAAAATCGAGGACGACTAAATACGACAAAATAACTGATTATCTCGTGTTGAACTGTCAAAAATCGAGATAAATAACGTGTCATAAAATACAATAGACGTGGATATATTTAGTAACCTGTTCCGCTTATCTATTTCTAAAGAGCCATAAAAATCTCCTGAAATAAATCGACACGTGTTTCACCTCTCAACGAGGCATCCTCAGGATGACGATGGACTTGTTGTGAACTCGAACACGGCGTGTTGCCACACCGAGCGCTGAGTGCAGACTGAAATATATCCACGTCTATTGTATTTTATAATGGATTTCCGCAAGGTCACGCCTGAATCAATTAACTATAACGTGTCATGTTAGGGTTTGTTGACAAAACATCAAGTTTGACAGAACGAGTCAAGTATTTTGTATGGCGTAGCTATCAGAAAACGATAACACTACAGAAATAGACAAAAATTAGTCGCGCGAGGGTGGATAATTATCGCGTGTGTCATGTTAGGCCTGCTGGAAGAAGCATGGGTCCTAACTTCCCTTTGAGTTTTAGCTTCTATTTCTGCCTCCAGTTAGTAGCACAAGTAGTAATGAAATATAACTAACTGTCGAATTAAAATACGCAGTTTTTAAAACTTACCCAGATAATTATAAAATTGGTTGAAAATATAATGTGTAGGTAATTGTTGAATATGTCTGTATAAAGATGTAAACCTGTGGTCATTTAATTTAGTCGCATTAAAGGTGTCGCCAAGTAAGAACGTATTTCATTCACATCAAAATCCAATCAAACAATTTGCAACCTTACTGCACCCACAACATGGTCGAAAATCGAGCCGGATTATAGTGCACCACAGTGATCGTGTTCGAGCGTCGAGAACAATAGACACCGCATTCCTTAGATAAGAAACAAGTTCGCCGGACCGTCATTAGCGGAGTTGAGGATTTTTTGTGCAAGTTGTTTACAACATTAATAGAAACGAATCTACGCATCGTAACATAACGTTATTTTGAAGATTATTAGTGTGAACATTGTGTTTATAAAAGATGTCGCAGTCAGATCAATTACTAGGAGTATTAGAAGAAATTGCGAAGGTATTACAAAAAACACAAATAAACTTAAAGAAATGTCCTAAGCAAAGATTGACGCGAGGATACATTGAAACCAGATTGAAATGTTTAGAAGAATATTGGAAGAATTTTACCACCACCCACGAAGAATTAATAAAATGTACAACACGTGAAAATCGAAATACTATGAGCTATTTTGTGAACGAAGATTACTATTTATGCGAAGATCTTTACCTATCTATGCAAGCGGACCTGAAAGACTTATGTTTACAGTTTTCGTCCGGCAGTCCGTCACGTAGTTTAGGTGCATATGAATCGTCTGGGACATTTACCTCACAACTTAGATTGCCGAACATTGAACTGCCAAAATTTACGGGACGGTACGAAGAATGGGCCTCCTTTCACGATTTATTTACGTCGTTAGTTCACAAAAATACTTCAATAAGTGACGTACAAAAACTACACTACTTGAAATCTAGCATTGGTGGTGAAGCAGAGATGCTACTGAAACACATTCAGATAACGGAAAGCAATTACTCGCAAGCCTGGACCGCACTGAAACAAAGGTATGGAAACAAACGACTAATAGTGAACGCGGTTATTAAACGTTTGTTTAATCAAAGAAAAATTAGTACGCAGAGTGCCAGTCAATTAAAATCATTGTTAGACACAACTCACGAGTGCATTAATAGCCTCAATAATATGAAAGTTACCACGGAGTCTTGGGATCCTATGATAATATTTCTTGTTGTACAGAAATTGGACTTAGAAACTCACAAAGACTGGGAGGAGTATTCATATCGAGAAAATTTAGAGGAGTTACCTTCATGGGAGAACCTGAAGAAGTTTCTTGAGTCGAAGTTCCGCACTCTTGAGCTTGTGTCACCAGCTACAGCTGCACCTGCACGGGAAAAATCTAAAGAAAAAACGTTTGCTGCCACTGCTACTACGTCAACTGAAAAAACGTGTGTTAAGTGCGAAGAACAACATACATTGTGTCATTGTAAGCAGTTTACGGACATGAATGTCAAAGACAGGAATGTGTACGTGAAGCAAAATAGATTGTGCTTTAATTGTTTGTTACCAGGCCACGCAGTGTTTAGATGCCGAGTCCCTATTAACTGCCGCATCTGCAAGAAGCGACATCATTCTCTTCTTCACGAGAAAAAAGAAGACGTTTCAAAGACACAAAATGAGACAGCCACTACAGCTACTACAACGTCAAGTGTGTCTGTAAACCATACCGTAGAAGAAAATACAACAATAACAATGGCGGCACAATACAACAAAACAAAGGTGACGGCGCTGTTAGCAACTGCAATGGTGAAATGTAAGAATGAAGAAGGACACACCATTGTATTAAGAGCGCTTATCGACCAAGGATCGCAAGCATGTTTCATTAGTGAGAAAGCGACTCAGCTTCTGAAACTCAAAAGGCAGTCAGCGAGAGGCAGCGTGATCGGAGTGGGATCTACTAAAACAGATGTCAAACAAGTGGTTCAGCTACAGGTTATATCAAGAGTAGAAGACAACTTCTGTCTTAACATACAAGCCTATGTGATGAATAAACAGTTGACCACTAAGTTACCAAAATTCGCTGTATACAATGATGTTAAGCACTTACAATGTCTAAACCTGGCAGATCCGACTTACCATTTACCAGGGTCGATCGATCTTCTGCTAGGAGTGAGGGAATATGCAGACATTCTACAACCGGAGCTAATCAAAGGTCCACCAGGCACACCATGCGCACAACGAACCAGCCTGGGTTGGATTTTATTCGGAGAGATACAAAACAAAGACGAAGACAATTCGTTTTTTGTCATGCACCATCAAGTAGATATGGATAATATGTTAAAAACACTGTGGGAAATAGATGCTGAAACGAAAAGAAAATACACACAAGAAGAGCAGTTATGTGAAGATATTTACAAAAGAACATATACAAGGAATGAAGAAGGTAGATATGTAGTTACCTTACCTTTCAAAACACAAAACCCTAAATCACCAGACGGTAATACACGAGAAATAGCAATGCGACGATTGTTACAACTAGAAAGAAAATTTACAAAACAACCAGATTTAAAGGAGGCATATGAAAAAGTTATAGAAGATTACAGAATGCTAAATCACCTGGAAGAAGTACCTGCAGAAGAATTGAACACAAAGAAAGCTGTATACTTACCTCATCACGCAGTTATCCGAAGTGATAAAGAGACTACCAAGACTAGAGTTGTCTACGATGCTTCCTGCAAAGGTTCCAATAACATCTCACTCAATGACGAATTACTAGTTGGACCTATAATTCAAGACGACCTTCGCAGCATTATAATGAGATGGAGGATGCACGCCGTGTGCTTTGTAGCCGACATTGAAAAAATGTATAGAATGGTAGGGCTGTCCAAAACACAAACGGATTTCCAACGTATTCTGTGGAGAAAAGACCCGTCCGAACCTGTCAAAGATTACCGTTTACTTACCGTAACGTTTGGCACAGCTCCAGCACCCTACTTAGCATGCAGAACCTTACTCCAGCTGGCAAATGATGAAGGTCAAAATTATCCTATCGCTGCGCAAATGATATCAGATTTTTACGTCGACGATCTCTTGTCTGGAACGGACACGCTAGAAACGGCAATTGAAGCCAGTCACCAACTGAAAGAGTTAATGAAAAAAGGCGGTTTTATATTAAAGAAATGGTCATCAAACAATGTGGACTTCATGAAATCCATACCACCAGACGAGCGATCTCAAAATGCACTCCTTGATTTGAATATCGCTGGAAAGGTGAAGGCGCTAGGAATCCTTTGGAACCTGAAAACAAACAAATTTGAATACAAATTTACAATAAAAGCTGTTGAAGGTGATACAACCAAACGAAGCATTTTCTCAGATGTGCAAAAATTTTATGATCCTTTGGGATGGTTGTCCCCAAGCATAATTACAGCTAAGTTACTAATGCAAAAACTCTGGCTGTAATTATGCTTGGGGACAACCAAAAATCAATTAAAATATTTTTGACAGCCTCTTTTTGACGACAGTTCAAACTTGGATTAAACCATTTTATAGATTTTGATGTTTCCAACGGAATTTGCGGTGGCCGCGTCACTAGACGAGATGGGAATAAGACATCTGGCCCTAATGTAGATATGGCCAAATTAATTGCATAGTGTGATTTTCTGATTTGATTTCTATTGAAATGGAATTCTACAGAAACATCACTTCCCTGGTAAGTTTCATGGAATCGAGGATGGAACTTCATGAGTACTAAGTCACCTCTAATAACATGAACAAAGCCCTCATATGAAGGAGCTTTATCATCCCATATGTCTTTCACAAAAACTTTGTCTCCTATGATTAATGAGGGCCTCCTCTCAGCCAATTTTTTTACTTCCAGACCAAGATACTCCTGATATTTTACTAAAAATGCAGATTCCATATTGAAATTTTTCATATTGACTGTTGCTTGAATCTCTTCCAAGTATAACAAAGTGTGCCATTTATCTATGTAGTTGGTAATATTCAAATTTTGTAATAAACAAGGCAAACGGGACTCAATTCTGTCAAAAATTTCATGTTGATCGTAAGTTTGTTCACACTTGTTGCCTAAGACCGCAGACCAAACTTTATCTGGTATTGTATATTGTCCCATTCTCACAGCAATAAAATGAGGATTCTTCACTAATCGCACTCCAGGTACATGTGATTTATCAGGACCATTTCTGATTTTCTTCATTATCTCAGCACTTTCACCAAATCCGTTCCTGCAAGCATTGTTATTCGCACTTGGATTGGTAGATATAATGTCACTTAAGATGTTTATTTCAATCAATCTTTCAATTTTGAATCCTCTAAAAGTTATTATCATATGTTCCTTAGACCTTCCATAAAATTTTGGATGACAAGTAACTGATAAATAAAATGGTTTATTTGGGTACAATCTTGTGGAATTGTTTAAAGTTGGGCTTATACTGATTTGGGAATCTCTTCTTTTGCAAAGTAGCATCCATTTATACATTATAATTTGTTGATTACTCTTGTTTGTTATAGTCAGATTTATTTGGGGGTTTTCATGAAAATTTACGTTTTCAAACTTCAGAGGGTATGTTATTTCAATGTTATTAAGTTTTTCTGTTTCTAAGCTTCTTCCTTCTATATCGTCTACATCGGGAGTGGTTTCAACGACTTTTGCATGTTCTATTAAATATTCCATTTGCCATTTTTTCCAGAAATCTCCCAGAAGTTTCTGCGTGTGCTGCCAACGTGAAAGGTAAGTGAATTTTATATTTTCTAGGTTTGGATGTGGCACTACAATTGGAGATTCTCCAATGAGAAAATGGCCTGGGGTTAGCATTTCCATTGCCTCGATATCTGACTCATCTGCAGGTGTAAGAGGGCGGGAATTTAAACAGGCTTCAATCTGACATAATAAGGTTGTCAATTCTTCGAAGGTTAGGTTAGTCGTAAGGATTCTCTTCAAGTGGTATTTAATGGATTTAACTCCTGCCTCCCAGAGACCGCCGAAGTTCGGACTGTACGCAGGTATGAAATGCCACTGGGTTCCATCCTTTGCTAGTGAGTCTGCTACGTCTCTTGGGAGCTCACATTGCGCGTTTTGTAATGCAGCTATGAGATCCTTACTACTGCCGACAAAGTTCCTGCCTTGATCGCTCCATAAGTGGGCGCATTTGCCTCGTCTAGATGTAAATCTTTTAAATGCACCAATAAACGCTTCTGCCGTTAAATTGCCAACCAATTCAAGGTGTATTGCTTTGACTGCCATACAGATGAAAATGGCGATATATGCTTTGTTGGTTCTAGCTCCTCTCCCTTTTGATATCAATACTGGAAATGGCCCTGCGAAATCGACTCCACTGTGAAGGAATGGTCTGGCTGGAGTAACGCGCTCTTTCGGTAAATCACCCATTAGTTGCCTTTTTGCTGTGGCACTATGTTTAGCACACACCAGACATTGTCGTATACATGCCTTCACGACGTCTTTTGCTCGTAGTATCCAGTATCTGGATCTAAGATAGGCCAACATCAATTGCACCCCTCCATGAAGTGTCTCTGCGTGTGCTGTCTTCACTATCAATCGAGTCAATTCATTTTTGTTTCCAAGTATCATTGGGTGTTTACTTTCAAATGTAATGTCGGCATTTCTCAATCTTCCTCCTACTCTTATGATTTCATTGGTATCTAAATAGGGGTTCAACGATTTCAAAGGACTTCTTTTCTTTACTTCATTTCCGTTTTTTAGTGGTTGAATTTCCTCTTCAAAATCGTTTTCTTGTGCCATTTTTATACATCTATGTAGTGACTCTTCTAGTTCTTTTGTCGTTATATGTTTTTCGAATTCAGAAATAACTATGTTGCTTTTATAATGTAGGAATCTTCGACAGTAGCAGATGACTGTAAGCAGTTCCTTTAAAGTATTGAAATTTTTAAACTGTTCTGTTATTTTTGTGTAATCATTGTCCATGTTATTAAGTTTTAAGTTTGTTTGTAATTCTTTGATTGTTTTCCTTTCTTCATCAGTTTGTGTGATTTCCAGCCGACTGAATTTGATTTCTTCTGTGCTCAGCCAGCTTGGCCCCTTCCACCAGAAATTACATTCTTTTAATTCTTCTACTGGTAACCCTCGAGAAGCAATATCGGCGGGATTTTCATTGGATGACACGTGATACCATTGATTGCAGTTTATGTTGTCCAATATCTCCACCACCCGGTTCGCCACAAATGTCTTCCACCTGCAGGGTTCACCAGACAACCACGCCAAGACGATTGACGAATCTGTCCAGGCGAAGATCTGTGATTTTGGTATTTTCATTGCTCTGCCTACATGACTTAATAACTGTGACAACAGTAGTGCTCCACACAATTCGAGTCGGGGAATAGAAATGGTTTTTAATGGAGCAACTCGTGTTCTAGCTGCCATCAGATTGGTATGAATTTCCCCGTTGGGGCAAGTGACTCTCACGTACACAACCGCTGCGTAAGCACGTGATGATGCATCACTGAATCCATGCAGTTGAATGCATTCTTTGTTTTCGGCTGTTGTGTGTATCCATCTATCAACACAAATGTCGTTAATATGCTCAAAGTCAGATCTTATGTGTAACCATTCATTTTCTAAGTCCTGACTAATTTTTTCATCCCAGCTGATTCGTTCCAGCCAGAGTTTTTGCATTAGTAACTTAGCTGTAATTATGCTTGGGGACAACCATCCCAAAGGATCATAAAATTTTTGCACATCTGAGAAAATGCTTCGTTTGGTTGTATCACCTTCAACAGCTTTTATTGTAAATTTGTAAATTTGTATATTATAAATTTGTAACGCGCAATGTGAGCTCCCAAGAGACGTAGCAGACTCACTAGCAAAGGATGGAACCCAGTGGCATTTCATACCTGCGTACAGTCCGAACTTCGGCGGTCTCTGGGAGGCAGGAGTTAAATCCATTAAATACCACTTGAAGAGAATCCTTACGACTAACCTAACCTTCGAAGAATTGACAACCTTATTATGTCAGATTGAAGCCTGTTTAAATTCCCGCCCTCTTACACCTGCAGATGAGTCAGATATCGAGGCAATGGAAATGCTAACCCCAGGCCATTTTCTCATTGGAGAATCTCCAATTGTAGTGCCACATCCAAACCTAGAAAATATAAAATTCACTTACCTTTCACGTTGGCAGCACACGCAGAAACTTCTGGGAGATTTCTGGAAAAAATGGCAAATGGAATATTTAATACGTCTGCAGCAAAGACCTAAATGGATAAAACGAGAGACAGAATTAGAAAAAGGACAAATAGTACTTATAAAAACAGACAACTTACCTCCTGGAAAATGGCATTTAGGAAGAATAATTGAAAAACACCCTGGACCAGATGGTCTGACCAGAGTCTATAGTGTAAAAAGTGGAGACAGTGTCATCAAAAGATGCATTACAAAATTGTGTTACTTACCTGTGGACTGTAATGATGATTCTTAACAATTAATAATACGATTTTGCATGTTAGTTTCTGTTCTTAAAAGGACATGATAGTCCTTTGGGGGCCGGTATGTTGAATATGTCTGTATAAAGATGTAAACCTGTGGTCATTTAATTTAGTCGCATTAAAGGTGTCGCCAAGTAAGAACGTATTTCATTCACATCAAAATCCAATCAAACAATTTGCAACCTTACTGCACCCACAACAGTAATAAAAACAAATTGTTTCACTGTAGTGTCTACTGATAAAATAAAATCACCAATACCGGTATCCCGGTAGTGGACATTTCAATACCGGTATTGAAAAATGTCAAATTATGTCCGGGATCCCGGTATTAGCCAATAACGGGATCCCGGTATTGAAAGCCCTACATAGAACATTGATCCGTAACTAAATATAAATAAGAAATAAAATAGTGCACTTGCAAGTAAATACCTAGTATAAAAACCTGGTCCTATAATATAGCCCTCGTTCGCACGGACGTAATAAAATCGCGGCGAAATTTTTCGTGCACTTGATTTTCAACGCTCTGCTTAGCGCCGAGAGTTGAAAATCCAACAGTGTTTCTTCAACGCGCTGGGACGAGAGTACGTCCCAGCACGTTGGATTCTCAACAAGCCACCTATATCTGGACTACCGCGTTTCGGCCGTGTGTATAATTTAGATGTTTCTACGACTCGCTGAGGGTCTTTAGACGCATAAATAGGTACCTACCGATAAATATTACTGATGAAACATAAGTACTCGTTTGTCTAGATACGGATGTTTGTAAACACATTTATGTTATCTAAAGATAGAAAGAAAGAAAAGATAGAATGTTTTTTTTTTTTTTTTTCAGAAACACGTGTATACAAAAAGATAATTAACTCGAGTAAAACAATCAAATAATAGATTTAAATATAATCACGAGCACAAAAGAGAAGTAGTCGGCAGCAGCTTTAATTTAGTAAACAAATAAGCACAGTAAAGTACCTATATAATATACCTAATCTTATAATACTGACAAAAAATACCCCGAACGAATTCCAACCAAGCTTGCTAGTGTGAGTGCCTGTCGGAGCGATATACAACTACAGTGAGCAGTACGACCACGCACACATTGACAAATTATTCCTTGACGCGATGGCAATACTAGCATCGAAAAATTATGATAAATTTGGATGTGTTCCGTAATACAAAAAATGATGAATGAAAACTTAATGTATTTCCATTTTTTTTTCGATAATTTGTAACTTGATAACATAAACTATGCTTCTACGGAAACAATATTACAAATATTGTTGTTTATAATACAGAAAAAACCATATGAAAACATGTCATTTACGCTGTAAAAATGTACGAAATGCAATTCGCTTACATTTCATTTAAAGGTAAGTTTTTGAAAATCAAAAGACGTAGGAGCCTAGATAAATACTGTCTCAATCCGAATATCAACATAATATGGTGGAAATATGCTCAAATTGCAAATGATTGATGTACTACGTTTGTATGGACATTTCATACGTCGCCGCATTCTTAATGGATAAGTTTCGAATGTCAATGGGGAGTTTGTTGTAAAAGCGTATGACCCATGAATGAGTTGCCTACTTTGTGGAACGTGTTTAATAGATTTTCAACTTTATCGCTGAAGTCTAAGGTTCAAAGTTGATTGGGAAAATCTGACAGTTTCGGGTAGCTTGATGTGCTGGCGTCTGTACTAGAAATATTAAGTATGAGGGTGCCAAAATGTATAAGTAACGAATTGCCGAAACATATTAAGGAAATACTATCTTTTCCCCTATTTAAAAAGAAATTAAAATTCCACATAATGAAAAGTTTTCAATTATTTTAAGCATATTTCATAATAACTCGCAATATTTACATAAACTATATATATATACTATAAGAACAAATACAAGAAAATGTAAACTAAATACAAAATTTAACCTAAGTTTAAATATAAAATAAACATTAAAAGTGATTACACTTTGAATAGCAACTATGATAGAAACTGTGTTTCGATACGTAATATGGACTCATAGCTTCAATATTTTTTGCAGATTACCTACACCAACCAAAATATTTTTTTTTTAAATGTATAAAATACCTACTAAACTCGATCTTTTTTAGCATAGTTTATTTTACTACCATAATGATAAGTTAGCAAATAACAATATTATACCTACTTCTAATTATAACATACCGTTCCGATACTCGTTCCAAAGAACGTTTATGTAATCAGTGTTACTCATTCTAAGTGAATAATTGTATTCTGTTTTTGAGGAATAAATGTCTTAATCCATAATATTACTAAAATAATACTAAACATTTTCGGCCTATCTGCTAGAAATACGACAAACACCATATTGAAACGTGCTTAAAAAATTATTTACCATAAATTCATGCAATAACGAATCTGTTGTTTATTAAGTTGGTACGGTCAATATTTTAAGGTCAAAAACGGTTTTCTAGCTGTCTTCAGTGATGCAAGCCTTCAGAGTGCACGGCGAACGGTTCATAATGACGTGTTTTTAATAATTCAGCAAAATATCTCGTTGGTATGAAACCATTTGTTTCATATTCATTCACCATTTGACGTCGCTGCTACTCGATAATAAGCCCCTTACTCATATCTCTTAACCCTCACAGTATTTCTGTAGAACAAAGAATAACAGTATTTATTACACATAATACCTAATTATTTATTATTCACTAATCGAGGTAAACCTAATAATGAATTTAAAACTTTAAAGGCGTCTTCTGTCTCAACAATACCTCTGTTCTATCAACAATACCCTTGATTAAGATTTATGTTTAGTAAAATATGAAATATTTAAATGATAACACTCACATTTAGTCCGGTTTCATTCACATTCACTTTTAAATTTTTTACATGCACTCTGAAAGTGCACGGCGGACGGTTCATAATGAATGACGTGTATTTAATAATTCAGCAAAATATCTCGTTGGTATGAAACCATTTGTTTCATATTCATTCACCATTTGACGTTGCTGCTACTCGATAATAAGCCCCTTCCTCATATCTCTTAACCCTCACAGTATTTCTCTAGAACAAAGAATAACATTGTATTTATTACACATAATACCTAATTATTTATTATTCACTAATCGAATTAAACCTCATAATGAATTTAAAACTTTAAAGGCATCTTCTGTCTCAACAATACCCTTGATTAAGATTTATGTTTAGTAAAATATGAAATATTTAAATGATAACACTCACACTTAGTCGGGTTTTACTGCAAACACTTTTTAATTGACTGAATTTTGAAAATAATAACCACAACACCGCTAATAGCTAAATACTCGTCACCGACAATAATCACGAACCAACAAAGTTCTATTAAGTGAATACTCGTAACGAATTGCATCTGTCTACCCCACAGAAATCGAAATAATTTAGGTAATTTTCTGTGGTCTACCTGCTAAACTTTAATATTTATGTGAACTAGACGAATGAAACAAAAAACGAATGATTATCGAACTAGTCATTGGTTGCAGACAAAGTGAGTGTGTGTGTGTAATGTGCATGCTTACAGTATTGTAACAACTTATAGAAGATGGTCGTAAGTCAAACCGAAGCGTTAGTCTATTGCTTTGTGAGATTGCCTATGGACTTTTGGTCGGTACTGTACATAAAATAGGTTTTCAAAAATATATTGTGAGGCTATTACTGACTAAAACCCACCCGTGTTCCTTCAGTTGCCGTGTTGCGTGGGGGGCCACGATTTCCCTATCGGTTTTCTTCGAACCCCCGGCAGGCATTGGCCCTAGCGGACCCCGTCAATTCTGCTGACATCTCTTTGAGGCGCGCGTGGAACACAACGCGCCGTCGACCCAGGCTTGGTCCTTATCGGACGGCGAGCTACCCATTGCTCACCGTCCGCAAGCCCGCGCCCACGGTGGCCGGAAATCTTCCTGTGATTCCCGACGCCCAGGGCATCTCCTCCTGCGGCGGTTAGGGGCGCGAGGGCGCGAAATTTGCCTCTCCCTCACGCGCTCCGTCTCCTCCTTCGCGAGCATTACTGCTTCGCAGAAGGAGGTGACGGCCTCCCATTTCCTCTCGCTCCGTAGCATGGCCCGAATGAGAGCCGGACGCGAGAGATCACCGCCGCCGATCGCTTCCACGAGGACACGGCGATGCCCTGCCCAAGCCGGGCAGACCTCCACCGTATGCTCCACCGTGTCCTCCGGGCGATCCACACAGTGATGACACCCGGGCGTTTCATCCCGCTTTATCCTGAACAGGTACCTCCCGAAACAGCCGTGTCCGGTGAGCACCTGTGTCAGGCGGAAGGTGAGGACGCCGTGGCGCCTCTCTAGCCACTCCTCAAAGAGGGGTCTTATCGCCGCCGCAATTGTGGCGTGCCCAGCGCTGGGTTGCGACAATCGCACTCTCCATTCCGCCATGAGATCCCGCCGGAGCTCTGTCCGCTGTGCCGCGACTTCTTGCGGCATCGGAGTTAAGCCCCGGCGTTTCGCCTCCTCGCGCCACTCCCAAATGTGCGCGAAAGAATTGAACCCTGCGGAACGCCCATGGTGACCGCAGATCCTGCAGATCTCTTGCCATTAACATCGACCCTCTGAATTCTGTTATTCAGATAAGAAGTCAGAAGGTCAAGAGCCTTGTCCCTCATACCATAGTGGTACAGTTTCCTGATGAATGTATCATGATGTACGCAATCGAAGGCCTTGGACAAGTCGATTGCGCAGAGCGGTGTGGTACGGCGCGAAAGGGCGCGTGGCCGAGCGCTACGGCGCGGCGTGCGGTGCGCGCGCCCTTTGCGTCCTTGTAGCAGTGTGTTAGAGATGTTAACGTTGTACGTGTGATTGCGCAGAGCGGCGTGGTACGGCGCGACAGGGCGCGTGGCCGAGCGCTACGGCGCGGCGTGCGGCGCGCGCGCGCTGCTCGTCCTTGTAGCAGTGTGTTAGAGATGTTAACGTTGTACGTGTGATTGCGCAGAGCGGCGTGGTACGGCGCGACAGGGCGCGTAGCCGAGCGCTACGGCGCGGCATGCGGCGCGCGCGCCCTTTGCGTCCTTGTAGCAGTGTGTTAGAGATGTTAACGTTGTACGTGTGATTGCGCAGAGCGGCGTGGTACAGCGCGACAGGGCGCGTAGCCGATCGCTACGGCGCGGCATGCGGCGCGCGCGCCCTTTGCGTCCTTGTAGCAGTGTGTTAGAGATGTTAACGTTGTACGTGTGATTGCGCAGAGCGGCGTGGTACGGCGCGACAGGGCGCGTAGCCGAGCGCTACGGCGCGGCATGCGGCGCGCGCGCCCTTTGCGTCCTTGTAGCAGTGTGTTAGAGATGTTAACGTTGTACGTGTGATTGCGCAGAGCGGCGTGGTACAGCGCGACAG
The DNA here is from genome assembly GCA_963680765.1 of Agrochola lychnidis. Classification (NCBI taxonomy): domain Eukaryota; kingdom Metazoa; phylum Arthropoda; class Insecta; order Lepidoptera; family Noctuidae; genus Agrochola; species Agrochola lychnidis. The sequence goes on from OY796856.1 coordinate 26,989,581, forward strand.
GGCGCGTAGCCGATCGCTACGGCGCGGCATGCGGCGCGCGCGCCCTTTGCGTCCTTGTAGCAGTGTGTTAGAGATGTTAACGTTGTACGTGTGATTGCGCAGAGCGGCGTGGTACGGCGCGACAGGGCGCGTAGCCGAGCGCTACGGCGCGGCATGCGGCGCGCGCGCCCTTTGCGTCCTTGTAGCAGTGTGTTAGAGATGTTAACGTTGTACGTGTGATTGCGCAGAGCGGCGTGGTACAGCGCGACAGGGCGCGTAGCCGATCGCTACGGCGCGGCATGCGGCGCGCGCGCCCTTTGCGTCCTTGTAGCAGTGTGTTAGAGATGTTAACGTTGTACGTGTGATTGCGCAGAGCGGCGTGGTACGGCGCGACAGGGCGCGTGGCCGAGCGCTACGGCGCGGCGTGCGGAGCGGCGTGCGGCGCGCGCGCGCTTCGCGTGCTGCTGGAAGCGGCGCGCGAGCCCGGCGCGCCCGCCGCCGCCATGCTGTGGACCTGTCTGCTGCAGCTCATGCACAACATACCGGTCCCTACACTGTTCCATATTCTAATTCTTGCTTCCGATTATATTATTTCCACTTAAGCAAATATCAACCTTATACGGTGTGAATTAAGTTAATTTCATAATGATATGTAAATTAAATTAATACTATTGAAAAATTAATTTAGAAAAAAATTAATTATAACACAATTGTGTGCATTAAAGTTATTTTATAAATTTAGTTTCCCAACATCTTTGGAAACTAAATTTTGAACGCAGAATAGAATCGTTATACATTGCAAAAATCTGTATTTTTTTTCATAATTTTTTACAATAATTGTAAAATTTATAAATGAGATACCCAAGAGAATATTTTTTTTTTTTTTATACAAATAAATTTAAAAAAAAAATTACTATTTTTTCCGTCGATAAAATTAAGCATAGATTCCCTCATTTCGATTTGTGCACATTATGAAGACTCGCACTGTATTTATTGACTGCAATGATTACCTATTTTGCTTTCATTTGAGTTGGTAACAAAATAACAACAATAAATGTTTGTTTCAGGACTGGCACACATATTTAGATAAGAAAGAATTGCTTGTCAAAAGGATATTAGATGTTTTGGAAAACGGTAACTTGTAATTTTGACCATTGTTAAATCACAGACTTTCTTCGGAAGGTTTTTAGATATCATTTAAATATAAATTAGTAACATAATTATAAAAACTTGTGTCTAGGTGGTTGGGGTGACGCGAGGCATCTATCCAACATGCTGCTGCCCCTGTTAGCATATTTACCTCAAGATATTTTAACTAAAGACTTCTACGAAACCTTCTTTAATGCTGTGTTTACTGGGTAAGATCATAATATCACAGCAACAGCTATGTTATAACTTAATTAACCTCGACATAAAAAGACTTCAAATTATCACATAATTATTGTCATTTCAGATTAGAAAAGAAAAACATATTGATCTCAAAAAGTGAACGACAGTCGTGGATCACGAGTTTGGCCGAATGTTTGCGATACCTATCCATACAGCAGAATGACTTCGTGTTTGAGATCGTGAGCAGCGTGCACAGGACGTGGCTGACCAACGTGCTGTCCACGAAGCACGACGGGCAAACCCGAACTAACCTCATAAAGTGTTCCGCGAGCAACATGGCTTCACTCGTCAAATATTGGCTGAAACAATCCAAAGAAGAAAACAGCGAAAAATACGATCAACTCGTCAGAAACTTTTGGCAAAACGTTGGGTCCACGGTTGTGACACAAATTGACAAATCTGGCACAGACCATAATGAAATAGGGAAATCGATTGAGGGGCACATCCTACTGTTACAAACATTGAAGACGTCCTGTTCACAGGAAGTGAAGAAACAGCATAGCATTAAGTTTGACGGTGACGCGCAAACTGCGCCCGAAAAGAGTGCAGCAGTGACGCAGCAGTGTGACGCGTCTGTCGTGGAGCGGTACAAACATAACTTGGAGGATGTGGTGCAGAAGATTTGTTCGCACTATTTAGACAGCGCCGAGAAGAAACAGATATCTAGCGCTATCGTGACACCAGTTATCACTTTACTGGTAGAGTTCGATAATAAGCAGCTGTTCACAGCGTTGGCCAGACAGTTTGATGTAGACAGTGTGTACCGGCTGTATGACAAGGTGCTGCGGACCTGGCTAGCTGGCGACACCATGCGCTGTAAGACGGTCGTGGATATTGTGTTCTTACTGATGAAGTATATGACTGAAGAGGAACAAGATGCTATGTTTAACACTTTCCAACAGGTATTTTAATAAACATGTATATTTTTTTGTTCCATTTATCGATATGTGGCCACCATTTTGTTTTTTCTTTGACTCGACTAATTGCTTTCAACATCATTTTCTTTATTTATAAGTTGCGGTGGCACAATAGGTACGTAGTTTACAGTGGCGAGGCGTGCTAAAACGACAGAGTACAGCTGGAGTATTTAAGACTTTCGTCGTGGCCGCAAAAAGTTACTTCTTGTTTACCTATCAAAATAACGGTGTCAATAAACCGTTTCATTAAATTCCTATTTCGATCTACTCTTCTATTATGAGCTTCTTGCAAATTAGTGAAAACAATTTTATTCCTACCAGTCCCGAACTCATAAAACAGCTACGAATATGTTTTTCATTCTGCACATGTTTTTTGATGAATTCGTCAGATTAAAATGTAAAAAAAAAACTTAATTCCATAAACTACTAGAATCTGAGAAAAGTAAACACGGGTACAGTACATTTTATTTAATTTACGACTGCCAGTCAGTTATTGATATTTATCGTAAAGGGAAATATCAAAATTTTTAAAAAAAACCGTCACGTCATTTGTATTTTGTAGTCATATCTGGGCGAGCACGGCCTAACTTAATTATGTGTTTCATATTTTCAAAACTTAACTTTGAAAAGCATGTTTCCTCACAAAGTAAATAATCTGTCAATAAAAAATCTATTTTAATGCCGCCATCCTAATCCTACTGATCGTACTAATTACTTTTCAAATATTACAACGTACTTTACTTTCACTAAACTTAGTAATGAAATAAAAACGTGTGCGGTCGGGGGACCCCCGTCAGGAATAAAGTTTTTTCTCACCTATGATTTAAAACAAAAACAAATTTTTTGTAGCCCCATCTTTGATTACGTTTTGACCTCATATCGGCTTTAGCACCCTCGAAAACTATGAAAACGAAAATTTTGAAAATTTTTAGAGACGCTATCTTGGATTTTCATTTCGATCCCACTATCAGCTTTAACACCCTCGAAAACCATGAAAACGATACACATGACGAAAATTTTTAAAATTTTCAGAGACGCCATCTTGGATTTCCATATTGACTAAATTCACACTCTTTCTCTCTCCGCTATGCAGTGTACTTGGGCCGATGTGTACAATTTTATCCCGACACTGTAATCACTTCACTCTTTTCTTTTGATTTTTTCTGTCGGCGTTTACTCTCTCTCTCTCTGTCTTTCTTTCTCTTTAAATTAGAAGACAGTCGCAACTAGTCAAATTCAAATTCAATTTATTTGCCATAAGTGTTGGTACAATTTTAGTGTTAAAATAAATAATTATACAGATCCATAACACTTAGTCATAATAATGTGACATGCAAACATTTTGGTTATTATTATATAAGACAATTCAATTAAAATTAGAGACATTATTGTTATAATATTAGATACATTAATAAAAAAGAAATACTGTTAGTGTCAGAGGGTAAATACATAGTTATGATTATCATTGGTTAATCAACCTCTTATTAAATAGGTCGCTAACTGAGTAGAAATTCTTTTCCCTTAACCATACTTTAAGACATCTTGCAAATTTATTAGCTGATAAGATTTTAATACTGTCTGGTATTACGTTAAATATGCGAACACACATTGCATAGCTATTCTTACTGTATAATGCTGTCCTAGGAATTATGGGCAAAACTATTCTATTTCTGTGCCTCGTACTTTTTGGAAATATTCCATGAGCTTTTTTAAATAGCTCCGGGTGCATTTTAACAAATTTTGCACATTCGAAGATATACAGACTTGGAAGGGTTAGCATCTTGAACTTTTTGAAAAAGGGTTTGCAAGATTCCCATGGGCGTATTCCCGCTATGGCGCGGATGCATTTCTTCTGTGCGATGAACACTCTCTGACTGTCTGTTAAGTAACCCCAGGCGATAAGACCATATCTCAACACAAAATCAACGTACCCATAGTACGCAGATAATACTATTTTTAATGCTGATGTTTTTGAGAGTTCGAATAGAACGTACACGAATTTATTTATTTTATTGCACACTTTTTTTGACGTGGGCCTTCCAGTTGCAGTGTTTATCAATCGTGATACCGAGAAATGTCGTTTCGTTTTTTTTCTTTTAACTTTAGTCCTCTATAATTAATGTCTAAAGTCTTATTTTCTCGTCCATAAGTACTAAATTGAATAAAATTAGTTTTTGTTAAGTTTACATGTAGATTATTTTCGTCAAGCCATGTTATTATCGATTCGATTGTATTATTTATGTCAGTTGTATATTTATTAATGTCAGTATTACTCGATGTCATTATTAACGATATGTCATCAGCGAACAGAAAACAGGGGTGATTAGTAACTTCAGGCAGGTCATTTATATAAAGTAAAAACAATAGGGAACTAAGCACGGTTGGCGCAGTGGTTAAGCGATTGACTGCTGCGCTTGCGTGTCGCGGGTTCGATTCTCGCACGGAACAAATATTTGTATGACCTACAAGTAGTTGTTCCGGGTCTGGCTGTTTGTGTATGTGAGTTTAAATGTTTGTAAACGCACCCACAATACAGGAGAAATTCCTAGTGTGGGGCAACGTTTTAAAAAAAAATAAAAATAAATAAATAAATAAAAAAACACCTTGGGGCACACCAGATCTGTTATGTTTATAATGTGATCTGTATGATTTTAGTTCGAGATTACTATCAATTTTTTCGATTTCTACACACTGCATTCTGTTATTTAAATAACTTTCTATCCATTGAAGCGCTGGGCCCCGTATACCATATTTTTCTAATTTGTCTATTAGCAATTTGTGTGACACAAAGTCGAAGGCTTTCGACATGTCAAAAAATATGCCTGTCGTCTGTATTCGCTTATCTAAATTAGTAATGATTGTGTGAATTAGGTTAAAACATGCTAATATTGTGGACTTTGCCTTTTGAAAACCGTATTGTTCTTCCCTTAGAATACCATGCTTATCGATAAATTGAGTAAGGCGTTTATGCATGGCAGTTTCAAACAACCACACATTGTCAATTGAATGATGAAATGTTTACGAACTCCGAGCTGAACGCATTACGAAATTCAACGAAAACAACCTAATCATGATTAGGTTGTTTTCGTGTGCCAGAAAGAGGTAGTGCAGTAGCAATATTTCTTTCTCGCTCCCGCGCGCGCGTTTTCTACTACTGTCTCTATCGTAACTCGTTGCAGGTACTAAGTACCGTAACTAAAAAGTGAAAAATAAAACATTAGTACAAAAAAAAACAGCGACTTCCAAAAACAACACTACAAAGTGAAATATATCTTTAATTTCGGAAGTCGCTGTCTTTGGTTTTGTATTTTCGTTTTTCGCCACCGACTTCGAAATTAAAGTTATCAGTAGAGTTATTTCCGAGGCAAAGACCTGTATGTATTATACCAATAAGTGAACTGCGGTACAATGTTGACGCACGCGTTCCCCGCAGTTCCCGCCCAGCGTGGTGGAGTGGTGCGTGTCCGTCAGCGTGCGGCACCCGCACGTGCGCGCGCCGGCCGCGCGGCGCTGGCTGCGCGGCGCGATGTGCGGCGCGGCCGTGCGCGCGCTGGCGGCGCGGGCGGCCGCGCGCGCCGACACCGCCGCCCGCGCGCTGCTGCTGGCCTGCCTCACTGACGAGCCCAGCGGAGGTATGTGTGTTGCCTACCCTCACCCGCACGTGCGGCGCCGGCCGCGCGGCGCTGGCTGCGCGGCGCGATGTGCGGCGCGGCCGTGCGCGCGCTGGCGGCGCGGGCGGCCGCGCGCGCCGACACCGCCGCCCGCGCGCTGCTGCTGGCCTGCCTCACTGACGAGCCCAGCGGAGGTATGTGTGTTGCCTACCCTCACCCGCACGTGCGGCGCCGGCCGCGCGGCGCTGGCTGCGCGGCGCGATGTGCGGCGCGGCCGTGCGCGCGCTGGCGGCGCGGGCGGCCGCGCGCGCCGACACCGCCGCCCGCGCGCTGCTGCTGGCCTGCCTCACTGACGAGCCCAGCGGAGGTATGTGTGTTGCCTACCCTCACCCGCACGTGCGGCGCCGGCCGCGCGGCGCTGGCTGCGCGGCGCGATGTGCGGCGCGGCCGTGCGCGCGCTGGCGGCGCGGGCGGCCGCGCGCGCCGACACCGCCGCCCGCGCGCTGCTGCTGGCCTGCCTCACTGCTGCTGCTCTCACCTCTATCGCTTATTACTTTAGTTAACTCGTTCAACATATTTACGACCGTATACTTACTATATCTCCTGTTCCAGAGCTGCTAGTGAGCGAGGACAGTGTATCGGAGGTGCTGAAGATAGTTACCTGCGCCATTTCGCAGCCACACAGCAGTACGTTGGAAGCGAGTGGCGCGTTAGCAGCTCGCCTGGCCACGTCGCTGCAGGAGCACGCCGGGCAACACTACGCGCTGCTGCTGCTGCAGCTATTCCGACTCAACATACTCGTGCCGGTAACTGACACAGTATATCTACTGCTACGTTAGTAGATCGCTTGCCCACGTCGTCGCTGGAGCACGCTGACAGTATTAACTAATAAAAACCAGTAACTTTGCAGGCTATATTTTAGCCTAATTATATTAACAACTTCCGCTGTAAAATGTGTTCTAGAAGAATCCAATCTCGTATTTCTCAGAGAGGAGACAGCAGATTGTCAGTGGACACGTGGTGCGAAATCCAGTCGTCGTGGCAAGACGGCGTAGCGGCGCTGCCGGGCGCGGAGCGGACACGGTTCCTGCAGCAAGCGGCCGCGTTCCTACACGAGCAGCTGTTCCAGGCGTTAGTACCAATGTTTCTATATTGTCGTAGCGGCGCTGCCGGGCGCGGAGCGGACACGGTTCCTGCAGCAAGCGGCCGCGTTCCTACACGAGCAGCTGTTCCAGGCGTTAGTACCAATGTTTCTATATTGTCGTAGCGGCGCTGCCGGGCGCGGAGCGGACACGGTTCCTGCAGCAAGCGGCCGCGTTCCTACACGAGCAGCTGTTCCAGGCGTTAGTACCAATGTTTCTATATTGTCGTAGCGGCGCTGCCGGGCGCGGAGCGGACACGGTTCCTGCAGCAAGCGGCCGCGTTCCTACACGAGCAGCTGTTCCAGGCGTTAGTACCAATGTTTCTATATTGTCGTAGCGGCGCTGCCGGGCGCGGAGCGGACACGGTTCCTGCAGCAAGCGGCCGCGTTCCTACACGAGCAGCTGTTCCAGGCGTTAGTACCAATGTTTCTATATTGTCGTAGCGGCGCTGCCGGGCGCGGAGCGGACACGGTTCCTGCAGCAAGCGGCCGCGTTCCTACACGAGCAGCTGTTCCAGGCGTTAGTACCAATGTTTCTATATTGTCGTAGCGGCGCTGCCGGGCGCGGAGCGGACACGGTTCCTGCAGCAAGCGGCCGCGTTCCTACACGAGCAGCTGTTCCAGGCGTTAGTACCAATGTTTCTATATTGTCGTAGCGGCGCTGCCGGGCGCGGAGCGGACACGGTTCCTGCAGCAAGCGGCCGCGTTCCTACACGAGCAGCTGTTCCAGGCGTTAGTACCAATGTTTCTATATTGTAACTAGACAATGTAAAACGTCATCATCGTCATTTCAGCCGAAAGACGTCCACTGCTGGACATAGGCCTCCCCCAAGCACCACCACTTCGACCGGTTCTGTGCTTCCCGCATCCAGCTGATTCCTGTGGTCTTTACCAGGTCATTGTGGTCTACCTTCTGGAAGGCTGTCCAACACTACGTCTTCCTTTACGCGGTCGCCACTCCAGAATCTTTTGGCCCCATCGGCCATCTCCCCTGCTCACTGCCACTTAAGTTTGGCAATTCTTCGGGCTCTGTCAGTTATCTTGGTCTCTCTACAGATCTCTCCATTTCTGATTCGATCACATAGGGAAACTTCAAGCATAGCCTTCTCCATTGCCCTTTGGGGACTTTCAGCCTTCTAATGAGGCCCATTGTGCTAGCTATATCGTCGGTAAACCGAAGGTGAGTGATGTACTCGCCAGTGATGTTGATGCCAACCCCTTTTCAGTCCAGAACCTTGAAGACATACTCCATTGCAACAGTGGACAGTTTCGGAGAGATAACGTCTCCCTGTCTCACCCCTCGCTGCAGAAAAATAGATTTCGAGGTCTGGTCCTGGAGTCGGACTGACATAGTAGCGTTTTCATACAAGCGCTTCAGCACCTCGATGTACCGATAGTCAATCTGGCACCGTTGGAGAGACTGCAGTACAGCCCAAGTCTCAATCGAATCGAAGGCTTTCTCGTAGTCCACAAATGCTAAGCAGAGAGGCAGATTATACTCTTCGGTCTTCTGTATAACCTGCCGCAGCGTATGTATGTGGTCTACGATGCTAAAGCCTTTATGGAGTCCGGCTTTTTTGGGAGGCTGGAAGTCGTCAAACCTGCGCGCGAGACGGTTCGTGATGACTCTTGAAAACAGCTTGTAGACATGGCTCAGAACTGGGATGGGTCTAAATTTTAAATCAAATCAAATCTTTATTGTGGGCATAGGTTATACAGACAGATGTTAGGTAAATTATAGTTCCATTATGTACTGCCTAATAGGCATACAATAAATATGTCAACATGCAGTATCCAAGAATTCTTAGATGTCACTTATAAAGCAAATCTTACAAAATAACAATTAGGTGTATGGTAACAGATTGTAGTAGGCACTAATTATTAAGAAAATCTTGGATCGTGTAGTAAGCTTTGTCAATTTAAAAATATGTAATTTACATTTGAATAGTGGGAATTCCTTGATGCTTAAAATGTCCACAGGTATCTTATTGTAAATTTTAGATGCCATTCCAAAAAAACTTTTGCCCCGCATAGCAGTTCTATGTGGTATACTAGATATTTTCAGTATGTCTTTTTGATTTAAGTTCACCGAATAGAGTTTTATTTATTTTAACAAATATTGCAACTTCATAGATATAAGCTGATGGAAAGGTCAAAATTTAAAACTTTTTAAAATATGGTTCGCATGATTCAGGAACAAAGATACCAGCCATTGCGCGAACGCATCTTTTTTTTTTTTTTAAATATTAACATTGTTCATTGTAAGGACCTGATTACTTAACTTACAAACTAAAGTGCTATTATATTTATTTAAATTAACAGCTGTTATTGGTCTGAATTTGATCTGCACTTTTTGTAATGGTATGTTAGACTCAAAAGTTACGGATTGACCACTGTGATCCGAAGGGAGATAATTAACTATGGCTTTATCTAAATAGTCGCAGCAACAAAACACATTATCAATACATGTAGCAGTAACTACAATGTTAAGTTTGTGTTTGGGATAAATTCATCCCAACTACGGAAGCCTTCATTGTGCGTAGTCGGACATTCACTTGGCCGGTTTTTAAAGAACAGTACCACCACACCTGTGTTCCATGCCTGTGGCGTTTGACCCTCAAGTATGATACAATCGAACAGCTTCTAGAGGGCCTTGACAACGGGTTTTCCACCTGCCTTGAGGAATTCGGCCGTTATTCCGTCGTCACCCGGTGCCTTGTTGTTTTCAAGCTGCTTCAGAGCCATCCTAATCTCGTACAAGCTGACGTCCGAGATGTCTTCGGTATAGTGTAAAACGTAACGTATATGTAAAACGTGTCTCATGTTAAATACTCGAATATTAATTTTGCATAGCAGAAGTTATGTTAAGTGAGCACTGCGTTCTGGGCACTATCACGGGGGTCGCCTCAACTAATTGTGAAATATGCACCAAAATTGAAGATGTGCAACATTTGTTGATGGAGTGTGTTAAGAGCAAGAATCAAAGGGAATCATTCAAAGAATTTAAATTGTACATTTTGGACGTTAGACAAAACATTTTAATAAACCCTAGATCAGCGATTGCAAAGAGGTTGTGTGGCCTGGTGAAAATTATTTCTAGTCATTGAATGATTCAATTTCTGTTACAGTTTATAGTTATAGTTACTTTAATTAAAGTTGATAAGGTACGATGGGGTTGGCATATCCGTATAGATAAAAACCCTCTTTTGTTAATAAAGAATAAAAAATAAAAACTATGCATAAAAATACTTTCATTCGATCTTTTAACTTATAATCCTCCATTCCAGGATGGAAAACTTGGACATAAAAAACATCGAGAACATCGTGTCTCTATGTCCGCACTTATTCAACCGCTGCGACGACGCGGAAGCGCCTGATGACGTCACTGCTATCGCGGCCTTCACCAAACAAATCTTCGACATGAAGGACCCTGAGACGCACGCGGTAGAGTCGTACGCGCTACGTCACGAGTGTGTGACGTGCCAGCTCAACTGTCTGTACGACGACGACAATGACGTCATCGCCACCGTCGTACGTGACTCGGCCAAAATCGACGTCAAGGAGCTAACAAAAACAGACCTTTTGCTCTATGTAAATAAACACCTTTTCCGTGCGATATATTTGCGGACTCTGTTGCTGCATAACGTCAACTCGGGTGATGACGAGGAGCCGAGCGAACAGAAGACTTGGTGCAATGTGTTGCTGAAAGACGAGTATGTTCAGAGAGAGTTCTGCAATGTATTGTATACCTATGTTGTCATCAATTCTTTACACGAAGGATATGCATTTGTAAGTATTTTATACGTCTTTTTTCTTCCTTTGAATTAAACGCTGCAGATTTAATGTCTGTTTTTCTCTCATTCCTTGCATTTAACTCAATTACAATTTCCAGTGGCCCCACTACGACATAATAGTAGAAACAAAACAGAGACTGGATTCTCTCTTAGTAGACGTGATAAGCGCGACATCTCAAGAACTCAGGAGTGTCATAAAAAGCACGTTATCAGAACTGGCGCTGGCTAAGGGCTACTTCTGGGCGTACGCTCACCGATGGTACACGTTGCATGCGGAAGGCAAAGAAGAGAAAGGAATACTTGAAGGACAGAAACTGGAGGATATTGTATCCGGGAACGGATACTTCCATAGTTTACAGGTTTGTTGTTTTTTAAATAAATATACAGAACACTTCATATACAGCTTTCCAAAGAAAATCGGGAATCAAAGTCTTCGGATTACGAACGCGCCATCATCATTGGCAGCCTTGTTCCACCCACTGCGGAGTATAGGCGTCCTCCCTTTTGCGCTATGATGAGGTCTATTATAGAGCTGTTACTAGCATAGAAGTACTAGCCTATTTTGTACTACCATGTTTACAAAATTGTAGATTACCAAATCTATAAAATACAAAAAAAAAACTAAACTTTTGAGTGACAAATTAATGACTGATGAATTTGTCATTAATTGACCGGACTGAGAGAAAACTTAAACAAATGCGCAATTATACAAAACTTAGAAGCATTGCCTCTGGGTTACTCTGTGGGGCGACGTTCGTGTTAATTCGGAAAAACGAAGATTACCGAAGCGCATACATTTTCTGGTTTACCTGTATGTTGTTTGTGTCACATCAAAATGTTTTTCCTACACCCTCAGGCCAGTACAAAATGGTCGACCGAGTGCGACTCTGAAACCGCGTACAAGATCAAGTACCTAGTGATGTTGCGCAGCTGGTACATCGCGTTCGGAGAGCGCGGCGACGCCGACCTGCTGCGTGACGTCACGCGCTGCCGCGACCGCTGCGACCTCGACGTGGTCGTCAACGCGTACTACAAGCACAACCACACCATGCTCTATGACAAGTTCGTATTCGAGTTTATAGTAATGTTGGATACACTCATGTTTATAATTTTTTGTGATAAGATAAAAGGCTACTTGATGGTAAGAAATAGTAGTTCATAAAACTGTTGCATAATGAGGGGTATTAAAACATGAGTGTGTTTTTAAAAACCGAGCCGTAGGCGAGGTTTTTGATAGTATCACACGAATGTTTTAATATCTAGTTATGTGCAGTTTCATACACTATTTTATCTACTCTCATACATTAGGATTGAATCTAATACTAAATAAAAATACCTAAATAATTTCTAACCATGCCTTCGAAATTGTTATTAGTAATTAACTGTTTATTACTATTTACTATGATGGTCCTAGTTTGAGGACTGACTCCCAAAATACAAGCCGTGGCTTAGTTTGGGTATCAGTTTCAGTTCCTAAAGCAACAATAAATAAATATATATCTAACAAATTCTTATGAATGCTCTCAATTGTGAAATAAACTGTTTTAAATTATTTTTTTAAAATTTCACATGCAAGCGGGCATGCCCTTTATGCCTGAAGGCTTTTATTTAGGTATTGTTTTTGTTGGTATATTGGTGTGCTAACTGACATTAATTCTAAATGTTTTGTGTTTCTTTGTATTGTAATGTAATTACGTTGCATACCTAATATTGTATAGAATCAAATTCTTCGAACTGAACAGACAGCTGTGCTGCTGGGGAGTTTGTTGCGCCACTTGTTCTTCACTAGGAAGTAGTGAAGGGCGGACGTTTTGAGGGACTGTCTTACGTAATTTTGACGATAAAAAAGTGCTGAAATCACTCGAACCGCCATGACAGTCGTTTTGGCAATCAAAATTAAATTGCGTTACAAAAATGAAAAATTTGTTCTGTTAATATAAATATTTCGTTGAAATATTCATATTTTGAAGGCTATAACCACAGGGAACATTACTCAAAATCTTAGAAATAAAGTAGGTATTACAAAGTTTGATGGCTCGGAATCACGGGCGGCATGATTTCGTCAAAACTGAATTATTTCTTTCTTTTCTGATTTGATTTCTTTCTTTATTAATCATAAGATTTAAAAATAGTGTCATGATTAGTTAATTTATTATGTTATTCTTACAATTTACTTAAACAGTACAAAAATAATAATGTGATATAACAATACGCAAATTTATCAGTCGTTGTGTGATGTGATGTCGCACTCGGAGCGGTTTTTGGTTCTTGGACATGCCAGTTTCCTCACGAATTCACGATGTTGTCACCGTTTTGAGAGCAGTGCGCAGTGGTGATGAAATTATTAACACAAAGTAAAGAAAGCGCCTGCCTGGGTTCGAACCCACGACCTATAACTCGTAGGTCGTGGTCGTGGAGCAGTGGTGGTTCAGTGGTAACGGTAGGTTGTGAGACTAGTACTGTTATGGTTTATGCGTACTGTATATTTTTTTAATAATTCGCCATTTTAACTATTACCCGTCCACGAATTTATTGCGCAGTTAATGTCATTTTTCAAACTCCGTCGTCATCATCCTTACTAGCCTTGTTCTTCTTCACGGCTAAGTGAAGGCCTCCTTCCTTTTGTGCCCTGCTTCCCCTTGTTTATACGAGTCTCAACCAGGTCTTACCCGCGAGCTTCTGAATGTCGTCCGCCCATCTGGCTGTAAGTCTGCCAACACTTCTACCGTGTCGGCAGCCATTCAGGAATAGGTCTACTCCACCTGCCATCAGCGCGTCTAGCCATAGCTGTAAACTTCCTTCTCATGTTTAAAGGGAAGAGCTAGGAGCTGGGAGCCTGGGAGCCTCGGCCGGCGGATGTTGATGTGCATACTATGCTCACAGGGACGTCACCGAGTGCGCGTGGAGCGCGGTGGTGAGCAACGTGGCCGTGCTGGACTTCCTGGCGGCGCAGGCGGCGGCGCAGGGCTGGCAGGCGCGCGCGGCGCACTGGGACTTCGCCGCCATCTCGCTGTGCTCGCTGCTCACGTCCGTGCGCAAGAGCACGCGCAGCTGGGGGTCCACTAAGGTACCAACGAATATGGTATAGTCTGTTCCAAAAGTATCTGAAAATAAACCCTTTCTAGGTAAATTTTTTACGCTTTCCATTACTAAAGGGAATTAGTAACTTTCATATTGTATTTCATAAGAGTTTCAACTTTATATCGCACCATCTTTTACCAACAATTATTGTTTGAACAACATTATTAAATTATAATTGAAAATCATAGACGGAAATTGAGGTAATAAAATTAACCTCAATATTGTCAAATGGAAAACATCATTTAGGTGATTTAAAATTAGAATAAGGGGTTCCAAGTATTTAAATAATCAAATAACTCAATTTGTAAGTGGCATCACAAATTGGCATCCACCGGCACGTTGTCTGATCCTTGTTCACGTTCCAATCAGATCTTTTGGAACACACTAGCAGACGATTGTACTGCCTGCTTGAAGATTGCCCACTTTCTTTCTGCATATACTTGACCTACATATTATTATGTGCTATAAAACGCAATAACAAAAATGCTAAGGCAGATCAAACACTAACATATTCCGCAATGGGACGCGAGACCGCAGTTCTGAGCATTAAATTGTTTGCAAGTTACTTTAAACCAGTAATTAAGACCACAGCGAATCCATACAGTAGTTTTAGCAAAGAAAACTTAAAACTAATGTTATTGTACAAATAATAATCTTATACTAGGTAACATCATCACAAATAACAAAAACAATACAAGTTCCAAAGATGTTCTGAGTTTGGAAATTTATTAATGTCCTTTATTTTAAAAATGTCTTTTACATATTTCGGCAACCTGGGGTCCCGGTCCTTTGGAAGGCGTACGTAAGCCAACTCGCAGAGGCCCGTTACACGTTTTTAATGAAATAAGGCACCAATCGACGATTATCCCTGTTCGCACTATACAAGTGCAGCCGAGGACAACCCCCGGTTGGAGTAGGAGTATTGCAGGATATGCAAATAAAGATATTGGATTATGGGTTTGGGTGGGTGGCTTAGTGAACTGGTGATTTATTAATTAAACATTTTGTAGACTTAACAGGTCAACCCAAGGCGTCTACAAACAAGTTACATTTCATAATATCCGCGTAGTTACAATTTGTGCTTAACGTATTATGTAAGGTGGACATTTGCCGCAGATATAATTTTGCACAGTTTGTCAGTGAATAGGTCCACAAGTTGAAGTCAAAGTCAAATAATTTATTTCAATTAGGCACAAAAAGGCACTTTTGAACGTCAAAAACAAAAAATAGAATTCCAAAAGGTAGTTTTCGTATGGAGAAGAATGGGCAAGAAACTCCACCGTTACTCTTTTAAAATGTTTTACAATATTTTGTATACATTGATTATCTATACTAATATATAAAGCTGAAGAGTTTGTTTGTTTGTTTGTTTGCTTGAACGCGCTAATCTCAGAAACTATGGATCCGATTTGAAAAATTCTTTCAGTGTTAGCCCATTTATCGAGGAAGGCTATAGGCTATATATCATCACGCTAAGACCAATAGGAGCGGAGCACCAATGAATAATGTTTCAAAATCGGGTTTTTTTTTTCCTTTTGAGAGCTTCCGCTGCGTGCGCTGCGTAAACGGTTAAAGTTTCGCAAAAATCATGTATGACAGAATTGTTCCCCTTTAAAAGTTCTAAAAAAAACTCCGCGACAGCATATGTCTATCTTTTAAGGTTGGCTCACTCTAACCTTTTTTATGCTAACCAAATTTGTTCAAAAGTAATGCGTTATTTGCGAAGGAGTTTTTATAAACATGACTTAATCCTTTTCCAAATAAATACGTTATTCATCACAAGTATTTAATTTAAAACAAAATTGCCGTTTACATCATTCGATTTCAATGAATATCTTAGGAGATATCGCAATTTTAAAATAACATCGCAGTAAAATATTATAATGATCAAGTACTGCGCGCATTAAAAAATTTCCGGTGAAGGTATCGTTTGCGATAAGGCCCAGGGGCAAACATTTAAGCACGTTGGAATAGATTTACGCCAAGAGTGTTTTTCGCACGGGCAACTATATGTTGCCCTATCGAGATCTGATTCTGGTGAAAATCAATATCTACTTCTGCCGGAAGAAAACAAAACTAAAAATATAGTGTACGCAGAAGTACTTTAAAATAACTTTAGTTTTGAGTTTTTTTGAGAATAACCTACAATCTACATGATAGGTATAAGATTACAAGAACCAGTATTTTTACCTAACGTTTTAAAGTTCCACTCTTACTGATCAAAGCGTGATGTAGGTACCTAAAATGGAGCTATTTTAGGTAAACCACGTATTATAAAAAATAAAAAAACACCTTTTACGTTAACGAAGTCGAGGGTGAAAGTTAGCGTTAGCTCAAAGTAACTATTCCACGCGGACGAAGTCGCGGGCAGAAGCTAATATAATTATATGTGAAGACGATGCACCTGGAATAATATTACTATACCACAATAGGTAAAAATAATTAAAAATGAAGCAATGACAAAAAATAATAATTATGTAATGGATACATGGTGTTCACATATTTACAAGCATTGTAAAAGAAGGTACCTATACGATATTCCTAAAAAAATTACAAGTGATACTAATTAGTCAGTGTGTGAGTAATCGCAGAATGTAAAAAAATAAATAATAATGTTATAATATTTAATTACACAATTAAATTAGCAACCAGTTTGATTTTGTCTAGACTCTAAATTGTCCTATGGAGCTAGACCAGCATGCTTCCAAGCATTCTTATCTAGAATATAATCCTCTAATTTGTAGTATGCTTGTTTACAAAGAGTACTTTTAATGTGAGTTTTAAATTTTCTTTCAGTTAACTGTAATATATCACAAGGTATTTTGTTGTAACATTTAACACAGTACCCCATAAAAGATGTTTGTACTTTGGATAATCTGAAAAATGGTTGATCTATTTTATCTTTATTTCTAGTATTAAATTGTCTTTCACTTATTTTCTTACTCGATCATACTTGAGTAAGTATGATCGAGTTGAGGAGCGTAAGAGTACGTCGCGTAGTTGTATTGTTTGTGGCACGGGTGCGGCCGCCCGCCGCAGCCCGCAGGCCGCCGCCGAGCGCGCGCCCGCTCCCCGCATGGCTCCCATTGTATTGTTTGTGGCACGGGTGCGGCCGCCCGCCGCAGCCCGCAGGCCGCCGCCGAGCGCGCGCCCGCTCCCCGCATGGCTCCCATTGTATTGTTTGTGGCACGGGTGCGGCCGCCCGCCGCAGCCCGCAGGCCGCCGCCGAGCGCGCGCCCGCTCCCCGCATGGCTCCCATTGTATTGTTTGTGGCACGGGTGCGGCCGCCCGCCGCAGCCCGCAGGCCGCCGCCGAGCGCGCGCCCGCTCCCCGCATGGCTCCCATTGTATTGTTTGTGGCACGGGTGCGGCCGCCCGCCGCAGCCCGCAGGCCGCCGCCGAGCGCGCGCCCGCTCCCCGCATGGCTCCCATTGTATTGTTTGTGGCACGGGTGCGGCCGCCCGCCGCAGCCCGCAGGCCGCCGCCGAGCGCGCGCCCGCTCCCCGCATGGCTCCCATTGTATTGTTTGTGGCACGGGTGCGGCCGCCCGCCGCAGCCCGCAGGCCGCCGCCGAGCGCGCGCCCGCTCCCCGCATGGCTCCCATTGTATTGTTTGTGGCACGGGTGCGGCCGCCCGCCGCAGCCCGCAGGCCGCCGCCGAGCGCGCGCCCGCTCCCCGCATGGCTCCCATTGTATTGTTTGTGGCACGGGTGCGGCCGCCCGCCGCAGCCCGCAGGCCGCCGCCGAGCGCGCGCCCGCTCCCCGCATGGCTCCCATTGTATTGTTTGTGGCACGGGTGCGGCCGCCCGCCGCAGCCCGCAGGCCGCCGCCGAGCGCGCGCCCGCTCCCCGCATGGCTCCCATTGTATTGTTTGTGGCACGGGTGCGGCCGCCCGCCGCAGCCCGCAGGCCGCCGCCGAGCGCGCGCCCGCTCCCCGCATGGCTCCCATTGTATTGTTTGTGGCACGGGTGCGGCCGCCCGCCGCAGCCCGCAGGCCGCCGCCGAGCGCGCGCCCGCTCCCCGCATGGCTCCCATTGGGACGTATCTTTAGGCTTATATCTCTCAGTGCTGAGGGATTGTCGATTTTGTTGGTAAGTAAATGGTAAAAGTGTATAATTGCTTGCAAGCTCCTCAGCTCTAGAGTGTCGAATCCGAGCATACCCGTTACAAAAAGCGAGGGATAGACAAATGGGTAGCACCCGTACTTCTTCTTGTATATGTAGCGGCAAAACTTTCTCTCTAAGGCTCTAAGGTTTATGGAATCCGAGAGTTGGGTTCCCACGGATTCCACAATCTCCCCTCGCTTTACATGCATGACCGCACATTTGTCCACACCAAATTCCATCCTGATGGCACTACTGGAGGTTTCAGTTACTTTCAGTAGCTCCATCAGTTGCAAATTGTTGGGGGCAAAGAGTTTTAGGTCATCCATATAGAGGAGGTGAGATACAACCTGACCACCTCTCCTCAACCGATAGCCAAGACCTGAATCCTGCAGCAGTGTGCTTAGAGGATTCAGGGCTAAGCAGAACCAGAGCGGACTCAAACTGTCGCCCTGAAATATACCTCGCTCAATCCTTATCGGCTCGCTATTCCTCCGGATATTTCGACATACTGGATGGAGCGAAGGATCGTCCTCCATTGCCCCATACACGACATCAGGAAGGTGCGCAGAGTTGTATCTACTTTATACAACTCCAGCACCCTCATGAGCCATGTATGTGGCACCGAGTCATAGGCCTTCATATAATCTATCCAGCATGTCGACCGATCCTTTCGGGAACGGCGAACCTGTTCGCCAATGGCCATATCAATGAGGAGTAGCACCTTAGTACCGCGGGACCCGTTCCTACATCCGTTTTGGGCGGCAGACATGATGGAGTTGGTGTCTATATGTTCGTTAATTTTAGCTCGCAACATGGATGCCACTATTTGTTAGTTACTAGTTACTCATGCGTGTGCCTCACCCTGTCGCGCCGCCAGGTGTGCATGCTGGCGCGCGCGGCGCTGCGCCTGTGGGCGGCCGTGGCGCGCGTGGCCGAGCGCGCGCCGCGGCCACTATTTGTTAGTTACTAGTTACTCATGCGTGTGCCTCACCCTGTCGCGCCGCCAGGTGTGCATGCTGGCGCGCGCGGCGCTGCGCCTGTGGGCGGCCGTGGCGCGCGTGGCCGAGCGCGCGCCGCGGCCACTATTTGTTAGTTACTAGTTACTCATGCGTGTGCCTCACCCTGTCGCGCCGCCAGGTGTGCATGCTGGCGCGCGCGGCGCTGCGCCTGTGGGCGGCCGTGGCGCGCGTGGCCGAGCGCGCGCCGCGGCCACTATTTGTTAGTTACTAGTTACTCATGCGTGTGCCTCACCCTGTCGCGCCGCCAGGTGTGCATGCTGGCGCGCGCGGCGCTGCGCCTGTGGGCGGCCGTGGCGCGCGTGGCCGAGCGCGCGCCGCGGCCACTATTTGTTAGTTACTAGTTACTCATGCGTGTGCCTCACCCTGTCGCGCCGCCAGGTGTGCATGCTGGCGCGCGCGGCGCTGCGCCTGTGGGCGGCCGTGGCGCGCGTGGCCGAGCGCGCGCCGCGGCCACTATTTGTTAGTTACTAGTTACTCATGCGTGTGCCTCACCCTGTCGCGCCGCCAGGTGTGCATGCTGGCGCGCGCGGCGCTGCGCCTGTGGGCGGCCGTGGCGCGCGTGGCCGAGCGCGCGCCGCGGCCACTATTTGTTAGTTACTAGTTACTCATGCGTGTGCCTCACCCTGTCGCGCCGCCAGGTGTGCATGCTGGCGCGCGCGGCGCTGCGCCTGTGGGCGGCCGTGGCGCGCGTGGCCGAGCGCGCGCCGCGGCCACTATTTGTTAGTTACTAGTTACTCATGCGTGTGCCTCACCCTGTCGCGCCGCCAGGTGTGCATGCTGGCGCGCGCGGCGCTGCGCCTGTGGGCGGCCGTGGCGCGCGTGGCCGAGCGCGCGCCGCGGCCACTATTTGTTAGTTACTAGTTACTCATGCGTGTGCCTCACCCTGTCGCGCCGCCAGGTGTGCATGCTGGCGCGCGCGGCGCTGCGCCTGTGGGCGGCCGTGGCGCGCGTGGCCGAGCGCGCGCCGCGGCCACTATTTGTTAGTTACTAGTTACTCATGCGTGTGCCTCACCCTGTCGCGCCGCCAGGTGTGCATGCTGGCGCGCGCGGCGCTGCGCCTGTGGGCGGCCGTGGCGCGCGTGGCCGAGCGCGCGCCGCGGCCACTATTTGTTAGTTACTAGTTACTCATGCGTGTGCCTCACCCTGTCGCGCCGCCAGGTGTGCATGCTGGCGCGCGCGGCGCTGCGCCTGTGGGCGGCCGTGGCGCGCGTGGCCGAGCGCGCGCCGCGGCCACTATTTGTTAGTTACTAGTTACTCATGCGTGTGCCTCACCCTGTCGCGCCGCCAGGTGTGCATGCTGGCGCGCGCGGCGCTGCGCCTGTGGGCGGCCGTGGCGCGCGTGGCCGAGCGCGCGCCGCCCGCGGCCCTCGCCGCGCGAGACGACGAGTGGAGGGACATCTTCCGCCCCGACACCACCTACAGTCTGTTCTCCATCGTCTTGCATGCGCTTGGTAACTTCTACATTTTATATTACATTATTCTGAACATACTCACGTGTTCTTCGGCCATATCCCAAGAATTATTTATTTCATACTACCAGCACACAAATGTACAGAGGGGGACTTAATGCCATAAGTATTTTCTACCAGTCAATCTTTAAGAATTTAAATGAAATTTTTGCACAAGAGTTCCTTATACAGGGTTACTGGTAACTCGACGTATTCCTTGCAGGACGTCATAGTAGGGTTAAAATGCAACAAATTAAGCCACCAAATGTTCTACCGAAATTCAGTAGTTATGGAATTAGTTAAGAGTTTTAGTTTTTTTATGAAAAATCCCAGATTAAATCATTTGAAACCAATTTAAAAATGATTTACGGCGCGACTGTACTGAAATTTAAGTTATTATCATAGTTGACGCCGTAGCAGACCTTTGTTAATAATTAAAAGTTCAATAATGCCTAAAACTTTGGCAAATATCACTAACCAAACATTTAATTTTTTGTAATTTTTGCTATTACTTCATAAAAAATGTAGTCTAGTGCAAAAAAAAATGCTACACCTGGTGTACAAATTACTAAGAAAATATCCTTGTCTTATCAGCTATCCAAAAAGGTATGAAAGTTAATACAAAATCATGGACTACATTATGAAAATCGTTTTTGATTTAGTACAGGCGTGCGTTTCACAAAAAGGTGATTATTCGAAAAATCAAAAACAAAATCGTGAACATTATTATTCTTTTTAATCAATATTAAAAACTTTAATTACACACATTTCACACGTCTTGTTCGATGTGCTGCCCTCGGTTTCGAATAAATGTTCTTATTCGCTTCCTTACTTCGGTTTTTGTTATTCTTGATGTGATTGTTGCCCTCATCTGGTCCGCCGCATTTGTAATTCTCTCCCTTAGTTCTTCAATTGAATTTACTGGGGTCACATAAACTAGATCTTTCATATGACCCCGGACGTAAAAGTCTAGCGGCGTCAGATCAGGGCTTCGTGCAGGCCACGGAATCGGCCCACCGCGCCCTACCCATCGGTTTGGATAGTTTTCATCCAGCAATTGTCGAATTGTGATTCGGAAGTGGGCTGGACATCCGTCATGTTGGTAAATCATGTTTGCTCTTCTTTCTTCTGGTACATCCGTGAGCAGTGCTGATAAATGATTTCTGAAGAAATCTTCATAAAGTTCCCCATTTAGTGTTCGGGGTAAAAAATGTGGGCCAATTAATTTGTCGTCAATAATACCCATCCAAACATTAAGCGAGAACCTTCGCTGGGATGCGGTTGGTTTCAGTTTTTTAGGGTTTGCTTCTGCTTTCGGTGCCCAGTAATGTAAGTTGTGGTAATTTGTGATACTATCACGATGAAAACATGACTCATCGGTCCACAGAATGTTTTTTAAAAAGTTTTCGCTGTCGACGTCGGCACTTAGCATAAAACGACAAAATTCAAGCCGTCTCGGCGGATCTCCTTCTTCTAATGACTGGACTGGTTGGTAATGGTATGGATGTCGGCCTGACAAGTGAACTACAGACCAGACTTTCCACTGTGACATACCAAGCTCACGCGCTACGATGTTTGTCGATGTGTTAGGATCGCCAATAAAACGTTGAAGAATAAGCTCCTCGTCCTCAGCCGTGTATCTCCGGGAACGACCAGTGTCAACTTGCCTGCTTCTTTGGACGCTGCCAGTTTCAGATATTCGCCGATAAGTCGATCCGAAGACACTAACGTGGGGGAGTCGGCGGTTGGGAAAGCGAAGTTGATATTCTCGCCGCGCCTCAGCAGCGTTACCGTCACAAAGTCCGTAACAGTACATTATGTCAGCGTATTCAGGATTAGAATATGCAGCCATAGTCAGCGCTTATGAAGGCACAGCACAAGAGCAAGATACGCAGCAACAGTTAGGGAAATAGCCAGTAACAAAACACGAGCTTGCGCGACGTAGAGTTGAAACTAACTAACGCTGACGACCAAATTTTGCAAAATCGCACCCCCTGTCATGCCGAGAGAACAATAGCGACCAATCACAAAGCTCCCCGAGTGTTTGGAGTTCAAGCGCAGGTAAAAACTACGAATAATACGAATACGAAACAATAGGTTGATCGTCTCGCAATTTTACCTGCCCCCCATAAAACTCTTCTCTTCCCTGGCACACATGCAAAAGTATTGACAATCATACCTTTCTGAATAACTGATAAGACAAGGATATTTTCCTAGTAATTTGTACACCAGGTGTAGTATTTTTTTTTTGCACTAGATTACATTTTTTATGAAGTAATAGCAAAAATTACAAAAAATTAAATGTTTGATTAGTGATATTTGCCAAAGTTTTAGGCATTATTGAACTTTTAATTATTAACAAAGGTCTGCTACGGCGTCAACTATGATAATAACTTAAATTTCAGTACAGTCGCGCCGTAAATCATTTTTAAATTGGTTTCAAATGATTTAATCTGGGATTTTTCATAAAAAAACTAAAACTCTTAACTAATTCAAAAACTACTGAATTTCGGTAGAACATTTGGTGGCTTAATTTGTTGCATTTTAACCCTACTATGACGTCCTGCAAGGAATACGTCAAGTTACCAGTAACCCTGTATAACGATAGTGGACAGTAAGGAAAGATTATTAAAATTCATCCCCTAAAAGGGCCGTTCAAGAATTACGTAAGCACTGTTGGGGGGCGGGGGGGGATCTATGCTTTGCTTATTTTTGATGACATGGGGGGTGGGGGAGTCTAGATGATGATTACGTCAGCAGTAATTAATTACTTTTTTACACATATGGCAACCCACACATTGTCTTTACTTGAAAACGAAACGCATATTCGGGGATTCCCACAAATAATGAATACGTTTAGGTACTCGCTTAGAACCGAGTAGGGGAATTACCGGCTGCTGTTTACTTGTCTAAATTTACAGTTGTTGGAATAAAAACTGCTGCTCGTGAATCAATAAAAATACAGAATACTTACATCAAAAGAAAAATGCATATACCAATGTTTACGTAAGCATAGGAGGGGGGGGGGGGGGGGTAAGACCTTTGCTTACTTTTGGTGACAAGGGGGAGGCGGGGGTAAATAATTGTAGTAAATCTGCTTACGTAATACTTGAACGACCCCAAAGGGGTTAAATAGGGGATGAAAGTTTGTATGGAACTGTCGGGCACATGGCTTGTCTCTGTATAAAAATGTCAAAACTCAAACATCTGAAGAACTCGGCAGTAAGCATATTATATTATGAATTTCTTCCAGATTCGTGTGGCTCGGGTGAGATGACGAGCCCGCAAATAGAAGTGGTGGGCGAGTTGATCACGTGCAGTCTCCTGCTGGAGTGGGCCGCGCTGGCGCCGGCGCACGCGCGCGACGAGCTGGCGCCGGCGCGCCTGGCGCGGGCCGCGGCGCAGGCACTGCGGGCCCCCCCGCACCCCGCCGCGGCGCAGCTGGCCTACCACCTGCTGCGAGCGCTCGCCAAGCCGCTCGTGCTGGACGACGGTCAGTATCATACACACCGGACAGTCTGGCGCCGGCGCGCCTGGCGCGGGCCGCGGCGCAGGCACTGCGGGCCCCCCCGCACCCCGCCGCGGCGCAGCTGGCCTACCACCTGCTGCGAGCGCTCGCCAAGCCGCTCGTGCTGGACGACGGTCAGTATTATAAACAAAAAGTTCACATTGGTTACCTAACAAACACTTATCTGTAGATAAGCCAGACTTATAGCTGTACAAGAATATTTTAGAGCGTGGCCAAAATTGGAACTAATGCCGCCATTTTTAGGGTACCATACCCGAAGTCTGCCAAACGGAACCCGTTTACCTACTAAGCCTGCTGTTCGTCCGTTCGTCTGTCTATCAGCGGGCTGTATCTCGTGAACCGTATTAAGTAGACAGTTATAATAAAAACAAGAAACGTGTTTTTTTCGGGATCTTAATACAGCACGGAACCCTTAGTGTGCAAGTCCGACTCGCACATGGCCGGTTATTTATTTTTCTTTTCAGTATCTTTCTCAAAACAATATCACAAAAATGTTTATTAAAAGCGCCGCCTTATCAAAGTCATTCGAGCGCCAAAAATCCTTGTAGCGTTGTATCTACGTGTATAGCCGTGCGCTAACATGCCCCGCTGCCTCGTTCCCGCAAGCCTCTGCCGTCAGGCGGGACTGCCGCACGATCTTGCCAGACTGCTAGAACGGCTAGGGATTTGCAGGTAAACTGCGCAGACCGTTAACTATTAGCTTAGAGCAGTAGTCGACAAACCGCTTTGGCCTATAGAGTGCGGCTCCGTACAAATGTTGACGAGCGCGAGCGTAGACATGCGCGGGGTCAGGGTTTCGGTCACAGTTTAATTTTAGAAAGCATTGTGGAGTGAAAGGGGATGGGAGTTTTAAGGCTTAAGAAAAGTATATTGAGACAGTTTGGACACACAAAAAGCATTGGCTCTCTGTCATAAGAAATCTTAGTCATTATATGCAGTATTGATATTTGGCTCTATTAACTAATGAGTTTAAACAGAAACGCATAACTCATCATCTGTTACGACGCCTCATCGAGGTGGATAACAATTAAAAGTCTATTGTGTCTCGTTAATGACAGTTGAAAGGATAAGTAAGCTTCATACATAAATTCTCGAGGTCGTTCACGGCTACGTCGCACAGTGATGGAAAATGGAAACAATTCGACCCTCGCGGCTGTATCAATCGTACTTTCATGATTAATTTTTTATTTTTTTTACAATTTATTATTTCTTTGAGAAGTGCGAAAAATTTGAAATTTAGTAAGTAGTAGTAGTTTTTAATAAATGTAGGGTTGGACAACAAAACTTTTAGGTAAGGAAGCGCGCGCTGCCCGTGGCGTTAAATCTGGCACTGCGTCATCGCAAATTAAAATAGCGGTTCGGGACTCGCCCTTTTACCCGCTCTGAGCCTGCGCACTCCCTTTTACATTTTTTATATATCTTAGAGTTTGTTGGGTCGCTAACACAGTCCCTATAACGAAAGAAGGTACATACCAACACGTAACTTTGCGTTTACACCAAGGTTTAATGTATTTTACACTTGCTTTCTATATTTCCCTGAGTGCATATAACAGTGAGCTACATGGATCAATGCATGTAGTATAGATACACTCACGTAATTCTTAACATTTAAAATATTTTCATTTCACATAAACTGATGATAACCGATACGATCACTTCACTTTAGAACCTTATCACATGAAAACCCGTTATGTAGACGTCACTTTTTGACGTCGCCTTTGCATCTTACCATATGATGAGGTTCTAAGTATGGTTTAGGTGTTCGAATGACTACCGTAAAAATTTGTCCTCTCAGCGGAAAAGCTGAAGTTGTGGAGTGAAGACAACACGGAGGGCGACGAGGAGATGCCACGGCCGCAGTTCTGTCTGGACTACTTCCACGATGCCTTCGTACATCTGCACGAGATCGTGGACGCCGCGCTCAGCACTGTCGTGTGAGTCACACGCCTTTCTTTTCAAGTAACATGACTTCATCATACTTGATTCTGGGCAGTATTTTTTTATTTAATTCTGCCTGTATTCAACATTTTTGTTAGTATACTTAACTAACGACCCTTACGTAACTAAAGATTCAAATACTAAATTAAATGACAGAAGTACTTAAACCCTAACTATACCAATATAATAAATTCAAAAGTAACACTATACTAATATTATAAATTCCAAGTTACTCTGTCTGTCTGTATGTTACCTTTTCACGGCTAAACTATTTTTTTTTATCGAAATCCGTTAAGAGGATTTCGATAAAATTTGGCAAGAAGATAGATGATCCTAGAAAAGGACATAGGGTATTTTTTGTCTCAAACGCTGGATTTCCCATACAAACTTTCATCTATATCACCCCCATTAGGATTACCTAATGGGGGTGATATAGATGAAAGTTTGTATGGGAAATCCAGCATTTCTTTAGTTAGGGATATAAAAAATTCAAAGAAGAATGCCCATTTTTCACCTGACTATGTATAGTAATGAAATAAATCTTAAAATTCAGCTAATTTAATTGTATATTAATTACGCTCATCACAATGTTAAAAGAAACGCAGGAAAATAATATTTTTTAATATTTCTTTATGCTTATTCTACTTTAGAGTAAACGTATACCATGTTTTGAACGCATCTCAACTTCCCTGTTTTTACAACGTTCCATTTTACATACCACTACTTGACTTTATTCAACTCTGTTTCTGAGTTTTATATATTACTTTACGTTTTATTTAATCAGTAAGTATTTCTTTATTAGTCTTTTCCTAATGCAGATTAATAAAAAAATAACATAACAATTAAATAAATTAATCACGCAGTATATAATTAAGTTCGCAAGAGTGAAACGGATTTTTTGGACATTTGACAGTTCTGCGATTGACATCGGTCATCGGTGCAGTTTTTCTACTAAAAATGTAGTTAGTAGGTACTTATGTGTGTTGGAGAAACAGCAGTTAATGCTCGACACTCGACACTCAATTTATAGTGACAATCATCGAGTCTAAGCAGGTCACTGCTTAGACTCGATGATTGTCACTATAATATAAGGGAGTTTGTTTGAAGAAATTCTCAAAGTAAAAAAGACTTTACACTATGCATATCTCGCCGTAGGTTAGTATTATGTTCCTTGATGCATTTACATAGCCAGGTAAGTATTCCTATTTAAGACTATACTTCGAGTGTTAATAATTAGGTCTAGCACATTCATTTCTCTATATTTAGTAAGGCAAATCCTAACCTAAAAAGTAACATTCATATTTTTTGGACTTCGTAGCGTTTAAACCGTAAAAATGACTATAAGACATTATTTTCTAAACTTACGGGTAGCCTTTCTACTATACCTCAAAACTATACATAAACGTTCATTATCAGGTTTTTAAATGTATGGGAAGTGGGCATTGTTCTTTATGCTTTTGGTAAGAATTACGCATAAAAAAAAAAAAAAAAATCCCCCAAAGGGGTAAAATTGGGGATGATTTTAAAATTTACATGTAATACTGTTTTTTTTTTGAGTCTCCTTTTCAATAAATTTAAGGGATTGAAATAAAGTCATAAACTCATTTTTCTTACATGTAGGTATTATGTGTTCAATGGCAGCACTAGAGTAGGTATTAATTTTTTAAGTAAAGCATTTAGAATCATATAAACCTGTTTTTTTTTTTTTTTAAACCGGACAAGTGTGAGTATAGTCTTACGCCCTGAAGGTTCCGTCTCAAAGCTGTGCTTGCTCGGCTGCCCGAATTTCTAAATCTGGATTGAAGGACAAACTTAACTTTTCAATTGAAAAAGAACTTATAATAGAGTAATGAAATACAGACTAAATGTTACCTCAAGACACGGCCTATGTTTTTTTGATCCCAGAATGAAGAACAGACTTAACTTCGCAAATATAACTATATATGACTTGACGTAGGACGTCCCTATCGTGAATATCCAGGGGACAATGTTGCACGGCGATTCAATTTTGCGCGGCATGTTCTTGGCTTAACGGTCAGTTAAATAATGTGTTTATGTGCAGGTTGGGTGAAGGCACGTGCGAAATCGTGGCGATGTCGGACACATACAACATGACACTCGGCTGGCTGTTGCTGGCCGACGTGCTGGCCACGCTGTGCCAGCTCGCGCGCGGCGACCTCACGCACCACTACATACAGATATACAGGTAACATACTGCAACAACATGACACTCGGCTGGCTGTTGCTGGCCGACGTGCTGGCCACGCTGTGCCAGCTCGCGCGCGGCGACCTCACGCACCACTACATACAGATATACAGGTAACATACTGCAACAACATGACACTCGGCTGGCTGTTGCTGGCCGACGTGCTGGCCACGCTGTGCCAGCTCGCGCGCGGCGACCTCACGCACCACTACATACAGATATACAGGTAACATACTGCAACAACATGACACTCGGCTGGCTGTTGCTGGCCGACGTGCTGGCCACGCTGTGCCAGCTCGCGCGCGGCGACCTCACGCACCACTACATACAGATATACAGGTAACATACTGCAACAACATGACACTCGGCTGGCTGTTGCTGGCCGACGTGCTGGCCACGCTGTGCCAGCTCGCGCGCGGCGACCTCACGCACCACTACATACAGATATACAGGTAACATACTGCAACAACATGACACTCGGCTGGCTGTTGCTGGCCGACGTGCTGGCCACGCTGTGCCAGCTCGCGCGCGGCGACCTCACGCACCACTACATACAGATATACAGGTAACATACTGCAACAACATGACACTCGGCTGGCTGTTGCTGGCCGACGTGCTGGCCACGCTGTGCCAACTCGCGCGCGGCGACCTCACGCACCACTACATACAGATATACAGGTAACATACTGCAACAACATGACACTCGGCTGGCTGTTGCTGGCCGACGTGCTGGCCACGCTGTGCCAGCTCGCGCGCGGCGACCTCACGCACCACTACATACAGATATACAGGTAACATACTGCAACAACATGACACTCGGCTGGCTGTTGCTGGCCGACGTGCTGGCCACGCTGTGCCAGCTCGCGCGCGGCGACCTCACGCACCACTACATACAGATATACAGGTAACATACTGCAACAACATGACACTCGGCTGGCTGTTGCTGGCCGACGTGCTGGCCACGCTGTGCCAGCTCGCGCGCGGCGACCTCACGCACCACTACATACAGATATACAGGTAACATACTGCAACAACATGACACTCGGCTGGCTGTTGCTGGCCGACGTGCTGGCCACGCTGTGCCAGCTCGCGCGCGGCGACCTCACGCACCACTACATACAGATATACAGGTAACATACTGCAACAACATAGTATAGCTGTTATAGTATAGAGTAATATAGCTGTTTTTACCTGTAAATGTGAAATTCGTCCTCGGTTGAATTAACTTATTAGCATACATAGATCGTGGGGCATAGTAGTTGTCAAACAAGCATATTACAAATTAGAGGATTATATCCTAGATAAGAATGCTTGGAAGCATGAAATTCTAAGGTCAGGCTAGATTGTTTAATTTATATGTCGAATTTATTGTCTTTAAATTGTAGATGTAAGTAAATTATGAAATTCAAATGTTAATTTATTTTAGTGTATATTCTGTAATTTTGTGTGTACATTCAGATACAAGTTACTTGTTTGTGAATAAATGACTATAACTATGACTATAGGACGATTTAGAGTCTAGACAAAATCAAACTGGTTGCTAATTTAATTTTGTAATTAAATATTATAATTTTTTTTTACATTCTGTGAATACTTGAACTCACACACTGACTAATTAGTATCACTTGTAATTTTGTTAGGAATATCGTATAGGTACCTACTTTTACAATGCTTGTAAATATGTGAACACCATGTATCCATTACATAATTATTTTTTCTGTCATTACTTCATTTTTAATTATTTTTGCCTATTGTGGTATAGTAATATTATTCCAGGTGCATCGTCTTCACATATAATTATATAATTAATGTATACAAAATATTGTAAAACATTTTAAAAGAGTAAAGGTGGAGTTTCTTGCCCATTCTTCTCCATACGAAAACTACCTTTTGGAAGGGGCGACTAGAATCAATTCTATGTTTTGTTTTTCTAATTAAATCAAATTATTTTATTTCACATAAACCTACATGGGCACTTATGAAACGTCAGAAGCTAGGTGCACGGTTCCAATTGGTCGTTTCCTATGGGGAAGAGCCGGCAAGAAACTGCACGGTTACTCTTTTAAAAATAATTGGCTTTAACAATACTTTCATATAACATTGTTTCTAGGTATGGGAGGACAGTGTAGGTTTTTCAATAAGTACCAAGTACTTAACAAAATAGAAAATGGTCAACAGGTCTACAATCCACTAAACCTGCAGCGTTCTCACATTCACAAAATATGTAGAAAATAATCTATACAAAAAATTAATAAAAGTTAAAAACCTATTTTAATAAAACGTAATTATTATCATTTATTTCAGAATAAAAAACATTCCATACATTGTTAGTAAATAGTACTTATAACTATGTTAGTAAATTATTATTTACAATTCCACTATTTAATATTATATAAGGCACCTCCAGATCCGTGAACGGTGTTCCAGTGCCTCACAACCGGACAATCAACCCTTCCCAAAATTGCATTCAGAAGGCGTTGGTGCTGCCCCGCACGCGGCGCATCAGGGAGGCAACTCTTTTCCTTACTATTGCCCTAAAGCAGTCCGTGCTGGCCTTTGCAAACATACCTGATGCACTGCAAAAGCGAGGCAATCCCAACAGCATCCTGAAACCATTATTGTATAGGACCCGTAGGGCATTGAAAGATCTACGCGTATACCGGACCCACAGGCTGCAGGTATAAAATGTCTAGCACTATGCCTTAAAAAGAGCAATTTTGACCTCTTTTGTGCACCGTGCAAACCTGCGAGCAAGCATATTGCATCTCACTGCCAATGCCCTACGTTCCCGCTCAATATCCATATCATCTGAGAGGTCCTCGGTGACCCAGTGCCCCAGGTACTTGAACTTGGTGACCGTACTTAAAGGCAATCCTCCAAGTCTGACCGGTGGAACGGTTTTCGGACTCTTATTCCCCGCCTTGAAAATAAGCAGTTCACTCTTCTTACAATTGTACCTGAGGCCATGCGACCCCGCGTACCTCTCACAGATCCCTATGAGGATGTTAAGGGCTCTGACAGATGGGCTCAGCAGCACCATGTCGTCGGCATAACTAATGTTGTTCATACAAACACCATCAATCGAACAACCGACACCGGCCCCGCTGAGCTCACCTATCAGTCCATCAACATATAGGTTGAAGAGCCGTTGTGAAGTTAGGCCTCCTTGTCTCACTCCACACTCCAACCTATACTCTGACGAACATGAGCCCGCCCACTTAACGTTATTGGTCTGATTGTCGTACCAAAACTTCAATAAACAAATCATATCCCTGGGTGTGCTGGTTTCCCCCTGGAGCTTATCCCACAACACGTTATAAGACACCAGGTCAAATGCCTTCGACAGGTCCAGAAAACAACCGTATATAGGTGTTTTCCTTGTAACATAGTACTGGACAGTATGCTTGAGTCGCAGTACCGCAGTTTCAGTCGATTGCCCAGCCCTGAAACCAAACTGGGTGTCATGTATATCTATATGCTCACCTAGGTGACTATCAAGCAAACCATCCAGCACTTTGGCGATCACCGTAGCCAATGAGATGGGTCTGTAGTTGTTCCCATCGGAGGCATCTCCCGTCTTATTTTTAAGTATCGGTATGACAGTGGTCTTCATAAGCTCCTTGGGTAAATATGAATGGCCTATACACAAATTGAAAAACATGACCAACACCCTAGGTAAATGAACACCTGCGAACTGCAAATGCTCGATGCTAAGGTCGTCGTGTCCTGGAGACTTCCCTTTAGTCATATTTTTAATAATATGGGCGACTTCTTTCGTCTTAAACCTGAACCGCTCACAATCTGCAACCTCAGCATCGAGCACCTGCCGCACACATCCTAGAGGAGACACTACCCTAAAATGATCCTTAAACAATTCAGCTATTTGACGTGGCTCATTCCTACCCTCAACACTCACAGGAACACACGGACCAGCTTCCAGTTTCCTGGTATGCTTCCAAAAACGCTTGAAATCCCGCTCTTTGTGGTGCGTTGCTAAGATATCCATTTTGATTCTATCCTCATTGTCTTGACACCATTTTAACTTAAACTTAAAACGCTTTCGGGTTTCACGCATCTCATTATAAATACCACCAGACTCAGGTTTCCCATGAAGCATCCAGGCCTGAAAGCTGCTTCGTGCTTCTACATGAAACTTTCGCACATGCTTGTTCCATCCAATAATACATTTTCGCTTTCTTATTTTCCCTACGCTATGACTCATTTGCGCTGCTTCCGTCAAACAACTAACAATATTATAATATAACTTATCAATAATTATATGATGACAATTATTACAACACATATTATCAGCACACAGACTAAGTTCCACCGGAAAGTCAATATCTCTTAATTTACTTGTACAAAATTCCCTATACATTTTTATCTGTTGAGCGTCCCTCTCACCCCATCTCGCTACACTGTTTATATTCCCAGTATATTTCACTTTACATGATAACATTCCTAAATTACAATACACTTCCAGTGGAAAATGGTCCGACCAGTACACATCATACCATACCTTAACATCAGTCACACATTGCCAAGCTGCCTCTGTTGTCAAACAATGATCAAGCCAACGTTTACAATTGACATGACTTTCACTTATAAATGTATGTGTGTCTGACACAACGTCCAACTTCATCACGTCCGCACAGAGCCAGCTCCGCTCGTCACAAAATTTGGCTAATTCCGTAAAAAATAACTCGCCTGGATGAGCGTTAAAGTCCCCGAGAATTATAGCGGATTCAATATCACAACTCTCAATTACTGCATGTATTTCACTTAACACTTCCGTGAATTCTATTAAGTTATCAGTACAGTCTGTTGGCATATACACTGAAAACACTAACGAACTTCGATCACCCGCACATACCTTAACAGCTGTCAGTCTCACGCTACTACACGGCACAACCGCAACGGAAGAGAACACACCCTTTCGCCACATCAACGCCACCCCACCGTATGGACGACCCCGCAGCACGCCTGTTGATGTATCAACCGCTGACTTACTGGTGTACTCGAAGTTATTATCAATACTTCCAATAAACGCAATATCGTGAGGCAAAAGCCACGTCTCCTGCAGAGCAATAATGTGTGCAGTCTTGCATAACTCCTTTATCCCCTCCACAGATCTTGTAACAGACTTGCAATTGAAACTAACCAATTTAACACTCTGATTATTTGTAGCATCCATTATTATTATGCGCTTATTATATTAGCCTCAGTCCCAGCATCAGTCACCCATAATCTAGGGGAGCTCCGTAAATTCCAATCCTTGAAATTAATAAACCGACGGAAAGAAATACCTTCAGGCCACAGTTGCTCATCTAGAAACATATCTAACTTATGGCTAGGAACAAACACTTATATGATTGCTATTACAACTGTAATCAATCTGAATAATTATCCTGTTCACAAAAGTACTTAAAAAAGTTGAAATTAAATCGTAGGTATATAATGTCAAATAATAGAATAGTTAATATAAAGCAGGTAAAAACACTAAACTTATATGGAAATTCTTAAAAACTAACACTATTAGGTCAAAAAATCCCGAACCAGCACTTGATCTTTTATCTTCTGAGCTAAGCCCTACCGAAGCAGCAAATAAAGCTAACAACTTCTTCATAAACGTAGGAAAAAACTTAGCTGAAAAATCTGTATTAAGTATCTAATAGTTATTTTTCCATTCAAAGCCAAACTAAGACATATGCAACACGAAACTCTATAGGTCTTATTAGATATTGATGTTAATGAGGTAGTAAGTATAATAGATGGATTAAAGGAAATTTGTGCCGTAGGATGTGATAACATACCTAACAGCATACTCAAAAGATTTAAATACGTCATTGCCCCTCCCTTGACCCACATTTTTTCATTTATGTTTAACAAAAGGAATATTTCCTAAATTGCTTAAAAAAGCTGTAGAAACCCCCGTGTTTAAAGCTGGAGACAAAAAGTGGGAATAATTACAGGCCAATTTCAGTTTTAACAGGCCTCTCAAAAATTTTGACGGGACGGGAAAATAAAAATGGTCTAAAAAGTACGAAACTTTTTAGATCATTTTTATTTTCCCGTAGTCGGGTTACAGTTTTTTAAACTTTATTTTTTATTTTATACTTTTCCGTTTTCACTCTTGATAAACGTAAATAAGAGTAGAGTAATACAATAGTTCAGTAATTAACCTATTTTGAATTCCAATAGCAGTGCATAGTGCTTTGGACGAAACCATAGAGCGATTTATTTCGACGCCAAACACCATATATCGATATCGAGCTTCGAAGAAATCCAAAATATAAATATTTCGTTGTACTTGTTTTTCTTCATAAGAGTCGGTACAAATCGGTACTACTTATTAAGATTTGATTAACTGCACGTTGGTAACATCTTGCGATACTACGTAGCGCAGTCTCACTTTTGCTTGTTTTTAACGTTTTAAACATATTTGTTTACTTTGAAAATATAATATTATATACATATTTGTAATGTGCTCGTCAAGACCTTTCTTTTGATACCAAACATGTCATGATCATCCCATTTTAATTTTTTTCGAGGTTAGAAATTTACGTGTAAAGCCCACCAAATTAAATTTAGGGAAAAATTATATAGCCTATGTCACCCGGACCATTATTACGAATCTATTGATACCTCATTCATCAAAATCGGTTTAGTAGTTTAGGCGCTACGGTGGAACACACGTAAAAACAAACATACATACATACATACAAACATACATACATACAAACATACATACATAGACTGCTAAAATCATAACCCTTCCTTTTGGCTTTGCCGTAGTCGGGTAATAAAATTGATGTCTACATACTCTATCTTAAATCTATACTCTATATTAAGTCTCTTCCTTTACCAAATTAGTAATACTTTGTCTACTTTAATATTATTCGTTAATTTATTTAAACATAATAAATATCTTATATAATCTAGTTGTAAAATAATATACCCAAATAGTTACTGTTTAAGTCATTGAAAATTTTATGTCTTCTTTTTAATTTAGCTTCTATTATATGTATTGTTGTCTTCTTTTTAAATGTTTGATGTAAATTGATGGCCTGAAACACAGGTTTTCATAAACCTAGATCAGGCTAGTCTACATTACAGATAGAATTAAATTTTCCTCGATTGTAATTTAATGTAAATCATACTTTTACTTTATACTTGAATATATTTTTTTTAATCACGTCTAAACTTGTATGGAGAGTGACAGGCGCTGGTTAATTTGACAGGACTAAACTAAAATTTATCTTCTGTCCTTTTCTTAATGAAATAGAAAGAAAAAGATGCACTGAACTTAAATTTAGTTTAGTTTGTGAACAAGGGAATCGGCACCATTAAAACCATTGCATTAAAAAATAAATTAAATAAATGTACAATTATTATAGTTACTGGATTAAAATTAATTAAATTACAATTATAAAACAAGATTCACTTAATAAATTTTGACGAACTGGCATGCAGGTGCATCTACCTCTCCAACATCACCGAGTCCCACCGTTCGGACAATACGCTCAGGATACTGTTACTCGTAGTGCTGCGTCGTAAGCGACTTAATAGCGAGGCGCTCCGCTTTCTAATAATAGCATAAAAGTCATCAGTTTGCATCTGCACGAACATCGTAGAAGCGCTGCAAATATAGCTCTTAGAGACTTTGCATTACGAATGCTTGATCAATCACCACACAGATAAATCGGCAATGTACTTCCACGGTTGTTACAGCTCTATATTAGATCTCATGATCGCGCGTTCGAATTTCCGAAGATAGATGATGATTTCAGAATCGCACACTTTTCTTGGGAAACCTGTACGATACGCCCTTAATGCTCGCTTCACAGAGAGTGCGGCTACGCGGAGCCGCTGGTGACGGCGACGCTGCGCCTGCTGCCGGACGCCGTGTTCGCGTTCGCCGGCGACAGCACCGGCGCCACGCCCGCGCCGCCCGCCGGCGACCTGTTCCTTGGCATCAGGAGCTTCTCTGTACATGGTGAGCGCAGCCTCTAAGTACAACTGTACAAGGATTTTTTTGCCCGTGCAAAAAATCGACGAACTAACGCCACCATCTTGGTTTTTTCAATATATTTCACAGAGAACAAAGAGAAATCTTTACCAGCAAGCCCCAATCTAAATGTCATTCAAGTGCCCAAAGTTCCTTGTAGCACTGTACTTAAAAGTAAGAAGCTGCGGTTAAAGAGCGAAAACTCTATTAAATTGTCAAACACATTACTCGCGTAGCGTGCGCATGTTACATTTGGAACTGTAATTTTTATTCAAAATATTGATTTACGGTACGTCGCCGTCGTTGTGTCGACACCATTCCGGGGCGTGGAGCTGTGTACTAACGTATGGTCCCGCAGAACCAGCGCGCGGCGCCGACATCTGCGCATTAGCGTGCCGCGCGCTCTACCGCGCCGTGTGCGGGCCCGGCACCGCCGGCGCGCGCGGCTGGTGGAGCGCCGCGCCCGCCCGCGCCGCGCGCCTGCTGGAGCGCGTCGTGGTCGCCTACGTGGCGCCGCCCGCGGCCCG
Source organism: Agrochola lychnidis (assembly GCA_963680765.1). Classification (NCBI taxonomy): domain Eukaryota; kingdom Metazoa; phylum Arthropoda; class Insecta; order Lepidoptera; family Noctuidae; genus Agrochola; species Agrochola lychnidis. The sequence continues at coordinate 27,026,272 of OY796856.1, forward strand.
CGAGCAGCTCGCGCTCCTGCACCAGCGCGCGCACGAGATCGAGGACGCCGAGGTAGGTCACACGACACTGTGCGGGACGCGCGCCTGCTGGAGCGCGTCGTGGTCGCCTACGTGGCGCCGCCCGCGGCCCGCGAGCAGCTCGCGCTCCTGCACCAGCGCGCGCACGAGATCGAGGACGCCGAGGTAGGTCACACGACACTGTGCGGGACGCGCGCCTGCTGGAGCGCGTCGTGGTCGCCTACGTGGCGCCGCCCGCGGCCCGCGAGCAGCTCGCGCTCCTGCACCAGCGCGCGCACGAGATCGAGGACGCCGAGGTAGGTCACACGACACTGTGCGGGACGCGCGCCTGCTGGAGCGCGTCGTGGTCGCCTACGTGGCGCCGCCCGCGGCCCGCGAGCAGCTCGCGCTCCTGCACCAGCGCGCGCACGAGATCGAGGACGCCGAGGTAGGTCACACGACACTGTGCGGGACGCGCGCCTGCTGGAGCGCGTCGTGGTCGCCTACGTGGCGCCGCCCGCGGCCCGCGAGCAGCTCGCGCTCCTGCACCAGCGCGCGCACGAGATCGAGGACGCCGAGGTAGGTCACACGACACTGTGCGGGACGCGCGCCTGCTGGAGCGCGTCGTGGTCGCCTACGTGGCGCCGCCCGCGGCCCGCGAGCAGCTCGCGCTCCTGCACCAGCGCGCGCACGAGATCGAGGACGCCGAGGTAGGTCACACGACACTGTGCGGGACGCGCGCCTGCTGGAGCGCGTCGTGGTCGCCTACGTGGCGCCGCCCGCGGCCCGCGAGCAGCTCGCGCTCCTGCACCAGCGCGCGCACGAGATCGAGGACGCCGAGGTAGGTCACACGACACTGTGCGGGACGCGCGCCTGCTGGAGCGCGTCGTGGTCGCCTACGTGGCGCCGCCCGCGGCCCGCGAGCAGCTCGCGCTCCTGCACCAGCGCGCGCACGAGATCGAGGACGCCGAGGTAGGTCACACGACACTGTGCGGGACGCGCGCCTGCTGGAGCGCGTCGTGGTCGCCTACGTGGCGCCGCCCGCGGCCCGCGAGCAGCTCGCGCTCCTGCACCAGCGCGCGCACGAGATCGAGGACGCCGAGGTAGGTCACACGACACTGTGCGGGACGCGCGCCTGCTGGAGCGCGTCGTGGTCGCCTACGTGGCGCCGCCCGCGGCCCGCGAGCAGCTCGCGCTCCTGCACCAGCGCGCGCACGAGATCGAGGACGCCGAGGTAGGTCACACGACACTGTGCGGGACGCGCGCCTGCTGGAGCGCGTCGTGGTCGCCTACGTGGCGCCGCCCGCGGCCCGCGAGCAGCTCGCGCTCCTGCACCAGCGCGCGCACGAGATCGAGGACGCCGAGGTAGGTCACACGACACTGTGCGGGACGCGCGCCTGCTGGAGCGCGTCGTGGTCGCCTACGTGGCGCCGCCCGCGGCCCGCGAGCAGCTCGCGCTCCTGCACCAGCGCGCGCACGAGATCGAGGACGCCGAGGTAGGTCACACGACACTGTGCGGGACGCGCGCCTGCTGGAGCGCGTCGTGGTCGCCTACGTGGCGCCGCCCGCGGCCCGCGAGCAGCTCGCGCTCCTGCACCAGCGCGCGCACGAGATCGAGGACGCCGAGGTAGGTCACACGACACTGTGCGGGACGCGCGCCTGCTGGAGCGCGTCGTGGTCGCCTACGTGGCGCCGCCCGCGGCCCGCGAGCAGCTCGCGCTCCTGCACCAGCGCGCGCACGAGATCGAGGACGCCGAGGTAGGTCACACGACACTGTGCGGGACGCGCGCCTGCTGGAGCGCGTCATGCGAGCCTACGTGGCGCCGCCCGCGGCCCGCGAGCAGCTCGCGCTCCTGCACCAGCGCGCGCACGAGATCGAGGACGCCGAGGTAGGTCACACGACACTGTGCGGGACGCGCGCCTGCTGGAGCGCGTCATGCGAGCCTACGTGGCGCCGCCCGCGGCCCGCGAGCAGCTGCTTGACACGTCACTTATTGTCAAATAATAACCTGCTTTCTATCCCCCAGGTCCGCATTGCGTGGTCGTCGAACGAGGTGACGTGCGTGTACAACGTGGAGGAGCGGCTCATCGAGCTGCGCGTGTGGCTGGCGCGCGCGCACCCGCTGGCCGCGCCGCGCCTGGCGGCCCCGCACGGGCAGGGGCCCGGCGCCAACACGCACTGGGTGGCGCTGTACCTGTCCTACCAGGTACGTGCATGTACAACGTGGAGGAGTGGCTCTTCGAGCTGCGCGTGTGATGTCGACGATTTGTGTCCTAAAGAGCGCAGTTTTGTGTTCCGTATCCGGTCGGTAAATCGAACTCCAAGGATGTTCTATGTTTTGGTTTTCGCACTTAGTCTGTAAGGTGGACCATTGTGCGTGGGCCATGGCGGCCGTTTGGTGGTTATTCCAACCAGCCCACCTCCCTCCAGAAACTTATTAAATCTCCAGGTCTGTTCAGAACATCTGTGAAAAGTGACTCCCATTTTCAAAATTCATTTATTAAAGTTACATGTCCGTGTTTGGGTCACAGAAATACATATGTGTGCCAAACAACTTCATCGGTTCATTAGATTCGGAGTAAATTGGCTGTGACAGATGGACAGACACACGAGTGATCCTATAAGGGTTCCGTTTTTCCTTTTGAGGTACAGAACCCTAAAAATGTAACTTTGTGTTAGAGAAATTACAGGTGAAACTTCAAACGCCCATAACTCAAAAGTTATTATATCGACGGTGAAGTATCAATATCTAATAACTAACATTTTGAAAAATTGATGTTCGTATTTCACTGTCTTTAATCCACGAATAAATTGCAGGACTAGGAAACTTTCTGAGGTAGACTTTTGACAGTTATGGCACTTTTTTTTTGGGTGGGAAATTATCAAATAACTTCTCTCGCTCTGGGCGGAGCGGGAGGGCGTGTCAGACTTACTGACTAAAACCCACCCGTGTTCCTTCAGTTGCCGTGTTGCCAGGGGGGGCCACGATGTCCCTATCGGTTTTCTTCGAACCCCCGGCAGGCATTGGCCCTAGCGGACCCCGTCAGTTCTGCTGACATCTCTTCTCGGCGCGCGTGGAACACGTCGCACCCCCGCCCCTCACCGGCCGGCGAGCTACCCATTGCTCACCGTCCACAAGCCCGCGCCTACGGTGGCCGGAAATCTGCCTGTGATCCCCGACGCCCAGGGCGTCTCCTCCTGTGACAGTTATGGCACTTGAATTCGCAGTTCAAGGAATATTTCTTTAATTCTGCGGCGTATGTTGCTACTGTTTCATCTTCACGTTGTGTGTGCGTAATGAATCTGTGTTGTAACGCCCATATACTAGGCTTAGGATCTATGTAGTCGTCGAGCATCTGTGTGAGTTCTGTAAAGTTCATATTAATTGGATCTTCCGAAGAGCATATATCATGTAACTTCTCATGTAATTCGGGTGATAATGCAGCAAGAAAGGTGTACACTTTTATTTTAGGATCTTCGATTTTATTGAGCCAGAAAAATACAGTTAGTCGTTTAGTAAAATTTGCAAAGGTCTCTTTTTCTTGAGAAGGCTGGAAATAAATTTTTTTTTTTTTTTTTTGGAGGTTGAGAACGAACGTTGTTTTTCAATGTTCTTGAGGAGGCAAATCGTATGGATATTCGTGCAAAAAGAAATATGCATAGGATTAGTCGTTATTTATAACACCCGGGCTATGGAAATGAATTCGGAGGAATTTCAGAGAAATGATCGTTGGTCGAACGAGTTTTTTGATGTGTTGATGGAAGATTTGACACCATACATGAAGAAACCAACCAGATGAAGTGACATTTCAGATTATAAGTATGTTTTAACCAAACAAGTCTATACGCCATTACCATTCATTCGGATAGCATAAATATTTACGTTATCTCAGATGTCTTTGATTTACTTTTTCCCATGACTTAGGGGTGGGTCGTTACGTGATTTTTGCGAAACGTAACGTAACTAGTGACTACAAGGACGTCACCGGTTTTGAAAACTAGTGATTTTAGTAACTAGTTATTTTTCAAATTCTATTCGGTGATTCAACACGGTGATTCTATCGAAGTGTTACAGTTATTTGCGAAACGAAAATATAAATGGTTACCTACGTAATATGTTATTTTTGGAACGAATACTTTTGTTTCGTTTCACTCTTTTCATTTGATCACTGCATTGTGATGGAACTAGTTACAAAAATCACGTCTTTATGTGTGACTCGAAACTAGTTATTTGTTTACATGCTCCGTAGCCAGTTATTGGAACTAGTGACGTTAAATAACGCCCATACCTACCATGACTTAGGTAAGTCTTTTGTTGCGCCACCCAAGGAATTTAATAAAATTGTGAACTATGACCCATTGTTGTTTTGTCTGTTGGCGAGCTTGTGCAGAACGTATAAGCCGTTTGGCAATGCCGGGATTTTCTTCTAAAAATTGCACCAACTTCTCCATTTGTACATAATTATTATGGAAAAGACATTTTCAAGATAAGTCTTTATTTGCCTTAAACATGTTTTTAAGTTGTTACAGTTGTTATAATATCAAGTCACACAGGTTTCTAAAAGTACATAAACTTATATCACAAACTTATAAACGTACTAGCGGACCCGACAGACGTTGTCCTGTCAAAACATTGTCCAGCGGACAAAATTGTGAATCTAAACCATTCCCAGATCCCCTTGAATACACACAAAAAATTTCATCAAAATCGGTCCAGTCGTTTGAGAGAAGTTCAGTGACATACACACTCACAGAAGAATTACAGGGTTACTGGTAACTCGACGTATTCCTTGCAGGACGTCATAGTAGGGTTAAAATGCAACAAATTAAGCCACGAAATGTTCTACCGAAATTCAGTAGTTTTTGAATTAGTTAAGAGTTTTCCTTTTTTTATGAAAAATCCCAGATTAAATCATTTGAAACCAATTTAAAAATGATTTACGGCGCGACTGTACTGAAATTTAAGTTATTATCATAGTTGACGCCGTAGCAGACCTTTGTTAATAATTAAAAGTTCAATAATGCCTAAAACTTTGGCAAATATCACTAACCAAACATTTAATTTTTTGTAATTTTTGCTATTACTTCATAAAAAATGTAGTCTAGTGCAAAAAAAAATACTACACCTGGTGTACAAATTACTAGGAAAATATCCTTGTCTTATCAGTTATTCAGAAAGGTATGATTGTCAATACTTTTGCATGTGTGCCAGGGAAGAGAAGAGTTTTATGGGGGGCAGGTAAAATTGCGAGATGGTCAATCTATTGTTTCGTATTCGTATTATTCGTAGTTTTTACCTGCACTTGAACTCCAAACACTCGGGGAGCTTTGTGATTGGTCGCTATTGTTCTCTCGGCATGACAGGGGGTGCGATTTTGTAAAATTTGGTCGTCAGCGTTAGTTAGTTTCAACTCTACGTCGCGCAAGCTCGTGTTTTGTTACTGGCTATTTCCCTAACTGTTGCTGCGTATCTTGCTCTTGTGCTGTGCTGTGCCTTCATAAGCGCTGACTATGGCTGCATATTCTAATCCTGAATACGCTGACATAATGTACTGTTACGGACTTTGTGACGGTAACGCTGCTGAGGCGCGGCGAGAATATCAACTTCGCTTTCCCAATCGCCGACTCCCCCACGTTAGTGTCTTCGGATCGACTTATCGGCGAATATCTGAAACTGGCAGCGTCCAAAGAAGCAGGCAAGTTGACACTGGTCGTTCCCGGAGATACACGGCTGAGGACGAGGAGCTTATTCTTCAACGTTTTATTGACGATCCTAACACATCGACAAACATCGTAGCGCGTGAGCTTGGTATGTCGCAGTGGAAAGTCTGGTCTGTAGTTCACTTGTCAAGCCGACATCCATACCATTACCAACCAGTCCAGTCATTAGAAGAAGGAGATCCGCCGAGACGGCTTGAATTTTGTCGTTTTATGCTAAGTGCCGACGCCGACAGCGAAAACTTTTTAAAAAACATTCTGTGGACCGATGAGTCATGTTTTGATCGTGATGGTATCACAAATTACCACAACTTACATTACTGGGTACCGAAAGCAGAAGCAAACCCTAAAAAACTGAAACCAACCGCATCCCAGCGAAGGTTCTCGCTTAATGTTTGGATGGGTATTATTGACGACAAATTAATTGGCCCACATTTTTACCCCGAACACTAAATGGGGAACTTTATGAAGATTTCCTCAGAAATCATTTATCAGCACTGAAAAGAAAGAAAAAGAAAGAAAAATAAGTTTAATTGTCACAGACACACATGCATAAAAAAAGAGAACAATACAATAAAATAAAACAATACATTTAAATATAATCACGAGCACAAAACAGAACTATGCGGCAGCTGCTGGCACGTCATGACTGTGACAAGAAGGCTTCCACTCAGCATGATGCTGTGCTATGGGGACCCACAGCACAGCGCTGATTTTCAGTGGTCACCCGAAAAAGTCGTACGGAAATCAAGATAGGTTTAATGAATTAAATATAAATAAATAATAAAATAAAACAAATAGTACTTAGAATATAATGCTACTATACAACCAATTATATGAATAAATATGATTAAATAACACAGAAAATTATCCGCAGGCATAACCGTGAGTGCATTAAAAAAATAAATAAAAAAATTTAAAAAAAAAATACGCAATTATTTTAAGTTTTTCGCTAACGCATCCGTCGCCTCGATATCACCGCCTCGAGCCGTCGCCGCTGGGTCGTTAATACACCTTGCCCATAGATGATAAACCTTACGCGAGTGTTTATTTATACGATATTTGTTGCTCATATTTTTGTTCTTCTAATAAGTTTTTTTTCAGTTGTAACTTGAAATTTTGTTTTGTATTTAGGGATCTTATGGGGGGTGGTAAATCATTCCAGCAGCGAGAAGCGGCATACTTAAAACATCCTCTGAATGCTGTGGTTCTATGTCGAGGCATCGAGATCGGGACGGACGTGGAACGAGCAGAGTAGCTGTAGTGCTCATGCCTCCAGCTAATTTTTTCAAAGAGGTATTCCGGTTTGTGTGTTTTTATGATACCAAACATTAAAACGGCTAAATGTAGTTTCCGTCGTGCAGCCATTTTTAATAAATTATGTTCATTTAAATACGGTGTGATATGATGCCTCCGGGGTATACCAAAACAATAACGAGCGCACGCGTTCTGTACACGCTGTATTAGACGTTCTGTACGGGAAAGGAGACACGGCCCGTATACAGCGTCACAATAATTAAGCTTAGATAGTACTAGGCTATCCACCAATCTCTCTCATTACAATACTAAGGAAGTCCCTCACCCTGTACAGAACCTTTAATCTATAAAAGCAGTTCTTTACCACGTCATTAATGTGCTCCTCAAAACGAAGTTCCGGATCGGTGATTAGACCCAGGTTACGTGCGACTTCTACTCTTTGTATACTTTCTCCCATGATTTTAACATCTGGTTTCGATGATATAATTGTTTTTATTTGGTTTCTGCTCCCCATGACCATAAACTTAGTTTTTTGAGGGTTTAGTACTAGTGAGTTGCCGAAAGACCACGTCGCAATTCTATCAAGTTCTTCATTTAGGGTACGTACAGCGGATGCTGTGTTACTGGCGTTAAACGAGACATACAACTGAGTGTCATCCGCGTACACATGATATTTGCAGTTCTTAATGCACGTAGTTATGTCGGCATTATAGAGTATATAAAGAAGCGGGCCGAGCAGCGATCCCTGAGGAACTCCACTTGTTATTAGTTGTGGGGCGGAAGATACCGTGGAACCGTCTTTCATACGCATCTCCACTCGCTGCGTTCTGCCCGTTAGGTAACTCTTAAACCAACCTGTTGTCTGGCTATCAAATCCGTAATACGCCAGTTTGGACAACAATAAAGAATATTAATTGAGTCGAAGGCCCGCGAGTAGTCGAGCAGCACTAAAATAGATCCCTCACCACGGTCCCGGGCCTCAAGGATATTACCTAAAACGTCTGCTAAGGCAGTCGTGGTTCCGCGACCCTTTCTGAAACCCGACTGCAGTTCGGGCAACATACCATGCGCCTCGAGAAAATCGGAAACTTGCAGATACACCACTCTTTCCAACACCTTGGATAAGCATGGCAGTATACTTATGGGACGAAGATCTTTGTAGCTTTGTGGGTTATTATTTTTTGGAATTGGCCGCACAATTGCATTACGCCACAGATCAGGAAATACATTAGAGGTAATGGATCTATTCACTATCTCCGTTATTGCAGTTAAAGATTGCGGGAGTGTGAGACTCAGCATTTCCATGGATATACCGTCAACCCCTTGCGCATTTGTTGATATGGCTTTTAAAATATTTAAAACTGTTTTCGAATCTGTCGGCGTCATTGTGAAACTTGCGGTCCCGTACCGATTTGATTCAAAGAAGGTCTGTTGGCAAGTGTTCGCAGTAGGGTCGCCCGGGACATCCAGGAACGCTGAATTCATCCCGTCTGGGTCGTTAAATTGCTCTAAAAGCACATCGTCGTCCTTACACACTGGAAGCACATGCCTTTTTATATTGTGCCATAATGATTTTGAGTCGCAAATGTTGTCATTAATATACTTAGTAAAAAATGCCTTTTTTTTCATTTAATAAACCAACTATTGCTTGGTGCTTAAGATCTAAGTAGTAGTGCTTGTGTGCTTCCAGTTTGGTTTGACGATATCGATAGCGGGCATCGTTTCTCAACTTAAACATTAATTTTATAATGTCTGTTATCCAAGGCGTTGGTTGCGCTTTAAAAAATCTAGTTTTTATAGGTGCGTGGGCATTGAAAAGCCCAATAACATGTGAATTGAAGGAATTCACCATATCATTTACGTCTTGTAGGTCGCAGATTGAGTCCCACGGGATTGCCTCTAGATCTCTCCGGAAATCATCAACTGATATGTCTCTAAACGGGCGATATGTTACCTTTTTACGCAACGGTTTCTCTTTTTTTAAAACAATTTCACATGATACGAACGAGTGATGACCTAGTTCTGCTATGTGGTCCACAACAACGTCCCGATACCACGCATCCGTACATATCACATCGATCAGAGTAGCACTTTCTCCTACGAAGTGCGTTGGCATGAGAACAATTTGATCCATGTTGCAGTACTTTAGGAATTCCGTGAGCTTTTTTGTTTTAGAATTGTTTATGTCAAGCATATTAACATTGAGATCGCCCAACAATATAATATTATCATCCGGAGCCAATGCACAGATGCTGTCCGTTATCGCGTCTAGGTAGATATCTAAATCTAACCAAGGGGGCCGGTATGCAGTTCCTATAAGCAATTTTTTATTCTTAGCTGTTATATTAAGCCACATTTGCTCCACCTGTGGGTGATGCGGGTGAGCTCTAGTTCGAGCGCTGGTTCCGGTTTTAATATAAAACGCGACCCCTCCCCCGCGTTCCCCACGGATTGTCTCCGGGCGTGGTTTATGTCGCAGCTGATATCCAGAAACCACTGGCGCCCGACCTTCCTCCCCCTCCCGTAGCCACGTCTCATTTATTGCCATGACATCGACGGAGTGATTGTTCATAGCAATGATAAACTCATCATGATTTGTTGATAATGAGCCTGCGTTCAGGAGTCCAAATTTAACCACTGCTCACGGATGTACCGGAAGAAAGAAGAGCAAACATGATTTACCAACATGACGGATGTCCAGCCCACTTCCGAATCACAATTCGACAATTGCTGGATGAAAACTATCCAAACCGATGGATAGGGCGCGGTGGGCCGATTCCGTGGCCTGCACGAAGCCCTGATCTGACGCCGCTAGACTTTTACGTCTGGGGTCATATGAAAGATCTAGTTTATGTGACCCCAGTAAATTCAATTAAAGAACTAAGGGAGAGAATTACAAATGCGGCGGACCAGATGAGGGCAACAATCACATCAAGAATAACAAAAACCGAAGTAAGGAAGCGAATAAGAACATTTATTCGAAACCGAGGGCAGCACATCGAACAAGACGTGTGTAATTAAAGTTTTTAATATTGATTAAAAAGAATAATAATGTTCACGATTTTGTTTTTGATTTTTAACTACCTTTTTGTGAAACGCACGCCTGTACTAAATCAAAAACGATTTTCATAATGTAGTCCATGATTTTGTATTAACTTTCATACCTTTTTGGATAGCTGATAAGACAAGGATATTTTCTTAGTAATTTGTACACCAGGTGTAGCATTTTTTTTTTTGCACTAGACTACATTTTTTATGAAGTAATAGCAAAAATTACAAAAAATTAAATGTTTGGTTAGTGATATTTGCCAAAGTTTTAGGCATTATTGAACTTTTAATTATTAACAAAGGTCTGCTATGGCGTCAACTATGACAATAACTTAAATTTCAGTACAGTCGCGCCGTAAATCATTTTTAAATTGGTTTCAAATGATTTAATCTGGGATTTTTCATAAAAAAAGTAAAACTCTTAACTAATTCAAAAACTACTGAATTTCGGTAGAACATTTGGTGGCTTAATTTGTTGCATTTTAACCCTACTATGACGTCCTGCAAGGAATATGTCGAGTTACCAGTAACCCTGTATATATATAAAGATACGCACGCTAAAATTTACCAAACATTGAAACTCTCATACCAAAGTTAATCAATATTGTACTTTAACTAATATGTCATATATGAATTGAAACTAAATAAACTCATACAGCAACAGACACACAAACTTTTGAACACAGACTAAGGCCGCATTCCGAGTTACGCTTAAAGTGATAATATCGCGAGTCCGACCAAAGTCCAAAGTCACAATTATTACTCAATGGTGTCGATTCCCTTGTTCACAAACTAAACTAAATTTAAGTTCAGTGCATCTTTTTCTTTCAATTTCATTAAGAAAAGGACAGAAGATAAATTTTAGTTTAGTCCTGTCAAATTAATCAGCGCCTGTCAGTCTCCATACAAGTTTAGACGTGATTAAAAACTTGCCAACTAAAATTACGTCAATTTACGTCAAGCGCTGATTAATTTGACAGGACTAAACTAAAATTTATCTTCTGTCCTTTTCTTAATGAAATAGAAAGAAAAAGATGCACTGAACTTAAATTTAGTTTAGTTTGTGAACAAGGGAATCGGCACCATTAACCCTTATATTTTGTGACTATTAAATTTGGTCGGATTCGCGATATTATCACTTTTGGCGTAACTCGGAATGTGGCCTAGTAGTACTCAGATGGTAATCTCCCTTAGTAGAAAAATCGCTTTACGATTTGAGAGCTTTGATTGTGACGTTTAGTTTTTTTTTAATTTTAACCATTTTGTTGCTCTTATTGTTATGAGACCAGAATATTTTGGAAAATAGCCTTTTAAGCCAACTTCCAAAAAAGAGGTTCTGCTTTAATTCAACTCGAGGTAGGGTTGTGTGTAGATTGGTGTACGTATAGCACACCTGAGGTGAGTGTGTATTAGAAAAAGGAAATATTCCTTTTTCTAATACACACACACCTCATCAGTCATATGATGAAAATAAAAAACATTCAATATTATTTATAATATTTTTATTTTTGTCTTATATTTTATGAAAGCTTTCTTTTGTATTGGTGGCAAACTTTTGTTTACTAACTTAAAACACATCTGTGCCCTTGCACAGATGTGTTTAGGTTAGAAAACAAAAGTTATATATTTTAGTTATCTATTTAATTATCTTATTTATTTACATTGCACCAATTAAATACTGCTAATCGACAACTTAAATCTAAAAAGCATTCCTCAACAGCATCCCTGTGTATCACACAATCCAGAAAATCAAACGAATACTTAGATCTTATTTTATTTTCTTTTATAATACCTGTTTGTTGTGGTATGATTTCCAAGCATTCGTTGTGTGGATTGTGGGGATATTCTCTAGAACTGCACTCCGAAGGTTAGAGGATCCAGGTGATTAGGCACTGTCGGCGTTTGTTTCATTATTTTTCGTGGCTTTATTTGAAAATAAGGCCTTGAGTTTTACTATACTCCATTTGAAATAAGATTAGACATTGAGTTAAACCTTTTTTACAGTTCGTTCAACCGATTTTGACTTCTATTGCGTTAGTGGCATGACAAATGGCAGCTGCAGTAAACATTGGTATTGTAGCCACTTTTTTTGCTTTTAATGCCATCCTTATGCCTACGGTATAGAAGTCAAAATCGGTTGAACGGACTGTAAAAAAGGTTTGTTTAAATGTCTAATCTTATTTCAAACGGAATATAGTTGCCCACCTGAATCCTCTTCACAATTGTAACCATCGGAGTGAAAGATTATAAATCTTGTGATTAGAAGTGTCTTAAAGGTGTGGCAATTTGGATCATTGTTTCTAAAATTGTACGCTTTGACTTGTCCAAAAAAGTTTTCTATTGGATCAGAGTTGAAATATCTTAGTCTCAAGATAGTTATATTTTCATTCTTGATTAATTGCCACAACCTTTGATAGCTTTTCAGCGTAACTATCCAGTTTTATTTTATACAAATTTTATCCCTTGCAGTTTTTTGATAGCCTCCCTTCAAAATCTATGGTGCTGAGACGCGGCTGTTACCGCATTCCACAAAGGTTTACCTTTATTCGTTTTACTTGTAAGAGGCTCCACTGACCGAATCAAATAAATCATCAAAAATAGATACCATTTCTGCCATATTCTTTAAAGTTGGGCTGACTTGTTTGCCATCGGCATAATGAGCTGCAACAAAAAAGTAACATGCTATATAATATACTTATTTTTATGTTACACAGCTTGCAGTCGGTGCGAAAACTACATTGCAGACAAAATACTTACAAAACTGAGCAGTGTATGAAAGAGTAGCTGCCACTGTTTTGCTGAACACTCACGCAATTCTTAACCTGTAATAAAATAGACTATTATAAGTACTCACTTTTGAACACCTTAAAATATTGATAAACAACACTATTTCCATGACTCAGTGCAGCTGTATGCATGATTATTGAACAACCATCTTCAGAAACATTCTGAATTCAAAAACAATAATTACCTTCGTCTTTTTAATTTTATTTGGAATTACGTGTTTATCATTCAATTTGTGTAACAATCGCATTTAAAAATTACGCAAAGAAGTGCTTCTTTGCAATTGGGCAAAATAGCCCTCAAAAGACAAAACATTCAGAAATTATAAAAGTACTAGCTGCTGTCCGCGACTTTGTCCGCGAGCCTAGCCCGAGATAGCCTTGTTGCAAGAATTGGGATATCCAATGCAAATAGAATTTTTTAAATCCGACTGGTAGTTCCGGAGATTACCCCTTGCATACAAACTTACAAACAAACAAATTTTAGTGTAGATTTGTGATATAATTAAAAACAAAAAAAAAAAGATAAAAGCTGTGACTTACCAGTTTTCGTCGTTCTATGTTTCTTTGTAGGTTCAAAGGTACAGTAGGTATGATCATCATGCTGCCTTTTCTTAGCATATGTGTGATCAGAAACAGCATTGTCTTTAAAGAAATATTTAAGCTTATCAAAAAAACAAAATAATTAAAATATGCAACTGCCCAAAATGACTAACAAGTAAAAAAGCTTCCAAGTGCAAGTCGACTCGCACACAAAGAGTTCCGTACCACCGTACAATAAATACTTTTCGTTTTTTATATACCCCTCAATTTTTTACTTAACTTTATTTAATTTTGAATTTTTTGTTATAGAAGCCATTGTAGTACACACTGAATTTCAAGTGTCTACCTATTATGGTTCAAATGATACAGCCTTGTAACAGACAGACTGACAGAGGAGCTTTGGTAATAGGGTCCCGTTGGCACACTTTGCTTATAGAACCCTAAATAATAACTCTGTTTATACTTTACAAAATATTTCATAATATGAGTTTTTATTGTGAACAATTATTTAATTTTGTCCTGGGTATTAAGTGCATGTAGGGCCAAAGACGACCAACTGACCTTTGTCCCACTTTCAAGACAGAGCAACATAGATGGACATAGAATCTTTTTATTTTCTTTAAAATGTATGGCTTCTGTGGGAATTTCCAGTGGAACTAAGACAACCCACTGACCGAAAATTCAAGTTTTGAAACCCAAATAGCAACTGTTTTTTTTTTTTTTTTTTAATTTTATACCTATGAGTACCTATGTGAGGTATATATGAGTCAATTTCTAATCCGGGGAGCTGGGAATATCAAAGTGAGTACTACAATCATATGAGGATCACAGTTATATTATCTACACATATTATTATATACACACAAACAACAACATTATTTACAAACAATAGATATATAATAGTATTTACAATTCATAATAATTTGGAGCATTATTTTGAGGGAAACATAGTTATTTATTTACTACCAAAACTAAATCTTATGTACAAAAATTATTTACACAGAAGAATAAACAAAATTACTATAATGAATATATTAACAAAATATTATCCTTACCTACTATATAAATACACTTATACAGCCGTTACTATTTGCATGCCATGACTAAGTCAAAATTATTAAAGTTTGGTTTATTCAATGCGGGGTCTCTAGCAACTAACCAGGACGAGTTTCTAATTGCCATGTCACAACACTCAGTGGATATAATGGCAATCAACGAAACGTGGCTGAGACATGGGGAGGAGGGACGCGCGCCTAAGGTTCCGGGATATAGGTTGAAGCACGTGCCGCGCCCTGTGAATATACGCGGGGGACGAGGCGGAGGTGTAGCGTTTTACATTAAAACGGGAATTAGGGCGCGAGTACGGCCGCACTCAGAGCAGTCTGATGTGGAACAGATTTGGTTAAACCTAACTGTAAATGGTAAAAAGTTGTTGATTGGCACTGCATACAGGCCACCCTGGTTTGAACTGTCAAAATTTCTGGATGGAATAACTGACAGTATTAGCGCATTGGCACCTTACGATCATTTGGTGTTATTGGGGGATTTCAATGTTAATTTATTGGATACAAACAATGCAAAAACTAAAGACATGATGGAATTCCTAAATTATACGAATCTAAATCAGGTAGTGCAGTCACCAACCCATTTTGTAGGAGATAGTAGTACTCTCATTGACGTGATCTGTACTGATGTGGGGGTTCGTAATGTACTGGTCAGTCATGTCAGTGAACTTGGTCATCATTCGTTTATTGTATGTGATACTGTCATAAGGAAGGTAAAAAGCAAACCTAGGCTAGTTGTATATCGGTCTCTAAGGGATATATTGGTGGATTACTTTGCAGTGGATCTAAAATTAATGCCGTGGTCTGAAATTGGTTTACTGCCAGATGTTAATAGCATGATTGAACGTTTTAATTTCCTTATCACGCAATTATATGACTTACATGCCCCCATAAAGAGTAAGATATTTAGGGACCGACCCACGCCGTGGATAACTGACAATATTAAATTGATGTTTAAGCTGCGAGACGAGGCAAAAAATAATTATCATAAGGACAAGTTAGACACTACAAGGAGATATTATTTGGATTTAAAAAAACAATCTTTTATAGCACTAATGCAGGAAAGGAAGGCGTACTTTGACAGGCACATTAATAGTCAAATAAAAAACCCCAAAAAGCTTTGGAAAAATCTTAAATCAGATGTTTTTTCAGAACAAAGTGAAGGTACGCTTCCTGGACAATTTAATGACCCAGACGAAATAAACAAGGCATTTCTAAATGTACCAGGACAGTGCATACTGCCCGCATCGCAACTATCATATTTTGAAACAAATAGATTTGGTGAAACTCAATTTGAGCTACGAAATGTTAATGAGGAAGAAATTTCGAAAATTATTAAGAGCTTAGGGACAAATGCTAAAGGGAGTGATGGCATCAGTCTGGATATGATAATGTTAACATTACCAACCACCCTTCAGGCTATTACTACAATGGTAAATAAGTCTATAGATACCCACACTTTCCCTGATTTGTGGAAGTGCGCTATTGTGCGTCCTTTACCCAAAATCGGAAACCCAACTATTTTTAAGGATCTACGTCCTGTAAGCATTTTGCCTTGTTTATCTAAAGTCTTAGAGAGGGTGGTTTATAACCAAATGTTGGAGTATTTAGAAGTAAACAAGATGCTACCCGACCTTCAGTCTGGTTTTAGGAAGGGCCGTGGGACGGCCACAGCCCTCTCTGACGTAGTGGGGAATATCCTAGAGGCACGGGACAGGGGGGAGGGAACAATCCTTGCACTCCTGGATTTTTCACGGGCCTTCGATGCAATAAACACCACACTGTTACTTTCCAAGTTGGCCTATTACGGTTTTTCAAAGGAAACAATACAGTGGTTCGCTAGTTACTTGCAAAATAGGTCACAGCTCGTTGAAATCCAGAAGGAGGATGGATCAAAGATGTCATCCCCCCCTCGTCGGGTGTCACGTGGTGTGCCTCAGGGATCAATTTTAGGGCCCCTTTTGTACATTCTTTACAGCGCAGACATAATTAAGTCATTTCAGCATTGCAGGTATCACATGTACGCAGATGACATCCAATTATATATATCTTTTAAACCAGTTGACACATCAGAGGTAGTGCGAAAAATGAATGACGATCTGGAAAGAGTGATGGCATGGTCAGACAATAATTCACTGGTATTAAACCCACTGAAATCTAAATTTATGGTTTTAGGAAGTAGGAAGATGATCAGTGCAATACTGTCAGCCAAGCCAGAAGTTGTTGTCAGGGGGGAAAAAATAGATAGGGTAGAGATAGCATGCAACCTAGGGTTAACCATGGATCCGGAACTACGATTTGAGAAACACATAAGTAACTCCATGAGAAATTGTTTTTATAGATTGAAACTCCTATATTCAATTAGAGACTACCTGAGTGTTGATCTACGGAAACAATTAGTGGATAGCCTAATTTTATCAAGACTTAACTATTGTGATACCGTATATGGCCCGTGCCTGTTAGCAAGAACAGAGAAGTTGATACAACGTATTCAAAATGCATGTACACGGTTCTGTGTGACGATACCTCGTAGAAGTCATGTCACTCCTTTTATAAACGAAAATAATATTTTGAAAATGGCTGCTAGGAGAAAGTTACATATGGCCAGTTTACTTTTTGGAGTAGTGACAACACAAAAACCACACTACCTGTTTGAGAAGTTGAGCTGGAGGCAGAGCAAATACGAACCACGTTTTTCTACCGAACCCCTTTGTACATCAACACATAGGACCGCAGCATTCAGGGGGAGTTTCAGATATGCTGCCACGCACTGTTGGAATAACCTTCCTCCACCAGTAAGAGTCCTGCGAACAAAAAGGCATTTTTTGAGTATTTTAAAGAAAATTTTCATGCAGATACAGCAATCCACATGATTTTAGAACTGGAAATAGTAACAATAGCTGCTCTTATTGGACTTACCTTATGGGTCAGGGCCTACGGGCAATGAATATGGCTTTCCAACAGTGTGAGTGGCCTCTGTCTGATTCCTCCCAGTTTACGTCCGGTCTGTGTTATTGTCACGGGCGGAATGGCAATCCTTAGTCATCTGGGGCGTATTTGCTGTGTCTTTCCGAAGCTGCATATCTAGGTGGGACAATGGGTGGGTATGAGTCGATGGTGTTGCAAGGATTACCAATTTTATTCCATATAAGTATTGGTTACAATTTAAATTTGTTTACTAAGGCAATACAAACACCTATTGTAATACTTACCATTACGATCAGGAGGTTTGGAAGGTGGTTTGGTTTAGCATTTCTTTATATCGGTGGATCTTGCTCCTTCCATCGATTTACATCGAGCTCCTTCGCACATCGAAGAATCGGCGACCCATTCGGTCCACTAAAATAATAAAAATGAATATCTATTAAGTAATAACATTTATTCAACTAAGAATAAAGCATGGTTGTCACTCGCTAACGCCATGCTTTTTGCAAATGGCCGCCATGCCATCGCAATTCCCATGGTGCATGCAATTATAAATAATTACTTATTTACCTACTAAAATATTAGATTTAGGAAGACATACCACAATAACTCAGTATTTTGTTTTTATTTTTATTGTAATTATTATAACTCTCAGTTTGTTGCAGTATCTTTATTTATTTTTTATAAGTTACGCTTAGTTAATTATACATAAGTACTTATATATTTTTTTTTATTGTTATTTTTTATGTACATATTATGTTCAGTTATATTCACTCATTTCCTTAGTAAATTTTGCTTACCTGATTTAATTATTGTCACACAGGGGGACGTCATTACGTCATTCGCGAGGTTTTTGCTGAAAATCAGCGCCATAACCGTAGGTTCGTCCGAAGTTGTGGCATTTCGCTGAGCAAGGACCTATTCTTGCACAGATGCGACGCACAGATTAATTGTTCTTGTTAATGTGGTTTGCTTGTTACAATTTTTATTTTTATTTTTTATTATTTCACTCAGCTATCGGCATTTTGTTTGTTTTGATTGTTTGTTGTTTTCATTTGCTAATAATGCAAACAAAACTGTAAATTGTCTTTGGTATCTGGCCTTGACATAAGCAATAGACAAAATTTGTCGAAGTTTTTATTAGTTTTCGAAAATTGGATACGAGGCTTTTTGCTATTGGTGAATGTGTATTTTATGTAATATTGTTTTTTTTTGTGTAATGTGCGTTTATTTTGTGCAGAATAAACAATTTTTCTTTCTTTTCTTCTTTCTTTAATTTGTATTATATTACATACATAATTATCATATTATTGGGGTACTTACCAGTGGTGTAGTCAATGTCCATAGTTTGAAACCGAGGAGTACCGCTGCTGATTTCGGTTTCGGAAAACAGCGTGGGATAACGCTCACGCAGACGAAACATTGCATTGGTCGAGATGATGAACTTCTGTCCAAAGTGCTTTTAACACACATAACGCTTGCGCAGATCGTGTGCCCTCATGTTTTTTTGAACAAACAACCAGCTCTTCGCATACAATTTGACACTTGACAGCTTGTGGCACAGACTAACTAAATACAAGTCGTGGTTCGGTTACACTTTATTCCCAAAAATAATAATCATATGTTTTTTCATAAGTTTTTGTTTGTTATTTGTAAACTAGCGACCCGCCCCGGCTTCGCACAGGTATAAACCGAGTTATTATACATATAAACCTTCCTCTTCAATCACTCTATCTATTAAAAAAAACCGCATCAAAATCCGTTGCGTAGTTTTAAAGATTTAAGCATACATAGGGACAGAGAAAGCGACTTTGTTTTATACTATGTAGTGATAAAGCACTAGAGTATCGTTTTTTACGTAGGAAAGTCAAACTCAAAGCATTTATTTCAATTAAACCATTTACAGGCACTTTTGAATTGTCAAGGAATCGATCAGTCAGAAATATTAAGCTAGTTGCCCATTCCAAAGCCTAGTAGGTACATATGGAGAAGAACTGGCAAGAAACTCCACGGACACTCTTTTAAATAAAAAATTGTTACAAAATATTGGTTACATCGTTCATGTTGAAATTATACATGTAGAAAGACGTGCACGTTAGAAGTGTCCGTAATAAAAAGATAAAACAATTCAAAAATTAAAATAAACAAAAAATAAGCCGTGGCAACTAAGAGATGACCAGTCCCAACTGACGGCGCCCGTTCACGAACATGACGCATGGATTAGCACCATTCAGCTCAACCATTTGGAAGGGAGCTAAATGATCCAACACACGCGCCACCATCAGCGAAACATCTGAGTGAGCATGACATACTCACAGCCGCCAGGGCACATTCAAGTCAATGCAAGACATATTACCCGGTAAATGGTAACTCTTTAGTACATAGTGCTCACACCTGTGCTATGCAATTATATAATACAAAGGAGATTGAGTTTATACAATGCAAAGAGGGTCTTACAATCTTCAGCAGCTCCAACAGTATTTGCAAATGTTAATCAATTAGTTAGTTGTGGTTGTGGAGCAGGACCAGCATTGAGCCAAGCATTTTTATCAGCGATGTAATCCCCCAACTTATAATATGCCTGCCTGCATAGTGTGCGTTTTATACTAGATTTGAATTTGGCTCATTCAGTTGAAGTATGTGGGGAGGAATTTTATTAGATATAACATTTTAAACAGTACCCCATGAAAGATGAGTCTACTTTAGTCTGAAACCTGGTTGCACTAATAGGTCCCTATTTCTTGTACTATAATTATGTCTATCACCTCTTTTACTAAAAAGATGTAAATTTTTTCTTACGTACATGATGTTTTCATAGATATATTGACAAGGTACCGTCATGATGTTAATATCCTTAAACAGTTCCCTTAGAGAATCACGCCTGCGGAGATAATATATGGCTCTGATCGCTCTTTTCTGCAGAATAAAAATAGACTCGATGTTTGCAGCCCGTCCCCACAGTAAAATACCGTAAAACATGATACTATCAAAGTAACTAAAATAGACCAGCCTCGCGGTATCTACATCAGTAAATTGACGGATTTTTCTGACAGCATATGCTGCTGAACTTAGCCGTCCTGCAAGAGATGTTAAATGAGGACACCATTGTAGCCTTGAGTCGAGCGTGATCCCCAAGACAACAGTTTTATCGACGAATTCTAGTTTCTCTTGATTCAATACTATCTCACAATCACTACTTTTGACATTTGGTAATGAAAATTTTATGCACTTCGTTTTTTTTTCCATTTAATACTAAATTATTAAAGTGATAGAGAAGTAAAAATATTCAACTACTTTAAAAGTTACTAACCAAGGACAATAGCACATGACGGTGACGTAATCTGCCGGATACGCCTAACGACGCTGATAATATTCGAAATTGGAGTCGATCTTGATTTACGATTCGAGTTGGTTCGGGAGTAAGGTTTTAAATCGAGTTCGGATCAGAATCGAGTTCGAGTCGAAAACGAAATCAAAATCGAATCGTTTTCGGGAGTAAGGCCCCTGGTCCCGGCCATGGTACGGAGCGAGAGGGTATGGGAGGCCATTACCTCCTTCTGCGAAGCAGGAATGCTCTCGAAGAAGAAGGCGGAACGCGTAAGGGAGAGGCAAATTTCGCGACCTCACGCCCCTAACCGCCGCAGGAGACGCCCTGGCCGTCGGGAATTTCAGGCCAATTCCCGGCCACCGTAAGCGCGGGCTTGCGGTCGAAGAGCAATGGGTAGCTAGCTTGCCGCCCGATAAGGACCAGGCCCTGGACGACGGCGCGTTGTGTTCCACGCGCGCCTCAAAGAGGTGTCAGCAGAACTGACGGGGTCCGCTAGTGCTGATGCCTGCCGGGGTTGTTAGACAAACACGGCACGGTCACAAGTGACTTCACGACTATGTAACTTCATACTAGCGTCATACATTGTCCGAACGGCGCAACAAGAACGGGAATAATCCCTTTCAAAAACTTTTAAAGCGTGTAGTTTCTCCATATTTCCATCCATTTTCCAGATATTTTTGATTAACTCATTTTTTAAATATTATTTGTTCGAACATTTCCAACATTAGTCCTCATCCGTTTATTGTATGTAAGTGTGCCCCTTTCGTAAATAACCGCCTCGCACTACCCCCCAGAACGGCTCGCTGCTGAACGCGCTGAAGATGTGGACGCGCGCGGTGTCGGCGCGCGTGGAGCAGGCGCCGCAGTGCTACATCTGCTACTGCCGCCTGCAGCCGCAGTCGGGGCGCCTGCCGCGCGTGCTGTGCTACCAGTGCAAGAACAAGTTCCACACCGTGTGCCTGGTATAGCATACTTCATTCCTTTGTTTTGCACGATTTTCATCTTGTCTCATGATAACTATACAGAGCGGTGCATCACTATAGAACTAACAAAACACCACTACTAGGATCGGGTTCCATTCCTTGTTGAAACACGTCCGTTGAAACATATTCATAAATCACCTTGTATATATTATCACTAGTGGTTGCAGTGGTCGAAATTCGACCATGATTCATTTAAATTGTAAGTCGTATGGTACATACTAATTCCATGCTGCCATTCTAAGGTAGCCAAAATCTTCTGTCAAATACATGGCAGTATGGGCAATGTTTTTTTTATTTATTTATTTTATCTGCAATGCATAATATATAAAAATATTAGCTTTCTGCACTCCTCCATTTATTAACTTTAACTGTGGCCAATTTCATACTCCTCCGTCCGCGTAATTTTCTTAAAAAGGGGTACAAAGTTTTTGCTTCACGCATTAATATATAGATTTTCTCCTTTCAATCATTCTATTGCCCGTATCCCAATTTATTTGAGTCGGCGCCACGTCTTTTCCGTGGTGTCCAGTAATTTCACCAAAACTTAATTTACAAATTTTCACTTGACAAGTAACGATTGGCAAAAACGTGATTTGTTATTTATTTCATCACTATACAACAACAAATTTGCCAAATAACTCACTTTATTATCGGATAAACTTTTTTTCATAACGTACTACAAACAATTCAGTTTATATTCATGTTATGTCATGAAACAACGTTTGGAATAAAAACGTTTTAAATATTACATTACGCAATTTCCTAAAAATTAAACTCATTAGATAGGCAAAAGGGTTTTATTAATGTATATATCAACAAAAACTATTTTATTTAAAAAATTAATGCCAGAAACGACTTTGTTAACAGAACGAAAAATATTATTTTAGTAGGCTACCCGGAACCGAACTAGTTAGATTTGATTAAATATTTTTACTCGTGAAAAAAGGTTAGGTTAGGTTATAATTGCGACCCCCTACAAAAACAACTAGAATGTATAGAAAAAAAATACTTTAGTAGATTTAAAGAACTTTAGTAAGTACTTGCCTATCAATTATTTGACCCAAATGGAAATTGCAACAATACCACTTTGTGACTGGTTTAGAAAATGTATTTAATATAAACGTGATTTTTCCAAATGAATCTAAATAATAAATGAAAATGTATAAATAATTAAATATCATGCGAAACATTTGTAAAGAGAATCATTTGCTAAACGAAAGTTTGTAAAGCGAGTGTTAATAAAATAAAACATTTTCGGAATAAGTTATTTGTGAAATAAATAGTAGACGAAACGTTGATTGTAAACTAAAAATTTGTCAATGGTGTTTTGGTGAAACATTAGTGATCCCTTTTCCAACTATACTTCATTCAGTACACATTCGTAACAATACGAGCAATTATTATTATAAACCTAATGTTGTCTTACTACAGAGCAACGGCCTCCCTTCCCTCTTTCCATTTTTCCCGGTCTACTGCGATCGCAGGCCAATTCTTGAAGAACTTTGTGCTTAGTATATTTTTTTGTAATACATATTAGTATCAAACGACCGAATGCGTGGAATTGGGTTCACTAATGTTTCACCAAAACACCATTGACAAAATTTTTTGTTTACAACCAACGTTTCGTATACTATTTGTTTTACAAACAACTTATTCCGCAAATGTTTGATTTTATAATCACTCGTTTTACAAACATTTATTTAACAAATGCTTCTCATTACAAATGTTTCGCATGATATTTAATCATTTATACATTTTTCATTTAATATTTAGATTGTTTTGGAAAAATCACGTTTATAATAAATATCAATTTAAGTATGTTTTTTTTTTTTAAACCAATCACAAAGTGATCATGGTTACAATTTCCATTTGGAATTTACAGACAAGTACTGAAGTTCTTTAAACCTAATAAAGTTTTTTTTTCTATATAAATATTCTAGTCGTTTTTGGCACTCGCCGGCCGCTCCCGCAGCACCGCTCGCTTCGCTCGCTCGGCTTGTGCGTAGGGGTCACAGTTCTAACCTAACCCAACCTTACCTTTTTTTTATTGAACATATTATTTAGTGAACTGGCTACGCTAACTGCACAAGTAAAAAAATTATGGAATTTGAAAATCTATGGACGAAAAAAGAATTTGATACTTTGTTTGTCTTTTGTTTTTGATAGATTATTTTGTTTAAATACTGATTCTTTCTTGGTAAGGAACAGTCACTTTAGCACGATGCAATGTGGATTTGATACAGTTTTGTCATCGTATAGGGGTAGAGCATAGGTACGACATAATCTATTATGCAAAACTCAAAAGGCAAAATATCAAAATCATTAGATCTACTTACACGTCAACATTGTCGTTTTTGACTAAGTACGACATCGTGCTGTTGCTTCACATCTTGGAATTTACATAATATCATATTACACATATAATAACTCCCGGACTCTACATTAAATAGGTTTAACCATTTTTCTACTTTATTTTCTGAAAATAACTTACAGCGTAAGCAATCTGACAGTTCAAGTACCGCGAAAGTGACTGATGTAAAAGTGTACCATAATATAAAACTTTTTGGGGTTGCCCATTTATTTACATTGCAGAGTTAGCGTGGTCAGACTCTAACAAGGATTACGTACATAAACATTATACGTCAGAAAATAACTTTATGATGTGCTAAACTGTATGTTTTATTTACACTTTTATTTCGCAGCGCAAGTGGTTCGCAACCAGCAACAAGTCCAACTGCCCGCTGTGCCGGTCTGCGTTCTGATGCAGCCCGTCTGACGTGCACCACACTCATATTATTAACCCATCTCGTCAAAAAACTCATTGTCTCTCTGGATATATGAATGGATACCCTGGCTTTGTTATGCTGGGACTTTAATGAATTAGAGTAATACATAACTTTATACAATGTTAAAATTTGGAGCTGATTGGCTGACCTTTAAATAGTTTAATTGAATGTTGTCATACTAAATTACCTCACAAAAAAATGTACAGATATACTTAATCATTTATGAATTTTATGATATACTTAATCATTTATGATCAGGATTTCATATTGTAGGTATTTATTTTCAGTATCAATTTTTCAAATTACAATACCTGATAGAAGTTTATCGAAAATTAGAAGAAAATAATCACTAGATTATTTTATACCATGTAGTGTATACAGCGTGGCGCTTTAATGGCGACATTAATTTAATACACATATACGGATTAGCGTTTTCTTTTTATGGAGATATTTTATTTTCATTAAATGTTATTATTTATTGATTTATTTTCAATTTTGTAAAATAGCATCTTGATGCAATCACTACTTAACAACTATAGCGCAGAGGTCATTTACCGGGATCACGGATCATAACATCGCATCAATGAAAATAAAACGAATAACATGCAAAGAGAAGGCGAATTGAAGGAAAGAGAGACCTCTACGTCAGCGAGCGTTTGAAAATTTTAATTTTTCAATTAACGAATATTTTTTTCTTATTACATTTTTATGATTGCTGGCCACTAGCCCTACCCGTGTGTTAAATTAATGTCGCCATTGTAGCGGCACGTTGTATAAGAAATTAAAAGAGTTAAACTTGCAAAATAGAAAGGTTTGGTATGTTTACCTCGAATAGCTTTACATCATAAACTGAACGTTGTTGCATTCAATTTCTTTCCTGTTGGTGTGTTTGTAAGTCTGTTTGAAGTGAACCCTCCGAATCTATACAAGGTGTTCCTTTTGATATCCCATAACTCTAGGGTATTAATGAGACCGTGTCAAAGAAACAACTGGCATATAATTTGTTGCCAGTTGGTTCTTTGACATGGCCTCATTATTACCTTAGTTATGGGATATCAAAAGGAACACTGTATATTTTGCGTCACAACTCGCAAGGCGCTAGCAAAGCTGTGGGCAAATATCCGTAACTTGTTGTTAGAGTGTGCTTGTGAATATTGGAATTTCATGAAATTGTTGATTCTAACTGTAAATAAACGAGAATTTATCATGATATGTACGGATTTTATTCGAGAAATCGAGTCTTCGATTTATGAACTTTGAAAACAGAATACGTGTTCTATTAGTTCTATCGTATTCTTATACTTCTTTAGACGACAGCAATCTCCACTACTGCTGAAGCACAGTGCAATGAAGTACCTAAGCAATATTTTATCTCAGCAGTGTCCTTAAAATAATTACCTAATTGCCGCTCAGTAGATAAACACACACTAGGGCTGGCGACTGACCGTGTCTCTTGGGGTAACGTATTTGATCATGCTCTATTAAATTGTGATGTACATAATCTTTTCATTATTAATACATTACTGTCGCGACCTGCAACAGAGGCATTGATGGACGATCGTGAAAATGTGGGCTGAAGCGTATGCGTAACCCCAGCAAAATGTTGCGTCTTAGAGAAAAGAGAGTATTACAGATAATTAGTTCATAGTTAGTTGCAATTTGTTCAAGTATAGCAAAATTTGATCGTTGTATTTTCGAAGTTATTCGAGAAGAACTGATTTTGCTGGAGTAACGTTACCCCAGCAAAATGTTTTTCAAAAAAGGCATTTAGCCTGGAACCAAGTACATGAAAAGATAGCTTTTGATGAGTTGTAAATGTATACCAATAGCAAAATTTGATCGTCTTGTTTGAGATGAACAAGATTTTGCTGGGGTAACGTTTTTCCGTGACATCTCTAAACGGCTATTTGACACTTCCCGTGACCCAAGGGCTGGTTTTTACCTTGGCCAGAGGCTAAGCATTGCCATACAACGTGGCAATGCGGCCAGAGTCTCTTGGGTACATTACCAGTCGACAGCGATGCGGATGAATTTTTCGACGCTATATTTTAATTTGTAAATAGTTCTAGTTAAGTTAGTATATAATATCTATTTTTATTTTGTAAATAATTAATAATTAATTAAATTGCTAAATTGATGTAAGTAACGTTTTGGGATTTTCAAAATCTCAAAAACTGTTCGTCGCAGAAGTTTGAATTTTGAACAAATTAAGGCCTATAACTGGTGTTACAGGCCTTAATTTGTTCAAATTTGTACATAACATTAGTATTTCGATTCATCAACAAATATCGATGTAATTAAATTGTTTTTAAGAATCAGAAAAAATCGATTTCCTCGTAAACTGGTACATTTACAAACAAATAAAAGGCAGTTGCATATACCTATCATATACCCTTTTAAGGTGTATAAATCTGGATTAAAAAGCTTTACGCGATATGAAGATATAAAGAGATTTCATCAAATTTCAAGCGGTGTTTCTTTGGCGATCGAATACACAGCTCCCTTTGAATACAAAACGATGGACTATAGAAAACAAATTTGTTCATTTTATTATAAAACATCCCTGAAAGTTTCAGCTTTAAATCTTGGATGTAATAAAAGTTATTCAAAAAACAAGAAAGTGTCAGCAATTCATAAACCGACTTAATTACGGAGGCTACGAAAAAGCATTATATTATTAAATTTACAACTCGTCGAAAGCTATCTTTTCATGTACTTGGTTCCTGGCTAAATGCCTTTTTTGAAAAACATTTTGCTGGGGTAACGTTACTCCAGCAAAATCAGTTTTTCTCGAATAATTTCGAAAATACAACTTGAACAAATCGCAACTAACTATGAACTAATTATCTGTAATACTCTCATTTCTCTAAGCCGCAACATTTTGCTGGGGTTACGCATACGGCCGAGGCAAAGCGAGACGCATACGTGAGTCCAATGCCTGGTTGCGGCCAAGGCTTGTATAGTACTTTTCTCAAATAATGTGCGGAAATTCAAACTAAGTAAATCACTTACAAACTGTCGGACGTATGTTGCGCGCTTCAACAGCTTAGGGGCCATCCATAAACTACGTCACACGTTAAGGGGGAGGGAGGGGGTCGACGAAGTGTGACATTGTTTGACAAGGGGGTGGGAGGAGTCCTAAATTTCGTGACGTCACATTTCAAAATCTATTATATCTAAGTGTTAAAACACGAACTTTAAACTTTTAAATAATTCAAAGGACCATGGACCCAAGATTATTAAGTTTGTATCTTTAATTAATATAATTCTATTAATATTTTTTGTTTTGTTAATTTCTTTAATTAACATAGTTAATCGTTTTTTGTTTTGTTAATTTCTTTAATTAATATAATTTATCGTTTTTTGTTTTGTTAATTGTTTGATTTGATGTTAATTTTATAAAAAAATAATTTAAATGGAAATGAAACTGATTTCGGAACCGCTGTTTTCATTCAACAATTTCTAAATGTAAATTTGCAAAACATGTGACGTCACACAAGGGAGGGGGAGTCTCACAAATGTGAACAGCTGTGACAAGGACGGGGGAGGGGCAAAAAATCATGAAATTCGTGTGACGTAATTTATGGATGACCCCTTAAACCGAAAAAATCTTCTGGGCCGGACGGCAGTCCACCTTACATCTTTAAGGATTGTCGTTCGGTGCTAGCCAAACCGTTGTAATACATTTATAATAAATGTTTGAATGGAGCTATTTTTCCGGAGGAGTGGAAGATTACCCGTGTCGTTCCGATACCAAAGGTTGGGTCGGGGATGACGGTGGATGGTTACAGGCCTGTCGCAGTACTGTCGACTCCGGCGAAGGTTTTCGAAGCGGCTATTCTTAAGAGCATGTTTCAACAGGTCAGTGGCCAGTTTTCAGACGTTTTTGGACCGGCAAGAAGCACTACTAGCAATCTCCTCAGCTACATGGCTAATCTTGTGCCAACTGTGGACAGTGGAGGCAAACTGATGCCGCTTACTTTGATTTTAAAAAAGCATTTGATCTGATAAATTATGATATTTTGCTCAAAAAGTTAACGGCTGTTTGTTTCACTCCACACCTGTTAAGGTTTTTTGCAAGTTACTTGAGCGGTTGGCAACAGTACGTTGATTAGGTATGCAGGGCAAAAGTCTAAGCCATATTTTACCAGGTCTGGGGCTAGTCAGAGCAGTAAGTAACCTTGGGCCTTTGCAGTTCATTCTTATGGTTAATGACTTGCCAGAAGTTGTTAAAGACGCCAAATGTTTATTGTTTGCTGATGACCTCAAGCTGTCGCTGGAGATAAGTAAATTAGAGGCCTGTGATAAGCTTCAAAGAGACATAGACAGAGTGGTGACCTGGAGCACCCTGGAGCAAGAATAATCTCTTGCAGTTCAACACTTCAAAGTGCGTAGCAATCACTTTCTCTCGCTCGCGTACTCCTTTACTACATACTTACAATATAGATGGGTTGCCAATGGCTAGGGCTGCAGAAGTTAGGGACTTAGGGGTTAAATTCAACACTGGGCTAACGTTTCGAGATCATGTCACAAGCTACTGCAGAAAAGCCTACCGTAATTTAAGTTTCATGCTCCGTATTATGGTGCGTGGTTTCAATAACATTAAAGCGGTTTTCGCTATATATAATGCATTAGTTAGAAGTCATTTAGAATGTAACGCATTCATTTGAGTTCCACATGAATCTAAATATAGGCTCATGCTGGAGAGAGTACAGACCAAGTTTGTGAGGTACTTGTACTTGCGCTTGTATTGTGTAGGTATACCCATTTTATCCACTTATGTAGGTACCTAACTTTATTTATTTTGGGTATGGTTGGATGTAGCGAACTGAGTGTCAGGAGGGATCTCGCACTCATCTCGTACATATTCAAAGTACTTAGTAGAAAGGTACATAATAGGTAGGACATAGGTTTGTGTTCCGGATCGGTACGTGTGGCGACGACATCAGCCCCGGCTGCTGGCGGAGCCGCGCGCTCGGACCGATCTTTTAAGTGAGGCGCTACCATAGAAATATAACTTATATCTATGGGCGCTACTGACGCGTGCACTCCGCACTCTCAACCTCATAGCTGATGACTTGGACCTATTCTGTTGTGCTCTGAGTGAGTTCACAAAGAATGCATTATTTGTAATAAGTTACAAAATTTAGTTAGAAGTTAATAATAGGTAAGTTAGGATAAGATTCAGATAAGTACGATAGGTTACCCTGTAATGATAGAAGTAAGTTGGAAATAATTCATTTAAAAAATTGTAAATTCCAGAATCACTAACAGCGATAATTTTTCACGCGCCAGTATGTTAATTTTTGACGTGATAACGTCTTATAAATCGATGAACGCCGGCTGCACGCACGGAAAAGCACGAGCACGAGCGTGCAAGCGAGAGCGCGGAAAAAGGGATAAAGAGGCACGATCGGCCTAAGCGTTCGGCCGGCTTATAACGTTATCACGTAAAATTATTGTCCGTAAACCGACTTTACAGACAACCAATTTTTTTTCATTACTAACAGCTTTATTTGCAAGCCAAATGGAAATTTAAATAATTAAATTAATTATATATTTAAATAATTAAATTTCTGGCTCCTGAAATAGAGGTAGGTACTCTAACTTAGCTCTGGAGCCAGGGTCTCAAATTTTTCTGTAATCTTTGTATGGTAATAAAGAATTTATTTATTTTCTCCCACGTTACTGTAGCGCGTCAGGAATGTTCGCGGAAGCATGTACTGACGGTTTCAGTACCATTTTACGTAATTTTACCTGCTTCTATGATGCGCAGAGTGCGTGGGAGCGGCAATGACATTCTGAAGGTCGTTAGTAATAAGCCATGCTGCACCATTATGGCGCATTGGGTACGTGTACATGTACATATACCCGGTGCGTCTGGTGAGTGCAGCAGATATATGAATTAAATGTTGTTTTTCGTTTGTTACTAACATAGCTTATAAGTAGTGTGTATTACAACATCATATGGATCAAGGTCTGAAATAAAGTATTTTTTTTTTTTAATAATATTTTGATAAGTTACTTCCTTGGTTACCATGTGTCGAAGTAAAATCTTCGTTCCATTTTTAAATAACACGACAGATATAAGTTTTCATACTAACATTGCCGGCCACCTACTCGTATAAATACATCAGAAAGCCAATTCTCGTACTTATAAAACGTTCACATTCAAGTCGCCATCTGTCAAACTTATCAAAAATAAGAAAGAAATAAATAAAAATATTTTATTTGGGACATGCACAGGAAATACAAACAGTAATAAAAAATAAGAAAGGAGCTTTTTTTTTCAGTAGGTACAGCATTTTCGATTTATCTAGAAGTTAGTCAAAAAAGTCGCCCGCAAGGGGGCGTGGTGAGCGGGGTCAGAGCTTCGGACTTCGCCCGCGGAGGCCATACATTGGCCCATAAAAATGGACCCCTCGATTATGTTCGCCTTGGATGGCTTAACAGAAAAGACCACATTTTGTGAAGCAAAATGTGTCACAAAACGTCACGTCTATGTAATTTGTTGCTCTGAATATTTCTGTAGGCGCGCCGCGACGCTAACTACTGTAGCGCCGCTTTCACAACATCTCAGCGGTCTGTCCCCGCCAGGTGAGTCCCCCAGTTGCCTGGGGGAGGCCCAGCACGACCAGCGACGGGGATGCCGACTCGACGCCCTACAGGACAATATGTAGTCTCCCTCGTCTCGCTTACAGATCGAGCCGTTTACGGATTGAGGGGTAGGCAGTCGCGTATGTATGAGCGGTTAGTGTTGTAGTGTAACACCGCTCAGTGTAGACGCGCATAGCGACCCGCATCGCGCCCACGCGTATTGTGTATAAATGCTTTTGTAGTGATGGATGTTTGTATTTAGTTATGTGACGTGCCTATATTAACCTAGCACACGCCACACAAGACTGATTGTCTTATTATTTCGAGTAAGATGCGTGTTACCTGGGTGCTGCTTACTCGAGGCGTCAATCAATGCAGTGTATCATAAACACACGTGCTTTTTATATTACCGCACTAGTACGGTAATGTGCACCACAGATAACTATTCACTAGTCGAAGTAATACATAGCAGTATGGAATTAGTAAGTACTATTTATTTATTTATTATAGAACACCTACAGCATATACAGGGTGGCAGGGACGCGAAAACTGTTACCATGGATTCAGTATACGAGTCTGAACCCTCTGCGTTGAAATTTTTCATCTTTTTAGGGTTCCGGTGCCAAATGGCAAAAAACGGAACCCTTATAGATTCGTCATGTCTGTCTGTCTGTCTGTCTGTCTGTCTGTCTGTCTGTCTATCTGTCTGTCTGTCTGTCTGTCTGTCTGTCTGTCCGTCCGTATGTCACAGCCACTTTTTTCCGAAACTATAAGAGCTACGCTGTTGAAACTTGGTAAGTAGATGTATTCTGTAAACCGCATTAAGATTTTTACATAAAAATAGAAAAAAAACAAATAATTTTGGAGTTCCCCATACTTAGAACTGAAACTCAAAAAAATTTTTTTCATCAATCCCATACGTGTGGGGTATCTATGGATAGGTCTTCAAAAATGATATTGAGGTTTCTAACATCATTTT
Source organism: Agrochola lychnidis (assembly GCA_963680765.1). Lineage (NCBI taxonomy): Eukaryota > Metazoa > Arthropoda > Insecta > Lepidoptera > Noctuidae > Agrochola > Agrochola lychnidis. The sequence goes on from OY796856.1 coordinate 27,058,281, forward strand.
TTTCTAAACTGAATAGTTTGCGTGAGAGATACTTCCAAAGTGGTAAAATGTTTGTCCCCCCCCCCTGTAACTTCTAAAATAAGAGAATGATAAAACTAAAAAAAATATATGATGTACATTACCATGTAAACTTCCACCGAAAATTGGTTTGAACGAGATCTAACAAGTAGTTTTTTTTTAATACGTCATAAATCGTAAACCGCAATTTACCTTTCATTCAATGTTACTTGCTGCTACGGAACCCTTCATGGGCGAGTACGACTCGCGCTTGGCCGGTTTTTTTTTAAATCAGTTGTTCCATACATTTTATTTTATTTTACATAGCATTTTTTCTATGAAACAGTTTTTTTAGGGTTCCGTTGCCAAATGGCAAAAAACGGAACCCTTATAGATTCGTCATGTCTGTCTGTCTGTCTGTCTGTCTGTCTATCTGTCTGTCTGTCTGTCTGTCTGTCTGTCTGTCTGTCCGTCCGTATGTCACAGACACTTTTTTCCGAAACTATAAGAGCTACGCTGTTGAAACTTGGTAAGTAGATGTATTCTGTGAACCGCATTAAGATTTTCACATAAAAATAGAAAAAAAAACAAATAATTTTGGAGTTCCCCATACTTAGAACTGAAACTCAAAAAAAATTTTTACATCAATCCCATACGTGTGGGGTATCTATGGATAGGTCTTCAAAAATGATATTGAGGTTTCTAATGTCATTTTTTTCTAAACTGAATAGTTTGCGCGAGAGACACTTCCAAAGTGGTAAAATGTGTGTCCCCCCCCCCTGTAACTTCTAAAATAAGAGAATGATAAAACTAAAAAAAATATATGATGTACATTACCATGTAAACTTCCACCGAAAATTGGTTTGAACGAGATCGAACAACTAGTTTTTTTTTAATACGTCATAAATCGTAAACCGCAATTTACCTTTCATTCAATGTTACTTGCTGCTACGGAACCCTTTATGGGCGAGTACGACTCGCACTTGGCCGGTTTTTTTTAATTACCGACGGCAAATTTCAACGCAGTGGGGTTCAGAATCATGTATTGAATCTAAGTCAAATATTTTTTTTCAATTAGGCACATAAAAGGCACTTTTGAACATTAAAATTTACAAAAAATAGAATTGATTCTAGTCGCCCCTTCCAAAAGGTAGTTTTTTTTTATGGAGAAGAATGGGCAAGAAACTCCACTGTTACTCTTAAAATGTTTTACAATATTTTGTATACATTAATCATATAATTACATGTGAAGACGATGCACCTGGAATAATATTACTATACCACAATAGGTAAAAGTAATTAAAAATGAATTAATGACAGAATAAATAATTATGTAATGGATACATGGTGTCCAGCCCGTCCCATCTTTGATGTCCTCCCTCCGGTAAACGCCCTAAGCCGAGGTTCGTACCCCACAGGGGGTGCCCTTAGCGAGCGTTCACCTAGTTTATAAATTTAGTTTGTATGCCCCAGGCTGGAGGCTGAGTTTAGCAGCTTAAGGCACCCACAGGATTGACCGGTTAAATAGTCATGACCTCAGAGGTCAGCAATTTATTAAGTTAAGATTATGTCTGGACTTTAAAAGAGACTGCGACCTCTGAGTTTGTTTCGGCCTTTCTTCTCAGAGTAGTCAGATAGGAAACGCCGAACTCATCTAGCTTATTTTTATTTTTTATATGACGTGATTCCGATATCCTATTTACAGAATAAACAATTTCATTTCATTTCATTTCAATGAGATGCCCTACAGAAAAAAAAATATACATGGTGTTCACATATTTACAAGCATTGTAAATGAGGTACTTATACGATATTCCTAAAAAGTCAGTGTGTGAGTTCAAGTAATCACAGAATGTAAAATAAATGTTATAGTAATTAATTATACAATTAAATTAGCAACCAGTTTGATTTTGTCTAGACTCTAAATTGTATTGTCCCATGGAGCTAGACCAGCATATTTCCAAGCATTCTTATCTTGTAATAACCTTGTTTACAAAGAGAACTTTTAATGAGTTTTAAATTTTCTTTCAGTTAATTGTAATATATCACAAGGTATTTTGTTGTAACATTTAACACAGTACCCCATAAAAGATGTACCTATGTACTTTAGATAATCTGAAAAATGGTTGCTCTGTTTTATCTTTACTTCTAGTATTAAAATAATGTCTATCACTTGTTTTATTAAAAAGATGTAGATTTTTTCTTACATACATAATATTTTCATCATAGATGAATTGGCAAGGTACCGTCATAATATGTATTAATCCTTTTAAATAGTTAAAGTTTAGTTTTAAAGACTATTTCAGACACTAATCTACATAGACCTCTTATGGCCAGACAAAGATTTTGTGTAGACTTCAAAAGAGACTGACCCCTAAGTTTGTTTCGCCATTTCTTCTCAGGGGTAGTCGGATGTGAAAAGTCGACTTCATAGCTTCTTTTTTTTTTAAGTGAAAACTTCTTTAGGCGCATTGGGCATTTTTGAGATGGGACTAAACAATTGATTTCGCGACACTGTTACGACACCAGCTTTTGACCATTCTATTTTCTTCGTAAATTATCGAACTTGTTTACCAGTTTACCGCCCTTACGGTCAGGTGGGTACATCTAATTGCTTTTGACCATTAAAAAGACATCAACGCGCGATACATTATTTCCTGCACAATAAATTGTTCAAGTTTTCAAGTCTGTCGGCACTCCCGGAGTGCCACTGTTTTTATATTTATACGACGTTTTAGGCGATATCCTATTTCCAAAATAAACAATATATCTCACGTTTCTGACGGGGGTCCCCCAGACCGCACAAGTTGTTTTTCTAATTTTTTCTTTAATCAACATAAAGGAGATGTCCGCTTTTTGTAGGGACGTTGGTTTTTTATTCCGAGAAAAATCTAACCAGCATCGAACTACATCTAAATAAAAACGACAAAATATGGAACTAGGAACCACTGAAATAATATTTTTAGACCCCTCCATTTAAGAGAAAAATTATAAACTATTTAATGTTACTACATATATTTTATTTGTTGATGGCAACTATGACAAATATGATATAAATTTTACACATGGTACTGTCATTACTGTCAATCAATTGACAGTGATGACAGTAACATGTGTCAATTTTGACAAGTTAACTATTTGAATATGTCAATATGACATAAATTGACACAGTACTGTCATTACTGTCAATGCATTGACAGTAAAATGTGTCAATTTTGACAAGTTTACTATTTTATGGGGTGTGTTCACTATATTATCCCAGATAATTAGAAAGGTTTGTTCGTTTTAGGAGTAAATTCTTACTAAAATAAAAAACGATTTTTCTCAAAATTGGAGGTCTTTAAAAATGTATGATATGGTTAGAACCACTAGTTTTTGGAATGTCTATCCAAATATATTTAACTTATCCTGGTTAGAATTATTGAATAATAAAAAACCATTTTAGGACATGTCCTTTACTGTCAGAGGTCGGGCACGCCACAATCGCGGCGATAAGACCCGTCTTTGAGGAGTGACTGGAGAGACGCCACGGCGTTCTCACCTTCCGCCTGACGCAGGTCCTCACCGGACACGGCTGCTTCGGGAGGTTCCTGTTCAGGATAAGGCGGGAGGAAACACCCGGGTGTCACCATTGTGTGGATCGGCCTGAGGACACGGTGGAGCATACGGTGGAGGTCTGCCCGGCTTGGGCGGAGCAACGCCGTGTTCTCGAAGAGGCGATCGGCGGCGGTGATCTCTCGCGTCCGGCCCTGGTTCAGGCCATGGTACGGAGCGAGAGGAAATGGCAGGCCGTCACCTCCTTCTGCGAAGCAGTAATGCTCGCGAAGGAGGAGGCGGAACGCGTGAGGGAGAGGCAAATTTCGCGCCCTCACGCCCCTAACCGCCGCAGGAGGAGACGCCCGGGGCGGGAATCGCGAGCCGATTTCCGGCCACCGTAGGCGCGGGCTTGCGGACGGTGAGCAATGGGTAGCTCGCCGTCCGATAAGGACCAAGCTCGGGTCGACGGCGCGTTGTGTTCCACGCGCGCCTCAAAGAGATGTCAGCAGAATTGACGGGGTCCGCTAGGGCCAATGCCTGCCGGGGGTTCGAAGAAAACCGATCGGGAAATCGTGGCCCCCGGCAATAGGGCAACCGAAGGAACACGGGTGGGTTTTAGTCAGTAAGAGTCTGACACGCCCTCCCGCTCCGCCCAGAGCGGGAGAAGTTATTTGATAATTTCCAACCCAAAAAAAAAAAAAAAGAGGTACCTAATAATAACTTTGAAAGAACTGTAGCAGTGATCTTGAGATTCTAACGAATGAAGGCTTTAGCAATAAAACTCGCAACTACCTTTGAAGAAAATTTATTCAATGTTAATTGTTAAAGTACCCGTCACGAGAAGCTATAATTTTTGTAAATAAAGAACTTCTACCAAGTTACGTAGCGACAATTTAATCAACAACGAATAATCCCAAATTCAATGAAGTCAAAGTAACGTAAGTACGTGTTATACGAAACTAATGAGCAATTTCACTTGATCGGGTTATATTTTAGCGATATAAAGCGCTGTCGTCTAAGGTTTTGTGGTACTGGAACGCATCTGATTCATGGAACGTAAACATTTGAGCCACGATTTTGAAGTAAGTTCACGCTGACGTTGTCTCTGCTGTCTTTCGAGTTTCGAATGCGTCTGTTTGTTTGTGGTGTTTTCGCGGATTAGGTTATATTGTTTGTTTGTAATTAGATGTGTATGTTAATATAATTATATACCTGTAAAAATAGTACAAAACTGTTTTTATTTTATTTTAAGTACCCAAAGATTGCAAACCCCTGAATGTGCGTTTACAAAATTTATAGCTTCTCGTGACGGGGACTTTAGTACCTATAGTATTTCTTACAATACTTGAAGTAAAATACTTTTACGTAACACTACAAACTACAATTTTGTCTCACGTGGTACGAAGTTCACGGGGTCATCCCCTGTAGACTTACTAGAGACAAAATTTAGATTTTTTTAGATTTTTCGGCTGTTCTTTTGGGTTTTTCCTCATTTTCATTCCACCATCCCAGTATTTATTTATTATGGGACAATAAACAGCTACAATATAAAATGTTTACAAATAATAATATAGGCTCATAAGTAGTATTAACAATATTGCAGCCCACTACATTATCCGCATGTTAACAAAATTAAGATAAGGTAAAAAAGTGCCACTAGATTAGCATTACTCAGATATATAAAATAATTGATTATTAAAATACAATACAATTCATTAATTATTAAAAAAAAAATTAAATAAAAATAAATAAATTTTGGATACAATTTTAAAAATAACTATTGGGTTAATTCCTTATTGTTACAAATAAGAATTGAGATTACTGAAAAAAATTAAAAATAAAGGAATCGACCGTACAATACAATTCATTAATAAAAATAATAAAACGGTTAAATAAATTAAATTTAGAATACTTAATACTCACACCATTTCATATCATTAGATAAAATTTTAAAAACATTGGACTTAAATTTCGATTTGGAACATACAAAAATATCAATATCAATGAAGTTACGATTATAAGATTCCACTATACGACGAACAGGGCAACGCAATCCTGAATTAGTCCGACAGGTATTTACAGCGAACAATGTACCTGCACGGACACTACGCTTATTTACAGTGCGGGGCACCACATAGCATAACTTACTGGTGAGATCAATGGAATCGAAGTGATTATGAACAATACCGTGTAGTATGTTGGCTTCTAGAAACTTACGTCTAGACTCTAATGTTAACATATTATATTTACTTAGTAATTGTGAATACGACAAACACCTTTTATAGCACCTATAGTACATGGCGCGAAGAAATTTACGCTGAACCTTCTCGATCATATCCATATATTTCTTATAAAACGGGTTCCAGATTGGGACCGCATATTCGAGCTGTGAACGTACAAGCGTCTTGTATAAGTAAAGATAGGTGGAGGGCCGTTTAAACTCAGTAGATGATCTCATGACAAAACCATACATCTTAAATGAATTATTAACAATTCTTTCTACGTGTTGATTAAGCGATAACTTATTGTCCAGTAGAACACCAAGATCTCTTACAATAGAGGTGTTACCTAGCAAGGCATCATTTAGCTTATATTTAAAATTTATGGTAAATCTGTTTTTTGTGAAATTTATATAGTGGCATTTGGAGACGCTTAATTAAGTGTAGTTTGTTGTCAAGACAGTATGCTGAGAGTCTATCTAAGTCTTCTTGAAACCTTAAACAGTCTTCTATAGTAGAAATAGTTTTAAAGGCTTTCAAATCATCAGCATATATGTATAAGAAATTTAGTACCTAAGAAGCATCTCCCAATGTCATTTATATATATATTAAATAGGAGTGGTCCCAGGATTGAGCCCTGTGGAACACCAGAAGTTATAGACACTGTATCAGACTGATGGCCACTCACAACAACCTTCTGTGTTCTATTTTTTATGTAGGATGAAAACCAACGGAGCAAATTACCCCGTATGCCATTGAATGCAATTTTATTAAGTAAGATTTCGTGATCGACCTTGTCAAAGGCCTTTTTGAAATCTGTGTAAACAGCGTACACTTGCAAACGTTTATCCATGTTTTCAAAAAGATAGTTGGTGAAGATTAATAAATTGGAAACAGTAGATCGGTGTTTAACAAAACCATGTTGTTCAGGAATTAATACGTTATGCAGGATTGGGTAGATTTCGTTATGTACGAGTCTTTCAAATAGCTTTGACAAAGTCGACAGAATTGAAATTGGTCGATACTGCTCAATATCATGCTTCGAGCCTCCCTTGTGTACAGGCGTTATATTGGCCCGTTTCCATATTTCAGGAAACACCCCTTCACACAGGCATTTATTGTAAATTATATGAAGCGGCCTATAGATGCTATTAGCAGTAGCCTTAAAAAACAGAGCTGGGTATCCATCAGGGCCAGCTCCTTTAAACGGGTCGAGGTTTTTTAACTCTCGAAGCAATTTAGATTCCTCGATACACAAGTTGTCAATTAAGATGTTAGCGTCACAGTGAGTTAGCGGGGTCCACGTCGACAGCGTGGGCGATGCGGGTTCGAATACTGATAGAAAGTAATCGGAGAACATATTGCAAACCAAGTCAGGAGCACTTGACTTAAGGTTTTGGTATTGCATCGTAGATGGGATGCCTGATTTATCTTTCCGATTTGAAATGTAAGTCCAAAAGCATTTAACATTGGAGGTTAGATTATCCTCAACGGATTTAATGTAGGTAGAATAGCAATTATTACAGGCTTCTTTAAAAGTTGTTCTGTATTCGGAAAACATATTGTAGTCTTTAATATTTTTAAATTTCTTCCACTTTATCCAAAGGCGCTGTTTCTTTTTAAAAATTTTAATCAAGTGAGGAGAAAACCAAACAGGAAAGTCAAGCGCTCGAGACTTCACTAGAGGAACGTTCGGTGAAACAATGTCGCTCAACACATCATAAAATATTTTCACTGCTTCCTCGGAAGAAAGATGATCCAACAGGACCGACCATTTGACTTCATTTATTTGTTCATTGATAACATTATAATTGGCCCTACGGAAATCGTATTTTTTCATGGGTTTTCTTTTTATAGTTTGCATTGAAATACCTATGGAAACTTTTGCAACAAACGGAGGGTGGTGTGGGTCTATAGGTAGTAAGGGATCTATTGGAGGGGTCAAAGTGCTAATTGTGTTCGAAATGAACAAGTCGAGAATTTTACCATTTCCATAGGATATGCTGTTGTATTGGTAGGCATCCAGGGCCGACATTAGCTGTAGTAGTTCTGAACATATAGGGGAAGGTCCTGTGCAAGTCATGCCAGTGGTTTGTTGCTGACCGGTCATGGCAACCTGCCACGTAATATCCGGAAGATTATAATCTCCAACAATGAATGTACTCATCACGCCAGGTTCATTTAATAAGTCCTGCAGTGTGTCGAAGTGAGAGCTATAAATACCAGCGGTCGCCCAAGGTGGTATGTAAACTGCGCTAATAACATGCATTTTTGAACTATTATTTTTACTTGGAAATCCAACCATAAGATGCTCAATGCAGGTGGTGAAGTCATTATGCGAGCGATTAGATACATTAAACAAACACGACCGAAGTTCCCGCAACACAGCGATGAGGACCCCACCACCATCCCGTTTTTTTGTTGTGTTACGATCTCGGTCGCATCTGTAAACAACATATCGAGGATCCACTGGCTCAACGCTGGCAATATCGGGCACAAGCCATGTTTCAGTTAGAAAGCCATGTTTCAGTTAGAATTATAATGTCATATGAAAACGATAAAATGTTTACAAACAAGGTGTGCAGTTTAGTTCTTACACCTCTACAGTTTTGGTAGTATATCGACATTTGGTCGCTGCTATTCATAATCACAGTGCTTTACTATGAATTCATATAAATCAATAAATGTTGTGCACGCAAGTAATAGCCAAACTATACCAGGAAAGCCCGGCAACATAAGCCCACATGAGATAGGATCGAGAATGGCCAATATCACAGTTAGATAAAAACAACAATCGGCAATGTCGTACTCACAAAAGACAGTCAGTATTCTCAGTTCGCATAGATATTGTGTTGAAATAAGATACAACATAAAAATTAACATTGAGTCCCAATAAATGACAGTAATTAAAATTGAGTATAAATAATTGTAAAATGGAGAGAATATTAAAACAATAAGAATTTCTAGAAGTCCAAAAAATAAAATTTGTGATAATAGGAAAATTAAAATTAACAATACATGCAACATAGAAAAAATAATATTACTTAGGTGAAAAACATCGAAAATAAACAGTGGTTGTGCAGAGGATTCTTGTAAAGTAGAAACAGTTATTCAGCTGGTTTTGTTTTCGTTTTAATTTTATTGAGAGTTTTTAGTAAGAGTAATTTTAGTAAGAGTATTGAGACGAATAAAACAAAAAAAAAAAACAGGGCAATTGATTTTTATATACTTATCATCTGCTTACTGTGAAAACATGATAAATGCACTTTTTTACGAAATTGAGTTAAAAATGCAAAGATTTGATTTTTTGTATATTTGTTTGTTATGAATAAACTCAATAACTACTGGTCCGATTTTACCAGTAGAATACTATGTTATCAATGAGTAACATAGGCTTTAATTTATAAAGAAATCACGCGGGCGAAGCCGCTGGCGGAAGTTATAATAAATAATTTTATGGCTTAAATCCGTTTCGGTTTATCCAGTAAATAATTTAAATAGTAAAATGGTAAGAATTATTCTGAGAAAAGGTCATGAACGCATTTACTTATTCCATTTTACCAGTTAAATATTCTACTTGGTTTGCTAATTTCTCTACAGCAAAAACGAAATAAATGTCATTTATGATTTTTAACCAGTAAAAAAGAGAGCGATCGATCACAGTTGTTACCTTGTGCTATTCCCATGGTGCTCGAAAAACTACGAAATTCTGGCACAATTTCAGTTTTTTTTGTAAAATATACCTTTTTTAGATATGTTTGTTCCGTATTTTTGTGAAGCAAACTAAATTTACCACGTGAATATCTTGTTCTGGGGGCCTACCACCAGCTAATACAGCAGTATTATTTTAATATTACTTCAGTGGGAGAAAGAGATGGAGCTATACGTCCTATAGAGCTTCATCTCTTTCCCACACTGAAGTAATATTAAAATAATACTGTTTTATGAGCTGGTGGTAGGCCCCCAGTTTCATCAAAGGAACAAATGGTCTCATCAAACTGCAGAACCAAACGTGGGTGACGTGGCATTGGTAATAGAGGATGATTTGCCTCCTGCAAGATGGCTTTATGGTCTCATTACTGAAAAGCATACTGGCTCGGACAATATCACTCGAGTTGTTTCATTGCGTTGTAAGGGTTCTATTATAAAAAGACCTGTGTCAAAGTTAATATTGCTTCCTGTCACTGCTTGATAAGTTAATAGTATGATAATTGTGTTGTTTTTTACTTTTGTTGATAATTAATTAAGAATAGTGGTTAATTTGTTATTAATGTTTAGTTTTAAAGGTCATTTCAACCTATAGTATTACATTTGTAAGTACTTTATACAGTCCACTAATGTTTTTTTGTCCTCTCATCTATTTTTGTGTGTTGTTTCATGGTGGGCGGATAATTTATGTTCATTATTGTTTTTGAAATAATGGTTTCAGTTTTGGACATTCTGTCCATGGTGGGCGGGATGTTTGAGTGAAAGCTTTCTCAAAGCTCGATAGATGGCGGTACCATTTTCTAAATCTCGCTGTTAAGATTTTCCTCAAATGTGTTGTAGTGAATCGTTTTTCTAATACATATTGTACTCGCTGAAACTTTGTTTTATTTTGGTATATTGGGCAGCTGTCGGGTGCACTAACATTTATGGTAGGCCCATGGCCATTGAGGCCCAACCCAAGCACTAGTTATAATACTATAGGTTGCGAAGATACAGCTAGTCAAAGATGGGTATTTTTAACGAAATAGTGATAATTCATCACGAATCGTCTTGCACGCAGGCTTGACGACGTCCAGCCCTCCCGAACAAGCCGGATTCCGTAAAAACCTTAGCACCTTAGACCACATACATATGCTGCGGCAGGTTATATAGAAGGATGGCAAGTAGCCGGGGAGAAGAAGGCCGGTAAGGCGGCAAGGGCGGCCAAAAGGAAGGCAAGGCGGCAGCGGTGCAAAGAGCGAAGCGTTGCGGCTAGGCTCCGTGCCCCGAAGTCCGCAGCTGTAGTGATTACACTACAGCCGGAGACGGAAAAGAGGGGCGTGTCTTATCAGGACGTGTTCGCCAAGGTGGACAAGTGATGGACCTAGAGGAGATCGGCGCCGCCAAGGGCAACCGGGTGAAGATCACAGCAACTGGGGACCGGATGCCGGAGCACCCTGGTGCGGCCAGTGGCCCGGCCGCCGACGCTCTGGCCGAAAAGCTCAGGGCGTCCATAAGTGCGGAAGAGGCCTGAGCGTGCAGGTCCACCAAATGCGCTGACATGCGTATCATGGGCTTGGACGACTCAGTGACGGAGGAGGAGGTGGTGGCCGCCGTCGCTAAGGCTGGAGGGTGCTTTGTCGAGCAGGTTAGGGCGGGCACCATCCACCCTGACTTCACGGGGATGTGCGCCATATGAGCCATTAGGGTGTGCTGCCCCGTGACGGCGGCCAGGAAGATAGCCGAGGAGGGCCGAAGGCTCTTGGTGGGCTGGGTTTCCGCGCAGATCAGACTGCTGGAGCCCAGACCTCTGAGGTGCTTCCGCTGCCAGGTGGGCCACCACGTGGAGGTCAAATGCACCTCGGAGGTGGACCACAGCGACCACTGCTTCCGCTGTGGCCAGCCCGGTCACAAGGTCGGCTCGTGTAACGCCCCGCCGCACAGTGGGAAAATCGCGTATGTTTCGTCTCAAAACTCTGTATCTCAGTTGTTTCAAAACTAAATGAGCTGTAATTTTGCACACATATACTTGGATGTATAAAGTTTAATGGAAATAATTTTGATTTTGAAAATTATCTTTATTAATTAATTATAAAATTAAACTTAAAAAAATACATGCATTTTTTAAGAAAAAAAAATGCAAAATATGTTTGTTTAATTTACATAAAACGGAATATACATAGTACCAAACGAGAAAACAAAATAATTTAGCAAGCTCCTACAGATTTTCATTGACAGCAAGAAGGGCCTTGGCTTCATTTAAAAGTTCTTCCGATATTGTTTCTGAGGTTTTTCTCAAACTTGGTATATATGCATCAGAAGTGTACAATAAGGTATGGAACACGTCTTCATTGGTAGCCGCTCTTGAACACTTTCTAGAATGATGAAGTCAAAATTTTTTGTATTCCTTATTTCGGGATTCTTGTGCGTCTTCGGACAATTGTCCGATAGGTAAAATAGCATAGTACTCAATGATTTTTTCGCCGTGAATAAGTGTTTTATGCACAGAGGAAGGCATATAATACCAGTTATAATTATTTAAGTACAGTTGGGCTGTACTACAGTAATAAGTTTCTTTGAATGTAGGAGACCACAGTAGCTATATCCTCTGGTGACAAATTGAAATTTTCTTGTAAGTAGTCTTCTATATTATGCCCATTTATCAACAAATTGCACAACTATCGTTTGCTACAAACAAATTCACCCATTTTTCAAATCATTCAACTTCTGCGAATATTTGAAAATAAGTAATAACTGATTTTTAGGGCAACTGATATCTGACCAACAACTGTGAATATTTCAGGGTTCGCCTTCCTTTTATTGGTCAATGAAATAGTGCTATGTGCTTATATCAGTTTCTTATCTTTATAGATAAGAAACTGATAATTTGCACTCTTCCCATAACAAACCTGTTTTTAATTCGACCCTAATAGATAATTGGCCATATTTTATCAAGTAAGGTGGTCAAAACCGTATTAAAACCACAAAAAACTATTAATAATACTCATCACTGTAAAGAACTTTTTATCAATTTGACCTTAATAGATAAAAAATAATTTTATGAGAAATAAAACGAAATTGAAAAAAAAATATAATTTTATCTCGCGATATGTTTTGATCCCGTCTCAGAAAAAGCGCAAGTATGCGCAAATTTTTATTTTTTCCTTGCATATACTAATGTATAAAGATCTTAATACAATAAATATCTCGACAGCGGCAAGCAGCGGTAAAGGGAAAAAGTCTCGTTAAAAAAAAAGAAAACACTAAAAATATACCATCTTAAACTATATTGGTTAATTTTATTTTATTAAACCAATATATATAATATTAATTACTATACGTTATGAGGACATTATAAGCATTCCAAAACTGTATAATACTTGTACATTTATGTCAAAACTTTTGAGTAATGTGGCGTTGAATTGTTGTAACGTATTGCGTTTAAATTACGTTATTGAACATGAGTTAGCTTTGATGCCTATTTATATACATTATGATTAAAATAAAAAAAATTGTGAAAAGAAAGCTTACTTATTAGACTATATTAATTTATTAATTTTATTCCATTACAACGACTTTCACGTAAAACGGTTTTGAGACGGCTTTGTATGGGGCTTTCCCACAGTGCGCCGCACTGTGTCGTATGTGCGGCGGCCGATAAGCCGGCTTGCCAGCCGCCGCACATACGACACAGTGCGGCAGTTGGCAAGCCGGCTGATCACCGGTCTAGGAGCAAGGCCTGCGCTCCGCCCGCCAAGGCCAGAGGCAGGGGAAAGCCCACCACCACCGCAGTCATCGCCGCCACTACTGCCGTAGCCGCTGCCGCCTCCACAATCGCCGCCGCCGTTGCCGCCACGGCAGTACCCCCACAGGGGGCAGATCCTGCGGGCCAGGGCACTAGCACGTGAGGAGTTGCTGGAGACTCTGAACAGGGACCCGTGGGGACGCCCATACAAGATGGAGCCGGAGAAACTCCGCCCATGGGCTCCCCCGTTGACGCAGTCTCCGGTCCCAGTTTGTGACATGGTGAGCGCTCTGTTCCCCTCAAGAGGGGAACATACCCCCCCGCCCAAGGCTCCGCCTACTGCGGTGCCCGATGCGGACCACACCGCCGCCGACGACGACGATGCTCCGGAGGTGACTGAGGTAGAGATGAGAGTGGCGGTACGCAAGCTGAATGCGCGAAAAATACCGCCCTAGGACCCGACGGCATACCTGGAAAAGCCTGGGTCCTGGCCATGGGGGCTCTCGGGCCTCGACTAAAGGGGCTCCTAAGCGCATGCATGGAGAGGGGCCAGTTCCCACTTCGTTGGAAGACGGGAAAACTGGTCCTCCTCAGGAAGCCGGGGCGCTCAGCGGACTCGGGAGGTCGTCACCTCCTTCTGCGAAGCAGTAATGCTCGTGAAGGAGGAGGTGGAACGCGTGAGGGAGAGGCAGAATTTGCGCCGGTTCGCCGGTTAGGAGACACCCTGGACGTTGGGAATTGCAGGCCGATTTCCGGCCACCGTAGGCGCGGGCTTGCGGACGGTAAGCAATGGGTAGCTCGCCGTCCGATAAGGACCAGGCCCGGGTCGACGGCGCGTTGTTTTCCACGCGCGCCTCAAAGAGATGTTAGCAGAATTGACGGGGTCCGCTAGGGCCGATGCCTGCCGGGGGTGCGAAGAAAACCGATAGAGAGATCGTGGTCCCTGGCAACAGGGCAAATGAAGGAACACGGGTGGGTTTTAGTCAGTAAGAGTCTGACACGCCCTCCCGCTCCGCCCAGAGCGGGAGAAGTTATTTGATAATTTCCCACCAAAAAATAAAAAAGCTTATATAGAAGACCGAAGAGCCTTCCTCTCTGCTTAGCGTTTGTGGACTACGAGAAAGCCTTTGATTCGATCGAGACATGGGCTGTACTGTAGTCTCTTCAACGGTGCCAGATCGACTATCGGAACATCGAGGTGCTGAAGTTTTTGTACGAAACCGCCAATATGTCAGTCCCCCTCCAGGATTAGACCTCGGAACCTATCCTTCTGCAGTGAGGTGTGAGACAGGGAGACGTTATCTCCCGAAACTGTTCACCGCTGCACTGGATGATGTCTTCAAGGTTCTGGACTGGAAAGGGCTAGGCATCAACATCAATTGCGACTACATCACTAACCTTCGGTTTGCCGACGACATAGTTGTCATGGCTGAGACTATGGGGGACCTTAGTACAATACTCGATGACCATAGTAGAGCTTCCAAAAGAGTGGGTTCTAAAATGAACTTGGGCAACACAAAGGTAATGTCAAATGCCCATGTAACACCCACTCTCATGAAGATCGAAGAAGCTACACTCGAAGTTGTGGACGAGTATGTTTACCTAGAACATATTGTCGAGTTAGGTAGGTCCAACTTCGAGAAAAAGGTCAATCGTTGAATCCGACTCGGTTGGGCAGCGTTCGGGAAGCTACGCAATATCTTCTCGTCCCACATACCACAGTGTCTCAAGACGAAAGTACGTATTACCAGTTATGACTTATGCCAAAGAAACGTGGTCGCTCACAATAGGCCTTATTAGAAGGCTAAAAGTCACCCAAACGGGCAATGGAGAGGGCTATGCTTGGAGTTTCCCTACGTGATCGCATCAGAAATGAATAGATCCGCAGAATAACCAAGGTAACCGAGATAGCCCGAAGAAATGCCAAACTTAAGTGGCAATGGGCAGGTTAAATGTGTCAAAAATATCATTATTTTAGCTAAATTTGTCAAAAAAAAATTGTATGAAAATTATCAATTAATTGTTGTAAAATAGAATAATCCATTATACAAAACTGAAATGAGCTTTTGAAATCATTTAGTTCAGAAGATAAATCAGTTTTGTGTAGTACAGGTAAAACATGATAAATGTGGTCCCCATTTGATCTTAATTTAATTTTATACAGTTTTTACTATTAAATAATAAATAACAGTAAATCTTAAAAGAAGGGTAGTTAGGTAGTTAATTGATTCAGGCGGGACCTTGCGGAAATCCACTATTAAAACAATAGACGTGATATATTTAGTAACCTGTTCCGCTTAGCTATTCCTAAAGCCATAAAAAAACCCTGAAAGAAATCGACACTGCGTCCAGCGCTTGGTGTGGCAACACGCAGTGTTTGGGTTCGCGACAAGTCAATCGTCATCTTGTGGATGCCTCGTTGAGCGGTGAAACACATGTCGATTTCTTTCAGGGTTTTTTTATGGCTCTTTAGGAATAGCTAAGCGGAACAGGTTACTAAATGTATCCACGTCTATTGTATTTTTAAGGGTAGTTAGTGCAACATTTTGCTTTAAGATTTTTAATTAATGAGTTTGAAATAGATCAAATTAAAATTTAAACTTTCAAAAGTCATTTACTCGAAATGACAATAACTGCATTTACCATGTTTTCACAGGGCAGACAATATATAGATATGTTTACCTTACATTGGTACAACCACTTAACTACAGTAAATAAGGTTATGAATATCTTACCAGTTCTTACAACACAGATTGTGAATAAGAAAGTGAGCTGTTAAAATATTCATTACATACAAAACCCTTGTTTTACAATCGCCATGGCCTAATAACATCGTCATAGTAAATTACTTCTGAATATCAGTAGATTATACAATTTTTAATGTTTCCAACAAGTAACATTTATTATGTTTACAATGTCTCATAAATAAGCTTCTATTCATATCTATACTCTCAAGATAGCACATTGCAGATCCATAATGTTAATAGGCCATGGTGGCATGAATAGTTTCTAATATTATTTATTACATGGATTATTCTTAGATCAGTCTGCTTCAGTATGCGCTGACTCCCACTGAGAAAGCATCATCATCTAGTGTGCCTGGAGTTGCTGGTTAATCCAGTCTATGTCTTCATAGAACCGGGGGTCACTAACTCGAAGTGCTGCTCTCTTGTAAAAGAAATAGTACCATGGAGATACTGAAACAACAAATAAAAAAATTGTCTTGTTGGCTGGTCTGGAGAGATACTACCAGCATAAATATTTGATCTATTTCTGCCAGGGAGCATTGCTGTGCTCCGGTTTAAAGGATTTGGGTGCCAGTGTAATGACAGGCACATGTGACACTTCAGCAATGCTTGCGGTATCGCTGATATCCTCAGGCAATAGTGACTGCTTTGTCTACTTCCACTTAACACCAAGCGTCCCATCAACTTGTTTGACATCCAATAACATAAAAAAGAATATTGTTTTGGTAGGTTCCACAATCACTGGATTAGCGGCATAACTCACAGCATCTCTGCAGTGTGAATAGGCATATGAGCAGCGGCGTGGACACGGACTCGGGCTCGGCCCACTTCTCCAGCAGCCAGGCAGCGTGCAGCGCCACGCTGGCCAGCATGTAGGCCACGCA
This sequence comes from Agrochola lychnidis, assembly GCA_963680765.1. NCBI lineage: Eukaryota > Metazoa > Arthropoda > Insecta > Lepidoptera > Noctuidae > Agrochola > Agrochola lychnidis. The sequence goes on from OY796856.1 coordinate 27,075,097, forward strand.
CACCGACCCGGCCGCGCGGAACTTACGCACCAACACCTCAACCAGCCCTGCCTAATATTCGTTAATAAAAATAAAAAATTATGTAAGTAGTGGTCAGTGGGTCGTCTTAGGGGCGGATTCGATTGTACCTGTGAAACTTGGTTTAAGTCTTGTTTTTTTCGTGATCAAAATATTGTGATAAATAAGGTTACTACCCCCTAACCTCAGGTCCCGAGTGCTGATTATCAGCCTAGTTTGAATAAATGACTTTAGAATTTTTTTGACCCTTACAAAACATGATAATGAGGTAGGTATAAAAAAGTGTGCTTACTTGAAATAGGTAGGTGGAGAAAAAGGTCATCAGCATCGTTGTGATGGACAGCACTAGGAATAAATCCTGGAATCTATGAAAATAAATTTAACTAAGGAAGTGATTGTTTAAAATTATTTTATTATTTGTATGAAATTCTTACATGAAAAGAACGAGTAATCCATCGCGACTTCGGGGAAATAAGCTTACACAGTTAAATAATAAATCACAAAGCATAAAAATTACTTGAAAAAATAAACAAAACGTATATCTAGGCGTAGATAACTTCATTTTCACAAAATAATCGTTTACGTGTGATGACAAAAATTAAATCGACCGCAAAGCAAACGGAAACAAAGTTATCAATATAAAATTGTACTTTGTAGTCTGTGGTTACCACAGACTACAAAGTACAATTTTATAGAGGCACAGATTATGGAATGCACAAGGGGGTTGAAAACTGCCACTTGTTCGCTTCAGATGGCGCTGATCTCCAGAGTCTAGTGCTGCCAACTTAGCGCTTTTTGCGCCAGATCTAGCGCTTTTTTTGTCTCGAAGCGCATTTTAGCGCCTAGCGCTAAATCTAGCGCTTTTTTAAATCATATAAAACTATATTTCTTAATACAGCGTAAAACATAATAAATTTCTAGTGCTAAATAATATTATGTATTACTACTTATTACCGACATTGTTTCTAAATCATTGATTTCATTATAAAAAAATATTGATTTTACGTATATCATTTGTTTCATTTCATGCTATCATAAAATTTATTTTATCTATGGGGCAATAATTTTGTAAGTTGTCGATGATCGGCAACGCAAATCGAAAACTCGATTAATACTCGAACTGAATGAGGTAAATTTGATAATCTCTTGATTCGATACACAAATATATTATTTCGAATCAATAAATTAATAAATTTCCCTTATTGGTTGGCGCGAAATATAGCGCTTTTTATTAAAAAGCCATTTTAGCGATTTCTAGCGGTTTTTTACAGCGCTGACAGCGCGTTTTCGCTAAGACTAGTTGGCAGCACTGCCAGTCTTATAATTTGACACCATGGTCATGAATAAATTTAAAAAAAAATATATATATAATTTGACAGCTAGCCATACATTTTATGTAAATGTCACCGTAAAATTATAAACTTCGTTAGTTTATAATCTATCGGTATTATTTCCGTTAGATTACAAACTGTCGAAAAATTGTGAACTGCGACAAATCATTTACGATTTAACGCATTATTTTTCGATAGTTTATATTATATCCATGAGAAACGAGCGCAGGAAGCGCTGCCGCTGCCGCGGCAGCGCTTACTGCGCTCGCTCGACTCACGCGGTTGGTCACAGTTCTAACCTAACCTAACCCTAATTTCACCCAGTTCACAATTTTTCGACAGATTATGATCTAACGGAAATAATACCGATAGATCATAAACTAACGGTGCTCACAATCTTACGGTGACATAAACAAGCGACTTCTTTTACGCATAATTAATTATTGAGCCTAGTTGCGCAGCTGTTTACTGCAAAAATACGGGGCCCCATGTATTTGCCAAAGATATTATAAGAAGAAAACTGTGGGATAAATCTCTCCGGAAAAAATTGGAATCCGATATTTCGTCGAGACAATGTGCTATCCTTTAAACCTTTTATGGGAGAAAGTGGTTTTATAAGTGATGCTCTCAAGAGAACTATGTCTATTTTCATTACATACAGGCACTTGTGATGTGATATTATGTAAATTATAGTAGTGTGTGTTAATATTATCATATTAGATCATTACTAGAAGTGCTATCTCTGAGGTTTTTCAGTTAGGAACTTCAAGCCCAAGTTGGTTTTCAACTCCGATCAGGTTAGTTCTATCGTACGCCTCCAGTTTTTAACAAAAAACGAACTTAAAGTCAACAAAAATTAAATCACTACATAGTATAAAACAAAGTCGCTTTCTCTGTCCCTATATCCCTATGTATGCTTAAATCTTGAAAACTACGCAACGGATTTTGATGCGCTTTTTTTAAATAGATAGAGTGATTGAAGAGGAAGGTTTATATGTATAATAACCCGGTTTATACCCGTGCGAAGCCGGGGCGGGGCGCTAGTAACCTATAAATTATAAAACGTTCATAATTTATTGACTTTTCCACTAAACGCTTTCCCTGTCCTTACTTCGTCTATTACTAGTGCACTCCAAGTCTCATACATATTTATCTAGTTTTCGTATAATTTGTGATCAACACAAAAGTAAACAAACACAACAATGGCGGTTTATAAAGACGTACAACTGTGCTGCCATCTGCTTTGTGTTTTCAGTTTTTAACCTCATTGGGCCCTGGCACAAAGCATGTATAAAGACGTGTGTGTAAAGACGTACAACTTACGAGCTTTCAGTTTTTAACCTCATGGGCAGTTTTTGGCAGTATTGCAATGTAGAAAAGAAATTTCAAATTTCCATAATGAAGCCCGCTCACTTATTGTTATTTTATTTATTTTTTCCGAACAAAGCAAGCAAGTGACGCTACAGATAATAAAAAAAGTCTATCTCTGATTCCCAACCCAACGGTTCTAATCAGTGGCGACAACGATGTTGCTATTGGAAATATATCGAATTTGATACATTTTCGATACTTGATATTTTAAATCGATATATCGAAGTAATTTAGATCGCCTAACAATATTGATGGATCTAACAAAAAATATCGATATTTCGTTAGTTTTAGTGGATTTTCCACTAAAACTGGTGGTTTCGAACCCCCTTTTAGTGGAAAATCCACTAAGTTGGTTGGTTGGTTTTCCAAGTCTAGCCAAAATATCGATATTTTTGCTTTTAGTGACTGGTGGTTTTTTCTAGTGGCTTAGGGCCGATTTTTCAATCCTCAGATAAATAGTTATCTAGCGTATAAAATTATCTGGCTGTTTATCAGGCGAATAAATATTTTCAATTTTTCAATCGTATAATAACTGAAGAATAGTTATCTGGGGTCTTTGTTAACCAACTTCACACTATCATGTACTCGTACAAGCGAGATAAACAGATACAGTATTCAACGTGTTTGATAAGAATAGAAACAAAACGTATAAAAAATAATAATAATAATAGAACAATAGAATAGTAATTTTATTGTAATATCTTGCATGCCATGTGTGTACATACTCATGTTTTGAACAAATAAATGATCTTTATCTTTATGTTTGACATTTTGACGAGAATTCTTATCTTTTGTTTAGATCCACAGATGGTCAGCCACAAAAGGCGACTTTTTTTTTGTTGTTGTGTGTAGCTAAGTTGATAGGAGTGGGCACGTATTTACCTAAAATAGATCAAATAAAAAAAAATTGCTGTGTTAACTGTTTTCGACTTGGTACTAAAAGTTGAGCCTAGTGGTTTAAAACAGTTAAATAATGTCGTCCCGAAAACGTAAGTAAATTAATATATTTCGAGACATTAAAAAAAACTATCGTCAATTGAATCAAGAACATCCATGTTTTCAACAATACAAAAGCACAAAACACGCAGAGGCAAAGCAAATTAATAATCCAAACAAAACAAACGTCAAAACATCATTTATTCCCTAGAATAAGGTACTAACTGAAGCTTGAAGGGATAGTCAACTTTATTCCTTCGTTTTGGGCTTTATTCGTTAGATACTGACTACCTGACTATTGAAAAATCCAGAATCATGCTATCTGTGAAATAAACTCTATTCGATTCTTTATCTGAGGATTGAAAAATCGGCTCTTAGTAAAATTCAGTTTAAATGACTGAAAATGCTATCACTTAACCACTAAGCCACTAAAACGTTACGAAATATATTATTTTTACTTCACATAATTGAATAAACGTTTTATTTATTTCTTTTCAATAATTCTTAACATAACTTTACAGTTTTTAACATAACTATTTAATTATTCTACTAATAATTCTACCAACTACTAACTATTTAAATAATAATTAATTTAAATATGTGTAATAAAGTAATAATATATTTAAATTTAAATATATTAATTGTTAACAATAATTAAATTATTTATTAATTTACCAAAGAATCATATGAATGTGAAACCGACGATGATAGTGCAGACAAAAATTCATCTGAAGAAGATGAATTTTAGAACATCAGTTAAATTTTACAGTTGTTGTTATTGAATAATTTATATTGTTGCGTCGTTAACCTCATTTTATGTATTTAAGTAGCTACGTAAGACTCATTGAATTAGTCGCTAATAAACATCATTGAGGACAAACGCATTTGTGATTTTACAACAAGTTTCCCGTACACACAAAAGTGCACCTAAACTACATTAACATATGGTCGATATCTCGCCGGATCATTACCAGTTAACTAAGCGCACGTGTTGAGCGGCCGGCTCGCGAGAACAATAGGACACCGCATTCCTGAGCGATAAGGATTTGTAAAGATGACTACTACGAAGGAATTATTAAATGTATTGGAAGATACCGCTTCATTATTGCAAAAAACTCAAGTTAATCTCAAGAAATGCTCAAAATCACTGTTAACTAAAGGATATATCGAAACCCGTATACAGGCGATAGAAGATTATTGGCCTACTTTCAAAAACGCTCATCATTCTTTGGTAAAAATAACGCCGAAGGAACAAAAAGCCATATTACCATATTTTGCTAATGAAGAGTTTTATATTTATGAAGACTTATATCTTGTTTTATTGGCTGATTTACATGATATGTTGATTGAACAAAATACAACAGCGCCGACGACGTCATCGCAAAATAATTCTAGCATCGCGACGAATCCTGATCAACAAAATGCGCTTGTAAGGTTACCTAGAATACAGCTGCCATCTTTTAGTGGAAAATATGAAGAATGGCCTACGTTTCAAGATTTATTTTCATCGTTAGTGCATACGAACACAAGTATTAGTGACGTTCAAAAGTTACATTATTTGAAGTGTAGTGTTACTGGAGAAGCAGAGACCTTATTGAAACATATCCAGGTAACACAGAAAAATTATGAACAAGCTTGGGACATTTTAAAAAACAGATATGGAAACAAACGTTTGATTATGAACTCTGTGTTAAAACAGTTAGTTTATCAAAAGAAGATGAGTTCTCAATCATCTAATCTAATTAAAAGTTTATTGGACATCACGACAGACTGTTAAAATAACCTTCAAAACTTAAATATTTGCTTAGATTCATGGGATCCTATAATTATTTTTCTGGTAGTTCAGAAATTGGACCCTGAGTCACACAAGGATTGGGAACAATACGCATACAAAGAAGATGTCGATGACTTACCCAAATGGAATGATCTGAAAAAGTTTCTTCAGTCCACATACCGAACATTAGAGCTTGTCACACCAGGAACACAAAATATACCAACAAAAGAACGTGCTGTTCATATCTCAAGTACGTCATCGCCACCGTCAGGAAAAACATGTGTTCTATGCAATGAAAATCACACGTTATGCCACTGTAAAGAATTCACAAAACTGCAACCTATTGAACGAGTTAATTATGCAAAAACAAAAAACCTATGCTACAACTGTTTAGTACCAGGACATTCATCAAGAAAATGTAGACTACCAGTGTCCTGTCGTATATGCAAAAGGCGTCACCATAGTCTTCTACATCTCAACAAAGAACCTGAGACTTCGGTACAAGAGACCTCCACGCAACCGAAGACTGCTCAAAACAATGTAGAAGAACAAAAGGAAGTAACTGTCAATACAACGGTCGCCTCAAACCACAGTACTAGACAAGGCATAGCACTATTAGCTACAGCAACAGTGACAGTACGAAACGAACAAAATCACACTGTTGTACTACGTGCATTAGTGGACCAAGGTTCGCAGATAGCACTTATTAGTGAGAAAGCAACTCAAATGCTCAATCTGACCAAACGATCAACGAGAGGAAGTATCATTGGAGTGGGTTCAACGAAGACAAATGTAAACCACGTGGTACAGCTGCAAATCGGTTCCCGCTGGAACACAAACTTCAAGATAGATGTCGAAGCATTCGTCATGTCCAAGCAACTTACCACTAAACTCCCTCCTAAAACAATTACTGCTGACAACTGGCCACATCTAAAAGGACTCAACCTGGCTGACTCGAACTATGATACACCAGGCCCTATAGACTTACTTCTAGGTGTCAAACAATACTCTGAAATCGTACAAGAAAAACTTATCAAGGGTCCACCGGGTACACCATGTGCACAGAAAACATACCTTGGATGGATTCTCTTCGGTGAAATAAACACAAGGTCACAAGACGATTCTGCTCTTGTTCTTCATCACCAAGTAGACATGTATGTCATGCTTAAATCTCTGTGGGAAATAGACACAGAAAACAAAAGAAACTTAACAAAGGAAGAAAAATTGTGTGAAACAGTTTATGAAGAAACACACACACGGACAGAAGAGGGAAGATACATGGTAAACTTACCTTTGAAAACACCACAGCCAACATGTCTAGAAGGAAACACAAAAGAAATAGCCAAAAACAGATTGCTACAATTGGAAAGAAAATTTAGAAGAACACCCAACCTGAAAGAAAATTACAATAAAGTAATGAAAGAATACTTAAATTTAAACGATATGGAAGTCATACCTGAAAAAGAAGTCATAAATGAAAGGGTTGTATACTTACCTCACCACGCCGTCGTCCGAGACGATAAGGAAACATGAAAACACATGGAAGACTCGCGTGGTCTTTGACGCATTGGCGAAGGGTTCAAACCAAGTCTCGCTCAACGACGAGTTGATGGTTAGTCCTCAGCTTCAGGAAGATCTCAGAAATATTATAATGAGATGGAGAATGAATACGTGTTTGTTACACTAGCGATATTACAAAAATGTAACTGCAAATATGTGTTCACCCAGAAGACGCCAATAAGTATCAGCGTATTCTGTGGCGAGAAGAGGAACATGAGAGCATTAAGGAATATCGCTTGCTTCGAGTTACATTCGGAACAGCATCAGCACCCTATCTCGCGGTGAAAACACTCCATCAAGTTGCTGATGATGAAGGACACAATTACCCGAATGCAGTCAAAATTATTAAAGAAAATTTCCTCGTTGACGATCTGTTAGCGGGTGAAGATACAACAGATCAAGCCATAACATCTGCAAAAGAAGTATCTCACATATTGAAGAAGGGTGGAACACTCTCGAAGTGGTCATCTAATTGTCCGCAATTTATGAAATCCATTGACACAGACAAACGAAGTTCCATTGCACACCTAGATATAAACAAAATGGATTGCACTGTAAAAGCACTAGGTTTGATTTGGAATTTGGGAACAGACCAATTTCAATATCAATTGAAACTACCAACAACTTCTGTCAACATTACAAAAAGAACAATTTTGTCAGATATTCAAAGACTATTCGATCCCTTGGGATGGATTGCCCCAAGTGTAGTGATGGCTAAGATGTTTATACAAAAACTGTGGCTAGAAAAGCTCGATTGGGATGCCATAATAAGCCCTGAACTACAAGAAGAATGGATGACAATTCGTGAAGAATTCAAAAATGTTAACAACATTTACATCGATCGATGGCTTGGAACCTATAGCACCAAAATAAACGATATACAAATTCATGGCTTCAGCGATGCGTCCATGAAAGCTTATGCAGCCGTTGCATACATTAGAGTCGAATCTCAAGACGGCCGTATTACAACAAAACTAATAGCAGCAAGGACAAGACTCGCACCACTAAAAACTGTATCATTACCACGTTTGGAACTTTCTGGATTACTACTTCTTTCTCGATTATTGAACCAAATAGGAATAGCTATGAGAATATCAACAGCACAAATGTACACGTGGACGGATTCTACAATCGTTATTGCATGGCTATCCGGTGAACCACATAGGTGGAAAACATTTGTAGCCAATCGAGTTGCAGAAATCACTGAAAATCTCAATAACAACCAATGGTACCACGTTGCATCAGAAGATAATCCCGCAGATATTGCGTCGAGAGGCATGTTACTTGCTGAACTGAAACAATCAGAGTTATGGTGGAACGGTCCTAAATGGTTATCTGAAAGGAAAATAATATTAAATCAACCTGCTGTAGTCGTCACTGACCTGGAACAGAAAAAGGATAAAATACAAATAAATATTAAAATTCAAGATGAAGAAGAACATAATTTCACAGCAAACTTTAAGCAATTTGATAACTTACAAGAGTTATTAAAGGTGATAACATACTGTCGAAGATTTATTAATTACATAAGAGAATTATATACTTACGAAAATTTTAGAAGTTTAACAACAGAAGAATTACATACATCATTGATAAAATGCATCAAGCTAGTACAAAGGGAAGAATTTCCAGATGACATAAACAAATTAAAATTAAATAAAAATGTGAAGAAAAATAGTAACATTAAAACACTTACCCCATACTTAGACCAAGATGGTATCCTCAGGGTGGGCGGACGTCTTCGACATGCAAGATTAGACGAACAAAGCAAACATCCTAAAATATTAGGACATAACAACAATTTAATTCCTTTACTCATAGCAGATGCTCATGCTCAAACACTACACGGTGGTGTTCAGTTAATGCTGTGCGTTTTACGCTCTAAATATTGGATTATTCGAGCTAAGGGATTAATAAAAAACTTCAACCGTCAATGTTTAGTGTGTGCTAAGCAAAGAGCTAGTGTACGAACTCAGATCATGGGAGATCTGCCAAAAGAAAGAGTAACACCTGCTAGAGCTTTTCTGCACAGTGGCGTGGATTATGCCGGTCCATTCCAAATATTGATGTCAAGGGGAAGAGGCATGAAAACTCAAAAGGCATACAAACAAATAAATTGTTTGTATGTCTACAAAGGCAATACACCTTGAACTGGTAGGAGACCTTACATCAGAAGGATTTATAGCTGCTTACAAACGCTTTGTATCAAGAAGAGGTAAATGTAGCCACATGTGGAGTGACCAAGGGCGAAACTTTGTTGGTGCAGAAAAAGATTTAGCCGCAGCATGGCAAGAAGCTAACTTGAATTTTGAGAAAGACATCGCACACAAGTTGGCTTTGGAAGGTACACAGTGGCATTTTATACCAGCCTACAGTCCTAACTTTGGAGGCCTCTGGGAGGCTGGTGTAAAGTCCCTGAAGACTCATCTGAAACGAGTGTTGACAACAAATCTCACTTACGAAGAAATGACAATAATACTGTGCCAAATCGAGGCGTGCCTTAATTCAAGACCTTTATGTCCTATTGATGACTCAGATGCAGATTCTATAGAACCCCTAACGCCTGGTCATTTCTTGATACATGAAGCCCCAATCGTCGTGCCCTCACCAGATTTTAAAGACACAAAGATTCATAATTTAACACGATGGCAATACACTCAAAGGCTCGTAGGCGACATCTGGCGACGATGGCAAGACGAATATTTAACAAGTCTACAACAGCGTCCTGTCTGGCTTAAGAAGAAACAAGAATTCACTGTTGGTGACATAGTTCTAATCAAAACTGATGGATTACCAGCAGGGAAATGGTTACTAGGCCGAATTGTAGACAAGCATCCCGGTCATGATGGACTCATACGGGTGTATAGCGTCAAATCTGGCAATAGCATTGTGAAGAGATCTGTCACGAAACTATGTCCCCTACCTGTTGATACTAACTGATTGTTAACAATTATTCCATAACTTTGTCAAACCTCATTTCAATTTTGCATGCAAGCATTATGTACTATCGTATTGTATAATTTAACTTCATTTAAAATTAATAACACTGTAGTTACAATCATTTGTTTGAATTTGGATTATTGGAAACGTTGCATACTGCTTATCGAGTTAAATTTTTCAACATGTGTATACAGTCCACTAAACATTATTTTAAAAGGGCCTTGTTGTCCCTTTGGTGGGTGGTATGTTGCGTCGTTAACCTCATTTTATGTATTTAAGTAGCTACGTAACTATGCGTTCGCACTGGCGAAACATCACAACAAAACATGTTGAAATCTCTAGTACCTGTCAAATTTTGTATGGAAAATTGACAGAAAATAGAGATTTTTCGCCAGTGCGAACGCACAGTAAGACTCATTCAATTAGTCGCTAATAAACATCATTGAAGACAGACGCATTTGTGATTTTACAACAAGTTTCTCGTACACACAAAAGTGCACCTAAACTACATTAACATGTATGTTCCTGGTTTTCATGATATTGTATTTTGATTTACTGATTTTGAATATTTTATTACGTAATAATAACTATTTTTTTACCAATATAAGTACTTACTGTTTTCTTTTGTAAAAACAAAAAATTAGTTTAGTGGACATTTTAGCGATTTTTAGAGTAGGGCCGATTTTTGTTAGTGGTTTTCTGGTGGTTTTAGAAGTTGAATCTGGTGGAGAGCTAGTTTAACTGTTGGCAACACTGCCTACCTACGTCGGCCGCATTCCGACTTACGCCAAAAGTGATAATATCGCGAATCCGACCAAAGTCCAAAGTCACAATTAAACTCAATAACCCTAATATTTTGTGACTATTAAATTTGGTTGGATTTGCGATATTATCACTTTTAACGTAACTCGGAATGCGGCCGTCATTGTCAATTAAGTCGGTATGTCAAATAGATTTGCAACGCTAAAATTTGATGCTTTGGCTGATTGATACATTGTCTTTTTATTAGTATCTCAATAAAAGCCGTAGTGTGGTCTATTTTGTTTACCTCTTCCTGAGTTTTAAAACTATTGTGAAATATCTTTCATGATTTCTTTTAGCGAATCATCTTATGAAAACATACGTAATCGGTGTCGCAGTTCTGAAGAACTTGTAAAATTGTGACGAAGATCTGAGGATGGGCGGTGATCGTGAACGCGGCCGTCAGGGGAGCCGTAGTCGTGACACCCTTAAAAGTCGTGACCGAGAACATGGTGGTCGCGACCGTAGCCGAGAGCGAAGCAAGGAGAGAAGTGGTCGTGATCGTACACATGAGCGAAGCAAGGAAAGAAGTGGGCGAGACCGTAGCAGAGAGCGAAGTAAGGAGAGAGGTGGACGACCCCGTAGTGAAGATCGAAGCAGGGACAGAGGTGGCGGAGATCGCAGCAGAGAACATGGCGACGGCGGGTGCAACCGCAGTCAGGAACGAAGTAAAGAATGGGGAGGCGGCCGAGATGACCGTGCACGCACTAAGAACAACGACGGCAGCATGGAACGAGAGCGGCCGCACGTGCGGGAGCGCGAGCGTGACCGAGGACGCAGCTCCTACAAGGAGTACAATGGAGGAGGGCTGGGCGGTGGTTAGTATTCATTGAGAACAACATCTCAGCATTATAGTCTTACTTAATTTAAACAAGGAAAATGCATGTGAATCTGTTCATATTAAAAAAACTAGGTTTTGCAGCTGAAAATAAAGCTCAATATCAAAATATTTTATTTCACATAAACCTACAAGAGCACGTATGAAATCTCAGAAGCTAGGTGCACGGTTCCAATTTGTTGTTTATCTATAGAGAAGAGCCGGCAAGAAACTCCACAATTACTCTTTTAAAAAGAAATAGCTTTAACAATGTTTTCAAATTACAGTGTTAATAGGTATGGTAGGACAGTTTAGGCCTGTCAACAACAAGTACCAGGTACTTAACAAAGTAGAAAATGGTCTACAAATCTGCAGTTTGTAATGCCTACAACATTCTCAAATTCACAAAATGTAAAAGAATCTTAATAAAGGATCTTTATAAATAAAATAAAAACCTATTTAAACCAAATGACATGGTTGCCATTACAACTGTTACAAATCTGAATTAATATTCTGTCTACATAAGCCACTTATAAATAGTAGAAATTCGAATTGTAGGTCTATAATGTCAAATAATGAAAAGATTATGGATGATTATTCAAGATGGCAGACGGCAGCGCTTACTGCGCTCGCTCGACTCACGCGGTTGGTCACAGTTCTAACCTAACCTAACCCTAATTTCACCCAGTTCACAATTTTTCGACAGATTATGATCTAACGGAAATAATACCGATAGATTATAAACTAACGGTGCTCACAATCTTACGGTGACATATACAAGCAATACTAATAAGTCAGTGTGTGAGTTCAAGTAATCACAGAATGTAAAATCAGTTATAATAAATTATACAATTATATAAGCAACCAGTTTGATTTTGTCTAGACTCTAAATTGTCCTATGGAGCTAGCAGCCAGCATGTTTCCAAGCATTCTTATCTGGGATATAATTCGCTAATTTGTAATATGCTTGTTAACAAAGAGTACTTTTAAAATGAGTTTAAAATTTTCTTTCAGTTAATTGTAATATATCACAAGGTATCAGGGAAGTCACATGTGTAGAAGGAATTATTGCCAAACTTCCTTGTCTTCACCATAGTTTTTAATCTTTTAATATGCTTTTTTGATTAGGACATGTTTGATATCGCACGGTGAGAATAAAAGTGACCTATCTCAAAATTTTGGTAAAATGAGTTAAATATACAAAGTGACTCAAAAAAGTACACTCTTTCACATCATAAATTAAAAAACAGGCCATTTATGGTCAGGGCGCGATAGAGGTATTTTCGGTCTCTTTGCCTTTGAGCGCTTCCCTCATCCCGCGCCCGAATGAAAAGGACGCAATCAGTACTGCACCACGAGTTGTTGTAACAGGACGTGTCAAGTTCAGTACCATAGTGACCGATTACGTTTTGCGTCAGTTTTGTGTTTATATGTGGAGGTAAGTTTTGCTACAATTTATAATCATAAAGTGACCAGTTATAGGTTTAAGTCACTTTCTTATTTCTAATATTAGCAATTTAGGTGACATGAATCAAATTTGGTCATTTATTTATTAAGGCATGAGTCAAACTCATAGACTCATTTTGAAACCGGTCTTTTTAATTTTATAATAAATTGTTTTTTATTTGTACTATTACAAAAAAAGTCTGATTAATTTTTTACTATGTGCTTTACAACTGACATATTGATTAATTGTACACTTCATTATTTTTTTAGAGTTTTATGAATCCTATTGAGTCGGTTATCACGAAAGTTAAAAATGAAAAGGAGTGCATTAATTCTTCAAATGGTGGAAGGCAAACAGAAAAATGAGGTAATTAAGTATACTTATTTATGATTGTACTTATATCTTGTTGTATTTATGTACTAAACAGATTTTAAGTTATCATTTTTCATGATCCTTATCGCTTATGTACCGAAAGGTTGTAAATTAAGATCTTATTTGTAGAACACTAATGGGGCTTGTTAATAATGTTTTAGAACATTAAAAGAGCTCGTGAAGAAATTAATGATGAATTAGAAGCTACCGAAAAGACCTCGGGAACCATAATTTTGCAAAACACTAATGTGGCTTGTGAAATCGACAAAGAAAACACACCATTTAGTCCTTCCATCATCGAAAATACACCACCACGTCGGGGCCAAGAACATCACGTAATCCTAAACGCAATCAATAAACCCAGTACTTTGAATGTAAGTGATTCTCTAATCGCGTGGGTGATGTTTGAGACCTTGTATTCATATTTTGATTTTATTATGCTTATTAATGTTTCAGGACATAGAAAGAGCTCATCAAGAAATAAATGATAAATCAGAAGCTACTGAGAAGACCTCGGGTATCATATCTACCATCCGACCGCATTCAAGAAGTTCGAGTACGAGCAGTTCATCTTCATCCTCAAGTAGTAGCAGTACTTCATCATCTTCAAGTAGTTCTAATACGAATAAATTTGAAAATACAGCTATTCCTGGCCCTAGTACCAGCAATTTAAGGCCTCAAACAGGTAACCAACGTTCTTACGCTCAGTTGCCAATCAACCCGAATGAAAGTGATGTAGATCTAAGTGACTCAGATCCAACATACCATGCGAAACATTCCAACAATAGAAGAAGTAGACGTATTTCCAGTTCTAGCTCTTCATCTTCAAATTCTTCAGCTCAACCGGAACCCTCAAAAAATAGAAAGCGGAAAAAGAACCCTGGTAACTGGAAACAAAACAAAACTAAAACATTAAGAAACTCCGGAGAAAGGTATAGGTCTTTGTCCAAATCTAAACAAATCATTCCAGCTAGGCATGTAAAAGAAACTTGTACAAGTAAGTGTAGATTTAAGTGTTTTGATAACGTTAATGAAAATGAGAGATCTGAACTGTTTAAAAACTATTGGGGTTTGTCAAATTTGGAATTAAAACGTGCTTATATCAGGGCGTGCATGATGGAAGTGCAACCTCGATACAGGTACTCAAATGCTCAAAAACCTCGCCTGCCAAACAACGCATTTTTTTTCACGGTAAATGGCAACAATATCCGGGTTTGCAAATTGTTTTTACATATCGGATCGACAACTTAGAACTGTTAAAAGTAAAACTAACAGCCATGGTTTCGTAGAGCCTGAGGGTAGAGGAAAGCATGAAAATAAAAAGAGGGTAGACCCTGAACTGTTACATTGCATCAGGAATCACATAGAGTCGATACCGAGAATGAATCTCATTATTTAAGAGCAACTACTAGTAGGGAATACATATCTGACAGCAAAACTATCAGGGACCTCTGGACTGATTTCAATAAAGATCAAAACGAAAAAACTTGCATAGCTTGATTGAAAAATAAATTTACAAAAACGTAAAAGCTGGGCCCATATACATACCTGTTCAATTTGCTACCTTGATTAAAAGCGCTCGGAAATCTGGAAAACCTTTTATAGTTAAAGAACTTAATTACGAGTTCTTCTTAGATCTCAAAAAACTTCAAGAACAGTGGGCATATAATTACAGGGAAAACATAAATAAAACATCAGTAATGTGGAATGACATTAAAACAATAAAGTTTATCAAAGATGAGATGATGAGACGTTTTCTCTGATTGATATGAGGAATAAACGTAAAAAAATGTTTAGCTACAATGAAATTATAATCGATAAGTTGTATGAGCAGGCACTCGAGTTAAAAGAAAATAAAAAAAGAGATCTCAAAGATTTGGTAAGAAAAATTTAATACCTAGTATTTACGCCAGTTTTTATAATTCTTTGTAGCTACGTAAGCAAATTAAAAAAAAAAGTACAATGGACAGGTACATGTGATAAGATCGAATGATTATTATGTGATTATTAAAGGCTAATCTGAATTAGTGGAGTGAGCACAAAGTTCCTATTAGATTTTAAAACTGAATTATAAATGGAAGACTGAAAAGTTTTATTTTATAGATAGACAAGAATATTTAGTAGAAGTTTTATTTTATAGTAGTTTTATTTGATTTGGCTAAAATATTTTATTATTTTTGTTATAGAAATAATTATTTTTTGTTGTTTTCTTTTATTTTAGAATTACTTTATCTAAACCAGTGTAAAGAATAAGAATACTCACTGTGTGGTTTGATACCAATTTTTTATACGATTTTGATATTATTGTTTTGTTTGGCGTGTTGATTACAGGTTCCTATTATGTCGTAGTAGTGATTTAATAAATGGCATTTAACTCATTTTTGCCGTTTTATTGACCTTGTGTGGGAAAAGGCGCAAAATTGTCAGAAAGAAACTGACATATTTTGAAAATGGAACATATTTCATTGAATACTACAAGAAATAAAAAGACCTTTATCAAAGAAAGGCTGTAGGAATTACAATATTTCTAATACTAAAGTGACCTATTTTTCCAGCTTTTTTTGTAAAGGTTATTTTCTATAGAAAAATAATATCTCTTTTTTCTTTTAATACGTATATTTATAGCGGTATAGCCAAATAATATTATACAAAAGAAATTCGTAACTTTCATTTTCATTTTAAAAAGTTATTGTAGGGTAGTGGCACCAACAGATGAACGACCCCCAATAGATGAACGACTGATAGAAAAATAAAAAAATATAAAACACCTCGCTACTTTCATGTGTGCAATATTTTTTCCCGCTTAGGGCAACATTTTTTCTTCCCGATTCCATAACAACTTTGACAGTGACAACTCAAACGCGCTCGTAGCTAGCCGTTGTGTGAGCGTTTCCCGCCAAAAATTAGTTTTATATGGAAACCTACTTAAGGTAAGTGGCCTCCGTATTTAAGAATTTTGTCAGTTTAAAGAAAGAATTAATGATAGATTTCAGTGGATTTGGTTAGAATAAAATCTTGTTATATTCGGCTTTGATTATATTGATACCTAAATACATTATTTACCGTATTTTTATAGAAATTTACTGTTCAAGTAATGGATTCAATTTTGTTTGCTTGATCCAATAGATGAACGGCGTTCAACTAATGGAGAAAGGGCATATTTTTACAGCTATCATTACTCATAAACTCACGCTTAGAGACCAAAACAAAACCACTCAAATGAATTTTAATAAATGTATGAACCTAATTACCAAAAGTTGAACACATAATTTTCGTGTTTTTGATTATTTTTAAGGCTTTATTTTAGTGTGAAATCTTGCACTGTTCAGCTTTAGGATTCAAGCCCAATATTTGAACTAAGGAATATTTTCACATTTTACTCGTTCAAATTTTGGGTATCGTGCCTTAAGCTGAACGCTGAAGTGAATTTTATTCGTTCATTTTGTGGTTGTTTAATCCAAATAATGAACGAATTAAATTACTTAGTTCAGATTTTAGGTCTTATTTTAACATGTGAACGGATAAGCATAATCAATATTTCTTCTCCTTATAGATGTTATCTACACAACGAAAAAAAGAAAAAAGATATGAACAAAGTACTCTCGAAGAAGCTGTACGGATGGTACAAGCACAACAGATATCTCTGTCCAAAGCCAGTGTTCAATTTAACATTCCAAAGGGTACACTTCACAATAAAATTCACGGGAAAACGGCCCTCCAATGTAAAAAAGGGCCAGGAAAACTGTTATCGGATGATCAAGAAGATAAAATTGCTACCTGGATTGGCCAAAATTGGCTATCCTGTCAACACAAATGATGTCAGGGAGACGGTTGCACAGATTTTTGAAATTAAAGGTTCAGACCTGAAGCCAGGCAAAAAATGGATGAAACTATTTTTGCAAAGGCACCCTAACATCACAAAAAGACATGCAGAAATCATTTCTAAAGCAAGAGCTTTAGTCACAGAGCCAATGATTCGGAAATGGTTTGAAAGTTTGCGACAACATCTGCAAGAAGTATGTGCTGAAGATATATTAGGCAATCCCGAGCGAATTTTTAATCTGGACGAGACAGGTGTACAGCTATGTCCGAAAACCGGAGTTATTTTGGCACCTAAAAACTATCGTGCGATGTATGATGTCGCCACAGGACAGGAAAAACAAAGTATTACAGTACTATGCAACTTTTCTGCTAGCGGTGGAATTGTTACACCATTTATTGTATATCCGTTGCAAAGAATATCAAAAGAAGTAGCACAATCAGTTCCAGATGACTGGGGAATTGGAAGATCAGATTCAGGTTGGATGACAGGTCAAACGCTCTTGCACTATATCAAAGAAATCTATCTGCCTTGGCTCCAAAAAAATCATGTTCCGCTTCCGGTACTTCTGCTCGTTGACGGCCACAAAAGTCACATAAATTTGGAGTTGCACGAATTTTGTGTTCAAAACCAAATTATTCTCTATTGTCTGCATCCCAATACGACACATATCCTACAACCCTGCGATGTAGGAATATTTGGCCCTCTAAAAGCAGCATGGAAAAATGCAGCAAGAAAACACAAAAATAAAGAAAATGTTCAGATTACGAGGTCAAACTTTGCAAAAGTATTTGCACAATCTTTTGAAGTGTCTATGAAGAAAACCGTGATAGTTAATGCATTTAAAGCATGTGGAATTTTTCCGTTTAACCCTGATGCTGTGGATTATTCAAAATGCATGTCGAATAGGCAAGAAGAAATAGAACATGATATATCTTTAAATGATTATAAAACAACTGTAGACGTTATCGAGAAAATTTTACAGAAAAATATAGTGGACAAGTACAATGAATACAGAAGACGCAATAAGAAATGTAAGAGTAGTCTTTTTAAATTTTGGAACAAGTGTAAAAATAAAGTGGACAACATCTTGTTATCACAATCGTCCAATATTGATGATTCTGTAATAAATAGTTCAAGAAGAGATAATTCTAACACGGACATGCATGCAAGCAATACAGAAGGGATATTAATGCCTCAAGAACAGCGTCAAGAAGGAGAATTATCAATTACTCATGAAACACAGTTTGGAGAAGGAGATTTGACTCTTGGGACAAATACTTTCATTGATGGCATTATGGATATAGAAAATATGCCAATTGAAATAGAAGGAGTGACTTTTCTAATGGACGAGGTTTTAGGAGACACGAACGAGAACCGCATGACACGAAGTATAGGAATAGCACCTGGTGTTAATCAACAAGATGTCATAGAATTACTGGAACCCCGCTCATACACAACACATGTGCTTGATTTGACAAACACCGCAACTTCTGCTCATTGGGCTGCGCCTCAAACAACTTCTACGCCTGTTTCATCAAAGCAAGCAATTCCATTGCCCTGGTACACTGAAGGTGAAGATACTATACCGAATATATCACCGCCAGTTGATGTGCCGAACAATCAAGAATCGTCCCAAATCCCTGACGTTCCAAATTATAGTCAGCATACCCGTGATGTTTCTCTTGAAAATGAACCGGGCTGTTCTAAAGTATTGAATGCTAAAATTGATGAGTTGCTGAAACTTCCTGAACGCAAAAAAGGCATGAAACGAAAGCAGTCAAAATCGCCAACACCTCTAGCAATAACTTCTAAAAAGTTTAAAGAATACTTGGAACTAAAGGAAAACGAAAAGAAAAAAAAAGCAGAAGAGATAATACACAGAAAAAATCAGCGTGAACAAAAGAAAGCAAAAAAGGAAAAAACTATCAGAGATAAGAAATTAAAAGGAATTAAAATAAATACTACGATCAGTAAAGGAAAAGATATGGCATCATCTACTAGACCAGCACAAGCTGATCCGGTAGATGAAGCAATAACTTCAAATAAGGCAGATAGGATTCCAGCTTTGAAAAAAACGAAGAAAAATAATTTGTATGTAATAAACGATTGTGTCCCAGTCCCAGAGACTGAAAGGACCAAAGAAAACCATAAAAGTCTGACTAATGATAAGGAGAATATACATTTTGGAGATTATGTTGTTGTAGAATTTGAGACGAATAAACGAAACCGCTACTATGTCGGGCAAGTGTTAATGTATGATTATGAAAATAATTTCATCAAAGTTAGGTGTTTGAGAAAGAAAGCCAGCAAATTTGACAGCTTGATATATTTCGTTGAGCCTCCTAATACTGATTTAACTGAAGTGTCGACATCAGATATTAAAAATCTTTTGCCGTGTCCTCGCATTGGAAGAAGAGGCATGATTACTTTTGAAAATGCTCAATATGATCTCAATTTATGTGAATAATTACTATTCACATAAAAATTGAGATCATATTGAACATTTATTTGTAAGTATTCGATGATCTCGTAAATAAGACTGATTTTTGTAGGCAAAACGTCTTAAAAATTTTTTTTTTTTTTTTTTGCTAAGGCTTATATAAGTAGACAAATAATTAAAATCTTTTAATAATACTTACCATGTTTTTATTTCTTTTATATATACAAAATTTCCTTTACTTAATACTATTCAAATGTTAGTTCAATTATTGGGTACAAAATATTCATAATTAGGGCTCAGTGTTCAACTATTGGGGTAAAACCCAATTATTTCTACAAAAACCAACTTTACATTTTTTTTTGTATATATCGACGGTATTTTTTTTAATCCGTCAAATCCTGAGGACCTATGGATTAATAAAAAAAAATAAGCATGCATCAATGTCATGAAATAACGGAGTTACAGCTATTTAAAGTTGTCAAAAACGCTTAATCGTTCATTTATTGGTGCCAGTACCCTAGAATGAATTGAAAATGTACAATACGTCGAACACATTTTCTTCTATTCCCAAAAATCGTAAATTTTGATTTGAGTCACTTTTGTTCTCAGCGTGCGATATGGGTTTTGAACTTTCCATTGCTAAGTTCTGTAACCGACTTTGGCAAATTGTCCTAAGTTTTTGCAACATACAAAATACTTTCTGAGATACAATAAGATATAAACTGTTTTTTATAACTAGACATTGAATTGTATGTACTATCAAAATGCCAAAATATGCATGCAAATATGCACAAAAAAAGGGCGAAATGTACACAAAATATGCACAATCGAAATAATATTTATTATTAGTAACGTTTTTTTTTAAACAAGGCAAATGGTGTATGTAAGGATCGTAGCAAGTGGGTTCTGTAGTTTCTGCCTACCCCCATGGGAAGGCGTGAGTTTATGCGTTTTTTTCACAATAATTTACACTTATGTCGGAAATTCGTCACTGATCTGACTAATTGGACCGCCAGCGCCGCCTAGCGGCGTTCGACAGAGTCTACAACATAACGCTCGACTGACCGGAGTTAAGACAGACGTAGTTATAATATATATTTCTATTACGTCACCAATATATTTATGTGGATAGATTATAGCAAGACATATTAATATATTATGGTTTATTAAGGAATTTTGTCATATTTTAAGGATACAGCATGTTACATTTTTTATTTTAATTAATGAGTATTTCTCCTCCGCCCGGTTGCTTCACCCCGACGACGGACGCCCCGCCTACCTATTGTACCTGTGAGTGAGCCGCATTGGCCACTCGTTATTCTTTGTCTGTTAAAGGACCATTCTCGATAAACGCTGTTCTTGAACCTCTAAAATATTGTGCAATTTTTTTTTAAGATATATCATGAGTCTTTTGCTTTATATGCGATTCAATCCAGATGGTTCTTATTTTTGTGCTTTAAAAGGCAACACGCTATCAAAGTCACCATCGCAATCATCTTCCGAAGAATTATCAATTAAATCCAATAGTAGTGCACTTGTTGAATCCATATTACAGTGCCTATTTCAAAATTAGAACATCCTTTATCATACCTAAATATGCTTCAAAATCGTACACTTGCGATAACGATTGCAGACCAAATGAGGGCAAAAATATATATTATAGTATAGCTACTGTGTGTGGGCAGGGCCGGATTAACCATGTCGGGGCCCCTAGGCAATGAAATTCTCGGGGCCCCTTTACCCTTTTCTAACTTCACAAAAGACATTTTTTCTACCACAATGCAATTATATTCATAATTACGCTATTTTTTTTACTACATTACGAAGGTATGCCATCAACCTAACAATATTTTTTTAATAAATGAAAGGAAAGTATGAAAGAATCATCATTCTATAATAATTTGAAATATGATATGTCTAATATTAAAAAAAAAACAAGGAAAAAATCAAATATTATTCTTTAATAATTTGAAATATGACATGTGTAATATAAAAAAAACAAGGCTATAATATTGTCGTTGAGGATACAAATCTTCAAATTAAATTTTCACTCAAAGAACATTTTCAAAAAAAGAACTCGGTTCGCGGGGCCCCTAGCCAATGCGGGGCTCCTAAGTAGTTGCCTATACTGCCTAATGGATGATCCGGCCCTGTGTGTGCTATATGATATAGAAACCGTCGCTCGTTCCGTATAGTTGTGTCGTGTACATACAGTGTGTGAATTATACAGGGTGGCAGAGACATCCACGCGAAAACTGATACCATGGATTCAGTATATGATTCTGAACAGACGAAAAATTTCAACTGGGGGCGTTGAAATTTTTCGTCGGTTATTTGAAAAAAAATTATCAGCTGTTCCATACATTTTGCCCGCGATTTTTTTAAAATAACCGTCGAAAAATTTCATCGCATCGGTGTTCAGAACCATGTACTGAATCCGTGGTAACCGTTTTCGCGTCGATGTCCCTGCCACCCTATTATTTGATCTGAACTGCAAACGGTTCTTCTATAACGCAATAACCAACACTACCCATAGTAGGTAAAATATGGCTGATAACAACGAGAGACATGTACCCTCTCCGTCATTTAAATTAAGAGTGTATAAACAGAAAGTGGGCAACTTCGCAAATAGCTGTCAAAGTTCTAGTTCATAAGTTAGCCATAATTCTTATTTCCATACAGTAATATTGCCAAATTAATTAAAACAGGTAAATATTTGACAGCTTTTTGCGACGTTGACAACTTTTTCGATGAACGCTCTTAATAATCAGTTGTAATTCTTGTGACAATAAACAATAAAAAAATTAAAACTAGATTTTCTAGAGCAAACTTGTGTCATTATCATCATCATCAGCCTACAGCAGTCCACTGCTACACATATCCAAATGCTCCATTCAGCTCGATTCTGGGCAACTCTAATCCAGCTGCTACCAGCCACCCTGCAAAGATCGTCGCTCCACCTAGCCTAAGAGCGTCCTATCTTACGTTTGTCGATTCGCGGTTTCCACTCAAGAACACACGTCACCAACACGTCTAACCCAACGGTCATCGGTTCTACGGCTAATATTGCCGGCCCATTGCCACTTCAGTCACCTTGCTTGTTTTGTTAGCTATGACGACAACTTTGATTCTCTGCCGGATTAGATACTTACCTCATTCCGGATTTTATCCCTCAGAGATATTCCAAGCATAGCTCGTTCCATAACTTGCTGAGCGACTTTGAAGTTATGGACCAGGCGTACACTTAATCTGAACAGCCGTAAACTTGTGTCACTTAAATTAATTTGTAGGCTGAAAATGACTCACTACGACAATTGACGTTACTAGACTGAACTTGAAATTTAGCGCCATTTCTTCAGAAACCTCTGTAGGCAGACCGCCGAGTGCGTGTGAAGCGCTCGCGCGGCGCGTCAGACTGCGGCCCGCCACCGTTCCCGCGGAGTACAACACTCCTAACACATTTAACTACTGAAATAAGCACTACTAACGAAAAAGTACTGAAATATGCAATACCTAACGCTATAAAAATAGCGTTTTATGCATTTGCTTATGCAAACATGCAAATGCACATAATCCGATGTCTATAACATTTTTCTTCTTTTTGTAGTAAGAATTTATACACATCTGTGTCTGCAAACATGGACACTTGAGAAATGTGCTTTTGTTTCAATACTATTGTTGATGGAAGGTAAAATCATATATTTATTATAATATTTTCAGGTTTAGGAGGAGGTGGTCCTCCAGCAAGAGCCCGCTACAAACCTCAAGAAGAAGAATTCTTTGATGCAAGACGGGAAGAGAGGGAGAGGATCGGTCAAATTGGAGTGTCTTCTGTTTGGGGCAAGTCACCACTCAGGGCAGAGTAAGCGTTTAAAACTTATTATGAATCTAATTTATGGTGCAAAGCAATGGAATTGGGCTTCTTCTTGAGTAGGATGGCATATTATTGCATGGAACATGGAATCCTAATCACATATTCACTTTCAGTAAGCGTTATTATTCTCAGTAGACCCAGCCAAACATGTTTTTGTTTACGTGCTCTCTGACTTTTTAGTTCTGAAGAGGAACAGTCACAACCTGAAAACTCGGGCAGTAGTAAAGAAAAGAAAAAGAGTAAAAAGTCAAAGGACAAAGACACCAAACAGAAGCTCAAGAAGTTAAAGAAGAAACTAAAGAAAGTGAAGAAAGCAAGGAAGAAGGCAAAGAAGAAGAAAGCCAAGAGTTCAAGCAGCGACTCGAGTGACAGCAGTGAGGAGGAAGTGTGGGTTGAGAAAGGACGTAAGTGTTGTTTTGTGTGACAAAATGCCAGCTTGCTAGTCTTGAGAGTTTATTACTCGAGATTAACTTAAACTTTTAAAATCATAGTGAAAAACTAGCATATTCTCGTATACCTTATTTAAAATATGATTATAATATAAGATATCAAAATGTGGGTGTAATAAGCACCTTAGCTTCTTCATTCCTTTTACTGAATATGGGTGTGTTAATAGGTAATAGGTAATACGGGCTGGTATCCGCAACTCCACGTCAAAGCGCGTATTTTGCGTACGGGTGGGAAAATCTGTTATTCGATCCACCCCAGCTCCTCAAAGAAGGCCAGCAACGCCTTGGTGTCACTGACAATCTCACGTAGGGTACCTGGGTTACCGAAGTACTTGGCCCTGTATGTGGCGACTACGGGGCAGTTTAACAGCACATGGGCTGCTGTCTCGTCGTCCTCCATGCAAGCTCTGCACAGCGGACTGTCTGTGACTCCTATGACAAAGAGGTGTTTATTAAATGACCCATGGCCAGTTAGGGCAGCTGTAACTGTGCGCAGCTGCTGTTTTGTTAATCGGAGAACCTGTTTCGTGAGGCGGCCGTCGATTGTAGGGAGAGCCTCCTTAGCCTGCTTGCACTCACCGTGGTCCACCCATATTTTGTGATGTTGTTCCCTGGTTCGTTTCCTTACCAGAGAGCGTAGGTACCCGAAGGGGAGTGGCGTGATAGGTTCAGGCCCCACTGGTGCCATGCTCGACCCCCTTCTGGCAAGTTCGTCGGCTGCGTCATTGCCCCGCGAACCGCTGTGTCCCTTGATCCATTGAATGGTTATATTATTGAGGTCACCCACCTGGTTGAGGCGTTGGTGGCACTCGTATATCAGCCCAGAATCAACAGTGTGACTGTTTAGCGCTTGCAGAACAGCCATGCTGTCTGAGAGTATTCGTATCGAGTGGTCCTTAACTTCCCTGGCCATGATGGCTGAAGCGGCAAGAGATATACCCATGCATTCGGCCTGGAACACTGTGTTATGGACACCCAATGGTGTGGCTATGTGTATGTTGAAGTCCTCCGAGAAGATTCCAGCACCTGTGCCACTACCTGTTTTGGAGCCGTCGGTGAAGATTCGCAGCTCTGCGGGGCGCAAACCCTCGCATCTGCGGTCCTCGTGGAGTTGGATTCTGTATTTTTTATCGAAGATAAATTGTTTGGGCACCCGGTCATTTACGGCTTTCGTAATAGGGAACTCATTGTTGAGTCCCTCAAGCAGCGCGGTGTGTTGTGTGACTCTCTTACCCCAGAGATCAATTGCATTAAGACGCACCGCCGCCATTGTCGCTTCCTGCTGTATGAACAGGTGGAGTGGGGGCAGTCCCAGCATGGCTTCGATTGCTGCAGTCGGAGTAGTCCTCATGCAGCCCGTGGTTGCCACGCAGGCTAGTCTTTGCATGCGTTGTAGTTTGTTGCAAGCTGTAACCAGCTGAGTGCGGGGCCACCAAACCACGGCCCCGTACGCGATCATAGGGCGGATCACTGCTGTGTACAGCCACAGTATGATTTTGGGGGATAGGCCCCACTTCTTACCTATCATTCTCCTGCACTGCCAGAAGGTAATGCAGGCCCTGTTTAGCTTGTTGTCTACATGACTACTCCAGTTTAACTTACTATTTAGAATGGCCTTCGTTGGCCAACTGAAGTTCAGTATCGAACAGTTTGGGTAGGCGGAAAGGACCTAATGCTCGTTTTTGGGTAAACATGACTAGTTCAGTTTTAGTGGGGTTCACTGACAGTTCAAATTCCCTGCACCAACTTTCTACGATACGTAGTGCTTGCTAAGTGAGGTTACAGATCGTACCCGTCACCTTCCCCGATACAAGGATTGCGAGGTCATCTGCATACCCTATTGTGTAATAGCGGTTGGCATTGAGTTTGGTAATGAGGTCATTAATTACCAGATTCCATAGAAGGGGGGACAGAACCCCTCCCTGGGGGCAGCCTCTGGCTATCATGGCCAACTGCCGCTCACACTCAAGGCGAACCACCCGTTTGCTTAACATGTTTGTAATCCAGTCCGTAAGTACCTGTTCTACTCCATGCCTGGAGAGGGCGCTTCTGATGCTGGAGAAGTTGGTTTTGTCGAAAGCTCCTTCGATGTCTATGAAAGTACCCAGGCAGGTGCCTTTTTGATGAATCGCGTCCTCTATCTGACTGACCACTAGATGGAGAGCAGATTCGGTCGACTTACCTGAGCTGTATGCGTGTTGATTACCATGTAGCGGTATGTTTTTCAGAGCGCCATCCCTCAGCTCTCTATCACATAGCCTTTCCAGAGTTTTTAGGAGAAAGGAGGTCAGGCTGATTGGTCGGTGGGATTTGGCGTTTGTGTAGTCACCCTTATCTGGCTTAGGGATGAATATTACTTTCACTTCCCTCCATCCTTTAGGAACGTATCTAAAGGCCAGGCACGCCCTCATTAAAGGCACCAGTCTTATTGCGACAGAAGCACCCCCCCACTATAGTAAAGCGGGGAACACTCCATCAGGACCAGCTGCCTTAAAAGGATGGAAGCTCCGGATGGCCCATTGGAGTTTCTCCAACGTGATCACCCTGCGTGCGTAACTCCAGTCAGTGTCAGCTGGTGTTTGGGTTTCATCTTGCCAGTCGATTACCTGCGCGAAGACGCAACCAGGGAAGTGAGTTTCAATTAGGATGCGTCTTGTTTCCTCAGGCGACGACGTGAGTGTGTTATCAGGTTTGCGGAGGGTGGCGGGCCCAGGTGTATTCTGTTGCGCCAGTACTTTCCTTACCCTGTTTGCTTGCTGACAAGATTCAATGCTACCACAGAATTTGCGCCATCCCGAGGTGCTCCTGAATCTGATGCATTTTTTGTAGCTAGATTTGGCCGCGTAGTAGTTATCCTAGTCCTCATCCGCACATGTGTTCATGGCTCTATTCAGAGCTGTTCTTACCTTGCTGCGCTTGCGCTCTAGATCAGCGCCCCACCAGGGTTGTTTACCCTGTATGTTGCGCGGCGTGGTCTCTGGGCAGGCGGTTTTGTAGCTGTCTATGATTGATTCTGTAAGATGGCTTACTTGTGCCTCAATCTGTGTCGTGTCCGCATATGTCACCGGATCGCTTAGCATCGCTAGCTTGGAATCAAGGCTGCGTGTGTAGGTGGCACGATCCGTTTTACGCGGATAACGCCGTGGTGGTATCGATGGAACACAGACCTGAATGTCGAAGCGGATCCACCTGTGATCGGAGCAGGAGGCCTCCTTGGAGACCTGCCACCCAGTGGTGATTTCCGCCACGCCCTCTGATGCCAGAGTGAGATCTATGATTGTGCGGCTTCGCCTGGTTACGAATGTTGGTTCGGAGCCAGTGTTTAGTAGGGATAGGTTAGTCGAGAATAAGTAGTCAACCAAAGCCTTACCCCTCTCGTTTTGCGTGTCCATACCCCACAGTTGGTGGTGAGCATTGGCATCGGCCCCGACAACAACCTCAAACCCGCAGCTCTCGCAATGGTTCACGAGGCGGGCGAGTCCGTTAGGAGGCGGCGCCTCCGCTTCGGGCATATAGACCGAGGCGAAAACGATCACCATCTCTGTTGCTTCGTCGCGCTGTATAAGCAGCCTAGCTGCAGAGATATCTCTGCAACAGAAGTCAGTTAAGAGCTGTGTTTTAAGGTTACCTGTGACATAGATGCACGATCTGGGATGATCATGATCTGAGGTGACTAGGAGCTTACCGCCAAGATTGGAGAGTCCTTGTATGCGACCCGCCCTAATCCACGGCTCCTGGATTAAGGCAATGGCCGTGTGTTGTACCTCCAGCCACTTGCGAAGCTGAGCCGTCGCGGTCTGACTGTGGTGGAGATTTGCTTGGAGGACTCTACAGACCGACGAAAGGGACGCCATCGCTGGTCGAACCCTCGTCGTCCCCCCCAAGTCTAAGCCCGGCAAACAGGTCGCCCTCGTCGAAGCCGTCCTCCCCCGGGCCCGAAGCCGGAGACAGGATCATGTCGTCCAGCTCCCCGCCCAATGAGGGAACGACACCCACGGTGGCGGCGGCAGGGGCGGCTGACTCTGCAGTAGCAGGCTCAGCCGCGGATGCTTCCGGGTTGTGTGAAGGGGGAGTGGACTCCCCTGCTGTTGCTTGCGACAGCTGTTCCAGCGCCTCGCAGACGGTTCCCGTGGCGGGGTCCCATCCCTGTGGAACGTCGGTGAACCTACCATTCCGACCCTGGAACTTCACGTACACCGCCCCTAATCCAATTGAGAGGCGGCGTCCGGCCTCCATCAGAGTCGGGATTTGGTCCACAGGGACACCGACCACCACGAACCACGCCGCGGCTTGTTTGTCAGCGTGCAGCAGTACCCACCTCTTGATGTCTACCCAAGAGTTTTGGTAGCTGAGAGTACGACCAATCATAGTCGACTCTCCGTAGACCCCCTGCTCGTCCGGGATCACGATGCCACACCGTGCACGCTTCTGGATCTCCGACTGGCTCATGACGACTAACGAGGTGCTAGTTGAAAGAGTCAAGCCGGAGACTGTCTTCCTTAGCCAGGCTAAGGTGTGGTCATTACCGCACCACAGTTTAAGGATACCCCCGGCGAACAGCGGCTTGGCGTTGAAAGTCGGCCCTGGGGTGTCCTGTTTGGGGGAGCAGGCCTTGAGGATGATCTGCTTCTGGATAGCAGCGAGAACCTGGTCCGACGCGTCCTTGCTGAGGATCCCCGTGCGGTCGCAGGTGATGGCGACGTCTAGGGTTGCGCTGGCAGCTTGGGAGTAGCTTCGTTGGTCGACCCTATTGGATTGATCAAGACGCGGCCGCTTATGCTCTCCCCGAGGTGTCAAGGTTTCGTTGAGAGCTCGCTTGGCCGCGGCCTGATCCTTCCAATAGGGTCGCTGTGTAGTGTCACCTTTGGGTTTCACCGGAGCGCTGGTTGGCGGTTGACTGGGCGCTGGTCTGCTTGTGCCGGCCTCTGCCTGTGACCGCTTACCGGCGGAGAAGTTTAGCTGGCCGACTGTCGGTTTAACTGTGCTAGCGACAGTGGCCTGTTTGTTGCGGGAGCCTTTGCCCGACTTCTTTAATGCTTGACGGCGCTCCTTCCTCGTCAATCTATCCCTCTTTCTGCCCTGTTCCGGGGCAGCAATTGGACCTGAAGGGTCATTGCAAGAGCAATGGGCTTGTTGAGTATGTTTACCCTTGCCCTTGCGTTTCTGCACGAATTGCCAGGCGCGTGAGAACACGTCCTCAATGCAACTAGCCGTCTCCGCTTGACCGGTGACGACCGTCTGATGAGGGGAGGCTAGAGGAGCCACAGGAGGAGGAGGGTGTTTGGCTGGGAGCCCGGTACCAGTGTTACCTGGCGCCGGGGCCTGTGTAGAGAGGGTCAGACCGGCAGTGGTATTAGTCGTCGCCTTGGTCTTCGCCTGTGCGTCAGAAGGGTCGGTACTGGTCCCAATCAGCGCCGACGTCCTTTGTTTATACTGGGACTTTTTATTTTTGGTCTTGGCTGTGGTTCTCGCCATAGCTGGACCGGTGCCCGCGCTGGTACCCGCAGTGTTAGCTGCATGGCCACCAGGGGCAAGGGAAGTGCAAGCACCTCCCTTGGGAGTCTCATCGGCTTTCGCCTCCACTCCGGTGCTGTTTTTTTTAAATGGCCTTGATAAATCCATATTAAAATGTTAATAAAATTCGTCTCTCTGGCTCCCACCCACCATGGAGCCCGCAACTGGGAACGTCTCACTATAAAAAAGTTCAATCGTTAGGACTACCAGAGAGATATAGGGGCGCGAGGCTGGTTTACAGTGCGACATCGGGTGCTCGATCGGGTTGGCGTTGGCCAACCAACTGATCAACCCTCACTTACACCGTCAGCATGACCTTTACCTACCGCTTTGGCCGTCCAAGGACGACCTCAGCGGACCTCACGCACCTCGCCTGTGGCCCTCTGACGGGACACTATGGCCATTTCCCTACCCCTGGCTACTGGGTATGGCCACCAATTCGCTTGAAATTCGGACCAAAGGGGGCGTGTTGCCTTACGGGCACATTACAGCCAGAGCCGCTCGGCTCAACCCCCCAGGACTCCTTCATCCCCGCTCACGGCGCTCAACTGCGCAGGTCCTAGCGCAGGTGACTGCTTACTCCTACTCGACAATCAGCTGGATTTAGTGATAGTCGACCCCGCCACCACCCAGTCACAGGGGGTCACGGTTAGGAGTGGAAGTTGGAAAGCGGAATAGGGAGGAGTAGGGATACGGATAGGATAGAGTGGGGAGGATTTGTGAGATTTGGGACAGGAAGGCATAAGACGGGACAGAATGAGGTTAAGAGAATTGAGGAAGGGATGCAAAGGCGCCTGGTGGTTTTAGTTACGTCTATTTCTTATGGAACTAGACCAAGAACGGGGTGGCAAACTCGGGAAGGTGCATCCGCCAGACTTGTCTTGAGGATCTACACGACTGTAGCGCTCACCCTCAAGACCCCGCCAACCCTACCCCCTCTGAAGGAGGCGGTAGGGTAGGCCTGCATCTATACTACCAAGCAAAGCAAAGCATGTCGTTGTGCAACCGCGAAAGCATAAATCCAGACCCCCCTATATATATGGGTGTGTTACATGACTAGCTGTGCCCCGCGGTGTCACCTGTTTTCGCCTTTTTTTGCTCGGTTCCTAAGTGTCTTAGCGTGATTTATTAATTTATAAATACTTTATTGTACACCACAAAAATACATAACAAAAAAAACCGGCCAAGTGCGTGTCGGACCACGCACAATGAAGGGTTCCGTAGTTGGGATGAATTTATCCCAAAAACAAACTTAACTTTGTAGTTGATAAACATGTTCTCCCATACGGAATGTATGGGAAAACATGTTTTTGCAACTGCAAAGTTGGTCGAATATTACTCGATAACTAGTAAAGCCTACTTAGCTGTGATAGTTTTCCTTTTAATTTCGTTATATAAACTACTGCTGTGATTTTTTTCACACATCCAAAACCAACCATTTTGTGTTCCACGCGCGCCTCAAAGAGATGTCAGCAGAATTGACGGGGTCCGCTAGGGCCAATGCCTGCCGGGGGTTCGAAGAGAACCGATAGGGACATCGTGGCCCCCTGGCAACACGGCAACTGAAGGAACACGGGTGGGTTTTAGTCAGTAAGAGTCTGACACGCCCTCCCGCTCCGCCCAGAGCGGGAGAAGTTATTTGATGATTTCCCACACAAAAAAAAAAAAAAAAAAAGGGGGGGGGGACACTTGACTCTAACAAAAATTAGCAGTTTAAAGTAGTGATGCAACGAATACTACTTTTACGAATACGAATACGAATATCAAATCTACTATTCGGCGAATACGAATACGAATATCTCGCCATGGTAATAAAAGACTAATAGTCTAGTAGTACATAGACGCAGCCATTACTAACGTTCGTCTAAGTTACTTAGGACTTACTATCCTACCTTTTGTTCATACAAAAGAAATACAGACCATATAACTACTTACTTGATATTTTTTTTTTTTTTTTTTAAAAACGTTGCCCCACACTAGGAATTTCTCCTGTGTCGTTTACAAACATTTAAACTCACATACACAAACAGCCAGACCCGGAACAACTACTTGTAGGTCATACAAATATTTGTTCCGTGCGGGAATCGAACCCGCGACACGCATCGCAGCAGTCAATCGCTTAACCACTGCGCCAACCGTGCACTTTTACTGATAAAAGCGTGATGTATGCTGTCGCGGACTTTTTTTTTAGAACTTTTAAAGGGAAACAATTCTGTCATACATGTTTTTTGCGAAACTTTAACCGTTTACGCAGCGCACGCAGCGTAAGCTCTCAAAAGGAAAAATAAAAACCCCCGATTTTGAAACATTCTTCATTGGTGCTCAGCTCCTATTAGTCTTAGCGTGATGATGTATAGCCCATTCCTCAATAAATGGGCTATCTAACACTAAAATATTTTTTAAATCTGACCATTAGTTCCTGAGATTAGCGCGTTCAAGCAAACAAACAAATTCTTCAGCTTCAGAGAACCACAAACATAAGGAACACTGTATAATGCTTCCTATCTCATTTTCTCCCACGTTAAATCTTATGAATTTATGTTTATCTCTTTTTACTGTCGCTTTTTCGTTTCATCGACTTTCAAATCACAACGATACTAAAGAAGTTTTCACTTTAATAAAACAACTAGCTTCTGCCCGCGACTTCGTTCGCGTGGAAGTCGTAAAACATCACAATATACTACTACAATAATAGCCACGTTTTATAAAACTTCCCTGTATACTACATTTGTAGTTTTATTCTCAGCAGCCAAAATATACGGTCAGGAATGGTGACTCGGGAGCAAGCGACGTTACAGTTGTTCGTATAAGAAGCAGCTTGTCCTGAAGTCGACACCCGCAGCCTTCAGTCTTCGATGTCGGCCCCTGTGACTTGTTGATCACAAAGCATACGCTCACAGGGAACTGCACGCGCTTAAACTGGTAATGGTGGGGAATTAGTGGTATACGCGCTATAAACACTGTCTCGCCATCGCCACAACCTGTTAGAATTTCCGTCTCGATGACGTTTCTCTGTAAGGACATGACTTTGAGCCGGTTTCCGTTACACAGATATACAACCGGAAAAGATACTTGCCATTTGCGAATTGAGAAATTCTACGGGGTAATATGTGGCATTAATGGAATGGAGGTGTATATCACTTCACTCCCTTCAATTTCTGAAAGAATACTGTGGTTGATCGCTGCAGCTTGATCATTTTCGGAGTTAAAATGGACACACACCCAAGAATTCTCTTGGTACGGTATTTGACTGATGTCCTCGTATATCAGAACGAATTAGATCTTCTAAAGTGGGATCTACTCTACCAAGAGTCTCTGGTAAAGTCCCTTCACCAACTTTTAGAAGAACATCGGAGAATTCTTGAGCATTTGAATTCACGCCAAACCGAGCTCATATGATGATGGTCAAGCGCAGTTTATGAACTCTCGACCATAGAGTCGACCTTTTCAACGAAGTATTCACTTTGTTTGTCAGAACTGTGACACCACCCATCATATCTTGGTTCCTGCGGATGTCCTCCAGGGTTCTGTTTACAGCTTTCACTGCTTTTCTATTTGCCATAATGCATTCATACTATACGATGAAGCGCAATCCCTTTGCACACATCTCTTGTTCTGTTGCGTGACACCCCACAAACAGGCGTTTCGTTGCTCTCTAAATCGATGGGAATCTTAAACATGGCGTGCGCTGCTTTGTCACCAGGAAGCAGTGTGGCAGCGATTCCAGAAGATCCACACACATACATATTTTAAAATCGCTGGGACAAATCTGCTGTCAAAATCTGTAAAAAATCATTTTATTCCTACAGTCTTTTGGCTCTTAAATGATCAGAATACAACCTTGAATGTTTTGTGACTGTAAAGTACTTGTGACGTAGTAGGTTTCCATAGCTTACGAAGTTTTCCTTTTTTTTGTGAATTAATACATTAATAAAAAAAACCATTTTACAAAATGTAAAAAAATAGTTTTAAAAAAAACAGATGGTAATCGAACTTACTACCAGGACTTCAAATCATTCGTCCAACCGCTTATTTATTCGCTTTATTGAAAGTTAGCTAAAATAGCCGTTCCTATATAATTATGTCATGATTGGCTGCTTTTTTTTTTTTTTTTTAAATGGCTTCTCGCAGTTTTGACCACTAAGGTCGTGGCTGCTTAACCGGATTTTTCTGTGGGTGCCATAAGCTTCTACACTTAGAGCCTCCAGCCAGGAGCTTTTTAAACTATTCTAAATTAAAATTAAGCGAATGCTCGCTAAGGGCATCCCCTGTGGGGTACGAACCTCGGCTTAGGGCATCGCTGACGGGAGGACAGCAAGAGGGGACAGGCTGGATCAAATTTATATTATCATCATGATTATTATTCGGGGTATTTAAAGCTACGTGCTCAGCTGCAACAACTGCTGGCACCTCGTTTTCGAGCAAGGGTCGGGGGGGGGATTCGTTTACTCGGGGAGTAGATCGCGTACGTAAAGGACCTCGGCGGCGAGGTCGGAATGACGGGAGGCGTCTGTTTCTGTGCACTGTACTGGTGGCCCTATTCTGCTCCTGGAGGAGTGTAATGGGGTCATCTGGGTCGGAGAGTACATGCCTCGGACGGCGGATCTGACTGAATGATTGACTGCATAGTTCCATAAATGTATAGCTTGATTATAATCATTTAAAAATTAAATCGGTAACTATCTACAATACCCCAACCTTTTGGCGCGTCCTTTTATAATTTGCAGAGAAAAATAAGAAAATAATGCAATATTGCTCATCCCCCATAGCAAATAGCGTGATAGTATATACCCTACAATTGGAACAGACAAACATTCTAAAAACTATATTTTCCGCATAAGAATCGATTCCAGACCTCGTAGCAATAACTTTCTTTCAAAAAATTTAACTTCGCTACGATTTTATTATAATATATTATAGGGTCATAATCAAAAAAAAAAAAAAAAATCGTGTAACAAAATGTGAAAAAAAAAGAAAACAAAAACCGTAGTTGGGAATCGAACTTACAACCCCATGTTTGCAAAGCAATCGTCCAACCGATGAGTTAATTGCTACGTTGAATTTTATCTTAAATAGCCGTTCCTATATATTTCATGATTGACTGCTCAGTTCCATAAAGGCATAGCGTGATGATAATCATTCTAAAAGTTAAATCGATAACCATCACAATATCCTAAAATTTTGCCGCGTTTTTTTCCAAAAAATACGAACATAATATAATATTGCTCGTCCTCCATAGTAAATAGCGTGATAGTTTATACCCTACAGTTTGACCAGACTTATAGGGAACACCTATGCAAAATTTGAACAGAATCTATCCGGTAGAATTTGCGTCATGCTAGAACATAAAAATACGACATAATGTAATATTGCTCATCCCCCATAGCGAATAGCGTGATAATTTATACCCTATAATTTGACCAGACATACAGGGAATATCTATGCAAAATTTTAACTGAATCTGTCTGCTAGAATTTGTGCCATGCTGGAACATACATACAGACAAACAGACAAAAATTCTAAAAAATATATTTTCGGCATTAGAATCGATCCTAGACCTCGTAGCAATTACTTTTTTTTAAAAATATTCAATGTACAGTTTTGACTTCGCTACGATTTTATTATATGTATAGATATTCTCTTGCTTGACTTGTGCTTTCGACTGACAAATGAAATGAAAGGAATGAATGAATCAATCAATTCATTTCGTATTGATAGGAAAACTCCCGGGCCGCGGCACTGTATAAACTATGGCCGGGGAGTTCCCCGTCGCGTCGTCGTTGCGGTTAAGGCCCTTGCACACGTCGTATTTTTACGTGCCGACGACGCGCGTTTTCCAAGTCTGCCAGTAATTAGATTTGCGTACAAACATATTAATTTTTAAATATTCGTATTAGTATTCGTATTAGTATTCGCCGAATACGAATATTCGGTAAATGTCTACTATTCGGCGAATACGAATATTCGTATTCGTATTCGTTGCATCACTAGTTTAAAGCTTAATATTTTGCAAACGGATCCCTGAATCCAAAAATGGTTTTCACAAACTCATAATGTTTTTGTAAGACCTTTCCAATGATGCCCCACACTATGGGATAAAAAAATAAAAATTAAAACATCACTTTACGTGTATGGGAGGTACCCTAAAAAACGTTTTTCATAATTTTGTTTTACCACTTTGTCGGCGTAATTAATATGTATACCTATACACAGCCTATTACAGCTTTCTAGTACTAAGGGTCTCGGAGCTAGACCGCGGACAGACAGACAGACAGACGGACATGACGAAACTATAAGGGTTCCTTGTTTACTACGGAACCCTAAAAAAAGAGACAAACACTACAAAATATACAATGGAAGGGCCTTATCGCTTTCCGCGATCTCTTCCAGGCAACCTTGGAATGGACAGTGATTTGCGTGGACATAAAAATGGGGCGGTCGTTGGTGCAAATAATAAGTATACAATATAATATAATAAATACACAGATATATACATATCCTAAATAATAGATACATAAATATATACTTACTAAATATATAAGCAACAAAAATAAATGAAGACTATTTTAGACTATAGATCATTACAGTTACGAGAACAAGATCATAACGACAAGTAATGTTCCTTTACGAGTCTCTTAAATACGATTGCGCGCGTTTTATTTCAATTGGCAATGCATTCCACAAACGAGCGGCCTGGACAGTAAAGGATTTGTCGAGAAAAGTTGTGGAATGCATAGGCATTTTAAGCTTCAAGTTATCTGATGACTTTAACAATTTCGTGTGGGAGTTGCAAAGAAACTGGAAACGTTTCTTGAGATAGAAAGGGGTGGGGGGTGCTTTACCGGAATGTTCATATGAACATTCCGACGAAGGTGAATTGGTAACCACTTGAGCTTAACACGAAATTCGGAAACATGGTCATATTTGCGCAAACCGAATATGAACCTTAAACAAACATAGCGAGATGTTAAGAGCGATCATTCTAAAAGTTGGCAACGTCGCAAATAGCTGTCAAATATTATTTACCTGTTTTGATTAATTTGGCAATATTACTGTATGGAAATATGAAATATACCTGCATCCGGTTAGACTGGAAGCTGACCCCAACATAGTTGGGAAAAGGCTAGGCAGATGAGTTGTGAGAAAGGGAAAAAGTATTTTGTGCAACAAGAGAGCAAAGTTGGTTTTTGCTGCGAGTGTTGATTTTGAATCCCGAGTAAGCGAAGGCTTCTATTATTGAATCACGAGCGTAGCGAGTGATTCTAAGTTAGAATCCTGAGCGCAACAAGGGATTCAAAAACACGAGATAACTTTAGTCTCGTGTAACACATACAACTGATGTATCCGACACTGTTTGTACTGGGTATGGTGGGGTACAACGAACTTAGAGTGCGCCGGGAATTTACACTTGCGGCGTATGTGCTAAAGCTCCTGCGTGGAGTAGCTCATAATCCGGGTGTGTTGCGTCACCTGAAGCTGTGCGTGCCAGACCGGTATGTGTGGAGGCGGCGGCGACCGCCACTGCTGGCCGTGCCTGCTGCCAGAACCAACCTGCTGTCAAAAACACCCCTCACCCGCACAATATGTGTACTCAACGAAGTGCATGAGAGAATTGACGTATTTTCGTGCAATCTGAGTGAATTCGCAAGAGTTTTGTTGAATTTTGTTAGTTATATTTAAATACTAATATTCTGTGTTAAGTCTGATTTTATATTTTATTGTTAGGTACGTATAACTCTGTAGTCGAACTTCAGATTGTGTTTAGTTTAGAGTTGTTCTGAATTTAAAAGTTTAAATTTTTGAGTATTACCCGTAAGTTTTTGTTTTTTTCAATTTATTTGTTGTGTGTTTGCAAACCACTATTGTATTGGGGTCATCCTGTAAAGATAGTGTGTGTAGTTTAAATAAATAAATAACTTTTCACCTCAGCAGCGAGAACATAATTATTAATATTATCTAAAGGTAAAAAAATACAACATGGTAAACATTTAACCACACGTATATTAAAACTAGCTTCTGCCCGCGACTTCGTCCGCGTGGAATAGTTACTTTAGGCTAACGCTAACTTTAACCCGCGACTTCGTTTACGTAAAAGGTGAAAATATTTTTTTAAATAATAGGTACGTACGTTAAGGAGCTATTTTAGGTACCTACATCACGCTTTTATCAGTAAGAGTGGAACTTTAAAACGTTAGGTAAAAGTACTGGTTCTTATAATCTTATATCATGTAGATTGTAGGTTATTCTCAAAAACCTCAAAATTAATGTTATTTTAAAATACTTCTGCGTACACTATATTTTTAGTTTTGTATTCTTCCGGCAGAAGTAGATATTGATTTTCACCAGAACCAAAATTCAAAAGTCATTTATTCAAACTAGGCTGAGAATCAGCACTTTTCGAACGTCAAAATTACATAAGACAGTCCCCCAAAAACGCCCACCCTTCACCAGATCTCGATAGGGCAACATATAGTTGCCCGTGCGAAAAACACTCTTGGTGTAAATCTATTCCTACGTGCTTAAATGTTTGCCCCTGGGCCTTATTAATTGTTAACGCAAACGATACCTTCACCGGAAATCGCGCGCTGTATTTGATCATTATTTTACTGCAATGTTATTTTAAAACTGCGATATCTCCTAAGATATTCATTGAAATCGAATGAAGTAAAGGGCAATTTTGTTTTAAATTTAATACTTGTGATGAATAACGTATTTATTATTTTAGAACAAATTTGGTTAGCACAAAAAAGGTTATAGTGAGCCAACCTTAAAAGATAAACATATGCTGTCGCGGACTTTTTTTTAGGACTTTTAAAGGGGAACAATTCTGTAATATATGATTTTTGCGAAACTTTACTGTTTACGCAGCGCACGCAGCGGAAGCTCTCAAAAGGGAAAAAAAACCCGATTTTGAAACATTCTTCATTGGTGCTCTGCTCCTATTGGTCTTAGCGTGATGATATA
The DNA here is from genome assembly GCA_963680765.1 of Agrochola lychnidis. Classification (NCBI taxonomy): domain Eukaryota; kingdom Metazoa; phylum Arthropoda; class Insecta; order Lepidoptera; family Noctuidae; genus Agrochola; species Agrochola lychnidis. Next base: position 27,113,528 of record OY796856.1, read on the forward strand.
TAGCCTGTAGTTCCTGAGATTAGCGCGTTCAAGCAAACAAACAAACAAAATCTTCAGCTTTATATATTAGTATAGATTTGTAAAACAAAGTATACTATCTAAAAGTTAAAAGTAAAATTATGGCACTGGTATTCTTTTAAAAAATGCAATAGTTTGGGATAGGTTTCAATGTACACGTCATTTTTTGTCTTATATGTGGCTTTCAACATTGAATAAATACTCCACATAGTAAATAGTTGCCTCGTTTGTGATAATTCTATGGAATACTATAACAGCACCGTCTCCGAAAAAGTGTTTGCACCCTTTGTATTATATTGTAAGTGCTTTAAAATAATATAATATTTTAGATATTTTTCGTGAGACTTTACAGGCAGGAAACTTAGTTCTGCATTTTTAGGGTTCCGTAGTAAACAAGGAACCCTTATAGTTTTTTACATGCTGCTTTAATTCTTCCGGTGTTAAATAGCAGACTTCGTCACCGGACTCACTCATATTTATTTATTATTGTTTTTATATTATCCAACGTGTATCGCACTTTGTAGCTAGCTCAGAAGCAGAAAACAATTTTTAAAAAACCCGCTATTTTTAAACCGACTTCCAAAACGGAGGAGGTTATATGTTCGTCGCGTATGTTTTTTTCTTTTTTAAGTATGTCCACCGATTTCTCGGTCAATTGTGGACAGATTTTGAATTTTTTTTTTTTTGTTTGAAAGGGTATGCTCTCGAGCAGAGTTGCGACTTATTTGAAATATTTGTATTTAACCGTTCGGGGACCATTGTATCCAATACAATCCAATAAATCCAATGCAAATACAAAATGCAAAATACGTATTTTATATTTAGTATTTAAATAGGTACCTTTAAAAAAAAGCATTTTGCATTTTATTTGAAATACTTTTCGAAATGTATTTTATATTTGTAAAATACTTTACTGCTAAGTTTCGCCAACATTACCACTCAAATTTTCATGTAAATGGGTCGGCAATTCGACAAATAGCCACTAGAGGTGCTGCAAGTGCTGCAACCTTGCGAGTCTGTATGCAAAGTGACAAAACAATGAACATTTTATAAAAAAAAGCCGACTTCCAAAAAAAAAACACTACAAAGTGAAAGATAACTTTAATTTCGGAAGTTAGTGTCTTTGGTTTTTGTTGTGTATCTTTAATGTAGGTACTTGGCAATCTTCTTGACAAATAAGATTTGTACAAGTACCCCACACGTTGAATAATATCACATTAGTGTAAGGCTACCTAGTGCTTATGCTATCCACGAAATAAAACAGTGAATTACCTAATTCGTGTTTTATTGAACATAATAGTGGCGACGAGGAATAAACTTTTAAGAATGGAGTGTAGGGCAGTGAAGTTTTCGGAATTTGATTCTCAAACAGACAATTGGAACAATTACATAGACAGGCTAACATTTTGCTTTGAAGCAAATGGTGTTGTGTTGGACATAAGTAAAAGAGCAAACTTTTACACAGTGTGTGGATCGAAAGTGTTTGATACGCTTCTTGCTTTAATTACACCTAAAAAAGCTAGTGATATCTCATTTACGGAAATCGTGAACGTTTTAACGAAACATTATAGCCCTAAACCTAACGAAATATCAGTGTCATATAAGTTCTATAAACGTGACCAACAACAAAGCGAATCAGCATCGGAATATATCGCTCAGCTGAGGAAGATTAGTTCGGATTGTAATTTTTCGGATTTAGAGCGTATGTTACGTGACAGACTCGTGTGTGGAATGAAAGATCACAGACTGCAATATGATTTATTGAAAAGAGATAAACTTAGTTATGACAATGTGGTTGAGGCTATGTTGTCTTCCGAAAGCGCGGTAAGAGATATTCGCATGATACAAAAGGTAAATGGGAGCACCAGCAATGTTGCAAGCGGATTCGATTCGACGGCGAGTACATCGACGACCATGCCGGCAGCTCCTGAGCCCATGGACATTAATGCAGTGCAAACAAACATGAAACATTGCTACCGCTGTGGTGATCGCCATGCTGGAGAATGTCGTTTTGCTAAGGTTACTTGTCGATACTGCAAGAAGGTAGGACATATAGAAAAGGTTTGCATTGCAAAGAAGAAAGCCTCGAACAGTAAAGTCAATTTCACAGAAGAGGATGAGTCACACATTCAGTTGAATGGTATATACAACTTCGATAGTAGTCAATTGCGGGTGCCAGCGTATGATGTTAAGGTTCATCTGAATGGGATGTCAGTGACTATGCAGGTGGACTCCGGTGCTGGTTTCTCGCTCGTGAACGAGCGCACGTGGAGAGGCCTGCGCAACGCAAACACGCGCCCCGAACTGCGGGCTGTACACAACAATCTACGTACCTGGACGGCGACTCCGGTTAATGTGCTCGGTCAGACAGTAGTGCACGTAAACTTTAGAGACATTAAGTGTATTTTACCGGTTATTGTAGCTAGAGGCTCAGGCCCCAATTTAATTGGTCGTGATTGGTTTTCAGCTCTTAATATAAAAGTTTGTATTAATTCTGTGTCTAGTACTGGCATATCAATGACTAATGAAATGTTACAAAAACACTCTGAAGTTTTCAAAGAGGGTCTTGGTACTTACCGAGGCGAACCGGTGACCATACATTTAAAACCGGACGCTACTCCTAGGTTTCTTAAAGCTCGCCCAGTTCCTTTTGCAATTAAGCACAGAGTCGAAAAGGAAATAGATCGATTGATGGCTGAGGGGGTACTACGCCCTGTTTCTTACTCACAGTGGGCAACACCAGTGGTGCCCATTGTTAAGAAAACAGGCGAGATTCGCCTTTGTGGAGACTATCGCAGCACGGTGAATCAGGCTACCGAGTCAGATACTTACCCTATGCCAACTGCTAATGAGGTATTTGCTACAATTGCTGGAGGAAGGTATTTCACTACTTTAGATTTAGAGCGTGCATATACACAAGTCGTTGTGGATGAAGACACGGCTAAACTGCTAACATTAAATACATGTAAAGGTCTTTACACTGTTCACAGGCTGGCGTTTGGAGTAAAGGCATGTCCAGGCATTTTTCAAAGGTTGATGACATCTTTACTGGCAGGTATTTCAGGCGTCGCAGTACTAATTGATGACATTATTATAAGTGGGCATACCTTGACAGATATGACTCAACGACTGGATGCTGTACTAGAACGCATACAAAAAGCGGGCCTGCGACTGAATGCAGGTAAGTGCAAGGTTGCTAAAGAATGTGTAGAATTTCTGGGGTTTGTTATTGACGCCGACGGGATTCATCCGGCTCCTAGCAAAGTGGAATCGATTGTCAAAACTCCAGAACCACAGAGTGTTCAGCAGTTACAGGCTTTTTTAGGGTTGTACAATTTTTATGAGAGGTTCGTACCTCATAAAGCTACTGTCCTCGAACCGCTCCATAGGTTGCTTGATAAGTCTCGCAAGTGGCAGTGGACAGAACGTGAACGAGAAAGTTTCGACGCAGCGAAACGGTTACTATCGTCAGACATTACTTTAGTCCATTATGATTTAAATAAACCCTTAGTACTCACATGCGATAGCTCTGAGTATGGTGTAGGCGCAGTATTGTCACATGTGATGCAGGATGGGCAAGAACGACCGATCGCTATGAGTTCTAGGACGTTACATTCACACGAGCGTAAATACTCTCAGCTTGATAAAGAAGCTACAGCAATCATGTTCGGAATTCAGAAATTTCATAACTATCTTATGGGAAGAACTTTTACAATAGTAACGGATCACAAGCCACTGGTCAGTATTTTTGATCCTAAGAAGCCAATACCCAATATTATATCGCCCCGATTAACTAGAATCGCAATTGTTTTGACTTCACACAGTTATGATATAACGTATAAGCCTGGTAAACAAATAGGAAATGCAGATGGTCTCAGTCGCTGGCCACAACCGGTGCCAGAGGAACCTGAACAGCAGCTTTGTGATATTTTATTGATGGCCGAGGCTCCCGAAGACTTTCCAGTTGATGTTAATCAGATCGAGCTGCTTACAAAAACAGATAAGACTTTATCACGAGTCATGCATTACGTGTTATCTGGTTGGCCAGCTAAAGTCACAGAGGAAGCTTTGCACAGTTATTGGTTACATCGTACTGAACTTTCCTTACATGATGGTTGTATCTTGCTGGGTTGTCGCGTGGTGGTACCACCACCACTACGGAAGGATATTTTACGTGCTTTACATAGGGCACACAGTGGGATAGTTCAAACAAAAGCTTTGGCCAGAAGCTATGTGTGGTGGCCGGAATTAAATAACGACATTGAGGCATTGGTGAACAATTGCACCAAGTGTCTCGAAAATAGGCACATGCCTCCTAAGACAAGTTGCGAGTGGGTAGTACCTACAAGACCTTGGTCTCGCATAAATATTGATTTTGCTGGTCCATACCAAAATAAAGTCTTTTTGATAATTGTGGACTCATATTCACGATGGCCTGAAGTATTTGTAGTAAGTAGCATGACTACAGAAACTGTGGTTAGGCATCTAAGAATGCTATTTGCTACACACGGATTATGTGAGACATTGGTTTCAGACAATGGAACAGCATTTGTTTCAGCTGAAATGAAACAATTTCTGGAGTCTAATAAAATTAAGCATATCACGACAGCACCATACCATCCTGCTACAAATGGATTGGCTGAACGAATGGTGCAGACGGTTAAGAACAAGTTACGCAAAATGGATGATGTGTCATGGGACGTGAAGGTACCTAACATGCTACTGGGACTGCGGGTAACGCCATGTTCAGGAACAGGTAAGAGCCCTTCAGAACTGTTAATGAACAGACGGTTAAGGACTTTATTGGACAGTATTCATCCAGTCAATAAACAGCACATGAGAGTCGAGCAACAAATTACCAAAAATGCACAAAGGAAACACAGAGAAACGGACATTGGTCAATGCGTGATGTACAGAAATTATGGAAGAGGGCCACGTTGGTTACCAGGCACTATAACAAGTAAGGATGGCCCGTCTAGCTATCAGGTGACATTGGACAATGGAAATGTTGTAAGCAGACATATTGACCAACTGATTCAGAAGAAGCCATCAAGCTTAACAACAGGAGAGGAGGAGAAGAAGGATATGGAACCGGAAGAGGAAAAGGAAGAAAGTATACAGGAGCAGGTGGAAGAGTCAAGTCAATTTGATGAACAAATAATCCAAATTCCTAGCTCGGAGGAATGGGCCGAGATGCTTGGGATACCTAGTGGGGCAGAGACCACTTATCCAGGTGGAAAACTGAAGAACAAAGTTTCTTCTTATGCAAAGTCACCATATGCCAGGCCTAGCCACAGTAACTATTTGGGGTAATGTTATGTGTTTTAGATTAGTTTTGTTCCTGTTTACTTAATTGTTATATTAGTTGAATTGAGAAGTTTATGATGCTTTATGTTTATGTTTTGTTTATATTTCAATTATGTTTTTACGTTGTTTATGCATACTTGGGGGAAAGGTATGTTGTGTATCTTTAATGTAGGTACTTGGCAATCTTCTTGACAAATAAGATTTGTACAAGTACCCCACACGTTGAATAATATCACATTAGTGTAAGGCTACCTAGTGCTTATGCTATCCACGAAATAAAACAGTGAATTACCTAATTCGTGTTTTATTGAACATAATAGTTTTGAATTATCGTTTTTTGCCACCGACTTCCGAAATTAAAATTATTTTTCACTTTGTAGTGTTTTTTTGGAAGTCGGTTGTTTTTTTCTTTGTTTGTTGTGTCTTTCTGATTTGACGCCGTTATTAGTGTTTATTATCAAAAAGAAAGTGTAGGATTCATAACACTAATTTCATCTAAAAGAATTTTATTTGAATAAAGTATTTTGAAAATAAGTATTTTGCATTTAGTATTTAAAATACAAAAAGCTAAAATATTTTGTATTTTACATTTGAAATGGTAAATTAGAAAACTATTTGCATTTTGTATTTAAATACTTTTTTAAAACTATTTTGTACATCTCTGCTCTCGAGGTGGTCCCATATAATTTTGTATAACTTTGCTTGGGTAGTTTTTGAGTTGGCTTCAATAATACGTATTTTTTCCCATTTAGTATGTGGATGATATGTTAAGTTCCTGTCACTGTTATTTACATAGCAGGTAGTGGTATTCGAATTTGTGTGGGGTACATACCACAACTAAAAAGTGAAAAATAAAAACTGGAAGTCGGTTGATTTTCTTTTCCTAAAAAGTTTTTTTCTTTCGTTAATGTATTTTTCTGTGAGCGAATCCTTTTGTATGATTTTTATATTTGACAATACCCTTTTAATCTCGTAATCCGCCTCCTGGCTCCTGATTAGTTCGTTAACTTCCTGTATCTCCATAGCTCTCTTCTTTCTTCTTCCCTAACGGCCCTACCCTAGTAGTTAAGTCTGTACTAGTTGCATCTGGGCTCTTGTTATCTGTGCGACTTCTGAATCAACTGGTTAAACCCGCTTGTGGAAGGCCAGTGACCGATCCGCAACGAGAGGCTTTCTGACAGAATACCCTAGTACAATGAACTTCAGATTACTGAAAACTGATGCTTTGTTGAGTACACCAGCCACCAGTTCCCAGATGTGTCAGTCTGTCAAAATCAATCCCTACAGTGGGTATGGGCAAGGAGACCGCGCGATTCAAATGCTCAAAGGACTTAAATGTACATCCACCCTTAACAAACGTCACGTAAGGCCGCAATACTGTTAGGGGTGTGACAATAATAATATAATACCAGCCTATTATTGTCCCACTGCTGGGCAAAGGCCTCTTCTCATACAGAGAAGGCACGAGCATTGATCACCACGCTTGCTAAAAACGGATACCACTGGACTTATAAAAGTCAGAAATCGCCATTTCTGACTTTTATAAGTCCAGTGGTATGACAATACATGAAAATATAAGTTAAAGGAAGTTGCTAAGACCTACAAGCCTAATAGTCCCTACGACTCTAAGCCCTAACCTTTCATATACCTACTATGTGATAGATAAATATATAAATAAGATCAGGATGTCTGTACCATGCGACCTCAGGTTACAGACGGATAGTAGACAGGATTTCCAAGTTCGGGAAGGGTACACTCACTGTCAGTGCCGCAGACTCACGAGACTGATCAGAGATGGCTAAAAGTGTCTCGGTCACAGTGAGGGGTAATGAGACGAGGATATAAAGTTCAAATCTGATTTATTAACAATATGTTACAGCTTATATACTACTTTTTCTTAACACACACTATTATATAAACTCTTTGTGTTCTATACGTGTGAGATTCAACCATATCATTAATTTAACTGGGCCGCCCGTGAGCCGGCCCGAGTGCCGAGTCAATGTCCAGGTAACATTGAACAGTTTTGGTTATTTTGAGTATATGCGCTTTCTATCTATTGTTATAATTATAATATTTACGTTTTACTTTTACTCACAGAAGAACATGAAATAGAAGCAATAAGGGAATCAAAGTCGTCTAAAAAAGGCGACGAGGAGATGGCGTCGGAGGCGTTCGGGCCGACGCCGCGCGTGGGGCCCGCGCTCGGCCACAAGGACTTCGGGCGCGCGCTGCTGCCCGGCGAGGGCGCGGCCATGGCCGCCTACGTGGCCGAGGGCAAGCGCATCCCGCGCCGCGGGGAGATCGGACTCACTTCCGACGAGATCGCCTCCTACGAGTCTGTGGGATACGTCATGAGTGGCAGCAGGTACTTACTTATTTTCGCTGTAGTTATTTATGTGTTTCACGAGTTCGAACTCGAGTGCGAACGCACGAATTTTAGAGAATTAAGTATGCAGTAAAGTAAGAATTTTGAACAAAATATTAAATTTGATCTATAGCACAGATTAATACATAATCATTTAAATAAAAAGCGACTCTTAGAATGACACAATAAAGTGCAATTCAGGTCGCACAGCGCTAATTTATCTACAGTTATATTCACCTACAAGTTGCCTCTCTTTCTATCGCGTAACTCTTATACCTTCTGACCACGTTAGGGTTGTAATTTTTTAGAGAATAATTAATCTGAATATTTAATTACCAGTTATGTGCCTATTACTCTACTTTGTGAACAAATGACGTTTCAATTAAACCTAAGCTCGGTACTGTAAGCACCACGCTTGGCTGCGGTACTCGGGACAGTGTATAAATCAAAGAACTTTTGCAAGAGGAGCTCATATTGAATTTTTTAGCATAAAATTATAAAGACGCGCGCGCCGCTGCTGAGGCTAGACTATCATTTTTTCGTCAACAAGTGAAAACTATCTCAAAATCCTAATTTAAATATATCTTGTCAGATTGTTCAGATGACGTACAGCGTTTTTGCCAGCCTGTACAGCATGAGGTTGCATCTCATAATAAAATCTCACAGTAGTTACTTTAATTTGTTTAGTCTCCATTATTATCAGTGATCGGAGAGATAGATTGATTTTACGTACTCGCATCATGAATAGTCATAGAAATCATAACATGGATAAGCCTTTTCTCTGGGATTTCATTTTGGTACTCACGGTATTGAATCAAATATTGTAAAAGTAAGGATTTTTAAACTACTACATTAGAAATTTCGACAACCGTGCGTCAGTAGGATAGCGGAGAGGTAAGTCCCATCTTTCGTCGCACGCACCACAGTAACTATTATTAATAGAATTCCACTTTACGTTTGCTACTTTTTACTCAAGTTTAGCCATACCGTAGTTTTTTTTACTATAGAAGGCCGATCACCTATATACTATTAAAATACAACATTGGAAATTCCTTAAAAAAATCTTAATAATTTCTAAATCCCGGAATCCCGGGCATATACATACTAATATATACATGCCAGTTCATTGACCCCAAATCAATCTACCTACTCCGATCACTGATTATTATGTACCTACGTAATTGGGCAAATAAAAAAAGTGTGTGTGTCAGCTCCGTCGCACGACTGGAACTTACCCTAAGAATTTTTATGTCTAATTAGATTTCAGTTCAAGAAATTGGTGCCGATTCCCTTGTTCACAAACTAAACTAAATTTAAGTTCAGTGCATCTTTTTCTTTCTATTTCATTAAGAAAAGGACAGAGGATAAATTTTAGTTTAGTCCTGTCAAATTAATCAGCGCCTTTCACTCTCCATACAAGTTTAGACGTGGTTAAAAACTTGCCGACTAAAATTACGTCAATTTACGTCAAGCGCTGATTAATTTGACAGGACTAAACTAAAATTGATCTTCTGTCCTTTTCTTAATGAAATAGAAAGAAAAAGATGCACTGAACTTAAATTTAGTTTAGTTTGTGAACAAGGGAATCGGCACCATTGTTTTTATGTTGTGATCCCAGGTAGATTCATACTAGCTGACCCGGCAAATGTTGTATTGCCATATAAATGTTTGGGGTGGACCACCCTTATTACTTAGGGGTATGAAAAATAGATTACGACCGATTCTCAGACCTACCGAATATACATTTAAAGGACATGTTTCATTTTCGGCCATAAAGTGTACGTTATTGAAAAAAAAGGAAAAAATTCCACGAATTGAGGAAAAATATTCTTTTCTGTTTATTCCCCTGATTACTTCGGCACAAAAAATAATAGTTTAACAAATTATTGCCATATTCTATTCATCATGGCGTCGTTTTACTTGCATACTGCTTTCGTCCAGAAATCATGTCACATTTTAATTAATAATATCACGTAGACGTTATTTAAATAAATATGAAAGGCATGTATTTATGTACTATAATAAGATAGCTATCTTATACAACTTTTTTGATTAATTATAAAGTGTGATACATCATTAAACAAAAAAACGACTTTTGTAGATTTGTAGATACTTCTGGACGAAAAATTCAAACATAATTGTTTGTATTGACATTACATCTGTCAGTCAGTCAGTCTCGTTCGTCTCGACTTTGTGGCTTTCAGTGTTATTTTGCGTTATTTTGTTTTTATTTCTAACTTTTCACGACTTTGGCTTTGTATAACGGTTTTTGTGATTTCTGCTCGTTTTTGGAATTGACTTTGGCTTTGTTTAACGGTACTTGAATTCAGATTCTGCGATTTGGATTCGTCTGTCCATTGAAAATCTTCTGTTTTTACTCACAGGTAAATAAATGAATGTCATTATAAAACAGTTGAAATAAGTTAGGAATACCAGTTTCAAGAGCCACTATCATTTAATGTCTGTTACAGGTTGTTGGCTTGTTATAAAATGGCTTGTGTTAAGTGCAGCAGAAGTATAGTCAGTGATGAAATCCACTATATTGCAGCAGATTTGGGTCCAGAGATTTTGTTTATTATGGAACAAGACATGGCTCATGAGGTAAGAATATATTTTCAGATTACTTTGACTTTATAATTGAAGTGTTTTTAATAAATATAAAGAAAAGCTTTTTCTTTTCAGAGTATACCTATGTAATTATAACATGAGTCATCTGTTTCAGATTGCTGCTGATGCTGCACTATGCGAGGCATGTTTTAATTCTGTAGCTAATCTTCTTGAGAGCACTCGTAATAGTACTGAAGTACTTCAGGATCAAACGATTGAATCTGTCAGTGGAACTGAAACAAATGTATGTGTGTGGTGCCTTGTAACTTTATTAGCAAGGAGGACCCATTATTTAATAAGTGGGCCTCAAAGAGACGCAATATCCAATATAATTGCCCCAAGACAGGTAACTTTTATTTTCATGTAATTCATATTTTGTTTACATTATTTTACCTTACAACAATGGTCAGTAACAACTTCAAAATAATAAATGCAGGTACCAGATGGTGGCATTGTTTGCCACCGATGCTGGACACGTGCCTGCAGACTGGTGGGTGTATCAGCATCTAACGCTGGACAATCACAACATATTTGTGTTTGGTGTAGAGTATCTCTCTCTCGAAGAAGAACACACATTATCTCACATGGTCCTGAGAGAGATGAAATCACAGCACGAATTGCTCCACGACATGTCTGTGAAATAACTCCCTTATTCATGACTATTCAGATTGAACTTTTAGTTGTCCTACAATAGACTGATTAATTTGACAATAGGGTGATGATCATCAATTACTGTACTTAATGGAAAATAATATGATTGTAATATAAACTATGAAAATACTATCAAGTTTGGTTCCATTATTTAAGAGCATTAGTTTTTGATTAATTGTCGAAAAATGATGGTTTAAACAATGTCGCAAGACTAATAATCATAGATAATGTATTATTTTTAGATACTCCCTGGAGATCGAGTTTGTTACGCATGCTGGGTATCTGCTCGAAGAAATGTTCAGCGAGCAACCAGTCCTCACCTAAATAGCAGAAATGTTTGTATTGTGTGTTCAACATCAACAGTACGAAGGCGAACACATCTATTACCAAATGGTCCAGTAAGGGATGTTATTTCAAGAAGAATATATCCCCGACAGGTGTGTAAAATAGTCAAGTGTAAATCTAAGAAATATGTATTTATCTATGAATATGTTAGTTTATTTCATACTTTTTTTTTACAGATCACTAATCATTCATTGGTGTGCAATGACTGTTGGATTTGGGCTCAAGATGCTGTTCCACAAGCAAATGAACAACCTGTTCAACTTAACCAAGAAGAGCCTCTGCAAGTTTTGGATATGCCCCACTCTATTCAATTAAACTCATACAAAAAAATTGGTATGTCCAGTTCTAGTTGTTTTGTACCCGGGTGTACAAATACAGAACGTCACATAGTACCTAGTTACTTGAGAAAGAATATTCTATCAAATTATAAAATATATATAGCTGAAAATGCAAGAGTTTGCATGATTCACAAGACCACCTATGATTGGGACCATATTTTGAATTTAGACATGTTAAATAATGTCTTTAGTGCTGAGGACATTGAAAAAATGATGGCAGTAAATAATGATTCCCAAACTGTACACCTTAATTTTACTAACCTAGAAAATATTGATGATTCTATGTTTCATTATTGGACTGGCTTAATCAAAGACCAGTTTTTAAGTGTATTTAATGAAGTCACCCATTTAACAGAAAATTGTAAAATGCCGAAAACAGCCCTTGGATTATTTTTTGTAAAAGCCCGTACAGGAGATTCTCACGAGAGACTAGGGACTTTATTTAGAATGAATAAAGTGAAAGTCACACGTCTACTAAAGAAGGCTCGAGAAGCTTTGTTATTACAATATGTGCCTAACCATTTGGGATTAGGACACATAAGCCGTGAAAACATAATTAATAAAAACTTGTTAATACCCGAGGGCTTATTTGGTAACAGGGAAGAAAGGAAACCAATAGTCATTTTCGATGGCACTTACATATATATTCAAAAGTCGTCCAATTATCTTTATCAAAAAATGACTTACAGCCTCCACAAATACCGTAATTTAGTTAAGCCTTTCCTGTTAGTAGCAAGTGATGGTCACATAATAGATGTGTGTGGCCCATATCCAGCAACTATGTCTGATGCAGACATCATGAAATTATTATTTCATAATGAAAATGGACCGTACAGGCAATATTTTAGACCTGGTGATATTTTTATTCTGGACAGAGGTTTTCGAGATGCCCTGCCGTTATTAGAAAATATATATAAGGTTTGCAAACCTGAATCTTTAGAGGCAGGGCAAACCCAACTATCAACAATCAATGCAAATAAAAGTAGGCTTGTAACGTTGTGTAGGTGGGTCGTGGAGGTTGTAAATGGTCGCTTTAAATTACAATTTAAATTATTCAGACAAGAATATTTCAATGTAGCATCATCCCATTTAATGGATGACCTTAAGATATGTGCTGCTATTTTAAATGCCTTCCATTCTCCCCTGGTAGACCGTCCAGATGCTGAAGCAATATTGAATCGAGCCCAGCAGCGGGTGAATTTGCCAAATGTGTTAGGAGATTACATTGTTGAAAATAACATAAATAGACGAAGAGCTAATTTTTCAAATATAGACGCAAATCACCCGCTGCTAGAAGTTTTCCCACAAATGACCATGTCTGACCTTATATTATTTGCTTTAGGGATATACCAAATTAAACAAGCACGGAGTTACTTTGGTGAACATATAAGGCAGAATGGATCATTTGTGGTAGAACTATGCAGTGAAACCATAGTGCCAGGCACACTGTCATCACATGAAAGTATTTTCATAAGAGGAAGAATTCGATCTCGACACCGCAGTAGTAAAATATATTACTCGTACATATTAATTTCTACCACACTAAGTAATTGGGAAAATAGCTTGGAAGGCTACTATTGTAGTTGCATATGTGGCATGCGAACTGTTGGATGTTGCGCACATGTGATGACAATAGTCTGGTACCTTGGTTGGGCTCGATATCAAGATAATGTTGTGGCACCAGCATCTTTTCTTGACGATGTATTGGTTAGAGAAGAAGAATAAATCTTTGAAATCTGAAAATTGTCTTTCATTTATTTACACATATGTAACCATTTATGTAGACACATAACATGACATCATGCCTGTATTCTCCGAAGGGTTAGGCAGAGGTGTGCCTCTATAGGCACTTGTCCCATGTAATAGGGGGCGAGCCTATTGCCATCAACTGGGCACAAATCCAAACTCCAGGCTGATGCTGAGCAAAAATACTAAACATACATAAACTCATGATTTCTTCCCATGGGGGTAGGTTGAAACTACAGAACGCCACCTGCTACGATCCTTTCATACTCCTTTTGCCTAGTTTACGTTCATATATCTGGTCATATAAGCACGTCGGTTGTGAGTACTACACGCCAGTTGTACTACATGCCAGTTGTGGTTGTGAGTACCTACTACGCACCTGACCGTTCTGAAGAACATCACCGATAAGGTCGTAATGTACTTCCAGGACATCTCGGTGTTTCCACTCACATCTGCCTTGTACACATATTGTTAGTCGCCTTTCATTCATCTTCTAAGCATACCCTTTACAATTTTTGTCACTACTTTTATCTAATGTCTGTACAAAAACGTTTTTTATGGAACAAGTCAGCGAGGCTTTCAAAGCGGCCTTGGCATCTCATATAATAGTAGTTTACGCTTGGCATTCAAATACAATCTGAAAAGTTTTTCGCAAATAACAATCACAGTTTTGACAGTTTTAGGTTATGTAATGTAAACGTCATCTCTCCAACCAACCTGTCATGGCTGGCTGTCGATGGTCGTATTTCTCCTGACAAACGTCAAACATTTTCGGTTTTTATTTTGTGCCCAAAAAGTATTAGATATTATGAAAAAAAACAGTCTTTATTGTAATTAGGGGTTCGTTTCCCAGGTTTTCTAAAGTGTACATGTTATGGCCGGAGTCCCATACAAAAATGAAACGTCTCCTTTCATAAAAATCGATCAAGCCGTTTCGGAGGAGTACCTATGGCAACTAACAATGTGACACGAGAATTTTATATATACATAAAGATAAATAGAAGATAGATAGATTAGGTTCGTGTTTAAATACTTATTTTGATCCATTAACAGTGTTAAAAGTTATTTTAGATGGAAATTTTAGCAAATTAAAATTGTCATAATTACGTAACTTGAAAACTCACTTTTTGTTTGTAAAGATATTTCTTTAATTTTGGTTTTAAACTTAAATAAAACCATTTGTCACGTTTAGGTAATGAAAATCGGCCCGCGGAACAAAAAGATACCGTAATTTTTATGTATGGAAATTTTCTTTAGTTAATAATTTGTAAATGTTTGTTCTAAAAAGGTGTAATTACTTGAGTAAATAACTTGTAGTTGTGTTTTATATGCATATTAGTAAGCTGAGTATATTTTGTATAAACACACATCCATAATCTCGAAGTGCACTCGAACGTCTCACTTTTAGTTAACGCTCGATTTTACTCCTCATAAAATGTTCATACCGCGGGCTAAATATGATAATCGTTTCTTATGGAGTAAACTCCAAAAAGTATGTACGAATACCCTGTTGTCTACATAATCAAAATCTTTCTACAATCATAATGTTTAGTTATGGTTATAGTTAGTCCGTGGTAGGTACCCACCAAAAAAAAAATACTATTTAAATTGGTACTTTCCTACCTATACTTATCAAAGCCTGAACCTGACCTTGTAAACATAACTTGTAAGAACTATACCTACTATAATAATAACATATGTATAATATTCTAACTAGAGTCTGTCAAGCGAGTCGTGTCCCATGAAAAAGGCGGTAAATCTTACAGGGGTCAACACTGATATTGATATTATAGTACGCTGAAAACTGGTTTGATACTTGAATTTTTGTAGAAAAAAAAATCTTTGGGATAAATTAAAAAAGTGCATTTCAATGTAGGTTATATATTCATCACAATCAGAACTAAAATCAGAATCTAGAAATTCATTGCCTTCATAAGAGAAATCACTGTCAGTATCATCATCACACACAGAAATAATGAAAGGTTCCAACTCCGTTTCGGTTATCCTGTCCCTTACTTTATATTGGTTTTCTACATGAATAGTGTGATCTGTGCATTTTTTCCAATCATTGGCTGTGACACTATTAAAACATTCTTTTATAAGGTTCTCCATTTCTTTACCTGGAATTCCTAAGTTTTTGCTGGCTATTTTTCTTTTAGCCAAACTACTTATGAGTTCAATTGCGTTCAGGTCACAGTGATACGGCGGAAGTTTGAAAACCTCATGGCCATGCTCTTTCAAAAATTCTTCAGCATCATACATTGGAGTTGTTTTATTTTCATTGACAAGGCACATAAGTTCAGTCTTTGTAAAGTATTTTTCATAATTAATTTCATTTTCAGTTTGCCATTTCTGAATGTCAGCCTTTAAATCATTCATAGTTGGTGACAATGACACTGGGCTGAGTTAAGTTGGGTATTAATTTAATCACGTAATCATTTCATAAAATTATTTTTGTTTAAATCATCATGATAATCTGCCATTTTTGATTTTGTACTGAATACTAATAATACATTGGGGACGAAACCTTTTTCAGATCCAGCATGAACAACAATATGCCTTTTGCCTGACGATATTTTATTAATTACTCTGCTTGTTGACGGCCCTTGCCATGATTTTTTTACATTATAATTTTGGTGGACGTAGGTTTCATCAAGGTAAACTATTGATTTTCTTTGTTTCCGGTTTTCATCAATTGTTCTGAGATACCTGTGTCGCCATGCAGATAGTTCATACTTTTCAATAAGAACAGATATCTCGTTTTTTTTTTTAATTCAGATCCATTTTTGAGCAATAATTGTCTCAATGTTTCATGACATCCAGTAAATCCAATTGATTCTCTTAAATCTGCAAGCAAATTTCGTAGAGTTGGAACTTGCTTTTTTACACAATAAAATTCACTCATTTTATTGCGTATTGCTTATAAATCAAAATGATGTAGGTTGGCTGCAGTTGGCTGTCGCGGACGCTTTCGCTTTCCCCGGTGTGTTCCACTCACCTTGGTTAATAGCACCTTCTTTTTTATTCTTCGCAATGTTTTAACACTTAAATCTGAAAGTTCAATATGTCAATACAGTATAAAACGCACAAATTATAAGATAACCTATGTAGAAAATGCTGGGTAAACAAAAAAACTGTACTAACCTGTCATAGCAGCGATTTTCGTCAGATAGTCTGTTTCAGATTTAATTTTTTTATTGTCTTCTATGGCTGTGAGTTGCTTAGCAAAATTATCAATTGAGGCATATAGAATCAAAGACAGCTAAGCGCCACACTTTCAAAAAATTTACTAAGTATGGAGCCATCTAGTGAATTTTTGGTTGCAACTCTTTATTTTATTATTGTAAGAAACAAATACAGCTAAAGCCCTTTAAATTACGTTCAAAAATTGATTTTGGGATCAAATACAGCTAAGTCACCTTAGTTCACAATCAAAGACAGCTAGATGATGAAACAACCAATCACAACGCTTGAATTCTCGAAAACAAAATGGCGATTTCTATACAACCGCGTTAGCCACACCTAAATTTTTTTATTGTATTTTTAGTGTTTTTAGTGAGTTCTCGTGCTAAATTTGTTGTGAAACGATTATTATGGAGGTCCCTGTAGAACCGGCAAGTACTGGCAGAGGTCGAAAACGCACACGAAACCAAGAAAACTGGAAGGCAAACATTGCTAAGAGAGAAAGGTTAGTGATGTGCCTCACGTCTACACTCCACACAATGTAAAGATAAATAATTGCTATCGAATTAAATTAATTTTTCGCAATATTTATTTTCGCATGTATTGCTATGTACCATAACGCTAATACTACCTAACTGTAACTAAAATTGGTCTAAGATAGAGAAGTTTGAGTGTTGAAAATATTGATTGTTGTTTTTATTTTAATTTGATCTCCCAATTATGTATTATTATATTTTTTGCTATAAATGCAAACCTACCTACAAGTACCAGTACTATACCTACTAAGAATAGATACTAACTAGTAGTATGTTTAATAACTACCCTTTTTTTCGTCAAGGGTTAAGTCCTTTACAGGTTCCTAACCAAATGTTTTTTTTTTTTCACAGATACTCCCCAACTGCTTTACCTCAAAAAGTGAACTGTTCACATAAAAACCCAACACTAAAATGTGCAAGCCTGACAATAAATGAACTTCTAAAATTTCACCAATCATTTTATGCCTCAAGAAAAAAAAGCCATCAAGATGCTTTTCTTCTAAAGTGCTGCCAAATAAAACAAATTAAAAGAAGGCGTCCTAACCAAAATAAAAGGCTTAGAAGAGATTTTAATATCCAGTACAGGATTTTGAACAGTCAGAATAAATTTGTGATTGTTTGCCAAAAATTTTTTTTGAGTTCCTTGCAAATAAAAAAGTATAGAGTGGAATTTGTTATGAAGGTGTTTTACTATACGGGACAGTTTGCTAAAGAAAACAGGGGAGGAAACCATAAAATAAACAAGTATAGGGAGCAAAAAGATATAGTTCGGCAGTTTATTATTAAGTTAAAATGCATAGAATCACATTACTGTCGATCTGCAACACAAGAGCGAAAATATCTGCACAGCGATTTGAGTATAAACAAACTTTATAAGATGTTCAAAATCGAAAATCCTCAATCTGTTGTAAAGAAGTCTTATTTTCGTGCAATATTCAACCAAGATTTCAACTTAGGATTCGGTAATCCGAGAACAGACGTTTGCTCGAAGTGCATTGAGTTGGATGGGAAAATAAAAATGGAAAACGACCAAGAAAAAAAGAAACACCTCATGATCGAAAAAAGAGTCCACAAGCTCAGGGCAAAAGCATTCTTTAAATTGCTTCAGGAAAAATCTGAAGATATGATTACTTTCTCATTTGACTGTCAAAAAAACAATCCCTTACCCCCAAAGTACCTGACCAGAGCGCATACTACAGTCGCCAAATATATCTTTACAATTTTACGATTGTTCAGGGTTCTTCTAAAGATCACCTGAATAAAGACACAACTTATGCATATTTGTGGACAGAGAACGAATTTCCAAAAACATCCAACCAGATAGCCTCTGCAGTGTACGACCGTTTAAATAAAACTAATTTTGAAGGAATTAGTACTGTTCGTCTTGTAGCTGACGGATGTGGCGGGCAGAACAAGAACAGTATATTGCTATGTATGCTGTCAAGATGGCTTCTCGACAACATGTCTCTGAAAAAAATTGAAGTCGTTTTCCCAATTACTGGGCATTCTTTCATGCCGCCAGACCGAGTTTTCGGAAACATTGAAAAAGTACTTAAAAACAAGAAGTAATCATTCGACCTGAAGATTACATGGACATCATTGCTACAAATGCAACCGTTACAAAAATGCGTGACATTCAAATGTTAGACTTCAGGAGTGCCGCAAAAGATGTTTTTAAACCGACTGCGAGATGGCCTTTTAAAATAAGTGAATGCAAGAGATTCATTTTGAAGAGATCCAAGACTGTTGGAAATGTGCTTGTTCGTGGAGAACTGCATTTTAATTCAGATACAGGTAAAGCAGGAAATCTTTGCAAAACTGGAATGAAAACCAATATGATTCTCCCATCCACCGTGCCACTAGGAGCACCCCTGAATCGTGCAAAAATAACAGATGTCGATGCACTATTAAAAAAGCATTTTGGCGCTGAATGGGAAACCAATGCAGAATGTCAGTTTTATGTAAATATTATAAGATCGCCAGTTATTCAAGAGGGGGAAGACGAAGATGATAATGAAAACTATTGTGAAAGTAGGGATGATACGGTGGATTTAAGAATTTAACTTTTGTGTTTGTTGAAAAAGAAGAAACAGCTGATTTAGTAATAAGAAAAGTTTTAAGTTCATAAGAATAGAATATTGTTCCTAAAAAAAGACTGATTAAAAAGAGAAAAAGTGTTTTTAATTTTGTTACGATTTTGATTATTATTTTAAGTTTAAAAAAAAATTAAATATCTATATGAAAACGTGTTTTAATTACTGGTCCCTGATATCGACCTCTGTTGGGAACATCACTAACATTGTGATGTCAATATGGCGCCAGTCATTGTCAAAGACAGCTAGGTTCACTTGAGTAAAAATCAAACACAGCTAAGTGTAGCTGTTAGTATCAAAGATAGCTAAGTTGTTAGTTTTTTTTTTTTTTTTTTTGGCTTATTATTTAGTACTCATGGATAAAGGTGGCTAAAACCAATATAAAGTCACATACTCTAAAATCAAAACTCAGAGAGTATGAAAACCCCTGTCTCATAAATTAGAAAAACGTATTTTTCAGTTCCTGAAAATTTGACATAGAGGCACTTAGCTACCTTTGATTCTATATGCCTCAATTGTGCTTTTTATTTCTTCATCATTCAAGGAGTCTGAATTTTTATTTAATTAAAAATGCAGAAAAACAGTAAGTTTCAATTCAAACAACAATCTCTTAAGTGGCTATCACTATTATGTGCCCCAGTAACAGTCAACGTCATGACTACGACGTCTGAATCTAAATCCAAAATCGTGATCACATCACAGTAAAATAATAGAGGGGCTAAAATAACCCATTGTAACGAGGTAGTTTTACTCCCGAGCTTCAGCGAGGGAGTAAATAGAAACCGAGTTATAATAGGTTTTAGCGCCGTGTGTTACACTCTACTTTTCACTATGATTGCGAGAAAATAAAATAATCCAATACAATATTAAATAGTTTATTTTATTTAAATGTACAATTTGTACAATTCTGGATATTTAACGAGATGTTTTTTTCCGGCAACTTAATTTCAGTCCTCTGTGAAGATGGTCTCACTAGATGATGGCATTTTCACTGTTGTAAATTATATTACAGTCACCAGTTCAATTCGTAATTAGAGCAAAATTCTAAAGATTTCGCGCCAATGCCTTTTTTATTTCTTCTGTAGCCGCAACGCAATGCACGCATTCTACCGAAGAGATAGCCGCATTTAGTTCCATTTTCAAAAATAAAATGTAAATAATAAGTAGAGTCCATAATCATGATTATTCTACATAAGAATCAATAAGAATAAAGACTCGTTTTTCAAGGCTCGTTGGAACACACAAAAATTAAAAAGAAATTACTTCTTCCCCTAGAGCAAGAAATGCTATTTTTTCCCCGCTCTGGTACTTTACAATGACGGCCTTTTTGAGCAAGAGGAGTGAAAATAAAATTAGATAATTGAGCTAAAAGTATCAAAATCTTGTAGCCAATCTACCTGACGTTGAAACGATTTCATCCAAAAGTCGTCGTTTTTCCGTTATCACGTTGTCAGATTCAATCTTAACACGATTATATTTATTAATCATTGTAAATAACATGCTCCTGACACTACTTTTTATAGGTTTTGGCATTAAAAAGTAAAAAAAAAATCAACAAAAACCGGAATGCTACGAGGTTAGACCAAAACTTGTGACAATCTGTTTGACAGATTGCCATTACGAGGCATGCCTTTTAAGTTTTGTCGTTTCAAGAAAAAAAAAACAACTAGAACCTTATAGTACTTTTTATTGTTTTTCAAAGTATTCACCACGTAGTTTAATACACTTTTCCATTCGCTTGAACCAGTTATTAAAACATTTATTCCACTCCAAATGGTCAAGAATTTCTAAGTTTTCCTGCTTTAAATACTCAATCGTTTGATGAGCGCTGTGTGAGCTTGCGTTGTCATGGTGGATGATGCGTCGCTTTGGGTTAGATTTCCGAAGTTCGGCGATGACTTGTGGTAAACAAATTGTGGTATACCACTCTACATTAACCGTTCTACGATCTACAAGTGCAATCGTCGCAACATGACCGGTTTTCGCCACGAACGTAGCCACCATCTTCTTTGAAGTGCTTCGAGAGCGAACAACTTTAGTCGGCTTTGGCTCGTCTTGGAAGACCCAAATTGTGGATTGCTGTTTGGAATCAGGATCGTAGGCATATATCCAAGATTCGTCACCACTAATGATGTCGTAAACATGATTTGACTCTCCTCGGTTGAACCTTTGAAGAGTTTTTTTACACCATCTGACTCGGGCCGCCTTATGATCATCAGAAAGCAAATGCGGGAACCAACGGGAAACTAGCTTTCTCACACCAAGCGCCTCATGCAAGATCTTCTGAATGGTTGTCCCTGAGATGCCTAATAACGCCTTTATCTCCCGATATGTCACATGACGATCTTCGAGGATTAGTTGTCTCACAGAAACGATGTTATCTTCAGTGAAGGCGGATTTTGGACGTCCTTCACGAGATTTGTCACTAAGACTGATATGTCCACGCTGGAATTCTAAATACCAGCTTTCGACAGTCCGCAGACATGGGGCTTTATCATAGAACACAGATGTTAGCTCTTCGAAACACTGAAGCCGTGTTAGGTCTCTTCGGAAGTTATAGGAAATTATTGCACGGACATTTTCCTTAGTAAGATTCATTTTCAGACGTGACCTGACAGATTCAAAATAACGCTCTGACTAAACGATTGCATTAATCCTAATTCTTTTAATTGTTTTGATATTCTAAATTCCAACAAATTTGAATATTGAACAGTTCTAAATTCAAAATTGGCGCTAAATATATAAACGACAGAACTTAAAAGGCATGCTTCGTATAAGAAATCAGCTAAATGGTCGTGGCCACGATTCGCTTGACAGACTCTACGTAAATACGGGTGATAGAAAAGAATAACAAATGTAAACATTTGGTAGGTAGGTACCTTCTAACTACATAAAGGTAGACGTGCATTTCTTTAGCTTTCGGTGTCCTTTGGAAGTGAGAAAAACGTGAGGTTCGGATCCTTACTATTATTTAAGCAGCCAAATGCGATGAATATAAGTATATTCATCGCCTTCATTTTAGTATTTTGTTTTAATATCTTGCGACGAACGGACGACGCGACGAGGCGCGCGGTTATTGAATTGATGTACGATCCGGGATTCCGGTTTGATTGATGTGCGAGACGAGCGCCGCGTACTTGTAGCATACCTAAACTGCGAAGTGTCCCATCTGTATTCATCTGTGTTTATAGTTCATTCTCAATGGTGTGATATGATCGCAGGCACCGTCGCATGGAGGCGGTACGTATCCGCAAGGAGAACCAGATCTACTCGGCGGACGAGAAGCGCGCGCTGGCGGCCTTCAGCAAGGAGGAGCGCGCCAAGCGGGAGAACGCCATCCTGTCGCAGTTCCGCGACGTGCTGCAGGCGCGCACGCAGCGCCGCGACAACACCTAGCGCGCGCGCTCCTCTACACCTTCAGCAAGGAGGAGCGCGCCAAGCGGGAGAACGCCATCCTGTCGCAGTTCCGCGACGTGCTGCAGGCGCGCACGCAGCGCCGCGACAACACCTAGCGCGCGCGCTCCTCTACACCTTCAGCAAGGAGGAGCGCGCCAAGCGGGAGAACGCCATCCTGTCGCAGTTCCGCGACGTGCTGCAGGCGCGCACGCAGCGCCGCGACAACACCTAGCGCGCGCGCTCCTCTACACCTTCAGCAAGGAGGAGCGCGCCAAGCGGGAGAACGCCATCCTGTCGCAGTTCCGCGACGTGCTGCAGGCGCGCACGCAGCGCCGCGACAACACCTAGCGCGCGCGCTCCTCTACACCTTCAGCAAGGAGGAGCGCGCCAAGCGGGAGAACGCCATCCTGTCGCAGTTCCGCGACGTGCTGCAGGCGCGCACGCAGCGCCGCGACAACACCTAGCGCGCGCGCTCCTCTACACCTTCAGCAAGGAGGAGCGCGCCAAGCGGGAGAACGCCATCCTGTCGCAGTTCCGCGACGTGCTGCAGGCGCGCACGCAGCGCCGCGACAACACCTAGCGCGCGCGCTCCTCTACACCTTCAGCAAGGAGGAGCGCGCCAAGCGGGAGAACGCCATCCTGTCGCAGTTCCGCGACGTGCTGCAGGCGCGCACGCAGCGCCGCGACAACACCTAGCGCGCGCGCTCCTCTACACCTTCAGCAAGGAGGAGCGCGCCAAGCGGGAGAACGCCATCCTGTCGCAGTTCCGCGACGTGCTGCAGGCGCGCACGCAGCGCCGCGACAACACCTAGCGCGCGCGCTCCTCTACACCTTCAGCAAGGAGGAGCGCGCCAAGCGGGAGAACGCCATCCTGTCGCAGTTCCGCGACGTGCTGCAGGCGCGCACGCAGCGCCGCGACAACACCTAGCGCGCGCGCTCCTCTACACCTTCAGCAAGGAGGAGCGCGCCAAGCGGGAGAACGCCATCCTGTCGCAGTTCCGCGACGTGCTGCAGGCGCGCACGCAGCGCCGCGACAACACCTAGCGCGCGCGCTCCTCTACACCTTCAGCAAGGAGGAGCGCGCCAAGCGGGAGAACGCCATCCTGTCGCAGTTCCGCGACGTGCTGCAGGCGCGCACGCAGCGCCGCGACAACACCTAGCGCGCGCGCTCCTCTACACCTTCAGCAAGGAGGAGCGCGCCAAGCGGGAGAACGCCATCCTGTCGCAGTTCCGCGACGTGCTGCAGGCGCGCACGCAGCGCCGCGACAACACCTAGCGCGCGCGCTCCTCTACACCTTCAGCAAGGAGGAGCGCGCCAAGCGGGAGAACGCCATCCTGTCGCAGTTCCGCGACGTGCTGCAGGCGCGCACGCAGCGCCGCGACAACACCTAGCGCGCGCGCTCCTCTACACCTTCAGCAAGGAGGAGCGCGCCAAGCGGGAGAACGCCATCCTGTCGCAGTTCCGCGACGTGCTGCAGGCGCGCACGCAGCGCCGCGACAACACCTAGCGCGCGCGCTCCTCTACACCTTCAGCAAGGAGGAGCGCGCCAAGCGGGAGACCGCCATCCTGTCGCAGTTCCGCGACGTGCTGCAGGCGCGCACGCAGCGCCGCGACAACACCTAGCGCGCGCGCTCCTCTACACCTTCAGCAAGGAGGAGCGCGCCAAGCGGGAGAACGCCATCCTGTCGCAGTTCCGCGACGTGCTGCAGGCGCGCACGCAGCGCCGCGACAACACCTAGCGCGCGCGCTCCTCTACACCTTCAGCAAGGAGGAGCGCGCCAAGCGGGAGGACGCCATCCTGTCGCAGTTCCGCGACGTGCTGCAGGCGCGCACGCAGCGCCGCGACAACACCTAGCGCGCGCGCTCCTCTACACCTTCAGCAAGGAGGAGCGCGCCAAGCGGGAGAACGCCATCCTGTCGCAGTTCCGCGACGTGCTGCAGGCGCGCACGCAGCGCCGCGACAACACCTAGCGCGCGCGCTCCTCTACACCTTCAGCAAGGAGGAGCGCGCCAAGCGGGAGGACGCCATCCTGTCGCAGTTCCGCGACGTGCTGCAGGCGCGCACGCAGCGCCGCGACAACACCTAGCGCGCGCGCTCCTCTACACCTTCAGCAAGGAGGAGCGCGCCAAGCGGGAGAACGCCATCCTGTCGCAGTTCCGCGACGTGCTGCAGGCGCGCACGCAGCGCCGCGACAACACCTAGCGCGCGCGCTCCTCTACACCTTCAGCAAGGAGGAGCGCGCCAAGCGGGAGAACGCCATCCTGTCGCAGTTCCGCGACGTGCTGCAGGCGCGCACGCAGCGCCGCGACAACACCTAGCGCGCGCGCTCCTCTACACCTTCAGCAAGGAGGAGCGCGCCAAGCGGGAGAACGCCATCCTGTCGCCGCGTCAACGCCTAGTGCGCGCGCTCCTGGACATAAACCTCGCACTATTTGTGCCACAACACCAAGCTCTGCCCGATCTCAGCCATCCAGCATCTTGGCATCTTTTTAAGGTCGTCGTCGATGGTTTTTAATAATTTTTAAGGTTCCGAACAAATGAAAATCGGAGCCTTTATAATATCATTTTTTCAAAGTGTCGTAGATTCGTGCCTGGATTCAGACTAATGGCAAATATGGAGTAAGTGAACGTCTAGCAGCTAGCATCACGTTGTGCTATGTTAAATAAGTCTTGTTCCTGGGTTTACACTACGTTGGGTAATAAAGCAATAGGAACATAATACACGTTGTAAATAAACGACTGGTTTATAGAAAAGTAAATGTTTAATTTTCCTTATCATATTTTACGACGTATGGCTTTCGCCTTGGACCTCTAGTTGGGTCAACTTTACAATATTTACATTCCAAATCATCTTGTGTACGAGTATATACTATAATTAGCTGGGCGGGTACTATAACCCCGCGTTTACGCCAAGGTCTTAAACATGCATTCTACATTTTGTGTCCACTGTTTTCGTTTATTGTTTACAACTAAATAAAGTGGTGTAAGCAAAACTAGAAGGCTTGTCAAAACTGTGAATAAAATAGTTAAAACATGTGACAGCATATGGGGACAACGGGAAGTCATTTTAATTATTTTTCAACACACTTGTTCGTCAAGTGGCTCTTATTGAACCGCTTTTAGGGTCATAATGCAGTGTATTAAACACGCGTGCTTTTTACTTTATATTACCGCACTAGTGCGGTAATGGTGCCGATTCTCTTGTCACAAATGCCTCTAAACTAGACTAAAAATCACCAAAATTTAGTTTAATCCTGTCAAACGACGATTTGCCATTCTGAAATTGAAATAGACTAAAGTGACAACTTAACTATATTTTAGTTTGACAGCACTAAGATGGTACTGAGATATTAGTTTAGTGAAAATGGCAATTTTGCTACTCTGAATTTGACGTTTTTCTCCTAAAATTTAGATTTTCCAACTAAATCTGACTATTTTTAATCGCGACTAAAAACATGTGGAATAAAATTGGTTGTCATGAACTCAACACCTCGACTTCAGATGCAAAAACAGTACTGAATATTTTTTTCTTTTGCTTATATCTCGAAAACGGTGTGTCCAATCGCAAAAATAATGAAAATTTCGTCTCTCTTTATAACACCCTTAAACCCCTAACACTCAACCTGTAGGTAATAATTTTTCTTGTTTTCCATACAAAAAGTGAAAAATTCAATTTAAAACACGTCGAGGCTGCCCCCCCCTGCGCGTCTTCGGCTCTAAAAAGACTCACGTGGTTAGGTATCACGTGTGGAGTCGCGATTGTCAAATTCGATTTAGATGTGTCAAAATTAATTTTAAATTTAGAGAATTTATTTTGCAGAATAGCTTTGAGATTCTCATAGTCAAACTAAGGAATTTTCACAGACATAAAGAATAGCAGACCAAACATTCGCTAAAAATTGCGTAGCCATTACGCACACACAGGGAGTGTGCGGACCACACCGACGACGACGATTCTCCTGAGGTGACTGAGGTAGAAATGATAGTGGCGGTACGCAAGATGAGTGCGAAGAATACCGCCCCAGGACCCGACGGCATACCCGGAAAAGCCTGGGTCCTGGCCATGGGGGCTCTCGGGCCTCGACTGAGGGGGCTCCTAAGCGCATGCATGGAGAGGGGCCAGTTCCCACTTCGTTGGAAGACGGGGAAACTGGTCCTCATCAAGAAGCCGGGGCGCCCAGCGGACTCTCCGTCCGCTTATCGGCCCATTGTGCTGCTCGACGAGGTTGGCAAGCTCTTTGAAAGAGTCATTGCAGACCGCCTCGTCGGGCAGCTGGTGCGAGTGGGGCCGGATCTGGCGGAGAGCCAGTTCGGTTTCCGCAGGGGGCGCTCTACGGTGGACGCCATCATGCGCGTGCGGGCCCTCACGACGGGGGATGCTGTGGCCCGGGGTGGGGTCGTCTTGGCGGTGTCTCTAGACATCGCCAATGCCTTCAACACCCTGCCCTGGAGTTGCATCAGGGAGGCACTCCGGTATCACCGGATGCCGACCTACCTCTGTCGTGTGGTCGAGGCCTATCTGACGGACAGGGCCGTCATCTACCCCAGTCACCAAGGAGAGTGGAACCGGCAAGAGATGTCGTGCGGTGTCCCACAGGGTTCGGTCCTGGGGCCGCATCTGTGGGACATCGGATACGACTGGGTGCTGCGCGCCGACCTTCCTAGCGGCGTCAGCGTCGTTTGTTACGCTGACGACACGCTTGTCCTGGCGCAGGGGGGGTCGTACCAGGCGGCGGCCGATTTAGCGACACGTGGGGTTGCGACAATCGTCGATAGGATCCGGCAGCTGGGACTCGAGGTGGCCCTGCACAAGTCTGAGGCCATGGGTTTTCATGGTCCTCGGAATGCGCCACCGTCGGGTTCCCAGGTAATGGCGGGAGGGGTTCACATCGGTGTCGAGTCGACGATGAAGTATCTGGGACTCGTCCTCGACAGCCGGTGGAACTTCGTAGAACATTTCCGACGTTTGGCTCCCAGACTCGAGCGGGCCGGGGCTGCATTGAAGCGGCTCCTGCCCAATCTAGGGGATCCAAACGCCTCCTGCCGGAGGCTCTATGCGGGGATCGTGCGGTCCATGGCCCTTTACGGGGCACCGGTGTGGGCGCGTTCATTGAGGCTGCGGCCAGCCCGCCGGTTGAACGCGTCCCAGAGGGTCATGGCCATCCGGCTGGCCCGAGGATACCGCACGGTCTCCTGCGAGGCGGCGAGCCTCCTTGCTGGATTACCGCCATGGGATCTGGAGGCAAAGGTCCTCGCGCACGTCTGGGAGTGGCGCGAGGAGGCGAAACGCCGGGGCTTAACCCCGATGCCGCAAGAAATTGCGGCACAGCGGACAGAGCTCCGGCGGGATCTCATGGCGTCATGGAGGGTGCGATTGTCGCAACCCCGCGCTGGGCACGCCACAATCGCGGCGATAAGACCCGTCTTTGAGGAGTGGCTGGAGAGACGCCACGGCGTTCTCACCTTCCGCCTGACGCAGGTCCTCACCGGACACGGCTGCTTCGGGAGGTTCCTGTTCAGGATAAGGCGGGAGGAAACACCCGGGTGTCACCATTGTGTGGATCGGCCTGAGGACACGGTGGAGCATACGGTGGAGGTCTGCCCGGCTTGGGCGGAGCAACGCCGTGTTCTCGTAGAGGCGATCGGCGGCGGTGATCTCTCGCGTCCGGCCCTGGTTCAGGCCATGGTACGGAGCGAGAGGAAATGGCAGGCCGTCACCTCCTTCTGCGAAGCGGTAATGCTCGCGAAGGAGGAGGCGGAACGCGTGAGGGAGAGGCAAATTTCGCGCCCTCACGCCCCTAACCGCCGCAGGAGGAGACGCCCGGGGCGGAAATCGCGAGCCGATTTCCGGCCACCGTAGGCGCGGGCTTGCGGACGGTGAGCAATGGGTAGCTCGCCGTCCGATAAGGACCAAGCCCGGGTCGACGGCGCGTTGTGTTCCACGCGCGCCTCAAAGAGATGTCAGCAGAATTGACGGGGTCCACTAGGACCAATGCCTGCCGGGGGTTCGAAGAAAACCGATCGGGAAATCGTGGCCCCCGGCAACAGGGCAACCGAAGGAACACGGGTGGGTTTTAGTCAGTAAGAGTCTGACACGCCCTCCCGCTCCGCCCAGAGCGGGAGAAGTTATTTGATAATTTCCCACCCAAAAAAAAAAAAAAAGGGAGTGTTGTCAATACAGGGCCGAACTAAGGAAGATAATACTGGCATAATACCGGCCAGTATTCTACGGTCTACGGTCGACACTGAAACAACCAAAATACTTAAAAAATCCGCGAAAATCGATAGTCTCTGGTTATAAGAAGTGTAGATCAATTATTACCTGCCGAACGAAATTTCAAAGTTATGTGTGTAACCTATCCCTATTTATGTACACCTATGCCTATGTTTTTGTTATCCATCAGACAGATACAGGGTAACATAACTATTTTTTATAATTTATTACATTAGCAAGTGTGTTTACACTGACAATCTGCACTCTGCAGTATTCTGGAAAAATTTAACAAAAAATTAAAAAAAATCGTACAGTAAACTGAGGCTCTGTTTGATAATTCAATGGTAAATGTTTTACAAAAACTTTTCATCTTTGTTGCCAAATCCGTCCCTGACTAAATAACGCGGTTGAAACATAGAACTCAATGCAGATGATGTTGCTTATCAATATGGCGGCACGGCCTAAACAAGCTACGCGTCAAATTTTGTCTATGTGTGAGTCAATGTGACAACAGGTGACAGAACGAGATACAATTTACGACTTGTCGCTTAGCAAAAAAAGGATAGAGAATCATGTCCAGCTATATAAATATAACTATGGATTAATGTTTGGTCTGCTATTCTTTATGTCTGTGGGACTTTTAGTTAGGTGTACAAGAGAATCCGCACCAATGTGCGCCAAAGGTAACTATTTACTAGTCGGAGTAATGACATGATAGTATGGAATTAGCAAGTACTAACATGGCAGCATGGAATTAGTAGTACTATACATGTAATTAGTATAAGCTATCCTACACTATTAAAAGCGTTTATTCTGAAAGTTGGTTATGTAGCAGATTGTCAAATATTTACCTGTTTTGATTAATTTGGCAATGGTGCCGATTCTCTTGTTCACAAACTAAACTAAATTTAAGTTCAGTGCATCTTTTTCTTTTTATTTCATTAAGAAAAGGACAGAAGATAAATTTTAGTTTAGTCCTGTCAAATTAATCATCGCCTGTCACTCTCCATACAAGTTTAGACGTGATTAAAAACTTGCCGACTAAAATTACGTCAATTTACGTCAAGCGCTGATTAATTTGACAGGACTAAACTAAAATTTATCTTCTGTCCTTTTCTTAATGAAATAGAAAAAGATGCACTGAACTTAAATTTAGTTTAGTTTGTGAACAAGGGAATCGGCACCAATATTACTCTATGGAAATATGATGATGAAATATCGCTACCTAACTAGTGAACTATATAATATTAATAATGAATTGTGATTATACCACTGAATTTGATGTTTTAAACGTTTTCGGACTCGGCACCGAGGGTTCCGTACCATCATATTTATAAAAAAATCAACTGCGAGGCCTATATTCGCGTCAGAGAATTTTAACACTGCAGTGTAGAATATTGCAGTTTTAGGTCAGCGCCATCTCTTGACCGATAGTGAAATAAATGTAGTTTTTAATGTGCCATTTAGATACATCGTTTTATTTTTCCAGTAATCTTTACATAAACTTCTATCGCATACAATAATTTTTGATTTTTCTCTATGCAAACTTCAGAGATAAGGGAACGGTATTTTTTAAATTTTTCGTCTAAAGTCGAAAACTATGCAGCGTAATCTATATACTAATATAAAAAGCTGAAGAGTTTGTTTGCTTGAACGCGCTAATCTCAGGAACTACTGGTCCGATTTGAAAAATTCTTTCAGTGTTAGATAGCCCATTTATCGAGGAAGGCTATAGGCTATATATCATTACGCTAATACTAATAGGAGCGGAGCACCAATGAATAATCTTTCAAAATCGGGAGTTTCTTTTTCCTTTTGAGAGCTTCCGCTGCGTGCGCTGCGTAAACGGTTAAAGTTTCGCAAAAATCATGTATCACAGAATTGTTTTCCTTTAAAAGTTGTAAAAAAAGTCCGCGACAGCATATGTCTATCTTTTAAGGTTGGCTCACTATAACCTTTTTTATGCTAACCAAATTTGTTCTAAAATAATGCGTTAATTGCGAAGGTGTTTTTATAAACATGATATTAATCCTTATCCAAATAAATACGTTATTCATCACAAGTATTTAAATTAAAACAAAATTGCCCCTTGACATCATTCGATTTCAATGAATATCTTAGAAGATATCGCAGTTTTAAAATAACATCGCAGAAAAAACGATCAAGTACGCGCATGATGTGCAGGCCACCGGCGGCGCGGGCTTGCGGCCGGTCAGCAGTGGCAGCTCCCGGACGGGGAGGGGCGGGCGCGGGGCGGGGGCGCCACGTGTTCCACGCGCGCCCCAAAGAGCAAGTCCGTGTTTTTTTTTCGCAAGTGTGTTGAAAAACGTCGTATGATTAAACGTGTGCATTGATTATTACACACTCTCCTACCTTATCGAATAATACCGCGTCGAGTATAATGACCAATACAGCACACTTGTATCATAAGTACTATTATTAAATTCCCTTGGCCATGGCCTACGGGGACAACGGGAATACAACTTTGACTAGTGTTTAAAATTTTTTTTTTGGGTGTAAACGAGGGATAACTTACACACTCACTTAATTATAATTTCATAGAGAGGCAGTCTACGACAAGATTCATTTGCAGATTAACAAAATTCTTAGAAAATTCCTATCTAATCACTAGATTAAATATGTTAATGTAACATAATAGGATCACTTCTACACTATTAGCTTTAACTTTGCATAATGTTTAACAGATAAATCGGAAGCCAAATCGATTCTTCAGAAGCGATCGTCGCGCTCTTTTATATGAATATGAGCTACACGCGCGATCGGTCAAGTCGCGTTTGTATGTCATGTCATAAGTCATACAAACGATCGCGTCGATCGTTTTCGATTAGGACGCGGGGTTAGCGGTTATTCGGAAAATTCAAACAGGTTTCTGAGGCGATTAACACACGGCACCGCGTACCGCCGCGGTAGGCGGTGAAGCGGATCTCATGTCGCATTGACCTCTAATAAATCCCTTGATGCCTAACACACGAACACCGCCCGACCGCGCGCTCGACGGTGCTCTCACCTCGCCTCCGGCGGTGCGCGGTGCCGTGTGTTCATCGCCTGATCAGCTGAATCGCGTCAGAGTCAATCTGCGCTGGAGGGACACTCGCTCGTACTGCGCGCAGTGTGTCCGCGCCGCCCGCCTGCTGCGCTAGAGGGACACTCGCTCGTACTGCGCCAGACGCGCGCGCGTGCTCTTGAGCTCGCGGCGCAGCGCCGACAGCGAGCGCTGCGCCGCCGCCAGCTGCGCGCGCAGTACGCCCGGACTGTCCGCGCCGCCCGCGCGCAGTGTGTCCGCGCCGTCCTCCTGCTGCGCCAGAGGGACACTCGCTCGTACTGCGCCAGACGCGCGCGCGTGCTCTTGAGCTCGCGGCGCAGCGCCGACAGCGAGCGCTGCGCCGCCGCCAGCTGCGCGCGCAGTACGCCCGGACTGTCCGCGCCGCCCGCGCGCAGTGTGTCCGTGCCGTCCTCCTGCTGCGCCAGAGGGACACTCGCTCGTACTGCGCGCAGTGTGTCCGCGCCGCCCGCCTGCTGCGCTAGAGGGACACTCGCTCGTACTGCGCCAGACGCGCGCGCGTGCTCTTGAGCTCGCGGCGCAGCGCCGACAGCGAGCGCTGCGCCGCCGCCAGCTGCGCGCGCAGTACGCCCGGACTGTCCGCGCCGCCCGCGCGCAGTGTGTCCGTGCCGTCCTCCTGCTGCGCCAGAGGGACACTCGCTCGTACTGCGCGCAGTGTGTCCGCGCCGCCCGCCTGCTGCGCTAGAGGGACACTCGCTCGTACTGCGCCAGACGCGCGCGCGTGCTCTTGAGCTCGCGGCGCAGCGCCGACAGCGAGCGCTGCGCCGCCGCCAGCTGCGCGCGCAGTACGCCCGGACTGTCCGCGCCGCCCGCGCGCAGTGTGTCCGTGCCGTCCTCCTGCTGCGCCAGAGGGACACTCGCTCGTACTGCGCGCAGTGTGTCCGCGCCGCCCGCCTGCTGCGTGTCGCCCGGCGCCGAGCCGTGGGACGGGTCGCTTGTCACCGTTACCTGGCAAAAGTAAACATTAGATGTCCGCATTACGTAGCGAGGTATGACAGACATACTCATCGGCCGCCCGGCCGCGCGACGTTACCTCCGGGCCGGCCTGGTCGGAGCGCGACGCGGTGGCGATGAGCCGGTTGAAGTTGCTCTTGTTCATGATGATCTTCACGGCGGGTCGCTGACCGGGCAGTGACGTCACGGTGGGCGTGGCCGCGCGGGGTCCAATTCTGTTCTTTGCCTTCATGGGAACTATCTTTGATGGGGAGATTATTTTGGTGTCTGCTGGCAGTTGCACGAATTTAACCTGAATTTTCAAAATTGAAATTTATTCATATGTTAAGACTGACAGAGATGAAAAAACTAGCGAAATGGTCGCTAGATGAAAAAAATAGAAATGACCTGCATGTCTTGCGGGTTGATAATCTTCTTGACGGGTATCTTGTTGTCCTTGGACACGGCCAGCAGTTTGTTGTTGAGAGTGAAAATCTTCACTCCGGGCTTGGGCGGCGACTTGACCGGCGTGGCCGTCAGAACCATGCCTTTGGCCTGGTTAGCGATCGACGCCACCTTGCCGACCGTCGGCGATGTCTCACTTTCTTTCAGCATTAATTTACCAGCATCTGCAAAAGTTCAGTCGAGTTAATCGTACGTTCCTTCGCCGCAGTACCCGAGAGCAGCGTGATGCCGTGCTGGGCGACTCGCACTACACATACAGTACCCGAGAGCACGACGGTGCGGCCACTCTGCAGCGCGTTGAGCACGGTGCTGCCGTCGTCTGTGGGCAGCAGCGTGATGCCGTGCTGGGCGACTCGCACTACACATACAGTACCCGAGAGCAGCGTGATGCCGTGCTGGGCGACTCGCACTACACATACAGTACCCGAGAGCACGACGGTGCGGCCACTCTGCAGCGCGTTGAGCACGGTGCTGCCGTCGTCTGTGGGCAGCAGCGTGATGCCGTGCTGGGCGACTCGCACTACACATACAGTACCCGAGAGCAGCGTGATGCCGTGCTGGGCGACTCGCACTACACATACAGTACCCGAGAGCACGACGGTGCGGCCACTCTGCAGCGCGTTGAGCACGGTGCTGCCGTCGTCTGTGGGCAGCAGCGTGATGCCGTGCTGGGCGACTCGCACTACACATACAGTACCCGAGAGCAGCGTGATGCCGTGCTGGGCGACTCGCACTACACATACAGTACCCGAGAGCACGACGGTGCGGCCACTCTGCAGCGCGTTGAGCACGGTGCTGCCGTCGTCTGTGGGCAGCAGCGTGATGCCGTGCTGGGCGACTCGCACTACACATACAGTACCCGAGAGCAGCGTGATGCCGTGCTGGGCGACTCGCACTACACATACAGTACCCGAGAGCAGCGTGATGCCGTGCTGGGCGACTCGCACTACACATACAGTACCCGAGAGCAGCGTGATGCCGTGCTGGGCGACTCGCACTACACATACAGTACCCGAGAGCAGCGTGATGCCGTGCTGGGCGACTCGCACTACACATACAGTACCCGAGAGCAGCGTGATGC
Source organism: Agrochola lychnidis (assembly GCA_963680765.1). Taxonomy (NCBI): domain Eukaryota; kingdom Metazoa; phylum Arthropoda; class Insecta; order Lepidoptera; family Noctuidae; genus Agrochola; species Agrochola lychnidis. Next base: position 27,147,893 of record OY796856.1, read on the forward strand.
CGTGCTGGGCGACTCGCACTACACATACAGTACCCGAGAGCACGACGGTGCGGCCACTCTGCAGCGCGTTGAGCACGGTGCTGCCGTCGTCTGTGGGCAGCAGCGTGATGCCGTGCTGGGCGACTCGCACTACACATACAGTACCCGAGAGCAGCGTGATGCCGTGCTGGGCGACTCGCACTACACATACAGTACCCGAGAGCAGCGTGATGCCGTGCTGGGCGACTCGCACTACACATACAGTACCCGAGAGCACGACGGTGCGGCCACTCTGCAGCGCGTTGAGCACGGTGCTGCCGTCGTCTGTGGGCAGCAGCGTGATGCCGTGCTGGGCGACTCGCACTACACATACAGTACCCGAGAGCAGCGTGATGCCGTGCTGGGCGACTCGCACTACACATACAGTACCCGAGAGCAGCGTGATGCCGTGCTGGGCGACTCGCACTACACATACAGTACCCGAGAGCACGACGGTGCGGCCACTCTGCAGCGCGTTGAGCACGGTGCTGCCGTCGTCTGTGGGCAGCAGCGTGATGCCGTGCTGGGCGATTCGCACTACACATACAGTACCCGAGAGCAGCGTGATGCCGTGCTGGGCGACTCGCACTACACATACAGTACCCGAGAGCAGCGTGATGCCGTGCTGGGCGACTCGCACTACACATACAGTACCCGAGAGCAGCGTGATGCCGTGCTGGGCGACTCGCACTACACATACAGTACCCGAGAGCAGCGTGATGCCGTGCTGGGCGACTCGCACTACACATACAGTACCCGAGAGCAGCGTGATGCCGTGCTGGGCGACTCGCACTACACATACAGTACCCGAGAGCAGCGTGATGCCGTGCTGGGCGACTCGCACTACACATACAGTACCCGAGAGCACGACGGTGCGGCCACTCTGCAGCGCGTTGAGCACGGTGCTGCCGTCGTCTGTGGGCAGCAGCGTGATGCCGTGCTGGGCGACTCGCACTACACATACAGTACCCGAGAGCACGACGGTGCGGCCACTCTGCAGCGCGTTGAGCACGGTGCTGCCGTCGTCTGTGGGCAGCAGCGTGATGCCGTGCTGGGCGACTCGCACTACACATACAGTACCCGAGAGCACGACGGTGCGGCCACTCTGCAGCGCGTTGAGCACGGTGCTGCCGTCGTCTGTGGGCAGCAGCGTGATGCCGTGCTGGGCGACTCGCACTACACATACAGTACCCGAGAGCACGACGGTGCGGCCACTCTGCAGCGCGTTGAGCACGGTGCTGCCGTCGTCTGTGGGCAGCAGCGTGATGCCGTGCTGGGCGACTCGCACTACACATACAGTACCCGAGAGCAGCGTGATGCCGTGCTGGGCGACTCGCACTACACATACAGTACCCGAGAGCAGCGTGATGCCGTGCTGGGCGACTCGCACTACACATACAGTACCCGAGAGCAGCGTGATGCCGTGCTGGGCGACTCGCACTACACATACAGTACCCGAGAGCACGACGGTGCGGCCACTCTGCAGCGCGTTGAGCACGGTGCTGCCGTCGTCTGTGGGCAGCAGCGTGATGCCGTGCTGGGCGACTCGCACTACACATACAGTACCCGAGAGCAGCGTGATGCCGTGCTGGGCGACTCGCACTACACATACAGTACCCGAGAGCACGACGGTGCGGCCACTCTGCAGCGCGTTGAGCACGGTGCTGCCGTCGTCTGTGGGCAGCAGCGTGATGCCGTGCTGGGCGACTCGCACTACACATACAGTACCCGAGAGCAGCGTGATGCCGTGCTGGGCGACTCGCACTACACATACAGTACCCGAGAGCACGACGGTGCGGCCACTCTGCAGCGCGTTGAGCACGGTGCTGCCGTCGTCTGTGGGCAGCAGCGTGATGCCGTGCTGGGCGACTCGCACTACACATACAGTACCCGAGAGCAGCGTGATGCCGTGCTGGGCGACTCGCACTACACATACAGTACCCGAGAGCACGACGGTGCGGCCACTCTGCAGCGCGTTGAGCACGGTGCTGCCGTCGTCTGTGGGCAGCAGCGTGATGCCGTGCTGGGCGACTCGCACTACACATACAGTACCCGAGAGCAGCGTGATGCCGTGCTGGGCGACTCGCACTACACATACAGTACCCGAGAGCACGACGGTGCGGCCACTCTGCAGCGCGTTGAGCACGGTGCTGCCGTCGTCTGTGGGCAGCAGCGTGATGCCGTGCTGGGCGACTCGCACTACACATACAGTACCCGAGAGCACGACGGTGCGGCCACTCTGCAGCGCGTTGAGCACGGTGCTGCCGTCGTCTGTGGGCAGCAGCGTGATGCCGTGCTGGGCGACTCGCACTACACATACAGTACCCGAGAGCAGCGTGATGCCGTGCTGGGCGACTCGCACTACACATACAGTACCCGAGAGCAGCGTGATGCCGTGCTGGGCGACTCGCACTACACATACAGTACCCGAGAGCACGACGGTGCGGCCACTCTGCAGCGCGTTGAGCACGGTGCTGCCGTCGTCTGTGGGCAGCAGCGTGATGCCGTGCTGGGCGACTCGCACTACACATACAGTACCCGAGAGCAGCGTGATGCCGTGCTGGGCGACTCGCACTACACATACAGTACCCGAGAGCAGCGTGATGCCGTGCTGGGCGACTCGCACTACACATACAGTACCCGAGAGCACGACGGTGCGGCCACTCTGCAGCGCGTTGAGCACGGTGCTGCCGTCGTCTGTGGGCAGCAGCGTGATGCCGTGCTGGGCGACTCGCACTACACATACAGTACCCGAGAGCAGCGTGATGCCGTGCTGGGCGACTCGCACTACACATACAGTACCCGAGAGCACGACGGTGCGGCCACTCTGCAGCGCGTTGAGCACGGTGCTGCCGTCGTCTGTGGGCAGCAGCGTGATGCCGTGCTGGGCGACTCGCACTACACATACAGTACCCGAGAGCACGACGGTGCGGCCACTCTGCAGCGCGTTGAGCACGGTGCTGCCGTCGTCTGTGGGCAGCAGCGTGATGCCGTGCTGGGCGACTCGCACTACACATACAGTACCCGAGAGCAGCGTGATGCCGTGCTGGGCGACTCGCACTACACATACAGTACCCGAGAGCAGCGTGATGCCGTGCTGGGCGACTCGCACTACACATACAGTACCCGAGAGCACGACGGTGCGGCCACTCTGCAGCGCGTTGAGCACGGTGCTGCCGTCGTCTGTGGGCAGCAGCGTGATGCCGTGCTGGGCGACTCGCACTACACATACAGTACCCGAGAGCAGCGTGATGCCGTGCTGGGCGACTCGCACTACACATACAGTACCCGAGAGCAGCGTGATGCCGTGCTGGGCGACTCGCACTACACATACAGTACCCGAGAGCACGACGGTGCGGCCACTCTGCAGCGCGTTGAGCACGGTGCTGCCGTCGTCTGTGGGCAGCAGCGTGATGCCGTGCTGGGCGACTCGCACTACACATACAGTACCCGAGAGCAGCGTGATGCCGTGCTGGGCGACTCGCACTACACATACAGTACCCGAGAGCACGACGGTGCGGCCACTCTGCAGCGCGTTGAGCACGGTGCTGCCGTCGTCTGTGGGCAGCAGCGTGATGCCGTGCTGGGCGACTCGCACTACACATACAGTACCCGAGAGCAGCGTGATGCCGTGCTGGGCGACTCGCACTACACATACAGTACCCGAGAGCAGCGTGATGCCGTGCTGGGCGACTCGCACTACACATACAGTACCCGAGAGCACGACGGTGCGGCCACTCTGCAGCGCGTTGAGCACGGTGCTGCCGTCGTCTGTGGGCAGCAGCGTGATGCCGTGCTGGGCGACTCGCACTACACATACAGTACCCGAGAGCAGCGTGATGCCGTGCTGGGCGACTCGCACTACACATACAGTACCCGAGAGCAGCGTGATGCCGTGCTGGGCGACTCGCACTACACATACAGTACCCGAGAGCAGCGTGATGCCGTGCTGGGCGACTCGCACTACACATACAGTACCCGAGAGCAGCGTGATGCCGTGCTGGGCGACTCGCACTACACATACAGTACCCGAGAGCACGACGGTGCGGCCACTCTGCAGCGCGTTGAGCACGGTGCTGCCGTCGTCTGTGGGCAGCAGCGTGATGCCGTGCTGGGCGACTCGCACTACACATACAGTACCCGAGAGCACGACGGTGCGGCCACTCTGCAGCGCGTTGAGCACGGTGCTGCCGTCGTCTGTGGGCAGCAGCGTGATGCCGTGCTGGGCGACTCGCACTACACATACAGTACCCGAGAGCACGACGGTGCGGCCACTCTGCAGCGCGTTGAGCACGGTGCTGCCGTCGTCTGTGGGCAGCAGCGTGATGCCGTGCTGCCGCAGTAGCGCGGCGCCCGCGCCCGCTCCGCTCGCTCCGCTTGCTCTGCCCGGCGACTCGCACTACACATACACTACAACACGTTAGCCTCCCTCCAGCCGTAACTTCTTAATTTACCTTCTTCCGAATAAAGCATGAAAACCATACCTCAATGTTTAGTTCTTGCTTTATAGCCTTTTCAGTTTGCTTCGGCTTGGTAGGTTTTAAATCCTGGATTCCTATTTAAAAAAAAAAAAACAATTATTTTCAAGAGAAAAATCGTCTACTAATTTTTACAATTATCTTCTATATTGATAAAAATAGAATGTTCTTCAGTGGTAAGCGCATGAGGCAAATTTCGCGCCCTCACGCCCCTAACCGCCGCAGGAGGAGACGCCCGGGGCGGGAATCGCGAGCCGATCTCCGGCCACCGCAGGCGCGGGCTTGCGGACGGTGAGCAGTGGCAGCTCCCGGCCGGGGAGGGGCGGGCGCGGGGCGGGGGCGCGACGTGTTCCACGCGCGCCGAGAAGAGATGTCAGCAGAACTGACGGGGTCCGCTAGGGCCAATGCCTGCCGGGGGGGTTCGAAGAAAACCGATAGGGACATCGTGGCCCCCCTGGCAACAGGGCAACCGAAGGAATACGGGTGGGTTTTAGTCAGTAAAAGTCTGACAGGCCCTCCCGTTCCACCCAGAGCGGGAGAAGTTATTTGATAATTTCCCACTCAAAAAAAAAAAAGTGGTAAGCGAACGGATAGACTGATTTGGCTATTATTTTTAAATGTTTTTAATAGTTCAAGTTAGGAGGTTAGGGTCAGAAAAATTTGAAAAATTTCCCGCAAAATGTTCAACTTCGGGATAAGCTGAACGTCTTTTTTGTGTGGGATTTTTTTTATGAACTATTGAAATTTGGACAGGACAACATTTGTCGGGTCAGCTAGTTATGAAACAAAACCAAAACTAAACATGAACTCACTTTGTACAGCTTCAAATGTTTGTATTTGAGGCTCTCCCGCGGCTGTTTCTGCCATTTGTTCTACAATAGGATACATTCATACATCATTATAGAATTCAAAGTGCCAACAAAAGAGACAAATTAAGGAGACGAGTCCCGCACCGTCGACGAGCGCGGACACGGAGCGCGCGGCCTCGCGGTCCTTGAGCGCGTCCTCGATGAGGCCGCGCAGGTCGTCGCGCCGCAGCTGCAGCGCCAGCGAGTGCGGCGTCTTGTGGAACTTGTTGAGCGCGGCCGGGTCCGCGCCCGCGCGCAGCAGCTCGGCCGCGGCCGCCGCGTGGCCGTTCTGCACGGCCCAGTGCAGCGGCGTCATGCGCAGCATGTCGCGCACGTCCACGGCCGCGCCCGCGTCCAGCAGCAGGCGCAGCACGCGCGCGTGGCCGGCGCCGGCCGCCAGGTGCAGCGGCGTGCGCTCCACCTTGCTGCGCGCGTCGCGCGACACGCCGGCGCGCAGCAGCACGGCGCACGTGTCGGCGTGCGCGTTGCCGGCCGCCAGGTGCAGCGGCGACGTGCCCAGCTGCACACCACACGCTCATAACACTTCTCTGTACGACGGCGACGTGCACTACTGCAGTGGGACAGGCTGGTATTTTCACCCGATCTTTAGTGGTTACCACATTTGCAATAGCAAATGCAAGAAAAATACGCACGTCGTCGTCCCTATGGCTAAGGTGAAATGTTGTGAACTACAATATTTATGGTAAACATGCATGGAAACATGCCGCTTCCATAGGGGGTAAGAGAGAGGAGGGTTAGTAAATCTTCCACTCCCCCCCCGCCGGAGATACATAGATTTTTTAATACGACGTAAATGTATAGAAAATATTGATAAACGAAGTGGGAAGAAGGAGAGGAAGACGCAAGTCATTCCCAAACCGTCTCCGAAGGCCAAAGTAAAAAAAAAGTTTTTTTTTTTAAGTAAGACGCAGTCTACGGAGCCCCGCTTAGTGGGGCTTCTATTTTTGTCTGCAGGGTTTAAAGAAACCTAACATAAAGGTGATGACGGGGCTCGCTCGCTTAAGCCCCCGTCATCCTTTTCAAACCTAATTTGTCTGAGTTGGGGTGACCCAAGTCCCGAGCTCGCTCCGCTTGCTCTTACATCCTTTAAGTTCTCATTGCTTTTTTACTAACTGGAGATGTGTCGGGACTCAGACAAGGCTAGGTTAGACAACCTAACCTGTCCGAGCCGGGCATGTAAAGGGAAATGTAAAGCTTCTCACGCGCGGTTTATAAAGTACAGTCGAACCAATATTTACGTTCCTAAGCTAAAAAATATTAATTTATATTAACCTTTTGAACGCCAGCCAAAGTTTACCTAAAACACTTATTATGTCAATCTAATCTCAAGTGCTTATGATTTTTGGGTAGGCCTTCGGAAAAACGGAGAATTCGTCAATAAAGAGCCATTAACACGGCATGTATTATACCTTCCCGGGTTCCTTGGGAGCTGTTTTACTTGTAAAAATAGATAGTAGCATTTTTTCTTAAGTTCCGCGGGGGGACGCGCGACTTGCTAAGGGTTAAATGAAAAAGAAAATGCGTCTCTAGCAAAAAATAACTGTTGTGGAAGTTTCACATTCTTTCGAGCGAGGCGGCACGTTTCTAAACTCAACCCATATTTATCTCTCGTGAGCAGCAAGTAGGCAAGAGAGTAGTAGGTATCGCACCACATACCCAGTCAGTGGTGAAGGGCGCGCCCTTGGCCATGAGGTCGAGCACGAGCGGCGTGTCGCCGGCGCGCGCGGCCAGCAGCAGGCGGCGGCCCAGCTCCACGGCCGCCGACGACGCCGCCACGCGCGCGCCCGCCCCGCCCGCCGCGCCCCCCGCGCCCGTCCCGCCCGTCCCGCCTCCGCCCGGGACCAGCGTCTGCGACTGCATCGCGAAGGCGAGACTTTACTCAGGGTTGATCATTTCATACAAATTTTAAATTTTTGATTAGGTACTTATATTTTGTGAGCATCGATCGAAGATGAGCATAGCGGCAATAGGGATGATGACTAAAAAATATTTCTTGTCCGTCTTGTAGATATTATTTCTTTTTTACGTTATGAAAAGATTACGGCGATTCATTGTCTTAAAATGTGCAATGACGTCACGAGTATGTAGATTTTATACTTGTGACGTAGGGAGTAGTAGCGACCCCCACTCCCCAACTTTAATGCGTTCTTATCTGACTGATAGACTAAATAGAATTTTTTTTTTTTGCCCCAGGCATCATCCCTATTCTGACCTTGAGATACAAGGCATTTAAAAATAAATAATTTATAAAAAAATCGAAGCCCATTTTGTTTTACTTATAACACAGTAAAAAATAGTGTAAGCCATGTCTAGAACAAGAAAATTGCACATGTACAAACATTCATTGTTTCATGCTCAGATCAAATAAAAAATCAGGATAGAGCACAGTGAAGCAAAATACAGTGAAGCATGTCAAAACTACACCTCCGCTTTTTGCATACACACTCACACGCACACATTAACAACCATTTACAATGACACTACAATCAAACTACATGTCTCTAAGGCCGCATTCCGACTTACGTTAAAAGTGACAATATTCGAATCCAACCAAATTTAATAGTCACAAAATATAAGGGTTGTTGAGTAATAATTGTGACTTTGGACTTTGGTCGTATTCGCGATATAATCACTTTTGGCGTAACTCGGAATGCGGCCTAAGTGCACACATGTTTACAAAACTGGCTTCATGTCACTGTTGACAGTGCTGTCTAGGTTTTTTATTTGGTCTGAGGTTTGATGTACCAAGTGATCAACAAAGTATGTACCTATGCATACACAGTTATATTCAATAATGTAATCTCTCATGCAGAGCAATACAATAACTTCTGTTTAATAAATGTAGTCATTAGGTCTTAAAAAAACAAATATTTGTGGCGTTCAAATTAAACAATCATTTGATTGTTTAATTTGAACGCCACAAATACAAATTTTTTGTAAGCTATTTAGCTTAAAGGTACTTAGTACATACTTGAAAGAAACAAAACTGTATTGAAAGTAAAGTTTGCAAATCATTTGAGTAATGAAGCATAACACCATCAACAAATCAGAGATTCACTTACAGTTATTATCTGCGGTGCTGTGATGCGCACCACCACATCCTCTGAACACAGGTCTGATGTCATTGTGATTCATCTGGAAACATTATATTACCTCCCTGTATATAATGTATCAATTGCACAAAGTTCAGACAGATCATAATAAAACTTATTGGCAGAGTGGAAGTTGTAATGAAGTCTATTCTGAAACTGACTTTCCCTTCTACATAACATGGTTCAGGGTGGTTGTTTAACTATTGTGTCTGGTTTGTACTCTTGTGGACAGTGAAAGTGTTGAAAAACAATATTATTAAGTACCTATTAATTCTCTTGCAAAATATTTACTAAGACTACTACTCTTTGCTCATTTATATTGTTGTACATTACCAAGTTTACAACATGTAATTAGATATTACTAACATATTAAAAATAAAATACCTACTCTCTGATTGGGAACAAAATTGCTGCATTTTATTTCGTCTGTAAAACTAAAAACCTTCATTGTTTTGTTGTTACTACATAATATACCATGATAATGAGGCATCTCCACTATATAGTGGACGAATTCTTGAACATTTCAGTTCGCGCTTTTTACGTCTCAATATTATTTGATTGAAATTCAACAGGATAAGGATGTCAAGCTCGTTGCTAAAGCCATGCCTTCGACCGCCATAAAACACACTTCCTTTTCCTGTCACAACGGAAGTGATCGGCTGTCCCTTCACATAAAACAATAAAATATTTAACCAACTTACGTATGCTGTGTGTCTTTCATAATACCAGTTAGGACTTAATTTAAGCGCCCCGTATTGGAATTAAAGTAAAGAAGTGTAAACGTCAACAGAATTCTGTACGTTTCAATGAAAGAATCAACGTTTGTCTACCGCGAAAATAAACGTCAAAATTAAAATGTGTAGATATAATCGCTTAATAGCATTCTTAGTTTCGACATGCAGGTTATGTTTTTTATGTAACTGTATGCTACGTATAGAATTGTACTAAGCATTGTTTTCCTATGTTTTTAGATATATTATTTTTTTAATAATTCCATATCATTTTGAGGTTAACATTTTGTTTCTAAATGTTGGTATCAAACTTGGTGTCTTTGACTCTTTGTTTTTGGTTTGCACATAGACAAAGGTATCTAATGTCTGCTCTTTACAATCGGCGAATATCTAAATGTGATTGAACGAGAAGTCGTAAAAAAATGGAGGAAAAAAAGATTAAGAAATGCCTCTTTATTTGACCACCCAGTAGCCATTTAATTTATTACCGATATCTAACTATTTTTTTGAATAAATATGGCAATTTTAAATTTTATCCTTTAAAATACGGCAATCCAGACTGTGACATACGGCAGCTCAGATTTTTACGATAATGTTGCAACTTCGTGGAGCCAGCGCCATCTGTTATTGGCGACCGGAACTACTAAACGTCGCCTAACTAGCCGTGACGTCAACATCGGACCACCGTTGCTGGTGGTAGGGAGGTGACCGGCTCGCTCGGCGCGCCGGGGCTCTTTTGGTTTGGACCGTACGACGGAACACTCATTTTTAGCTCCTTCATTTTGAAACAAATTATTATTATTTATTTGCTTGTTGATTTAACTAATTAGTTCGTACTCTCGATTTTACTTTATTAAAAGGTTTTGTTTTACTATTAAGTTTGCTGAAAGTTAAACTAATAATTTGATTTATTTGCTCAATAATTGTTACTCACAAATACTCACATCTATGCATTAATAAAGTGATAATTGTGTATTAATATTGTATTATTTTTCACAATAACAACACTGATACAGTAACAAAGCGGGTTTTTTTTTTTATTGACCGTTGACCAAAAACAAAAAAAAAACAGAAAATAACAGGGCGCGGCGCGTGGCGCCGCCGCCGCTTTACTTCACCAAGACCACAAATTTGTTTCCCATTCCCAAGACTGTAACTTTTTTAGAAACTGATATATGAAATACTTTGTTGAAAAAATTCTATCCAACATATCAGGTTTTTGAAGTGAAAACTTCTTTAGCATCGTTGTCAAATTGTGTCGTAATTATGTGGGAAAACCGTATAATAACACCAAGATCACTTTTCATCGGTAAGGTTTGTTATTTAACCACTATTATTTTAAGAAAACACGATTTATTTATTCGTTTTTTTGTAGGTTAGTCTGATTAGCCGGTGCTGTCAGTTTATTACTAGGGAGATATGGCGAAACTATTGGAGACAAAATACAAAGATCATTACATCATCATTCGATCAGGAGAACATTATTAATATAAAAATGACAGTATTTATTTGATCAGTAAATGATAACTTACCTACACAAAATAAATTAAATCCATGACGTCACGCACTAAATAGTATTTTTGTTAGTTCTTTCTAATATTTTGGGTTTTAGATTTCCTACGGATTCCGTACTGGCAAATTGCTGGAGAGACATTATACAGCGGACACAAAATGAAAATCAGTGGAAACCTCATAAGACTTCAGTCGTGTGTTCCGAACATTTCTCTGATGATGATTTATATTTTACAAAAAAGGAATTACGACGGCTGAAGATTGGATCGGTTTTTGTGTTTTTGAATTAAATGTAGTACCTGTATTCAGGCAATTAAATCAAACGAAATATTAAAATTTCATAAATTAACTATTCTGTTTAACTTGCATCTTATTAAATAATGGAGAAAGGGTAAGTTAATAATTTGGAGCAGGCATCCCTAAACACGCACATCTTGACAGTTTGACTTCAATTCAATAAGTACACGAGTGGTACTCACACGGATCACGCAATTGGAGACAGTTTTCGCGCGTCGTTTGTTTACATTGCTCAATCTAGACAAGTATATTAATCTAAGATATTATTCATTTGGATGTCAACAGTAGTATTACTTCCTCCCGACGCATTCTGTGCTATTATCATCTCCTTATCCTCGGTTTTGGAATAACTTTTTCCCATTTTTGAGTCGATATACGCGTCTTGCTTTTGTTAGGTTTCAATTTATTAATACGTAATTGTTGGATATTGTACTGGCAACACCCAAAGATTCGATGTGTCAAAAAGTAGCAAAAAGTAGCGTCCTGCTGGGTCTGGGGGATGTTCATCTAAAAAAAATATCGATATTTTTTCGATATAATATATCGTAATGTTATATCGATAGTTTGCGATATATCGAACAAATATATCGATATTTTAAAAATATCGTAAGTAATGACTTGTATTTAACTAGTCTATAATATTAAATAGGGATCAGGTTAATTATGAGTAAAAACACTTTAGACAGAAAAAACAAATCAACTTTATTTATAAAACATACGAAAAAGAATCCAAGGCCATACGACCCAAAAGCCATGTTTAGCATCTGCGCGTAACGAATTATATATCGTTATACATGTAAAGAAACTATATTTCTTTAATCTAAATATTACTTCATAGATGGCGCTATGAGTAGTGTCAGTAAAGCAGTTTGTATTATGTTGACAGAACAGGTATTGTGAATCTGTGATTCAGCAGATCATTTGATTATTTATAAAACTGGAAAATTGTATTTATAAAGGAATTGATAATTTAAATAATAAACTTTAAATGTCGTTTCTTTGTTTTCAGGTAGAATAGTGTGATTTATGTTAAACTGTGTAATTATTACCATGTGTATGTAAGTACTAAAATAAACACTTTGTTTTCAGAGCAACACAATATTGTTTATTTGAAACTTAACAGTTCCTAATAAGAAATTGTCTTATAAAACGACATTTCTAGTTAAAACTAAGGAAAATGGAAAAACTGCGGTTTAAATTTGAAATACTAGGATCAACGGATGGAAAAACAAATGTGATCTGCATAACCTCTATTGAGACACCAGATGGACGCCTTTTTCATATCCCAGATGATCAAAGGTATGTAAATAAGCACACTAGCATAACGTCTTCAGAGGTATTTACGAAAATCAAAAATTCACTGAAAAAAAGACACCAAACACGTTCAGTATGGATCCATCTAAACAATGATTTGAAAAAAACATATCTAGATGAGTGTGAAAATGTACAGTTTGGTGACCAATATTTGGAAGAGATTACAGGAGAAACAATTCCCGTACACAATAACACTAATAACAATGCACTAGAAAATAAAAATCTAGGAAAAACTGCGGAAAGATTTTTGATAGAAAAGTTTTCAAATAAGACATCAAATGTTGATCAATGGATTAATGAATTTGAAAATGAATGTGGAAGGTTTGAGATTCTACAGGATAAAGAGAAAATTGAGATTTTAAAATATTTACTAGAAAAACAATGTCTAGATTGGTACACCAGTATGTTAATAAAGATGACAGTGAATTCAGAATGGGTAGCATGGAAAGATAATTTTTGTGAAACATATGGAAATAAAGGTTGGTCAAAAGTTAAATATGCATTTACATTTAGATTTCAAGCTGGATCGTTACTGGAATATGCCACAAAAAAGGAAAGATTGTTGTTAGAAGTCAACAAGCAAATCGATATTCAAACAATGATAAGTCTTATTGTAATGGGATTACCTGATTACATAATGGATAAAATTGATAAAGAAACTGTAAAATCAACCGCAAGCCTCTATAAAGAAATTGGAAAACATGAACATATGGTGAACAAAAAGAATTTCATCAGCAATAATAAAAAATATACCCATGATTATAAAGGAAAAACAGATAAAATAAAACCATGTAAAACTTGTGAAAATTTAAATAAAGGTATTCGGTTCCACCCTGAAGAAAATTGCTGGTTTAAACAGACTGAAAATTATGATAATAAGAAAAACAATGGTAAAGCAGTAAACAATTCAGTGATAAATGTTGAACTAAATAAGGATACAAAAAACGAATAATAACACCATTAATTAAAGTCAAACTATTATTAAATGGACAATTAGAAGCATTTGGAATATACGATTCAGGATCAAATGTTTCTATAATTAATTCCAAATTAATAAGACTAAAAGAGGAAACAAATGATGATTTAAATAATGATAATTTAATCACAATTAATGGTGTTAAAAAGACAAGTGGTTTAACAAATATTAAAGTAAAAATTTTTGAAAAAGAAGAAAGAACTAATGTTTATATTATTGATGGAGAAGAGTTTCAATACGATTTTCTAATTGGACTGGATATAATAAAACAGTTTAAACTGATTCAAGATGAAAATTTGAAAATCACACAAAAAAGAGAAAAAATAAAAATAGAAGAAAAAAAAGATCCCATGAATGAGGATGATAATAAAAATAACTCTTATAAAGAAGAAAAAAATGAAACAAATCCATGTTCAGTTAATTTTAATGAAGACATAAAAGAAGATTTCAAAATAAATATGAATAATTTAAATACACAACAAAAGTCCGAGATATATAAACTGATCGACACTTATAAATCCATCTTTGCAAAGGATAAATATGACATTGGTACAGTCAGAGAATATGAAGCACATATTGATCTACTCATAGACAAATATTGCAGCAAAAGGCCTTACAGGTGTTCAGTTGAAGATAGAAAGGAAATAGAAAACCAAATAGCAAAATTACTTGACAGAAAGCTTATAGAGGAATCTTACAGTCCATTTGCGTCACCAGTGACTTTGGCTTTTAAAAAAGAAGACAACAAAAGGTCAAGATTATGCATAGATTTCAGAGATCTAAATAAAATAGTAGTACCTCAAGCTCAACCATTTCCATTAATCGACGACCTAGTGTTGAAGACAAGAAACTCAACATATTTTACAACACTAGACATTAATTCAGCATTTTGGTCAATACCATTAAGAATTGAAGATAGGAAGAAAACTGCGTTCGTAACACAGGAAGGACACTATCAATGGACATGTTTACCTTTTGGTCTAAAGACATCGCCAGCTATTTTTCAAAGGATACTAGGTAACATTTTAAGAAAGTACAAACTTACTAATTTTGCAGTTAATTACATAGATGATATTCTTATTTTCTCAAAGACTTTTTCGGAGCATATTAACCATTTAGCGCAATTATTGGAAGCTATAAAAAGGGAAGGTTTTAGATTAAAGTTTACAAAATGTACATTCGCTTCTGATTCAGTTAAATATCTCGGTCATATAATACAAAACAATACAGTACGGCCAGTACGAGATAATTTAGTATCAATAAAAGATTTCCCAATACCGAAAAGTCAGAAAAATGTAAGACAATTTTTGGGGAAAATTAATTTTTATCATGAGTATATACCAAAAAGTTCGATTATTTTAGAACCTCTTCATAACCTACTCAGAAAAAACCAGAAATTCATTTGGTCTACTGATTGTCAAAAATCATTTGAACAGATAAAAAAAATCATGTGCTCACAACCAGTCTTAGCAATATTTGATCAGGATTTGCCAATAAAAATTTACACAGATGCATCTTTGGAAGGTATTGGGGCAGTGTTAAAACAAACACAGCTAAATGGAAAAGAAAAACCAGTTGCATATTTCTCAAAAAAACTTAACGAAGTCCAAAAGAAAAAAAAAGCAATATATTTAGAATGTTTAGCAGTTAAAGAAGCAATAAGATACTGGCAATATTGGTTAATAGGTAAGTCGTTTACGGTATATACAGACCATAAACCATTGGAAAATTTGAATATTAAGTCTAGGACAGATGACGAATTAGGAGATTTAACATATTACATTTCACAGTATGATTTAAAAATAAAATACGCTCCGGGAAAAAATAATATAGAAGCAGATTGTTTAAGCCGGAATCCTGTACTGGATGCAAATGAAGACACAGATGAACAATTAAAAATTGTAAACATGATAAAATTTAACGATATTATTACAGATCAAGAAAAAAATGAAGATATACAGATAAAAAAATCAAAATTATTATTAAAACACAATGTTTACTATAAGAAGGTTAGAAAACGTGAAAAAATAATTTTATCAGAAGAATTCAGTAAAAAATTAATTAAAGACGTACACGAAAATATGTGTCATATAGGTATAAAACAAATGCAAAATAAAATTAGTCCGTTATATACAGCAAAAAATTTAACGATTAATATTAAAAGACATTGTAAAAGTTGTGAAATATGTATAAAAAATAAAACGAGAGGACAAGATAAGTATGGCTTAATGTCACATTTAGGTCCTGCCACAAAACCTTTTGAAATAGTCTCAATAGACACGATTGGAGGTTTTGGAGGCTCACGATCAACGAAAAGATATTTACACCTCTTAGTGGACCACTTTACACGATATGCTTACATTGTAACCTCAAAAACACAAAGTGCTAATGATTTTGTAAAATTAATTAATAAAGTAACAGATTTTGATACAATTGGGATGCTTCTCACTGATCAATACCCGGGAATCAACTCAAAAGAATTCAAAAGATTTTTAAATGAAAAATCAGTAAAAATCTTTACTGCAGTAAACACCCCGTTTTCTAACGGTTTAAATGAAAGACTAAATCAAACGTTAGTAAATAAAATCAGATGTAAAATAAACGAAAAAAATAATAAAATAGCATGGACGACAATAGCTCATAACTGTGTAGATAAATATAATAATACAGAACATACAGTTACTGGTTTTGCACCAAAATACCTGTTGGATGGTACAGATGTTTCTATTTTGCCAAATGAACTAAAAAAAGATAAATCCGAAACTGAATGGATAAAAGATAGAAAAATAGCATTTGAAAATTCAATGAAGTCACATAACTACAATAAACAAATATTTGATAAAAAAAGAACTCAATTTCATTTCAATACAGGAGATATGGTATATGTAGAAAATGGGAACCAGCTAAATAGAAACAAATTAGACGAGCTGAAGATTGGTCCATTTGAAATCGTTGCAAAATTATCAAATTCAATATACAGAATTAATACAGGTCATAAGAAGCCAGAGTCGAATCTCTTTCATGTCACAAAACTCATACCAATACCTACATAAATACACAATGCGGATGAGTGAAAATTTTGGTGAAAATTTTCTTCCTTAGGGAGGGAGATGTAAAGAAACTATATTTCTTTAATCTAAATATTACTTCATAGATGGCGCTATGAGTAGTGTCAGTAAAGCAGTTTGTATTATGTTGACAGAACAGGTATTGTGAATCTGTGATTCAGCAGATCATTTGATTATTTATAAAACTGGAAAATTGTATTTATAAAGGAATTGATAATTTAAATAATAAACTTTAAATGTCGTTTCTTTGTTTTCAGGTAGAATAGTGTGATTTATGTTAAACTGTGTAATTATTACCATGTGTATGTAAGTACTAAAATAAACACTTTGTTTTCAGAGCAACACAATATTGTTTATTTGAAACTTAACAGTTCCTAATAAGAAATTGTCTTATATACACTTAACGGTATTTATATTCCGTAAACTATCTAAACAAAACAGACAACTTTTATAGGTTATATTGCACTGAAAACGAAACCAACAAAATAAGTGAGTGACCGACCATAGACACCACAGATTATAAATTTACGTTTTTGCAAAGGCTAGTTTTCTATAATCCGGGGATTTTCGTTTTATTTTTACTCAAATTGACAATGGTGCCGATTCTCTTGTCACAAATGCCTCTAAACTAAACTAAAAATCACTAAAATTTAGTTTATTCCTGTCAAACGACGATTTCTCATTCTGAAATAGACTAAAGCGACACAACTTAACTAAATTTTAGTTTGACAGCACTAAGATGGCACTGAGATATTAGTTTAGTGAAAATAGCAATTTTGCTATTCTGAATTTGACGTTTTTAACCTAAAATTTAGATTTTCTAACTAAATATGACTATTTTTAATCGCGACTAAAAACATGTGGAATAAAATTGGTTGTCATGAACTAAAATTCACACCAACACCTCGACTTCAGATGAAAAAACAGTACTAAATATTTTTTTTTCTTTTGCTTATATCTCGAAAACGGTGTGTCCAATCGCAAAAATAATGAAAATTTCGACACCCTTTATAAGACCCTTAAACCCCTAACACTCACCATGTGGGTAATATTTTTACTTATTTTTAGTGATGCAACGAATACTACTTTTACGAATACGAATACGAATACGAATATCAAACCTACTATTCGGCGAATACGAATACGAATATCTCGCCATGGTAATAAAAGACTAATAGTCTAGTAGTACATAGACGCAGCCATTACTAACGTTCGTCTAAGTTACTTAGGACTTACTATCCTACCTTTTGTTCATACAAAAGAAATACAGACCATATAACTACTTACTTGGTAATTTATCGAAGTGTTTCCATATGTCACTTTGATCTCGTTTACGAGAAGACATTTTCTATTCAACTTCAACTTCTTTCACTTCGCAGCAGCCTCAGAAAATAAAAATAAACATGTGTGCAATTCACACGTGGTAGAAGTGAAACCTTCAAAAATTTTGGCTTCAAGAAAACGAAAAAAAAAAATAACATGTATGACAGAATTGTTTCTCTTTAAAAGTTCTAAAAAAAAGTCCGTAACAGCATACATCACGCTTTTATCAGTAAAAGTGGAACTTTAAAACGTTAGGTAAAAGTACTGGGTCTTATGAGACTGGTCATCTCTTATCTGCCAGGGCTTATTTTTAATCTTATATTTTTCAATTGTTTTAATTATTTTTTGTACATTGTTCTCACATATAGAAGCAACCAGAATAATGTACCCAGAATTTTGTAATATCTATATTTAAAAGAGTGGCCTTGGAGTTTCTTGCCCGTTCTTCTCCATAGAGATCTACGTTTTGGAATGGGCAACTAGCTTCAACTTTCTAACTGACCGATTCTTTGACAGTTCAAAAGTGCCTATAAATGGTTTAATTGAAATAAATGCTTTGAGTTTGAGTATAATCTTATATCACGCCCTTCCCCCTCATACACATCATAAATACGCGCGCAGTACTTGATCATTATTTTGCTGCGATGTTATTTTAAAACTGCGATATCTCCTAAGATATTCATTGAAATCGAATGATGTGAAGGGCAATTTTGTTTTAAATTAAATACTTGTGATGAATAATGTATTTATTAGATAAGGATTAATATCATGTTTATAAAAACACCTTCGCAAATAATGCATTATTTTAGAACAAATTTGGTTAGCATGAAAAAGGTTATAGTGAGCCAACCTTAAAAGATAGACATATGCTGTCGCGGACTTTTTTTTTTTGAACTTTTAAAGGGAAACAATTCTGTCATACATGATTTTTGCGAAACTTTAACCGTTTACGCAGCGTACGCAGCGGAAGCTCTCAAAAGGAAAAATAAAACCCCCCGATTTTGAAACATTCTTCATTGGTGCTCAGCTCCTATTAGTCTTAGCGTAATGATGTATAGCCTATAGCCTTCCTCAATAAATGGGCTATCTAACACTAAAATATTTTTTTAAATCGGACCATTAGTTCCTGAGATTAGCGCGTTCAAGCAAACAAACAAATTCTTCAGCTTCAGAGAACCACAAACATAAGAAACACTGTATAATGCTTCCTATCTCATTTTCTCCCACGTTAAATCTTATGAATTTATGTTTGTCTCTTTTTACTGTCGCTTTTTCGTTTCATCGACTTTCAAATCACAACGATACTAAAGAAGTTTTCACTTCAATAAAACAATATTCTCTTGTTTGCTTTCGACTGACAAATGAAATGAAAGGAATGAATGAATCAATCAATCCATGGTTCGTATTGATAGGAAAACTCCCGGGCCGCGGCACTGTATAAACTATGGCCGGGGAGTCCCCCGTCGCGTAGACGTTGCGGTTAAGGCCCTTGCACACGTTGTATTTTTACGTGCCGACGACGCGCGTTTTTCAAGTCTGCGAGTAATTAGATTTGCGTACAAACATATTAATTTTTAAATATTCGTATTAGTATTCGTATTAGTATTCGCCGAATACGAATATTCGGTAAATGTCTACTATTCGGCGAATACGAATATTCGTATTCGTATTCGTTGCATCACTACTTATTTTCCATACAAAAAGTGAAAAATCCATATAAAACACGTCGAGGCTGCCCCCCCTGTGCGCCTCCGGATCTAAAAAGATTCACGTGGTTAGGTATCACGTGTGGAGTCGCGATTGTCAAATTCGATTTAGATGTGTCAAAATTATTTTTAAATTTAGAGAATTTATTTTGCAGAATAGCTTTGAGATTCTCATCGTCAAAAGTAAGGAATTTTAGTGATAGTTAAGTTGGTTTAGTTCGGTGTACAAGAGAATCGGCCCCAGTGTTGCAGATTTAAAGGAACAAGTCTTAGAGAATAAGTAGATATAAAAAAAAATGGAATATGACACGATTGACGATATTTGGTATATCGGATGAAATATATCGATATTACATTCGATACTAGATGATTCGATAATATCGAATTGAAGCGATATATCGCGTACATGTATCGATATTTTTTGAAATATTGATTTATATCGCCCACCACTAAGTCTGGCGCTGGTGACAGTAAGACGTAGGGATGTGAGATTAGTGGGAAATAATCGATTAAATAAAAATCGATTTTTCTTTATTCAAAATTAATAGATTTGTCAAAAATCGATTTTATTAAAAATAAATAATCGATTTCTGCGAAAAAATCGATTTTTTTTGTATTATTTAAAAAAACATGCTTTTCAAATTCCAATGATAAACCTAAGAGATTCATAATAACAATTTTTCAGATAAAAAATAAAATAAAATTATATGAATAAAAAAATAACCAATTCAAAACTAAAAATCAAAGGTTCGTTTAAAATTTCAAGGTAAGGAATTAGGAAACCAAATAGCATTATTGAAACAAATTTTAGTTCTTTTAAACGTTTTATTTATTATAATAAAAATTAAATGATGAGCATCCCAACAAAATGACAAACTTATTGTCTCAAAAACTAAAATATAAATCAAATAAAAAATAAATGCCTACAGATGGCGCCGTTTTTATTTAATCAACTTATACGTATGAACTTAATTCGAGATTTTTCATCCAACGCATAGACGGCGCTGTTTATAAAATTGAAACTTACTACTAGATTTTTTCATCCGTCTCATAGATACAAGCTGTTTCTGAAAATCGATTTAAACACGTAATTTATATAATCGATTTACTAAAAATCGATTAATCTGAATATAAAAATCGACAATAAAAAATCGATTATTAGAAAATAATAATCGATTAAAATAAAAATCGATTATTTTTTAACATCCCTAGTAAGACGTGCTTAATGGCGGTGTCCGTAAAAAGATAGATTGGCATAGTATTGGTTGGAGATCTACGGTAACCTATTAGTTTTATGGTAAATATTAGAATACGGATTGAATTGTGATATTATGTGGGGAATAGGAGATGTGATAGTATGGTGTAGAATATTGAATTTGATGTTGGCAAAGAAATATAAATGACTGACAAATTATCTTGGTGTTTCATATTATTTTCCTTATCCCTGAAATATTGTAAATATGTAGTTTTATTAAACAGTTTTAGATTATGATATTGGGGTAACGACTTTAAGATTAATTTGAATATTAGTATCTATTTTGAGGTTAAATAATTATATTCGGAATTATTAGTTATTTTAGAGTAAGGATGGTTCTTATTTCATCAACGATGCTAAAGAAGAGCTTTTTTCAACGATGCTAAAGAAGTTTTCACTTCAATAATATACCTACCTACCCTATCTTACGTACCTACCCACCTTACCCTACTTTCGTACCTACCTACCTACCCACCTACCCTAGTTTCGTACCTACCTACCTACCGACCCACCCTACCCTACTTTCGTACCTACCTACCTACCCACCCTACCCTACTTTCGTACCTACCTACCTAGTACCCACCCTACCCTACTTTCGTACCTAACTACCTACCCTACCTACCCTACCTACCCTACCTACCCTACCTACCCTACCTACCCTACCTACCCTACCTACCCTACCTACCCTACCTACCCTACCTACCCTACCTACCCTACCTACCCTACCTACCCTACCTACCCTACCTACCCTACCTACCCTACCTACCCTACCTACCCTACCTACCCTACCTACCCTACCTACCCTACCTACCCTACCTACCCTACCTACCCTACCTACCCTACCTACCCTACCTACCCTACCTACCCTACCTACCCTACCTACCCTACCTACCCTACCTACCCTACCTACCCTACCTACCCTACCTACCCTACCTACCCTACCTACCCTACCTACCCTACCTACCCTACCTACCCTACCTACCCTACCTACCCTACCTACCCTACCTACCCTACCTACCCTACCTACCCTACCTACCCTACCTACCCTACCTACCCTACCTACCCTACCTACCCTACCTACCCTACCTACCCTACCTACCCTACCTACCCTACCTACCCTACCTACCCTACCTACCCTACCTACCCTACCTACCCTACCTACCCTACCTACCCTACCTACCCTACCTACCCTACCTACCCTACCTACCCTACCTACCCTACCTACCCTACCTACCCTACCTACCCTACCTACCCTACCTACCCTACCTACCCTACCTACCCTACCTACCCTACCTACCCTACCTACCCTACCTACCCTACCTACCCTACCTACCCTACCTACCCTACCTACCCTACCTACCCTACCTACCCTACCTACCCTACCTACCCTACCTACCCTACCTACCCTACCTACCCTACCTACCCTACCTACCCTACCTACCCTACCTACCCTACCTACCCTACCTACCCTACCTACCCTACCTACCCTACCTACCCTACCTACCCTACCTACCCTACCTACCCTACCTACCCTACCTACCCTACCTACCCTACCTACCCTACCTACCCTACCTACCCTACCTACCCTACCTACCCTACCTACCCTACCTACCCTACCTACCCTACCTACCCTACCTACCCTACCTACCCTACCTACCCTACCTACCCTACCTACCCTACCTACCCTACCTACCCTACCTACCCTACCTACCCTACCTACCCTACCTACCCTACCTACCCTACCTACCCTACCTACCCTACCTACCCTACCTACCCTACCTACCCTACCTACCCTACCTACCCTACCTACCCTACCTACCCTACCTACCCTACCTACCCTACCTACCCTACCTACCCTACCTACCCTACCTACCCTACCTACCCTACCTACCCTACCTACCCTACCTACCCTACCTACCCTACCTACCCTACCTACCCTACCTACCCTACCTACCCTACCTACCCTACCTACCCTACCTACCCTACCTACCCTACCTACCCTACCTACCCTACCTACCCTACCTACCCTACCTACCCTACCTACCCTACCTACCCTACCTACCCTACCTACCCTACCTACCCTACCTACCCTACCTACCCTACCTACCCTACCTACCCTACCTACCCTACCTACCCTACCTACCCTACCTACCCTACCTACCCTACCTACCCTACCTACCCTACCTACCCTACCTACCCTACCTACCCTACCTACCCTACCTACCCTACCTACCCTACCTACCCTACCTACCCTACCTACCCTACCTACCCTACCTACCCTACCTACCCTACCTACCCTACCTACCCTACCTACCCTACCCTACCTACCCTACCTACCCTACCTACCCTACCTACCCTACCTACCCTACCTACCCTACCCTACCTACCCTACCTACCCTACCTACCTACACTACCTACCTACACTATCTACCTATCCTTCCTATCCAACGTACCCTACCTACCTACCTACCTACCCGACATTTTTTTTTAAACTTTCCCTGTGTTCGGGTGAACACAACAAAAAAAGAATTATTCAAATCGGTCAAGCCGTTTTTGAGTTTTAGCGAAAACAACGAATAGCAATTGATTTTTATTAAATAGAAGATATTATTTAAAACTAAAATCTTATATATTATGTGAGATTCTATTTTTAAATAATACTACGTCATTCATCTTACAGTTTTACTTAACTCTAAACAAGTCTTATTTTCTCGAATTATGAAATCGGGTATCTATCGATATCGATAATGTTATTGAAAATTCAATTTGTTGCTGCCTTGATCGAGTAGCAGAAGACACGACCTATGACGTGAATGTCAACCTTACGACTAATGCAATTAAGTTTATAATTGCGACAACTGAGAATACCGCCATCTATGGTTGGGTGGCAGAATTTACTTGGCGATCGAATCTAGTTTGACTTTAGACATGGGGTCTCAACTCGAACAAATTACAATTAGTTTAGATAAAAAAAAACCGGCCAAGCGCGAGTCGTACTCGCCCATGAAGGGTTCCGTAGCAGCAAGTAACATTGAATGAAAGGTAAATTGCGGTTTACGATTTATGACGTATTAAAAAAAAACTACTTGTTAGATCTCGTTCAAACCAATTTTCGGTGGAAGTTTACATGGTAATGTACATCATATATTTTTTTTAGTTTTATCATTCTCTTATTTTAGAAGTTACAGGGGGGGGGACACACATTTTACCACTTTGGAAGTGTCTCTCGCGCAAACTATTGAGTTTAGAAAAAAATGATATTAGAAACCTCAATGTCATTTTTGAAGACCTATCCATAGATACCCCACACGTATGGGATGGATGAAATTTTTTTTTTTGAGTTTCAGTTCTAAGTATGGGGAACTCCAAAATTATTTGCTTTTTTTCTATTTTTATGTGAAAATCTTAATGCGGTTCACAGAATACATCTACTTACCAAGTTTCAACAGCGTAGCTCTTATAGTTTCGGAAAAAAGTGGCTGTGACATACGGACGGACAGACAGACAGACAGACAGACAGACAGACAGACAGACAGACAGGCAGACAGACAGACAGACAGACAGACAGACATGACGAATCTATAAGGGTTCCGTTTTTTGCCATTTGGCAACGGAACCCTAAAAATCATAGATGGCAGCATAGGTAACAATGATGAAATTAACAATCACTAAAAAGCGATAAACGGCAGATTTTGGCATAAGTAAGATTAGTAAAAATCAAAACTTCCTTGTTTAATGCTGATGTATATAATTAAACTCATAAATCATGTATTTTCAACAAAAAAGGCAAATTAAACCTTTTACTTCAAATCGAACTCATAGAATGATAAAGTTAGTCATTTTGTTCAGAGCTCTTTGCAATAGATGGCGTTTTACTCAATTTGTCATCACATGATCTGTTATTATTATACATTTAGTAGGAAAATGAAAATCAAACAATTTTTGAAGTGAAAACTTCTTTAGGCGCGTTGGGCATATTTGAGATGGGAAAAGCAATTGAACTCGCGACACTGTTACCGACATCTCATTTTTGTAAACGCGATTCTGCTCTTTATTTATATAACATTACGGATCAAAGTTCGATGAAAGTATTTTTACTTTAAAGGTTTTGGTTTTTTTTTTAAACGCGTTTGATCTTTATTTAGATAAGATAATGTTCTATACAAGTATTTTTATTCCACCAAGATCTTTTTTAAGTTTTCACTTCTGTCGGCACTCCCGGAGTGCCATTGTTTTTTTTAATAATATATTACCTACCTACTTTACACAGAAATATAATAACTCAAAGAAATCTATTAACATGTTTTTGGCAAGTACCTACCTATTTAATTATAATTTTTTCATTTTACTGATACCTTTCTAAAACTTTCTATAAAAACCGGCCAAATGCGAGTCGGACTCGCGCACGAAGGGTTCCGTACCAATATCTATAAAAACGGCAAAAAATTACGTTTGTTGTATAGCCCCCTTAAATATTTATTTTATTCTGTTTTTGGAACGAAGTTCCTTATCGCGCGTTGTGAAAGGGGGCTAGACCGAAAAAATTAATTTTAATGTGTGGGGTGTCTGAGGGTGTGTGTGGGTGTGTCTGAGGGTGTGTGGGGGTGTGTCTGGGTGTGTGTGTGGGGGTGTGTGTTTGGGTGTGTCTGGGGGTGTGTGGGAGTGTGTCTGAGGGTGTGTGGGGGTGTGTCAAAGGGTGTATGGGGATGTGTGTGGGGTGTGTCTGAGGGTGTGTGGGGTTGTGTCTGAGGGTGTGTGGGTTTGTGTCTGGGGCTGTGTGGGGGTGTGTGTGGGGGTGTGTTGGCGTGTGTCTGGTGTTGTGTGGGGGTGTGTCAAAGGGTGTCTGGGGGTGTGTCTGAGGGTGTGTGTGGGGTGTGTCTGAGGGTGTGTGTGGGGTGTGTCTGAGGGTGTGTGTGGGGGTGTGTCTGAGGGTGCGTGTGGGGGTGTGTGTGCACTAGCAGTAGTATTTTTAACGAAATTAAAAGGAAAACTATCTATCACAGCTAAGTAGGCTCTATAAATTAACGAGTAATAATCAACCAACTTTTTGCGGTTGCAAAAATATGTTCTCCCATACATTCCGTATGAGAGAACATGTTTTTCAACTACAAAGTTAAGTTTGTTCTTGGGATAAATTCATCCCAACTACGGAACCCTTCATTGTGCGTGGTTCGACATGCACTTGGCCGATTTTTATTTAATGTTTTTAAAAACATTTAGCCGACGTTCACACGGACGTAATAAAATCGCGGCGGGATTTTATTACGCACTGGATTTTCAACTCTCGGTGTTAAGCCGAGCGTTGAGACGCACTCCCGTCCCAGCGCGTTGAAAAAACACTCTGTTGGATTTTCAACTCTCGGTGCTAAGCATAGCGTTGAAATTCCAGTGTGCGATAAATGTCGCCGCTATTTTATTACGTCCGTGCGTACGTCGGCTTACTGTCAAAATGAGTTCGGACGAAGAAGGCGTGATTTCAGTTTTAGCAATAGTAGATTTGGTAACGAGGAGAAGAAAATCTAGATTTAAGAAAGCATTGAAATGCTAAAAAACACTTAAAGAGACATTCGCTGCAGCGTGAAAATTGCTGGTTTACTCACACAAATGAAACTATTCCGCCAACTCGAGATTTTTTTTTGTTGTTGTATTGTTATTACACTTGTCCTTGAACGCACTGTGCGATGTACGATGTAGATAATCTTAAGTATCTAAGTCGACTCCTAGATGGCGTTGTAAAAGTCGCTTATGCTGCTATCTGTTAATAAAATGGAGGAAAAAAAACAGCCAGTTCAATAGCCAGACTTAGGGAGGTTCATTTCTTTGTATGGGATTGGGTATCTGTACGTAGTATTATATCGCACATCGGCAAGAAGAGAGTCACAACACATAAAAATACGAAATTGAGATAAATATGCCATAAGAAAGGCAATCACAAACTTTATCTGCTAAAAAACCGTCATATTTATTGTGCGATTCCCCGCCGAGAGATGGCATTTAATACCCTTTTTCACCGAGCCACTTTTCTACCTTTTGTAGCGTAAACAGTGTCACATCACAGTTGATACAGAACGGACGTGCATCTAGTGTGTGTAGTACTGTCATAACCTGTGTAGCGACCCTATTACGGTAAGTAATTTTCATTTAAAACGCTATCCTGTTTGGTTCTCCGCGGATATTATTAGAGATTTGAATAGTAAAATTAAGCTTCACAGACAATGGAAACGTTACGCTGACCCTAATGTGTATTTTGCCTTTAGTTGTATTCGATCTGAGCTAAAGGAACGTATTGATTGTGCATACAAAACTTACACGGCATCAATCGAAAATCGCATTAGGAGTAACCCACTTCAGTTCTGGCAGTACATCAAAAGTATTCGGTCCAAAGGTGGCTTTGAGCCCACAATGAGTTACAAAAACAAAACCTTCACCGGCAGTGACGCAGCCAATGCCTTTGCGGAGTATTTTTCTAGTGTCTTTTTGCCACTGAACCCTAAGTTGGATGCTGATAATATATCACCTGTTGCAGCTACAACTGACGGGGGCTACATACACATTGAAAATTTCACCATATCTCAGGTAAAGGACGGAATTCGTAAACTAAAACCGCGGAGCTCACCTGGCCCAGACAAAGTTCCACCATATATTCTAATAGGCTGTAGGGACCTTCTTGCTCTTCCACTCACCTATATAATGAACTTAGCGCTTCGAAGTGGAATATATCCCGACCAATGGAAGGTGTCTCGAGTTACGCCGATACCGAAAACCAATAACAAGTCCTCGGTTGAGGGACATCGTCCTATTGCCGTTTTGTCGTGTCCGGCCAAGGTGTTTGAAACAATTGCGCATAGGGAAATTTATCACCAATTAAAATCCCACTTATGTGATGAACAACATGGCTTCCGACCAGGTCGCTCAGTCGAAACAAATTTATTGTCACTCGTCGATTGCGTCTCGAGGGGTCTAGATAGGGGGCATGAAGTGGATGTTCTCTATTTTGATTTCAGAAAGGCATTCGATGCAGTGGACAATGACATTTTACTGAGCAAATTACAAGCCATGGGATTCACACCAAAGCTTCTGCGTTTTTTCGCTAATTATCTCTTGAACCGGAAACAATTTGTTGCCCATGGGTGCTTTATTTCGGGTTCTTACCACACGCGATCTGGGGTGAGTCAAGGATCAGTTCTTGGCCCATTACTTTTTCTTTTAATGATCAATGATCTCGTCAGTGTGGTACAACATGCTAAATGTCTGCTATATGCGGACGATTTAAAGTTAGTACTCGAAATTACCGAGAATTGCACTTATGATGATCTTCAAAGTGACATTGACAGAGTCTTACAGTGGAGTCTAACGAATAAATTGTATTTTAACACTAGTAAGTGTTAAGTCATGACGTTCAGCCGGAAATCACGACCTAGTCAAGCCATATACACATTGGGTGATACAGTCGTAACTCGCATATTCAACATCCGTGATCTTGGTGTGACATTTGACTGTCGCCTGACTTTTCACGAGCACATCTCCTTAGTGGCCGCCGAGTCATACAGACGACTGGGCTTTGTCTTGCGTAATGCACGTGACTTCCGTAACCCTAGCATAATAAAAATATTGTATTATATAATTCCCTTGTTAGAAGTAAATTAGAATTTGCAGCTTGTGTTTGGAGTCCATATGAATCAACATACACCCTAGTAATTGAAAAAGTTCAAAAGGCCTTCCTACGCTACTTGTATAAGAGAAACCACGGGTACTATCCATTTATGTACCCTACGGATTTTTTACTAAGTATTCTAGGATATAACTCCTTAGCTGTCCGGCGGTCTCGAACGCAGATCATCACTGCTCTGAAAATTATACGGAATGTAATTGACTCCCCAGAGTTGCATAATATACTATGCACATTTTATGTCCCTGACAATTACCTACGCCACCGGTCTAACCGCCGGCACAGACTATTCGCGACTGCACAGTGCCGCACTGTGTCCCGTGCGCATTCTCCGCTGTGTCGCATGAGCAGCGCAGTCAATGCCCTTATTTTTGACCTACCCGATTGTGATGTGTTGACCGACAGATTAAACCAAATCATGTTATTGTGCTCGAGATTTTGTGAAAGACATTGTATATAAATAATTGCCTAATATTTTGTAACCTAACGAAATGTATTTTTTTTGTTGTTTTTATTTCATATTAATACTGTACCTACCTATCTAGATGAAATTGTAATTTATATAATAGTTTGAAATTAATTAGTTACTGTTACTGGTGTATAACCGTTGTAATTAATAATAATAAATAAATATATTTGCTTTGATTTCGGCAAAAAGATAGTCATATCATGTGAAATGACCATATTTTTGAGTTATTCTCACTAAGTATTTTAAAATTATAGAATAGAACTGTCACATCATGTGAAATGACACTGTTCTTGCTTTAGAGTTGGTTGATACAGAGTTATTATAAGGTTAGAAGTGTTTCAACATGATGTGATATAACTGTACTACTGAATAATACAAGTATTTAATTGGGTATTATTTAATATTATGTCTCGCATTCTGCTAAAAAGTGTTTATAATTTTTCTTAGGACGCATTACAACTGTTACAACTATGCTTATTTTCACAAAATTCCTAATTCCAATCCAATTCAAAATCTAACACAACTGGATACTAATTATGACTCCGATTCTTCTTCTTCAAACTCATCTTCTAGCTCCAATTCATCCTCAAGCTCTAATTCATCTTCTGGTTCGAGCTCCAGTACTTCGCGTTCAAACTCCCCTATATTACCATCAAGCTCTACAGCCAATGCCTCATCCCCGCTGATCGCAGTTTCTCTTCAAGGCAAAAGGGAACCAGAATCCAATCAGCAGTCTAATCCATCCAGTTCAATCATCAGTTTAATTAAACAAATGCAGCAAAAAAAGGGAAAAAGCGTTTATGTCGAAGATAAGAGTGGTTGAGTAATAAAACTAAAAAGGCTAGGAATTTAGGTGAGGCTTATATTTCAAGAACCAAAGAAAGAAAAGCAATACCTGCTAGGTCAATGTTGCATTGACCTAGCAGGTATTGCTTTTCTTTCTCCATTCAATGAAAAATGCACATGAAAGTACACTGAAAAAATTTATGAAAGCCAAAGAGAAAACAAATTTGATACTTACTGGAAACTGGGCGACATTATTTTACAACGGAATTTTATTCATAAATCTATTGAACCTATCATCCCTTAAGTTAGATTTACTGCTAAAGAAAAACCAAGAAGACTCAATCACGCTTTTTATTTAACATTCAATCAAGAAACAGTACGCGTCTGTAAACTCTTTTTTAAAAACACATTAAGCATTAATGACCGTGTCATTCGTACTGTTATAAAAAAAGTGAAGATGGATTTTTGCAGCAAGATCTAAGAGGTAATAATGAAATTAGTGATTTCCATTTTGTTTTCACAAAGGTTTGATTTTTATAATTTTGTTATTGCACCAACGGTGTTTTTTCTAATACTTTACTATTTACTCTATTTGGAATGTTTTAGTTATAGACCAAGTACCTGAGTACAAATTTTTGTTATTTTTCACTTCTAGGCTAGGATAAGTTCACACAAATTATGCCATACAATTTTATTTTGTATGTGTTAACTATTTTCTAGTAATTTTCATAATAGTTTTCTAGTGGAGAGATTATCTACTGTTAGGACAGCAGTGAAATCACAATTTAACAAAAGAATTATTTATTAACCTAAAAAAGCCAAGACAGGAATTACATAAATTCAAACAAGAAATTGATCTTTATAAAAAAGTTGGAACTGATGACAACACTATACGCACACCAAAATCAGTAAAAAAGAAAAGTTCTTCCAAGTTGTCTAACATCGACAAAAGTACTGAATTATTACTTCAAAGAAATCAAAGTCAATTTAAAGAAAATCAGAATAACACACAACATCAAGTACCTCAAATCCTGAGTAACCTGTACTCTGAAGGAGGCTGTAGCAATGATAAACCATTTACTCGTAGCAATGTCACCAAACATAAAATGTGCATTCTAAGCAGCAACATAAAGAACAATGTATTGTCCATAGCTGAGAAAGCCTTTGATAGCAGCTTCAACTTGTGCCATTATTTGACACCGTACGGAGGCACAATACAGCTGCTTAAGGGTCTTAACACAAAAGTACTACAATTCACTTTAAATGATTTTTGTATATTATTCCTTGGTGAAGAAGACTTTAAGTCGACCAACAACTACTACGATATTATTTTCCATATAAGAGACGTATTGCAAGCCATGCAGCATACTAACATAATAATCTGTTTGCCTACATTTAGATGCCCTTTTGATACAAGTCTTTTTAATTGCCGAGTAGAGACTTTCAATAACCTACTGTATCTGGATATTTTGACGCATGGTCACGCCTTCCTTTTAGACAGCAATCTAAATCTCGAATACGACTACAGCATGTTTAATAAATACGCAGGTTCTTTAAATAATCATGGCCTATCGAAAATTTTCAAGGACTTACTAGAGTTAATTACCAGTATAACAGAACAATCTGACATAACAAAAATTGATATAAGTGAACCGGAAAAACCTGCCAAACCAAATGACAATTTTTTTCTCGACTAAGCACCTCTACATATTACACCAAAACATTGCTGGGTTATTAGGAAAATCAGACAATCTTACAATTTTCCTACATGAGCTACTTGATAAGAATATAGGGGTCGATATTTTATGCATTACTGAGCATTTTATGATGGAGGGCTATGAAAAACATCTCAACATAAAGGATTATTGTTTGGCGGCTAGTTTCAGTCGCAAGGCAAGCAAACGAGGTGGAACGTGTATACTAGTAAAAAAAGGATATCAATGGAGGGAACTGGAAAAAATTGCAAAATTATCTACAAATGGTGTTTTCGAATGTTGCGCCATCGAATTAACGACGTACAAGACTGTGATTGTTTGTATATACAGGGTACCTAATGCAAGCAACTTTAATGAGTGTATTGAAAAATTAGATATAATGCTACGTATACTTGTAAATAAGTCCTTTAAAAATATTGTTTTAGC
The DNA here is from genome assembly GCA_963680765.1 of Agrochola lychnidis. Classification (NCBI taxonomy): domain Eukaryota; kingdom Metazoa; phylum Arthropoda; class Insecta; order Lepidoptera; family Noctuidae; genus Agrochola; species Agrochola lychnidis. Next base: position 27,179,597 of record OY796856.1, read on the forward strand.
AGGTGATTTCAATATAGACGTATTAAAGCGAAATAGGCAATCAATTGAATTTGAGACATTGTTACTGAATTATAACTTAAAACTTGCTCTGTATGAACCAACTCGTCTTGGGAGTCAGTCTTGCATTGACAATTTTGCGCATAATTTTAGCAAGTCGTTTAAAGCTTCTGTACTAGAATTGGCTCTCTCTGACCATACGGCTCAACTCTTCAAATGCCCTATTAAAACTGTCTGTTCTATAAAACAATGGCGTATACTTAGACGTGATTATAATAATGACAATGTCAATAAATTTAAATCATATTTGAGTAGTTTGACATTTTCAGATGTATATGAATCTAATAATCCTAATATAGGTTACAATGAATTCACTGAAATGTTTATGTTTCTATATAACCAATGCTTTCCTAAAATACCAATAACTGTAAAAGTATTCATGAAGCAAAAGTGGGTATCGCGCGGTATTAAGAAATGTAGTGCAAAGAAACGCCATTTATTATGGCAGTATCGCTTGAAACCTACGCATCGAAACAAAACTCTATTTAAGAATTATTGTAATACGTTTAATAAAGTCATCTATTTGACGAAAAAAGCACAGAATTCTTATAAAATACAAACTTCTAGTAATAAATCAAAAACGACATGGCAAATTATAAATGAAAATAAACTAAATACTCCTAAGAATAACATTAATAAAATTCGTATCAACAATACAATTATCTCAGACCCTAAACAAATTACAAACCTGTTTAATGATTTTTTTATTGACAAAATAAAACCAATTACCGTAGGAGCAAAGGTCACTAACCATATCCTGAACAGAAAGGATTCGATGTTTATGGCTCCCAGCTTGCCTGTAGATATATTCAATATCATTTTAGGCCTCAAAAACACGAATAGTGTGGGCTATGATGGTGTTAGTACAAAGATTATTAAAACTGTCGCTAACATTGTATGTGGCCCACTGAGTCATATGTGAGTCATAAGTTTCCTAATGCTTTGAAGAAATCTATAGTAAAGCCATTACATAAGAAGCAAGAAAAAGACCTGATGCAAAATTACAGACCAATTTCATTAATATCCATTTTCTCAAAAATATTTGAAAAATATATTTCTCGGGAACTAAGCACATACAGTGTGAGTCTTCATAATGTGCACATATCGAAATGAGGGAGTCTATGCTTAATTTTATCGACGGAAAAAATGGTAATTTTTTTTTTAGAATAAAAAAAAAAAAAAAAAATTTTACAAAAAAAATTTTTTTTTTAAAATTTTTTTTTGCTCTCTTTTTATTATTATCTTATTTATAAATTTTACAATTAAAAATTGAAGAAAAAAATACAGATTTTTACTAAAAAAACATGTTTATTTTCAATTGAGGGTAGTTTTTTTCTCAATTTTAATTTTATGTGGACGGCTACTTACTTTCAATCATTATGGAGTTTGTTTCATCGCGATAGCTGATTCAGTTTAAAAGTTACACAGTTTTGTTACAATTTTTTTTTAATTTCATAAAAAGTATAAAAAACAATATTTAGATTTTTTAAATATTTTTTCTGTCGTTAAAATTAAGCATAGATTTCCTCATTTCGATATGTGCACATTATGAAGACTCACACTGTATATAGATAAACAAAATATACTTTGTAATGAGCAAAACGGGTTTAGAAAAGGTAAAACAATTAATATGGCGGTTTATGACTTTCTACACAAAATCATGATAAATATGGATAAAAATACACCCATCTGTGCAATTTACTGCGATATGACGCAGGCATTCGATTATGTTCAGCATAATATTCTTTTAAAAAAACTCGAAGCGTATGGTGTAAGAGGAAATGTTCAAAAGCTCTTACAATCATATTTACAAGAAAGGAAGCAAACAACTGAAATAACGACGATTAATGCGAGCACTAAACGTGAAGTGATTTTTACATCTGGGGAGCGTAACGTCAACTATGGCGTACCGCAAGGAAGCGTATTAGGACCACCGCTATTTACCCTTTATATCAACGATTTTCCTAAATGTATAGAACACAGTATGACACTTTTTGCAGATGACAGCACGATAACCATTCCTTGTGATGATAAGCATATGTATGAAACTGATATAAATAATACATTAGACAAAGCGATTCTATGGTTAGAAAATAATAACCTTACTATCAACTTAAATAAAACAGTAATAATGCATTTTAGTCAAAGGCAGTTAAAATTTCCGATCTTTAATATTAAATATAATAGTAATGTAATTGACGCAGTAAATTTCACAAAGTTTTTAGGATTAACCATAGATCGTAATTTAAATTGGAAAGCTCACATAGAGGTTATTAGCAAAAAACTAAATAACAGTGCATTCGCATTATTTAAACTATCGCGGATTTTAAAGACTGATGCCCTATTAACCGCCTATTACGGCATAGCAGAGGCCATTATCAGATACGGCATTATTTTTTGGGGATTCTCTACGGATAAAGATATCGCATTTAAAGCCCAAAAAAAATGCCTTAGATCTATATTTAAATTAAAAATGACTGATAGCTGCAAGCCGTTTTTCATAAGCCACAACATCTTGACTTTGCCTTCAATTTATATTTTGGAAATCGCGATATTTGTTAAATCAAATCCTAAGCTATTTCCCCGCATGGCAGACCGGTTTCCTAGAAATAGACGTGATAACAGTCAACTCTGTCAACATAGGTCTCGAACTGCACTGATGGGCAGAAGTGTTTTTTGTATGGCTCCCATTATTTACAATAAGTTTCCCAATGGTTGGAAAGAGCTAAGCGTAGAAGCATTTAAAAGGAAAGTAAAATTTTTTTTAGCTAGTAAAGCATATTATGATGTCAATGAATTTTTAAAGGAATCATTTTAAATTGACATGCTGTTCTATATATTATTTTAATCTATAATGTATGTAGTGTAATAATGTTTTTTTTTATTGAATATTTTGGACCTGTGTTAATATTGTATTATTTTATATTATTGTGAAAAGTTTTTTATTTTGATAATTGTATATGTAACTCCTGTTTCTATATGAATCAATTATGTAATCAGTCAATTCAATTTATTTACTTATGTCAGCATTGTCAGTGTTAATGAATGTTGTTACATTATTATTATTTTAATTTCTATACTTGTATTTTAATATTTGCACACCATGACAATATGGTAAACATGTTAGCACAACTCCATGTACTTATAACACCTTGCATGCATTTTATCGTATGTACACACATGTTTGAACAAATAAAGTTATCTGAATCTGAATCTGAATCTGAGCTAATCACATGAACTTTATAAAAGTAATTATTAAACTTAGCAAAATTACAATCAGAGGAACAAAATCATCACCAATTAAATCAATAAAATAAACCAGAGAATAATGAGATACAGAGATACCAGATTTTAGCAGATTACACCGAACGGCCGACGAGTAGTACGTACGCACACGACGCAATCCGAACAGAAAAGTGAGTCCGAGGCGCCGCTCGCAGTGGTTTTATAGTGAGCGCGCCCCACCCCGTCCGTGTGCCGTGTAGTAGTAGTCAACACGGCCATCCTGATCATGCGTCGTCCTCGACAGCATCAGAAAGGTCCGGCAGGCTACGCATGGCTGCTCCATGGGTTTCGTTAGCTGAACGGGAAGGCCTAGCGACTGGCTTTGCACCATGAAGAGCAGAAGTGGTGTCTTCAGTGAGATCGTCTTCTGTGAAACCAACAAGAGAGATTAACGTCTCTCGGAGAGCAAACACATTTGCCTATTCTTTTGCTTGCACTCAATTCGTCTTACGTGGCCTTTTTCTTTCATTCAACAGACACATAAACTGACTAGCTAAATAATCTATGGTATACTAAGAGGTCATCTTAGTACTCCACAGAGTTCCATTCATCACATAAAGACATCATGACTCATGTCATCAACATTCATACATCATGCAACACACATGAATCCATCTTCATTCACTGTCATGTAGGGCATTTATCGCCGAAAGGATCGTCTCGCAGTCCGTCCTCTACATGACCCATCATGTAGGGCGATTACCAAATCACCGAAAGGAACGTCTCGCAGTCCGTCGTCTACATGACCCATCGTGCAGGGTGATTACCAAATCACCGAAAGGAACGTCTCGCAGTCCGTCCTCTACACGTCAAAACACGTTATACGGGAACGAGATCCGTTATACGTGGGTGGCGAGGCCACTCTTTGTGAGACCGGTTAGGTACCTCGCAGTTTACCTGACGTAGACGTCTCGCAGTCCGTCTACTGTCTCACCTCAGGATCTGCACAACTCTCTATGGCAATGCAGACCCTTCATGGCACTCAAGCGTACTCACGCTCAAAGAATGCAACGCAAGTCTCAGGACACCACTCTCCTTTCCAGAGCACCATGTACCGAGCAGCAGCTTGCGTCGTCTTGCCATATGAGCCTGTCAACAAGCGTGGCTCATACCGCCCACTAGGCAGCGTGCGTGTGACCCTGTACGGCCCTCGCATCCCGTGGTCCATCTTTTCGGTTGCCTGCGAAAACTTAATGACGAAAACCAAATCATTCACATTCAAAACTTTTGGTGGTCGTCGGTCTCGATTTACATAATCGTGTTGTCGAGACTGGTTTTGTATTAGTAGATCAGTTGCACGGGCTCGATGTAACGCTCTTTGTGTTTCACGATTGGGCTGCACACCTTCCAAAGCGACATCACGGACCAGTGACCTAATGACGGGGGTTGCCGCGTCAATGCCCACCAGCAGAATTAACGGCGATGCCTGAGTCATCTTCTGCTTGTTCACGTTAAGGATCAGTTGGAGCCTCCACAGCGTCTCGGACCAGGCTGCCTCTTTGTGATTGGGCTCGATGTGAAGAAGGTTCAGTAGTGCTACTCCGCAAAAAATCCCACCGCGATAACCTAGGCGAAGCGAGCCGCCAATAGTGTCAATCCTTAGCAACTGACAGCTCACTCCACGCTCACTTCACCCAAGATAACACGGCGAGATGGTTACAGAATAGCACCACAGAACGGTGCGGGTGTACCTTTCGACCTGGCCGTTTGATTGGTGCATCTCTGCAGTAACCAAATGTATCTCCGATCCCATATCCTTAACAAAATCTAGGAACCTAGCGGACTGATACATTCTGCCTTTGTCGGTTACAATCATTTTTGATTAATTGAGAGATTGGAAATGTTTTCGTTGCATAGCCCTCAATGTACTTCCGAAAGTAACCGGCCAGTCCCAGGAACTGCCTAACTTGTTTGATATTTTCCGGGATGAGCGAGTCTACTAATGCCTGGATCTTGTGAGAGCTCGGTTTAACCTGACCTTGACTTATTATTTGGCCAAGATATTCAACCTCGGTGGTGAGAAAGACACACTTGCTTATGTTTATCGAAAAGCCAGGCTTGGTCAAGGTCGTAAGTACCTGTCGCAACAGGTCGACACCTTCGTCCACTGTGGCGCTTATCAACAACACATCATCTATGTAAACTAGGACTTGTCCCGCGTCGATGAATTTGCGCAGCGTTTTGTTAATGATGCGTTGATACACAATGGGCGAATTCGTCAGGCCGTATGGCACTTTTTTAAATACTCATAATGCCTCTCAGGCGTAACAAATGCGGTGCGATGGACTGACTCATCACTAACACACACCAGATAAATGGTGGAAACCAGAAGCCATATCAAGAGATGAGTATCTTGTCATGTTTATGTCACCTAAACGATCGATATGGGGTCATCTATTAACGGGAGCGGATATCGCTGTTTGACAGTCACCCTGTTCAAAGAACGAAAATCAACGCAAAGCCGGTCCGAGCCGTACTTTTTCTTCACTAAAATTATCGGACTAGAATACTCGGATTCAGACTCTCGGATAATACACTTCAGTAGAAGGTCATTGATGATTTCGCGAACTCTAATTTTCTCAGAAATTGAAAGTTTATAAGGGCGGTAGGTAACCGGTACATCGCTGGTTACATTGATGTGCATTTCACCCGTAGTGACAGTAGTTGTCGCTGTGCCTGTTACAAAAAAACTCCGCAAAATCATCAATTACCCTCCCAAGAGACCTCCGCTCTGCACCCTGTAGTGGTGTAACTACAGGTATGTCTGTTTCTTTAGAGACCGTGAACACATTGGACGTGTTCTCACTGTCGGGCGCGCGTGTAAGATATTGTCGGTTTTTAGTTCTGATGTACGTTATGCCATCTCTATTCAAAATGTCAGTTCCAATTATCAGGGGTGTACTCATAAACGCGGCTGGTACTACAACGAAATCAGCCTCAAGTGCGATATTAGCAAACTCAACCGTAATGGTTACGTAAGACGTAGACACAATTTCGTGGTTACTAATACCCTTAAGCAAACACCTAGTAGGTTTTACTGAACAAGCCAAATGTTTTACTACGTCGGACGATATGAGGGAGACATTAAGCGCGCCGCCGTCTATTAACACATCGACCGGTATGCCGTGTACTACTGCGGTAGTTATGTCACTGTTTCTTCCGCAGGATCAGTTAAAACAGGTCTTGCGCTGATCCGAATCAGCACGTTCTGCACCACGTTTTCGTGATAGAGGATAGGCCGTAGTTTTAGCTGAGCCACCCTTCGTTTGATCTGGTTTCACATAGATAGATAGAAAGGACACCAGATTTTCTGAAGAGAGCTCTGCGTTTGCTGCCGCTGCCCGCACTTGTGCATCGTCTATGCCGCGAACCACTATTTGCGTCATTAATTCCTCACTAAGGCCTTTGACAATGCGCAAGTGGAGCAGGGTACGTCGCGCGTACTCGGCGTACGATGTGAATTTGTTAGACGTCGTATTCATCGTTTCAAACAGTATTGTTGCGTAATCTAATTTTCGAGGGCAAAGTGGTTTGAATTCGCGTTTAAAGCTACTCCACGATCTATCAGAGCCTTTCAAACATCCAGCTACACGTGACAGGCATTCTCTGTCGCCCCAGCGATTGGCTATTTATGCGCGATCCACTTCATCACACCAAGAGTCCACGTCATGGATAGACGGGTCAAAGTTTGACACAAAATAATGGGAACGTCCCGGATTTATGGAATGGATCGCCTCTACTATAGCTTGGGCCACAGACGGCGCCGTTGGGTTCGGTTGCGGAATGGGGGTAGACGTGAGTTTGTTCTCGATCATTTCCAGACAGGATAAGATTGTGTCTAGTGTTCGCGTTTCTGCAGGGGTAGACCGCGGTGTCTGGCTAATGTATGACGCAAGCGGCGGCGTCCTGTTCGATCGTATTGTAGAGGGAGTCCGTTCGCGACGACTACGTGACTTTTTCCGTGTTTTTTGTGTACCTCGCGACTGATCGCGCCTACAATGCCGTCGGTGCGATCCGCTACGTGATCTGCTACGTGAATTATGCGTGTTAGGCATGTTCACCCGTCAAAACAAGTTCTAAGTACACAAAACACAAAAAAATCACACACGTGGGTAATGACAAAGTTCCTCCGTTACGAAATTCAAACTTGGTCAAGTGGGATAACAATCCAACCCCAGATTGGGGTTGGATTGTTATCCCACTTCTGATGTTAGGACAGCAGTGAAATCACAATTTAACAAAAGAATTATTTATTAACCTAAAAGCTAATCACATGAACTTTATAAAAGTAATTATTAAACTTAGCAAAATTACAATCAGAGGAACAAAATCATCACCAATTAAATCAATAAAATAAACCAGAGAATAATGAGATACAGAGATACCAGATTTTAGCAGATTACACCGAACGGCCGACGAGTAGTACGTACGCACACGACGCAATCAGAACAGAAAAGTGAGTCCGAGGCTTTTTTTTTTTTTAATAATGGCTTCTCGCAGTTTTGACCACTAAGGTCGTGGCTGCTTAACCGGACTTTCCTGTGGGTGCCATAAGCTTCTACACTTAGAGCCTCCAGCCAGGAGCTTTTTGAACTATTCTAAATTAAAATTAAGCGAATGCTCGCTAAGGGCACCCCCTGTGGGGTACGGACCTCGGCTTAGGGCATCGCTGACGGGAGGACAGCAAGAGGGGACAGGCTGGATCAAATTTGTATTTATATCATGATTATTATTCGGGGTATTTAAAGCTACGTGCTCAGCTGCAACAACTGCTGGCACCTCGTTATCGAGCAAGGGTCGGGGGGGGGATTCGTTTACTCGGGGAGTAGATCGCGTACGTAAAGGACCTCGGCGGCGAGGTCGGAATGACGGGAGGCGTCTGTGTTTGTGCACTGTACTGGTGGCCCTATTCTGCTCCTGGAGGAGTGTAATGGGGTCATCTGGGTCGGAGAGTACATGCCTCGGACGGCGGATCTGACTGAGAGTCCGAGGCGCCGCTCGCAGTGGTTTTATAGTGAGCGCGCCCCACCCCGTCCGTGTGCCGTGTAGTAGTAGTCAACACTACTGTCTGAAAATGTGAAATTTTGTTTTCATATAAAAAGTTTTGTACCTTTTCGTTTCTAATGTAACTAATAGTAACTACCTACAAAAAAAAAAAAAAAAAACCTACAAAGATATTTTATATTACCTGATTAATTTTAAAAAACAATAAACATTATTAACTAATAAAAGTGTTTCATTTCATGAAATATTTCATAATTTTGTCGACAAAAGTGACACATTATAGGAATTTAAAAGTAAAAAAATTAATATGAAATGGAAAAAATATCTTTAGGTTTTAATTTCCATAAAAAATATAATAGAGCATTAAATAGTCTTCTTAAATATATCTTAAGTTCTCCGATATGCTCTCTCAGAAATGTTTTAATGGAATTATAAGTTCTAAAAAAAAGAAAATCGTGATTTCCCAAAAACTATGTTTATTGTGTTGTGACACTCTCGTTGCTGATGTGCGATATTATCTGTGCTTTAGATTACAAAACGTCGTTGATACTTTTTGCACTAACGCAAAATAAATCCTATTCCAAGAGTTAGAAGGTTTCTTTCCAAATGTAGAATCTGTGACTTATGCAAGTTTTGACTAATTTTTTTTTTTTAATGCCAAATGGTTTTTATTTTCACTAAAGGTTCATTCATATGTTTTTGTTTAAACAAGGCAAATTTATTATTTTACAGTTTTAACACAGCTAACTATTTACATTAGGTACTAAATTAAAAGACTAACTAACTATCTGTACTTATAAATAAAAATAATAAAAACAAAACGACACTTAGGCGTCGAAGTATTCGTCCGCATCACTGTCATCCGGAAACGTGCCCAGAAGACTGGCAGCATTGCCACGTTGAATGGCAATGCTAATTCTTTGGCCAAAGAACGAGCCAGCCCTCTGGTCACGTGAAGAGTCGACCAGTCGACGAGAAATTTCCTTAAAAAGGAGACGCGCACTCGAGCCCCATGATCCGAGCGTTTCGACCCCAAACGGCTCAAAACTGTAGTTACCAATAAGGTTACAGTAGGTATTTGCGCCGCTTGAGGGTCTCAGCAACCGCAGCAGCGGCGCCAGCACAGCCCGCCGTGCTAGGAACATGAGATGGCGCAAGGGTGTCGACACAGGTTGCATCCCACACCAGAGGCCTACCCATCTTCCAAGGCAACAACGTCATCCCGTCCCACTAAAATTTAAACGACAAATCAAACTATCGGCTTATTTGTAGTGCATTTTATTTGTGAGGGTTTGGCGACAAAGGTTTTTATAGTAATTTTGTTGCATTGCACTTCCACTGTTTTTTCTGTTCCGTGCTAACGGCCGTAGGTATTGTGTGGGACCGTTCCAGTACTTACTGGTGGAGGTCGGAGTCTGAAGAGAGTATAATTTTGATCCTTGCGATGGATGTGTGAGAGCAATGCGATTGCTAGTCGGCCAGAGAGCCGTGGCGTTAGAGTAGTTTACTCGTGTGTGAGTTTCCAAGTGTCTAAGGCTCTAAGTGAAAAAGACGATTTTTTGTGGAAAACGGTGGTACCTGGCTCTGGTTGATAATTTTTGCTATGAGAAGTTTGTTCAGTTCATTTAGAAGTACTTGAAGGGGACCGCTATATCCTTAAAGTTCTTAACTCAAACCGAACTTACAAATACGCACATGACAATCCTGACAATGCCTGACGCTGACAATCCTGACAACAAAGACTGATACTGACAAAATCGATGCGATTAACTTTGATGATGATGAAGGGGATAGACCTTCGAGGAATCTAATTGACGAAGGGGATGGACCTTCGAGTTACGAGTTGTAAAATAGTATGCAAGTCGCTCAGATCGCATACATGTCCATGCCATTCGTAGGCGTAGGCGTCAAATCGGGCCTCATTTCCCGTCGCAGTGCGGCCACGAAGGTGTGTGGCGTGCGTTTGGCTTGGATATGTAGGTACTCGCTGATGATACCGCCGGATGGAGGCGATGTGTTGAAATGGGTACTGTGAGGTTTTATTATGAGATCCAATCACATGCTGTACAGGCTGGCAAGAACGCTGTACGGCATCCGAACAATCTGACAAGATATGTTGAAATAATATTTTTTTATATGGTTTTCATTTGTTGGTAAAAAAAATGATAGTCTAGCCACAGGCGTCGGTCGAGCTGGTATTGTCGTAATGTTGTACTTATGGTTTAAATATAATCTTGCTCTCCAAAAGTTATTTGATTTTCACATTGTCCTGAGTGCCGCAGCCAAGCGCGGTGCTCACAGTACCGATAGGAGGTAGCCCAAGTGGCCGGATGAAGGCTTTGTTGAATTGTAGAGTATTGCATAGGTACTGGATTTCATTTGAATGCTTTTGAACTGACATAGTAAAATTTTGACTTTTGCTCGACTGCTTAATTATTTTTTATTTTTTTGGAGATTTGAGATACTATTATTGATGATTTGAGATAACATTGGCTGAGCTTTGTATTCTGTAGTGTCAAAACGAATAGTGTTAAACCCTCATAATATTTAAAATAAATTATTTTGTTTGAGTACCAAAGTGTAATTATCCTGACTGGTCAGGAAGGCCGAGCTAGAAAAATTGTACTGTGCGAAGGCATTTTCTTGTATTTCAGAATCCACACACGAGGACGTGTGAGTTGTCATGATGGCCGTGTCACAGCGATGGCATCACCATGGCTCCATCTTTTATTTTGATTAAGAAACTAAGAAGCTACGTCAATGTAAATTAATCAAATGGAAACGTCAAGTGTGACACTTGGGTAAGGTCGATGGCTGTGGTGACATTTAATTGACAGCTGTCACAGACTGACGGTAGACGTCTGTCAGTCACAGACATTTGCCCTGCATTCCGAGTTAAGCTAAAAGTGATAATATCGCGAATCCGACTAATTAGTGTGTGTGAAGTAACAGTTCCTTCAAGTTTTCGGAGTGGTATTTTTAATCTACGGCCATATGTGACCATACTGATAGCGAGGCGCCCCATCTAACCTCGTTATACATATTATGTATGGTGAATATAATTAAAGCTATAAAATTAAACCTAGTTATTTAACATTCCTAGTTATTTAAAACACCCTATTACCTGCCCCAACAGTATTGGCATGCTTCACTGTATTGTTCGCAGCGCTATGTCTTGGTTTTTTATTTGGTCTGAGTTCGTGACATGAATATTTTTTCCGCCGTAGAGCTGAGGGAGAACAAGATAAACCGATCACGATCAAATACAACGTAGGTAATTCTCAAGAGAGAGTGACAGACGTGTTCCAGAACCGTCACACAAGAAACAAAATATGAAAACGTATAGAGAAGTGTGTAGGTAACATAGATGTTTTATTTATCTATGGTAGATATATACAAACTTATGTAGGTAGGTATGTTATGTGTCAAGATGGTAGCCGGCTTACAATGAACTTGGCAATTGTTTCATCCTGGCTGCCCTGGGGAGTTGGCGTATACGTCGAGTAAATAAAACGGATACGGTTTGTAAGATACTGCGATACCGGAGCTATGGGCTCGTTCTCGGCGTCGGGACGTGAGACAGCAGCTCTAATTGCATTGTATCATATTATCAGATCACGCGCGATACAAGCTCAGCTGTTAAGGGCCTTAGTCCCGTTTAGTACCGTAAAACGGTCACTTTAAAAAGCTATCTTCTCATTAACGGCTTGATTAAAAGATTTGAAAAAAAAATATGTTTGCTATAGATTCATGAACAACATTTCTGAAACTGGATTTTTTCGTATGGCTAATACTTTAGCCTTAAAAAAATATTTACCAAAACGCTATTTTTAGCTAATATTCCCTACTATTTCTAAACGGCTTTGATGTTTGCAAATATTTTTACACTGAAAAATTGGTGATTAAAGGTACCTACTACAAATTTGAAACTGCAAATGTAAATCAATCAATATTTGCAAAGAAAATGTCCCCAATTAGAGTTAGAGGGTAAGACTCTGACCCTCTATCTCTAATTGGCGCATAGCAGTTGTGCGTTAGCATTGAGATGGGACGGTTATATCGCTCGCTGCTCCGCACCGGCTATCGTCGACTATGCGCATACGTATGTGTTAGTGCGAATGTTTACGAACTTATTGTATTAATGTGCGTTTATAGACTAGCTCGCTGCAGAGAGCCAAATCGATTGTGCGCGTAGGCGCTTTATTGTTGAGTATTTTTTTATGTGCAATATTCTCAATACTTTTTTAAATTTACATTGACAATTTATATACTAATTAACAATTTACAATATACCTAAACCAAAAAAAATATGTAAATATAACATAACATCACGCCTGTGTTCCCCAAAGGGATAGGCAGAGATGTACAGTCACGAGCAAATATGTATACTTACACAAAATTAAAAGGCGATTTTCTCGTGGAATAACGTCTGCAACTTTGAGATTAGACCTATTTCATATTGGTATGGATTCCAAAATGCTATGTTCATTACAATATAATATTACAATCAACACAGTAGGAGAAAATAACTTTTTAAAGTTGCTAATTGTATACATATTTTTGCTCGTGATTGTACCTATAGTACACCCACATTTCGCCAGTTATGTTTAAGTTCCATGTAATATTGCGAGCCTATTGCCATCAGCCGGGCACAAATCCAAACTCCGGGCTGCTACTGAGCAATTCTAGGTGGAATTTGGAAAAATGCTATAGCACTTTGCCCGACCCGGGAATCGAACCCAGGACCTCATGCTCAGCAGTAACGTTACAACGGGGCAGTCGTTGACCTAAAATATTGTGCAAATAAATAAATAAAAATGGCAAGGCATATCAAGTACTGCAATCGGGACTATGAACGAGAATTAAAAATGATTGATTTTTAAAATGTTATTTTTTGCCTAGGACGCACCGTTTTCGAGATATTTTAATTTTCGAATGTTCCAAGATATTTGTAAAAAAAACGACTTTTCGCAGATTTTTTTTACATCATCTCATGGTTTTCGACTAGAACAATAAAATTACTTACCAGAAAAGATTTTCATCCGAGTGTGGTACCACACTGGAAAATAAAATTAAGTATGCTCCTAACTCGGAAACGGTGCATTGTAGGACCATGCGTCTCAGAATGTAAAAGGTTTTTATGGACTAGGTTAATAAGGTGTTGCAAAAAAAGGGCCGACTTCTATTTAAAAAATCTCCGTAAATTTGACAAGTCCTCTGCCCCTAACGATAAATAAAATCGCCGCGATTTTATTACGTCCTTTCGTACGTGGATTGATCGTACATTGATTTTTTTGCATTATTTCGCGAATGATTTTACATATTTTTTTTGTCTTTTAGATATAATCGAACATAGAATATATTTTCGTCCCATGATAGATGTTATTATAAGTCTATGTTATTATTAGTATTAAGGGCCGATTTTTCAAGCCTCAGTTAAATCGTTGAATAGTTATCTAGCGTATGCAATTATTTGGTTGTTTATCAGGCGAATAAATATTTTCAATTTTTCAATCATATAATAGCTGAAGAATAGTTATCTGTGGTCTTTTTTAACCATCAATTTCACAATATCATGTGCAAGCGAGATGCACAGATACAGTATTCAACGTGTTAAACAAAACGTATGTTTGACATTTTGACATAAGTAATCATAACATATAGACATAATCGTCAGACACTTTATTTGAGGATTGAAAACTCAGCCCTTAATAAAACACGAATTAAATAGCGACCGCATGAATGACACTTGTATGAAAAATGCGAACCCAATTCTCTCTGCGGCGAACGACAAAAGAAAATAAAACACAAATAAGCAAGCGCGAGAGAATGTAACAACCGGCGACGGCGGGCGTGCTGAGTAAAACCGGTTTATTCAGGTTAGCACGAGTTTTAAAATTACATTCTCTGTAATAACCAGTAACCAAAATTATTTAGGTTTAGTCGAAACCGTTTTTGTAACTAACCGGCTAATCAATGAACGATATTATAACGGTTTTAAGAACAATATTAACCGGTTTCAAGCCCTGATCTATGTATACAAATATCACTGCTCAGTAATAAGTTTTTTTTAATTATAATCCGAACGCAGTTTTGAGCTATATTCCTTCCTTCCCAATTCCCGTACAACGGAACGAAACGGGCGCTCATCGCACGCACCAATCAGAGGCTGCTGCCGCTGTAGCGAGAGCCAATCGCATCTCCTGTGATTTGAGGTTACTTCTCAAATTTTGGACACTTGTCAGTGAGCGCTCACCGCTACCGCTCCCGCGCGCTGCGCGCGCACCACACCGCTCGCGCCTATATCAAGACTCTAAACCTCTCTGTTTGTAAGGCCGATACAATTGTGACATTTAAATACCCAATAAGTGCACCACAGTGAGTTGAATCAGTGAACACCAGGATAGCCAGAGCTGTCCTTGAGTCAACGTGTTTCGTCCAGAAGATTCCTAAGTAAGTCCATCCATTCCTATTCCTTATTCATACCTGTGTGTAGCTCAATTCTGTGTCGGCTAATATTCCACCCCACGTAAATTATTTTCCCGCGTATGGTCCTTCGAGAGCCGTTTCAACTTATACACCAATCACTTTGCATCTACCATTCCTTTCTGGAATCGTAGGCAAAAACAGCGACCCACGTGTGAGTGTCTGCGCCCCTGCATATTCTTTGACCATTGTTTTAGTGTAGCGCGCCACCGCGCGCGTTTTACGTATTCCTGCAGGCCTAACATGACACACGCGACATATATCCACTCTCGCACAGCAAATTTTTGTCTATTTCTGTAGTTTTATCGTTTTCTGACAGCTATGCCATACAAAATACTCGACTCGTTCTGTCAAACTTCATGTTTTGTCGACAAACCCTAACATGACACGTTATTTATCTCGATTTTTGACAGTTCAACACGATATAATCAGTCATTTTGTCGTATTTAGTCGTCGTCGATTTTGACGACGATAGAGAGTAGACAAAAAGACAAAATTATGATACATAAAAAAACTCGAAAAAAAGGTGGCAGATTCATAGTCGTACTTATTGTAGTCAATTTTTTTTTTTTGATCGATTTGTCAAATTGCGATCGTCGGCCCATTTGTCATTTGTGGTGATTATCTAATGAGTATAGGTACCACTAATTTTAATTTCTGTCATTTTGTATTTTAATTTCAGCATGCCAAAGAAATCATTTCATTTTTATTAAAAAGTCGGTTAAATAGAAAACTAATCATAAATAAATAAATAATAAAAAAGTAATCATAAATAATTAAATAAATAATAATAATTAAGAGAGAGAGACGTTTATTCAATAAAGTACATAATTCCATGCATAAAATTGAATGAATGAAACAGAACTTCAAGCCGATGTTGCTATCATAAAAATAATTTGTTTTTAATAATTTGCAACATCGGTTTATCGTCGCGCGATAAAAGAATGTCAAAGTGCCTTTTTCTAGTTTACTCGTCGTTTGCGGTCATGTTAGGGATTAGAATGACGTCAGAATCGTAGACAAATTACGATAAAACGAGAAAAAGAGCGTTCTCGCGCTTGTCATGTTAGCCCTGCAGGGGTAGGAGGTTTAGCTCCGCCCACATGCGCAAGGTCAGTGAGCCTACTAATCACCTTAAGTGGAAAAATTGAGAGTAATCTTTCTACATTTCACTACCTCGCCGAGTTTGTTCGATTATAAATTTGACGACGGCGACGGCGACGTACACTCTGCAAACCTATTCGGTTTACATTCCACACACACGGTTAGCTGTGTGAGTATGAATAGTTCCACACACAAATGTAGTAAAACTCAGGTCACTATATTTTATAATTATTCTATTGCCCAACCAATGTTACACCGCAAAATACAGCCAGCACACGTTCGCACAAACCTGCTGTCAAGATTAGAATCCCCGCGCTCGACGAGTGTTACCAAGTCATCATATTGATTCTAACGATTCATCAAATCGATAATACCTGCCGTTATTCGGTTTCTTTAATTTATACTGAAAATGTTTTATTAATTGCTATTAAAAATCATAAACCTTACGCTCGTCCATCCTGAACTCATGTATGTCCTCATACACGGACCGGACAACACATACACATATTAACCTTACACTCGGCGCGAAAGACCACGCATGATCTTTTACATACATTCATGAAGAGAACAGAAAAGGCAGTTTTATTTAACCTTTTAAGCGCTTGGCTAAATATCAATTGGCGTGCCCCTAGCGCGCAGCTACAAATCGACAAAATAATACCTACAATAAATAAGGAGGAGCAATCGTTGTATTGATAAAAAAATAGTCAAAAAGTTTTTTATGTTTTTATTTTAAATCAGCCTTAATTTAACCATCCTAATCAACAGAAAGACAGACAGAGTCATTAAAGTCCATACCTACGGATTTTAAAGCAGGTAGGTATAATATAAACGGGATATTTTTAAATGCACATCAAAGAACATCACCCATTCATCATCATCATTTCAGCCAAAAGACGTCCACTGCTGGGCATAAGCCTCCCCAAGAGGGTTAGCCATAATCGCCACGCTTGGCAGGCGGGTTGGCGGTAGCAGTATGAGAACGCTGCTGCCCATTCTCTAGTTAGTTCCTTAGTCGCCTACGACACCCACGGGAAGAAATGGGATGGTGCTATTCTTTTACGTCCGGCACCACACGGAACTTATCCCATCAATTAAATAAGTTTTATAAAAACGTGCCTACGCCAGTCTCTGACAGACTTCGGTTTATATAACCGTGCCCGGCGCGTGGCGTCGTCATAAGTCAAACGTGGCGCGCTGAGTGTCATCGCCGAAGCACAGTAAGAGACAACACCATAAGGAACTCGAGTGCAAGTGCCTTCCGACTTGGTAGGTACTATCACTGGTATGGACAACATTCAACACGGTCCAAATTAGAACAATCAATAGGATGTGTGTAATATAGTAAATAACGGAATTACATCACAATATTTAAATAAAACGTTTTTACAAAAAAAAAAGAACAACCGACTTCCAAAAAACTACTACAAAGTGAAAAATAACTTAAATTTCGGTCGAAGTCGAAGTCGTCGGAAGTCGGTCTTTGGTTTTGTATTTTCGTTGTTTGTCACCGACTTCCGAAATTTAAGTTATTAGCGTCAATAATGGGTAGGTTGCGCGGAAGCTCCAACAGCATCCTAAAAACATTATTACACAAAGTGGACAGTCCCTTTATATGTCACTGGGTACGGAGGCACGTGCCAACGTGTGTTGGGCCACGTCAGTTTAAGTTGTTTTAGTTTACTAACATAGTTTTTAAGTCATTGTTACTAACTCTATATGGATTTGTGTACTTGTTTGTGTAGTGCGAAGTAAAGAATATAATATTAATGCCACCAATGTGAAGCCATGTTAACTTTTATTACATTATGAGGCAAAATATTAATTAATTAAATATGCTTTATCCACCAACCCACCACCATTGTTTATCTTCATTATTTTAAATATTATTTTGTTTTTATCCTTAGAGGGGAACCGTGCAGTTATGGGTCCACCGGTATGAGATCTGCGGAGAACTAGACCATCATCGACGTGGGCCAAAACCGATGGCGAATTCTTCGGCTCGTCACTAGGACATCGTGGCAAGGCACAGGGCTAATCCGTTTTTATCCACCTGCATAACTGCAACAGCACATAATGTGTGCTTACAAACAGTGCAAAATCACCTGCATGAAGCTGGTTTACGCTGTGGTAAGCCAGAACGGAAAATTTTATTGTCCATCGCTCACCGAAAACTTCTTCAACGATTTCTGTTCGCTATGTCATATATAAATTTTAATTGGGAGAATAATGTGGTTATTTTTAGTGATGAAAAATGTTTTAAGTCGGATAAGGATGGTCGTAAAATACTTTGGAGAAAAAGTGGGGAAAGGTATAAGGAATTTAACCTCCTGCCAAGCAGGATTAGTGGCCGAATTACTGTTGTGACTCACTATTATGTGACGGATTGGGTTTACGTGGGGGTATGAATAAGACCACGTAACCTTGTCGACATAAAATATATTTTTATAGAATATAAAAAGGAGGTAGGAAGGTCTATGGTCACAAGATTCCCTTAATTCCCTTGGGAGTAGCGTAGTACTCTCCTGGCTCAGCCTGGTGCGACGATGAACCCAACGGGTGTGCCACGTTGCAGACGCTAGGAATAGTGACGGTCGGCGGTTGGCCGGGCCTGACCCGTAGTTGGCTCGACGTGCACACGCGGGTAAATATGTACCCTGCACGGAGCACGACGGAAAACGTTTATAAAATAATAATAATAATACTGTGTAGGTAAATCGGAACTTTGGACCCTGGAAACATAACGTCTAGCGTGTCACATGATGACCAATAGTCATCGCTGATTGTGACATCAAAGCATAAGCAAAGTGAGATGTACTAGTGCGCTAATGAAGGTGGTGTGTGAATGTCACAATCAGTACGGAGTGAGAAGCACGGCATGACTTGTATATTTTGAGTCAATGAGAAATACTTACAAAATGCGCAGAGCTAATGGCAAATAGGTTGCATGTAGAAATAATTACGCAAGGCATAATAATTTTAGACAATAACAGATTACGAGTAAATAAGCACACGCCCTAAGTTGACCTAGATAGGCAGGTACACACAATATAAAAAGCGACATTGTTCAACACTTACCCAATATGGGGATTACACATTATGGGGATTATTAGTTAATTGAGTCATATTAGAAAAATAACCGTTACAACGGCGACAACCGTGGCTGAGGGACGGGACACACGCACACGTACGAACGTCGTGCCGCTGAGATGAGCGACACGAATACGTGTGCCCGTCATGTCAGCATATGACGGTGTGGCCTGCCACCAGCCATGTGCGGCGACGCTGAGGACTCCAGCCTGGCAGGTCTACCGCGGAAGGTGACAGGGGAGAGGGAAGAGGGTCACGCGCATCGCCTAGAATTTGTGAGAACTTGGCAATTTGGTTTTGTAATCAGTAAACAGATCCTTAAAATAAAAGAAGCCTAGGTTTAAAGTTTTAAGAATTAAGATATTTATTTTATGTAATGGAAGGTTACAACGTTACAATTTATATACCTATATGACCTACTTACATGTTGCCGTGATTCTCTTAACAAGAACTAAGTAAGTAGAATATTATTGAAAGTCTGTAGTTGACAGTTATTTGCAGTACCTATATGTATAGTTTGAAGTGTAAGTGATGATATTGTTATGCAGTTAGAAGTTATCATAATTTCTTACTACTTCTCTAACATGTTGATTCGATTCACCTCCAGTTTCACTTTGTTTAAATTTGTATACCTACTTACTTTGAAAAAATATTTAGGTCCATTCTTATTCAACAAAAAAAACCTTGTCTTGTTTTATAAACTGGCAAAGAAGTTACCAGCAGCCAGCAGTGTTCTACTCATCCAAAAGATTGGGAATATTATGTTTAAAATTGTTTGTATTACTTAAATCACTGTATTGGCCACACGTAGTTTTTTTTGCTAACGTATGACCCATGCTAAATTGAACCTTAAGCCAACTTTGGTACTTAAGAAACATAATAGTCGAAACGAGCTGGCTCATTCACTAATGACACAAGCGATAGGTAGGTAAGGAACAACAGGCGCCCGCATTCCAACGCCTAGTTTATTTAATAAATTATTTCAATTTATTTGATTATGCCATGATTTGATTATTCTGATTATGCCAGGTGCTTATCCATATTTATAATGTTGAAATATTGGAACTAGTTCAATTATACCTTCAACAGTCCAACAAAAAAAACAATAGAATTTTAATTGTTATCGATCTCCAGGAGAGCACCGGACTGTCAAGAGGATAATTATGATGACTATACATTGGTATATTAGTTATTGCTATGTGTGGGTATATCATACACACAAACGGTTTAGCGTTTGCTATTCGTACCCGACCTACCGATTCATTAACTTACGCACACGGTGACAATAACACGTGTGTGTGGGATGTAAACCGAATAGGTTTGCAGTGTGTACCTATGTTACGTGACTGATACCACAGATAATATAACTGATACTAAACAAATTCATCGGCGCATCACTGAACTACCGACCGTAAATTTCATGCGAACCGGTACCCTAATTGCGTAATATAGCTTAATCACAATCTGTTTCGATTTGAAACAGATTGCTAATCCATTGCTTCACAAGTTGGAAAATAAAATCTGCTCAGCAACGTAAATAACGCAATGAATGTTGTTGAAATTGTGTACGAAAATAAGTTACGCAATTAGGGTACGGATTTAAAAAAAAACCCGCCAAGTGCGTGTCGGACCACGCACAATGAAGGGTTCCGTAGTTGGGATGAATTTATCCCAAAAACAAACTTAACTTTGTAGTTGATAAACATGTTCTCCCATACGGAATGTATGGGAAAACATGTTTTTTCAACTGCAAAGTTAAGTTGGTCGATTATTACTCGATAACTAGTAAAGCCAACTTAGCTGTGATAGTTTTCCTTTTAATTTCGTTATATAAAATACTGCTGTGATTTTTTCACACATCCAAAACCAATCATTTAGCTGGCAGGGGGGGGGGGACACTTGACTCTAACAAAAATTAGCACTTTGAACCTTAATATTTTGCAAACGGATCCCTGAATCCAAAAATGGTTTTCACAAACTGTAATGTTTTTGTAAGACCTTTCCAATGATACCCCACACTATGGGATAAAAAAATAAAAATAAAACATCACCACTTTACGTGTATGGGAGGTACCCTAAAAAAAATGTTTTTCATAATTTTGTTTTACCACTTTGTCGGAGTAATTAATATGTGTGCCTGTGTGTGTGTGTGTAAGGGTCTCGGAGCTAGACCGCGGACAGACAGACAGACAGACAGACGGACATGACGAAACTATAAGGGTTCCTTGTTTACTACGGAACCCTAAAAAACGAGTGAACGTTACAATAGTCGCATAATACATATGACGTGTAACATTGACATCTCACCATAAGCAATATTACAGGGCTCCATCTCAAAATACAAGATTCTCAAAATACCAGATTCTGAAAACACTAGATTCTCTAAATACCAGATTACTTACAGACGAAAACGAAATTCCATAAGAACTTTTCCATAAAAGATTTGTTCTTATGGAACAAATCTAACTTATAGAGATGTATTTATGATTCTAATGATTATAAAATTAACTTTTTAAATCCAGGAGTGCGAAGCCGCGGGCAAAAGCTAGTTGTGCAATAAAATACTGGCTGGTTTTTCTATAATACCTATTTTGTTTTATTGACATTTATGTATGAATTACATTATCATGACAGTGAAAAGTCTTCTTAATTCTTAACATTTCTGTATTTTATTAATTTAAATAACTAATAAAAGGGGCTTCGTTAAGGTCGTTTCTAACTCTAGCACAGCGCGCGCTCATTGGTCAAACCAAATAGCGCATGCTTCCCCGGCTTCCTGTTACACACTTCCGTCGCTTTTCACGAAATCAATCCCACAGATTGATTGTGGTATTGCCAGGAAAGCGAAAGGAAAGATGTTACACATCAAGAATCACCCTTAACATTTGCATCTGGGTTAAGATCTCTATACTTACTCGTATAGTATTTGTCGAAACCGAGAAGGTATGGGGTTCGTGCCAAGAGTGGTGTGTTCGTGCCGTCACGTAACCATTCCGACGACTGCTGACGTGATAACCGCTACTCGAATATTAGTTTTCGCACTCACCAGCCATACTGCCACCTCGCCTCGATCTAATACTCTCGGAGTTAGAAGCTAAGATTGTTATCTTCATTCAAAAGGAGTAATGTATGCAATGCCTGGCGAGCGTGTCGTCGGGGCAGGTGCGCGCGGCAGCGGCGGGGGCGCGTCGAGTTATTTGTCTAGATCGTGCGGAATGCAACTATGGCCGGCACTAGCTAGACAACGCTACCCTCGCGTCTAGCCCCCGTCCGCCATTATTTCACACTAACACACGATAACGACGCTCCTCGCTATGAACCTTACATGTTCACATGAAGCGGAAATGCTGATCTAACAAATTACGAAATGCAATAAGCAAGCAAGTACATGAAAGGGGTAAAAGAGAAAGGACAAATAGATAACAGTGCAAGAATGAACAGATAGAGGAAGGAAAGGCAAGAATTATTGATCACTTAATTAGAAACGACCAAGGTACATAGGCGTAATACGAATCACCGTTAGAAGGAAAACTAGAAGCGAAAATAAAAACAAGAACAACGAGAATATTCAAGGCAATGGCACGTAAAATTTTATCGGAGAGGCAACCGGATGGCGAGTGGTAATCTGAGTATTGAAGTGATACCGAAGGTACAGGGAGTACATTTTTAAACATTATGGTTACTGAAGTTTATAGCAAACGTGTTATGAATAATGATATTCGGACAAACAATTTTAGGAGAAGAAAGGGAGTACCCCTAATTTTACATGAAATAAAGTCATATGTCCTAAGTATTGTATGATATAATGTGTATTATTCCGAATGTTAAAATAAAATTGTTAGTCCTAAAACTTTTGCAAAAATTATGTTTTAGTGACAGAAACGAATCGCTGTGAATCCGATTCCACGCAGTCTTGTCTGCCCTACCCCTAAAGTGTAATTTAAAAACACGTAGGTGCGGAGGGGCGAGGCGGCTGAGGCTGGCCGGCAATGCCGGCCAGCAAGACGAAGCTGTGGTGATGAACGTTAAATCATCTGCGACGATAAGCTCGCGTGGGGCCGCCGGAGCCCCGCAGCGCCGGAGCCGTGACCGAAACCGTGCCTGTGGCATGTAGCATGCTTGCTTGCATGCTGCATAATCGTTTGCATGCTCGCTTGCATGCTGCATACCATAGTGTGTATGCTTGTTTGCATGCTTCTCACGGAGGAATAAAATCCACATGTTCACAATCAATTGTTTTATTGAGTGATAATACACGCAGCACCGGAGCCGTGACAAAAGCCATATTGCTTTGTCTTTTGTATATTATGGATTGTCATATTTATGACAAATAAATTTAGGACATATTGTATTTAGGGATTTCAATTTTATGGCATGTTTATTATGAGACATTAAGTTCGGGCAAGTTATCATTCGGACAAATGATGATTAGGACTAAAAACATTATGGCACTTTAGATTATGGATAAAAAAGTTAGGGAACATAATAGAGAACCGATACCGAACCCTCCGTACCGTCCGAATGAACCTCAAATGGTCCTGGGGGCCTAATATTTTTTTTCGACATGAAATTCAAAATTTAAGCTCTATTATGTGCAAGGAATTTGTGTGAACCCTCTGGTTTTGTTAAAATTAACACCCATTTTCGGTGAAAAATCGTCTGTAAGGAGTTTCAAGAATTATGTACATTTTTTTTCTTTTTATTTCGAAATTCTTACAGATGAATAACATTATAATAATAATAATAACCCCACCGCCGTATCTCTACGTTGACGTCGTGGTGGGGCTTGCGCGCTCCGAATTCTGGGTCTGTGCCGGTAGTTTATTTTGCCGGAACAGGTCTACGATGAGGAGCCAGACCAAGAGAGATACAGAAACCCGCAGGGCAGCATGTGGCGAGCTGTTGGGCAGTAGCGACCCCACGGACCCTATCTCCCCGGAGAAATCTTGTTCCTCACCTCTGGCTTGCCTTAATTGGCCGGTTGGAGTGAGTACTGACGAGGAACAGAGCTCCCACCTCATTCTCGCCTTTATTTGCCGGCTTGAGTGGAGATTCGCAAGAGCAAACGTGCTCGGAGGAAGGAAGTATTTCAGTAAGTGCTCTTAGGGATCTTGACCATCTTCCGGGCTCTGGGATTGTTCTGAAAGCCGTGGAATACCTCCCCACTCCTCAAGCACCTCAAAACATGTTGCCCCCTTGTTGCTACGACACTTTGTGCTAGCGACCGTCTTTGGGGGCCCATTAATGAGTGTGCAAGTAACCCCCTGCCATTTTATCCGTGTGGATATAAAACATTGATCAGGCAGGGGCCATAGTCCTTCCATAGTTTCAGGTGACCAGTCCACTTTAGCCACCCAAACCCATAGTCCAATATCTTTGTTTCCTTAATTACAATAGTCCTACACCAACCGGGGGTTGTCCTTAGCTGCACTTGCATAGTGCGAACAGGGATAATCGTCGGTTGGTACCTCATTTAATTAAAAACGTCTAAGGGGCCTCTGCGAGTTGGCTTCGGCCCCTCGTACGCCTTCCAAAGGTCCGGGACCCCTGGGTTCCGAGAAATATCAAAGACGTATAAATAATAATAATGTCAGTCACACCGAAGGTAATTGGACTCGAGAAATCGAGCGAGCCTGCGATCCAATACCAGAAATGGGGGCCATTACCATCTGCCCCCAAGATGTGGCTCGTGCAGTCCGTCCGTTGCCTAACTGGAAGTCTCCAGGGCCGGACGGGCTGCACAATTTCTGGATTAAATGGTTTGTAAAATCGCACGCTCGCTTGGCGGCTCAGTACCAGACTGCTTTAGAGTCTGGTTCGCTACCCCAGTTCCTAACGACAGGAGTTACCCACCTGCTCCATAAATCTGGTAGCACCGCGGAACCCAAAAATTACAGGCTGATCACATGTTTACCGACGGTCTATAAAGTTCTTACATCCATTTTGAGAGCTAAAATTAACAAACATATAGACACCAACTCCATCATGTCTGCCTCTCAAAATGGATGTAGGAATGGGTCCCGCGGTACTAAGGAGCATCTCCTCATTGATATGGCCATTAGCCAACAAGTTCGCCGTTCCCGAAAGGATCTGTCGACATGCTGGATAGACTATAAGAAGGCCTATGACTCGGTGCCACATACATGGCTCATGAGGGTGCTGGAGTTGTATAAAGTAGATACAACTCTGCGCACCTTCCTGATGTCGTGTATGGGGTAATGGAGGACGGTCCTTCGCTATCCAGGATGTCGAAATATCCAGAGGATTAGTGAGCCGATAAGGATTGAGCGAGGTATATTCCAGGGAGACAGTTTGAGTCCGCTCTGGTTCTGCTTAGCCCTGAATCCTCTAAGCACACTGCTGGAGGATTCAGGTCTTGGCTATCGGCTGAGGAGAGGTGGTCAGGTTATATCTCACCTCCTCTACATGGATGACCTAAAACTCGTTGCCCCCAACAATTTGCAACTAATGGAGCTACTGAAAGTAACTGAAACTTTCAGTAGCGCCATCAGGATGGAATTTGGTGTGGATAAATATGCGGTCATGCATGTAAAGCGAGGGGAGATTGTGGAATCCGCGGGAACCCAACTCTTGGATTCCATAAACCTTAGAGCCCTCTCCGCATCCGAAACCTATAAGTATTTGGGTGTGTCGGAAGCGTTGGGCATCAATGTTACTGACATGAAGCAATCGTTGTAGGAGCGCTTCTTTGGCCGCCTGAAGAAAGTATTTAATAGTCTTCTATCAGGCGGAAACAAGGTGCGCGCCTTCAACGGCTGGGTCATGCCGGTTTTGATGTACTCTTTCGGCATACTCAAATGGACTCAGACCGAACTCGACGCCTTGGATAGGAGGGTCCGTACGCTGCTAACTGCATATCGAATGCATCACACACGGTCATCGGTAATGAGACTGTATGTCCCGCGAAAATGTGGAGGTCGAGGCTTTTTAAACGCTAAGACACTCCACGATCGCGAGATATGCAGTCTCAGGAAATATTTCCTAGAAACCGATGTGGGGATGCATCGAGATGTGGTTGCGATAGACAAGGGCCTTACCCCGCTCTCCTTGGCTAAAGAGAACTGGCGGAAGCCTATAGTGCTTGACACTAACGACCGCAGGGAGATATGGCAGAGTAAGAAGCTTCACGGGCGCTACTTCCGGGCCCTGCATGGGCCCGATGTAGACTTACTAGTGTCCGTAGCCTGGCTGCGCTTTGGTGACCTCTTTGGGGAAACCGAAGGTTTTGTCTGTGCAATTATGGACGAAGTTATGATGACGAACAATTATCGGAGACATCTGTCGGGCATGCCACCGTCCGGGAGAATCAATCCGACATATTATCTCCGGGTGTTCTCGTCTAGCTAACGAAGAGTACTTGCATAGACATAACCTTGTAGCCCGGATTATCCATCAGCAACTTGCTCTGAAATACAGTCTTGTGGTATCGGAAGTGCCGTACTACAGGTATGTGCCCGACCCAGTTCTCGAAAATGGAAATATCACATTGTACTGGGATCGATCCATCATCACTGACAGGACTTTTGTTGCCAATAAGCCTG
This sequence comes from Agrochola lychnidis, assembly GCA_963680765.1. Taxonomy (NCBI): domain Eukaryota; kingdom Metazoa; phylum Arthropoda; class Insecta; order Lepidoptera; family Noctuidae; genus Agrochola; species Agrochola lychnidis. Next base: position 27,206,185 of record OY796856.1, read on the forward strand.
ATATAGTGCTGGTGGATCGAGGAGAGCGGCGCGCAATGATTATTGACATAACGGTCCCGCATGACGGGAACCTCGTGAAAGCCGAGAAAGATAAACAAATCAAGTATCTTGACTTGGCTCGCGAGGTTGTCGACATGTGGGATGTGGACTCAGCAATCATTGTGCCGATAGTCGTATCAGCCAATGGCTTAATTGCCAAGAGCCTCGACCAACACCTAAGGACGCTCTCGTTGGGCAGCTGGATTAAGGGCTTGATTCAGAAAGCGGTACTCCTGGACACGGCTCGCATCGTTGGGAGGTTCCTCTCTCTGGAGCCCTGACCGCCGGTAGCTTGGACCCTGCTCCCGATACCGGTGGGCTACTATTTTTTATATTTTTAAATGTTTTATATAATTTTATTCTAATATTTAAAAATATAAAATATATGTAAATAATGAAATAAAGGAAATAATAATATAATCATTTAATTCTGAAAAAATCCATATTTCGACACACACATTTTATAAACAACTAATTCACATCAAAATAAAAACAAACAAAACAACATACACAAAATAAAAACCAGTTAAGGACACAGTTACATACATTAAGACCGGGAGGAACTGTCAACTGCTTACAGTGCAGTATGCAAACGTAGTAGCGCAGCAGTGGAGAGTCCCACCTGTCCGCGAACACGCTTATTATACTAACAATATTATATTACTACATTGCTAATTACAAGGCCCCACAGATAAATACAAAATGATTAGGTACTTCCTCAGTCTCAGTTTCATCTAATCTGTTTACCAACATTATAAGTAAATAAACGATTTCCATTCTATTTTACTAGTTATTCCCTCAAAGTTGGTTAATTCGATTCATTAAGACGCAGATATATGACAGTGACCTTGAATGGTTAGCTTGCGTGTTCTGTACTGAGCTCAAGCAACGCGTCGTACGTCCAGCCAGTAATAGCACTCGCCCATCAAGGAGCGCTGTCCCAAATTAGACGCATTATTAATTTATTAAACGTAAAACAAACGGTATTTTAATAAAACACATATACTAAACGATCAATAATGGACGGACGGACGGATGGATGGTGTACATAATAAAGAATATTCTATCTTTCTATCTTCTATCTAATAATTTAATTATCTTTAAAATGGTGAAGTTTTCAGAAACTACGCTGATAGATTTTGCGTCATTCTCAGTTTTTTATCCGCATTAGACATAACTTTACAAATTAATTTCACTATGTAATATAAACATAATCAAAAATATGCCTATATTAAAATATTAAGAAAATGCTCTAATTTAACATATATTTTTTCCAAATAACTAACACTACTCGTTTAGACGTCATCTTCAGTATAAAATCATTAAAAGTCAGTTATCGTCCCCTTAAGCCAATTTTATGTTCAAATTTTGAGCTAAGCTGGACAACAAACTGTTCAAGTGCAGGCAGGTGTCTCTTGTACAAAAAATGGCTTTGCTAAGAGCTTCCTTAGGGTGCTTGCATTGGTGCAGAAAAGGTTAATGCCTTGGTCACAACAAATTTCATTAAAACTGGGACTGGCCCTAAGAAAAAATGCATTACGCCGATAATTAGTGTTTGCATAGGGCACATGTAGAAGTGGTCGCTGTCGCAGCCCCATCTGATTAGTGCGTATCATTAATTTTGAAACAAGTTCAGGACAGTCAATTGAACCATTTGCGATATTAAACAAGTGGCATATATCATTAATATGGCGTCTACGGTCAAGCGGCAGAAAATGATACCTTCTACACCGGTGATTGTAATCAACAGATACTTATTTCGCCCTGAGATCTAGGTACTTACGAAACTTTCTCTGAATGCCCTCATGTTTAAAATATATCATTATTTCAATTATAACGATGTTGGGGGTGGCAACCGGATGGCATTGATACACACAAATTCCTTGCACATAATAGAGCTTAAATTATGAATGCCACGCCAAAAATAAAAAAAAAATTAGGCCCTCATCTCTCATATCTCCGTCCCCGTCCATTTGGACGATACGGGGGTGTTCGGTATCACTTCAATACTGAGATTTACACTCGCCATCTGGTTACCTCTCCGATAAAATTTTACGTGCCATTGCTTTAACTAGAAGAATTAATTACCTTATGACTAATGAGTAATGAACCAGCTGAAGTACTTATGTACCTAATAAGCGAATCTATGTCTAAAGCTATTAAAAAAATAATAAAGATCCTAAATGGTCATTCAAAATGAAAAATGGTTATAATGATTTTCAAAAGATATTCAATAATACCCCACTTGCCGCAGTTGGTGTCAAATTCAATATGGCGTTTGATTGTCACCATATTGAATTTGGATTACTGTCATGTCTTTAGTGACAAGATTAGGACAAATCGATGGACGTAAGAATCATCAAAATCGGCCGCGTTTGGTTTTTAAAGCGCCACAAAGGAACAAACATACATACATTTATAATAATAATAATTTCATTTATTTTCAGATAAAGTCCATAAAAACCATTACATAAATTAAATTAAAACATAAAATTGATATATCCTCTGTCCTATCGCAGGTATGCTGGAAGAGATTTCATCAGAAATAAGCATCACCTTTGTACGTATTTTTCTGTTCCTTTTGTCTTGTCTGTGTATTATTTGTGTGTACATAAATGGTTAAATAAATAAATAAATAAATCTTATATATAAAATTCTCGTGTCACAATGTTAGTTATCTTACTCCTCCGAAACGGCTTTACTGATTTTTACCAAATTTTATATGCATATTCAGTAGGTCTGAGAATCGGCTACTATCTATTTTTCATACCCCTAAGTGATAAGGGTTGTCCACCCCAAACAAATAATTGGCAAAACAACGTTTGCCGGGGTCAGCTTGTTACGTGCCCTGCCTATACCAATACAGCCGAATAGCGAAATGATAACCTAATTACATCAATCGGATGTTTCACAAAATCGTAATACATCATTTTGCTGAACCAACGAATCGACGCCGACGCCTCATGTCGTCGAACGCTCACCTACTTTCAGATCTGCTGATACTGTATCCACGCTTGGAATCGATATAATTGTATTATTAGAGATAATTAATTTTCGGCACTTCGGTACTAGCATCGTTCGAATCTAGACATAGGAATTAGCATAAGTTTATATTGTAAGTTTTACTTAATTAAAACCTTATTTAAAATAATTTCGGTTTTCTTTAAAGTCCTCCGGCTGTCACCTTCGTAATTAGCTAGTAAATAAATAAAATCACACACACACAATAAAATAATCCTCAAACATTCAAATAAAATAAAATTAAAATACAAACACATGTCATTTTCAAATAAAATATCTACATGCAAATAAATGTCATAATATGTTATGACATTTCAATATAAAACTGAAATAAATACAAACAAATGACATCCAAAACGAAAACAACATAAATTACATAATACGAGGGGACGCGCTACTATGAAGCTGCATCCACCTCTGTAACAGGGGGAGATTCCATCGCTCGGACAATACCTTCAGGAAGCTGTTCGAGCTGTTTCGTAGTCGACTTAGTAGCGAAGCGCTCCGTTTTCTTATGATCGCGAAAAAATCATCTGTCTGCGCCTCAGCAAACATAGTCGAGGCACTACAACACCGCGGAAACCCTAACAGCATCCTGTAAGCATTGTTATACTGTACGCGCAGTGCGCTGTACGCCCGCTGCGTAAAGTTGGTCCACAGGCGGCACGTGTAAAACGACTGACAATATGCCTTAAATAAAGTCACTTTTACTGGTCTACTACATCGTGCGAACCTGCGAGCCAACATATATACAGGCTGATAAACACATAACCCTCCTTTGCGTCGCGCGGTCCGGTAAAAAGAATCTAAATTGCCTCACGGGCAAGTCCACAGCAGCACAGTATCCTATGTGATGTTGTAGGTAAATAATTTGATAGCTGGGTTTCATAGTTGCGATAAAGGATTTGTAGAGCCGCATTTCTACACAACAATTGCATGTAAAAATTGAAACAAATACAAATCTTAACTCACTAAGTAATTAATTAATTAAAACTAATTTATATAAAAAGGCTAAAGTTATGCACTTTAGTCAACGCTCCTTAACATGAATTAACAATCTAGATATAAATAATAATTCAAATTCAAATAATTTATTTTCTCTTCACAAACAATGGCATCTTATAATTTAGACAGACTTGAAAAACTGTGACAGTAGTTTGTAAGAGACTGGTGTCTGCACTAGGAATACCATAATCAATTAGTTAGTAAATGTGAAGGCATAACATAACATATAGACTCAGAGATTTAAACAATATAAAACAAACAAAGAAAAAAATAAAAATAAGAATTAAATGCAAAAAAAAAAAAATGCTTGAACTATTAAGTGTCGGGAAGATAGAGGGATGGACTATTTTGGATGAGTTAGTAATTCCTCAGTTGCATTATAATCCAAACTAAGAAGCCATTCAACTAGAGCATCCTTACAGGCCTTTTTTGTTAGGTTATAGATCGTGGTAATACGATTTATTTTATTATATAAATGGGAACCTAAAAAAGTATAAAATCTTTGAGAGAAGCTCGTTCTGAGGCCTTTAGCAGTTTTGCAGACTGAATATTTTCTGCGTTTTCCTGATATAGAGAGGGGATCAAATATTGTGGAGGAGTGCTTCTTTAGAACAGTGTACATAACAATATATAATAATAATAACATGATGAAGTGGATGCAACAATTTTTTTGGACTTACTTTCCTAACTAATATTACAAATGTCAAAGTGAGTTTGTTTGTTACGCTTTCATGCTAAAACGTCTGAACCGATTTGGATGAAATTTACACAGGCACATGGGTAGACCATGACCTGGGTTAGGATATAGGATACTTTTTTATCTCGGTAGTACGTTCCCGTGGGATAATTTCAGACCTTCACTTGGGCGAAGCCGTGGGAAAAAGCTAATTGACAATAAATTAAATTGACAGGTACCTATAGAGACCACATTATTTTTTACCTGCCTGCTCTGTCCCACACCTGGGCAAAGGCCTCCACTCTTTTCACCTTTCGCCACCCCGCGTGTCCTCCTTCCAGTTTTGACGAAACCTATCCAGCTCGTCCCGCCATCTCCTACGTGGTCTATCGCGACTAACAATGAGAAATAAAAAAATAAAAAAGCACTACTGTCCTGCCAAAAACAAACTAAAGTAAAGAACAAATTGTATTAGTTAATCTGTGTAGACAAAGCGAAAGGTGACTCATTTACCCGCTAAATAGATAAATAAAATTCTCATTGCTGTCGGGGGACCGTTGTGTTGCACTATGGCCTTAGAGTATATATCACTGGAGAAGCCTTACGAACACTTCCCCCTCTGTAAAAGTACAAGAGCAAATGCTCTAACACGTTCATAAAAACTACTTTCAAATCGATTCGAACGCACAACGTTAATCGTTTTCGAGTCGCGGGGTTCTCATCAGTGCTCCGTGAAAATGCCTAGTTGTGCTGTTAAAACATGTAAAAAGCGTTCAAATACGTCAAACTTATAAAGACGAAAAATTGTATAAAGACGGAATAACCTTCCATATTTAAGTATTTTTTAAAATATCTAGTCATGTTTTCAGTGATTTTTAAAATCCTAACCTCATAATACATTTTGACTTTTCATTCGATTCAACCATGATTCAACATAAAACACGGCATGAATCGAGTATTTTTCTCGCATTGCTTTTGTGACGTCACCATGTCTCGCTACACTTCGTTTTTATGTTCATAAGGTTCAAAATATATTTTTGAACGATTTATTTTTACGAAAATGTACGTCAAATCAGCTAAATTGACATGCACTTGCCATGCGATTATGTCTTCTAGCAAAAATGATAACGAGACTACCGTAGGGTTGGGATCATGTATGAAACCAAAATTGACATGTCGATAATTTCTTAGGGCGAATTAGTATTTTTTGTTGTTTAAAAAAATTGTTTTTGAACAAAGTTTTCTAACGCGGCTTGCGGTAAAATTAAGTATTAAATATACCACCACCTTTGTCGTAAGTTCGTAACACAGGCTCTGCGGAATCTTGTTGGGAAAACATTATTCTCACAAGATCATGATACCGGTCTTAACTAGTCATGAGGTAGAACTAGCTAAAGCCGTAATTACCAAACATACAGATACAAGAATTGCGTACATTACAAAAAAAAGGGACCCTCAAAAATGTATTCGCCATAATTATATACTCCAAATTATTTCATTTTAAAAATCAGTAGTTGTTATGAACCTACTGGTTTTTTTAAGTATGTATTATTTGTTGGTACTATATCATTATTTTTTTTACTTTTATTTAATAGTTGTTATTTTTAAAATGTAACTTTTCTATGCATCAGCTGTTTTATTTCTTGGTTCAAACAAAATTCCGAATGATTATCGATATCGATGAAAAAAAAAAACGATGGTACGGCCTTCTCTTTCCGGGCTCGTAAACAACAATAGCTATTGTTCTTTTTCGTAGAAACTACCTCGCGTCCCCCGCCAAATGTGACAGAATTTTTTGTTCGGAATATTGCGCTTATGGCTTCTCCAGTGATATATACTCTAAGACTATGGCACACTTTTTAGAATAGAATAGAATAAAATAAATTTGTTTGCGTGAAACATTGTATACAAAAGTAGTATAATTATTGCATAAGAGATCATACATGTTTTGCTTCAAAACTAAAGCAAAATTGTAGATGTTATAATTTATGTCCAAGAAACTCCTCAATGGAGTAGAAATTATTTTTATACAGTCATTCATACAATTTATTTTTAAATAATTTATTAAAGATACGTAAACACATACCCAGACAGCTTTTACTACGTTTTGTTAACCTAGGAAACACATCTAGTACAAGTTTGTATTTGTCACGCCTATTTCGAGAACTTACATCTTCTGCTGTTTTGAACAGTTCTTTATGTTTCCGTACAAAAATACACACTTCATATACATATAATGAAGGTAGCGGTAGCAAACCAAGTTTTTTAAATATTGGCTGACATGATTCGTCACATGGAATCCCGTATATGGCTCGTATACATTTTTTTGGGCGATAAATGCTCTGTCGATCACTACAATTTCCCCACATAATTAATCCAAACTGATCAACAGATAACTATTGCGGGTCCGGTTCCGACTCCGACCGATCAAATTTAAAACCTCCGACTTCGGTTCCGATTCCGGTAAAACAAACTCCGTAACATCTCTACACCAGGCTGTGTGATTTAAACAGAAAATCAATTGTCTTTGTGTGTGCACGATGCCCTAAGGTCAACTCGCTCGTGGGCGCAAGTAGCGGAGGAGCTACAGTGATTAGACTTACTAAATTGTGTATATAAAATTACGTAACTTTGAAAACCACTTTTTGTTTAAAGAGATAATTGATTACTTTTTGTTGCATTGATTAGTTGTGTTATTAAAAACATTTTTAGCTTTGGAATTATGTAAATCGCTCTAACCGATTTAAAGATATAGGCAAAAGAAAATGTGTGACATTAAAGTGCGATTATTTTGTTATGTAATAGGTCTAATTAGTTTCCAATTAGCTGTAAGTAAATGTTGTAGCATTCTAATTAGAAAAGTAAGCGTAATAAAGCGATACAAACCCTTGTGTTTTATTATCATGCCTCTGCGACGTCAGTAGTAGAAACAAAGGGATAAGGGTAAAATATGTGTATTCTCTCCAAATAAGACGTCGCAGAATGTTAATTTATGTGTAAATAGTTAATTAGCTACTAGAATATAATAAAATAAAGATTGTAGTAATAAGATTCATGAAAAGAAAAATAAATAGAGGTTGCGGGGGAGAGGAAGTGAGGGCAGAGGAGGGAAATTTAGGGTATAAAAGACGGGCCGTTTCGCCCAGTAGACACTGGATTGGCTCATTGGTCGCACTGGCAAGTAGTCCCACGTATCGAGTCAGTTGTCGCGCGGATCGCAAGTTTTTAATTCTGTTTGCTCTGTGTACGTACGGTACGTCTCCGGATTGCTGTACGGACACAGAGGAAGCAGCCCCGTACTGCCCGGTGACCATCACCGTCGCGGTCGCGGAGGCCTAGCCTCAGTGAAATGTCTAATCCCGGCAAGCGCAGCTCGCTAGGCCGCGATGCCGGGAACCAAGAAGAAGTCCGTTCGACGCTGGACCGGGCGACGTCGATGCCTAACATAGGCGACGCGTCGTCCGGTGCACCGTCGGCCGGCAGAAAAACGGGAAGCAAGAAGAAGGGGAAGGAGAAGAGGACGGAAGACACCATCACAGCGGCTGTAGCCGCCGGCCCACCGACGTCACAGGCGCCTGCGCGCGTTGCGCCTGCGCCGTCGTCGAGCCGGACGCACGCCGTGTCCGTCCGCCCAGCCGCTTTCCGCCCGGTGCCAATACAAGCCCCGGGACCAGTAACGAGTGCCAGTCGCGCGTCGCAAGTGCGCGCAGTGAACCCTCCCGTGCGCCCACCCGTGCCCGGACACCATAGCGCGCCTGCGCGCCACGGCGCGCCGCGCGCCGACTATCCGGCGCTGCCTCCGCCGCGTACTCCGGTACCGTCGGCGCGGGCCCGCGCCCCTCCGACTCGCGCCGCTGCTCCGCCGCCGCGGTTCGTTTCGCCGCCGCTGAAGCCCAAATCGGGTAAGTCAACAGACAGTATTACTATGACCACCCCGCGCGCCGCCGCCCCCGGCCTCCGCCTCTCGATGGCGGGGCCGGCGATGGCTGAGCAGGAGCGACCCTCGAGTGCCGGACCACAATTTCGGTCGGCATCATTAATTAAGGCGCCCGATTCACCGGCGCCTCCCCGAGTCTCTGCCTGCGACTCGCCCGCCATGCTGTCGGCATGCTCCTCACGTGGGGGATCGAGTATGTCGCTGGCATCTGCGGGCTCGGCCGGGTCCGGTCGCGAGGACGTGTCTTCGGATACGACACCGCGAGCCGGACCGCGGCCCACCGCGGGAAGAGCTGCAGCCGGAGCGTCGATGATGTCCCCGGCATCACCTACACCATCAACATCGCTGGGGTTCGGCTTTGACTTTGACCTCGAGGCCAGCAGACCCCAGCGACGCCGCAGAAGTTCTGACGAGACCGCGTCGGAGGAAGCGAAACGCTATTGCCTTGACCCGCCGCGTCCACAGCGCGAACGCGCGACGCGGGGTCGGGGCGCACCAGAAAAAGAAAGAAAGAAAGAAAGAAAATACATTTATTTAGCATAGACCAAAAAAGCACACAATATTATTAACAGCAGATATTAATGAAAAAAAAAATTAATCGCCAGCGTCGCCCACCTTCTCTGACGCGGTCCGTCGCACACCACCACAATCGCCAACACCGCCGAGTGCGGCCGGGGTAAGTAGATTACATTCTCCCCCGGCCCCCATTACTCTAACTGCCCCCCCCTCCGCCGCCGCCCCGGATGCTACCGTAACAACAGCAAGCAACCAACATCAACAACAGAAGGGGAACAAAAAGAAGAAGATGAGGTACCCCCCGCTGGTAGTGGAAAAGCTACCTAACTGGGCGATGCATTTCCGGGCCATCCGGGAAAAGCTGGGCCGGCCTCCGAACGCTCGTCCGTACGGGACCGGGGTGAGGTTCACCCCGGAGACCGAAGACGAGTATAGGCTGGTCCAGCGGTACCTGACTGGCCTGGAGAAGGACAGTGGAGTGTCCTGGTTCGCCTATTCACTACCGGCGGACAAAAATCTCAAGATTGCAATTCGGGGCCTACCGGCGGACACGGACCCGAAGGAGATCGAGGAGGAACTCCGGACGCTGGGATACCAGCCAGTGTACGTGCGCCACATTAAGGGCGCACAGGGAAGACCTGGCTGCGTGTTTCACGCCATACTAAAGAAGACCCCGGACGTCCGGTCGATCTACGACACCACCGTATTCATGTACATGCGGGGTGTCCGGATCGAGGCATGGAAGGGCAAACGTGGGCCCGCTCAGTGCCACCGGTGCCAGCAATTCAGACACAGCTCGCACCAGTGTCACAGACCGCTCGCCTGTGTGCGATGCGGTGGGGAGCACGCAGCAAGGGACTGCCCGCGCCCGCGGGAGGAGCCGGCCACATGCGCAAATTGCGGAGGCCCGCATCCCGCGAGCAACATAAAGTGTCCCGTTTTTGAGCGGGAAACGAAGAATAGGCGAGCGGGGACCGTCGCCATCACTGCCACACGCCGGGCGCAAGTTACTACAACACAAGTCGCCACCACTGAGGCACAAGGCCAGACGCTGATGGCGACGGCCAACGAGCCCACGGGAAGAGATGAAGCCCCCTCCTCACGGCGGAGGAAGAAGAAACGCGGGGGGAAGGGGAAGAAGAAGAATACCCCCCCGGAGGCCAATGAAGACCCCCCTAGGGCCGGCCCTGCCGCAAACATCGCGCAGGTTGTAGTACCCAGGGCGAATATAATAAGATCAACAGGCGAACCTACCAGTAGCGACAACATAGTACAGCGGCAAGATAAGGTACTACGTAGGTTCGCCCAAAAGCCGCACGGCGCCGCCACTGCCGCGGTCGAAAACACCGAGACTGAGCGGCCAATCAGCAAGTCGCAAAAGTTCCAAGAAATGACGAGTGGCGGCGCTGTCGTCGCACATTCGGCGCAACATTCGACGAAGAAATCGTCAAAGAGCAAAAATGAATTCACAGCCTGCGCGATCAAATTATTAATGGATTTGATTAAGGCAATTAGGCAGGGCCGAGATATCGAGACGGTGATCCTCGATGGCCTGGCCACATTGCTTGCTCTCTGTGATGGCTAGGTCGTTGAGGATATTACATTGGAACGCCCGCGGCCTTAGGGACAAGGTCGCCCCCCTCCGCCACCTCCTTCGGGAACAGAACATCGACGTGGCGCTAATCAGTGAAACGTACCTGGGAACCGAAGATAGGGTCAGGTTCCCGGGGTACCACGTATACCGGAAGGATGAAAGGTCGGCACAGAACAACATGAGATACCGTGGTCTGGCGGTGCTTGTGAAGCGAAGAGTCGTCCATCAGGAGCTCCCCTTGCCGTCGCTCAGCTCTTTTTACGCGCTGGGTGTGCAGTTGCACGTCGCCGGCGAGGACATAAACATTTACGCGTGCTACAAACCGCCCGCGGCCTCACTAGTTGTGACAGAGCTGCGGGCGCTAATTAGCACGCTAAATGACCACGCCGTCATCCTTGCCGGCGATTTAAATTGCAAACACCCGGCGTGGAATTCATATAACACGAGCAACGGGGGAAGACGGCTCTTCGCTGATGCTGAAGAATTCGGGTACACGGTGTCCGGCCCGGAAACACCGACTCATTACCCGGACATAGCCCACCACATGCCGGACGTGCTGGACATCGTGGTCCATAAGGGACTGCGCGGCCAGATCACGCAGCAAGTAATAGACGACGAGTTACAATCCGATCACCAACCTGTACTCGTCGTCCTATCAGGAGTGCCGACCCAACTGAAGCCCCTAGCGCCACGTCGATCTACGGATTGGGACGTGTTCACGGAAAGGATGGAGGCCACCACGCCAGCTCGGCCTATTGTTACCTCCGCAGACGTCAACCAAACAGCGAACGATGTCACTGCTTGCATACAAAGCGCCCTGGAAGCGGCGACTACTACTACGCAGCAGCAGGGGAGAGGGCTATTGCCGCCCCTGCCAGCACGCATCAGTGCGATGATCGCCGCGAAAAGGCGCCTTCGCAAGCAGTGGCAACAACTACGTTGCCCGACCTTGAAGACCCAGCTGAACAGTCTTGCGGAGAAGGTTAAGGCCGAGCTTCTGGCCCATACCGCCGCGGGCTGGGAGGAACGAATAGACGCCACTACGGACAGTTGGCCGTCCGTCTTCAAACTATGCAGCCAGCTGACGAATACCCCAGCCCCGGTGCGCCCTCTGTTAAATAGCGACGGGGCGCTTAAATATGTAGCGGAGGACCGGGCGGAGGTCTTCGCAGAACACCTGGAGCGTCAGTTCCGCCCTAACTCGACCAACGAGCACGAACATGTCGCAGCGGTCGAGAAACACCTTGGGGAGTACTTCGCATCGCCGATAGCTCCCGAGGAAAATCCTATCTTTTTCTCGCCGGGCGCAGTCAGACGCGCCATCCTAGCAACGAAGCCCAAGAAGGCCCCTGGGGCGGATGGTATCACAAACACAGTGCTGCGCCACCTGCCGTTCCGTACCGTAGCGGCACTGGCGCGCCTGTATACGGCGATACTCCGCACGGGGGCCTTTCCCGACGCGTGGAAGGAAGGGCGCGTCATAATGCTGCCCAAGGCGGGGAAAAATATAGCGAAGCCGGAGAGCTATCGGCCCATTACTCATTCATGCACACACTTACTCTCCTGCACAACTTTTACAACTACACACATACAGGTCACACACACACACACACATCCTACACTAACATACATCCCATAACACAAATCACATAATTATGCCCACCTCACCTCACATTACATACACAAAACGCACACTAAGTTATATTTAATCTAATCTAATCTAATTCTTAAAATTGTAATTAATTTATAAATAGTAAACAGTGGCATCTCTTGTGTACATTATGTAAATTTAAGTTACGGAAGAGTGGAGTGTCCTAATACAGGCATTTACTTGCTTAAAGGGACACTTCTATCACTAGTATGTAGTACAAGCTTGTTAAAGAAAATAAACTATTTGTATTTGTATTTGTATTACCCTGCTGCCGACCATCTCCAAGGTGTTCGAAAAGCTCCTGCTGCGACACCTCATCCCACATATTCCACCGCGACCAGAACAATTTGGTTTCAGGGCGGAACACAGTACGACGCTCCAACTGTCGAGGGTACTGCACCTTTTAACAAATGCATTAAATAAAAAAGAGTGCTCGGTTGCAGTATTCCTCGACATGGAGAAGGCCTTCGACCGTGTGTGGCACGAGGGCCTAGTGTATAAATTGGCCACCTCGGACGCGCCCCGTCGCGTCGTCAGGGTGGTCTCCTCCTTTCTGTCCCACAGGACTTTCCGGGTGGTGGTCGACGGGGCGCTATCGGGCGCCCGCCCGGTGTTGGCTGGCGTGCCCCAGGGCAGCTGCGTCTCGCCGGCGTGTTACTCACGTTACACCGACGACATCCCCACCACCACAGATGCCACACTCGCGCTGTATGCCGATGACGCCGCGTACATCACTACCTCGCTAAATGCGAAGTACGCGGCGGTCAAAATGCAGCGCGCCCTCGACCTCCTTCCCGAGTGGCTCGCCAAATGGCGACTGTCGGTGAACGTGAGTAAGACGCAAGCCATGGTGACTGGCTTCGCGCCCCTCCCACCCCCCCTGAAGCTACATGGAGTCGACGTCGATTGGTCGCCCCAGGCCAAGTACCTGGGTGTGACCATCGACCGCCGCCTCACGATGGGGCCCCATGTCCGCAAGGTCGTCGCGCAGGGTAAGGTCGCCCGCAACCTCCTCAGACCCGTGCTCTCATCTCGCATCCCGACGCGCGTCAAGCTGAGCGTGTACAAGATGTACATACGCTCAGTCTTGACGTACGCCGCCCCGGCCTGGTTCGCCCTCACGTGCGAGTCGAGCCGAAAAACACTCCGCGCGCAACAAAGTCTTGCGCTGCGGACTATAGTTGACGCCCCTCGCTGCGTGAGGAACGACATAATCCACCGGGACCTCGGGATAGAGAGCCTGGATGAGTTTGTGGGGCGACTCGCGAAGGCCATGTTCGCGCGGGCCGACGCTTCTGCCTGGCCCCATGTCAGGCAGATAGCGCCATTGCACGCGCGGCCGCCTGACGCGAGAGCCCTGCCCCGCGACCTGGTAGCGGACCCCGACCCCATCGCACCGGAATGACGCCTCGGGTAAGCTGCACCCAGGTTACACGCAGCTTACTCGAAATAATAAGACTCTACAGATGTACTCATACATCCGTTGTGTGGCGTGTTCTAAGTTAACATAGGCACGTCACATAACTATATACAGACACCCACCACTACACATGCATCTATAACACAACACGTGCGGGCGCGATGCGGGTCGCGACGCACGTATACAATGAGCGGTGTTACACTACAACACTAGCCGCTCATACATACGCGACTGCCTACCCCTCAAACCGTAAACGGCTCGATCTGTGAGCGGGGAGAGGGGGAAGCTACATATTAGACCTGTAGGGCGTCGAGTCGGCATCTCCGTCGCTGGTCGTTCTTGCTGGGCCTCCCCCGGGTAACCGGGGGTCTCACCTGGCGGGGACAGACCGCCGGGATGCCGTGAAGAAAGCGACGCCACTAAGGGCGTCGCGGCGCGCCTACAGAAATATTCATAGCAACCATTTACATAGACGCACTTTCGCCTAACGAAACTGTGGTCTTTTCTATCGCCGCTACAGGCAAACATAAGGAGGGGTCCATCGTTATGGACCAACGTACGGCCTCCGCGGGCGAGGGGCGCCGCCCTGAACCCGCACGCCACGCCCCCTTGCGGGGACGTTGCGACTTCTCGATGACCAGTAGACACTGCGATCCCAGCGCTCGACAAGACAACATAGTGTGAACTCTGCCGAAGCTCCCCATTCCTCGTCGCCGTTTGCCTCCAGAACAAATCCTTGCTGGTGTTTTATTCCATCGAGGTACAAGCCATCCCCAACACTGTGTACTTCCTCAAATAACTCTTTAACTAGCTATAGGTACTGTCTCGTTGGTCTAGTGGTCGCAAGTGCTACTGCTAAGCATGAGATCCTAGGTTCGATTCCCAGGTCGGGCAAATTGTTATTGGGTTTTTTCTATCTGGAATTTCTCAGTAGCAGCCCGGAGTCTGGATTTGTGCCCGGTTGATGGCAATAGGCTCGCCCCTCACATGAAACTTAAACATAACTGGCGAAATGTGGGTGTACTATGAGTACACCTCTACCTAACCCTTCGGGGAATACAGGCATTATGTTATGTACCTATAGGGATTTATCTTACGCCCATAATGTTCATAGACTTTCATATCTGTTACCCGCGACTTCGTCCTCGTGGAATTCTATATATCATTTTTATTTATTTGTATAGCTGTCTTATAACATCAGCTATCTTCCAGTGAGAGTCCCATCAAAATCGGTTTAGCCGTTTTGGAGATTAGCCGGAACAAACAGACAGACAGACATTTTTTTTAAATTGTAATTTTGTTGTATTTACTGTATAAACTTTCAAATGCATTAAGTAAAAAGCTGTTATTTTGACATTACAAACCACTTCAATTTTATTTATTTGTATAGATTATTTAATTCAATCAACTTTATTTACACCACAGAACATAAACTCCCATTACGATAGGAACAGGAAACTGTAAACTTACATGTAGATAATAATTTATCATTCCTCGTAGGTATATTGATTTCTTGTGTGAGCGAATCACGACTCTTCACCGTCGTTTTTATATTTATTACATTCTTGATCTGTATGGCGGATACAAATTTATTTATTTTATTACATACATTGTCGACCCGGGCTTTCCAAAATAGATGTTCATATATTTTTAACCGACTTCAAGAAAAGGAGGAGGTTAAAATATTATGGAATGGATATCAAAGCTTACCTACAATGATACCGAAACACTTCTGAAACCTTGACACATACACATCCTCACACTCATGTACTCTCAGTCATACCTACAGGCTACACTCTCACTCACAATACTCACACACATACTTATACCCCACATACACACATTTGATTTAAATTAATGTTAATTTATGTAGTTTTAGCAAAAACATTATACAATTTGCTATTTATATAATACGTCTTGCTATGGAAGAGCGGATTCTCCTAATACAGGCACTATTTGCCTAAAAGGAGGATCCAATCAAAAAATTTGTTTAGACCTCTACTTGTTTTTACCAATAAACTTTTTTTTTTTTAATTTTTTTTTATTTATATCTGATGATGGCATCTCAGAGTAATCGAGGGAACTCTTCAAAAATTATAAACACACCTATAGCAATTTGGGTATTTTTTATAGTAACTCGTGCAGTTGCTTTCAGAAAGCATCATTTGGTGAAGTGGAACTGATGATGATGACCACAGATGGCCACCGGAACTTCTCAATAGTCAATACTAAGTATTCCACGGGTTGCGATTCGATTACTTTAATATGTTTGCCAAGTAATTTTTGCTCATCATAATGCATATGGAGAAGTGGAGCTGATGGTAAAGTGCCAGGAGAATTCCTCAAATAAATGAATCTATCTATCTAAAAGCGAGAAATAAAAACTTTTTTACAAAAAAAAAAACAACCGACTTCCAAAAAAACACTACAAAGTGAAAAATAACTTAAATTTCGGAAGTCGGTGGAAAATAACGAAAACACTAAACCAAAGACACCGACTTCCGAAATTTAAGTTATTTTTGTAAGTAGTGTTTTTTTGGAAGTCGGTTGTTTTTTTTTTGTAAAAAGTTTTTTTACTCCTACAAACTTAGTTTGTGTCATTTGTGTAATTTTTGGTACATCCATTTTAAAATTAAGTTTATTATTACACCATTTATTAAATTGAATGTTTACAGATTTATTAAGACTAATAGATAAATTATTAATATTTAACCAGTTAATTAAATTGTCTATTGTGTTATTTATGTCCATTTCATGATCAGTCATCATTTCAGCCGAAAGACGTCCACTGCTGGACTTTGACCGATTCTGTGCTTTCCGCATCCAGCGGATTTCTGCAGCCTTCACAAGGTCATCGGTCCATCTTGTGGGAGGCCTTCCAACGTTACGTCTTCCGGTACGCGGTCGCCAACTCGCCACTGATGATCAGTAATTTAATTTAATTTTTATCAATAGTAACAATAATTGTTTAAATGTCGTCAGCAAAAAGGAAACATTTATGATGGGTCACATCAAGTATAACGTTTTTGTAAATTACAATAAAGCCCAATATGCTACCCTGGGGCACGCCACGCTTTATGTTTTATATTCAGACGAATATGGTATCACGTCCCTATTTTTGTTAAGTTTAGTGACAGTGACACTCTGTTGTCTGGCAGTTAGGTACGATGAAATCCACTGAAGTGGCAGTTCTCCGATCCCGATAGCTTCTAATTTTTGTAATAATATATCATGTGAAACTAGATCGAAAGCTTTCGATAAATTTGATCAAAGAATAGCCCTGTTGACAGCTGATTGTTGTTGACATTGGTTAGTATTTCCTTTAAAAGTAAAAAAATGGCTTGTGTTGTGGATTTCTTTTTTTGAAAACCGAATTGCTCTTTTCTTATAATATTGATTTTCGCGCAGTAGTTAGTTAATTTAAGATACATGCATTTCTCATAAAAATTTGACATGATGCTCATTAATATCAGTTCCGTTTGTGACACGACCTAGTGCGCACGTACCTACATGTAAGCGAAAATCGTACCTAAAAAGTGTGCGGTGTGACGCGAGTGCCGGAGATGATGGCTTTAAATACTGTTAAATGTATCAATTATACCATTGTTAAGGAAAATGCAGCTATTAACGACTGTGACGTTGCAAAAATCAAAACATAAGCGACATCTCAAGATTTACAAAATACTAAATTTTCATAAATTTTAATTAATTTAATAGGATAAAACTTGAAATTTAAATAGAGCGGTAAAAGCTTCAATGATTTTAATAGTGGCAGCTACTGGTGCCGATTCCCTTGTTCACAAACTAAGCTAAATTTAAGTTCAGTGCATCTTTTTCTTTCTATTTCATTAAGAAAAGGACAGAAGGTAAATTTTAGTTTAGTCCTGTCAAATTAATCAGCGCTTGACGTAAATTGACGTAATTTTAGTCGGCAAGTTTTTAATCACGTCTAAACTTGTATGGAGAGTGACAGGCGCTGATTAATTTGACAGGACTAAACTAAAACTTATCTTCTGTCCTTTTCTTAATGAAATAGAAAGAATAAGATGCACTGAACTTAAATTTAGTTTAGTTTGTGAACAAGGGAATCGCCACCATTACCGATCCAGGGGTCGGTAATTGCCCTGCACATGTGAGATCATCATACCCTTTCGTAAGACAATCTCACCTTTTCTATATTACTTTATTTAAATCGTGTGAACCACAATGATTATAAGGAGATAAATAGTAGGTGTGAAATAAATATGCCAAACTTGGTTTCACATAATTATATTATGTTTAAAAACATTCAAAATCACAACAAACATTGTTGCATAAAATAAAATATAAATCATAGTACTTACATTTTGCAAGTTTAGACTCAGAGGTGCGCACTCTACAATCACTCGAACTCGACTGGCGTGTTTGCTTGTGCAACAACCGTCTATACAGTGTGAGTCTTTATAATCTGCACATACTGAATCGAGGGAATCTTTGCTTAATTTTATCGACGGAAAAAATGATAAAAAAATTCTAAATATTTTATTGACATTTTTAATGGATTTTTTATTTATTTTTTCGTTTCTGTGACTCCAGTGTATACAAAGCGGTGTAACTTTTTAACTCGATGTTTTATCACGATGAAACAAACTCCATAATGATTGGAAGTAATTAGGTGTCCGCATTAAATGAAAATTGTGTAAAAGAACTGCCACCAATTAAAAATAAACACGTTTTTCCCTCAAAAATCTGATTTTTTTTCATCAATTTTTGCAATAATCGTAAAATTTCTCAATAAGATGCCCCGATTACCTTCATTTTTTATTACTTTAAATTATTCCTCATCGTATTAACTACCTAATAATAAAAATTGTATGCTTTTAGCTCAGACAAAACACTTTCTATCAAGTGTTAAAGATGGCACTTCGAACGCGCTATTTTTGTTCTCTTAAGGATGATTTATTTGGGTTCAATGAATGAAAAAGAGTTCAATTAAAACATTTATTATTTTAAAGAAAATTTAATGCATTAGGTTCTCAAAATGTCCACCTCGTTGTTGTAGGCACAAAGCCGCGCGAACTAAAATTTGTTGTGTCGCTCTCCTTATCATTTCGGGATCATTGCGAATATCATTTGCACAGTTAATTATGCGATCACGCAAATCGACCTCACTGTTGATGGGAGTACTGTAGACGCGTTGCTTCATGGTCCCCCACAGGAAGTAATCAAGGGGCGTTAAATCGGGTGAACGCGCAGGCCACCCTACAGGTCCTAGTCGTCCAATCCATTTATCACGATAATTTTCGTTTAAAAATGATCTCACATTTGTGGCATAATGGGCAGGGTATCCGTCCATCTGCAGAAACATCCTTCGACGCAAAGACAGTGGTACATCTTCCAATAACTCAGGTAGATCGTCAGTCAACAAACTTAAAAATCTTTCACTGTTCAAAGTTCTCGGCAGTATGACTGGTCCAATCAACATGTTATCGATAAGACCAGCCCAAACATTTATTGAAAATCTTACTTGAAAAGTCGATGAACGTTTCAATTTCGGGTTTTGACCTCCAGGGCACCATCTGTGTAAATTTCTACAGTTAGTAATACCATCTCTGGTAAATGTTGATTCGTCCATCCATAGTATGGTTTTCGGAAAGTTTGGGTTTGCTCTGGTATTTCTTTGAATCCAGGTGGACATCACACACCTTGGACGCCAATCTACGTCTTCATGTAGATGTTGCACTCTTTGGTAGTGGTAAGGGTGCAATCCTTCTTTCTTTAAAATACGCCACGCTGATTTTTGTGATATTCCGTGACGAAGAGCCAGTCGTCTAGTACTTATGGATGGATCAGCAAACAAATCGCTCAGTACTGCTTGTTCCAGAACCACATCAATAATTATTTGAGGCGGCTCGCGACGATCTCTACTTGATTCAAGTCCAGTGATCGACAATCTTCTGTGAACTTCCTGGAAGTTGCGGGCAGATGGCACTGGTTGCCTGTTAGGAAACGCAGCTATGTAAGCTGCGCGCGCAGCTCTGGCACTTCCTCGTCCCATCCCATAGTAAAAATGAATGTCGGCAATGTGTGCCGGGGAGAATTCACTTAAGCGCGGCATCACGTAGCAGCGAACGAAAGTCACGAAACTCAGGTAGCAGTGAATGAAAGTAACGAAACACATGTAGCAGCGGCGAATAATTCGGAGCGACTGCCTGTCTGTCATCCCTTCTGGTCCCTTCAGCTGGCCCTACCTCCCCGCACCCCGACCCGCGCACATTCTCAACAAAAAAGGACGTCTACCTGCTAAACAATTAGTGCGTAGCCGTGCTCTAGGCCTTTCTTTGGCTGTTGATAAGAAATGATGGGATTGAGTTAAACCCTTGCAATTTTTACTATTGGATAGCTAATACGATGAAGAATAATTTAAAGTAATAAAAAATGAAGGTAATCGGGCATCTTATTGAGAAATTTTACGATTATTGCAAAAATTGATGAAAAAAAATCAGATTTTTGCGGAAAAAACGTGTTAATTTTTAATTGGTGGCAGTTTTTTACACAATTTTCATTTAATGCGGACACCTAATTACTTCCAATCATTATGGAGTTTGTTTCATCGTGATAAAACATCGAGTTAAAAAGTTACACCGTTTTGTATACACTGGAGTCACAGAAGCGAAAAAATAAATAAAAAATCCATTAAAAATTTCAATAAAATATTTAGAATTTTTTTATCATTTTTTCCGTCGATATAATTAAGCAAAGATTCCCTCGATTCAGTATGTGCAGATTATAAAGACTCACACTGTATACGCCTTCTTAATGGCGGGAGTTATGAATCACACAACACGTGCGTTCGTAGCTGCAGACGCACGTTTCGTTTTACGGTGAGCACAAACATACTTTGTTTTACATTTATTTTATTATTTAACCCTTTTAGTATTTTATATTTAATTATACATCTGTATTGTCTACTCTATTATTAAGTTACACATTCTGACACACATAATATTTAGTTTTAACTCGTTCCCATCGATATCAGACACTGAAACTATTATTTTAATATGACATTTTAATCTCAAACAATCGGCCTTTGTTACATAATGGTGCCGATTCTCTTGTCACAAATGCCTCTAAACTAAACTAAAAATCACCAAAATTTAGTTTATTCCTGTCAAACGACGATTTCCCATTCTGAAATAGACTAAAGTGACACAACTTAACTATATTTTAGTTTGATAGCACTAAGATGGCACTGAGATATTAGTTTAGTGAAAATGGCAATTTTGCTATTCTGAATTTGACATTTTTGACTTAAAATTTAGATTTTCTAACTAAATATGACTATTTTTAATCGCGACTAAAAACATGTGGAATAAAATTGGTTGTCATGAACTAAAATTCACACCAACACCTCGACTTCAGATGAAAAACAGTACTGAATATTTTTTTTCTTTTGCTTATATCTCGAAAACGGTGTGTCCAATCGCAAAAATAATGAAAATTTCGACACCCTTTATAAGACCCTTAAACCCCTAACACTCTACATGTAGGTAATCTTTTTTTTTATTTTCCACATAAAAAGTGAAAAATCCATATAAAACACGTCGAAGCTGCCCCCTTGCGTGCCTCCGGCTCTAAAAAGATTCACGTGGTTAGGTATCACGTGTGGAGTCGCGGTTGTCAAATTCGATTTAGATGTGTCAACATTATTTTTAAATTTAGAGAATTTATTTTGCAGAATAGCTTTGAGATTCTCATAGGCAAAAGTAAGGAATTTTAGTGATAGTTAGTTTAGTTCGGTGTACAAGAGAATCGGCACCACTATTAGCGAACTACACTATTTTGTCTAGTTTACTCGTTTAACCGTTTTATGTTTGCCACGTATTATAAAATTATTCATAAAAATTATTGCAAAAGGACATTATTAAATCACATTTCTTTGTATCACAATGAGTGCATTCATTAATATTATTTGCTAATTTGATTATTAACAATCTCTGTTATAGTTAGAAAAATCAAGTAAATAAATGTTAGAAAGTTTTTGTGAGTCCAGTACCTTAATACACGATCAATCAGAATCTGAATCGTTTTGAAACAGTAGCAATCTGTTTCAAAACGAAACAATGATTCAAAAGTTCGAAAAAATAATCCGCTCAACATCGTAAATAACGAAATGAATGATATTGAACTGTCGAAATGAAACAGATTAGTCGTAATCGTTTACGAAAATGTGTTACGTAATTAGACAGCAGATGTTAGGCTCTCGGGAATTTTGGGTTACGTACTGTATTTCGTTCGTTCTGTGTTTCGTTTTGTGTTTTTTTCGTCATTCATAATTTGCACGCTTGCTCGCAGGCAGAATACAATGACTTTAAGGCTGTAAGATCTTCCCTTGTAAACCGTGTATTTTCTGGCAAATAAACAATTTGAATTTGAATTTTTTACTTATTGCCGAGCGTCGTAGTAAAATTCATTGTCTTATTTTTTTAAAGTTTGTTAAGGGGACGATAGCTGACTTTTAATGATTTTATACTGAAGATGACATCTGAACGAGTAGTGTTAGTGATTTGGAAAAAAATATATGTTAAATTAGAGCATTTTCTTAATATTTTAATATAGGCATATTATTGATTATGTTTATATTACATAGTGAAATTAATTTGTAAAGTTATGTCTAATGCGAATAAAAAACTGAGAATGACGCAAAATTCATCAAGCGTATTTATCTGAAAACTTTACCATATTAAAGATAATTAAATTACTGATCTTTTAGTATACGTGTTTTATTAAAATACCTTTTGTTTTACGTGTAATAAATTAATAATGCGTCTAATTTGGGACAGCGCTCCTTGATGGGCGAGTCCTATTACTGGCTGGACGTACGACGCGTTACGTGAGCTCAGTACAGAACACGCAAGCTAAACATTCAAGGTCACTGTTATATATCTGCGTCTTAATGGTATTGTAACCAAAGATTGTTGTCCGCGCTTTATGACAATGATAGTAACATTTTAAGTAGACCCAAAATGGCGTGATATCTGGCGCTATGGCTCCGGAACTGAAGAGAACACCGAAATTACAGATCATATTTTCTGTTCTGGTTCTAATGATGTCTGAACAAAATAATCTCCAGCATCTGTTGCTATTGCTCGACTTTGCTCTGGATCTTAGGTCCATATTCGTCGACAATAATGTCTTCGTTAAACAGAATACACCAGGGTGGCTAAATGGGTTTTTCCTATGAGTGGTATGAATGTGGTAAGGACTTGATGCAAGCCCACATACCTCTCTTCACGAAACCACATTCGCTTGTTCTTATTTAAACAAAATACCAATCTATATATTCTCCTCGTTTCTTACACTCGGTAATAGCTTCATGAAAATCGTTAATTAGCTTCATAGCCGTTCCTATGGGTCAGTAATACAAACAATCGACTTGTTCACTTAAGATAATCTTCTATTTTATTTAGGGTATTTAAGGTAATAAGTATAAACTAGACAAACAAGAGCTTCATCCTTATTATAATACTAGCTGACCCTGCAAACGTTGTTTTGCCATATAAATGTTTGGGGTGGACCATCTTTATCACTTATTACCCTACCTACCTACCCTACCTACCCTACCTACCCTACCTACCCTACCTACCCTACCTACCCTACCTACCCTACCTACCCTACCTACCCTACCTACCCTACCTACCCTACCTACCCTACCTACCCTACCTACCCTACCTACCCTACCTACCCTACCTACCCTACCTACCCTACCTACCCTACCTACCCTACCTACCCTACCTACCCTACCTACCCTACCTACCCTACCTACCCTACCTACCCTACCTACCCTACCTACCCTACCTACCCTACCTACCCTACCTACCCTACCTACCCTACCTACCCTACCTACCCTACCTACCCTACCTACCCTACCTACCCTACCTACCCTACCTACCCTACCTACCCTACCTACCCTACCTACCCTACCTACCCTACCTACCCTACCTACCCTACCTACCCTACCTACCCTACCTACCCTACCTACCCTACCTACCCTACCTACCCTACCTACCCTACCTACCCTACCTACCCTACCTACCCTACCTACCCTACCTACCCTACCTACCCTACCTACCCTACCTACCCTACCTACCCTACCTACCCTACCTACCCTACCTACCCTACCTACCCTACCTACCCTACCTACCCTACCTACCCTACCTACCCTACCTACCCTACCTACCCTACCTACCCTACCTACCCTACCTACCCTACCTACCCTACCTACCCTACCTACCCTACCTACCCTACCTACCCTACCTACCCTACCTACCCTACCTACCCTACCTACCCTACCTACCCTACCTACCCTACCTACCCTACCTACCCTACCTACCCTACCTACCCTACCTACCCTACCTACCCTACCTACCCTACCTACCCTACCTACCGAGATTATCATCAAAAATCATGCAAGCCTAGTACTTTTTGTTAGGAATTATGGCATAATACCGGGATATCATAAATGCATAATTTATAAAAACAATTTTTCTTCATATCTTTTTTTTTCCCTAAATTAAAAATGTAAGCTATCCTATCTTTCAAGTTGGATCAAACTGCACACGGTGTGAAAATTTGATTAAAATCGGTTAAGTAGTTTAGGAGTACATCGCGGACAAACAACGTGACACGTAATTTATATATGTATATTACGAAGATAAGAAGAAGAAGATTATAAATGCGAAAGTAAGTTTGTTTGTTACGCCTTCACGCTAAAACGGCTGAACGGATTTGGATGAAATTTGGCACATATATAGATGATGCCCTGGAAAAGAACATAGGATACTTTTTTTTTTCCCACGGGCTCGTTACTTATGCGGGTGAAACCGCGGGGCGCAGCTAGTATAAAAATAAAAACCTGGGTGTGAAATCAATCACCATTCTTAATAATTATCATCAATTTTAAAATTGTCTTAACAGGGTCGGTAATAGCTGCATTTACCTTATATTGGAGTTGCTTGCCTTTGTGCAAAATAAGGCTGATGTGATGGATGAAGACAGTATAATAGGTATATTTTCTAGGAAGTTCATAATGATTTTACAAATTTAAATGATCACATAATGTCTCACAGCAACCCTCAGATTTTAACGTGCAATCACGCAGTTTGAAGAAAGTATGTCAGTTCGTACACCACTAAGCCACTTGTACAATTAGTAGCAGTATCCAGTTTTGCGATCTGATAGCGTTATAGCTACGTAAGTACTTATTTTTGTAATAGATGTCGCTATTAACAATACTGATTGCCGATTTGTTATTTATTAGTCCGGTAACACTGTGAAAAAAATATTAGTGGTGGTTTATGAGGTTTTAGCTAGATGGCGTTGGCGTTGTCATCACTTCAAGTCATGTAGGTGCAGTACCTATTTGAATAAAAAACGATTTTTTGCTGGTAACAATTTTTGTTTAGATCACTGTTTTATCACCACTATCTAGAAATTGTTAATAATTATGATTGTTTTGTAGGCTGTTGTCTTAAAATTTGGATGTCCATACTGGTGTAACTCTAACTGTGCGTTCGCACTGGCGAAACATTCACATAAAAACATGTTGAAATCTCTGTTTTCTGTAAATGTATCGACTCGCGTTCGCATTGTCACTCAACTTGTTGACGCGAAACATGTTTGACGTTTCTTATCATTTGACATGTTTCGCCACACGTTTTTACAAACCAGTTTCGTATCAAAATGTATCTGTATGAATCTAGCAACATGTTGTAAGATTTGTTTTGACATTTCATGCCGACTATGGCCGCATTCCGAGTTACGCTAAAAGTGATAATATCGCGAATCCAACCAAATTTAATAGTCACAAAATATAAGGGTTGTTGAGTAATAATTGTGACTTTGCACTTTGGTCGGATTCGCGATATTATCACTTTTGGCGTAAGTCGGAATGCGGCCTTTTATGTTCTGTGAATCCTAATGATGTTAACAGTGATTTACTTGTGGCCAAATCGTAGCGAAGACAAAATTACTTATAAATATACTTACTAAACAAAGTCAAAAATATTGCAACGTTTATTAACTGGGTAATGGTGTCGATTCTCTTGTCACAAATGCCTCTAACTAGACTAAAAATCACCAAAATATCGTTTATTCCAGTCAAACGACGATTTCCCATTCTGAAATAGACTAAAGTGATACAACTTGACTATATTTTAGTTTGATAGCACTAAGATGGCACTGGTGCCGATTCCCTTGTTCACAAACTAAACTAAATTTAAGTTCAGTGCATCTTTTTCTTTCTATTTCATTAAGAAAAGGACAGAAGATAAATTTTAGTTTAGTCCTGTCAAATTAATCAGCGCCTGTCACTCTCCATACAAGTTTAGACGTGATTAAAAACTTGCCGACTAAAATTACGTCAATTTACGTCAAGCGCTGATTAATTTGACAGGACTAAACTAAAATTTATCTTCTGTCCTTTTCTTAATGAAATAGAAAAAAAAAGGTGCACTGAACTCAAATTTAGTTTAGTTTGTGCACAAGAGAATCGGTACCATTGAGAGATTAATTTAGTGAAAATGTCAATTTCGCTATTCCTAATTTGACGTTTTTCACCTAAAATTTTGATTGTCTAACTAAATCTAACTATTTCTAATCGCGATTAAAAACGTGTGGAATAAAACACCAACACCTCGACTTCAGGTGCAAAAACAGTACTGTATCTTTTTTTTTCTTTTGCTTATATTTCGAAAATGGTGTGTCCTATCGCAAAAATAATGAAAATTTCAACCCCTTTATAAAACCCATAAACCCCTAGAACTCAACATGTAGGTAATCATTTTTCATATTTTCCATACAAAAAGTGAAAAATTCCTTAAAAAAACACGTCGAGGCTGCCCCCTGCGCGTCTCCGGCTCTAAAAAAAATTCACGGGGTACGGCAAACAAGTACCTACCACGTGGAGTCGCGATCGTCAAATTCGATTTAGTTGTGTCAAAATTATTTTATATAAAGAATTTATTTTGCAGTATAGCTTTAAGATTCTCACAGCCAAAAAAGTAAGGAATTTTAGTGATAGTTTAGTTAGTTTAATTCGGTGTACAAAAGAATCGGCACCAATATCAAAAGTAGGGTCCTAATAAAATGATTCAAGCGATGAAGACGATTTATTGTTTGTAGCTGCCAGTATTGCATACCTGGAACGGCAAAAACCTAGGAAGAAACCTAGATACTGGATGCGCGACTTTCTAAAAAAACTTCACCGTGTCTACTTTGGACTTTGGACCAATTCATGTTTCGATATAAACACGAGATGTTTACCACCATACTCGGATAACACAAAACATCAAGCAATAGACAAGTTGCGAGACATAATTTGACCTAAACAAACAACAGTGCGAACGCAAACGTGACAAATCTCTATACAAAACATGTCTGTTGTGTATGTTTCTTGCGAACAGTGCTTCAGTGCGAACGCAGATAACAACAAATCTTAACATCTGTCTTATGACTTACTCATGTTTCGTGCAGTGCGAACGCAAGTTCAACAAAACAAGTAATGAGATTTGCTTCATGTGACAAGTTTCGAAACATCTACATGTTAAATGTTTTCTGGTACGAACGCCTATGCGTTCGTACCAGAAAACATTGCATTAACAGAAAATAGAGATTCCAACATGTTTCTCTGTAAATGTTTCGCCAGTGCGAACGCATAGTTATACTAACATTCGATTCTCAGATATGTAAATATTGACTAAAAATCTCAATAAACTCAGTGCTATAAATAGTTATAGCACTGAGTTTATTGAGATTTTTGACAGAGAAACATGTTGGAATCTCTATTTTCTGTCAATTTTCCATAGAAAGTTTGACAGGCACTAGAGATTTCAACATGTTTTGTTGTGATGTTCCGCCAGTGCGAACGCATAGCAATAACCCGGTGTTTTTTGATCAATGATGACACTGTCACTAATAGTTTATGAGTCTAGCTTTACTTTTATGTATAATACACTGTTTAAATACTGGGGTTTACAATTTTTTGTAATTATTTAATTACGAGCACAATTACATTTAATGTTTACTTGTCAGAGGCCTACCCTCTAAATGCCTATCAAACAATTCATCAGAAAAGAAAGAAAAGAAAAGAAAGATAATACATTTACTTAGCACAGACCAAAAAAGCACAGAATATAATTAACAGAAGATAAAAATAAATAATGAAGTTACGTGGAGATGGCGCTGCGGTCGGCGGATGTAATGAATATGCGATGCGTTGAACGCTCGATCAACAAACTTTCGATATTTTGAACACTCGATGTATTGAATGTACGATATATTGAATGAATGACGACGGCTTTATCTTGACCATTTTTGTACCTATGTCTTGATTTCTGTCTGAAATATTTTCTTGTTTCGTACTTTTTCGATCATTTTTATTTTCCCATAGCTGGGTTACAGTTTTTTATTAAACTAAAGTTTTAGTTTATACTTTTCCGTTTTTACGCTTGATAAATGTTACGACAACGTAAATAAGAGTAATATAGGTCAGTAATTAACTTATTTTAAATTCCAATAGCAGTGCATAGTCTTTTGAACGAACCTTTCTTCTCAGAGTAGTCAGATAGGAAACGCCGAACTCATCTAGCTTATTTTTTTGCTCGCCAAGACCTTTCTTTTGATACCAAATAATTATGTTATGATCATCTCATTAATTTATTTTTTCGATGTTAGAAATTTACGTATAAAGTCCACTATATTAAATTAAGGGTAAAATATATAGCCTATGTCACCCGGACCATTATTAAGAATCTATTGATACCTCATTCATCAAAATTTTAGGCGCTACGGTGGAACACACGTAAATACAAACACACATACATAGACTGCTGAAAAAATAATAACCCTTCCTGGCTTTGCCATAGTCGGGTAATTATACAAACGAAGCACACAGTAAGTAACTCGTAGGAACAGAGGTGAAATGAAGTCATAGTGACGTCAGACTATCAGAGACTCGACTGTAGTTGTTCATATAATAGGCACACATCGCCTCACGGTCCCAACAATCTTATCCCGGGAAACAAGTTTCTGATAAGGCTCTCCCGTTTTCTTTAAAGTGGCATCGCATAGGCATACGCTGACGGGGCGGTTTAGGCCTCGGCTCGTATTGACCAACAATGTGCATAAATAGTGAGCAGCCCCTCGTTCGCTTGCTAGAACGGGCGGCGCCGCTCGCACGGTTTTGGCCGGGCTTCAAGGCCGTGACCGGTTTAAATCTCTCCCGGTTTTAACCTGCCCCAGATACATCCCACTTCGCTATATGGCAACCTCTAACGGGCTCAAAACTGACTGTGTCCCGCGCCCGCTAGCCCGGCCTCAGTCTGTTTATGTGCCGGTAACGGGCCCTCCGAGAGCCGCTTGATGTAACTACGACCACAGTATTTGCCATTGCAGATTCAAACCGTGTTTAGGAAATTTAAACACGTTTTAGTACTTAGGAGTTTCAGAGGTCGACACGGAAGGTATCGACACTAACCGGATGAAGTTTCATTAATTTAGCACCGAAAGTCATTAATTTTAAGCAATTTACAAGCGGGTTCCGTCTTTGGTATTATAATATCGTGTTGCGAAGACAATAGCTTCCAGCAAATCACACTATGTATATAATATATAATTTAATAATCACACAATTTATTTTTATTTTTTCAGACTAATATTATAAAGGCGAAAGTTTGTGATTGTGTGTGTATGTTTGTCTCATCGTCAAGCTCAAACAGCTGGACCAGTTTGGATCAAATTTGGTATACAGATAGTTTTTAACCTGGATTAACACATAGGATACTTTTAATCACGATATTCCCACGGGATCGAGACTTATGCGGGTGAAACCGCGGGGCGCAGCTAGTGATTAATAAAGCTGAAGCGCGTCGTAGTCTCGTAGTGGCGCGTGGCCACGCGCCGCGCGTCTGTGCACACAGCACCGCTACGACGCCACGCACCGCGCGCCTATGGACCCAGCACCGCTACGACGCCGTGCACTGCGCGCCTATAGACCCAGCACCATTACGACATCGCGCGCCGCGCGCCTGTGGACCCAGTACCGCTACGACACCACGCAGCACGCGCCTGTGGACCCAGCACCGCTACGACACCGCGCGCCGCGTGCCTGTGGACCCAGTACTGCTACGACGCGACGCCATGCGCCGCGCGCCTGTAGACCCAATACCGCTACGACACCGGCCCCGTGCACCTGTGTACCCTGCACCTCTACGACGCCGCGCGCTGCGCGCCTATAGACCCAGCACCGTTACGACACCGCACGCCGCGCGCCTGTGGACCCAGTACCGCTACGACGAGACGCCGCGAGCCGCGCGTCTGTGGACCCAGTACCGCTACGACACCACGCACCGCGCGCCTGTGGACCCAGCACCGCTAAGACGCCGCGCGCCACGCGCCTGTGGACCCAGCACCGCTACGATGCCGAGCGCCACGCGCCTTTGGAACCAGGACCACCACGACGTCGCGCGACACGCGCCTGTGGACCTAGCATCGCTACGACGCTGCCACCGCGCCTGTGGACCCAGCACCGCTACGACGCTGCCGCCGCGCGCCTGTTGACCTAGCACCGCTACGACGCTGCCACCGCACGCCTGTGAACCCAGCACCGCTACGACGCCGCGCGCCACGCGCCTTTGGAACCAGGACCACCACGACGCTGCGCGACACGCGCCTGTGGACCTAGCATCGCTACGACGCTGCCACCAAGCCTGTTGACCTAGCACCGCTACGACGCTGCTACCGCGCGCCAGTGGACCTAGCACCGCTACGACGCTGCCACCGCGCGCCTGTGGACCCAGCACCGCTACGATGCTGCCGCCGCGTGCCTGTGGACCTAGCACCGCTACAACGCTGCCGCCGCGTGCCTGTGGACCTAGCACCGCTACGACGCTGCCGCCGCGGCTGCCGCCACGCGCCTGTGGACCTAGTACCGCTACGTCGCTGCCGCCGCGCCTGTGGGCCCAGCACCGCTACGACGCTGCTGCCGCGCGCCTGTGGACCTAGCACTGCTACGACGCCGCGCGCCGCGCGCCTTTGGACCCAGCACCACTACGACGCTCAAAATACGGCTGCTGGAAAATACGGGTCGGTTCGGTATAAGCAAAGGTTTTTTTTTTAAAATTCTGGAAATTAAGGCACCTTTTCATTAAGTTTTCGCCATTGAAGCCTTGTCGAGAGACATTGAGATTAAAGCAAAACCCCAGTTTTGCTTTCAATAAAAAACAATCGAAAAGCAGTGAGTGGTAAGCGCACTATATTAAACGAGTGTTCAGACTGGTGCATCTCTCTAGTGGAGTATTTCTGGTATGTTGAGCGGGGCCTTGACACAGTCGCGCCGCGCTAGCCGGGCCGGCGCCCCTCGCCCGCGCGCCCGAGCCTGAGAAGACTCACTCCTTGCGACCTACTCGTACAACAACTCGCTCAGCGGTGAAGGCAGCACGGAATGTTCGCGGATCGCGCTCTTACACATCGCACACTATGACGTTAAATTAATGTTGTTTTTATAGCTCATTGAAGAGAGCATCAACATCAACCGGCCATCGCGTGTTGTGTGCATTAGACCTTCTGAACGTGTCTACTTGATGCGCTCGCTCTGTATGCACAAAGACTTCTAAGTGGATTACTCTCCCACTCTTCTGCCGGCAATTTAGTACCAGATCAGATGTTTGTGTGTTTAATATTTTGCCTTTGAACTTTCCTAATTATCATTCAGAATAAGTGAAGTTCTTTTTGTAGTACTTGTAACAGCATGTGAGCAGGTGGCAAATGGCAACAATAACGCTTGTATCTAGTATCTGACTCTAAATCATAGCTCTAAATAGATAGCTGGCAGTTCACAATTTTTTTTTTTTTAATGGAAACCAGATGGAAACCCATCTCTTATTATGGAACATTGGCGATGAGAATGGTAGGTAAATAATAAAAATAATAGATAGCTATATACATGGTGTACGAGTCATGTATCGTATATGGCACGCGCGCATTGCATACATCAGCACTTTTCCGTCGCCTTGTACAAATAGTGCAACGCGACAGTACACAATCAGCGTTCATAGTTTTGTTCTGTTTTTTTTTTAAAAACGTTGCCCCACACTAGGAATTTCTCCTGTATTGTGGGTGCGATTACAAACATTTAAACTCACATACACAAACAGCCAGACCCGGAACAACTACTTGTAGGTCATACAAATATTTGTTCCGTGCGGGAATCGAACCCGCGACACGCAGCGCAGCAGTCAATCGCTTAACCACTGCGCCAACCGTGCCGTCCGTACCGTGCCGTAATAGTAAGCTGTACTCATTCACACAACATTCATATAGCATTAGTAACGTGGTAGTTAAATATATTCAATAAACCATCATCTTTAGCTATCCGTGACTTATCATTCAAGCTATCACCCAAGATGTGTGCGACCCATTCAGCAGCGCACACATCTTTTTGGTCCTTCGAGCCTTAAGATTATAAGTGTTCCGCGTTCTTTGTGCGGTGGCGATTCGGTTGGGCTGATCGACCAGAAGCAGCATCTCACCAGCTCGACAGAGGAAGCATCTGGACAGAGGATACGGACCGCGGAGATCATTGCACCAGCAGCAGCAGATACAAGATATCACCACAGCATATCAGCAGTATCGTCAGGAACAGATTTGGTGACTAATTAATTAATTTTTTCATCATAGAAGGAGTTATTCAAACTCAATATCAAGCCATGGAGGCAATGCATAAACTTCTGATCAATTTAGAAAAAGAGGGAACAAGCCGTAAGACTCCCGACAGTGTGCAGAAGAAAATAGACTTTCTTGACAAGTATTGGGCAGAATTTCAAAATAACCACGAGAGAAGATTCGTGAGTGCGAAGATCCTTCTCATCAGTACTTTGTGCAAGATTCCTATAAGCAGACAACACAATTTTACAGAAGCACTTGGGAATACTTTGTCAAGTATTTAAGTCAAGAACAAAAACCAGCTTCACCCGTAATCAAGCCGTCAGCCTTTACATTCGAGCTAGCACCGTCAACCTCGCAGTCATCGGAGCCGAAACTTCTTCAAAAACAAGGTGTAGGTGGAGCTGAACGCGGTAACCAATCAACCCTATCAATAAAGGTGTTTGAAATTGCTGACATCGCGAGCAACAGCAAAACAGAGGAGATGTTACGCAACCAAAGGAGCATTATAAAAGCGTTCCAAAGAAACGCATCAAACATCAACTTGGACCTCCTCAAATTGGCAGTTTGAAGACGCCTTAAAGGTGTTAGAGTCAAGGTGGAAAGCAGTTGATTCACTTTATTGGGACCTTAACAGTTAGCCCAATGAAGCCAACGTGCAATATGAGATGTCTTACAATGGGTTCCCTCTATCTGGCAGAATTTTGATGCTCCGAAATTTATTTGGCATAACACACTTGGCGTAATATTCTATAAACGAATATTTTAAAGGCATAAATTGTTGGAAAAGTTAGGCACACAGACTAATACTTACACGTTTGTTAGCGAGGCTCATGGTTGCAGGCGATGGTTGGACCACGGTATCGTATCATTATCGGCCTGGAAAACTGTAGTCGGGGTACGTGTTATAGAAGATGTTTACTTGTCAAAGTCAAAGTCATATCATTTATTTCAAATAGGCCCATGTATGGCACTTTTGAACGTCAAAAACTACAAAATAATAAAATTGATTCTAGTCGCCCCTTCCAAAAGGTAGTTTTCGTATGGAGAAGAATGGGCAAGAAACTCCACCGGATCATTTACCTTTACTTGTTAGTTGTGACATAACTGTTGTAAGGCCTAGGTTGGTAACGAGCGATGTGCGGCGTGACTCGGTTGTATGGGGTGAGAGAGATGAAACACAGATAAAATCTTACCATGATCTATGTAGTAACGCTTTTAGAGCTATTGATTTTCCCACCGATTTTACGGAATGCAGTCGTGGGTCATGCAGCTTGGATGGCTACAAAATTGTATTGGATAGGTTGTATAACAATACTGTGGAAACCCTGAGTAATGCCGCTATTAAATCTAGCGGGAAACGTGACTCAAAATTAAGTAAAAATAGGCACTTATGTGGCTGGAACAAACATGTCCGTGAAGCTCATAGAGTGGCCAGGCTTAGGTTCGAAACGTGGATAGCATGTAACCGGCCCACTTCAGGCATTATTTATGACGAAATGCTCGAGTCGCGTAAAGTATTCAAAAGTCGCTTGAAGTGGTGCCAAAATAATCAAGAGCAGCTAAAGATGGACATCCTGGCTAAACACAGATCGGCAAAGGACTTCTCTAATTTCTGGAAAGCTACTGGAAAGCATGAAGTTAAGCCTGGCCTCCCGATGAGTGTGAATGGAAAAAGCGAACCAGTCCATATTGCGAATATGTTCAGGGAATATTTTAAGGTGCGCTCCCCGCTGGGCCCTTCAGCTTCATTTATTGGGTCTGAGCCCGGACATGAGGGGGAGGAGTCGTCTGTACATTTTACGGCTAGTCAAGTAAGATGCGTTTTAAAGAGAATGACAGGCGGTAAATCTCCCGGTCACGATGGGCTAAGTGTGGAGCATCTGCGGCATGCGGGGGTTCACCTACCGAGGGTCCTGGCCATGTTTTTCACGATGTGCATGAGTCACTCTTACTTACCACATGACTTAATGAAAACAATTGTTGTGCCTATTGTGAAGAACAAGACTGGGGATATCTCGGAGAGGGGGAATTACCGGCCCATATCTCTGGCAACGATAATGGCCAAAGTGCTGGACGGTATGCTTGATTCCTGCCTAGATGGATACATTAAATTACATGACGCGCAGTTTGGGTTTAGACCCGGGCTATCCACGGAAGCTGCCATCGTAGGTCTCAAGCATACGGTCCAATACTATATGGACCGCAGGACACCGGTATATGCGTGTTTCCTTGACCTCTCCAAAGCCTTTGATCTTGTGTCATACGATGTGCTCTGGAGAAAGTTGGGGAGGGCGGGTGTACCGGTGGGTGTTCTGACTATGCTAAAATATTGGTATTCTCGCCAAACAAATTTTGTGAGGTGGAATAATATACTCTCTGAGGCATATACGCTGGAAAGCGGGGTGAGGCAGGGAGGTTCGACGTCACCCAAGCTTTTCAACCTATATATAAATGACCTCATCGTCGAGCTCAGTAGCAAGCGTGTCGGTTGCTCGATAGACGGCGTCTGCGTCAACAACATTAGCTACGCGGATGACATGGTGCTGTTGAGCCCGACAGTGAAAGGTCTCGGAGAGTTGTTGAGAGTGTGTGAGGCCTATGCTGGCGCGCATGGCCTTGTTTACAATGTCCAGAAAACAGAATATATGATCTTTAGGGCCACCGGTGGATGCCCCGGTTATCTACATAATATCACCCTGAATGGCTTATGCGTAAATCGTGTCACGAAATTTAAATACTTGGGGCATTTAATTACCGAAGGTCTGGATGACGATCAAGATATTGAGAGGGAGCGCAGGGCTTTAGCGGTCAGAGGTAACATGCTGGCCCGCAGATTCTCCCGTTGCTCTAAACAGGTCAAGATTACATTATTTAAGGCGTACTGTCAAAGCTTTTATACGGGGAATCTGTGGGTCAGCCACACCAAAAGGTCGCTGGACGCCCTGTGCGTCCAGTATAATAACATCTTCAGGATGATGTTGGGGCTGCCTCGCTTCTGTAGTGCATCGGGGATGTTTGTTCAGTATCGCACTGATGGCTTTCATGCCGTCATTCGCAAAAAAACTGCATCCCTGATCTGCAGAATGCGTGGCAGCTGCAACTGTATTCTGAAAACTGTAGCAAATAGGATCTCTTCTCCGTTAT
This sequence comes from Agrochola lychnidis, assembly GCA_963680765.1. NCBI lineage: Eukaryota > Metazoa > Arthropoda > Insecta > Lepidoptera > Noctuidae > Agrochola > Agrochola lychnidis. The sequence continues at coordinate 27,241,890 of OY796856.1, forward strand.
GGAGATCCTTTATAATGAGAATTATTTGAAGGAAATTAAATTGTATTTATTATGTTAGTTTTAATTTTTTTTTTTAAAATTGTATTGTATTTATTATGTTAATTTTTAATTGAATTGTATTTATTATGCTAATTTTAATTTTTTAATTAAATTGTATTTATTATGTTAATTTTTAAATTGAATTGTATTTATTATTTTAATTTTTATTTGAATTGTATTTATTATTATAATTTTAATTTTGGTAAAATGTATGGATCTATTGTTATCTGAATTAAATGAATTTTATTTAATTTTTATAAAAATTATTTAATATAATTATTTGAATTAGAAGAATTTACAATGGCATACTTTTAAGATAGCAGATTTTTATTTGGAATACCTAAAATTGGAAGACCTTTGGCAAAGTTAAAATTCCGCGTAATTTCGTTTAGCATAACGTTTATTTAGAGCGACGATTATTTGGCACAATTTCACTTGGCATACTATGAAGATGGCAGAATTTAATTTGGAATAATTTTATTAGGCGTATTGCTATTTCTATGAAATAGCATATTTAACCTTAAATTAAAATTAAAATATTGTCTTAAAATTTAAAAAGTCAATATGTTGTGCTACAAAAGTTAGTGAGAGAAACGAATCGCTGCAAAACCGACTTCACGTAGTCTTGTCTGCCCTACACCTAGAGTGTAATTAAAGCCTGCATAGGAGCGGAGGGGCGCGGCGGCCCACGAGTTAAGGAGCAGGTGATTTTAATGCTCGCCGCGGCGGCTGAGGCTGGCCGGCGGAGCCAGCCCCCCAGCGCCAGAACCGTGACAGAAACCATGCCTGCTGCATGTTGCATGCCCGCTTGCATGTTTGCATGCTGCATGCTTGCTGTATGCATGTGATAGATAAATCTTTCAATTATTATGGATATGAAATGTATGCCAAAAGATGATTCTGACTGTAAACTTTCTGAGATAATATGATAGTTCTGCCTTTTAATGACTATCGATATGAAATGTATGCCAAAAGACGATTCTGACTGTGAACTTTCTGCGATATGATGGTTCTACTTTTTAATTATTATGGATATCAAAGGGAAACGCCTATTTTTGGCCATGGTTTGCCCAGCAATGTGGTAAATACTGTGGCGGTATACTTTCTCCTCTTTTGTTTTCTATTTTTATTAATCTTATAACTTCTGAACTTCAGTGTGTGTATCATCTGTATGCGGATGACTTGCAGTTGTACTGTCAGGGAAAGGTCGATGAATTACCTGACGCTATCGGCAAATTAAATAGGGACTTGATAGCCATAAAAACCTGGGCTGATAAATTTGGTGTAGCCGTAAACCCTATGAAGTGTCAGGCGATCATCATTGGTAGTCCTCGCAGTGTTAGCAAGTTGGATGGTACAACCTTGCCACCAGTTCTCTTCAATGGTTCGATAGTTCCTTTTAGCACTGACGTGAAGGACTTAGGCTTGCACATTGATAGCACCCTGAACTGGCGTACTCAAGTCGCTAAGGTAAGCCAGAAGGTTACTGGAATGCTGCGGGCTCTGTACCGTTTGAAAAATGTATTACCGTCGACTACGAAGACAATGCTTGTGCAGACCTTAATTTTCCCTATTATCGATTATGGTGATGTGTGCTACTATGACCTGAATGCAGATCTTCTCAACAAACTTGACCGTATTCTCAATAACTGCATTCGATTCGTTTTCAATCTGCGTAAATATGATCATGTCTCTGCGCATCGTTCGCTTCTAAACTGGTTGCCCATACGCCAGCGTAGAGAGCAAAGGGCGCTGACCACCTTGTTTTCATTTCTTAACTCTCCGTCTTCCCCGAGATATCTAGTCCCGCACTTTCAGTACATTTGCGACAACCACAATAGAAATCTACGTTCATCTCACAATCGTCTTCTACAATGTCCCACCCACCGCACAGACTTCATTCACTCTTCCTTTTTCGTTCAGTCTATCTCTCTGTGGAATGCGCTCCCCCAGGAAATCAGGATGGCGACCAACCGATTATCTTTTAAAGTTCGCGAGCACATTCGCAGGAAGCTGGCAGTATCATCACAACGGTAATAATTTCCCATTGTTTGTCTTATTTGCTTTAGTAGTATTTTTAAATATATTTAATTTTGTTTATATTTATATATAATTGGAAATATATGTTTATGTATATCTTTATATTTAAATAAATATTTATTCCTCAATTCTCGCTATTGCACCTACCACTGTTTGTCTCTGCATCACCCAAAGGTTGACTGGTAGAAAATGCCTTTGGCATTAAGTCCGCCTCTGTACATTTGTGTGCTTGAAGTATTAAATAAATAAATAAATACAAAAAAATACCCATTTAAACACTGCGGAAATGGCGACGAGAAGACTTGACGAAGTTTGCGGACCAAACGCTGCCCTCCTTCTTTTAGCTTCTTTCCCAAAGTTGTGCCTACCAAGCTGGATGACTTGCCCTAGGTAGACGTACTCCTTCACAACTTCGAGAAGCGACCCTTTGATGTGGATTGAACTCGGCAAGACATGCGAATTGTACATGCCTTTCGTCTTGTCCAAATTAATGCCGAGGCCAACCCGCCAAGAGGCTCCTTTTAGGCTTTGCAGCATCTGGTCTAACTGTTCCAGCATCTCGTCGGCGTCGGTTGTTACGCTTTTATTCGCTTATCTAGAGAAAAAAAAGTTTGTCCAATTTCGGGCTTATAATTACGATTCATTGCACCAATTCCGTGTTTCCAGTATATTTTTTATAATATAGATTTTTTGAAAAATCTTTCATTTCGCATCCTTACGTCAATAATAATCGTAACTGACAACTGATTGACATATTGATATTTCACATTTCTTTGGTGCTGTATTTTTTACTGCATTTTCTATTGGATTTTCCGACGAGTTTGGTTACGATTATGGACCCTGTAACCACTCCCGATGAAGACCTTGGCATTACATTGGGTTCTGTACCCGCCTTCCACGACGACACCGGCTTGCCAATGGGTACCGTACCTGTTTCTCGCGTAAGACCTGACACGAATATGGAACTTGATTTACACAACCTTACCAGCTTACCAAGGAGCAATCTTTGTGTCAACTGTGGCGAGAATACACGAAGACTTAAGAGATTTAACATAAACAATGTGGAAGTTCGGTCTATATATTTTCAGCAATGGATTGCACCACAGCAAGTAAGTTACTTTATGAACATACAAGGTACATACTCAGCAATTTTTATAGCATAGCTACAAATCATTAGGTTTGAATTGAATTATTCGGTTGGTTAATGTCAAGGAAACCACAGAAATAATTGAAGTTTGTTTTGTCTCAAACCATTGCCATATATTTTATGTGACATATGTAATTAATTGTATGATCATCAAAAATGGTATCACGAGACCGGTGTCATTCAATGTAGGTATTTATACTTAAAGACCTTTTGATGCTATAGCATATTAATAGGTATAAATTCTTTTTATGACAGAACTATAATTTGCCGAATGGATTATACCAAAACTATAAATATGTTTATTATGAACCTTAAATTTTTATATATGACTTATTAAAGAACAACCGAGTTCTATGTAAAAATAGTGGTTGTTTCTTCATCTATGATATCAACCCTAATGCCTATAATTTGTTTCGTTCATGGGCGTCACTTGGCCAAAACCTATTTATCAAATGGGCATTTGTCTTTATGCCTAAAGATGATTCTGACTTACAACATTATGAGTTTAGAATGTATAATAAATGAGTGGTTGCCAAACGATTTTCTGCGAAATGAAGTTTATGCTATCCGCTGTTATGCAAAATAATATTATGACGTAAAAAGTTCTGCTATAAAGGGTAGACCCTCTTACAATACGTGCGAACTCGTTTACAACCAAATGAAAGCAACCATCAACTCTAAAATGTGGTCAGTTACTCACCGAGAAAGATCGACGCCGAAGATCGAAATTCCTACCTTTAGTGGTAGCTACGAACACTGGACAGCATCCAAAGATTTATTTGTTGAGACCATCCATTCTAGTCCGTCTCTTTCTAACGCACAGAGAATGCAGTTTCTCAAAAGCAAAGTGAAAGGTGAAGCCGAGAAACTCATTCAGCATTTATCAATCAGCTCGGGAAATTATGAGACTGCATGGGAGATCCTCAACCGCAGATACAACAACAAAAAGCTGATCTTCACGTCGCATCTCAATTCATTGCTAGGTGTTCCTATCACTCAACATATTTTATCAGTAGCATCAGTCAAAAACCTCCACGATACGACGAAGAATGTATTAATGCGATCTTCATATTAACCTTGGTGTAGACACGACATCGTGGGACCCAATATTAGTACATTTGCTTTCACAAAAGTTGGATTAAATTAACATCATGGGAATCATTTCGTCGTAGGCCAGGAACAGCAAAAACATCTCAGTCGGAGCCTGCACAGATAGGAGTAGACAAGAAATGTCATTCATATAACGCATTCAGCGCAAATCAGAACAAATATAATAAGTACAAATCAAATTCATTGACAAAAGGCAATGAAAGTATTAAAGTAAACGCAGTGGAATTTGGTTGTTATATATATTGCGTGCGATAACAAAAGTACATAACAGTCAAGTGTCGCCTAGCAACCAACAATTTCAAAAATAAAAGAATACGTTCTTTTATAGATCTACTACTAATCACATAATAAAACAGTAGATACTGGTGTCTAGCTGTCTGTCTGTTTGTTTGTTCGCGCACATCTCCGGAACTACTGAACGGATTTTCGTGTAGTTTTCACAGGTAGACAGAGATTAATTTGGAACAGAATATGGGCTTTGTTTCATTAAAATCGGAAGTTGCAATAAAAGTTATCGTTTTATAAGACGGTGTTCTGTTCACGACACGTGCATAATTTCTCAGAGTAACCCAACAAGAAGTACTAGGCTTGCGTGAATTCGAGATAGTATTACAATCAATATATTATTAATTATCCCACTAATAAATAGGATTTGGATGAAAAGCGCACAAATAGTTTATAACTAACAAAAACCGGCCAAGTGCGTGTCGGACTACGCACAATGAAGGGTTCCGTAGTTGGGATATATCCCAACTACAAACTTAACATTGTAGTTGAAATACATGTTCTGCCATACATTCCAACTGCAAATGTAAGTTTGTGCGCACGATATTGAGAGATTTACCATGTTATTTTAAGACCATAGACTTCACATAGGTTTTTCTGTAATCTATGAGCAAAGAATCATATTTTGTATTTTTTTCAATATTTTTGGTGCAGTAGTTTCGGATGGGAATGGACAGTTTTCATCGAATTTGTTAAATATCTTTAAACGTATTTATTTTAAAATTATATAAAAAATATTTTTAAGATCTTCGCAACAATTCTTTTCATTTGAAAAGTGCCCCTATAATTAAAATTATTTTTTTTCGTTACACGTCCATGTTTGGGTTACAAAAATACATAAGTATGTGTATCAAATTTCAACTTAATCGGTTCATTAGATTCGGAGCAAATTGCCTGTGACAGACGTCTGTCACACGTCTGTCTGTCTCCGAATCTAATCGTGTGTCTGTCTGTCTGTCTAGACAGACAGACAGACAGACACACGAGTGATCCTATAAGGGTTCCGTTTTTTTTTTAAGGTACGGAACCCTAAAAAGTACTAGGCTTGCATGAGTTCACGTTTAGTTTATTTTGAGTAGGTACATATTATAAAAAAAATGGTATTTTCTACAAACAAAAATCGGTTGCCGTACGAAAGATCATCACTAGAGAATGGCTCGGCCGATATGGCTGATTTCTTTTTGTTGTATTCTTAGTTGTGTCTAGGTTTGCATGAAATAAAGTTTTTGAAAATCCACCGGAAAAGTCGGAAATACACCCGGGCGACGCCGGGTACGAACAGCTAGTATTTAATAAAATTGATGAAAATTGACCTTTATCTCCGAAACTTTCTTACTGCGTTTTAAAATAACATGGTAAATCTCTCAATATTGTGCATTCAAATTTACATTTGCAGTTGAAATGTATGGGATAACATGTTTTTAATGTTTTATTAGTGTTTTATATTTCCTGTGCGTGTCCCAAATAAAATATTTTTAATTTTTTTCAACTACAATGTTAAGTTTGTTCTTGGGATAAATTCATCCCAACTACGGAATCTTTCATTGTGCGTGGTTTTTTTGGAGGTCGGTTGTTTTTTTTGTAAAAAGTTTTTATTTTTCACAATTTTCACTTTTTAGTTGTGGTACCTACCCCACACACATTCGAATACCACTACCTGCTACCAGTGACAGAAACTTATCATATCATCTACATTCTAAGTGGGAAAAAAATACGTATTTTGTAGCTAACTCAAAAACTATCAAAGCAAAGTTAATAAAATTAATATGGGACCAATTCGAGAGCACACCCTTTCAAACAAAAAAACAATTTTCAAAATCGGTCCACAATTGACGGAGAAATCGATGGACATACATAAAAAAAAAACATACGCGACGAACATATAACCTCCTCCTTTTTGGAAGTCGGTTAAAAAGGAGTGGTATAGGAATGACGTCAAGAATGAATAACAGATTATTTCGAGGAAATGGAACCTTCAAACGTTGTTTTGATGCTACAAACAAACATACAATATCAATACTAGAAACCTAACGTTATTATTGTTCAAAATTATAGGGTTTATACAAAAATGGTAACTGTCTACGGAACCACATATTTATTTGACTTGCTACTTACATGCATGTAGTAGAATACGCGCGCTCATTTCAATTGAAATGTCTTCGTGTAAAAGTGTCCCGGCACCGCCGCGCGCCGGCTGCATAACGCGGGTTCTCAATTACCCTTGTCACCAAGTTTTAGAGAATGATATGATCAGGATTGAATTATTTCTAACAATCGTCTCAGGTGTCGTGCTATTTTCGTTTGAACTCTTATGGTATTCACATTGGCACTGCAAGAGCAGTGTGTTTAAACTTCACATTGCCATTTCATCAGAAGCCTTCCGTTTCCCTCAAATCGTGTCTTTGAATTTCAAAACCAGAAATTATAAACTCTGAATCAGTGGAATCTCTAACAACGAATGTACCAACTGTCGAGTAATCTGAGTTGTTACACCGGCTACGAAAAGTGAGAGCGACTTGTCATCACAATAAAACTATTTATCTACTTAGCGCCGGCCGCGAGCCGGAGCGACAGTAATTAGCCGGCCCGGCACAACACAATGCTCTGTAATTTTCCCTTTCGTTCCATTATTGTTTATCTCCTTGGACAGGAAAAACTTTACTAAAGCTTCAATGGTGATCATCTACATTTACTCGTCACGTCCCTAAAGTTTGGACTGTAAACATAATTATTATGAAACAGAATTTCGTCTCCACCTCCACCTCCCTCTATAAAGTTTATTAAACAATGAACTCTTTGTGAAACAAAGAACAAATGTTTAAAATACCAGGCGCACTCGTAGAAGCCTCTCATTTCCTCTAGGTTTGTGTCAACTACAATACGACAAAGCATCTCTTTGTTATATTTCATATTGAGCTGTCAGGAACAGCGACTTGTGAATATCTACTTCGAACACATCAATTTGGATAACTAGAGGTAATATAAATAAACCAACGTGTAGGTAGGGTAGGTATTTATTGTGACGAGTCACCGGTCACGTATGTCCGCGAATGGAAGCAATGTGGTGGTAGACAAGGGTGTCGACGTCGTTGTAACTACCACAAAATGTAAAGACGTAAAGGATTAACTGTTTGACAAATCATTTGGGATACGTAAGTTAATTTAGTGAGAAGGATGTTGAATAAGTTTGGGTAGCAGGGAGCGCTGTGCGTGCCGTGCGAGTCATGTGAGCCTGGTACATCCTTTTATTATGTTTCATTAGGGCGTCACGTTAAATTCCGGGATCGCTGTAAAATAGGCAATAATAAGGCCTACGGGACCCACTTCCCCGCACTTGGAATATTCCGTTGGACGTACCTTCCCCTCTTCAAGAATTTTCATTAAATGTCTGTATAGGCTCCGGCTGCACACTCTACCCTCATGTGCGCAAGTAAAATACTAGTTCGTCGAATGTATTAGTAGCTATTTGACTTAGTTAGCCACTATTTCACTGTCGAATGTATTAGTAGCTATATTACTTAGTTAGCTACTACTTCACTGCCGAATGTATTAGTAGCTATTTGACTTAGTTAGCTACTACTTCACTGTCGAATGTATTAGTAGCTATATTACTTAGTTAGCTACTACTTCACTGCCGAATGTATTAGTAGCTATTTGACTTAGTTAGCTACTACTTCACTGCCGAATGTTTTAGTAGCTATATTACTTAGTTAGCTACTACTTCACTGTCGAATGTTTTAGTAGCTATATTACTTAGTTAGCTACTACTTCACTGCCGAATGTATTAGTAGCTATTTGACTTAGTTAGCTACTACTTCACTGCCGAATGTTTTAGTAGCTATATTACTTAGTTAGCTACTACTTCACTGTCGAATGTTTTAGTAGCTATATTACTTAGTTAGCTACTACTTCACTGCCGAATGTATTAGTAGCTATTTGACTTAGTTAGCTACTACTTCACTGCCGAATGTATTAGTAGCTATATTACTTAGTTAGCTACTATTTCACTGTCGAATGTATTAGTAGCTATATTACTTAGTTAGCTACTACTTCACTGTCGAATGTTTTAGTAGCTATATTACTTAGTTAGCTACTACTTCACTGCCGAATGTATTAGTAGCTATTTGACTTAGTTAGCTACTACTTCACTGTCGAATGTATTAGTAGCTATATTACTTAGTTAGCTACTACTTCACTGCCGAATGTATTAGTAGCTATTTGACTTAGTTAGCTACTACTTCACTGCCGAATGTTTTAGTAGCTATATTACTTAGTTAGCTACTACTTCACTGTCGAATGTTTTAGTAGCTATATTACTTAGTTAGCTACTACTTCACTGCCGAATGTATTAGTAGCTATATTACTTAGTTAGCTACTACTTCACTGCCGAATGTATTAGTAGCTATTTGACTTAGTTAGCTACTACTTCACTGCCGAATGTATTAGTAGCTATATTACTTAGTTAGCTACTACTTCACTGTCGAATGTTTTAGTAGCTATATTACTTAGTTAGCTACTACTTCACTGCCGAATGTATTAGTAGCTATTTGACTTAGTTAGCTACTACTTCACTGCCGAATGTTTTAGTAGCTATATTACTTAGTTAGCTACTACTTCACTGTCGAATGTTTTAGTAGCTATATTACTTAGTTAGCTACTACTTCACTGCCGAATGTTTTAGTAGCTATATTACTTAGTTAGCTACTACTTCACTGTCGAATGTTTTAGTAGCTATATTACTTAGTTAGCTACTACTTCACTGTCGAATGTATTAGTAGCTATATTACTTAGTTAGCTACTACTTAATTGGCCGCTTGGTTGTGTTGATGCTCTGTTTGTTTCTCCATGATCATATTGTATTACTTCGTAAACAATTTAATTATCTCACACTCGAGCAACCGTTAATGAATGTAAAAAACTAAAAACTCGACTGCAAAAACACACAACTGAACAGAGTAGCAGACGGGACAAACCAATAGCTCAAATGGTGTAATTTCTGTTTGTCCCCGCCTGCGATACCAACATTCTATAGATTATAATGCCTGTTTTTATTTTCTTTTCAGTTATGTGCTTTTGCAGGCGGGTTTTTTAGTTTTTTTTTAATACTTTTTTATTTTCACCTTTTCTGTTTTTTATAATTTCTCATACCAAATTACATGTTAAAATATAATTTGGATATATTTGTGTAATCACCTTTCAAAACCCTTCATTTTGATACCCCACTCGATGGACAGAGATTTTAAATCAATAGTTTTTTGCGCCAAAAATCCGCCATTTTAATATACCCAGTGACACTCGCACAATAAAGACGAATATAACGACATATCATTCATCAAAATTGTTTCAGCCATTTAGTAGTTACGAGGGAACGTAGAGACGACATACATACAGGTCAAACACATAACCCTCCTTTTTGCCTTCGCCGCAGTCGAGTAAAAAGTCTATTAACTGCATAATATATATGTAAATATGAAATATCATTATGGGAATACACGGCCGCGCCGGCGGCGGCGGGCGGTGAATGATGTTACTGAACCGATGCTCTGAGACTGATGCTAATTACGTATACATAGAGGTGAGATAACCACTCGCTGCCAGATTTATGCGAGTTTTATTCAAATGAGTACGAGCAAGGTGTTCTGGCTCGTTTCATGAGATACACAAACTAAAGAATATTTCACAATAAATATTGGAATGCCAAAGTTTGCGAAAACCAACATCACAATACTTAAAGTTATATTTATGTTAGGGCTGTAGCGGATGGAGGGCCGCGGCGCGGCGGCGGCGGGGCGCGGGACGAGAGCGCTGCGGCCGGAGCACGGTTAAATCAAATCACCGATTGGAAATCGTAATATCGGTATCAGTTGTCGGAGATTAGTTTTGCATATCTGGAAGTTGCGGCACGGCTCAACTCTTGCCGCGCCGACAGCACGGCGTGCCGCCCCGCCCCGCAACGCTGCGCACCGCCCCGCATCGCCCGCTCTGCCCGACTGCTCGAGCGATTAATTAACATTCACTTTGCTTTGTTTAGATGCACTCTACTTCGAAGGAACTGAACAGAGCAATCTTCAGGGACAGAATAATGAACCCGCATGTTGTGGTGAGTCGTAATGTTCCCACGCACACAACACTACACAATATACCGATACAGATTTTTGACCTGTTTCATGTTCATGAATATAAACTGTGCTCCCATATTGTTTGATTTATTATCTACCGTGACCCCATAAGTTATATTATAAACATAAGGAAATGAAGAGAATCGGCGGCGCGACTTGATTGAGCTAACAAACATGTTCGGCGCGAGTGTGACGTCACTAGTAAGTGATACAGTAAGTACGCGCACAAACAGGATGTTTGTACGTTACTTTATTACTGCGAACGACGCGGATGTCGCGCGTCGTGCTCGTGCAGCCACGGGCGCGAGGCTCATCGTACGAACTGCCGGGTGCTCGTAGTTTGAAGGTACAAACGTACATCTTAAATACGTCAAAACTCGGCTTCTTTCTTCTAAACTAATACTATAAAGAGAAAAGATTTGATTTTTTGCTTGTTTGTAATGAATAAACTCAAAAACAACCAAACCGATTTAAAAAATTCTTTCACCACTAGAATGCTGTATTATCACTGAGTTCATCACGCGGGCGGAGCCGCTGGCGGACGACATAAATGAGATACGGGCAGGAGAGTGATGGTGATAATGGATTGATAGAAAACAAACCTTTAAGAACAAACTTCTACAAACAAATAGCTGCCGCATCAAAGTAGTGTACACAACGGAACTGAAAGGCGTCTGACGTGCCTGTAACGTCGCGGCCCCAAAGTGTCCTCACATCAGTTGTATTTCACAGAATATGTTCGCTGATATGTTGTCAGCCTTCCCCTATGTTCTTATTTGACATCGCGTCGGAATCATCCTTGTACTATAGGTATGTAAGTACTGACGCATATCTGAGGCGATCGATGTCAGAGTTCCTGCAGATAAGGAGCTGTCTTGTCGCTTTCATTGCGTTACCGAAGTCCCTGTGAGCGTCGCTTGTGCCACCCGCGCCCTCCTGCGCTCCTGTGCCTCCCGAGCCTCCTGTGACCACGTGGAAAACTAAGCCGCACGTACGCTACCGATATAGATACTAACGCTACTTACACGTATTCTCCGCAAGTTTAGCAAAATAGTACCTACACCCACAGGACATGTACGATACACTGTGTATCGTACATGTCCTGTGTATCATACACACGATGGACGATGGACACACGGTATTCAATTGATACCAGTTACGCTCATGAAAAGGCAATTGAGATATTATTTTGTTTTCAAAGTAATCGGCAATAGAATCCGATAAATAAAATTGCTAATAATGAATGCAAGAATCGATTGAATATTGAGTCAATGGAAATAAAATTCACCGCTTTGCTTTGCTTTCATCGACATCCGTACGTTTGCTCTGTGCTTTTCAGAATGGGAGCTTTCTTCAGCCAGTGCGCGCAGTCAGGACTTGCGGCACATCTGTCCACGTGGCAGCTTCGCTTTATTTACGACCTTATAATAATATCGCGCTACGCCCCGCAGGCGTCTGTTTGCACAGGCCACGTTACGTGTTATACTTTGCGCAAATGTACGCACCGCGTGGAAACGATACAGAAGGGTGAATTTCCCAAACATAAAATTTTCGTGGCGAAAAATGCTACTGCAGAAAGTTAAAATACAGTCGATATATTTTTTCTAAATAGAAAATGATGCTACCCACTTGAGACAAAAATATTTTTTAGTTTGGATTTTAGTTACCTACCTAATTACATTTAAAAAATGTTTAACCACTTGTCATCGCGGTGGTTGTCCCCAATACGATTCTGATGGTAATTTGTACAAGAAATACTATTTGTTATTTAGTTTTACGTTTACTTTTATTTAATAGGTCAGTAGTCAGGGTAGGTTTTTTTTTTAATTAACAGTTTAAAATGAAAAAAATTTTTTTTTTCATTGAGCGATTTATCAAATTTATTATCAACACAAATTGATCAGGCCTAATATTTCAGACCAAATTTTTTCCACCAGGACCAAATGGTTATGGATCGGATTGCATCACATCACAACAAAAATAATTTTCGAGATTTTTGGAAATGCACTAAAAACATGAACCATGCAACGGTCCTCCCGGTGAGTGTCGATGGACTGTCTGACTCCTCTGACATATCTAACATGTTTAAAGATGTTTTTGTAATTGATTCACCGCTGGGACCGCCGCCGTTTCCGGGTGACGTTGATTTTAGTACTGCGCCGTCAATACCAAAAAATCTTACCATAAGATTTACAGCAAAAGAGGTAAAAAATGCAATTAATCAGATGAAACTTGGTAAGTCACCCGGACACGACGGGTTCAGTGTTGAGCATTCAAGATACGCTGGTAAGCATTTGCCCCGAGTCTTAAGCGTTGCTGTATAACTTTTGTATCTCGCATTCCTATCTGCCCAGTGACATGATGAAAACTGTTGTGGTACCTATTATTAAAAATAAAACTGGTGACATGTCGGAGAAGTCAAACTACAGACCGATCTCTCTGGCAACGATTGTCGCAAAAGTTTTTGATGGTCTCTTGTCTTGTCTCTCTAGTGTGACAGGAGAATATAACGTTGCATGATGTCCAGCACGGTTTCTGCCAGGGACTATCAACAGAGACTGCTATATTGTGTCTAAAAAAGGCAGTAAGCTATCACGTGAATAATCAGAGTCTGGTCTTTTCTTGCTTCCTTGATTTGTCAAAGGCATTTGATTTGGTGAGTTATGACAAGTTATGGGGTAAGTTACGCAATGCGAATATACTTTCAGAAATTATAAAGATCTTTATCTACACCCATGCTATAAAACCTCTATAAAAGTTTCTGAAACAGTTAGCTTATTGGCAACATTATAACAGCCAGTGTCATAGTAATCATTATATCCAAATGAGTGTTATAATTTTGTACTAAATTACATTATGCAACTCGAAAAAAAAAAGAATATTGTCATGCACGCGCGTTTCATTACCACAGCGCTATAATTAAAAAAAAAATTTATAAGTTATTCGAATTCACGTTTAATTAAAATTATAGTTATAAATTTTTAAACGTTCGAATTAAAGTTATAAATTTTTGCAATACTAATTTCAAAAATTTATAACTTTGTTGTTTACAAAAATGAGTGATACAAGCTTTGATAACACACCACCAAATATTTCTAATACAGCAAAGGACATTTCTAACCACTTACTACCGAAAAAAAAAAAAGTCGAGAAAAAAATATAAAAGGCGTACCAAGATTTCATATAATTGGAAAATAGCAAAGAGTGGTACATCATTTTCTGAAGATGTGCTATTAGTATATTTCCAAGAAAAATCAGAAAAATTCAAATCTTCATCCCTATGGACCATTTATTCAATGCTCAAAAGTACGCTGAGTATTAATCACAACGTGGATATCTCAAAATATTCAAAATTAATTGCCTTGATAAAACGTAAAGCAGAAGGCTATACAGGGCAGAAATCGAAAACGCTTTTACCTAATGAAATAAATAAGTTTTTAAGCGAAGCGCCACATCAACTATATCTATCAGTAAAGGTATGTTAGTTGTTTACTTCATTTACATAACACAACATCACGCCTGTGATCCCCGAAGGCTTAGGCAGAGGTGTGTCTATAGTACACCCACATTTCGCCAGTTATGTTTAAGTTCCATGTAATAGGGGGCGAGCCTATTGCCATGAACCGGGCACAAATCCAGACTCCGGGCTGCTACTGAGAAATTCCAGATGGAGAACCCAATAACACTATGCCCGCCCCGGGAATCGAATCCAGGACCTCATACTCAGTAATAGCGCTTTGCGACCACTAGACCAACGAGGCAACTTCATTTATATTGTTATAATCTTATTTTCTGTGCAATACGATGAATAAGTTACAATATGTTATATTGTCCTTGTCATTGTTACAGACTGCGCTAATATTACAATATGTTATATTGTCCTTGTCATTGTTACAGACTGCGCTAATATTACAATATGTTATATTGTCCTTGTCATTGTTACAGACTGCGCTAATATTACAATATGTTATATTGTCCTTGTCATTGTTACAGACTGCGCTAATATTACAATATGTTATATTGTCCTTGTCATTGTTACAGACTGCGCTAATATTACAATATGTTATATTGTCCTTGTCATTGTTACAGACTGCGCTAATATTACAATATGTTATATTGTCCTTGTCATTGTTACAGACTGCGCTAATATTACAATATGTTATATTGTCCTTGTCATTGTTACAGACTGCGCTAATATTACAATATGTTATATTGTCCTTGTCATTGTTACAGACTGCGCTAATATTACAATATGTTATATTGTCCTTGTCATTGTTACAGACTGCGCTAATATTACAATATGTTATATTGTCCTTGTCATTGTTACAGACTGCGCTAATATTACAATATGTTATATTGTCCTTGTCATTGTTACAGACTGCGCTAATATTCGGAACCATGGGCACATGCCGCCGTCAAGAATTATATACCGACGCTTTGTTATATACCGACGTACAGATAAATGAAACTTTAATTATGGTCAATATAAACAATACAAAAACCAAAATAAACCGCAAATTTACTATTACAGGCAAATATTTAGAAATTTGCAAAAAATACTAGCACTGCGTCCGAATCCCTGCAGCAATCATAGTTTTTTTTTACAATACAGATCTGGAAAATGTACGTCACAGAGGATCGGCATAAACACATTTAGCAATTTAGCCAAAACAATTGCTAACTATTTACAACTTCTCAATCCTGAGTTGTATACAGGCTGGCAAGCTGGTGGCAGGCTGGTTGTGTTGGCTTTCGCAGAACATATGTCACATTATTAGTTGATGCCGGAAGTCCACATCTGTTTCTGAAGGCTTCATTAATGACTCTATAGCCAACAAAATCCACGTGTCGAATCAAATTTCAAATTGGATAGAAGAAAATGAGAATAATGAAGTGGTGAATATAAATATTCCGAGTACATCAGGATCTGCCAACATTCAAAAAGGTGCAAATATTCAAGTGCATTTCAATAATTGTACGATCCAAAATGTAAATAATTATTACAATAAATAATTCTATTAATACCCATATATAGTTTGTTTGTATTAGATACTCAGCAATTAAACTTTCCATGAATTTACATAGAGTTCTTACAACACTGTACAACACCCTATGGTTTCAGAACCTTTTATAGAGGACTAACTTTTGCCCGCAGCTTCGCCCGCGTGGATGTCGGAAAATATCCCACAGGAACGGGCTATCAGGATTCAGAGTATCCTATGTCCAAACCCAGGTCATGGCCTATCCGTATGCCTTTCATCTAAATCCGTTCATGACAAAAGTAACAGGCAGATAATAAATCTGTTTTAGGATTTCGTACCTCAAAAAGAAAAATTTATACCCTCATAGAAAGACTTCGTTGTCTATCAAGACCCTTTTTCTCAAGAACGCGTGGAGGCATCAAATTGAAATAGATATCAAAAACTTAGATCTATGGTCTCTTGGAGCTATAATGAAAATTAAAGTTCAAAGTCGACGCAATAAAAAAAATACGGCCATTTGTACCGCATATTTTGACACTTGCAAATAAACAAGTCTATTTGGTACTTCGCGTTGGCCCAGCAGCATGAAGTTTGGCGAGAAGTAAGGTCATCAAGTAAAGAGGAAAATCCGAATTTATTTGTTCTTCAATCTGGGATCAAAATTCATAGGCCGTGTCTTGCAGTGGCGGACTAAGCCTATCCGGCGCCCGGGGCCGCAAAGCTAAATGGGGCCCGCGCCCAGGAATGACGTTGAAATATTTAGCGTACTGCCTCGAAAAGGTTAGGTTTTCTTTTGACTATTAATACAGAAATTTGAGATACTTTTTCGATGACAGAAAAGCTAGAGCATCAGACGAGTAGAGGGTGGTAGAGCGAGCGTAGCGAGCTCGAAAAAGTTTGCATCCTGCTTATTTAAAATTTTCTTTTGAACATTTATACAGAAATAGGAATTAGGTATTTTTTAACTGAAACAGAAACGTTTGAAAATGTGGGATGCAAGAGCGAGCGAAGCGAACTCGAAAAATTTGGAACCCCACCCCGGATAGGTAAACTTTATTTTGCTATTCGTACACAAATAGGTGTTACTTACGAAGAAAAGTCATGTGGAAAAAGAGAATGTAAGTTGCAAGAGCGAGGGTAGCGAGCTGGAAAATTTAAGCACTCTACGTTAATATTTACCATACGTAGGGATCCCCAAATACAAACTACCTTTTACTTATTGAACATATTGTGGTGTTGTTTGCAATTTGATTAAAAAGTATTTCTCGAGTTTTGGGGGCCGCCATGGACCGGGGGCCCGAGGTGGACCGCACCTGCCGACCCCGTTAGTCCGCCAGTGGTGTCTTGAAGTAACATTTAGTGTGTATTTTATTACTCTATTAAAAGTTATTTTTCAATTGACAAGTAAAGTTTGTTCTTCAATCCAGATTTGGAAATTCGGGCAGCCGAACAAGCACAGCTTTGAGACGTAACCCTCAGGGCGTAAGTCCTACTCACATTTTGTCCGGTTTTTTAAATAAATAGAACAGGTTTATATGATTCTAAATGCCTTACTTAAAATACGAATTATTCTAATAATTATTATATACCAACAGTGTGAGTCTTTATAATGTGCACATATCGAAATGAGGGAATCTATGCTTAATTTTATCGACGGAAAAAATATAAATTGTAAAAATTTATGAAAAAAAAACTAAACTTTCAATTGAGGGTAGTTTTTTCATCAATTTTCATTTTGTGCGGACGCCTACTTAATTACTTCCAATCATTATAGAGTTTGTTTCATCGCAATAGATCATTGAGTTGAAAAGTTACACCGTTTTGTTACAATTTTTTTTTAATTCCATAAAAAGAAGTAAAAAATAATATATTTTTTCCTTTGATAAAATTAAGCATAGATTCCCTCATTTCGATATGTGCACATTATAAAGACTCACACTGTATACTCTAGTAAGTAAGGTTAGTTTGTGACTTTAAATTGTAATAACTTTTGACAGAGTGGGCCGATTTTAATTAAATAAAGACTATAAATGTTAATATAATATAAAAGATACGGAAAGATACGGACTATGACTACATTTCCAATACATTAAATCTCTTGCGAAGAGCAGTGGTGGCCCAGTGGTAACGGCCGCGACTTACGAGTTTTAGGTCGTAGGTTCGAACCCAGACAGGCGCTTAACTTTGTGTAAATTATTTCATCACCACTGCTCTCAAAAACGGTGAAGGAAAACATCGTGAGGAAACCGGCATGTCCTAGAACCGAAAATTCGAAGACATGTGACATCTACCAACCCGCACTGGGCCCGCGTGGTGGATTACGGCCCACTCCCTCTCACCGAGAGGAGGCCTGTGTCCCAGCAGTGGGAATATTATAGGCTGATGATGATGATGATGATGAAATCTCTTGCAAAGAAGACACAAAATACCGTATTATATGTGAATTAGCAGCGTAGGACGTGGACGTCCCCTAGCTGCCCAAATGATGATGATGATGAGTAGCAGACGGTACCATTCTCAAGCAGTCCCTCTTTCGCAAATGGTATTATTCGCAGTCGGTCCCATTCGCAAATGGTCCTTTTCGCACTATATCAATTTCGGTGGTAAGATTTATAATTTCGGTGGACCGCTTTATCATTTCGGTGGCGTTTAAAATTAATCTCAAATATCTGGTATGTTTCTTACGATATTTTGATCCCATCTAAAAAAATTCATTAAAAAAAAAACCGACTTCCAAAAAACACTACAAAGTGAAAAATAACTTTAATTTCGGAAGTCGGTGTCTTTGGTTTTGAATTTTCGTTTCGACTTCCAAAATTAAAGTTATTTTTCACTTTGTAGTGTTTTTTGGAAGTCGGTTGTTCTTTTTTTTTGTAAAAAGTTTTTATTTTTCACTTTTTAGTTGTGGTACCTACCCCACACAAATTCGAAAACTACTACCTGCTATGTAAATAACAGTGACAGGAACTTATCATATCATCCACATACTAAGTGGGAAAAAGTACGTATTATTGAAGCTAACTCAAAAACTATCAAAGCAAAGGTAATAAAATTTATATGGGACCACCTCGAAAGCATACTCTTTCAACAAAAAAGAATTTTCAAAATCGATCTACAATTGACGGAGAAATCAGTGGACATACATAAAAAAAAAGAAAAACAAACAAACATACGCGACGAACATATGACCTCCTCCTTTTTGGAAGTCGGTTAAAAATAGACTGAAGGACAATTTAAAGTTAAAAACAAATAATAGAAACTTGAAATAGAAAAAACACCGAAATGAGAAAAAATCACGACACGTTGAAATTGACCCAGAAGATCAAGTTCTATGTCCTGCGCTATGTTCTATGTAACGGCTACGCCAACTACGACGTAGCACCGCGTAGCAGGGGCTACAAATCTGTGTTGTAGCAACGCGTAGCAGGTGCTACGAAGCTGTGATGTAGCAGTGCAGGTTGTACATTATTGTTCATTAATTGACAACTTCTTGTTGTACGTTTGAGTGAAAATAGTGGTTCTTCTGCATGTACTAATCTTTTGAGTGCGACGTGGTACTGAAATGTTGGTGTATTTGTGTGCGTTGTGGATGGCTGCGTGGCGGTGACGTGGCGTGGTGGCGCGGCGGCGGGCGGCTGCGGTCACTCGCTCTCGTCGCGCCCATTACAAAAATATATTTTTATTTTCGTTGGAAACTTCCCCACATATGCCGTCCGGCAGCCGTTGCCTGTGATGTGTCATCGTATATATTAACCCTAAAAGTTTAACGCTGTATATATCATTATCATTTATTGCTGGACTTAAGACCAACACTTATAGAGGGCTAATAATTGTTACGATTGTAAAGTTCACTCATTCTCTATAGAAAAGGGAGGATTCTCCGGCCGAGGGTGTTGTGTCTGGTGGGCAACTGCCCGACGATTGATGTCGGGGAAGTTATATATATGCTGATCACGCGGTAAACTCTGTTTGTGCGATGCAGTATTTTGTCAGGTTTTTGTGTGACGTCAGGTCTTAGATGCGTAGTTCGCATGTGGCGATGCAGATGCCGCCACATCACTCCCCTCCGGAGACCGGAGGTCGATAGTGGGCCGAGTCTCGTATCCTCTATAGAGGTACGAGGAACAGGGTGTAAAGTTCACTCATCCTCTATAGAAAAGGGAGGATCATTCGACCAGACGGGTGTGATGTCTGGTGGGCAATTGCCCGACGATTGAAGTTGGAAAGTTATATATATGCTGATCGCGCGGTAAACTCTGCTTGCGCGATGCAGGATTTGTGTGACGTCAGGTCTTTGATGTAGTTCGCATGTGTCGCTGCAGATGCCGCCACTAGTTCATGTAAATGTATTGATCACAGTTTGGTTAAGCCTTATGTTGCATAAAGTCGGATGCTCTATATTGATTTAATAAACATACAAAATCATGAAACACTTGGGTGCGACTGAACGTGCGGATCGTTTGAATGTAGCTTTCGAGAACAGATGAGGTAATAAAGAAGACGATCTCGTCATAATTAACATTTCAAAGCGTTTCGGCGAGATTACACTCAAGTACTGACGAATATCTGTTTCGGGGCGCGAACAATCTCATAGTAGTCGCGCGAGGCAGCACTGTGCCTGGTGCCTCTGACATCGTCGCCTGGCTCTCGACGCCCACATGTGTAACGATGAACGAGCCCCGGGTCGTGCCTCACTCGTGTCATCATGCCTAGAGGGCATTCACTTCTTTGTAATAAAAAGTAGTGGTTATCGTTTATGTGACAAAGTGATCGCGTTCGGAAGTGTCGTAGATGTCATGTAACCGTCGCAGTCGAGATGCCGTGCGTGGGCCACCACTTGTCCACATTTGACTGTGACACCAACAATAAACAAGTGACGAACTACATAGGTACTTCGCGAAACTCTCAATAGTATTTTACAATTTCAATTTTCGTCCGTCTGTTTTCTTCTAAACTACACTGTTGGGACCTAATGAGTATCGCGGATGGAGGAGTGTACATCAAATTCCAATCTCGAGGATAAAGTCTATTGACAGATGACTATGAATATTAAGTACAGTGACGCTTCTTACACGAGTTGTACAGAACACGTTATTGCCGCGGCGCGCGGCGCGGGGAACACAACTGGGCCTATTTAATAAAACTTAGAAATTGTAAATTGTAGATGACACTACAATTTTACAAGTTTCTGTTCATAAAAAATTACAAGTTACATGGTGGAAAATTTACTAAATTGTAAAATTGTACCTAAAATTTTACATAATTCTGTTTAATAAACATTTTCACTTTACAAGTGTCAGTTTACATGTTTGTAGGGAAAACTAATTTATTGAACACATAATTGTAATTACAAGTTTACATATTTTTTAAATTGTAGTACAATTCTGACAGGTGGTTTCACAGTGGGTGAAAACTTTACAATTTTGTGCCTCAACTAAATAAATTAAAATAATATTGAAAAAAATGGTTCTAACAACGAGTAGTGAAAGTAGAGATGTTAGTAATGATTAATATGAGATTGAACGGCAACGGCGAGTTTTTCGTAAAAGGATACATTTTATCTTAATGTGACAGATTTTACGTTTAACGAAAAATTTCGGGTAAGCAAGACTACCGTCGAATATTTGATAACAAAAATAGGGAATTTACTTGAACCCGATACGTAAAGAAACGTAGCCCTAACACCGACCCAGCAAATTTTGTGCGCTTTGCACTGGATGGGCTGTGGCTCACAATACGATGTGGTGGCAGATGCACAAGGTGTAACTAAAGGAATAACTGCATAAAAAGCGAGTCTAGATTTGTGATCAAGAAATTAGGTATTTGGAGAGGAAGTCCGCTGGCCTGCAAATTATATCAATATCAAAGTACCTTCTCAGTGAAACACTAAAATTCTAAACACAAGAGTAAGAAATCTACCCTCGTTTATTAGGAATCTGCTCAAAAAACTTACATTTTATGTAAAATGTAATTTACAAATACGTATTTGTAAATACCATACTGTCATCGAAATCTACAGGCGTTTTTACGTAAGTACTTATGTAAATGTTTATTAAACAGCATTTGTCGAGTTACGTAGAGAAGTCATGTAGAAAAAGGGAATGTAAGTTGCAAGAGCGAGGGTAGCGAGCTGGAAAATTTAAGCACTCTACGTTAATATTTACCATACGTAGGGATCCCCAAATACAAACTGCCTTTTACTTATTGATCATATTGTGGTGTTGTTTGCAATTTGATTAAAAAGTAATTCTCGAGTTTTATTATTTATTTAAACTTTTCACACACAAAAAGGTACAAAGGCGGACTTAATGCCTTAGGCATTCTCCACCAGTTAACCAAGGGTGGTGAAGAGATTGGATGGCAGGTGCTCTGTTTGAGAGGAACAAAGATTTTTTTTATTAAAAACATCTTAGAAATAAAATAACAGTCCATAAATAGGTTATAATAGGTTAGTTTTGGGGGCCGTCATGGACCGGGGGCCCGAGGCGGACCGCACCTGCCGACCCCGTTAGTCCGCCAGTGGTGTCTTGAAGTAACATTTAGTGTGTATTTTATTACTCTATTAAAAGTTATTTTTCAATTGACAAGTAAAGTTTGTTCTTCAATCCAGATTTGGAAATTCGGGCAGCCGAACAAGCAAAGCTTTGAGACGTAACCCTCTGGGCGCAAGCCCTACTCACATTTTGTCCGGTTTTTTTAAATAAACAGAACAGTACCCTAATTGCGTAATGCAAAACGATCACAATTTGTTTCGATTTGAAACAGATTGGTAATCCATTGCTTCATAAGTTGGAAAAAAAAAATCTGCTCAGCAATGTAAATAACGCAATGAATGTTGTTGAATTGTCAAAATGAAACAAATTGTTTACGAAAATAAGTCACACAATTAGGGTACTGGTTTATATGATTCTAAATGCCTTACTTAAAATACTAATTATTCATTTAACTATTATATACAGTGTGAGTCTTTATAATGTGCACATATCGAAATGAGGGAATCTATGCTTAATTTTATCGATGGAAAAAATATTTATTATAAAAATTGATGAAAAAAAAAGTTTTTTGGTAAAAAAAACATGTTTAATTGAGGGTAGTTTTTTCCACAATTTTCATTTTGTGAGGACGCCTACTTAATTACTTCCAATCATTATGGAGTTTGTTTCATCGCGATAGATCATTGAGTTGAAAAGTTACACCGTTTTGTTACAATTTTTTTTTAATTCCATAAAAAGAAGTAAAAAATAATATATTTTTTCCTTTGATAAAATTAAGCATAGATTCCCTCATTTCGATATGTGCACATTATAAAGACTCACACTGTATACTCTAGTAAGTAAGGTTAGTTTGTGACTTTAAATTGTAATAACTTTTGACAGAGTGGGCCGATTTTAATTAAATAAAGACTATATGTTATTGCAAGATACGGACTATGACTACATTTCCAATCTCTTAAATCTCTTGAAAAGAAGACACAAAAAAACCAAATTACATGTGAATTTTAAAATCATCCCCTATTCATCCCCTTTGGGGAACGATTTTACAAAAACATCGATACGCATAATTCTTTATTTCTTACCAAAAGCATGAATTTTCATACTCCTAACTTAAGAAATGTCCCATATAAACTTTCATCCCCTATATCAGTTCACCCCCTTTATTTTATCGAAATCCTTTCAGTGGTTTGGCCATGAAAAGGACAGACAGACAGAGTTACTTTCGAATTTATAATACATATTAGTATGGACGGATAGTATGGAAGTATGGATTGTAGGATTGTAACGTTTATTAAACAGGGCCCCCTGGACGCTAAACTCTACATGTGCGCGGGAACGTTGCGTTTTGCATTGTTAGCATTTTTGTTACCTGTAGTTCCTACGTACTCAATGGATGTTGATGCGGTTTTCACCAACATTTAGTGATCTCAAGACATTAAATATGAGATTATTCAAAAATAAATTGCACCAATAGTTGTGTAGTTATAGTTTTTATAGAGTCGAAGAGTTTTTTGAAAATAAATTTTAAATATGCTTGTGACATAATGACTGTTAATCAAAAACATGTACCGATGCTTTTGTTATTATTTTTTAAGTAAATAAACATTATTCTATTCTAGAGCTTTGATTCCGTAAAGTGTACGAGTATGTACAATTATCTTATTTAACTTAAATATAGCATAGAAATCTCGGTATTTTGACGTGCCGCCACATCAGTAGATCGCGTGGCGCACCCTTGCGAAGCAGGGGCAAGTCGCTAGTTCAGGAATAATTTCAATATTGCGTTGTCAAACACATTGAGAACACCCTAATCGGCACATTGTGGCTCTTGTACCTAATGAAGGGAGCACTTAGTAGTCGAGTGTCACTCTCAGTCGGAGTGTTTGTCGCGTGGCGTCGGCAGCGGGAACTATCGTATCGATTGTTTAGAGGAGAAGTGCGCTCCTCGGGCCATCAACTTAGTTGGTAACTGTCATCTGTTCAAGTGAGTTTACTCGCCGTCTCACGCCAGACGCATTTTCTGGACAAACGGCAGACAAACGGAGATCTCGTACAGAGCGCTTGAAAAAAGAGTTTACAATCATTTGCCGACACATTCACAGCTAGACGCAAGCAGGGTCTCCGAGATTAGTTAAATCGTCTAGTCTGCTGCATTATTCAGCGCATGTTGACCTAATGTCCCAGTTCGATAATCTGGCAAGCTAGTAGTGATTGGTAAGGAAATTGGGGATCCCTTAAACACTACTTCGAATATCACTGAAGGAAACGGTTACAGTATTTCTATTTTTTTTATGCCCGTCGGGTATCATCGCATTTCCGAATACAGACGAATGCTAATTTCCACGTCCATCAATTATTAGATTTATCGTGTATAATAATTTGAATTCAGAACTAAGTACTTTATTGTTGTTCTGTTTTGATTTCTGTGTGAACTATAATTATAGAGCTGTAAAACTATTTTTAACCGACTTCTAAAAAGGAGGAGGTTATATGTTCGTAGCGTATGTTTGTTTTTTTTTATGTATGTCCGCCGATTTCTCCGTCATTTCTGAACCGATTTTGAAAAATCTTTTTTTGTTTGAAAGGGTATGCTCTCAAATTAGTTCCATATAAATTTTATTAACTTTGCTTGCGTAGTTTTTGAGTTTGCTACAAAATACGTATTTTTTTCCCACTTAGTATGTAGATTATATGATAAGCTCCTGTCACTGGAAGCAGGTAGTGGTATTCGATGTGTGGGGTAGGTACCACAACTAAAAAGTGAAAAATAAAAACTTTTTACAATTAAAAAAACAACGGACTTCCAAAAAAAACACTACAAAGGTAAAAATATCTTTAATTTCGGAAGTCGGTGGCAAAAAACGAAAATACGTATATAAAACCCAAGACACCGACTTCCGAAACTAAAGTTATTTTTCACTTTGTAGAGTTTTTTTTGGAAGTCGGTTGTTTTTTTTTGTAAAAAGTTTTCCTATTTATCGTGTCTGCGACTTTCCTCCCATTTTTTAAATAAATTATATTAAGTTAAGAGAGTATTAACAACTCTATACAGGTACATGTCGATGTGAGGCAATAGATCAAGTAACACACCACACTTACCTAGGATTAGTCGTAGACAATTGTTTTAGCTGGACTTTTCACGTGGACTCCGACTGTGACAAGCTGCGGGCTGTACTGGCTAAGTTTTACATTTTGAAACCTAAAATTCCGTTCAAAATCTTGCTCAACATGTACATTGCTTTGGCGGAATCAATTATAGCATACGGAATCACAAGTTATGGGCGAACATTTAAATCATATACTGAAAGGATTTAAAAACTACAAGTTAGACGTTTAAAACTTATCGTACCCAGAAAAATTAAACACCAATATAAAGATAGGTAACGTCATTGAACTATTTAAATATTGTAAAATTTTGCCATTTCAGACTAGACTCAACATGGCCCTCTTGATTGAGCAATTTAATAACAAAAGCATTCAAATACTTATCCTTAATATTATAAATGTGAAAGTAAGTTTGTTACGCCTTCACGCTAAAACGGCTGAACGGATTTGGATGAAATTTGGCACATATATAGATGATGCCCTGGAAAAGAACATAAGATACTTTTTTTTTCCCACGGGATCGAGACTTATGCGGGTGAAACCGCGGGGCGCAGCTAGTATCGCATAGAATAATCACCAGAAGTATCACCAGAAATAAAGTAATAGTACCTCAAGTTAGAAATTATTATGGCAGGCGAACGGTAAAATTTTTGATACCCACAATTTACAATGAAATACCAAAATCTATTAAAAACGAAATAAACCCTAAAAACTATAAGCAAAAATATAAAAAATACTATTACAACTACTTATTTAACCTAGTTTAATAAAAAAGTTTTCAAATTTAATTAAAACACTAACTAGAATAAATAAAAGCGAAGCAACATGTATTAGAATTTCTTTGCGTTGACTAGAACCGGTCTTCTAATGAGCGGCCCAATAGCAAGCAGCTAAGATTCAAAACATTACATGTGTGTGACTCACGTATTTACCGATAGATGTTTACGGCTTAAAAAGTTATGTGCAAATTATTGTTCATGTACCTACATTGTTTGCTTATTTATATAATAGAAGCAAATAATGTGGGTGCATGGAAAATATACATGAATAACATAGAATAAGTAAATACAAGTTATATTTAAGTGATTAAGGAGTGTTCTTATAGCGAATGTGAGTACCAATACAAACCATTTCTGGTTTAATGGTACAAACAAACATGAACCTGTATCAAGACTGTATGTATAAATAAATTTAAAAAAAAACACTTCTAAGTCAATTGAGAGCGTCCGCTCTGCACCAAGTGCAAAGGCCAACTGATAGAAGTTCTGAGTTTCCGACCAACGTCTCGACCCAACGACTGTCGGATCAGGTGCGTGTCATCCAACGCAATCATAGGTTGGACGATGCTGCACTTGATAGGCTGCGCTCAGAGGTACTGAGCAACCATATCGTCTCAACTCGGACACAAACCGCGGCAGAAGCGTCAAATATTGATGCAATCTTGCCGCGGTTCAATCATGGTGTTGAAGAGGAGGATGATAGGGTTGCCACAGTAAGTAGCCAGTGTAACGACCGATTGAGGAGCGCACTGGAGGATGCGTTTCGCGAGTATAGGTACACTCCGACCGAACTTAGGCCCCGATTACCACGCCTACCCATGCACAAAAAAAATAGGGCGCTGGTGTGTGCCCTGGACTCGCAGCTTACGAATTTTTTCGAGAGCAGCGAGGATCTCATTGATACACACTCGATGCTGTATTGCGCGGCTGTTGCGGTATGTCGTTTAGCTAACGTCAAGTTTCCGAACTGCGACGGAGCTACTCGACCCAAACCAGCCGTATCAGCCTGGCAGTGCAGAATCGAGCGACGTATCGATGGGGCCAGGGCACTCATCGGCAAACTATACTGCTTCAGGGAGGGAAATACACGACCACGAGTGATGCGCTTTGTAAGGCAGGCATTCTCGGGGACTGGAATCAGTCCTCAAGAATACATGTCCCGTGTCACAGAGCGCATCGACTTCCTGAAGCAGAAAGTTTGTGCATGGGCGAGCCGTATTCGGCGGTATAAGCGGCGGGTTGACCGATACACGCAGAATCGCATGTTCCAGAGCGATGAGAGGTGGGTATATAGAGCTTGGGAGCGACCTGAACAAAATGTGACAGATGTGTGCCGCCCGGATGATGCTGCCACGAGTGCATTCTGGCGCAGCATCTGGTCGGTGTCCGTCTGTCACATTGAGGCTGGCTGGATGCAGGATGTCGAGCGAGTGTGTGAAACCATACCAGAAATGGAAGCTGTACTAATCACGCCATTAGACGTAGCCAGAGCAGTCCGTCCGTTACCGAATTGGAAATCACCGGGACCGGACGGGCTGCACAACTTTTGGTTAAAATGGCTGAGTAGTTCGCACACTCGCCTGGCATCTCAATTTCAGTCATCCCTAGAGACTGGGTCGCTACCGCAGTTTCTAACAACAGGCGTTACTCACCTGCTCTATAAGTCAGGTAGTCCCGCGGAACCCAAGAATTAAAG
This sequence comes from Agrochola lychnidis, assembly GCA_963680765.1. Lineage (NCBI taxonomy): Eukaryota > Metazoa > Arthropoda > Insecta > Lepidoptera > Noctuidae > Agrochola > Agrochola lychnidis. The sequence goes on from OY796856.1 coordinate 27,269,686, forward strand.
ACCGATCACATGTTTATCGACAGTCTATAAACTTCTTACATCCATTTTGAGTACGAAAATTAACACACACATTGACAGTAATTCAATCATGTCAGCCTCTCAAAATGGATGTAGGAACGGGTCCCGCGGTACTAAGGAGCTTCTCCTCATAGACATGGCCATAAGCCAACAGGTACGTCGATCTCGCAAGGACCTGTCGACATGCTGGATGGACTATAAGAAGGCCGGTGCCACATACATGGCTCATGAGGGTGCTGGAGCTGTACAAGATAGATGCAACTCTGCGCACCTTCCTGATGTCGTGTATGGGGCAAAGGAGGACGGTCCTTCGCTACCCAGGATGTCGACAGATCCAGAAGAATGACGAGCCTGTATGGATTAAACGGGAATATTTCAGGGCGACAGTTTAAGTCCACTTTGGTTTTGCTTAGCCCTGAACCCTCTAAGCACACTGCTGGAGGATTCAGGTCTAGGCTATAGGTTGAGGAGAGGAGGTCAGGTCATATCTCACCTCCTATACATGGATGACTTGAAACTCTTTGCCCCCAACAAATTGCGACTGATGGAGCTACTGAAGGTAACTGAAACATTCAGTGGCGCCATCAGTATGGAATTTGGTGTGGACAAATGTGCAGTCATGCATGTAAAGCGAGGGGAGATTATGGAATCCGAGGGGACCCAACTCTCGGACTCCATACACCTTAGATCCCTCTCCTCAACCGAAAGCTATATGTATTTGGGTATGTCGGAAGCGTTAGGCATCAACGTTGCTGACATGAAGCAATCGTTAAAGGAGCGCTTCTTTGGTCGCCTGAAAAAGGTATTAAATAGTCTTCTTTCAGGCGGAAACAAGGTGCGCGCCTTCAACGGTTGGGTCATGCCGGTTTTGATGTACTCTTTCGGCATACTCAAATGGACTCAGACCGAACTCGATGCCCTGGACAGGAGGGTCCGTACGCTGCTGACTGTCATCGGTAATGAGACTGGCGCAAGCCTGTAGTGCTCGACACTAACGATCGCAGGGAGGTATGGCAGAGTAAGGAGCTTCACGGACGCTTTTTTCGGGCCCTACATGGACCCGATGTAGATTTACTGGCGTCCGTGACCTGGCTACGTTTCGGTGACCTCTTCGGGGAGACCGAAGGTTTTATCTGTGCAATTATGGATGAAGTTATCATGACGAACAATTACCGGAGATTTATTGTGAAGGATGGCACGGTTGACATCTGTCGGGCATGCCACCGTCCGGGAGAATCAATCCGACACATTATCTCCGGGTGTTCTCGTCTAGCTAACGAAGAGTAGTTGCATAGACACAACCTTGTAGCCAGGATTATCCATCAGCAACTTGCTCTGAAATACGGCTTTGTGGAATCGGAAGTGCCGTACTACAGGTATGTGCCCGACCCAGTTCTCGAAAATGGAAATATCACATTGTACTGGGATCGATCCATCATCACTGACAGGACTATTGTTGCCAATAAACCTGATATAGTGGTGATGGATCGAGTAGAGCGGCGCACAATGATTATTGACATAACAGTCCCGCATGACGGGAACCTCGTGAAAGCCGAGAACGACAAACAAATCAAGTATCTTGACTTGGCTCGCGAGATTGTCGACATGTGGGATGTGGACTCAGCGATCATTGTGCCGATAATCGTATTAGCCAATGGCTTAATTGCCAAGAGTCTTGACCAACACCTAAGGAGGCTCTCCTTGAGCAGCTGGATCAAGGGCTTGATTCAGAAGGCGGTACTCCTGGACACGGCTCGCATTGTTAGGAGGTTCTTCTCTCTGGAGCCCTGACCGCCGGTAGCTTGGACCCTGTTCCCGATACCGGTGGGCTACTATTTTTTTATATTTTTAAATGTTTTTTTAATTATTTTTTAGAAGAATATTTAAAAATGAAAAAAGTATGTTTAAAAATGAAATAAAGGAAATAATAATAGAAATCCGACAACTGACGAAATACGAAGTTTGCCGAGGGACATTAAGAAAATAGAAATACAGTACGTGTTAGTTGTTAAAATTATATTTTGCCAAGACTGGTCTTTCTGTTGTCCAATGGGATGTATTGCTCTAACTGCACGTTACTGTATCAAAATTGTCCAGGTAGTAACCTCGGCCGCGTCGCCTCGAGCTACCTCTGCCCGCGGTGGTCGCCACCAGATAATCATCTCTGCGTTTAATTGTATTGTTTATTAAAGTGGATTTTATTAAACGTTGCCGGAGCCACGTTTTTGCCGGAGCCCGCAGTCGTGTGATCCGGAGCACGCAGCCGTGTTATTGCCGGAGCCCGCAGCCATGTTGATCCGGAGCACGCAGCCGTGTTGTTGCCGGAGCCCGTAGCCGTGTTGATCCGGAGCCCGCAGCCGTGTTGTTGCCGGGGCCCGTAGCCGTGTTGATTCGGAGCACGCAGCCATGTTGTTGCCGGAGCCCGCAGCCGTATTATTGCGACGGATTTTCAGGCGTATTGAACCACGCAGAAATATCACATCCATATCATAATCCATACTTACTTTAAAGCTCCGTGCACGAAATCGACTGATTTTGATCAATTTTGTTCATTTGTTGTGAGAAAGGGACTCAGTGGGAGAAATTAAACAAAATTATCTAGTCTTGTGCATAGCGGAAAGAGATTTTTCAAATAAATTAAGGATTCGTGGAAAATCACTAAAATTCGCAACAAGTTTTCCAAAAATTGACGCGAAACTGACGTTTGATCGTTTCGTTAGAAGAAACTTCTTTTGATTTTGAAAATTAAAAATATCATCAACATCATTATATGGTCCACTTGTTATGGGAACCACTTTTTTCAACTTCTATACAGAATATAGCAAAAAAAACTGTTGAAATAACAATTTTTTTTAAACCCTGTAATTAATGTATTTTTTCCTATTATTTAGCAAACCATATCAAGAATTTTTAAATCACACATTAGTCTTCAGCTATCCTTGAAATAAAATCAAAATTTTATCTTTGCTAAGTTAAGGCGAAATAAACCATATTTTTGAGAGCGCAAAACTGATGCAACTATTAACAGGTGCTGTGACTGACACGAATGGTTTAGCACCACGAAAACTGTACTTTTATACTTACATAGACTTAATATTTCAATTATTTCAAGCTTTCTTACAAATTATAGATAAGTTATTGAAGAAAAAAGGTTTTTTTCGTGCACGGAGTCTTAATAAGATTATAAACTCTGTCGGCTGTCGGTCGGTCTCTCCTGAACGGATTTCAATGAAATATAGCATACAGGTAGACCATAACCCAGGTTAGGACATAGGATTCCTGGAGTTGCATCAAGGAGGCACTTCGGTATCACCGGATGCCGACCTACCTCTGTCGTGTGGTCGAGGCCTATTTGACGGATAGGGCTGTCATTTACCCCGGTCACCAAGGAGAGTGGAACCGGCGAGAGATGTCGTGCGGTGTCCCACAGGGATCGGTCCTGGGGCCGCATCTGTGGGACATCGGATACGACTGGGTACTGCGCGCCGACCTCCCTAGCGGCGTCAGCGTCGTTTGTTATGCTGACGACACGTTGATCCTGGCGCAGGGGAGGTCGTACCAGGTGGCGATTTAGCGACACGCAGGGTTGCGACAATCGTCGACAGAATCCGGCAGTTGGGACTCGAGGTGGCCCTGCACAAGACCGAGGCCATGGGTTTTTATGGTCCTCGGAGTGCGCCACCGTCGGGTTCCCAGGTAATGGCGGGAGGGGTTGACATCGGCATCGAGTCGACGATGAAGTATCTGGGACTCGTCCTCAACAGCCGCTGGAACTTCGTGGAGCATTTCCGACGTTTGGCTCCCAGGCTGGACCGGGCCGGGGCTGCCTTGAAGCGGCTCTTACCCAATCTAGGGGGTCCAAACGCCTTCTGCCGGAGGATCTACGCGGGGGTCGTGCGGTCCATGGCCCTTTACGGGGCGACGGTGTAGGCGCGTTCATTGAGCCGGCAGCCAGCCCGCCGGTTGAACGCGTCCCAGAGGGTCATGGCCATCCGGCTGGCCCGAGGATACCGCACGGTCTCCTGCGAGGCGGCGAGCCTTCTTGCCGGATTACCGCCATGGGATCTGGAGGCAAAGGTCCTCGCGCACATTTGGGAGTGGCGCGAGGCGAAACGCCGAGGCTTAACTCCGATGCCGCAAGAAATCGTGGCACACCGGACAGAGCTCTGGCAGGATCTCATGGCGGCATGCAGAGTGCGATTGTTGTAACCCAGCGCTGGGCACGCCACAATTGCGGCGATAAGACCCCTCTTTGAGGAGTGGCTAGAGAGGTGCTACGGCGTCCTCATCTTCCGCCTGACGCAGGTCCTCACCGGACACGGCTGTTTTGGAAAGTTCCTGTTCAGGATAAAGCAGGAGGTAACGCCAGGGTGTCGCCATTGTGTGGATCGCCCGGAGGACATGGTGGAGCATACGGTGGAGTTCTGCCGGGCTTGGGCGGAGCATCGCCGTGTCCTCGTGGAGGCGATCGGCGGCGGTGATCTCTCACGTCCGGCACTGGTTCAGGCCATGGTACGGAGCGAAAGGAAATGGGAAGCCGTCACCCTCTTTCTGCGAAGCAGTAATGCTCGCGAAGGAGAAGGCGGAACGCGTGAGGGAGAGGCTGATTTCGCGGCCTCGCGCCCCTAACCACCGCAGGAGGAGACGTCCTGGGCGTTGGGAAACACAGGCAGATTTCCGGCCACCGTAGGCGCGGGCTTGCGGACGGTGAGCAATGGGTAGCTCGCCGTCCGATAAGGACCAAGCCCGGGTCGACGGCGCGTTGTGTTCCATGCGCGCCTCAAAGAGATGTCAGCAGAATTGACGGAGTCCGCTAGGGCCGATACCTGCCGGGGTTGCGAATAAGGCCGAAAGGGAAATCGTGGCCCCCCGGCAACATGGCAACTGAAGGCACACGGGTGGGTTTTAGTAAGTAAGAGTCTGACACGCCCTCTCGCTCCACTCAGAGCGGGAGAAGTTATTTGATTATTTCCCACTCAAAAAAAAAAAGGTTAGGATGACAACGTGATGTTGTCATGGGAACGTAATTTTTGTTTTATGTCATCACGTCATCATCCCAAGTGTAGTGTTGACAGATAGGAAGTATGGAGGTTACAAATGCTATGCAATAGCTTTACCGCGGCAGTCCCCGAGTGCCACACGTTTTTTTTTTTTTAAAGTAACAAAGTATCCTAATACCGAGGTCTACGCGGGTGAATTTGAAAATATCACACATTTCACATTTCTCCAAACGTCACGATTCGACGAATGCTCGAAAACAGAGCTTTAATTTGGTAATTTTATATAGGTAATGTAAACGAATTTGACGACTACTTAGCAACAATAGTTGAAAAAGTTTCATGTTTTAGAACAAACTTAGTTAGTTTAGTTACCGCTCGCGGTATAACAATGTGGTGTTCGGTTTGATATTCGCTTCCTGTCAGCTATTAAACTAGTTTGTCGTATTCTCGCGAGGTTTCGTGTAATAAATTTCAATTTAGTTAGAAGTTTGTACTAATCTGTGCACAGTGGTATAGATATATGTAGTTCAAGTTAGTATCTTGTAAAGAAGCGCAGTATGTTCTACTCGGAGCCAAATAGAGCAGTAATTCTTCAGAATTTAAAGGCTTGATGCAAAGTGTATTGCAACGGTAGGTAATGTCTTTAAAAATAGATTCAAAAGAAGTAAATTGTCGAAATGAATAAAGTGCGCTGCTGTGTGAGTGCTTGATGAACCTTCCCACTCACACACACTGCTGTCTGGTGCGCATGTTCTATGCTCCTGATTTTCATTATTACTTATTCATTTGTACTGCATCATTGCGATGTCATGTCAATACTTTGTTTAAGTATTGATCTGCAAGGCGATATGGTTGTAGTACAGATATAATTATATAACCCAACTAAGAAAAAACTAAAATGAGAAGCAAATGTTTCTCAAGGAAATATTCATATCCGAAATCCTACCCGCAGTAGCGTGCCGCTATTGTAATAGTTAATAATAAATAAATAATAAAAAGTTTATTTTGGAACTGTTAGATATGGAAGTATATATACGGAAGGACGGTGACACTTGTCAATCAAACTCGCTAGTCTGTTGCACACTCGTTTAATCCTTGGACGTTAACCACCCGGCGCGGGGAGGGGCGGGGCGCAGCCCGCTCACCTACATAGCACTAAACACATACATAACAGGAACAAAAACACAAGACTAATTACAAGTAAAAACGATGATAGCTGCAAAAGTATAAACTGTAGCTAACAACGCCCTTCTCCAGCTACAGAATGGAATGATGTTCCATGCAAATAGTTAAGTTAAATTAAATTAGATTTAGTTAATTAATAATAAAAACAAAAAAATGTGAAAATAAAAAATAAAAATATACATCATTTGATTTGGGATGTATTTTGACGTTGAGTTAATGTGGTGAGTGTAGGGTGAATGGCTGTGTGTGTGAGTGATTGTTAGTGAGGTGTGTGAGGGGTGTTTGTAGTGTTTGTGGCATGTGTGTTGTGTGTGGTTTTGTTGGGGTGTGTGAGAGAGTGAGTGATGAGTATTTTATACTTCCACGAGTTTCTCGGTTTCATCATAATTTTGTGATCAAATTAATCAGCGCTTGACGTAAATTGACGTAATTTTAGTAGGCAAGTTTTCAATCACGTCTAAACTTGTATGGAGTAGTGACAGGCGCTGATTAATTTGACAGGACTAAAATAAAATTTATCTTCTGTCCTTTTCTTAATGAAATAGAAAGAAGAAAATGCACTGAATTTAAATTTAGTTTAGTTTGTATTAAACTAAATTTACTACACTATTACTAAAATTCCTTACTTTTTGGCTATAAGAATCTTAAAGCTATTATGCAAAAAAAAATACTCTAAATTTATAAATAATTTATACACAACTAAATCGAATTTGACAATCGCAACTCCAAGTGGTACTTGTTTGTAACCCGTGAATTTTTTTTAGAGTCGGAGGCGTGCCGGGCGCACAGCCTCGACATGTTTTATATGAAATTTTTCACTTTTTGTATGGAAAATAAAAAAAATTATTACCTATATGTTAGAGGCATCAAAGTGTATACTCCTGTCAAACGACGATTTCCCATTCTGAAATAGACTAAAGGGACACAACTTAACTATATTTTAGTTTGACAGCTTTAAGATGGCACTGAGATATTAATTTAGTGAAAAAGGCTATTTTGCTATTCTGAATTTGACGTCTTTCACCTAAAATTTTGATTGTCTAACCAAATCTGACTATTTGTAATCGCGATTAAAAACGTGCAGAATAAAATTGGTTGTCATTTATGAAATTTAAATTCACACCAACACTAAATTTCAAAACGCGGCTTGTAAACTTTCACAAATCGTCACGCTAAAAAGTGTTAATACTTGCGACTGTCTTCTTCTAATTCAAAGAGAAAGAAAGAGAGAGAGAGATAGAGCGCCGGCAGAAAAAAACAAAAGAAAAGAAGAAAGAAAAAACGTTTATTTGCGGTAAACATGACGCAAGAAAAAAAAATTATTATATTACAAAAATGAGAAAAAGTTGGGGGAAGCATGCGTCACATCCACGCAAATCGGCTATCGCTCAGCATTATGCTACGACCCTGTGCAAGACAGAGCCCCAGCGCTGGTTTTCAGCGACAGCCGGCGCCGACGTAATGACGTCGACCGGTTCAGCAAACAAATATAAATACGCTGTACCAGTACAGCGTATTTAAAGAAAAATAATTTAGATGCAACTAAATACACAACGGATATATAACTGATATAACTGATGAATATAACTGATATACTAAATAGATATAAAAGATAAAAATAAATAGACATACTTTATTCTATGTTACGAGAATATCATCCTCAAAAAACGTTTTACGTTTTATATAGTGGCAACATTTCGACGCGTCCTATTAAACCAAATTGTGATGTAAGAAATTACAAAATGGCCAATGATGCAATGAGTATTACTTAGTCTGTGATGTAATGTGTTTATTATTATGCAAACGTGATGTGTCAGTGCTATATGCGTTTGTGAGTGACTGTGAAATGAGATGGACCCAATAAAAGACAAAACCCCGGAAAACTGGAGGGTGACCCGACATGCCAAACACTTTCCAAAGAGATATGCAGCCAAAAGAGTAAAGTGATTACAGTGTCATGGGATAAAATTGAAGTAAACATCGACCCGAGTAAACTGCATACCGGAGAGAGAGAGAGATAAAGTAGGAATTTGGTCAAAATGAAAATCCAAGATGGCAGCTCTGAAATTTTTCTTATTTTTCATCATGGGTATCGTTTTCATGGTTTTCGAAGTTGTAAAAGCCAATAGTGAGGTCAAAATGTAAATCCAAGATGGCGGCTGCAAAAATTTTGTATTAAGATAAAGATAATTTTATTTGTCTAAAGATGCGTATACATGCAAATTAAGCATGCAGGATGTCACAATTTTGATATTTCGTCCGTACATGTTTCACCCGTAAGGCATACAAATTTATAAAAGAAGAATGGGCGAAACTGGTCCAAGAGCCTCCACTGATGGGACTTAGGGGAAATGAGAGTGCTTATTTGTCTTATGATTTTGGCAAAAATCTATTAGATTCTGTCCCGGGGTTCTATTGTTATGGTCATGTTTGTCCTGACTATAAATAATATGATTTTACGTATAAAGAAAGGCCAGTTAAGCAGCCGACAACCTCCTAGGTTGACCTGCGAGATGCCATACATAAAAATAAAAATGTTTGTGTTAGAATCTTCGATTTTTTTAAATAGTGACATTTGCTTTTGAATGGACTTGATTTCTCCCGCATTTACCGAACTAACTTATGTTTGTTAACGGATACTTCATCTTTTTCCTTGTGATTGGACATAGTGAGTGAATTTATCAATTGGTATTTTTCGACCTTAAGCTCAGTTCTATGTTTAATGTGTAACCATTCTGTATTACGTAAAAGACGAATGATAATTACCCAAACGCTTTTTGATGAAAATCCAGGAGTTGCTGTGATTACCACAGAAAATCTGCAACCATATCAGGTATGGAGAATGAACAGGATTTCAAGGTCCGAAGGCGAGAACACCCAATGAAAACACTCACATTGTTTCAATTAGGTTTAATTCACATGGAATAGTTCACAATTCTCACACCAAAAAAATATAATCTTAAATTACATATGGTTTGCTCGGTAACGTAACCATAGCGAGATCTATTTCGATCCCAACGCCATCTAGGGAAGCGTCAGGTAAACTTTTGCACATAATATATGAAATATTAGACATACCGCCCACCAAGGACATATTGCAGAATGTCCTTTTCTTAATCTAAACCGCCCACCATGCAACATGTCTAATAATATTGGGTGCAACAGATACACACTTTAATATCAAAATAACATGGGTGAAGGTTTATAAAAGACAAAAAAAACAATTTAGTAATGCTTACAAACTAGATGCATTCAATTATGAACACTACATATTCTTAAATAAACCTTAAAAACACAAAGTTTAAGTTGCTACAGGTAGAATAGCCAATTTAGTAATAGGTCTCTTTATCAGGGAATTTTTAGTTCTAACAGTAACGACTCGAGTGATTCCGTCGGGCCCAGGATGCTTTAACTCTATCTTCCCCAGCAACCACTTGCCAGGAGGTAAATCATCCTCCTTTATAAGGACTATGCCACCTATGGCTGGTTCTGGATTCTTGAGAGCCCACTTATGGCGTTGTAAAAATTGATTTAAATAATCTTGTGACCACCGCCGCCAATAGTCCTGCAACATTCTTTGGGTAAGTTGCCACCGTCTGAGACTAGAAAGATTGGCCTTTTCGAAATTCGAATCAGGTACAAGGACGAGTGGTTCTCCAACCAGAAAATGACCCGGAGTTAACACCGTCAACTCATTTTGATCCACACAGGAAAGCGGTCTCGAGTTGAGGCACGCCTCAATTTGTGCCAACACCGTCGTTAGTTCCTCGAACGTTAATGTAGAGTTCCCTATAACTCTTCTGAGATGGTATTTGGTTGACTTTATTCCTGCCTCCCATAGACCGCCGAAGTTCGGAGCGTGAGGGGGAATAAAGTTCCACTTTGTACCATTATTTGCCAAGCACTGAACTAATTCGGGAATAAAATTTGATTTTTCTTCATTAAATAATTCCCGCAGTTCTCGTGCAGCGCCAACAAAATTTGTGCCATTGTCACTATGTAGTTCTGCACAGTGCCCACGCCTCGCCACGAACCTCTTAAAAGCGGCCAAGAAACCTTTGGACGTCATGTCACTAACTGCTTCGATATGAATCGCCCGCGTAGACAGACAAATGAAGAGTGCGATATACCCCTTGTACGATTTATTTCCACGTCCTTTAGACACTCTGACGTTTATCGGGCCAGCGTAATCGACGCCACTGTACAGAAAAACTTTATTTGGTGTAACACGAGGAGATGGTAGCTGTCCCATTAGTTGGCTTCTGGCCTTATTTGTGTACCTAATGCAAGTAACGCATTTTCTAAAATAGGCCTTTACTAAAGATTTAATCCCTACAACCCAATACCGTGATCTCAAGTAAGCAATCATAGCTTGAGGCCCCCCATGCATCGTTTTTTGATGCGCCTCGCTTATGAGAAGCTTTGTGAGAAAGGAATCTTTAGGTATAAGTATAGGATGTTTGCGATCATAACTCAACTGAGACATCTCTAATCTACCTCCCACTCTAATTACTCCTTTTGAGTCCAAAAATAAGTTCAACGATTTGTATTTTTTACACTTTTCATCTAAAGATCCCATCCCCTTAAGTTCTTGTATTTCTTCTTGTAACTCTTCTTCTTGACCCGCTCTAATACAGACTTCCATCGCCACCCCGAGTTCGGTTGTAGACAACTGTTTATTTCTTTTCTTGTTAGCACAATTGGTTCTTAAGTGCAAGAACTTCCTACAGTAGGCTACTACCCTGATCATCCTTGAAAGCGATGAAAATCTGTCCCATAAAGAAATATCAAGGATACCCGAATGGACCTTCACTTCCTCCAATTTAGTAATCAAGTGTTTAGGTTTTTTATATTCTATCACTGATTGCCTTAAAAACTCTGGTCCATTAAACCATATCGCAGTATTGCCGAGTTCTCCTGGAGCCACGCCACGAGAGGCACAATCCGCTGGATTTTGTTTCGATGGAACATATGACCAATATTGTGTATCCAATGTGTTTAAGATTTCTGCAACGCGATTGGCCACAAACGTTTTCCACCGACTTGGATGACAATTAAGCCATGCGAGTACAACTTCAGAATCCGTCCAAGCGTGCACATCTAATACATTTACATCCAGAGTTTTAGCAACGTCCACCATCAACTTGGCTAATAGAACGGCTCCACATAGTTCCAACCTAGGTATTGACACCTGTTTGATGGGAGACACCTTGGTTTTCGAGGTAACTAACGCAACCTTTATATTACCCTCTGCCTCTATAACTCTGACGTATACCACTGCAGCGTAGGCCATTTTTGAAGCATCCGAAAAACCGTGTAGCTCCGTCTTTACATTACTGGATTTAGTGTTAAGCCAACGTGGGATTTTAACATTCACTAAAGAAAATAAGTCCTTACGGTAAGTAATCCATTCTTTTAATAAACTACTGGGCAATTCTTCGTCCCAACCTATACCTGCTAACCATAGCTTTTGTATTAAAATTTTAGCTAAAATAATACAAGGTGATAACCAACCTAACGGGTCGAAGAGCCTAGAAATATCTGAGATGACCTTCCTTTTACTTACAGGTTCCGTCGGGAGAGGCAGTTCGACAGAGTACTGAAAAACATCAGCGCGAGGATCCCAGGTAAGTCCGAGTATTTTTGTAATATTATCTATTTTTATTTTTACTTCCTCAGCCTTATCCCTTTTACCTTCTCTTATCTTCTGCAGTAATTCTTCACTGTTACTTATCCATTTTTGCAATGGAAATCCCCCTTTAGCTAGAATGTTGGTTAGTGCTGTATGAATTTCATATCCTTCCGCAACACTTTCTGCCCCTGTCATTAAATCATCCATGTAGAAATCATTAAGAATGATTTTTGCTACTAATGGATGATTCTGCCCTTCATCATAAGCAACCTGATGTAAACAACGTACTGCGAGAAATGGCGCCGATGAAGTACCAAATGTTACTGTCACCAACTCAAGTTCTTCTATTTCTTTTTCAGGATCATCCCTCCAAAGAATCCTCTGAAACATTGTATCATCTCTATTGACAAGAACCTGTCTATACATTTTAATTATATCAGCACTTATACAAATTGGATGTGTTCTCCAACGCATAACCGTATGTCGTAATTCTGCTTGCAGTGTCGGGCCAACCATCAAGTCATCGTTTAACGATACCCCATTTATTCCCTTGCAGGAAGCGTCAAATACCACGCGCACCTTAGTTGTCTGCTTATCTTCCCGGAGTATTGCGTGATGAGGTAAGTACAACCCCTTTTTATTTTCTTCTGGAGATACCTTTACCATATGCTTAAGTTCTATATACTCCTGCATCACCGCAGTGTAATCCGCCTTTAATTTGTGATTTTTTGAAAGTTTATATTCTAAGCTCTTTAACCTTTTTTCAGATATGAACCTAGATTCACCATCCTTACAACTTCGGTTACCATCCCGGAACGGCAACCTTACAATGTAACGTCCGGTTTCGTTTCGCTTTGTGGTATTTGTAAAAATATTCTCACATTCCGCTTCCTCTATACTAAGTATTTTTTCAGTTCCCGATGGCTCCGCTTCTAGCTCCCAGAATTTACGTAAGAAGTCATCAGCCTGAACATTGGAATGCATAACAGTGATACAAGAATATGAATTAATGTCGGACGAATTTTCTGTACCGACAACACCCGAAAGAATCCATCCGAATTCTGTTTGTTGTGCTACGAGCGATCCACTGGTACTCTTTTTGATGCCATCTTGGATAATTTGGCTGAATATCTCAGCACCTAATAAAACGTCAATTTTATTAGGCCTGTGATACTCAGGATCGGCCAAATCGTCTTCACTCAACTTTACCCATTCTACCCTGGTTGCTGTCACAACTGGGAGAAGGGATGTGATGGACTTCAAAACGTATGCGTTTACTTTAACGCTATAATCTGGATTCACTCGAGAACGAATATCAACAACCACTGAAGAATTAGACATAACTGTTTTATTACCACCTACACCTGTAACACGGTGTTTTGTTAAAGTTTTCTTTAACCCTAAATATTGAGCCATAGACTCAGTAATAAAAGATCCTTGTGAACCTTGATCTACTAATGCGCGAACTACCCGATATGTTCCATCCTTTGACTTGGCTTTTACTAAAGCCGTAGGTATTAAAACCGTATCCTTGCAATTTCCTGTCGAAAGGCATGAAACTATTGGCTTAGTAGATCCCTCCGCTTGTACAGCGGCCTTTTGAGTTTCCTCCATTGAGGTACTATTCCTAGTAGCAGCTGACGCTGCTTCCTTCTGAACAACGCCCGTGTCCTCACCAACAGACCCAGAACCACCGCTAGGGTGGAGTAAAGTATGGTGGCGTCTTTTACATAAATGGCATTTGACGGTGTTTCTACAAAATCTGGCAGAGTGGTTACTACCCAAACAAATGAAACATAGCCCATTTTTCTGTGCGAAATCACGTCGAGTATCGTTATTTTCTTTAGCAAAACCTTTACAAGCAGTTATCTTATGAGCGGCAGAACAAAAAGGGCAAGATAATTCCGCTTTTCCTTTTCCTACCACATGGAACGATTGCGAACTTTTTTGAACATGAGGCTTATTTTCTAAATTTTCTAAACCTCGAAAGCGGCCAGTTAAAAAATCCGTAAATTGAGTAAAAGTAGGCAAATCATCGGTTGCCTCTGAAGCTACCTTTAATTCCCAAGCTTTCCTGGTGTCCTTATCCAATTTGGCACTAACAATGTGTATTATTAAGATGTCCCAAGAAGTAACATCTATCCCTAAATTTTGGATAGAGCCTAAGCAGTCAGACGTAGTGCTAAGTAATCTTTTTATTTCAGTTGCAGATTCTACTGTTAAACCCTTTTGATTAAACAAACGTTTTAAAATTCCGTTAGCTAAAAACCTTTTATTGTTATACATTGCTTCTAATTTTGCCCAACTAGCCGTATAATTATCCGATGTTACATTAATGTTTCTTAATAAATGCTCTGCATCTCCGGTTAAGTACCCTTTAAGATAATATAATTTTTGCGCATCGTCTAGAGTTTTATTATTGTGTATTAACCCTCCAAATAAATCCCTAAACGTCTGCCACTCACTATAATTTCCAGAGAACACAGGTATCTTAACCTCAGGTAACTTAAAGTTTCTAAATCCTGTACTACAGCTAGCTCCTGGACTAACATTACACATTTCACTAGACATTTTCATATTGTTTAATATTTCTTTCAGTTCGCTTTTAAAATGTATATAAAACTCTTCGACCTCCTCGTATAAGCTATTCTTATGATAATTTGAACTAAATAAATCAGACTTTCGTACCTCACTAATTATTCTTACATGTGTTTTGTAGAATAATTGCCATTGCTGTTCTAAGTTTTCAATCCTAGTTTCTATATAAGAAACAGTTAGACGCTCTTTAGGACTTTTTTTAAAGTTAGAGTTTGATTTGAGCATTTTAGATTTAATGTCTTCCTGAATGTCGTTAAGCGACTCCATTCTTAATTAAAAACACAAGTAGGTTATTTCGCAAATCTTATTAACTAGATACTCATAACACTATAAATAAACTTATTGTCCAGTAAACACCACAAAAATTGTAAGTTTCTTCGAAGCACTTCGATATTTTTCTAAGTCCCAGATAACGTTTAAAATTTTACAAGTGTTTTAAACTTGTATTTCTGAGTAAAATCGGACATGGATTCCCCTTTTGAACCACTTTTTGCTTAAAATTAGTACAAGTCCAAACTAATTAAATTTCCAACGACTAAGTTAATTATCTAGTGAATTTAAGGTTCAAATTTCAATGCACTTTCTTGAATTGTTGACGTTAAATTCTTCCTATTAATAAGGTCGAAAATGTACTCACGATTTCTCCACTTTACACTCACTGACACTGATACTAGACGTCGCACGTCGCACTTGTGGCGACCTCTGATGGCCACTCCGCGAACTCCTCTGCCTGGCTCCTCCACGCAACGTCACTCCTCCGGCACCCAGCCGGATCCTCTGCTTCGATGACGTCACCACTGACGCCTCGCTGTAGGGATGCTCTGGACAGCAATCCACTGCCCAGTACTGACGTTGCGGGGTGATAATCACCACCACCACCGATGACTACCAAAAATCACCTTCACGCCAATCCGGCTCGAAGGACCATGAACAGGATTTCAAGGTCCGAAGGCGAGAACACCCAATGAAAACACTCACATTGTTTCAATTAGGTTTAATTCACATGGAATAGTTCACAATTCTCACACCAAAAAAATATAATCTTAAATTACATATGGTTTGCTCGGTAACGTAACCATAGCGAGATCTATTTCGATCCCAACGCCATCTAGGGAAGCGTCAGGTAAACTTTTGCACATAATATATGAAATATTAGACAGAGAATAATCATTATTTTTGTCAATACAAAAGAAAATCATACTGAATGAATGTGAGCATGGGTAGTTATTATATTATACATGATCACCATTAATATATAATTCAAATATTGCTGTGGTATATTACATATTATACATAGTTTTACCTTTAACTTTTAATAAAATCTGTTCTAGTAGAACAGATTCTAGTAGAACAGATTCTACACTAGTTACTTTTTTTTGTTTCAGATATTATTTAACAACGCTGAATACATTTGTAGACCTTCATCATCAGCCTATAGCAGTCCACTACTGGACATAGGCCTCTCCAATTGCACGCCATTCAGCTCGATTCTCGGCAACTCTCATCCAGCTGCTACCAGCCACCCTGCGAAGATCGTCACTCCACCTAGCCTGAAGGTGTCCTACCTTACGTTTGCCAATTTGCGGTCTCCACTCAAGAACACGTGTACCCCAACGGTCATCAGTTCTACGGCTGATATGGCTGGTCCACTGCCACTTCAGCTTGCTAATTCTGTGAGCTATGTCGATAACTTTCGTTCTCTGCCGGATCACTTCGTTCCGGATTCGATCCCTCAGAGAGACTCCAAGCATAGCCCGCTCCATGGCTCGCTGAGTAACCTTAAATTTATAAACCAGCCGTACCGTGAGTGTCCACGTTTCGGCTCCGTAGGACATAACAG
Source organism: Agrochola lychnidis (assembly GCA_963680765.1). Taxonomy (NCBI): domain Eukaryota; kingdom Metazoa; phylum Arthropoda; class Insecta; order Lepidoptera; family Noctuidae; genus Agrochola; species Agrochola lychnidis. The sequence goes on from OY796856.1 coordinate 27,285,959, forward strand.
GCAAGACGCACTGATTAAAGACCTTCGTCTTTAGGCTCTGTGGAATAGGCGACGAGAAGACTCGACGAAGTTTCCCAAATGCTGATCAGCCCAGCTGAATTCTTCTGTTAGCCTCCCTCTCAAAGTTGTTCTTACCAAACTGCACAGTTTGCCCGAGGTAAACGTATTCTCGAACAACCTCGAGAGCACCGCCATTGACAGCAATCGGCCCCGGAGTGACGTGTTCGTTGAACACAACCTGGATTTTGTCTAAGTTCATCCGGAGACCAATGCGTACAGAAGAATTAACTAGGCCGTCCAGCACCTGCTGTTAGTCATTCAGCGATTCGGCCAGTATGACGATGTCATCTGCAAATCTCAAGTGTGAGATGTACTCGCCGTTGATGTTAATGCCACGCTTTTCCAAGTTCAGCGTCTTAAACACATCCTCCAATGCGTTAGAGAACAATTTCGGGGAAATTACATCCCCTTGTCTCACCCCTCGACGCAGGGGGCTATGTTCAGTACGCTGATCCTGAATTTGGACGGTCATTGTCGCGTTTTCATAAAGGCATCTCAGCACTTGGATGTATCGCCAGTCGACTTGGCATCGCTGCAGAGACTCCAAAACAGACCAGTACCCTAATTGCGTAACTTATTTTCGTAAACAATTTTGCCTAATTTGTTTCATTTTGATAGTTCAACAACATTCATTGCGTTATTTACGTTGTTGAGTAGATTTTTTTTCAAACTTATGAAGCAATGGATTAGCAATCTGTTTCAAATCGAAACAGATTGTGGTTGTGTTGTATTACGCAATTAGGGTACAGGTCTCGATAGAGTCAAAAGCCTTCTCATAGTCCACAAACGCAAGACACAGTGGCCGATTATAGTCATCGGACTTCTGTATAATTTGCCGCACTGTGTGAATGTGGTCTATGGTGCTGTATCCTCCTCGAAACCCAGCCTGCACCGGTGGCTGAAACTCGTCGAGTCTTCTCGCTAGACGATTCGTAACGACTCTGGAAAACAATTTATATACGTGGCTAAGGAGCGAAATGGGTCTGTAGTTCTTTAAAAGAGTCTTATCACCATTTTTAAAGAAGAGAACGACCACACTCTCTCGCCACGCTTCTGGAATTCTCCCAGAGAACAAGACAGAGTTGAAGAGCTCCCGAAGCTCTTTCAGTACTGGACTTCCTCCAGCTTTTAGGAGCTCGGTCATTATCTCGTCCTCACCAGGGGCTTTTCTATTTTTAAGCTGTTTAAGAGCCGCCTCGATTTCGTCTTGGCTGACTTCTGGCAGGTCTTCCGTGAAATGGCGGGTTAAGGTGGCTCTGGAAACCTCATTTTCGGGATCTGGTCGAGATGCGTGCGATGCGTACAACTGGCTGTAGAAGTTTTCTACTTCCAAAACGATCTCCGGCTTTGAAACGACGATATCCCCACCCGGGTTTGGTCAACTTCATCAGGTGGCTCCTCCCGAGTTACTGGACGAACACTTTCGACCCGCGATTTTGCTCTATCGCTTTCTCTATAGAGCGTGTATTGGAGCGTCGGAGGTTGCGTCGTACCAGTGTTCTTATATTTTTGTTGAATACCCGTTGTTCTGATGAAGTGATAGGTGGGTTTTCACGTCGTTCCGTCATAAGCTCCAGTCTCTTTTGAAAGTTTGGACTTCTTGCCCGTACTTACGCGTGCCTTCCTCCCTGAGGATTTCCGCAACTTGGTCGAGTGCCTGGTCAACGTCATTTGTGGTTTCCACGGCAGCAAATCGGTTCTCCAGGTTTGACTGGAACGCTTCAGATCCTAGCATGGTTTGGAGCATGTTTGGACGGACCCTAGACCTCATCAAACGAGTTCGCTCGAGCTTGGAAGTTGATATTCAGAGAGCCTTGGACAAGTCTGTGATCACTACCGGTGTTGAACCTGTTGATCACCGAGATGTTCCTGAATATATGCTTCTAATCCGTTATGATAAAGTCTATCTCATTTTTCGTCATAGTATCGGGGCTTCACCACGTCCACTTCCTTTGGAGCTGTTTCTTAAAGAAGGAGTTCATCATGAAAAGTTCCTCCTTCTCAAGGAAGTCGACTAGCATTTGCCCCCTATGATTTCTGCTGCCAAACCCATAAGATCCTACTACCGATTCGCTGCAATTCTGTACTCCCACTTTAGAATCCCCCATGAGAACATTGTAGTGGGCCTTAGTGGTGGAATGCAAGGCCTTGGAGCTATCCTCAAACATTTCCTCCACTTCGTCATCCGAGTGTGCCGAGGTCGGTCGTAAACCTGAATAACCTTGGGGCTATACCTCTTGGTTAGCTTCACTACAAGGTACGCTACCCTGTTCGAGACACTGGAGACTTCTACAACGTTGTCACAAAGGAATTTGTTTACCAGGTACCCGACTCCGCCTTGGGATAGTTGGTCTCCCTCTCGAAAATACAGAAGGTGGCCCGATTCAAGGGTTATTGTGTCCTCCCCCTCTCTTCGGACTTCACTAAAGCCAAGAATATGCCACCTTATTTTTCCGAGCTCTTCTTCTAGCTGCACTAGGTGTTCGCCGAGCCATAACGTGCGTCTGTTGTACGTTGCCAAAGTCAGTTGGGTTTGGCGGCCATTCGTAACCCGGGGATTCTTCGCACCCCCTACATTACCGTTACTGTGATTGCCGCCAAAATTAGGAATAGCAAGGCGGCCGGGAACTGGAGGCCGTGGTTGAATGTGACTTGCCATTTGGAGGGTTTGCCCATAATTGCCACGCTGGGCATGCGGGTTGGCGATCGCAGATCGCAGCTTCTCGCACTAGTGACGCTGATGCCCGTCACTAGTCTGCGCCATTTAGCTGCGAAATTTTATTTAGAATGGTTATACCGCCATTTGTCGGTTGTCAGAGCCTCGTTAGTTATTCAGCAGGGTGCACCACGAGCAGGTGAGGTTGACTTGGGGCACTGAGATGGTAAGTGTGCCCCCTTACATCTAATTTGTAGACCTTGCTGAGTAGGAGTTTTAGGTCGTCTTCGTCAGCAACGTGACATAGAACAACCATCAAAAGTAGAAAGTGTCGCGGATCCTCTTGTTGAAAATGATCAAAATGATCAAGATCAGGAAGCAAATCCAGCGATAGAGCTACCTAAGTCCGTCCGCTTTATGTGCTTAAATCCACCCTTAGAAAGCACGCGGGCCTTCCTCCCCAAAAGACAAACAAACGCACGTACGTTCCACCAAATATACAACATAAGACCACGTTCGCCAAACATCAATATTATATACTAAGTACCCATATCTATAAAAACATTAAAAAACATCTCAACATCATAAATCTAAACTCAAATGTACTAAAATCTAAAGTAACAGAGTGGCTGCTCCTTAAGGATTACTCTTACACAAAGTCTTTACTCACCTTTCTTATATAATACACACACACCTACACACACACACATACACTCACACCTACACACACACACCACTCACATACACTAACACACATTATACAATTTTACTCTATTATTATCATACAGTAGAATGACACAGTCCACTTGAGATATAAGTTTTTGTTGATTATTGACCGTAAACTACCTCTTATAATACAGGTATACCCTAGCTTAAGAGGTAGTGAATATTATACTTGTACAGATTTTGCAACAAACTATAAATGTATTTTCTAAACTAAATATCACACTGTATTTTCAAACTCTGTATGTTTTTGGATAAATAAAGATTTTTATTATATTTTATTGTTATATTAAGTAGGTAGCAAGCATTCGATGTATTTGGTGTTCAAATACGTCGAATGCTTGTTTTTTGGTTGCCGCCATAGAACTCGCCGTCGCCTTTCAGACGCAACAAGGAAATGATTGCTGTTGGATAAAAACTATTATGTTCCCGACGCAGCAAGAGTGTGTCAGTTTCATTTAAAATCAAATGTTTGGGAAGAATTATTAGAAGAAGAAAGATAAAAAATCAAGTATTTTGACTTAGCACACGAGGTTGTCGACATGTGGGACGTGGACTCTGCATTTATTGTACCGATAATCGTTACGATTAATGGCCTAATTAATAGCGGAAAGCCTCGACCAATACCTCAGGAGGCTCTCATTGCGCGGCTGGGTCGAGGGCTTGATTCAGAAAGCAGTACTCCGGGACACAGCACACAGTGAGGAGGTTCCTCTCTCTAGAAGCAAGCACTGACAGGCCAAATAGCCGAACACGGCATAAAGATAGACTTCGGCTGCCTCTAATAAAACTAAAATTATTTAAGAAAAATGTATACTGCATGTCGATTATTGTTTACAATCATTTACCAAATAGTCTTCAAGACTTACCGCTGACAATGTTTAAAAAAAATCTTTTCAAACTACTGCTATTTAAAAGATAAGGACCACTAAGCCATTAAGCCATTGGGCCATTAAGGACTATTTAGAAGATAAATTAATAGAGTCTGTAATTTGTAAGTTAGGTTAATTGACATTGCTGATTGTGAAGACATTTGCACGCCATGTTATGGCAGGATATGCTGAAACAAATTTACTGTAACACCTTATGTACCATATTCTAGCAAATAAATATTTTTGATTTGATTTAGAGCCCTGACCACCAGCAGCTTGGACCCTGTTCCTGATGCATAAAAATGTTTAAAAATGCAAGCTATCTTGTGTTTTGAAAATGAAATAAATGATTAATAAATGTTATTTTTTCCTCCCATATCTTGTTTTATTAATCCAGCAACTACCTACGTTGACCTTATTATGATCCTTAGTCTTCGCATTGCATCGCAGCCGCTATGCTTAATCACAACAGGCGGGGGTGGAGGGACGAAGAAGATATTTACGTTAAACTTAAAATCATAATTATTTATGTTCAGGATAAACATGACCATAACAATATAACCCCGGGATAGAATCTAATAGACTTTTTCCAGAATCATAAGACATATAAGCACTTACATTTCCCGCAAGTCTCGTCAGTGGAAGCTGTTGGACCAAGTTCCAAACATCTTTGCCCATTGTCCCTTACAAAAAATAAATAACATAAAAAACTAAATTACAAAATAAAATTAAATTGTAAAGGTACTTTAATCCAAGTATGGTGGTAGTGTCATTCAAAAAGTCACTTATATTATAATAACACTTGTCCGTTAATAAATCTCACATCTTTTTAAGGTTCCGTAGTAAACAAAGAACCCTTATAGTTTCATCATGTCCGTCTGTCTGTCTGTCTGTCCGCGGCTTAGCTCAGAGACGCTCAGTACTAGAAAGCTGTAATTTGGCATGGGTATACATATTAATCACGCCGACAAAGTGGTAAAATAAAATCATGAAAAAAAAAAAAAATTTATGTACCTCCCCTAGACGTAAAGTGAAGATGATTTTTTTTCTGTCAATAATCCCATAGTGTGGTATGTCGTTAGAAAGGTCGTTCAAAAATATTGTGAGTTTTCCAAGACCATTTTTGGATTTAGGGATTCGTTTTCGAAATATTAAGCTTTAAAGTGTTAATTTTTGTTAGAGTCAAGTGTCCCCCTCCCTGCAAGTTTAATGGTTGGTTTTGGGTATGTGAAAAAATTCACGGCAGTAGCATATATAACGAAATTAAAAGGAAAACTATCACAGCTAAGTAGGCTTTACAAGTTAACGAGTAACAATCGACCAACTTACATTTGTGGTTGCAAAAACATGTTTTCCCATACAGAGTGTATGGGAAAACATGTTTTTCAACTACAATGTTAAGTTTGTTCTTGGCATAAATTCATCTCAACCACGGAACTCTTCATTGTGCGTGGTCCGACACGCACTTAGCCGGTTTTTTTAAATAAATTCACCGGCAATGCTTTAAATGACTGTGGTATTTTATTATAAATTTTTGGAGCCATACAGAAAACGCTTTTTCCCATTAATGCTGTTTAAATCATAAACTCAAACTCGAAGCATTTATTTCAATTAAACCATTTACAGGCTCTTTTGAATTGTCAAGGAATCGGTCAGTCAGAAATATGAACCTAGTTGCCCATTCCAAAGCGTAGTAGATAGGTACTTATGGAGAAGAACGGGCAAGAAACTCCACGGACACTCTTTTAAATAAAAAAGTGTTATAAAATATTGGTTACATCATTCATGTTAAAATTATACATGTGAGAACAATGTAGAAAGATGTGCACGTTAGAAGCGTCCATAATAAAAAGATAAAGAACAATTGAAAAATTCAAATAAATTAAAAATAAGCCCTGGCAGCTAAGAGATGACCAGTCCCATCTGACGGCGCCCGTTCATGAATATGACGCATGCACTTTATTTTAACTCTTTAGTACATAGTGCTCACACCTGTGCTATGCAATTATATAATACAAAGGAGAGGAGTTTATACAATGCAAAGATGGTCTTACAATACGTGAGAAAGAACATCGTTCCTGACCAGGGTCCCTCGACCGCACGCGTTTATTTTTTTCTTTTCTTATATCTCGAAAATGGTGTGTCCTATCGCAAAAAATAATAAACATTTCGACACCCTTTAAAACACATATAAACCCTTAAAACTCGCCATGTAGGTAATAACTTTTCATATTTTCCATATAAAAAGTGAAAAATTCCATAAAAACACGTCGAGGCTGCGCGCTTCCGGCTCAAAAAACAAAACTCACGAGGTAGGACAAACAAGTACCACGTGGGAGTCGCGATTGTCAAATTCAATTTAGTTGTGTCAACATTATTTTTAAATTAAAGAGAATTTATTTTGCAGAATAGCTTTAAGATTCTCCTATCCAAATGTAAGGAATTTTAGTGATAGTTGAACAAACAGAACGGGAAATCTTCAGCTCTGGCAACGCAACGCCAGCAAATCATCATCATCTGCCTAGCCTTTTCCCAACTATGTTGGGGTCGGCTTCCAGTCTAACCGGATGCAGCTGGATACCAGTATTTTACATGAAGCGACTGCCTATCTGACCTCCACAACCTAGTTAGTACTAGGTAATACGATACCCCTTGGTAAGACTGGTTGTCAGACTTTTTTGGGCTTCTAACTACCCGTAACGACTGTCAAAGATCTACAAATGACAGCCGGGACCAACGGCTTAATTTTTTATTAATGTGATAAAGTAAAAAATATGTGTCTAATATTTTTTTATTATCTGACTGACGGACTAAATAGTTAGCAAATGTTGCTAGATTAAATAAAAACAAATTTCGTATGTCAATATTTATCATTTTATGAAGAGTACAATTTTTTCGTCGCGTTTATTAAATCATGCTTTTAAGTAATGCATCTTCATAAACCTTCGAGATGCGAGGCCCCTCGGACCGCGAGGCCGTAGGCGGTGGCCCACGTCGCTCACGCCTTACGCCACCTCTGATAGTTTAGCTGTTTTTTTATATCTCCGCTGAAGAAAGGGTTATTGTTATGATTCAGTAGATGGGTTGCGGTTGGCAGCCGGCCACGCGCCGCGCGCCACACGCCACACACCACGCGCTCCACGCCATGCGTCACGCGCCACGTGGCACAGGCGGTGCCAGAGTGCCGTGGCTCTGCATAACATTACACCGATACGAATGCCAACGGTGATTTCAATCAGTGTTGTGGTAGGTCAGGGTAACCTACTTTTTCAATAGCTCGTAAAATGTTCACTGTTAGATCCAGGATTAGATCATACATTACTATGTTAATAATTTCTTGTAATGTCTGTTTGCTATCTTCGCACACAACTTGGCTCTAAGGTTCACGTTGTCATTTGACGGCACAAAAGTTGTGTGAACATTAATCTAAGTTGTGAAGCAGCGGGAAACTGACAGATTTCATTATCTAACGTTGTGAATTTGTGATATTGCAAAGTTTTAAATAGGAATTGTTGGGAAGCGACAGTTTGTGGAGCAGTGGTTAAGGCTGGGGGTCAATAGGTCGGGAGTTCCAAATAATCATCCCTCGAAACGGTATTGTGGTGAACCCCCCCTACCCCCCTCGATCTCGGAATAGATTGCGTTGTGGGTAGGAACCGCCACGTGTGTACGAGCAATGTATAGCTACGATATGAACACACACCACACTACGAAACCAAATCGCTTATTTATTTATAACCAACTTATCTTTGTCGTCTGCAATTTGATTTCAATTTAAGAGTACTCCATACCGAAATGTACTGCAAATTGAATTGGTACGGGACTCTTCACAGACGTGAGTTCTTTATTTAGAACATATTATAATCATTGGATGACACCGGAATGAAATGTAGATCGAAAGTTAAATTAATTAAAATGTTTTTATTTATGCTTCAGTTTACAAAAAAAAACAACCGACCTCCAAAAAAAAACACTACAAAGTGAAAAATAACTTTAATTTCGCAAGTCGGTGTCTTGTGTTTTGTATTTTCGTTTTTTGCCACCGACTTCCGAAATTAAAGTTATTTTTCACTTTGTAGTGTTTTTTTTGGAGGTCGGTTGTTTTTTTTGTAAAAAGTTTTTATTTTTCACTTTTTAGTTGTGGTACCTACCCCACACATATTCGAATACCACTACCTGCTACCAGTGACAGAAACTTATCATATCATCTACATTCTAAGTGGTAAAAAAATACGTATTTTGTAGCTAACTCAAAAACTATCAAAGCAAAGTTAATAAAATTAATATGGGACCAATTCGAGAGCACACCCTTTCAAACAAAAAAATAATTTTCATAATCGGTCCACAATTACGAACATATAACCTCCTCCTTTTTGGAAGTCGGTTAAAAAGGGTTTCGTATTTGGAGACTCCTTTTAAGCAAACAATGCCTGTGTTAGGGAGACTCCGCTCTTCCATAGTAATATAGCATAAAACAAATCCGTAGGTACATAAAATATCAAATAAAAACAAGTATGTTAGTGAGTGTATGATTCGAGTGTGAATACCAGTGCGTAGTGTGTCTGTATGTGAGAGTGTCTGTGAGAGTGAATGAAAGAGTGTATGTTAGAGTGTAAGTGTATGTGTGAGTGTATCTGCTACTTTATGTGCTCTAAAAGTGCCTCCGTTTCAACATATGTAAGTGTCTTCATGCAACTGGTTATTGTTTTTTTACATTCATACTGTTACATACAGAAAGTGATTCATGTTGTTTACATACTCGTACCTGGAAGTGGCATCGGTAAAATTTCCATAATAAAATCGTTTGCCGGAATCGTAGTATTATATTATCTGTGCCGGAATGAAGTGTCGCCGACTTACACACCTACGTTGCGTAGGATACACCCACTTTCCCAATCTATTACTATACTCTATGCACCCACTTATAGAAACAATATGTACCTATCATTGATCTACTTTATTGGAAACCATTACGCGTTATCTGAAAGAATACGATGATGCATAAGTAGAATATGGGTTATTTTATTACGTGTTCGCTTAGATACTTTTCCAGTTATTGAAACAAGATCGTCGAACATACAGATCGCCCGACCTTGTACCTAATCCTCGAGAGAGGCATCCGCTTGCCAACGTTTACTGTAGGCTACACTGTTAGCTCGCTCGCACAATTTTCAGACCGTTACTTGTAGTGGACGTAACTCGGCGAGACATAAAGTTTAGTACTACTATAGTATTGGAGCCATTAAGAGCGGGTGCACAATGCTCGCCAAATGGCCGTCACCGCCTCCGTCGCGCCGCACAGTGGGTCGAAACTATGATTTTAGTGACTTAGGGACGGACCAACTTTGTTTTTTTCCTTTTTTCTTTATGCGGGTGGATAGAATAATTGCCCTGATGTTTTTTCCTAAACTTTATACTTTGGGTAGAAAAATGTGTTTTGTAATTTTTTTGAAACTTTATTTTTCTTATATTTTCTTTTATTCTTTTCTTATATTCTTGTCTAGTCTACTATCATTTTATAAAGAAATTACATTTTACCATTTAAAACGACTTTTGCCCCACCCAGAAATAACTATAATACATAACGGTCATTTCTAAGTGTTACCAAAGTAAAACAATACATGAAAGCTGCCATAATGAAATTAATACATTTAGAAGTTTCTTATAATATTTAAATTTTGACAGTGCTGCTACAGTGGATATTATAAATCGATATAAAAATAAACATTTTAAAAATTAAATCAAAGAAATCACGACACTCGGCCATCCGACAGCGTGCTAATTCCGAAGCAAGTAACTAAAACAACAAAATACATAATCAAGACACTATATCATTATGATAAACATTATACATTTGTGGCAGGCAATGAATACCTAGCACTTAATTAAAAGAGAAACGAGTATGCACTTAACTTCACTAGTATAAATCCTTTGTACTTAGAAATTATCGTTGTACCTAGACGAGAACATATGGCCTAAAGGTATCATATTTAGACGTTTTATGTATTTTAAGCGCAGAAATCCGAGCAGAATGTTATCTGCGGACAATTAAAGTAAACATCGTAATGGATAGATATACATATAACTTCGCCAGTTTCAACTGTAAGAACGTAAAACGCTCCGTGGATAGTATTAGGGAGCTATGTAACACATGTGATCTTATTGCTTTACAAGAAACATGGTTGCTGCCGGGTGATATACCATATTTAAGCACGATCGACAGTGGCTTTGGATGCGCGGGCATATCTGCGGTCGATACGTCTGGAGGCATACTACGTGAGAGGCCGTATGGCAGGGTCGCTCTGTTGTGGAGAAGCAGTGTATTCCAGCAAGTGTCAGTGTTGCGGTGTGACAATGCTCGTATCTGTGCTATTAAGATAACGACAAGTGATCGACCGGTGATTGCGATGAATATTTACATGCCTACGAATGCGGTGGACAACCTGCCTGACTTTACGGATTGCGTAAGTACGGTGAGCGCAATTGTTGACGAATATGGTATTGAATCAGTTTTTAATGTTAGGTGATTATAATGCAGACTTATTTGAATTTTTTTATAACGAACTTTTATATTTTTGTGGTGAATAGTGTTGGTCGTGTGTAGATGTTGACCTTCTGGGTACTGATTCCGGTGCCTACACCTTCGTTAGTGAGGCTTATGGATCCTGTAGCTGGCTTGATCACTGTATTGTAACTCAAGCGGCAAAACGAGCTATTGTTGACGTTTATATTAAATATGACACTATTTGGTCTGACCATTTTTCTCTGATTCTTGAGTGTAATTTAAATTTATTGATACCAAAGTTGCCTCATATAACAAGTGCAAATAATAACGTAGTGTGGGGTGTAAGAAATGAGCAACAGGTCGCGAACTGTACCAACGTGTGTCACAAACTGTTGAAACTAATTGATTTTCCTGTCTAGTATATGAGTTGTGCTGATTATTGTTGTAATGATCACGGTCACAGACGTGTCCTTGATGGTTTGTACTCTGACATTGTGGCGGCCCTTTGCGACGCGTCTTTGGTAGGTCGAGAAAGCACGAAAGCGGGTGGGAGTGTTCCGCGTGTAGTGGGTTGGAACGAGCATGTCAGAGAGGCTCATGGGAAGGCTCGGCTGAAGTTTACGGAGTGGGGTAGCGTGTGGTAAGCCTAGGTCCGGCATCATGCATACCGAAATGTGTGAGAGCAGAAGGGTGTTCAAGTCACGACTGAAAGCTTGCCAAGATCGTAAGGATCAGATTCGTATGGACACCCTTGCTGAGAAGCATTCCAAGGGTGACTTTCGTGGTTTCTGGAAAAGCACAAGCAAAGCAAATGTTAGGCCGGGCCTACCTGTGAGCATCGATGGCGTAAGTGACCATAAGGACATTGCTGATGTCTTTAAGAAAAAAAATTCTATACAATCCCGTCTGGGGCCTTCAGGTGGGGTGTTCGATACTGAGTTGCCGAATGATACAGTCGGGGTAAGGTTTATTGCTAAAGACGTGTATAAAATTATTAAGAAAACGACGAGAGGCAAATCCCCGGGTCACAACGGCCTCAGCATTGAACACCTGCAACATGCTGGCCCCCATATCTCTAGAGTTTTAAAATAAGACCGTTGACCTTGTAGATAAAACTAACTATAGGCTTATTTCCCTAGCCACCATCATAGCCAAAGTGTTTGACGGTTTGCTTAACACACAGTTAAATGTATATGTAAGTCTGCACGACAACCAGTTTAGTTTTAGACCTCAACTGTCTACAGAAAGTGCTATACTGTGTCTTAAGCATACCGTCAGATACTACACGGATCGTAGGACCCCTGTATACGCGTGTTTCCTCAACTTGTCTAGGGCTTCGACCTGGTTGCGTATGATATTCTTTGGGATAAATTGGACAGTATTAACCTGCCGCGGGAACTTGTGCGACTATCTTCAAGTATTGGTGTACGAATCAGGTCAATATCGTCAGATGGGCGGGGGCAATGTCGGAACCGTATCAGCTTGAGCGTGGAGTGAGGCAAGATGGATTGACCTCGCCAACCCTTTTCAACCTCTACATGAATGTGCTGGTCGTTGCGCTCAGCATTCGTTATATCGGGTGCCACGTTGACGGTGTCTGCGTCAATAATCTTAGTTATGCTGACGATATGGTGCTGCTGAGCGCGTCGATTTGTAGCCTAAGGGAGCTGGTGCAGATCTGTGAGGAGTACGCATGCACGCATGGGTTCAAATATAATGTTGACAAGAGCCAATGTATGGTTTTTGGAGCCTGCGGTGCTAAATCGCTGGAAAATGTACTACCAGTTGTTCCTCTCCTAGATAGAGTGGACCATTTTAAATACTTAGGGCATATAGTCACGGCAGACTTCAAGGACCATGCTGACATCGAACGGGAGCGGAGGGCCTTATCGAAAAGAGCGAATATGTTAGCTCGTAGGTTTGCACGCTGCTCTGATCAAGTTAAGGTCACCCTTTTCAAGGCATATTGCACCTCACTGTACACGTGCAGCCTGTGGGCTCGCTACACACAAGCGTGCTATAGCGCCCTCCGCGTCCAGTATAACAAAACATTCAGGGCAGTGTTGAGGCTCCCCCGCTTCTGCAGCGCCTCGGGCATGTTTGCGGAAGCGCACACCGACTGTTTTCACGCCATCATGCGCAAGCGGTGCACGTCCTTAGTGCGCAGGGTGCGGGCCAGCTCCAATATTGTCCTGAAAATGATCGCTGAGCGATTTGACTGCTCCTACATACGACAATGCTGTAACAGACATGTATAGCCTGGGCACTTAATCTGATTGACACTAACCTATATTTTTATTAATGACTTTTTTGATGGAATTATTATTTTTTAATTCTGTGACCCTTATAATTTGACATATCATTTTAATTTAGATTCTGTGACCCTATAATTTGTATCACTCATTCGTTTATTTCAATTGAATTTGACATTTTATTTTAATTTGAATTCTGTGAACTTTATAATGTGTACCTATTTTAATTGAATTGACATTATTTTTATTCTATTGATTTTGTTCTATTGTGTAGCAGTATAGATAAATTTTATTTTATGTAATATGGGTTTTGCCTGAATTAAATGATTTATTATTATTTTAATATGATAATATGTATAAAGAGAGTCATTCTAGAATGGTAAGTAGAACGGCGACAAATGAGGATATGTTACACAATCTCTTTTGTCTTCTGATCCAAAGATCACAAGTTTAACTCTTTGAGTCACACTTTTAGATAAACAATAATTTTGAAATTTTATTTTTATTCTCGTATTAATTATCATTTATGTAGCATAGAAAAATCGAAAAAAAAAAATCTTAGACCTAAGGCTTTCGAGGAATGAGGTGGTTACTTACACTAATCACCATGGCTATTGATACAAACGAAAATTTGACAAAATGTACGTTCTTTATTAGTTAAAACCATTTATAATTAAGTAATTTACAAGATACCCGGGCGTAAAATTACTGTGTATGGAACACTTTCAGAAAACCCAACAGGTATGTCCATTCTATGTATTTTTCTTCCATTATGGGTCTCTTGTGATTTGCCTGGTTTGAACTTGAGGTGCTCGGTTCAATACAATTAGGATTTTCACGTGTAAGCTGGACAAAGGTAAGACGATCACCTGAATTAAAATGATCACAATCGGCTACTTGAACTCCCCCAATAAAATCTCCAAATATAATAGGATCTCACTGGACTTCAATCTTTTGGTGGTCCTCTTCGTAACTACAGATAATCTCGCCACCTGAAGGTATATCTTCTAACAAGTACTCTGAAATTTCATTTTCACGTAACATACAGTAAAAATTACGAAATACATTATAGAATACTTACTTATTTACCTATCATCCATAAATCCACAACAGTCATGGTGGTTAGTTTACTAACCACTGTATTTTCCTCTATGATATTACAATGAAAATATGAAAATAAAACTGCATTACAGTAAAAATAAATAAAATACATCTATAGGAATAAATTGAGTCAAAAAGATTTACAAAAAAGCTTTACTTACCCGGTAAACAGTTTTTTTTCGCAAGCACCTAGTAAAAGTACGCGTTGCATCGTTTTAGATTCAAGTCAAATGAACTGTCATTCATTCAAAATATCGTCAATCGGTTGTAATAGGTCAAGCAAATTGCGGTTGTTTATGATACTTCAACCATTCATTACTAGATGGCACAGGTCTTAATAAAAAAAATCTGAAAGAGGTAGTTAGTGACACTAACCACTAAACCGGAAAGAGTTAAGACCTCGAATGGTGAAACAAAATATAAAGGTTCTCTCTCCAAAAGTCAAAGAGCTTGTGCTAAGTTTTCCCACAGAATCAGATATAGATTTTAATGATGTAGATAATTTACAAGATAGTCACAGCGATAGTGAATAAGATTTTTGGTAGATTGTAAGGTTCTTGTTTTTTTTTTATTAGTTTGAATGTCATAATTGAAAGGAAATAGTAAAGTTTGGTGTTGTATATAGTTAGTTTTTAGTTTACTTGTGTTAGTAGTAAGTTAGTTTACCTTTACTAATTTCTATTAGTATGTATCTTTACTTACTATTCCGTATTAAATCTAACTTAAAAGAACATTTTATAAATTAATTAAAGTCATTAAACAGACAAATTGAAATTCATGGATCCACATTTTTTAAATAATGTATATATTAGTAAATTTAGGCCAATTAGGGACCTTTTAAATGTATTGTTGTTAGTTGTTTAGTAATTATGTGTATTATTACGTGTTTTTATTTACTATTCCATATCAAATTTAACTTAACGAAAATAAAAAATGAAGCTTTTATTCTATGGATTTTTTCATTTTTTTCGACCCATTTATTTGGCAGAGTTGCAACTTTATGTACATGTTCTTGAACCATGTTCATTGCACCAAATGATAGTAGACTAGACAGGGTATAAGAAAAATAAAGTTTCAAAGCGGGGTCAAACGCTACTTAGCAGGAATTTAATTTAATTTGATCCGCTCCACACAACAAAATAACAAAACACATTTTTCTACCCCAAGTATAAAGTTTAAGAAAAAACATTGGGGCAATCACTATTGAGGTTTAAAGAGCTCTATCCATCTGCTTAAAGAAAAAAGTAAAAAACAAAGTTGGCCCCCAAGTCACTAAAATCATAGTTTCGACCCACTGTGCGCCGGTCGCAGTTCCCGCCGCGCGCCGCGCCGCTACGCGCACAGTTGTCACCTTATCTTTATTACAATAGAACAGATCTCTAACGACGACAATGACAGCTTTATGTTGTTTCATTGGTAGCCAGCAGGCGGTACACTTCGCGCTGTTCATTACGTTGAATACTTTGTTACCCCTTGTCTTATACAATGCTAACATTCGTATTCTGGATAAGTTACACGTTTGTATTTTGTTTTACTAGCAAAAGAAATTCATGAAGAAACTATGAATAAAACATTCAGATAAAGATACTGTTTAGATGAACTCGCGATAAAACATACACGATGAAGTATCATCACACGACAAATACTTAGAGCGTTTATTTTGTTCATTCTCTATCGCGTCACGTAGGGAAGGCGCTCAATAGAGCGCCTTCCCCCTCCTTCTCTCCCCGCCACTCCTCGCGCCCCTCGCTCAGGAAATTAATAACGTAATTACGTTTGTAATGTTTATGTCGGCCGATGATGGCGAGTATTTTATCTAATTCCAGCGTCCCTCACCGCGGCATCTCTTAAAATTTAATCACAACTTCACTGACTACGGATGGTAAACAACGATTTTCGTAAAACTTTTTCGGCTTCTACCTTTGTCAATAGGAATTAATGTTCAAATTGTGGTTTCAGTTTTCATTAGGTTGAGCGAAGTGGATTGCAGCGGGATGTGAATTAATCTGGAATCTAGGGCTCGGAGCCATTAATAGTCCGACAGGTGACGGCATTCATTAGTCGTCGAGAGACACCTAGGAGCCGTGACGTCTGCGCAGCCTTGTACTGATGTTGTTACGAGAGAGAATCACACCTGACTCCGGACCGAAATATGTGCTGGTATGATAATTACTATGGGTGTACAATAATAGCACTATAGTCAGGTCTGTAACTCATCTTCTATGGGTCTGTTATACTCTTTCAATTACGAGCATCTGTAAGGAGCTTACGTAATAGCATCTAGTTTCTTGCCGTCAAGTTTTAAATTTAGACCCACTTGGGGTACATTTTGGTAATGAGAAATTGAGACATTTAGTTCTGTTCGCATTAAATAAAAGATCCACCAAACCAATTACCACCAGCTGCGAACCATTTCAAAAGAACTGCCAGACTATCGTTGACATGTAATACGTATCTTTTCTATCTATAAAAAAAGAGAAATATCATCAGCGTATCGGGGGGCACGGCAGTGCCCCCGCCAAGTCGAGCGCGAAGCAAACACTGCCGTACCATCCTTTACTGGAACCATTTCGCTGCATTTTCAGGCCCCTATTTGAGAACCTCTGGATATGACCAGAACGCAGAAATTTTCGTCATCCAGTAAGCTATAATTACATATTTAAAATCCAACATTTCAAGTCTGTAGGACACTTAGTTCCGAAGTTAAGCGAAAGCAAAGTTTCGCATTTATGACACTCACTCACTCACTCATGATCATCAGAATAGAACTAGTACTTCCCATAAACTCAGAGAGCTGAAATTTGGTACAGAGTTAGGGTTTAATGGCCACATAAAGGGAAAACTATAAAAACTAGGATAATCGAAGATCTGGAGTACCTGGTGACCCTGATTAGAAAACACAAGAGCCCAACCAAACTATTAGAGATCGACATACCGCCTTTACAAAAAATATTCAACTTGGTGGGCCGTTTCATTTCATGTCAAAAATCGAAGGTCTGAAGTATCTGATGAAGAACCCTCAGCTGGTCGCAGCTGTATTAGAGATATGGTTAATGCACCCTTCTACTATTGGTACATAAAAAAATCGACTGTCATTGCAAAAATCCAGCGTAGTGGGACACATCTTCTAATCTAATTTAATCTAGCCTATAGCGTCTCACTGCTGGGCGAATGCCTCCCCTTCTGCTTTTAATACGCATATAAATAAAATTAAAGGAAAACTCTGGATAAGACTAGACTGGCTTTTATACTTATACTTACAAGTTTACAAAAAGAAATAGTCGAACTTTATTCTACTCGAACATTACATAAATTAAATAAACTAATTACACTAAAATATTAATTTCGCTCAGTTTCGCTCAGGTCAAAATATAATGCATTGGACTAAGAGTGGCGGTGATACCCGCACACGTCGCTAGATAGCGCAGACTGTATTTTAAAACGCGCTTACGTTTGGTTTTCCGATAACCTTATATGGCGAAGTGGCAACCGGCCGCGTTACAGTCGTTTACGTCATTCTTCTACTGCGCTTGAAAACGTTTGCTAGGGATTAGGAGGGATTATTTGCATTTCGTCGATTTCGCTTATTATTTCGTGAGGTATGTAATAATAAAAAAAACTACTCCTAAAAAGAAAAAAACTGTGTCAAATAAGAAAATAGTCTTCATTTATTTTTGTTGGTTATTATAGTTAGTAAGTATGTATATATTTATGTATATATTATTTTGGATTATGTATATATGTGTGTATCTATTCTAGTATATTATGCACCTACGACAGCCCCATTTTATGTCCAGGCAAATCCCTGTCCATTCCAAGGTTGCCTGGAAGAGATCGCGGAAAGCGAAAAGGCCGCCCATTGTATATTTTGTAGTGTTTGATTTATTTTTTGTTATGTATTTTTGTGGTGTACAATAAAGTATATATAAATAAACTAGCTGACCCTGCAAACGTTGTTTTGCCATATTAATGTTTGGGGTGGACCATCTTTATCACTTACTACCCTACCTACCCTACCTGCCCTACCTGCTCTACCTACCCTACCTGTACTACCTACCCTACCTACGCTACCTACCCTACCTACCGAGATTATCATCAAAAATCATGCAAGCCTAGTACTTTTTGTTAGGAATTATGGCATAATACCGGGATTTCATAAATGCATAATTTTTCTTCATATCTTTTTTTTTTCTTAAATTAAGATGTAAGCTATCCTATCTTTCAAGTTGGATCAAACTGCACACGGTGTGCAAATTTGATTAAAATCGGTTAAGTAGTTTCATCGCGGACAAACAACGTGACACGTAATTTATATATATTAAGAAGATAAATAAAATCTAATAAAATAAATCAAAATGCCCACGTTTCTACAAAAAGAAGTGAAATCCCACCAAAAACATTCTGTAAAAAACTAGCCAAGTCTCGATGGAGCTGCTTGTTTATCTCTAAAAAGTAATGAAATCTAGACAAAGTCGTGCCAAGTCTAAGGTTCCTTACTGCGATTTCTTTATTATTATAGTTAATGTTGTGTGACTTGGCCGTTGAAGGGTACACAAGGGTACAAAACCAGGTGCTCCATGACACCATTGCACCAATCTGTCGCCAGAACCGTTACCCATTGACGATGGAAAATTGCCACTTGGAAAACGTTGATTCAATAACCAGTCAATTGTAAGCTTGATAAAGCTGCGTATTTCAATAATACTTATGTATAGGCGAGCCTGAAACAAACAGTATAAAAAAAATAACCAGTACAGACGGACTTCTAATCATTGATAGAAGTCCGTGTGTACGTCTATTTTATGATAGTTCAGTGGTCGATTTGACGGTCCAAAAAGAAGAGAGCAGAAGTCAGCATTGTCAATGCTGAATGCATGTGTTGCACAATCAACAACAGCCTAAAATGAGACACTAGCGTCCAGTTACCAATACCAGTATGGGCTATTATCTCGCTTAACAAACATAGGTAGTTACAACAGATATATTTATTTATTTTATTTATTAAAACTTAATGCACAAGTAAAAATACTGTACGAAGGCGGACTTAATGCCTAAAGGCATTTTCTACCAGTCAACCTTAGGGTGATGCAGAGACGACATATGGCAGGTGCAACATAAATAACAGATAACTTTTTAAAATTTATACATACTGACAAATATATACATAAATACATACATATAAACCGAATAAACTTTGTCAGGAGAAATAACGATAGGTAGAGGAGAAAACAAATCCAGCAAATCAGCGCTGCAAAGATTTTGCCAACTTTTCACGAATATGTTCACGTGCTTTCACTTTGAAAGATAATCGACTGGTTGCCATCCTGATGTTCAGAGGGAGCGCATTCCAAAGAAATTCCGCCTGGACAAAGAAAGAAGAGTGAATAAAACCGGAGCGGTGAGAAGGACAACGTAGAAGACGATTGTTGGTAGAACGAAGATTTTTACTATGGGCAGAGCATAGGTATTGAACATGGGAAGTGAGGTAAGAAGGAGAAATGGGTTTGTCGAGTATAGAATACAACATAGACAGAGCCCTCAACTCTCTACGCTGACGTATGGGTAACCATTTTAAAAGCAATCGATGTGCAGACACATGATCATACTTACGAAGATTGAAGACGAATCGAATGCAGTTATTTAGAAGGCGGTCAAGTTTATTGAGGAGATCTGCATTCAGGTCATAGTAACACACATCACCATAGTCTATTATGGGAAAGATTAGGAACTGTACAAGCATTGCCTTAATGTGTGATGGGAGAAGGTTTTTCAACCGATAGAGCGACCGCAGCGTTCCGGTGACTTTTTTACTTACAGTCGTGACCTGCTTTCGCCAGTCAAGACATGTGTCCACATGCAAGCCGAGGTCCTTAACATCAGAGCTAAACGGGATGACTGAGTTGTCAAACATTACAGGTGGCACAGTTAAGCCATTCAGCTTCCGTATACTATGAGTGCTCCCTACAATGATAGCCTGACATTTGGTGGGATTAACCGCCAACCCAAAACGATCAGACCAGTTTTTAACCACAACTAAATCCCGGTTTAGCTCCTCAATCGCATCGGATATGTTGTCCACACTAGCCTGGCAGTAAAGCTGCAAATCGTCAGCATAAAGATGATACGCAGTGCGAAGATCGGTGGTAATGAGATTTATAAAAATGGAGAACAAAAGAGGAAATAGTATATCGACTTGAGGGACGCCAGCTGCAAGATCACACCAATCCGACGAAGAGTCTCCAGCACGAACAGACTGCTGACGCCCCTGAAGATAAGAGGAAAACCATTCCAATACGTCCCGAGAGACCATAAGATAGGAAAGGATGGATAAAAGGACTTCGTGACTGACCGCATTAAAAGCATTGGAGAAGTCAATTAACACTAAGACAGTAACTTTAGTGTCTTCCATTCCCCGCCTTATATCGTCAGTCACTTTAAGGAGAGCTGAAACGGTACTGTGCCCAGGCCTGAAACCGGATTGAAATGGACAGATGAGGGAGTTGCGGTGAATAAAGTGGGAGAATTGTTTATGAACACAGGCCTCGAGCACTTTAGATAGAAAGGGAAGGATGGAAATTGGGCGAAAGTGACTAGGAAGAGAGGCCTTGGGTATTTTAGGCAGGGGCTGCACAAGGGCTTTACGCCACAGGGAAGGGAAAACATCAGTGTAAAGGGAAAAGTTTATGATGTGGGAGATTGCAGGGAGGAGTTGATCAAGAGCCGCCACAATCATATGGCGGCTGATATTATCACAGCCCACAGCTTTGGATTTAATGGAAAGGATTATCTTTTTGATCTCTCCCGGGTCGACTGGGGTGAAAACAAAGGGGTTAATATTGGGACGCGTCAGACCAGCAAGGCCGTCAAGGGTTAGACATTTGGTTAGACTATCTAGAGTGGGAACAGTGGAGAAATGGCGATTTAGATCGTCTAAACCAATTGTGCTAGGAAGGTCCGAATGTCGCGATTTGCCGATGCCCAGAGTTCCAAGGAACTTCCAAATATCGGCAGGAGAAGAAGAAGTGATATTATTTAGGATGTGGCGGCGTTTAGCGTTGCGTATCATCTGATTACACCGATTCCTAGCAGCCTTGAACAAGGCCCAATTGTTATCCGAGCGATCCTTTTTAAACTTCCGAAACGCACGGTCCCTCCGTCGCATTGCCATCCGAACTCCCCTGTTCATCCAAGGCGCAGGCGGACGCTTTAATTTGATTCTCTTGATAGGAGCATGGGCGTCAAATAGCTTGACCACAACATCGTTGAACAGTGTGACCTTATTATCAACTGAAGCAGCTGCTTCCAGAGGTGACCAGTCAATATTGGACGCATCTTGTTGAAGCCTCTCGCCATTCATACGCGCAAAGGCACGCCTGTATTGGAACGTTGGTTTAGGTAATATAACATTACGTGTAAACAAAACCCACCAAAAACATTCTGTAAAAAACTAGCTAAGTCTCGATGGAGCTGCTTGTTTATCTCTAAAAAGTAATGAAATCTAGACAAAGTCGTGCCAAGTCTAAGGTTCCTTACTGCGATTTCTTTATTATTATAGTTAATGTTGTGTGACTTGGCCGTTGAAAATTCTTTATACGTTAGTGGGTACAAGTCAATTTTGTTTACACGTAATGTTATATCTGTTATAAATTAAAAATAAAATTATAAATACCTATGTTTGTTAAGCGAGATAATAGCCCATACTGGTATTGGTAATTGGACGCTAGTGTCTCATTTTAGGCTGTTGTTGATTGTGCAACACATGCATTCAGCATTGACAATGCTGACTTCTGCTCTCTTCTTTTTGGAACGTCAAATCGACCACTGAACTAACATAAAATAGACGTACAGACGGACTTTTATCAATGATTAGAAGTCCGTCTGTACTGGTTATTTTTTTTACACTATTTGTTTCAGGCTCGCCTATGCATAAGTATTATTGAAATACGCAGCTTTATCAAGCCTACAATTGACTGGTTATTGAATCATCTTTGTGATGTGCCACCATTGACTTCATGTAAACCTCTTTTTAAAGATTTAAAAATATTAACTATTCCTGGTATGTACATATTTGAATGCTGTAAATTTGTTAAAATGCACTCCGAATTATTTCAACGTCTTGGAGATACTGTTACATTTAATACAAGATATCCTGACAGGCTAATTATTCTTCCAATGAAAAGCCACTTATATCACAGAAGTTGCTTTCCAATGGTTATAAGGATATACAATAAATTACCCAAATCATATAGGGAACTGCCAATCAATCGTTTTAAAACAGCGTTATTCAAATGGCTCGTAGAAAAATCTTTCTATTCTGTGAAAGAGTACCTAAATTTTAAAGATTTACACTGACATTTTACTATTATAATTTGACAAATGATTGACATTTTTATTCTTAATTTAATAACTATGATGTACGTTCCAATTTTATTAGCTTCTTATTTTATTTATGTAATTTTGCATGCTAGTTTTAGCGAATTGTTTTAGAACTTGTTAAAAAACCCGACCAACTGTAATGTACTACAATTCTTGCAAATAAAATTTCATTTCATTTCATTTCAACGTTTTCCAAGTGGCAATTTTCCATCGTCAATGGGTAGCGGTTCTGGCGACAGATTGGTGCAATGGTGTCATGGAACACCTGGTTTTGTACCCTTGTGTACCCTTCAATGGCCAAGTCACATAACATTAACTATAATAATAAAGAAATTGCAGTAAGGAACCTTAGACTTGGCACGACTTTGTCTAGATTTCATTACTTTTTAGAGATAAACAAGCAGCTCCATCGAGACTTGGCTAGTTTTTTACAGAATGTTTTTGGTGGGATATAATTATGTCCGATAAGTTAGCCATCACGTAAGGAAGGTCATTAATTAACTCAGACTCAAAGCATTTATATCAATTAAACTATTTACAGGCACTTTTGAATTGTCAAGGGGTCGGTCAGTCAGAAAGATAAAACTAGTTGCCCATTCCAAAGCGTAGTAGGTAGGTTCCTATGGAGAAAAACGAGCAAGAAACTCCACGGACACTCTTTTAAATAATAATAAAATTGTTACAAAATATTGGTTACATCATTCATGTTGAAATTATACATGTGAGAACAATGTAGAAAGACTTGCATGTTAAAAGCGTCCGTAATAAAAAGATAAAAACCATTAAAAATTTAAATAAATTAAAAATAAGCCGTGGCAGCTAAGAGATGACCAGACGGCGGGCGCCCGTTAACGAACATGACGTGTGGATCAGCACCATTTAGCTCAACCATTTTGAAGGGAACTTAACGACCCAACACACACGCCACCATCAGCGAGACATTTGAGTGAGCATGACATACTTTCAGCCGCCAGGGCACATAAGACGTACCCAATAAACGGTAGCTTTATAGAAGATACATGGTCCCAGTGCTTACACATAATCATGATCTTCCTGCCCTTGTCCCATGTTACTTGGGGTCGGCGCAACACGTTATCTTTTTCCACTCTCCCCTGTCAACCGTCACACTATCATTCACTCCCTTCTCTTTCATATCATTCCTCACACAATCCATCCATCTTTTCTTTGGCCTTCTTCTCCCGCTCCATCCATCAACAGTTATATTCATCACTCACAGTGCTCACACATGTGCTATGCAATTATACAACACTAACAGATTGAATTTAAATAATGCAAAGATAGTTTTTGCTCTGCCCTGTTTTGTTTTTTCTCCTACAATGTTTTCGAATGCTTATCAACTAGTTTATGCGCCCTTGTGGAGCTGAACCAGCGTCGAGCCAAGCCTTTTTGTCAGCGATATTATTCCCCAACTTATAATATGCTTGGCAGCATAGTGTGCGTTTTATACAAGATTTAAATTTCATTTCATTTAGTTGGAGTATGTGGAGAGGTATTTTTATAATAACATTTTAAACAGTATCCCAAGAAGAATTAGTCTACTTTAGCCAGTCTGAATCCAGGTTGATCCCTATTTCTAGTACTATAATTGTATCTTTCCCTTCTTTTCCTGAAAAGATTAAGATTTTTCCTAACGTACAGTACCAACCAAAAGTCCATAGGCAATCTCACAAATCAATAGACTGACGCTTCGGTTTACGACCTTCTTCTATAAGTTGTCACAATACTATAGACACGCAGGGTACACACACACACTCAGTTTGTCTGCAACCAATGACTAGTTCGATAATCATTCGTTTTTTAACCGACTTCCAAAAAGGAGGAGGTTATATGTTCGTCGCGTATGTTTGTTTTTTTTTTTTTATGTATGTCCACCGATTTCTCCGTCAATTGTGGACCGATTTTGAAAATTCTTTTTTTGTTTGAAAGGGTGTGCTCTGGAATTGGTCCCATATAAATTTTATTAACTTTGCTTGGATAGTTTTTAAGTTAGCTACAAAATACGTATTTTTTTCCCACTTAATATATAGATGATATGATAAGTTTCTGTCACTGGTAGCAGGTAGCGGTATTTGAATGTGTGTGGGGTTGGTACCACAACAAAAAAGTGACAAATAAAAACTTTTTACAAAAAAAAAAACAACCGACCTCCAAAAAAAACACTACAAAGTGAAAAATAACTTTAATTTCGGAAGTCGGTGGCAAAAAACGAAAATACAAAACCCAAGACACCGACTTCCGAAATTAAAGTTATTTTTCACTTTGTAGTGTTTTTTTTTTGTTTCATTCGTCTTGTTCACATAAATAAAGTTTAGTAGGTAGACCACAGAAAACTAACTAAATTATTTCGATTTTTGTAGGGTAGACAGATGCAGTTCGTTACGAGTATTCACTTAGTAGAACTTTGTTGGTTCGTGGATAATGTTGGTGACGAGTATTTAGTGTAGTATTGTGGTTATTATTTTCAAAAAGCAGTCAAATATAAATATTGAAGGGAGATCAGATCAGATCAGAGAATATTATTGCGCTGCGTAAAAGTGAATGTTATTTACACAAATATCTAATGAAACCGGACTAAGTGTGAGTATTATCATTTATATATTTCATATTTTTAACCGACTTCAAAAAAAGGAGGTTACTCAATTCGACCGTATATATGAATATATATTTTTTTATGTGTGTTCGCGGATAACTTCGTCGTTTATGAACCGATTTTGATGATTTTTTTTTGTTGGAAAAAAAATATCTTAAGGGTAGTACTGTGATAAGATCAGATGATGGCATCCTAGAGAAATCGAGGGAAATCTTCAAATATTGTAGGCAAACCTATAGCGATTTGGGTATTTTTTATAGTAAATCATGCAGTTGCTCTTGGAAAGCACCATTTAGTCAAGTGGAACTGATGACGAAGACCACAAATAGCCACCGGAACTACTCAATAATAAGTATTTCACGGGTTGCGATTCGATTACTTGAATATGGTTGCAATGCAATTTATACTCGTCACAATGCATATGGACAAGTGGAGCTGATGGTGAAGTACCAGGAGAACTCCTCAAAGATGAACGTCCCTGAATCGGGAAAAGCAATATTTTGTAAAAGGTGATGAGTAGTTGGCATTAGGCTAATGTAACTTAGATAAATTACAAAATGGTGCCGATTCTCTTGTGCACAAACTAAACTAAATTTAAGTTTTAGTTTAGTCCTGTCAAATTAATCAGCGCTTGACGTAAATTTACGTAATTTTAGTTGGCAAGTTTTTAATCACGTCTAAACTTGTATGGAGTAGTGACAAGCACCGATTAATTTGACAGGACTAAACTAAAATTTATCTTCTGTCCTTTTCTTAATGAAATAGAAAGAAAAAGATGCATTGAACTTAAATTTAGTTTAGTTTGTGAACAAGGGAATCGGCACCAGTGACTCACTAAAACGCGAGAAACTGAACGACTGAACTTTTGACAACCATTTAGGTTTTTTTAAGACATCCATTTTGATCAATTTAGATGGAAAACACAAGTCGTAGGTATATTAATTTAAATAGATCGAGAAAGTTACATGCTTCATTCGGATCGATTGTGTCATAAATCTCTGCGAAAGATAGATTTTTAATATGATTTTTTAACTTAGGAATATTGTCAAAGACTGTCATCTCTTTTAGCCATGTACCAATAATTTATGAGACATTTGGTTTGAACTGAACAGTGCAGCAGCTGTGCCGTATGATCGGACAATGCCAATTCTATTACGTCAGTTTTACACACTACTAAAATTGTGAGCATAGTTGTCTATGCATGTCATACTGGCCATGCGAGTTGGCTGCTAGGTAGTAGTTTTAGGTTGTAACTCAAAGACATTCGAAAGCATATGTGTTTGGTTCTCTGGATGGTGTATTAGGGCAAATTTCCTGCAAAACTGGAGTTAATTGGAGAGTTTTGGAGTGGTATATATCGAATGGTTTTAACAGCTATTCATCGTTATTTTGAGTATGTTCAGGTTCGGGAATACTTTTTGCCCTGCTAAGCCCAAAGGCGGTATCTCCACTGGAGTAAGTTTGAGAAAATTAACTTTTTGAAAATTGTAAAAATTGTCCAGCAGTGGACGTCTTTCGGCTGAAATGATGATGAAATTGTAATTTAAGGAAAAATGGAGATCTAAAAACTTCTTAGTGCTTTTTTTAAATATTTTAAGTTAGATAGCGCTATTTCGCTTACACCAATAGATGCGAAATTGTTAAAGCTATTGAATGGTATAAAAAGGGTGTATCTCAGAAATACCACCTTTAGGCTTAGCAGGGCAGTATTGGTGTTTAAGCGTTCTAAGGAAGAATTAATAGATGGCGCAGAAGATGAAACAGGGCTTTGCCAAGCCCTGTTTCATCTTCTGCGCCATCTATAAATCCGAAAATAATAGTGACAACGAATTGCCGCCACCTTGCCAGGTGGCGGCAATTCGTTGTCACTATTATTTTCGGATTTATCACTGGTTTCGAATGGCGCACGCTCGACAGGAACAAGTGCTAGTATTCTATGCGTGTGGTCTCGTATTTTATTCTGTTAACAAGCAGAAAAAGCAAATAAGTCCAGTAGAAACCCACCACATAAAAGCATATTATATGTAAATAAAAGTTATACCTAATTTGGCAGTCCAAAAAAAAGTTACCAAAAATACAAAACATTACGTAAAACCCATTTTAAACCAAAGCATAAATATTACACACACATAACATCACACCTTGTTTCCCCGAAGGGTTTGGCAGAGGTGTCCCTGTACCAGGTACACCCACATTTCGCCAGTTATGTTTAAGTCCCATGTAATGTAGGCATTAAATATTGTTTAGTAAATAAAACCACAAAAAAGTTAGTTTAGCTATGTGAAACATGTAAAATAAAAACATTTACCTTGCGAAGAATCGAGTGCCCGTGCCTCGCTGACATCTTGTCTCGATAATGACAGATGAACAATGTTGCCACTAGTAGAATTATTATTTTTTCCGATAAATATACTTGCTCTAACTAAAATAAAAACCGAAAAATAGTAGATAATAGTCGCTCAATATTTATTTTTTATGAATGTTTATCATAAAGCGAACAAAATTAAATTAAAGGGGTCTTATATGAATTTTTAAAGACAATCCATTCTGACCTCGCTGTTTTTTTTATGGTTTGTGTTTCCCGTTTCTTTATTAATTACCTGCCACACGGCTTTTATTCGTAGAAATAGAATATTTTGATAGCGTTGACCAGGAAATGTACAGCATAGGATCAGACATGGCTACCATTAATACTTCAATACCCCAAGGAAGTGTTTTAGGAAGTACCTTATTTATATTATATGTAAATGACTTGCCAAAAAAGATAAGTTCGTCGTTTATTTTATTCGCTGACGATGTTTCTTTATTATTTAAAACGCCCGTGAATGTTGACCATCTAGCTATTGAAAAAACTTTCATAGAAACTGAGCAATGGTTGAAAGAGCATAATTTTGAAATAAACATAACGAAAACTAAAATATGCCAATTCAGAACTTACCAAAGAACTCCACTAAACCTAAATATATTAACACAACTGTAGACTCTGTACTCTTACAGATAATCTAGTAATAGTTTAAATACGAAAACTAATTGTTATTCAGGTTCATGGCTTTTGAAAATAAGGTTTAGAAATAATAGGCACTTGTTCATGTACTTACATATTCTATTTCTCCAACACAATATCAAATATACCTCACAGTTAACACTAGGTATCCTTTTAAAATCACAGCTCGAGCTTTAGTACTCGTATCTCGACGTCTAATGCACGACTGAGCTCGCAGCACTGGCACGACAACCATAGTCGCGTTCTCCTACCATTATGATTCCCGCCATTGACTGGCAATGCGCTGTGATTGGTTAGTCGTGCCATCTACGAACACAGTCGGTACTACATTAGTCAAAACAATACTTTTAATATTAAAACAGATTAATTTAACATATTCAATTAGCGAATAAAATACGATATAATTTACTATTGATAACACAACAAATAAAATTAGAAGAAATAAACGAATTTAAACTTTTAGGCCTAACATTAGACTCAAACCTAAATTGGAAGAAACATGTAGAAAGCACAAGAGCAAAATTGTCCCAATTTATTTATGCACTAAGCATATTGAAATGCAACACAGATTATAAAACCGCCTTAACTGCCTATTATGCGTACGCCTACTCCTGGCTGAATTATGGTATTATTCTGTGGGGGGAAAGTACTGACTTTTTGGACCTTTTCATTCAGCAAAAAAAATGTATCAGAATATTGATGAACATAGGCCAACGAGAGAGTTGTAGGCCACACTTTATTAAACATCAAATTCTCACACTACCAGCTATATATATATTGCAAAGTTGTATTAGGAAAAATAGGCACCTCTTCAAATCTAATATCGAGCTAAATGAAAACTATAACCGACGGAACAAGAATAGACTAATACTACCCATCACAAACTTAAAATTTATCGGGAAAAGCCCACATTCAAGACTAGCTAATATATTTAATAAGCTACCGGAATGTTTTAAAATCCTTACCAAATGACTCAATTTTCTTGAAGTAGTTGAAATCTCTGTTAATAAAGAAAGGCTACTATACCGTTGAGGAATTTAAAGTTGACAAATTGTGAATCGATTGACCTCGTAATAATAAGCTTGACGTAAATGTGAAAATATATTTTATATAATATATAAATTACTTTACTATATTATTATAATGTTATGCTTACTAATAATGACTAAAATAAATGAACAAAGTAATAAAAATGATTTAAATGAAATAAAATGTAATAATGAATGAATTAATGTTTTTTAAAATGTAATGAATTGTTATAATTAGAATCAATATTATATTATGTAATCATTTGATATGTAAACATTTGCAGTGCCCTTACAGGGGTCTTAATACTGTGTCATGAAATTTTAATGCATGCCCACTAATCAGTGTTTTACATGTTAGCAAATAAATAAATAAAATATTTCCCGTTGACCTAATCATGAAACTTGGCAAGAAGCAAGGTCATATTGCACATATAAAGAAAAAAGACCGAAAATCGTTCATTTGTTGTTTTATCATACAATTTTTTTTTGGTATGACATGTGCAGTTGGGAGAACATGTTTTTCAACTGCCATGTTAAGTTTGTTTTTGGGATAAATTCATCCCAACTACGGAACCCTTCATTGTGCGTGGTCCGACACGCACTGGCCGGTTTTTTTTAATGGATTTGTTTTGATTTTGTGATGGTGATCGGATAAGCAAAGCATTACGGTTTTATAGCAATCAAAGTACTGTGCGCATGACAAGGACTAACATGCGATACAATAAATTACCGGAAATCATAAAACAAGAAAATAAAACCAAAACATTTTTAAATAAATTAAAACAATTCCTAATAAATAAAAGTTATTACACAATAGACGAATATCTAACGGATAAATTCAATGACGAAAAGATATAACTGATTACCAGATAAGCAAAACAATAAGTGAGTTTGAGGTTTTAAAATAAATGAAGATTATAAGTATTTATTTAAATATATGTCGGATCCGGTCATTAGTACGGACACGAAACGAATCGCAAGCGCGCCACTGGCGACAGCAAGAGTGATATACCTACACCAAAAAAGGCGCGCTTCTACCGAGTCGTGATGTTTTAAGGCCACGGTGAGGAGGGCATTCAGCCTTTGATCGCATTGGAGCCAAGACGTCGCGGAACTGTTCTCGATTCGTGGTGCTCAGTTATTGTGTTAGACTTTGTAATTTGTGATCATTTTGTTAATTGGTGATTTTAATAAATGCCGTCGCACCCAGTGTGTGTATAATTTAGCTAGTGTGATTCATTTGATAGTAAATTATAATGTGATCAAAGTCAAAGTCAAATCATTTATTTCAAATAGGCCCATGTATGGCACTTTTGAACGTCAAAAATTACAAAATAATAAAATTGATTCTAGTCGCTCGTTCCAAAAGGCAGTTTTCGTATGGGCAAGAAACTCCACCGTTACTCTTTTAAAATATTTTACAATTGTTTGTATATGTACGTACATTAGTTAAATAATTATTATATGTGAAGACGATGCACCTAGAATAAAATCACTATACCATAATAGGTAAAAAGAATTAAAAATTAAGTAACGACAGATAATTTAATATGTGATAGATACATGGTGCTCACATATTTACAAACATTGTAAAAGTAGACGATTTTCCTAAAATTTAGTAATTAATAAGTCAGTGTGTGAGGAAGTGGATGATGGTGAAGATGGATTTGTCAAGTGCTTTTGATAGCGTTTAATTCGTTTAATTTGCAAAAAGTAAACTCACAAAGGTTTACTAGTTTAATAAAACGTAATAAAGTAATCACAGAATGTAAAATCAATGTCAAAAAACACAAAATAATAAATTTTACAATTAAATTAGCAACCAGTTTGATTTTGTCTTAATTCTAAATTGTCCTATGGAACAGGACCAGCATGTTTCCAAGCACTCTTACTCTGATCTGAACTGCAAACTGTTTTTCTATTGTGCATTAAACAACACTACCCAACTACACCCACAGTAGTTAAAATATCGCTGATAATAACGAAAGTCACATACCCGTCTCCGACATCAGAAGTGGGATTTATGTTGGTTCAGGCGCATAATGAAAACGTTGAAAACGACCGTTGGCGTGCCGTGTTTGAACATTAAAATAAAAAAATGCAAGCGCTTATGCGTGATTATGGTGCGCGACAACCAAGCCAAGCCGATTGACAGCACAGGAAAATCTAGGACGTCTTCAGTATCGAGCCAAGCAGCCCCGCAGCCGTCAGTGAAACCCTTCGTGTGCTAAACATGTGGGAAACCAGGACACATCGGGAACCGGTGCACGAACAGTGGCAGCTAGTCGGATGCTGGAGTACGTGTTGCAAGCAGTGAACAGCGAGTGGAAGTTTACGTCGCATAACTACCCTCAGGAACGTTAAAATAAAAAGGTGAGCTGTACTGTTTTATTAACGATTCTGGTGTTGAATGCTCGTTAGTAAAGAAGAGTTGTTTAGCCAAATTTAGTGGCAAACGAGTTAATAACGTTATTGCGTTGACCGATATTGGTCAAACACGTGTATTCAGCTTAGAACCAATCTTATGTTGCGTAACGATTAGCAAACACCAATTTGAGGTTTTTGTGTTTTTTTTGTTTTGACTTTGGGATGTGCTACCCAACACTTACTTGCAAAGTAGTTAAATTATTATGATAGGACGTTGATGAAGTCCGTGAGATTGCGTCAGAAAATATTAGAAAAAGGCAGATATAACAAAAATTTAGTTTGGGGTTTCGTGTTATTAGAAAACGAAGAGCGTAATTAAATTAAGCTTGACGTGAAGTAGAGGGCCAAGGGCCAAGGGCCGAGGGCTAAGGGCCAAGAGCCGAGGGCCAAGGTCCGAGGGCCGAGGGCCAAGGGCCAAGGGCCAAGGGCGAAGTGCCGAGGGCCTATTGAGGATTTTGAAAAAGATGGGATAGTGAAAGTAGAGTCGAATTTAATTGTTCGTGAGAGATGCACGGGTTCTCGATTCGTTGGGTCGGAGACCGTACCAGAGTATCGTAGCTATAGCCCGTTAGAAATCGACATCTACTTGCTAGACCGTAGAAATGTGGTGCGCGGTAGCTCTGGGTAGTATGGTCGGGTCTAACCTTGTAGCCAAGACCGTATGAGACCGTACCAGAGTATCGTGTACGTGGTACACGGTAGCTCTGGGTAGTATGGTCGAGTCTAGCCTTGTAGCCAAGACTGTGTAGGAGACCGTACCAGAGTATCGTGTACGTGGTACGCGATAGCTCTGAGTAGTATGGTCGGATCTAGCCTTGTAGCTAAGATCGTAGAGTCAAGGATTCCTTTGGGAAGTGCGCATGCGATTGTTGACCGCAAATGAGATACCCGAGGCTTTGTTAATTGGTTAATAACTTTGGGTCAATTCTAAAATTATCAGTGTACATAATCCTCAATAGTACCTGGACTCTGACTGATTGTCATGTTGCTTATTTAATTGTTATCCCTGCCTACAATTTGACTTTTTGAAGTTAGTAGAATGATGTTAGAAATGTGATGTTAGTTAAATAAACAAACAAAAAAATACAGAAGCTCACGTTTACGTTTGGTGAAGAAAGATGCCAGTAGGTCATGTACAGTATCGACCAAAAGTCCATAGGCAATCTCACAAAGCAATAGCTTGACGTTTAGTTTTACTTACGACCTTTTATTTTCAAGAGACACATGCATCATTGTCGTTGTTGCAGTACAATATCTCTGTGCTGTATCTGCAATCTACATCGCAATCTTATGTTCTTTATCGCACGTTCAATATCTATTAAGTGTTTCTACTGTCTGTTATCGGCACGTAGTCGTTGGTATATAAGATGCACCTTTGGATAATTATAACTAGACTATACTACATCCTTTGTCTCATTTATACCTAATCATATACTGCCAAGAAGTTTGGCAAATTGGTGACCCCGACGAACGTATACGCAGCAAGAGACATGGCACAATCACCGTGCAAGGCGAACATAAATCAGCAAGGAACGCTTGAAGTAGCTGCTGGCACCTCGGTTTTATCCCGCATTTCGGAATTTTGGAAAGACCAACCAAGATTATGGTTCACGCAACTAGAAGCCATATTAGCACCACAGAAGCAAGGAGACGAATACAAATACTGTACAGTAATAGCAAAGTTATCCAAGGAAGAAATACTACAGGTTAGTGACCTAATCACTTCACCACCGACTACAGATAAATACAAAAACATCAAGGAACGTTTAATTGATTGTTACGAAGAAACAGAACAGCGGCAGTTTCAAAAGTTAATATCAGAGACAGAACTCGGTGATCAAAAACCTTCGCAGTTATTACGTCAAATGCGGGTCCTCGGGAGAGGAAAAATCAGTGACGAAACAATTAAACTACTATGGTTCAGGCTTTTACCAACATCAGTTACTACGGTTCTAGCAGTTACGGAAGACACGGAAATTGACAAACTGAGCCAAACTGCAGACAAAATAATAATGAATTCAAAAGTAACCGAAATATCAGCTGTTAGCAACGACACTTCAAACGACAGCAATACAGCGTGCATTTTAACCCAGCTAGCAAAATTACAGATAGATATTGACGCAATTCAGCAAGGTCAATATGGCTATCGACCCAACACGCACAATCATTTCAAGAAACGTCAACAACTCCCGATTATGAGGCCGAGAACAAACTATAGAGGAGCAGATCGATTTTGTTACTACCACGAAAGATTCGGAAAATATGCAAGGAACTGCATTAAACCATGCGGTTGGAAGCCAATGACTTACGTACGGAACCAGGGAAACGAATAAGGGCACAGACAACGGCGAAACTCTGTGCAATCCACCCATCCAATCGCCTCACCATTACCGACCGAAAAAGTGGTATGAAGTTTTTGATTGACACGGGCGCAAATATCTCAGTCATTAGCAAGCAACAGAGATATTCAGTTTTACAAAATGAACAATACACACTATACGCTGCAAATGGGACTAAGATTAGGACTTACGGCGAGAAGGCGCTTACCTTGAATTTAGGACTACAACGATGTTATAAATGGAATTTTATAATCGCCGATGTTACACAACCAATAATTGGAGCAGATTTTCTAGAGCACTATAAACTATTAGTCGATATAGCAGGTCGCAAACTTATCGACAAAGTTACAGAGCTGACAACGCATGTAACTTCAGAGAAGGCGACACAGCAAACAATTCGTGCTGTCGCAGTGGGAACGAATCCACGTATTACGCAACTTTTAAACAAATACGAAGACATCACGAAAGAGTTTTCTCTACGCAATGCGCCCAAACATAAGATTGAACACCACATTATCACTACAGGACCACCCGTCGCAGCTCGGGCAAGACCATTACCTCCGGAAAAATACGACATAGCCAAAAAGGAATTTCAAAATATGATAGAACTCGGAATTTGCCGACCGTCAGATAGCCCATGGGCAAGCCCATTACATATGGTAAAAAAGAAAAATGGCGAATGGAGACCGTGCGGAGACTATCGAATGCTCAATAGCACGACAGTACCGGACAAATACCCACTACCAAGATTAACTGACTTTACATACATATTAGAAAATAAGAAGATACTAAGCAAGTTGGATATACGCAAAGCATACCACTGTATTCCTGTTAAAGATATAGAGAAAACAGCCATCATCACACCTTTCGGACTTTTTGAGTACTTAAGAATGCCTTTCGGATTACGCAATGCGGCACAAACATTTCAACGATTCATGGATTCCTTATTTAGAGATTTAAATTTCGTATTTATATATGTAGACGACTGTCTCATCGCATCGGACAACGAAGATTTGCATTATCGGCATTTAGAAACGGTTTTCAAACGTTTACACGAGAATGGAATAACCATTAATCTCGAAAAATGCGAATTTCTCAGAAGGGAAACTGATTTCTTAGGTTATCATATAACGAGCCAAGGAATACAACCTACCGAAGAAAATTACAAAGCAATCATGGAATTTCCCAAACCGAAAACAATTCAAGAATTGAGAAGATTTTTGGGCATGGTCAATTTCTACAGAAGTAATATTCCACGCGCAGCGGAAA
The DNA here is from genome assembly GCA_963680765.1 of Agrochola lychnidis. Classification (NCBI taxonomy): domain Eukaryota; kingdom Metazoa; phylum Arthropoda; class Insecta; order Lepidoptera; family Noctuidae; genus Agrochola; species Agrochola lychnidis. The sequence continues at coordinate 27,321,182 of OY796856.1, forward strand.
ATCAAAGAATTTTAAACGAATATCTACATGGTTCAAAAAAGAACGATAATTCACCTGTGCCTTGGACAACGGAAGCAGACAAAGCTTACGAGAAATGCAAGGAAAGCATGAAAAACGCAGTATTAACAGCGCATCCTTCCCGCAACGCATCACTAGCGCTCATGACCGACGCTAGTGCTACTTGCGTTGGTGGAGTTTTACAACAAAAATCCGGACGCAATTGGGAACCATTAGGTTTTTTTTCACAAAAATTGAGCGAAACTCAACAAAAATATTCTACGTTTGACAGAGAGCTGTTAGGACTATACATGGCCGTCAAACATTTTCGCAGATTAATCGAGGGAAGAGAATTTACAATATTTACGGATCACCGACCTTTGACATACGCATTCTCCCAAAAACCATCATCAAACGATACACCGCGACGGGTCCGGCAGTTAGATTTCATTTCACAATACAGTACCAACATCCAACACATAAACGGACGTGACAATATTACCGCCGATGCCTTATCTCGAATAGAGGAAATATACGTGCCATCACCTATCGATTACGCTGAATTGGAAAAATGTCAATCAACAGATAATGAACTAAGTAAATTACATGACAATAAAAGATTAAAATTCAAAAACATTACGCTTCCGGGTTCCACAATAAGCATCACCTGCGACACGTCTACTGGAAAAAGCCGCCCCTACTTACCAAAGCATTTTCGCAAACAAATTTTCGATACCATTCATGGTATGAGCCATCCAGGAAAAAGAACTACGAGAAAAATGATAACCCAAAGGTATTTATGGCCGTATATGAACAAAGATATCAATAATTGGTGTAGATCATGTATAGCCTGCCAAAAATCAAAAATACAACGACATACGATATCACCTCCTGGTACATTTATGACAGCGCAACGTTTTGAACATTTACATATTGACATCGTCGGGCCACTTCCGATTTCACAAGGGAAGAGATATTTAATCACAATCATAGATCGTTGTACGTCATGGCCCGAAATATTTCCGGTAGGAGATATAACTGCAGAAACAGTAGCCAAGACGCTTTTCGAAGGATGGATTACTCGTTTTGGATGTCCATTGCGCATTACTACGGATCAAGGCCGACAGTTTGAATCAAGAATATTTGAGTCACTCTCACAATTTTTGGGAATACATAAAATTAGGACAACACCTTATCATCCGCAATCCAATGAAATGATAGAGAGATTTCATAGAACTTTAAAGGTAGCGTTAATGACAAGGGAATCCAACGAGAATTGGTTAAAAGAAATCCCAACAGTTTTACTCGGGTTGCGGAGTAGCTTGCGAGAAGACACAGGTTATAGTTCAGCAGAGTTGACATATGGAACGCCAATACGACTCCCTGGAGGATTTTTTGAGTCATCAGCAGCACAGTTATCAACGTACGAAGAATTTGTAAAACAAATTCAAAAGGACATCACACAAATGACATCAATTCCGAAAAAAGAAAAAGCCATAACCAAGCTATATTTGTGCATCCCGAACTCAAAGAATGCTCACACGTATTTGTTCGGTGTGATAGAATGAAGAAAGCCCTGACACCGCCGTATGAGGGACCCTACCCAGTAATTAGTAAAACAGATAAAACATTTTGCATTAGAGTTAGGGATAAAGAGACAGTGATATCAATTGATAGATTGAAACCAGCATTCATGATCAGTGACGAATCAAACTACGTGCCAGATTCAAAGGATTGCGACAGACATTCACACACGTACACTACACGATCGGGACGTAAAGTAAAGCCAGTAGTACGTCTATAAAAAATCGCTGATAGAAGCAAGTTATTCGTATATATATTAACGTAGATCTTAACATATACCATTAATTCACAACTACTCGTAGCAACAAGACATCTAAAATGGGAAATCAAAGTTCTAAGGACCAGATAACATACAATACGGACAGTTGCCTCAATCAAAACGAAGCGGACAAACTCCGTAACTTGATCCAGGAGGACTTACGGTGGACAAGAAATGTTGCAATGGAACAGATTATTTTAACAATCGGTGCGATCCTAATTTACGGCATAATGAAAACACTGGACAGAAGAATGAAGAGGTTAACGGAAAAAAATAAACACTCGTGCAACAGCTAAGTCAAAATTACAGACGTCAGCAAATCACACCACAACAGGCGTCATCAAATTCCACCGCGTACAATAGCATTATTATTTATATACATCAGCAAATGACTGGTAAGGTCTAGGTCAAAATTTATATTGTAAACACTATTACCATAATATTTATTTTTTGTTTTTCTTTTAAAGGGGGGTGTACTGTTGCAGTACAATATCTCTGTGCTGTATCTGCAATCTACATCGCAATCTTATGTTCTTTATCGCACGTTCAATATCTATTAAGTGTTTCTACTGTCTGTTATCGGCACGTAGTCGTTGGTATATAAGATGCACCTTTGGATAATTATAACTAGACTATACTACATCCTTTGTCTCATTTATACCTAATCATATACTGCCAAGAAGTTTGGCAAAGTCGTCAACAAGTGATTGTAGTTCATAATTTTAACATTGAAATACAAGTCAAGATGACCTAGTGGTTAACGCGTTCAGATAGATGCGTGAATCGATAAGCCATGAGTTCAAATCTCATGCAGTACTATTAAAGGTTTTTTGTAAGTTTTTACTCAATTGGAAGTAATGGGACAGAAATATAATATTCTTTATGTTCGCTTTGTTCACACATTTCGTAAAGTTAGAAAGGTAGATCATAAAAAAAAAAACTAAATAAGTTTAGACTTGTGAGGTAGAATATGAGTTTAATGAATATTTGACTTGATCGGAATGAACGTTGTCGATTTGTTGTAACTGTTGGTGTGATCTCAAAATGCAGGCAAATATTATCTAATATTGAGGCGAGGGCGACTATTATTGTGCTGCATAAAAGTGGTCTTAATAGAACACAAATATCTGATGAAACCGGTTTGAATGTGAGTATTATATTTACGAATTGTAACTTAAACTTTTATTTTGAAATTTACCTAGACTATTTGGTGACATATGGCTTAGTTCTTTTTATTGTTATTTTTTAAATCCATCATGAGGTCTAAAAGATAAATAATTAGTGTTTATTATTGCATTTGTAAATGCAGAGTTTTAATATTACTTATACTGTTATTTTAAATAAATATTATTTTATGTTATTATAAAAATTATAAAATGACGTCACTTTAGTATGTTGTTATAACTGCTTAATATCACTTTTCTTTTTGTTTTAGAGGAATACTGTAATTCTCTGGATTAAACAGTTCTACTTATGTAGAAGTATTAGACGATGTCATGCTACCTACTGTGCGCATCATTCACCCTGCTGATGAGTTGACACAATTGACATTTGTCCAGGACGATTGTCCTATTCATCGGGCGAGCATTGTGCGTGAGTGGTTCCAGAATCACCCGGAGATAATTGTTGTTCCATGGCCAGCGCGATCACCCGACCTCAACCCCATAGAAAATCTATGGGGTTTGATGGTGCAAAGGTGGGAGTCACGGGATGAGAGGTGTATACAACAAATAAAAACCCATTGCATGGAGGTGTGGGAAAATTTAAGAGGAACCGAAATATGTGGTAATATTGTAGGGTCCATGCGTAAACGTCTACTTGACTGCATTGAAAATAATGGGGGTAATACAAAATATTAATACCTAGATGTTTTGGTTTTAATAATAATTAGACGGTGTAATTAAATATTTAGTAGTATTAACATATCTGTAATTATTTAATGATCTTAAATTGAGGTTTAGTTTCAATCTTCTTTTCGTCAAGACAATGAACACTTAAGCTATTACCTCAATATTACATTAATTGTGACGTTACATAAAAAATCGAAACAGATTGTGATTGTGTTGTATTACGCAATTAGGGTACTGGTTATGTTATTATGAATTGACTAGGTAAGTGGGTACCCACTTAGTAAATAAAAAAAATCTTGTGAATGGTAGGTAACAAGAGAACTTCTTTTGTCTAGGTAGGAATGTGACATCACAATTCTCATAAGAGTTTGTTAATTTTATAAATAAATAAAACGAATAAACATTTTTGTTATCATTCAACACGACTTTTTATTTCCACCTTCTAACACCAAAAAGATAAATTAAAAATCACTTATATAGTTAAACAATAATACAATAACTAATATTTAACTTCTTATAAAAAAAAAACAAATAATAAGAAAAAAACAAATGTAAATATAATTTTTCTATGAAACTAGTAAAAACCAGCCACACGTTGTAATTACTTAGATTCGAACTCAGACCTCACTGATCGTGAATCCATTGCTTAGCCCAGACAGCTACCAGCACATGATATTTCAATGCGAATTTTAGCATCAGGTCGCCACTGTGACGCATATTCTAAATGCAACAGAAATATAATGTTATTTCACGTTACTGTTCGACGAGTGACGACGATTCATTAGTGTGTGTTATCTGTGGAATGTTGAGACATCACTCATACACGCATATGCACACGCACTGACTGTATCGTGCTCGAGTTGTAACCGAATGTAAACCTTAGCATACTTACGAAGTTTTGAGGTGTACTGTACCAGTCATAGTAGATGGTGATCACAGTGGTGATGAGCAAACCTAAGTTATGGGAACCACGCGAGTAGGGTTCTTTAACGGCCGTATTGTGTGGGACCGTGCCAATAGCTACTGGCGGAGGTCGAGGTCTGGAGAGACCATAGTTTTGATCCATGCGCTGGATGTGTGAGAGTAATGCGATTGCTAGTCGGCTGGAGAGCCATGGCGTTAGAGTGGTTTACTCGTGTGTGGGTTTCTAAGGCTTTTAGTGAAAAGACGATTGTTAATGTGGAAAACGATGGTACCTGGCTCTGGTTGATGATTTTTGCCATAATTAGTCGAAAGTTTGTGAGTTCAATGAGAAGTAGGAGTATTGTTTTGTAAAGTGTTAAGGATTAAAGTTTCCTTATCTCAAAAGTTGGAACCCGTAAATGGTCAGAATTGGCCGAGTCGAACAGGCACTGTTGTTGAGTTTTGGTTGCAGGTAAACACACGAGGACGTGTGCATAGCAGGATGGCTGTGTCGGATCCGGTCATTAGTACGGACACGAAACGAATCGCAAGCGCGCCACTGGCGACATCAAGAGTGATCTACCTACACCAAAAAAGGCGCGCTTCTACAGAGTCGTGATGTTTTAAGGCCACGGCGAGGAGGGCATTCAGCCTTTGGTCGCATTGGAGCCAAGACGTCGCAGAACTGTTCTCGATTCGTGGTGCTCAGTTATTGTGTTAGTTGTAATTTGTGATCATTTTGTTAATTGTGATTTTAATAAACGCCGTCGCATCCAGTGTGTGTATAATTTAGCTAGTGTGATTCATTTGATAGTAAATTATAATGTGATCTGAACTGCAAACTGTTTTTCTATTGCGCATTAACCAACACTACCCACACTACGCCCACAGTAGTTAAAATATCGCTGATAATAACGAAAGTCACATACTCTCTCCGTACTTGTACAAAAGTGTTCTATTAATAGGTATGTAACTATGTAGAAACTGACGGCTGTTTCATCGACAGATCCTGCAACATCGCCTGAGCTCGGCGATGTATGGGGGGGATAATGATTTTCAACTACAATGTTATTTATTTATTTATAAAGGTACACCAACAGCTTCTGTATATAATATATCATAAATACTATAGCTAACAATAGCCTCGGACTTATACAGTCGCCAATTACAGGATAAATAATAAATGATTTTATTTCTGTAAGTAGGTTTGTACAAACACTTTAACACGTCAATAACCAACAATCACAGAAATAGGTCACAAAACACTTAGTAAAACAAAGGCTCTAGAATTAAGAATTATGGTAAAATACTTAAGGCTCCGTGCTGCCGCACCGCACGAAATCACTGATTTTGATCAATTTTGTTTATTCGTTGTGAGAAAGAGGACGAGAATTTAAACAAAATTATTTGTGATTTGAAAAGTCCAATTCTTCTTCTTGTACATAGGTGAAAGGGATTTTTGAAATAAATTAAGGATTCGTGGAAAATTACTAAAATTCGCAACAAGTTTTCCAAAAAATGACGCGAGACTGACGTTTGATCGTTTCGTTAGAAGAAACTGCTTTTGATGTTGAAAATTAAAAAATTCATCAACATCATTATATGGTCTACTTGTACATAGGGGAACCACTTTTCTCAACTTTCATACAAAATATAGCAGAAAAAAAATGTTGAAATAACGTAACTTTCTCAAAACATCAAGCCAAATAAATATTTTTTTCTAATACTTAGAAACACTTTTAAGAAATTTTAAAAATTATATATTAATTTTAAGTTAATTGTTTAATAGAATCTAAATTTTATTTTATAAATAAACAATTACTTCATTACGTAAATAAATGGCAAAGTGAACTATATAAACGATTGCGGAAAATCTATTCCGTCAGTAGCGAACGGGCCTTCCCAGCGTGAGGACGTATCACTTTGCGTCGCAGCACGCACACACGCACGTACGTGTCCGATGTTAACATATTCCAGAAATTGTACGTCGACTACCACATTTTGATCCGCATTTTATTTTAAAGTACTTTGCTTATTTTTGAAGAACATTAAAATTTTGCATGCCTGGCAATAAATAAAATACCGGTGTACGTGTTCGTAATTCTTCTTATCCTAAACGGCTTGACTGATTTAGATGTTTTTTTTTAATTCTTTTTGTGTAATTTGGATGGTTCATAACTATAGTTGGACCCGCGTGGCACTGTTGTCGCAGGACAACATCTGCCTGCTGGGTTCACTAGTTATATTTTGACTTTAGATTTCATAGTTTTGAGTGATTTTTGGTAGGGGAAAAGTTATTGGTTCGCGTCACCGATATGCCCGCGCCGATATGCTGTTGTAGCAATAAGTGAAGTATTTTTGAAACGATGTTCTTTAACGCTACTGAAGACTACTTTAAGTCAAAATAAAGATCCAAGATGGCGGCTGCGAACATTTAAAAATATTTCGTCATGGGTATAGTTTTCATAGTTTTCGAGGATGCTAAAGCTGATAGTGAGGTCAAAATATAAATCCAAGATGGCGGCTGTGACAATATTCAGATTTTTCGTCATGGGTGTCTTAGTCATAGTTTTTGAGGATTCTAAAGCAGATTTTGATGTCAAAACGTAAATCTAAGATGACGGCTGCGAAAATTTTCACATTTCTTCATAACATCACGCCATCAATTTCAAAGTTTTGGGCCCTTTGAAATTGATGGCGTGATGTTATGAAGAAATCTCATTTCCGCAACTTTTTCGCGCAAGTGCGTTCGCGCAAGTGTCTTAGATCCCTTTATGGATACTGGTGCCAATTCTCTTGTCACAAATTAATGCCTCAAAACTAGACTAAAAATCACCAAAGTTTCGTTCATTCCTGTCAAACGATGATTTTCCATCGTGAAATAATTATAGAATATATTTTATTTTGACAGCACTAAGATGGCATTATGGAGCCGATTCTCTTGTATACCGAACTAAACTTACTAAACTATCACTAAAATTCCTTACTTTTGGCTATAAAAATCTTGAAGCTATTCTGCAACAAAAATTCTCTAAATTTAAATATATTTTGACACACTAAAATCAGCGCTTGACGTTAATTGACGTAATTTTAATAGGCAAGTTTTTAATCACGTCTAAACTTGTATGGAGAGTGATAGGCGGTGATTAATTTGACAGGACTAAACTAAAATTTATCTTCTGTCCTTTTCTTAATGAAATTGTAAGAAAAAGATGCACTGAACTTAAATTTAGTTTAGTTTGTGAACAAGGGAATCGGCACCAATAGCTTTGAGATTCTCATAGTCAAAAGTAAGAAATTTTAGTGATAGTTTAGTTCGGTGTATAAGAGAATCGGCACCAATCAAAATTTTAGGTGAAAAAAGTCAAATTCAGAATAGCGAATTTTTCATTTTCACTAAATTAATAACTCATTCAGTTGCAAAAACTACTTTATCTTTTTTCTGTTCTTTTGCTTATATCTCGAAAATTGTGTTTTATCGCAAAAATAATGAAAATTTCGAATATTTCCCCTTTATGAAACCCATAAAACTCAACATGTAGGTAATAATTTTTCATGTTTTCCATACAAAAAGTATAAAATTCCATATAAAACAGAATTGTTATAAATATACTAAACGAATATACACAAACATTCCAGACTTATTTCATAAGCGTACCTACGTAACTTAACAAAATACCGTCTATAGGATCAAAACTGTTTAAGCGATCACTACGCTCGATGTTTAGGCGTGTGTGCGTGAACGGTGTACACAAACATAGCATCGCAAGAATTTACCTAAACTCTGTCGAGTGAATTCATAGAACGGAGCCTTAAACATTAGAAAAATAACATACAGAAAAATAAAACTACAAGACGAACAATATTGCAATTTTGCCCACTTACTTAAGACTAAGACATAAACAATATAAACTGAAATAAATATGAGATCTTAAAGGAAAGTATTAAATTCATCCCAACTATGGAACCCTTTATTGTACGTGGTCCGATACGCATTTTTCCGGTTTTTTTATTAGGGTTCCGTACCTCAAAAGGAAAAAAACTGAACCCTTATAGAATCACTCGTGTGTCTGTCTGTCTATCCGTCTGTCACAGTCAATTTGCTCCGATTCTTATGGACCGATTAAGTTGAAATTTGGTACACATTATATTTCTGTGACCCAAACACAAACGTGTAACGAAAATAAATGAATTTTGAATATAGGGGTCACTTTTGGGGGGCAAACAAAAAATTAAAAATAGTTTTGCTAACAGTACCGTGTGATGGTATACCGCCTTTTGCCCGAATTTTAATTGCCCTAATATCATTTGCCATAATAGTCAACAGCCATAATATTATATGACGTAATATTCATTTGCCCTACTCTTATTTGCTATATTAGTCACGTGCTAGAAGCTTTGTTTCCCATAAAGTCACTTACCATAACATCATTTGTCATAATCATTGTAAGCCCTAATTATCACATGCCCTAATTATCACATGCCATAATTATCATATGCCATAATATCATTTGCCGTCGACATTGGGTGTGTAACGGTTGTTATATCAGGAGAAACTGGATGCAATCGGGACTTTAGGGCACCCCGACTCGGATAGGTTAGGTTAGAAAAAATAACCACGAAGGGGATGGCGGGTCTATTCGCTCGCTTCGCTCACTCACACGACCCTACCATCCCCTTCGTGGTTATTTTTTTATAAACCACACAGAAGTAGGACCCGCGTCGACCAAGCCCACCATCAACCATGCATAGAATATTTTAAGGTTTGGTTCGGTCTATTCGCTCGCTTCGCTCGAAATATTTGTCTAATAATTATTATGGCATTTAAACATTATGTCTAATAATCATTATGGCCTTTAAATATTATGTCTAATAATTATTATGGCACTTAAAAATATGAAAAACAATACGTATGGCACTCGTATCTTATGGTATCTAAGTTTCGGGCAATTAAAAGTATGTCATATGTCTTTTAGGGCAAACAAAACATTCGGGCAAATAAAATTCGGGTAAATGAAATTCGGGAATATGATGATTATGGTATATAATCTTCGGGTAAACAATAGACAACCCCGTGTGACATATCAAATGAAAGGACTTGTTGCGAGGATTTTAAACATATTTTTTATATAATTTTAAAATCAATGCTTTTAAAGATATTTAAGAAATTCGGTGAAAATTTACCATCCCCCACCGACCCTTAAAAAAAATCACCCTTAAATTCACCCTTATCTACGAAACCACTGGATCTAAAATTATGAAAAAATTACATATTATGGCTCTTTACTCATAGATTACAGGAAAATACTGACTGGACTATAAGAAGTCTATGGTCTTAAAATAACATGGTAAATCTCTCAATATTGTGCGTACAAACTTACATTTGCGGTTGGAATGTATGGGGGAACATGTTTTTCAACTACAATGTTAAGTTTGTTCTTGGGATAAATAAATTCATCTCAACTACGGAACCCTTCATTGTGCATAGTACTACACGCACTTGGCCAGTTTTTTAGTTCAGATAAATGAATATACTAAACAAAGGATTGATCATAGAATGAGTGTATTATAGTGTATCACCAAATCTATATAATTTTGATCAAATCAGTTATTCTTACTCTTATTCAATCCATCAGCCTAGCCTTTTCCCATTTATATTGGGGTCGGCTTCCAGTCTTACCGGATGCAGCTGAATTCCAGTATTTTACATGTAGCGACTGCCTATCTTAACTCTACAACCCAGTTGGTGAGACTAGTTGTCAGTCTTTTGGGCTTCTGACTTACCGTAACGACCTCCAAAGATCTAAGAATGACAGCCGGGACCAACGGCTCAACGTGCTTTCCGAGGCACGGAATGGTCTCGATAAATAATAATAATAATAACCCCACCGTCGTATCACTACGTTGACGTCGTGGTGGGGCTTGCGCGCTCCGAACTCTAGGCCTGTGCCGGTAGAGTTTACTTTGCCGGAACAGGTCTGGGATTAGGAGCCAGACCAAGAGAGATACAAAAACCCGCAGGGCAGCATGTGGCGAGCTGTTGGGCAGTAGCGACCCCACGGACCCTATCTCCCGGGAGAAGTCTTGTTCCTCACCTCTGGCTTGCCTTTATTGGCCGGCTGGAGTGAACACTGACGAGGAACAGAGCTCCCGCCTCATTCTTGCCTTAATTGGCCGGCTTGAGTGGAGATTCGCAAGAGCAAACGTGCTCGGAGGAAGGAAGTATTCCAGTAAGATGCTGGTAGGGATCTTGACCGTACTTCCGGGATTGTCCTGATAGCCGTGGAATACCTCTCCACTCCTCATAAGCACCTCAGGACGTGTTGCCCCCTTGTCGCTACGACACTATGTGCTAGCGACCGTTTTCGGGGGCCCATTATTGAGCGTGCAAGTCACCCCCTGCCATTTTATCCGTGTACATTTAAACATTGATCAGGCAGGGGCCATAGTCCTTCCATAGCTCCAGGTAACCAGTCCACTTAAGCCACCCACAGCCATAGTCCAATATCTTTGTTTCCATATTCTGCAATAGTCCCACACCAACCGGGGGTTGTCCTTGGGTGCCCTTGCATAGTGCGAATAGGGATAATCGTCGGTTGGTGCCTCAATACTCAAAAATGTCTAAGGGGCCTCTGCGAGTTGGCTTCGGCCCCTCGTATGCCTTCCAAAGGTCCGGGACCCCAGGGTCCCGAGATATGTCAAAGACATTTAGAAATATAATAATAAATAAATAAAATAAAATAAAATTCATTTAATTCAGACAATTTTTGTCCATATTTTGTTAGTACCTCTTTCTTACATTCTCTTAAAATTATGTTAGTAATGACTGAAATAAAGTAAATTATTGAAAATAAATTAAAAATAAATGAAATAAATTAAAATTAAATGAATATTAAAATTAAATGAAATAAATTAAAATAAAATAAAATAAATTAAAATTAAATAATTGAAAATAAATTAAAACACGGTGAAATTAAATAATTCAAAATAAAATACAAAAATTCATTAGGCAACATGCAGCCTGATGAGCCTTCCCACAGCTGGCGATACTGGTTGGTCTGCAATCATCTTTAGGATTCCGTTGCCACTTCCTCGAATTCGACGAATTAGTGAGCTGACTTTTTGCGCATTATAGCGTAAAAGTCATCTACCCTCGCGTCGGCAAACATGCCCGAGGCACTGCACAATCGAGGCAGTCGCATCAGAATCCTAAAGGCGTTGTTATATTGGACCCTGAGAGCATTGTAGGCACGCTGCGTGTAGTTGGTCCATAGGGCGCTGGTGTAAAAACTTTGGCAGTAGGCTTTGAACAAAGTTACCTTTACCTGTGCTGTACACTTTTTAAACCTGTGTACCAACATGTTAGCTCGCACCGACAATGCTCTCCGCTCTCTCTCAATGTCTGCGTCATCATGCAGGGTAATGGTCACCCATCCACAAACCGACCGCGGCAAGCGTAGCTAAAGCTGTGATCTTCCCTTTCGGTATTATTTAGCCACGAGCCCCTCCTTTCAATAAGTTTTCGATATGAATGGCACAGATACACCGAGTCGCGTAGTCGTGAAGTCCACGATTACCGCTCGTTCATGGGCATTGTTTGCAGCTATAAAGGATAGTTCAGTACAATGCTTTCTCTTCTGAATGCGGTAAAAGTATGTTCAATTAATGAAGAAGTGCGTGATGTGATAATAATGTTAGATGAAGTCTCAAGTAAATGAGCTGTGTACAAATGAGGTGTACGTAGGACGTGAGGTCACGAGGTGCGCGACAATTAGGCAGGTACCCGGATGGCGGCATCTACAAGCCGGGGCGAGCAGGACGCTCGATCTCTCATCTATCATTCAAGTCGTGTCGCACGTTTATATTCGCTGCGTCACGCTGCCAACATTCCAACAACCTCCACATGCTGACCTCTACCTGAGCGCTTTTTATATTAACTACGAGACGACCTCCTCCACTAAGGTGCACCGTCATCCAAGTCTCTCTCGAGTATGTTTTAATTACAAACCAAATCGAGTCAGTAGGGTGACCCTTTTGATATACATTATTCAGAGATCGAATCAATTGTTCGAGAGCTAATCTATATTCGTCATTAGCCGAGCGGCGCTTCCTTCCTCCGATCGACGAGATTACCGACGAGATTTATTGTTCAACTCGTGCCCAGCTCACTCGAAAATGATAGCTTGTTAATTAATTTTGCATAATGAAAAAGCTATTGATCTTCCATCGGCTAGAATGGAGTATCATCGAAAATCTATATTTGGAGCCGCGGCGGAAGAAAAGTTCACAGAGGGTTCATAAACGTCTTTAAATATAAAGATGTTTATGAATTTACGGTTAGAGTTGTCCATGCTTAGTTAGAGTATGAGCGCAGCACGATGGCGAGCGCGTGGCGGTTAGGGCACGGCTCGGCGCGGCGCCATATTGATTGGTTCGGTTGGCGCGCGGCCCACTCCACGCTCCTATTTTTGTAACTGCCCGATAATTCCTTTAGTGATCCATCTCCCCGCGGCATGTATCTTCTCGGCGAGATGGTCACTGATCGTGTTGTGTGTGGAGTGTGGAGCGGGCGCGGAGGTGCCGCCCGCCGGTCAGATGTCACGACTCGGGACCCTCCAGCCGGATAATCGGAGAATTACGGACGTTGCTAATACTCGTAATGGCCTCTCGTACGAGTCCGCGGAGAGCGCGCCTTCTGTCTGCGGAGCCTCCGTTCATACATGATGCACGCGACCTTATAGCGCTCTAATTGAATTGTAAATGTTGTCACCAAGTTACTAAGTAATGCGCGATTTTAGGAAGTTGTCGACACTTTATTCAAGTTTTAATTGAAATTGACGGTTGCCTTACTAATTCTGCTTAAATTATATATAGCACTCGTATCGTTTTCTCCATGCGAAAGTTGATTTCTCGCGGGAAATACCGGAGTGGTAGAATTTGCGCATAAATATTAGGAATCCTTGTATATCGTTGCGTTGCCTTTTCTCGGCGCCTGGAACTATGCTATTCTAAATAATTTCAGGTAATCACGGATGAAAAATGACGCCGGAATTTCCTTATCGTACCTACGAGTACAAAATATTATTTACTCTCGATGCCATTTATTAGGGGAGAATCTCACACATGGTTATTAACATTCATGAAATTATTTTCCACTCTGATGATTTACACAGTGATTTGTATTGTCATCGAAGTGGGGCACGTAAGTACTTACTATTGTCATCGAAGTAGGGCGCGTAAGTACGTACTAGCTGTTTCTAAAAGCTCAATTTAAAAGATAGATCATAAAAACATTGTCCTTACAATTTTACCGCCACTTTGTTCCATATGACAAGCGGAAGATGAACGATGACGATTCTCTTTCATTTGTGTAGCCATTCAAAATAATCTCGGATTATCACCGAACAGCAGCTATCCGAAGTAAATAGAAGAAACAGATATGTAATCATGAGAGCGGTGACAGTCGACCGCACTCCGCAGAGCTGACAGCTTGTAGCGCAACTGTAACATACAACAATAACATGACTGTTTGCATCGATTATTCTGTTCTAGCCAACAGCCCAGAGCTAGTATTTTGTTACCAGTCCAGTCATTATTATCGTCCAGCCCGACACGTTTCTTCTTTTTCTCTTATTCTACATAACTTTTTGTTTCGGTGCCCATAAGTACGCCGCTAATAATCGCATTCATGAAAAATGATACTTATTTCATTGTCGATTGTTCCACAACCTGCCACCTGGAACTTCCCGGGGACATGCGGGGCATGCGGGGTGCATACAAATCGCAGCAAACAAGCGGAGAAGCTCACGCGATTTATACATTCACCGTGCGCCGTGCCGCGCCGCGTGCGTACTGGCCCCGTTTTTTATTCTTGTGCTGGCCCGGCGCTGTGCCGGCCCGGGAGCTCCGAATGTTTGATTAATGGTCCGACAGTCGCTTGCCTCCCGCACAGATAACATTGTTAATGTCACTTAGCAACGTTAAACTAAGCACGTTAGCGGTGAAACCTGTCATCTTCAAGTCCGTTTACACTTTTGTGAAGACTGCTACAGATTGAGAGCACTCCGTCGCGCCTCGTACTGTGTGTGGCACCGCCGCCGCCCCCGCGCTGTATGTAGATACCCCGGCCGGGCCCGTACCTACGTATTGTGTTGTGCTGTACCAGTAATTTTGTTTAATCATGCGATAAACTGGTAGTGCGATGCTCATGCGATAGTGGATAATCACTGAACAAAATTATACACCAGTTACACAATATCCAAACGGGAAATTTATTGTTTTACAGTTTGTGAAATATTCATATTGTACTTACATTCGTATGAGTGTAGCGCTCGGGGCGTGCGTTGTTGCACTTAAAAAGCGACCCATTTAGATAAAGGGGTAAAATAACTCGAACATAACAGAAACTATTACATGGGACTCAAACATAACTGGCGAAATGTGGGTGTGCTATGGTGCTGCCTAAACCTTCAGGATATACAGGCGTGATGTTATGTTGTGCTTATAACAGAAAATGTTTTGAATCCGCTACGACGAAACGATCGAGAGAGAGCAAAGCAGAGTATAAATATTAAACGTGTGAGGTTAACAATCTTATAATATTCCGTTTTCAAGAAGCATCAAATATCAGCAATGCACGCGAGACTGGGCGCTGTCCGACCCGCCCCGGCCTGGTGCGGCCCGGTCCGTGCGGCCCGATGCGGCCGCGGCCTGCCTGGTTGTCATTGTTCTATATCATTTGTCGTCTCCCTTTACCTCTTTTCTGTTCCACTGAGTTGCACCATGAGTCCGTTCCGCGTGAATGATATATCCACTCGCTCACGTTGTATGTTGCTCGTGTTTACACGTACGTACGTATTATTGTGTTCGTACGTCAATTTCCATACGGAATGTAATAAAGATATATGTGTAATACCGTTCATATACGTATGTATAGCGATGCTTATGTTGGCGAGGCGCGGGATCGCTGTAAAGAAACGTATGTGTTTCCTGAAAGGCTCAGGTTGTAGGTACGAACGTCGGGTGTTTCGTTAGCACTGAACACGATCACGCTTCCACTTTGATGTAAGTTTCTTACAGTTTTGGCAGTAAAAGGGGGAAATATATCAAAGAACTTTTTAATAACAGCTATTAGTTGAACGTGTACCTATAGTGTATACTTTTATGGCACGTCGGGAGCGTTTGCGAGCGGCAACCTTTCGATAGCTGCTGATATAAAGCCGTGGCTATAACACCTAAAAACTTTTATCACTTCGATTCTGGCTTGTTCGTAGAACAGTTCAGTTGGGAACTGTAGTACAAACAGCAGCACCGCAACAGTTCACCAGTCGCCGCTGTGAACGTAGGTAGCTAGTACCTACTAAATATAGTCGATGTAAGCGCTCAGCGCGTACCTGCGAATATTACAATGTACGATTTAGCATCACAATAAAGTTCCGGCAGTCAGCCGACTGATGTTCGTGTAAGAATCGTTCATTGAAACTTCAATATCGGCGGCTCGGGGCTGACGGCGGCGGTGCGGGGTGAGGCGGGGCAGTCGGGGGGAGGGACGATTCACTCCACGCCAACAAGAAAAGATTGATGACGATTAATCTTTCCTCAGATTTTAATCAATTCCAGCGTGTCCTCGTCGCGCTGTGGCTGATTTAGCTTATTTCTGGCTGCTTATGCTCGTCCTCGTCGGCCATGATTGTAAGCTCAGTAGGCACGTTAGATATGATAGATAGAATACTCTTTATTATGACCCCATATCCTACCACCTCGTTATAATACGTAATTATCTACAGAGCATTGTTTCAATTTAGGTTTAGCGTTTTGTGTTGTGTTCAAAAGGAATGCTCGAGTGTATTCGCAGTACCTACAAACATGCCACCGCGAGCGCCAAGCTTAATTGAACTAGAATCATTCAACGGCTAACAACTTGGCGTATTGAAAGTTAGCCTTTTGAAGAAGACTGACCAAGACTCAGCCAAGTGATTCAAATGGTGAAAAAATTACTGCGAGCAACTTGGAAATAGCGCTAGCCGGTCACAGTTCTAACCTAACCTATTTCACCCAGTTTACCTAAATAAATGACTACACGACATTCCTTCAGCCATCTAGTTAAACGTTGCGCTCAATGACTTGGCTAGTTGTCCCTCAGCTATTTAATTGGATGCCGACGTTTAATGAACGGCCTAGGCGTCCAATTAGCAGGCTAATTTAACCAGATAGCTGCGATAGATATAACATGAATCATACGAACATGCCGCGCTCAATCTAACCGAAGCTGTTATTTTTACGACATCGCACAAGTTCACAACCCTTCCAACGGAGCGCGACCCCTGACCCCCCCCTCCCCCCGCCTGTGTCGCCCCGCACCTCCCTCCACTAAAACCGTTCATAAATTATGTAATTATGTCGATAATGGAGAGAACAAAATGGTCTCGGAGACATAAAGTAATGACTCCTAACGACGGCCATGAATAAAATATGGGATGCCTCGCGTGGCCTTTTGGATAATCCAACAAAAAACACTCCAATTTGGACGAAATTGCACCCGAGCCCGGTTCTTACAAGGATGTTTTTTCGATTCCTATCATTTGTAAACGTGCCGCCGCTAATATTATTTTCTGCATAAATCGGTTCACAAAGAACACGTAGGTAATTCCTACCGATATTACTTGAACTTACGCTGAATCTGTAATACGGGTTGGTGTGATATAAAAATCGTAGCGTCTGCTACAGGGCAACGCACTCAAATATCAAGCAGTTTTGCATGTTTTCTATAACAATTGCCTTTGTCTACGACGCCTGTTTTCTATTCCCGTAGCACTCTCGTAGCGCTCGGCGTAACGGTCTACGTAGCTGCTACGAATATACACTATGTACGTATAGTGTATATTCGTAGCAGCTATGAACTACGCACTTTCGTAGAGAGCAAGCGACACATAATATTAATGTAGGTTTAACAAATAACTCGAAGTCTTTTATTCTTAAGAGTACACTAGTCGGTCATTCTTCCATACAAACGTAGTATGGAGATTACTCGTTTGTTTGACGGTGTACGTTAAAACTAAAAATTATATCAATTTGCCTTGTCATTATCTAGCACTGTATGGAAGTAGAATTTGGAAAAAAGTATTGCTTTGGAAGTTATGAGCGTCGAAACTTCCATATTTCAACACTAGTTTTAACTCATCTTTGGGCGTAAATAAATAACTTATGTAGTATGAAAATGGCAAAATAGAAACCGTACAGGGATAGATAATTTATTGAAAAGATGTTGGGGTTATGTCGTCGTTGTCGGATACCCGGTAATTGTTGTAGGTAGTTAGTACACCAAACCACTGTTAGGTTTAATAGTTTATTTATGGAAACTAAGTTATGTTTGTTTAGTTATCTGAGCCGCACTTAATGTTTTGTTGTTATTGATCGACCCGCACATTAGCGCGTGACGGAGTTTGAGTTGCGACTGAATTGAGTGAATATTAGTTCAGTACGCATAAACGTACTTTTGCTGTATGAGCATTATTGGCTCGTACAAAGTTCAAATAATATTATTTTGAGTAGAAACATTTAGTAGTTTTACCATAATATATATACGCCCAAAGGTCTGTTCATAAAATTTTATGCGCTCATTTTCGTTATAAATCATTGTCTATTTCACTAAATAAATAAAAGAAAATATAAATAAATAATAAAAAGTAAATAAATAAATACTAAAAATAATTATATAAATTTACTAAATGGAATGCATGTTAGCCTTACCTTAATTAATCATGGAGTAGTATTAAATAATAATCACTGACGGTTATGAAGCAGACAACCGAAGCGATGGTCTACGCCTAGCAGAGACACGGCTGATTTATGCTGATTTATTGTTTTTGTTTTATGTTTGCAACTTTATCAACCAAAATTCGGGTCGTATGTTGCACAGGAGTGCGGCGCGGGCGGCGCGTCCAGACTACGGACACTGACCGCTGCCCGCGCCGCATCAGCATAAATCAGCCGTGTTTCTACAGGCAGAGACGATCGCTTCACTCGCCTGTTTCATAATCATCGCGACGTGAATAGTGACGTATACAACTGAAACAATGCCCGCGCGGAAATTAACTTACGTCCCCTTGTTCTATTTGACATGTCGTTGTAAAAGTTTTGACTTGACCAACAGCTGTACGTGACATCACGCGTGGTTATTTGAGGCTTTCATTAGCTGCAAACTGTGGCGGTACTAACAGGAATGTTATCGTTATACGTATATTATTGTGCCACAAGTAACTCCAACTACGGAGTGTGATCAGTTATGTATGTAAAGGCAGAGTTCGGCAAACATTCGCGTTATCTCGTCGAGCACGCGGCGCGGGGGCGAGTGCATCTCAGTACATGCAGTCCAGTACATCAGTGCTGTTATGTTATACTGACTGGCAAGAGAAGTGATCAATTAACGTCGCACTCGAATCCCACTCAATGTCAAGATCGTGATCATGAGCTACCTTTCGCCGAGGGCAGCGCTTCATAGAAACGCTTCATTTCTTTGAAATGTATGTATCGAAACTGACAGCATGGACCAATTAACTATCGGCCTAGGCATCCAATTGGCTGGCTATAACCAGATGGCTGCGAAATATCGATAGACTCAGGGCCGCGAGCTAGGCGAACATGGTGTCGGAAACAAAGAATATTGTGTTCCGTGGCTGCTGAGTAACCTATTGGTTGTGGCATCTCCGGAGGCTTTGTGTCAGCGTGACGTCACTGCTCCGGCATGTTCTGCGCGCGCGCACGTGCTCGCCGCACACCAACGAGCTCCACTCATCTCGGTGCTCAAGGATCCACGCGCCGCGCTGTGAACAGCCCGCGCAGCACGTTCCGTTTACATTCAATATTTCTGTCAAATATTTAATAATTACCTCGTGCTCAAAATAAGACGCTCTTTATTGTGTATAAGAATATTTTATAGTTAAATAAAAGAACGAGACTTTTTTATTGAATATCGATTCACATTAAACCCACGCTTTAATAAGTATACGTCTAGGTAATCCACCATCATCATTATCATTTTAGCCAAAAGACGTCCACGGCAATAGGCCTCCTTCAAGCCCTGCCACGTAAAGCGGTTCTATGGTTCTCGCATCCAGCGATCCACTAGAAATAGGAACAAATTAGATCAACCACGTTTTAGTTTGTCTAAAGTACACACTTCTTTTATGGGTTACTGTGTAAAATGTTATAATAAAATACCACTCGATATTCTTCAACTAATGAATGAAAATTAATGCATTAAACGCACGCTATGTTGACAAGTATATTAAAAGTTGGATGATTATATGATCCTGCTCCACAACCACTTAAGCTCACTAGTTAAAATTTTAATATTTGGAAGAATTGCTTCCCCTTTTTAGGGTTCCGTAGTAAACAAGGAACCCTTATAGTTTCGTCATGTTCGTCTGTCTGTCTGTCTGTCCGCGGTCTAGCTCCGAGACCCTTAGTAGTAGAAAGCTGTTATTTGGCATAGGTATACATATTAATTACGCCGACAAAGTGGTAAAACAAAATTATGAAAAACATTTTTTTTAGGGTACCTCCTATACACTTAAAGTGGTAATGTTTTTTTTTTATTTTTTTTATCCCATGGCGTGGGGTATCACTGGAAAGGTCTTTTAAAAACATTATGAGTTTGAGGAAATCATTTTTGGATTCAGGAATCCGTTTACGAAATATTAAGCTTTAAAGTGCAAATTTTTGTTAGAGTCAAGTGTCTCCCCCCCCTGCCAGCTAAATGGTTGGTTTTGGATGTGTGAAAAAAGTCACAGCAGTAGTTTATATAACAAAATTAAAAGAAAAACTATCACAGCTAAGTAGGCTCTACAAGTTAACGAGTAATAATCGACCAACTTAACTTTGCAGTTGCAAAAACGTGTTTTCCCATACATTCCGTATGGGCGAACATGTTTATCAACTACAAAGTTAAGTTTGTTTTTGGGATAAATTCATCCCCACTACGGAACCCTTCATTGTGCGTGGTCCGATACGCACTTGGCCGGTTTTTTAAATTTTGTTTCTGACATTACGAACTTAATGTTTATTTATTATTTTACCAAGTAAATTGTTGAATACTCCAATTAGATAATAATGATTTTCTTTCTTTTTGGTAGTAAAATTCTATTAATCTCTTAAATGCATTGTAAACTACAGTTTTGTATAATTTAGAAGCATTTTTTTGAATTTTTGTGAATGTGAGTACCATGGAGCCGTTTATTATGTTATTAAGATGTATGTTGACTTGAAAGAGCATGGCAGTTGAGAGTATGTTATGCTCACTTAAATGTCTCGCTGATGGTGGCGAGTGTGTTGGATCATTCGGTTCCCTACAAAATGGTTGAGCTGGATGGTACTGATCCACGCGTCATGTTCGTGAACGGGCGCCGTCAGTTGAGACTGGTCATGGCTTATTTTTAATCTTACACTTTCAATTGCTTTGATTATTTTTTGTACATTGTTCTCACATATAGACGCAACAAGAATAATGTACCCAGGATTTTGTAATATCTATATTTAAAAGAGTGTCCTTGGAGTTTCTTGCCCGTTCTTCTCCATAGAGATCTACGTTTTGGAATGGGCAACTAGCTTAAACTTTCTGGCAAACTGACCGATTCTTTGACAATTCATCAACTGTTCATTTATTTTACCTCGATGGTCCTAGTTTATCATTTATAACTTCCAATTACAGCTTATATAGCTTTATGTAAGCGGGCACGCACTTTATGCCTGGAGGCTTTTATTTAGATATTTAGTTCTTTTTACGTTTAGTTATTTTTTAAAATTCTGCTTGAGTATAGTTCTCGATGTTTTTGGTTGGTATATTGGCGTGTGCTAGCTGACATATGGCCAATAATTTATCATTTAAATTATGTTTTGTGTTGCATAATGTAAGTTATTTTCCATGCTATTGTATAGAATCTTTTTTTCTAACTTGAACAGACAGCTGTGCTGCTGGGTAGTTTGTTGCACCACTTCTTCTTCCCAGCTAAAGGCACTAGGAAGTGGTGAAGGGTGGGCGTTTTTGGGGGACTGTCTTATGTAATTTTGACGTTCGAAAAGTGCTGATTCTCAGCCTAGTTTGAATAAATGACTTTTGAATTTGAATTTTTAATTCAAAAGTGCCTGTAAATGGTTTAATTGAAATAAATGCTTTGAGTTTGAGCGGAATGATAATCCATATAATAAATAAGCAGGTAATCCATACTTACTTATGTTGTGATACCTAAATAGGAAAGTAACTTTGTTCGCTGTTTGTGTTTGTTCCCAAAAAGTCTGACAATCAGTCTTACCAAGGGGTATCATGTTACCTAGTCACTAGGTTGTGGAGGTCAGATAGGCAGTCGCTCCATGTATAATACTGGTATTCAGCTGCATCCGGTTAGACTGAAAGCCGACCCCAATATAGGAATAGGCTAGATAGATGATGATGTTGAACTTAGTTCGCTGTTTGTGTGTCTGTTACTTTATCACTCTTAACGACTGCACAGGTTTGAATGTGGCAGACGGAGAGAATATGACTTGGGTTATAGAATACTTTTTATCCCGGTAGTCTACGTTCTTGTGGGATAATTTCCGACCACCACGCGGGCGAAACCGTAGGCAAAGCTATTATTGCATGTTTCACACGCAAGTTACTATGAACGAATGATAATAATCTATATTAATAATATAAAATACTTCTATGAAATAATGGTGCACTATCTGGCACATGACTTTTACCTAGAACCTCGACGACGGCGACGGTAGGATCAAGTGTTTAATTTTCTCAATATTCTCACTGAAAGTTAATTTGCTGATGCAGAAAGGTTTGCGCAAAAATGCGTGGTCGCCATTTTGTCAGTATTTTACGATTATGTGAGGCACCCTCGCTCGTGCCCCCGCGCCTCGCGCCCCCGCTCCTCGCGTACCCGCCGCGCCTCGCGCCCCGCGCGCCCGCAGATAACTCGCGTCACGTGCCGTCACATTACACGGAAGAATCTTTTATAAAGAACAATTTGTGTTCTAAAACAAACGAAGAAGCGATATTGTTGCAAATTACGTTAACTATTATTTCCGAACAATCGATTATTACGCAATCACATGATTCATCATGTGATTGCGTAATAATGATGCATCTGAAAAATATGAAACAGTTTTGTTGTAAACATCTGTCAGTGAGCGCTCACTCTCGTCCACACTGCCACATATCCGCGTAGTATGGAGCTCGCGCCCCTCGGGACGGCGCCGGCGGGAGCGCGATGTTCTCTCGGAGCTGAAACATTAGCGTTCAGAGAGGGATTTGGATTTGTTCCATTTGTACCTATCCATTCCGATAACAGTGAGTGCTGTTAACGATTACACCTTTTGTACAGAATCGATATCGATACTCCATTACGCTCCTCTTAACCGACAATCGACGACTCAAATATTGATTTACCATATATTTAGATATTATTATGTACAGTACCCCATAAAAGTTCATAGGCAATCTCACAAAGCAATAGACTGACGCTTCGGTTTGACTTACGACCTTCTTCTATAAGTTGTTACAATACTATAGACACGCACAGTACACATACACACACACTCACTTTGTCTGTAACCAATGACTAGTTCGATAATCATTCGTTTTTTGTTTCATTCTTATTCACATAAATATTAAAGTTTAGCAGGTAGACCACAGAAAACTAACTAAATTATTTCGATTTCTGTGGGGTAGACAGATGCAATTCGTTACGAGTATTCACTTAATAGAACTTTGTTGATTCGTGATTATTGTCGGTGACGAGTATTTAGCTATTGTTAGGTTTCAATTTATTAATACGTAATTGTTGGATATTGTACTGGCAATACTCAAAGATTTGATATGTGAAAATGGGAGTAATAACTACCTTCTGGGTCTGGCGCTCGTCACGGTAAGATGTGCTTAGTGGATGTGTCGGTAAAAAGATAGATTGGCATGGTATTGGTTGGAGATTTACTGTAAATTAAAGTAACCTATTAGTTTAATGGTAAATATTAGAATACGGATTGAATTGTGGTATTATGTGGGGAATAGGAGATGTGATGGTATGGTGTAGAATATTGAATTTGATGTTGGCAAAGAAATATAAATGACAGACAAAATATCTTGGTGTTGCATATTATTTTCCTTATCCCTGAAATATTGTAAAAATGTAGTTTTATTATACAGTTTTAGATTATGATATTGGGGTAGCGACTTTAAGATTCATTCGGGGATTAGTATCCATTTTGAGGTTAAATACGAGTAATTATATTTCGAATTAAATCAGTTATTTTAGAGTCAGAATGGTTCTTATTATACTATTAACTAGCGGTGTTGTGGTTATTATTTTCAAAATGCAAATATGAATGTGTAAAAGTGAATGTCATGAAACCGGACTAAGTGTGAGTGTTATCATTTAAATATTTCATATTTTACTAAACATAAATCTTAATCAAGGGTATTGTTGATAGAACAGAGGTATCGTTGAGACAGAAGATGCCTTTAGAGGAGCTCGTGGCTAAGTAATAACAGCCGCACTGGTCGATCCATCAGGTTAAGCTACGCTTGCCAGGGTTGGTCAGTGGATGGGTGACCATCTTTACATACTGAGACTCCTCCATGCCTCGGAAAGCACGTAAAGCCGTTGGTCCCGGCTGTCATTCGTAGATCTTTGACAGTCGTTACGGGTTGTCAGAAGCCTGAAAGTCTGACAACCAGTCTTACCAAGGGGTATCGTATTACCCAGTTACTGGGTTGTGGAGGTCAGATAGGCAGTCGCTCCATGTAAAATACTGGCATTCAGCTGCATCCGGTTAGACTGGAAGCCGACCCCAACATAGTTGGGAAAAGGCTAGGCAGATGATGAAGATGCCTTTAAAGTTTTAAATTCATTATGAGGTTTAATTCGATTAGTGAATAATAAATAATTAGGTATTATGTGAAATAAATACAATGTTATTCTTTGTTCTAGAGAAATACTGTGAGGGTTAAAAGATATGAGGAAGGGGCTTATTATCGAGTAGCAGCTTCGTCAAATGGTGAATGAATATGAAACAAATGGTTTCATACCAACGAGATATTTTGCTGAATTATTAAAAACACGTCATTATGAACCGTTCGCTGTGCACTCTGAAGGCTTGCATCACTGAAGCCCAGCTAGAAAACCGTTTTTGACCTTAAAATATTGACCGTACCAACTTAATAAACAACAGATTCGTTATTGCTTGAATTTATGGTAACAAATTTTTTAAGCACGTTTCAATATGGTGTTGGTCGTATTTTGTGCAGATAGACCGAAAATGTTTAATATTATTTTAGTAATATTATTATTTTAGGATTAAAATTTGAGGTTTAGTTTCAAATCTTCTTTTCGTAAAGAAAATGAATACTTAAGCTATAATCTCAATACCAACCAATATTTACTAAAGCCAAATAAAATGTTAAATAATTAATTACTTAACCTTAAAATCAACTATTTTGTCAGTAGTTTTTTTCTAGTTTTTCTAGTCTAATATTCTTATTTATTGGTTAATTACTTCGACCATGATCAAAGCTTCATATTTAAGGTGAGAAAAATCTATATAAAAATTAAAACAGTTCAAAATTTAAATATGTCAAAATAATACAAATTGCTTCTAAGGCCGCATTCCGAGTTACGATAAAAGGGATAATATCGCGAATCCGACCAAATTTAAAAGACAAAATATAAGGGCTATTGAGTAATAATTGTGACTATTAAATTTGGTTGGATTCGCGATATTATCACTTTTAGCGTAACTCGGAATGCGGCCTAAGTTTCTAGACATCTATTTCACATCTTATTCAGCTGAAGTAATGATAAATAATTGTAGCAGTTTGTTAACTATACTACTCATCTATAAAAAATATATATATTATTTAATATAATATATTAATTAATAATATATTTTTTAATTTTGTTGTCACATATCACGCATTTTTTGTTCTAAACCCTTTATTGCAATAACAACATTAATAAAAAGGCAGCAATATTTAAAAAATATTATTATTGCAAACAAAAATAATAATATTAGCAAAAACAGCGCTGTGATTCACGAGATTAGAACCTTAGCCATCTTGAATCTAAGACCAACGCTTAACGCCTTCTGCTATCTGCACATATAATTCACTTTCAAATTTTAGCAATGCCATACACTGGCCAAGGTCAAATCAAATCAAATCATTTTTTTCTTTGCAAAAATGGGTATTAGTACATAGGTGTTTTTATAATAAAGTTCTCCATATTTTACCGTCATGTGGGCATGCAAAGGTTTACAATTCCAAATAAAAAATAGAAATATGCAGATCATTGGAATTACAAAAAATTAAATCACGCGCGCGCGCGTTAATTTAATCATCATTAAGGTCACGCGTATAATGTGTGTCTAACAAAAGGCGCCCGCAAACCGTGACGATACGACAGTGTGTAGTGCAAAACTGCGTTCTCTGTGGTGTGTGTACGGCACACACACCACAGACGTCTGACTGTTTACACATACACATGTCTTAGCGTGCCTATGCTTTTTTGAACGCTTACTGCATAAGTACTTGTTTCTGAACGAGTAAGCAAAACTTATGTTGCTCAAACTTGTACAGATGTTACTGGAGTCTCTGTCATCTCGGGTATTTGAATGGATAGATATTTTAGTTCTCTAGTTTAGAGAAAACCTAGTATCATTAGGCCTCATATTAGGAAATAAAATTTTTTAAATTATAAAGTTATTTTTTTAAATTAATACTTAATTAAATCTGATCTAAAGGTATAAAGGTGAAAGGTCACTCACTCACTCATCACGAAATATTGAAAGCCGCTTGACGTATAAAGTCGTTGGACCATGGGGGATTTTGTACGGAGCTCGTCCCCACCTCCAACAGTCATAGGATACGTGTCAATTTATGTTTATAAGGATCCAGAAAAAGACTCAGTCTTTTTCAATTGCACAATCAATGGGATTTTTTTTTGTAACAAAAAACTTTTCGTTTCGGCTAACCTAACCTAATTTAACTTTGCCTATCCTTTTTTTTTGTTCCGGTGTGGAAAATCCTCATGGATGTCCTCTGCCCTGGGGCGAACGAAGAGGTCTGTCAGAGTCCTACTGACTAAAAACCACCCCGGTGTTCCCTTCCCACACTTGGACCGGGGATCATGAGATCTAGTGCGCCTTCCATGATCCCCGACTGGTGCCGGCCCGCTTTTGCGGGCCACTTCATGCCCGCGGGGGGAATGTGGTGAGACTCCCCCCGCGACGTCAAATAGGGGCGCGCGTAGAACACTACGCTCCGCCACCTCGGGTCCTGCTGGATATGGGGTGGTGGACGTCCCCGAGTTCGCCGTCCCTTCGGATCTGTTTACGGGGGCTGAAAGAGGGCGTTGCCTGCCCTCCGCCGACGCCCAGTCCACCTGCTATGGATCAGGAGAGAAGTCTTAATCTCCCTCTCCCTTTCCGCAGCCTCCTTCTGCGAAACTACGGTTTTACAGAAGGAGATCACCGCATCCCATGACTCGGCGCTCCCGACCATCGAACGAGCGACAGCTGGCAGCGCCAGGTCGGCTCCGACTTCAGATACGAGGGCACGGCGCGGCTCCTCCCATGCGGTACACTCTGCCAGTGTATGCTGCGCCGTGTCCTCCCGACAGTGGGTGCAGTGATGGCACCCGTCCGGCTCCCTGTTTATACGACACAGGTACTTCCCGAAGCAGCCATGCCCCGAGAGCACCTGCGTCGCCCGAAATGACAGGGAACCGTGCCTCCTCCCGAGCCATTCGTCGAGCACTGGTCGGATCGCGTCGACGGTAGCGAGGCCGGCGGTAGGGCGCAGAAGCCTGTCCCGCCATTCCGTCACCAACTTTACCTCATCATCATCATCATCATCAACTTTACCTATCCTGACCTAACATAACCTAACAGTGATAAACTGATCTTGAGTTTTGAAGGTTACATGGAACTCCTCAATGATGAACAGCATTTGTGTATTGTTGTGATTGGGTAATTGTACAAAAGTTTAAAAAAAGTACAGCTAGTTAGGTTAGGTTTGATTAGGCTAAACTATTATTTTTTTGTTCCTCGTTTGAAAATCCTCATGGATGTCCTCCGCCCTGGAGCGGGCGAAGGAGTCTATCAGACTCCTATTGACTAAAAACCACCCCGGTATTCCCTTCCGACACTTGGACCGAGGATCATGAGATCTTTTGCATCTTTCATGATCCCTGACTGGATTCAGTTCATGACCGTTGGGGGAGTGAGGTCTGAGATTTACCCCGCGATGTCAAATAGGGGCACGCGTGGAACACTACGCGCCGACACCTCGGGTCTTGCTGAATGGGAGCGGCGGACGTCCCCAAGTCCGCCGTCTCTCAGGACCTGTTTACGGGGCCTGGAAGAGGACATTGTCCGCCCTTCGTTGACGCCGGTCCACCTGCTATGGATCAGGAGAGTGGTCTCAATCTCCCTCTCTCTTTTCGCAGCCTCTTTCTGCGAAATTACGGTTTCATAGAAGGAGATCATCGCATCCCACGACTCTGCGCTCCCGACCATCGTACGAATGATAGCCAGCAGCGACAGGTTGGTTCCTCCTCCTAATAACTCGTGCAGCTGCTCTTGGAAAGCACCATTTAGTTAAGTGGAACTGATGATGAAGACCACAAATAGCCACCGGAACTACTCAATAATAAGTATTTCACGGGTTGCGATTCGATTACTTTAAATGGTTGCAATGCAATTTATGCTCGTTACAATGCATATGGAGAAGTGGAGCTGATGGTGAAGTACCAGGAGAACTCCTCAACGATGAACGTCCCTGAATCAGCAAAAGCAATATTTTGTAAAAGGTTATGAGCAGTTGGCATAAGGCTAATGTAACTTAGATAAATTACAAATTGACCCACTAAAAAGCGAGAAATAAAAACTTTTTTACAAAAAATACAACCAACTTCCAAACTACAAAGTGAAAAATTGTATTTTCGTTACAGATCCAAGAGACCGTAGATCTAAGTTTTGGATATCTATTTCAACTTGATGCCTCCACGCGTTCCTGAGAAAAAGATTCTTGACAGACAACGAAGTCATCCTTTAAGGGTTTCAATTTTTAATTTTGAGGACCCTAAAACAGATATATTATCTGCCTGTTACCTTTTCATGCCGTAACGGCTGAACGGATTTCTAGATGAAAGGCATAGGATAAGCCATGACCTGGTTTAGGACATAGGTACTTTGAATCCCGGTAGCACGTTCCTGTGGGATATTTTCCGATATCCACGCGGGCGAAACCGCGGGCAAAAGCTACTAATTAATAATTATAAAAAGATAAAAAAAATACCAATTAATCATATTTACCTGAGGAATTAAACGCAAAACTTACCCTCAGCAGTTACATTGTAGTCCATCGTCATCATCATCATTTCAGCCGAAAGACGTCCACCGCTGAACATAGCTTTCCCCCAAGCATCGCCACTTCGACTGGTTCTGCGCTTCTTGCATCCAGCGGATTCTTGCGGCCTTAACCAGATCATCGGTCCACCTTGTGGGAGGCCTTCTAACGCTACGTCTTCCGGTACGCGGTCGCCACTCTAGAACCTTTTAGCCCCATCGGCCAACTGTTCTGCGAGCAATGTTCACTGCCCACTGCCACTTAAGTCTATATATATATATACTTCGGGCTACGTCGGTTTCCATGGTTCTCCTACAGAGTTTTTAGAGATTCGATCACGTAGGGAAACTCCAAGCATAGCCCTCTCCATTACCCTTGGGGTGACTTTCAGCCTTCTAATGAGGCCCATTGTAAGCGACCACGTTTCAGTGCCATAAAGTCATCAGTGGCAACACGCACTGGTCAAAGACTTTCGTCTTGATACACTGAAGTCCATAGAATAACTTAATAAATACACATTTCCACGAGCTTTAAACATGTGAACATTTTAAACAGTGCTAGCGAGTATATCATTTTAGTAGGAAGCTGCTTTTGAAAACATTGTTAATGTTGTGATTAAATTACCGCTGATCAGTGTAACCGCCCGGCGGAGGCGCTGCGCGGGCAGGCGCGGGCAGGCGCGGGAAGGCGCGGGCGCGGACGTGCGCTATCGAGCGAGCAAATTGAATTACACGCTGCTCCGTAGCACATACTTTGTTCACACCTGATGGAAACGTGATTATCTTAACGGATGCTAATGGAACTTTTTCTTCTTCTTTTCCTGTGGTGAGTGGTCAGAGTTTTAAACCCGCCCATGGGCCTCTGACTTGGCTTCAAATGCCGTCGAGAAAAAATTCTCAGGCATGTCGGTTTCCTTACTATGTTTTCCTTCACCGTTTTTGAAGCAAGTGATAATTGTGCTGTGCTAATGGAGCAAAGCCACATGAATGGCTATAGCGCTGATTGCCTCATTTTATTTATACATAGCCAAAGCGGCATACAACGCTTTGCTTCTGGCTTCCATTTTCGCTGTTCCCTTAATGGGCCTACCACACGCACAAGCTGACGGCACGGTTGGCGCAGTGGTTAAGCGATTGACTGCTGTGCTGCGTGTCGCGGGTTTGATTCCCGCACGGAACAAATATTTGTATGACCTACAAGTAGTTGTTCCGGGTCTGGCTGTTTGTGTATGTGATTTTAAATGTTTGTCAACTCACCCACAATACAGGAAAAATTCCTAGTGTGGGGCAACGTCTTTATATAAAAATAAAAATAAATTTTTGCCTGCGCAGGCCGGTTAGTACACGGAACACCGTGTATAAATCGGCGAGTTTTACCAACCACACGCACGGTGTTCCGTGTACAAACCAGCCTGCGCAGGCAAAACTGTGGTGAAGCTTGAGTGTGTGGTGGGCCTTTAAGATAAGAATAGATCTACGAAAACCAACGGACACAGCAGTGATAGCCTAGTGGTGTGACCGTCGGGCTGCCAAGTCACGGTCTCGAGTTCGAACTCAACACACGCACCTGACTTTTAGGATTCATGTGCGTATTGTTTAATTATGACTTGCTTCAAAAACGGTGAAGGAAAACATCGTAAGGAAACTGTCATGCCTGAGAGATATTTCTCGACGGCATATGAAGCCAGGACAGAGGCCCATGGGCGCCATAAAAACTCTGACGCCAGGTTAGTCACTAACCACACGAAAAGGGAAGAAAGACCAACGGATTATTCGATTTGTAGAGTGTTACTTCTATTTTCTTTTATTATTTTCTCTTGTGCTATGATAACCGCATAGCAATACAGTTATGTAAATAATCCCAATCTGCAGTAGTGAGCAGGCCGGTCGTAGGCGCGCGTTATTTTGTTGCTAATTTTGTTCTATTAATGTCTGCCGGAAGACTGTGATGAACAACTAAAATGATACTGTGAAATTAGAAGTCTAGTAGAGTTTACACTTGGGTGACGCATAACGTCGATGAAATCAATACGCTACTCAACAAATACTCAACAACCTTTAATTCTAAAGATCTTTTCAATGTCATGTGCGGCGTGGCGCGCGTCGCCCGCCTCTTATTGCAGGAAGTGGCTTTAAATTCGGTTTGCGCTTGTACTTTTGTTTGGATTTTTGTATAACTCAAGTTCCACCCGTTGGAAATATAAAAGACATGTCCAAAAATGTTTTTTTATAATTCGATCATTCTAACCAGGACATCCATACTATTATCCTTAATATTATAAATGCGAAAGTAAGTTTGTTTGTTACGCCTTCACGCTAAAACGGCTGAACGGATTTGGATGACATTTGGCACATATATAGATGATGCCTTGGAAAAGAACATAGAATACTTTTTTTTTTTCCCACGGGATCGAGACTTATGCGGGTGAAACCGCGGGGCGCAGCTAGTAATATTATAAATTCGAAAGTAACTGTCTGTCTGTATGTTACTTTTTCACGGCTAAACCACTGAACGGCTTTCGATAAAATTTGGCAAGAAGATAGATGGCATCCTGGAGAAGGACATAAAGTACTTTTTGTTTCACAAATAATCCTAAAGGGGGTGATATAGGGGATGAAAGTTTATATGGGAAATCTGGCATTTCTTAAGTTAGGGATTTGAAAATTCAAATTTATGCTTTTGTTAAGAAATAAAGACATAAGCGTTTCAGGGTTTTTGTAAAATCGTCCCCCAAAGGGGTAAAATAGGGGATGATTTTATAATTCACATGTAATATGGTTTTTTGTGTCTTATTTTCAAGAGATTTGAGGGATTGGAAATGTAGTCATAGTCCGTATCTTATATTAACATACAGTCTTTATTTCATTTAAATCGGCCCACTCTGTTAAAAGTTATTACAATTTAAAGTCACAAACTAACCTTACTTACTAGAGTATACAGTGTGAGTCTTTATAATGTGCACATATCGAAAAGAGGGAATCTATGCTTAATTTTATCGACGGAAAAAAATTTCATTTAATTTTTTATTTTTATGGATTTTAACAAAAATTGTAACAACACGGTTTATGTAACTTTTAAACTCAATGATCTATCGCGATGAAACAAACTCCATAATGATTGAAGTAATTAAGTAGGCGTCCTCATAAAATGAAAATTATAGAAAAAACTACCCTCAATTGAAAATAAACATGTTTTTTTTAGCAAAACACTTTTTTTTTCATAAATTTTTACAGTAAATATTTTTTCCGTCGATAAAATTAAGCATAGATTCCCTCATTTCGATATGTGCACATTATAAAGACTCACACTGTAGGTATTGTGACTGTCTGTCATTTGCTCCTATTTTAATAACAAAATATTATAATTATTTTAAAACCAACACATGGTTCAACTCAACTTAGAAACACATAAATTCTCTATTTAATGGGAAACAAAGAACGAAAAGGTCGAATGTAATATTTCACCGAATTCTAAATAAAGAAATAGTAAAATATCCAATTTCTAATCTCGACTCACAATACCAGAGTCAGCATCTGTTAACGATTAAGTTGGGCTCCGACAATTCAAACGGACCCTTTTAAAACAATTGAAAAATTGTACAAAAAACAGCCATTAAACTATTCTGCAAAAGTGTGGGAAGATGGGCCAAACGTGGTGTTTTTAGGAATTTACGGGACGGAGGAATGAAGTCATGGCAGTTGGTTTTGAGTCGCGAAAGACTACTGACGTGATAGTCCAGGCTAGTTAAGTTAGGAGTCTTGGTGAATACCAAGGGGTGATGTCTGTGGGCTGTCTTAAGGGACCGAGCATTACCTATTAAGTTGATCGTGAATTTAAGACCACGTTAGCGAACGACGTAGTCTATGCTAGAGTTAGTTTTGAGGTGCATCGGAGACGAGTCACGATCGAGGAGCGGTGTCTGAGGCGAAGCTGGTACGTGGTGTATTTCGTGAGTTGTAACCTAATCCTCTCTAAGGAATTGGTAAGTGTCAA
The DNA here is from genome assembly GCA_963680765.1 of Agrochola lychnidis. NCBI lineage: Eukaryota > Metazoa > Arthropoda > Insecta > Lepidoptera > Noctuidae > Agrochola > Agrochola lychnidis. The sequence goes on from OY796856.1 coordinate 27,354,159, forward strand.
CTTTAATTAACTGTTATATTTAGTAATAGTATGTACATTGTACTTCTACATTCATTGAACTTCACCATTATGATTGTTCTTGCAAGTTGATTTGTATTGTTACTACTACTTATAGGTAACAGTTAGGTGATATGGCTGACTAGCTATTAATAATGATCGTTTATTCCAGAATGGCGAAATAACTCATACTTAGTATAGTGGTTTATAATTAATTCTACATTCCCGTGTATTACGTGTCCATATCAAAGCTAATGTGCAATTGCATTATAAAACAACCAAATGTTAGTGATGATATCTGTATCCAAAAAGGTCTCGCCACAGAATACTTTGCGTGAGGCTTGTTGACGTACATTTCCGGGAGAGGGGGTAGGCTTCACCAAGTACCCCAAACTGAATTGGTAGTCGTTCAAAGAACGTTAGGGACCGTGTCTCATTAAAACTCCACCCGGCCACTGGTAGGCCTATTACTAGAGGCTGAGGACGAGCGGTAGCGGGAGCAGCTTCCGCTTCGAGGCTGGGGCCGGGCAATCGAGGTCGCCTCAAGCGGCCTGATACGCCGGTAATCAGTGCGGAGAGCGACCCCGGGGCCTCGTCATCCGAGGCCTCAACTGAGGAGCTGGAGGTGATGGTCGCCGCCTCACTGGTGGGCACGAAGGTGCGGCCTGATGCCGCGAAGAGTGGTCAGGGTGGGGTGGTCGCCACCGAACAGGTCGCCGAAATGGCCCGTCCGCTCCGGGAGCGGGCCAAAAACAAGCCGGACCACCGTGGTGGTAAGCCGGACGCCGCTGGTGGCTCCAATTCGGAGCGAGCGGTCAAGTTCGCGGAGGAGGTAGCGGCCGCGATCAGCGAAGTGGCCTTCAAGAGGACGAAGTCCTCTAGAGGCAAGGCCGTATCCGCGGCTACTGCCTCTATCATGGCGGCAGCGGAGGCCCTCCAACCCGGGCCTCCGTCGGACGGTATGTCGGAGATGCGGGCGGAGATCGCCCGCTTGACAGCCGCCATGGAGCTTCTCCAAAAGGAGAATGCGGAGCTCCGAGCGGACTTGGCTGGGCTCCGAGGAGCCGGCCCCCGAGAGGTGCCGCAGGGGGGGGAGCGTGCATATTTGTGTAGTATTGCACCGTATGTTTGAGGCCGAGAATCGCACTTTCAGTGCTAAGATCATTACGAAACCCAAACTGTGCGTCGTGTAATTTTAACAAGCTATCCAACCGTGCGTCCAGCTGACTGTCGAGTACCTTCGCGATAATAGTAGCCAGGGAGATGGGTCGATAGTTACACTTATCAGACACGTCGCCCGTTTTATTCTTAACAATAGGCACGACAATAGTTTGTAAGAGATCACAAGGAAGGTACGAGTGACACATACATAGCGAGTAAAACATAGCGAGCACTTTAGCTATGTGAGGACCGGCATGCTGCAAGTGCTCAATGCTTAGACCATCGTGACACGGGGACTTTCCTCTCGTCATTTTCTTAATGGTGCTTGACACCTGTTTGGCTGAAAAACGAACCAAATCAGAATCACGACAGCATCCGTCATCGAGCACTCGCAACGAAGAGCCCAGCAAAAATAAAAGTGAATAAAAGTGCAATAAAAGTGGTGCCAAAGATAAACCTGAAAATTACAGACCAATAGCACTTCTCAGTATCTTATCAAAAATCCTGGAAAAAGTAGTAAACACCCGACTAGTAAATTTTCTTGAAAAACATAATCTCATTTCCGAAAGACAATTTGGTTTTAGAAAAGGCAAATCAACCGAAGATGCAGCTTCACTGCTTACTAACTCAATATCAGCAAATACAGAAAAGGGCGAACGATGCTTGGCGGTCTTCTTAGACTTAGCTAAAGCCTTCGACACTATCTCATCAGATCTTCTTCTTAAAAAACAAGATGCAGTAGGGATAAAAGGAAAACCACTTGAGTGGTTTCACAGCTATCTCATCAACCGCCGACAGTTCGTAAAATCAGGCGAACACTCAAGTGGTCAACTGCCTATCGATTTTGGAGTTCCACAGGGCAGCTTACTAGGCTCAACACAATTTTTAATATATATGAACGACTTATTGAACCTCTCTCACTCAAATGCGGAACTAATTTCCTATGCAGACGACACGGTCATTGCGTGTCATGCCCGCACCTGGGAAGAGGTCTACAGTCACGCAGAAGAAGGTTTAGCAGCGGTAGCGCAAACACTCAACTACAATCTACTTACTCTCAATTTAAAGAAAACTAAACTAATCACATTCTGCAAAACACATTCATCAAGCCCTCCTCGTAACCTAACATTAAAATTCCACACTTGTCAGAACCATACGAAAACCACACGGGAAGACTGCTCATGCGAATGTATTAACCGGACGTCTTCAATACGTTACTTAGGGCTTCTAATTGATGAAAACTTATCTTTTAAAGCGCACATTCAACTTCTTTCTGGCCGAGTAAGGAAACTAATACACATAGTTAAGAAATTGAGAGATCGTGCTCCAAAAGACATCCTGCGAATGGTTTATTTCACAATATGTCAGTTCATCATTCAATATGGCATATCAATTTGGGGCGGTGCAGGAAAAACGACAATGATTGAGCTCGAAAGAGCTCAAAGGGCTGTTATAAAAGTACTTTTAAAAAAAACATTTTTCTACCCCACTGACTCTCTGTACAAAGAGTTTCCAGTTCTCCGTGTCCGCCAACTGTTTATCCTCAACGCATGCCTACGCACACACAAAAAACTTAAAATCAGATCAGACTACCACTCATTAACTTCCAAACGCGTCTTCCACATTCCACTTCCGAGAGCCAACTCTCTCCTAGCCAGACGATGTCCCGCGTACCTACACACTTTTGTGTATAACAAGATCACCAGTCTCTTGCCTTCTGACTCAAAAGATCTCACCCTCTCTCCATATAAAAAAGTGATTAAAAAATGGCTCTTAGGTCATTCATACGATACGGGGCGCCGGTGTGGGCGCCTTCATTGAGGCGGCAGCCAGCCCGCCGGCTTAACGCGTCCCAAAGGGTCATGGCCATCCGGCTGGCCCGAGGATACCGCACGGTCTCCTGCGAGGCGGCGAGCCTCCTTGCCGGAGTACCGCCATGGGATCTATAGGCAAAGGTCCTCGCGCACATTTGAGAGTGGCGCGAGGAGGCGAAACGCCGGGGCTTAACTCCGATGCCGCAAGAAGTCGCGGCACAGCGGACAGAGCTCCGGCGGGATCTCATGGCGGAATGGAGAGTGCGATTGTCGCAACCCAGCGCTGGGCACGCCACAATTGCGGCGATAAGACCCCTCTTTGAGGAGTGGCTAGAGAGGCGCCACGGCGTCCTCACCTTCCGCCTGACACAGGTGCTCACCGGACACGGCTGTTTCGGGAGGTACCTGTTCAGGATAAAGCGGGAGGAAACGCCCGGGTGTCATCACTGTGTGGATCGCCCGGAGGACACGGTGGAGGTCTGCCCGGCTTGGGCAGGGCATCGCCGTGTCCTCGTGGAAGCGATCGGCGGCGGTGATCTCTCGCGTCCGGCCCTGATTCGGGCCATGCTACGGAGCGAGAGGAAATGGGAGGCCGTCACCTCGTTCTGCGAAGCAGTAATGCTCGCGAAGGAGGAGACGGAGCGCGTGAGGGAGAGGCAACTTTCGCGCCCTCGCGCCCCTAATCGCCGCAGGAGGAGACGCCCTGGGCGTCGGGAATCACAGGAAGATTTCCGGTCATCGTAGGCGCGGGCTTGCGGACGGTGAGCAATGGGTAGCTCGCCGTCCGATAAGGACCAAGCCCGGGTCGACGGCGCGTTGTGTTCCACGCGCGCCTCAAAGAGATGTCAGCAGAATTGACGGGGTCCTCTAGGGCCAATGCCTGCCGGGGGTTCGAAGAAAACCGATAGGGAAATCGTGGCCCCCTGGCAACACGGCAACTGAAGGAACACGGGTGGGTTTTAGTCAGTAAGAGTCTAACACGTCCTCGAGAAGTTATTTGATGATTTCCCACCCAAAAAAAAATAAAAGATCTTTCATACGACGAATCCGAAAGCTTTCTCATAACTTAACTCACACTCGGAATCTCACTAACACGACAGACACACCCACATACCTACTCACTACACTCCACACGCACCCACACCTTTTATTATTATTATTTTTTATAGTGTATTATTCTTTAGTTTTACCTTTGACCAATACAAGTTAAGTTCCTATCTTGTTCATTATAATAAAATTTAAGTTCTGTATTTTGTATAAAACTAGTTATAAGCTTTATTTTTGATCTCATTCAAATTTTTATTTAGATTTCTTACAATTGTTTGCGATTAATTACCTATTTCCATAGCAACACCAGTGAAAAGATAAATAAATAGAATTATGTATCACAACTCAGGTCCCCAAGATACAGGCACTGCCTAGTTTGGGGACCACCGCTTTAACATAATGAATGTCACCAACAGTTACAGACAGAATTATTATGTACTAATTTTTAAGGTAATAATTGTAACAATGTTTAATAAATTTTATTATTATTTATTATTATCTATTTCACATCTTATTCAGCTGAAGTAATGATAAATAATTGTAACAGTTTGTTAATTATATAAGTAAAGTAAATATAACGAATAAAGATTTTTTATTTTTTTTATCACATATCATTTTCTTTGCAGACTACCTACGTGATCGACAGCAATTTGTTAGGCTTGGTATGTACGTATCGGGTACCTATCACACGCGTTCCGGTGTGAGTCAAGGCTCAATTTTGGGGCCTTTGTTGTTTCTCATCATGGTCAATGATCTTCCTCAAGTTCTACTTCATGCAACTGTACCTGGAAATAAACTCCGAGCGTGACAGTTTCGCACTGCAGCAAGACATTGATGCAATATACAAGTGGAGCGTTGACAACAAGATGGAGTTTAATTCGTCCAAATGCTTTGTTATGACATTCGGTCGAATGCGGCACCCAGTTAATTTTGATTATAACTTAATTAATAATACCATCGCAAAGTCAACAGCCATAAAAGACCTTTTTTTTTTTTTGTGTGGGAAATTATCAAATAACTTCTCCCGCTCTGGGCGGAGCGGGAGGGCGTGTCAGACTCTTACTGACTAAAACCCACCCGTGTTCCTTCAGTTGCCGTGTTGCCAGGGGGCCACGATTTCACTATCAGTTTTCTTCGAACCCCCGGCAGGCATTGGCCCTAGCGGACCCCGTCAATTCTGCTGACATCTCTTTGAGGCGCGCGTGGAACACAACGCGCCGTCGACCCGGGCTTGGTCCTTATCGGACGGCGAGCTACCCATTGCTCACCGTCCGCAAGCCCGCGCCTACGGTGGCCGGAAATCCTCTCGTGACTCCCGACGCCCAGGGCGTCTCCTGCTGCGGCGGTTAGGGGCGCGAGGGCGCGAAATTTGCCTTTCCCTCACGCGCTCCGTCTCCTCCTTCGCGAGCATTACTGCTTCGCAGAACGAGGTGACGGCCTGCCATTTCCTCTCGCTCCGTAGCATGGCCCGAATCAGGGCCGGACGCGAGAGATCACCGCCGCCGATCGCTTCCACGAGGACACGCAGATGCTCTGCCCAAGCCGGGCAGACCTCCACCGTATGCTCCACCGTGTCCTCCGGGCGATCCACACAGTGATGACACCCGGGCGTTTCCTCCCGCTTTATCCTGAACAGGTACCTCCCGAAACAGCCGTGTCCGGTGAGCACCTGTGTCAGGCGGAAGGTGAGGACGCCGTGGCGCCTCTCTAGCCACTCCTCAAAGAGGGGTCTTATCGCCGCAATTGCGGCGTGCCCAGCGCTGGGTTGCGACAATCGCACTCTCCATTCCGCCATGAGATCCCGCCGGAGCTCTGTCCGCTGTGCCGCAACTTCTTGCGGCATCGGAGTTAAGCCCCGGTGTTTCGCCTCCTCGCGCCACTCCCAAATGTGCGCGAGGACCTTTGCCTCCAGATCCCATGGCGGTACTCCGGCAAGGAGGCTCGCCGCCTCGCAGGAGACCGTGCGGTATCCTCGGGCCAGCCGGATGGCCATGACCCTTTGGGACGCGTTAAGCCGGCGGGCTGGCTGTCGCCTCAATGAAGGCGCCCACACCGGCGCCCCGTAAAGGGCCATGGACCGCACGACCCCCGCGTAGAGCCTCCGGCAGGAGGCGTTTGGACCTCCCAGATTGGGCAGGAGCCGCTTCAAGGCAGCCCCGGCCCGGTCCAGTCTGGGAGCCAAACGTCGGAAATGCTCCACGAAGTTCCACCGGCTGTCGAGGACGAGTCCCAGATACTTCATCGTCGACTCGACGCCGATGTGAACCCCTCCCGCCATTACCTGGGAACCCGGCGGTGGCGCACTACGAGGACCATAGAAACCCATGGCCTCGGACTTGTGCAGGGCCACCTCGAGTCCCAGCTGCCGGATTCTGTTGACGATTGTCGTAACCCCGCGTGTCGCTAAGTCGGCCGCCGCCTGGTACGACCTCCCCTGCGCCAGGACCAGCGTGTCGTCAGCGTAACAGACGACGCTGACGCCAGTAGGGAGATCGGCGCGCAGCACCCAGTCGTATCCGATGTCCCACAGATGCGGCCCCAGGACCGATCCCTGTGGGACACCGCACGACATCTCTCGCCGGTTCCACTCTCCTTGGTGACCGGGGTAGATGACAGCCCTATCTGTCAAATAGGCCTCGACCACACGACAGAGGTAGGTCGGCATCCGGTGATACCGAAGTGCCTCCCTGATGCAACTCCAGGGCAGGGTGTTAAAGGCATTGGCGATGTCTAGAGACACCGCCAAGACGACCCCACCCCGGGCCACAGCATCCCCCGTCGTGAGGGCCCGCACGCGCATGATGGCGTCCACCGTAGAGCGCCCCCTGCGGAAACCGAACTGGCTCTCCGCCAGATCCGGCCCCACCCGCACCAGCTGCCCGACGAGGCGGTCTGCAATGACTCTTTCAAAGAGCTTGCCCACCTCGTCGAGCAGCACAATGGGCCGATAGGCGGACGGAGAGTCCGCCGGGCGCCCCGGCTTCCTGATGAGGACCAGTTTCCCAGTCTTCCAACAAAGTGGGAACTGGCCCCTCTCCATGCATGCGCATAGGAGCCCCCTTAGTCGAGGCCCGAGAGTCCCCATGGCCAGGACCCAGGCTTTCCCGGGAATGCCGTCGGGTCCTGGGGCGGTATTCTTCGCACTCATCTTGCGTACCGCCACTCTCATCTCTACCTCGGTCACCTCCGGAGCATCGTCGTCGTCGTCGGCGGTGTGGTCCGCATCGGGCACCGCAATAGGCGGAGCCATGGGCGGGGGCGTATGTTCCCCTCTTGAAGGGAACAGAGCGCTCACCACGTCCTCCACAAGCTGGGGCCGGAGACTCTGTGTCAGCGGGGGAGCCCATGGGCGGAGCTTCTCCCGCACCATCTTATATGGGCGTCCCCACGGGTCTCTGTTCAGAGACTCCAGCAACTCCTCGCGGGCCAGTGTCCTGGCCCGCAGGATCTCCGCTTGGAGGGCGGTCTTCGCCGCTCTGTACCCCTCGTACAGCTCCGCCTCAATGGCTTCCGTATCCGGAGGGCGGATACGGAGCCTGCGGTGCCTGGCGTACCGGCGTCGCGCAGCTACGCACGCCCTGCGCAGAGCTTCCAGCTCTTGCGACCACCAGTACAGCTGGCGCGAAGCACGTCCAGGATGGACCCGGGGCATTGCCACGTCGCATATATTGGACATGGCCTCCCGGAACCACTCCGCCTCGTCGTTGATGTCGGCAGGCCTGTCCGGTGATGACACCCAGGCCTGCACGATCGAGGCTTCCAGGAGAAGCTCCCGGTCCATCTGCTTCAGCGCCCACCGCGGACCACTCGGGGCCTGTCGGACCGGCGCGCTCGAGGTCTGGGCGGAGACGTCAAACCGGATGTACCGGTGATCGGAATAGGTCTCCACCTCCTCTATGACGCGCCAGTCAATTACACGCGGCGACAGAGCGGGGCTAGCGAACGAAATGTCCACCACTGATTCGCCCCGCATCCGCACACACGTGGGGACAGAACCCCGGTTTAGGACGACCAGGCCCGTCTCCAGAGCCCCAGTCCTCCACCATCCTACCCCGTGTGTCCGTAAAGCGGGAACCCCAAGCCAGATTTTTGGCATTGAAGTCCCCGAGGACGAACACGGGGAGGGAACCGAACCCGACGACGACGACTCTCAACTCCACGAGGGAGTTGTGGAACTCGGCAAGAGTTCGGTTCGGGGAGAAGTATACCCCTACCACGACAATCTCCCCGAACCGTGCTGCCACGCAACCCCGTCCTCTCTTGACAGACTCGAGGGACGGGGTACCAGCGGCGGCCGACGAAATGAGGGTCACTGAGCCGCTCAGGTCCTCCACCCAGTCATCCCTGGGCGGGACAAAGTACGGCTCAGCGACCACGGCGATGTTAATCGACCACTGCGCCATGCTCTGGAGCAACAGATCCTGAGCGGCAGCGCAGTGGTTGATGTTCGCCTGGAGGAGGCGTAATGGGGCCGTTATTGACACTCCATTTCAACCCCCTCCCTAGCCCCCTGTGAGGGCACCGCCGCGGCGGCAACGGCGGCGACGACGACAGTGGAGGCGGCAGCGGCGGCGGCAGTAGTGGTGGCGGCTGCGGCGGTGACGGCGGTGGCGGAGGGCTTGCCCCTGCCTCTGGCTTTGGCGGGTGGAGCGCAGGCCTTGCTCCCAGCCCGGTGATCGGCCGGCTTGCCAGCCGCCGCACATATGATGCAGTGCGGCGCGGCGTTGCACGAGCCGGCCTTATGACCAGGCTGACCACAGCGGAAGCAGTGGTCGCTGCAGTCTACCTCCGAGGTGCACTTCGCTCCCACGTGGTCGCCCACCCGGCAGCGGAAGCACCTCAGAGGTCTGGGCTCCAGCAGTTTGACCTGCGCGGAGACCCAACCCACCAGAAGCCTTCGGCCCTCCCCGGCTATCAGTTTGGCCGCGGACACGGGGCAGCTCACCGTAACGGCTCGCATCCCCGTGGAGTCAGGGTGGATGGTGCCCGCCCTCACCTCCTCGGCAGAGCACCCCCCAGTCCTGGCGACCGCGGCCACCACCTTTTCCGCCGTAACGCAGTCGTCCAGGCCCCGGATGCGCAAGTCAGCGCGTTTGGTGGGCCTGGACACTCGGGCCTCATCCGGATTCAGGGTCGCCCTGAGCCTATTGGCCAGAGCGTCCGCTGCCGGGCCGCTGTTCGCACCGGGGATCTCTAGCATCCTGGCCCCAGTCGCGGTGATCTTCAGCCGAACGCCATTGGCGGTCTCCTTCAGATCCACCGCCGCATCCACCTTGGCGAGCACCTGCTGGTAGGACACGCCCTTCTTTGCCGCTTCCGGCTGTAGTGTAATCACTACAGCTGCGGACTTCGGGGCGCGGAGCCTAGCCGCGACGCTTCGCTCCTTGCGCCGCTGCCGCCTCGCCTTCCTTTTGGCCGCCCTTGCCGCCTTGCCAGCCTTCTTCTTCTCCCCGGCTACTTGCCATCCGGCGTCGGCCGGAGGAGATTCAGAAGGTGGTGGGGGCGGCCGATTCGCCGCCTTAGCCGAGGCCCTGGTTACCCTGGCCGGGGCCCCTGCCGCCTTGACTGGGGCACTCGCCGCTTTGGCCGGTGCCCCCGACGCCTTGGCCGGGACCCCCGCCGCCTTGGCTGGGGCCTTCGCCGCCTGTGCAGCCGCCCCACCTTTGGTCGGCCCCGACGAGGCTGGACCGGCTGTGGCAGCTGCAGTGGCGGCGTACGACAACGCCCTTAGCTGGCCCGAGGCCGGCTGGCTTGCCGCCAACGGGGGGCGCAGGACAATGGCCTCCAACGTGGAAAACTTGCTCCGTAGAGCAGCCATTTCCTGCCGCACCAGGTTGAGGATCCGGTCCTCTGCAGACACGGGCCGTCCCTGCCCATGCCGCTCCCCTTCCTGCGGCACCTCTCTGGGGCCGGCTCCTCGGAGCCCGGCCAAGTCCGCTCGGAGCTCCGCATTCTCCTTTTGGAGAAGCTCCATGGCGGCTGTCAAGCGGGCGATCTCCGCCCGCATTTGCGACATACCGTCCGACGGAGGCCCGGGTTGGAGGGCCTCCGCTGCCGCCATGATAGAGGCAGTGGCCGCGGATACAGCCTTGCCTCTAGAGGACTTCGTCCTCTTCAAGGCCACCTCGCTAATCACGGCCGCTACCTCCTCCGCGAACTTGGCCGCTCGCTCCGAATTAGAGCCGCCACCGGCGTCCGGCTTACCACCACAGTGGTCCGGCTTGTTTTTGGCCCGCTCCCGGAGCGGACGGGCCATTTCGGCGGCCTGTTCGGTGGCGACCACCCCACCCTGAGCACTCTTCGCGGCGTCAGGCCGCGCCTTCGTGCCCACCTGTGAGGCGGCGACCACCACCTCCGACTCCTCCGTTGAGTCCTCGGATGACGAGACCCCGGTTTCGCTCTCCGGACTGATTAGCGGCGTATCAGGCCGCTTGAGACGACCCCGATTGCCCCGCCCCGGCCTCGAAGCGGAAGCAGCTCCCGCTACCGCTCGTCCTCGGCCTCTCCTTACTGTCGGCACTTTCGCGACCGGGAGGCTTTCCTCGCCCGAGGATTGCCCCGCCGATCCTGTGCGCTCCGACCCGCGCGATCTTTTGCCCCAGAACTTGGAGCCCCCACGTCCTACGTCCTGGTCAGACATACTTAGGTCCCCTGAGGGACTGGAGCCTCCTCGGCTCTTGTTGCCGTCGCCGGCAAGCGGTATCTTCTCCGCCAATACGATTGGCACTTTGTCGTCAATTTTGTTTTTTGTTTTATTTAATTCTTCCATTCAGTTCCCACGAGTATTTAGGATATAAACGTCCACCTAGGCAGAGCCTTTTACCTAGGTAAGCCTATATACTGTAGAGGTCGGCAGGTATCTACAGGTGAAACGCTAACGACTGGTCCCCCACCAGCCACTCATCCTCTCGCCGCGCTTCTAAACTTAGGATTAGGTGGTTTTTTATCTTAGAGGTGTCCTTCCTCTGGGCCGGGCGGTTAAGCCAAGCCCCCGGCGGCGGCATTATACATGCCTCCGTCCGCTGTCCAGATAACCTGGCTCAGCGAACCCGCCGAAAGTTCTCCCTCAAGATCGCTCTTGAGGGAGAAACGATAGCCGCTTTGGTGCGCCTGCACCGCAGCGGCTGGGGTCACGTCCAGTGTCAATCGACGAACGTCGATCGATCAGGAGCGACCCGCCTCCTTCGTTCCCCCACTGTGCCCTCTGCAAATCAGAGGGACAAGCGGAAGAACGTCGAGGAGCATGCTGCTCCCCCGCCCACAGAAATTAGCCACAAACAATACCCTCTCCGAAAAACTCCCAAACCTTTTCCGAAGAGTATATTGTTCATGCCCAGGGTGCACCGTCCTGACAACTGCTCTTCCCCCCGAACGTATCCATAAGGGACCAGCAGGTGTCAGTCACGCGTGGAGGTTTTCTGTACGCACCCCGCCATAAAAGACCTGGGAGTCACATTCGACCGAAAACTCACCTTCCACGACCATATGACCATGGTAGCTAAACAATCCTACCAAAGGTTAGGTTTTGTTCTACGTAACTGCCGCGATGTTCGCACCGTTCATGCCATCAAAATATTATTTAATGCACTTGTACGTAGCAAGCTGGAAACCAGCTCTTGCGTGTGGAATCCACATGAAAGTACCTACGCCCTTTTATTAGAAAAGGTACAAAAAGCGTTCCTTAGGTACCTATATAAGCAGAAGCACGGCTACTATCCTTACCTCTATCCGACTAAATTCTTACTCGGTTGCCTTGGATACAACTCGCTAGAGGTAAGGCGAGCTCGAGTTCAGCTCACAATAGCCTGTAAGATGCTGCGTGGCGCTATTGACGCTCCTGACCTGTTTGATGTGCTGGCGCGCTTCTTTGTCCCAGACAATTACTGCCGGGGCAGAAGGCACAGGCTGTTTGCCGTGCCTCCATGTCGTACTGTTGCACGTGCTAAGTCGCCAATTCCTCGCACTCTGGCTGCGCTTAATGATCTCTTGGATTCTAATCCTACAACCGACCTGTTTGCGGATGGATGGACGAAGTTTTTATTGATATGTCAGGAGTACTGTGAGTGGAATTTGTGAATGTGTTGTAACTTGCTTTTTTATATTTAAGTTTTCATGTTTTTATTTTGTACATTTTAATGTGTCTTAGGTATTATCTTAGTTACTGTAATTGGTTTAACACAACCGTTGTTGCTAAATAAATAATAAATAAATAAATAATAAATCATGCATTTTTATTCTAAACCCTTTATTGCAATAACAACATTAAAAAGGCAGCAATATTTAAAAAATATTATAATTGCAAAAGAAAAATAACAATATTTGCAAAAACAGCGCTGTGATTTACGAGATTAGAACCTTAGCCATCTTGAACACAAGACCAACGCTTAACGCCTTCTGCTATTTACACATTTAACTTTCGTTCGAATTTTAGAAATGCCATTAAACTGGCCAAGGTCACGCGCATAATGCGTGTGTATCTAACAAAAGTGACGGAAATATATTTTTGTTTCGTATGCGGCGCGAACCGTGACGATACGACAGTGTGTAAGTGCAAAACTGCGTTCTCTGTGGTGTGTATACCGTGTTGCTTACACATGCATGTACGGACTACACCGCGTGTTCACAGCAATACGACTCTTAGCGTGTTTATCCACTGTTGAACTCTTACTGTACATAACATCTACTGATTTTTTAAATGAATCAATTTGGAGTAAATATGGCGTTTACATTTTTGAGGGTTCTTTTTCTTGTAATGTACGCAGCCGCCATCTTGGATTTACATTTTGACCTCACTATCGACTTTAGCACCCTCAAAAACTATGAAAACGACAGCAATGGTGAAAAATGTGAACATTTTCGCAGCTGCCATCTTGGATTTTTATTTTGACCAAATTCACACTTTCTCTCTCTCTCTATCGAATTAGAAGAAGACAGTCGCAAGTATGAACGCTTTTTCACATGACGATTGCTGCCAGTCTACTCCTACCTACCGCAAGCCGCGTTAAAGTGCTTCGTTCCAAAAACCATTTTTTAAACCAAAAAAATAAACGAATTCGTCTTAAGAAATTATCGACATGTCAATTTTGGTTTCACACATGACCCCAACCCTACGGTAGTCTCGCTATAATTTTTACTAGAAAACACAATCGCATGTAAAGTGCATGTCAATTTTACTGATTTGACGTACATTTTTGTAATGCAAGAAAAAATATTTTGATTCTTATGAACATAAAAACCAGCCAAGTGCATGTCGGACCACGCACAATGAAGGGTTCCGTAGTTGGGATGAATTTATCCCAAAAACAAACTTAACTTTGTAGTTGAAAAATATGTTCTCCCATACGGAATGTATGGGAAAACATGTTTTTACAACTGCAAAGTTAAGTTGGTCAATTATTACTCGTTAACTTGTAGAGCCTACTTAGCTGTGATAGCTGTTTTCCTTTTAATTTCGTTATATAAACTACTGCTGTAGATTTTTTTCACATATCCAAAATCAACCATTTAGCTGGCAGGGGGGGGGGACACTTGACAAAAATTAGTACTTTAAAGCTTAATATTTCGCTAACGGATCCCTGAATTCAAAATACCTAATAATAATTTTGTTTTACCACTTTGTCGGCGTAATTAATATGTATACCTATGCCAAATAACAGCTTTCTAGTACTAAGGGTCTCGGAGCTAGACCGCGGACAGACAGACAGACGGACAGACAGACAGACGGATATGACGAAACTATAAGGGTTCCTTGTTTACTACGGAACCCTAAAACGAGGTGTAGCGAGACATGTTGACGTCACAAAAGCGATGCCAGAAAAATGCTCGATTCATGCCTTGTTTTATATTGAATCATGGTTGAATCGAATGAAAAGTCAAAATGTATTATGAGGTTAGGATTTTGAATTTCACTAAAAAAATTACTACCTAAATATTTAAAAAAAAACTTACTTAAGGAAGTTTATTCAGTCTTTATTTATGTTTGATGTATTTGAACACTTTTTACAAGTTTTAACAGCACAACCATGAACCAGGCATTTTCACGGAGCACTGAATGAGAACTGCGTGGCTCGAAAACGATTAACGATGTGCGTTAGAATCGATTTGAAAGTAGTTTTTATGACCGTGCTAGAACATTTGTTCTTGTACTTTTACAGAGGGGGAAGTGTTCGTAAGGCTTCTCTAGTGTTATATACTCTAAGGCAGTGGTTCCTAACCTTTTCAATATTGTTACCCCTGTGACCTATTAGGAAAACTGATTTTACCCCAACCTTAGAATGTTATCAATATAAACAATACAAGCAAATAATATAATTATTAAATTTCATTAAGTATTATAAATTATATTAATTGCACATTAGTCTTTACAATTTAACGTATTTTATATCATCATCATTATCAGCCTATAAATGTTCCCACTGCTGGGACACAGGCCTCCTCTCTGTGAGAGGGAGTGGGCCGTAATCTACCACGCGGGCCCAGTGCGGGTTGGTAGATGTCACATGTCTTCGAATTTTCGGTTCTAGGACATGCCGGTTTCCTCACGATGTTTTCCTTCACCGTTTTGAGCAGTGGTGATGAAATAATTTACATAAAGTAAAGCGCTTGTCTGGGTTCGAACCTACGACCTACAACTCGTAAGTCGCGGCCGTTACCACTGGGCCACCACTGCTCTCGTATTTATATAATATTATATAAATAAACAATTAATTATGTGAAAATAGTTAGTGTGATCGTTAGTATTGTTTTGCAGTCACAAGTTTTTTTTGTGTTAGGTTTAGTTTCGCTTAAAGTGCATCATAAGTCATGTTCCACATTGTGACGGTTTCTGGCCTTTGTTTTCAGTGTAAACAAAGTTGAAAAACCACTTTCTTTATAGGTGGGTGGCAGAGGGGGATATAAGCATTTTTAAAGCTCTGTTAGCTGTAACAGGATATTCGGCACCAGCTTTTCGCCAACATGTGTTGAGATCATAATTTTACTTCTAATAATTTTACTCTGCAAGTAGTATTCTCGCGTAGTCCAAGAAATTCCTAATTTACTGCGCGGCGATCTATCATTTTTTATTTTTAGCTACTTAGGTATTTTATTAGATTAGGTTCTTTGTTAGCCCCACAGAATAGCTGATTTACCCCCGCGGGGGTAATTACCCCCAGGTTCGGAACCATGCTCTAAGGCGTCAAACCGTGTCGCGTGGCTTGACACGACCCTGTGCGGCGCGCGGCGCACGTTTCATCGGAACTGTAGCGGTGCGGCGCCGCCGCGGCGGCATGCCACACTTTGTGAACGTGCTAGACAACGCACAAAACAATTGATTTACGCATAAATGAGTAATGCATTTTTGTCAGTACGCTACGTGTGTGCTTACCTGCCCATTTGCGATCGTCGGGTTCAGTATAATATTAAATACATATATGTAATAATGTGAAGTTGGTGCCTCGAACGTAGGTTTAGTAAGGAAATGTGCCATTTTGACACTCTGCCAATTCTTTCATGAATGCAAGCGAAAGCTACGCGTACGAGTTACGAGCAGAGAGCGACAGATGGTCTCAAGCGATCCTCTACATGTGTACGAGAATGTCGTATGTAAAACTGAGCGCGTGCAGTCTTGTCGTGCGTCGGTACTTATGGTAAGTGTGGTGGTTAGTACGAGGAACTCAATACTCGTGTGTCATCGTAACACATCTTTTATGATGACAAATAGACCGAGGGGCATTAAGTACCGCTGCGGTACTTTTAATCAGTATTACGCGACGGCCCTTCATCTACATTCAAATTGGGGATCAAACAAAAATGCTGTCCTTACGGGAGTGCGGGAGTCTGCGGGGTGCTGAGCGCGGGGGCGAAAGGGGCGCGGTACGCGGGGCGCGGGGCGCGGGCTGGAGGAGCCTGTCGCCGGAATATTGGGCTGTCCCCTCGTGGCGATTTATTGTTGTGCTCTGTCCGCGCCGGTCTTCAGCTTGTCAAGTGGCTCGCGCTTTGTGCACCAAATTCAATTTGGTTTGTTTTTTGTTCATAACACTTGAAACATCCTCTGTAATGTTCCGTTTTCCTTGTACACATTTTCAGCTACTAAGATATGTACCTAAGAGGAAATTTCTTAATATCTATTTTGTATTTGTTACGGAATTATTTTTCCTATGCCGGAAATTGCGAAAGAAATTGTTATTTGTTTGAGCGTTGTTGAGACAAGTCTCATATTTCAGGGTATTACTGGTGATCGCTAGCGGTCGCCATCTCTTTCCGTGATCACACTCCGCTGTAAGTGAGATGGTCCTCCTTCTCATAAAGTGTGGCGTCGCTCGGTTGTGTAAATAATACTGGCTTAGAAGGTACCTAATCGAAGTGAAGGAGCACTTTGTATTAGGCCGCCCCGAGCCGCCCCGAGCCGTCCCGATCCGTCCCGAAGATAACTGTGGGTCACCACGCGTCACAGCACAAGGAATACTCTCGTGTTAGAACATTTTTTTTAGAGTTAGCCTGATATTTACAAAATTCAAGTTATATCAGAAAGTGCGTCCGCTAGCTTGTTACTTACTGCCTTAATATTTCGAAACCAACGGTGACAGTTGGAAGATCGTAGTTATACTACGTATTTCATTTGATTACGCAGATAGGCATTTAAATCGTGCAGACTAGTGGAGAGAGCTTCAGATTACGACAGAGAGCAGTATTGTTAGGCGGGCGAGGCGGGGTTGCAGCTATGTCCAGCGCAGATCAACCCGCTGTGCTCGCCCAGTAAGTAGCGTTTAATGTCAGTTTTACTAGGCGCTAGCTAGCCCCGAGAATCCACTCGAATTGAATTGCTTATGCCCTGCGGGTCGCTGCGGGTCGTTAATCGCGCGACACCTCGTTACCGCTGATTGGCTGCAGTTCTTCTCATTCACGTCACAGGCGCAGGCAGCGGCGGCGGCGGTGGCACGGCGCTAATGACCGCTCTCACTGATACACGCCTCCCGACACTTCAGCTCACTTATGGGATGCTGAAGATTTGTTCAACTAACGACCTCCCTTTTACGAGAGTGTAATTTAAAATAGTTTATTTGTAACACATGACTTCAGCTTCTATGCACCTACCTCAAATACCAACCTTAAATACCTCTTCAAATACAAATAAAGCAGCCTGTTACGCTGCACGATCAGATCTATACGCAGGTTTAAGTAGACGGAACAAAACGTGTATGTCAAATAAGACGATATCTGTATACCTGCCAGTACCTCATACCACGGTCCGTGAGGTCAACTTACCGAGTTCTAACTTCTATTCAACCATCGTCCTCTTGTCCGTATATCAATTTATTTGTCTGCGTAGCACGACTTTTGCATACAACTCTATAATCCGTCGTCCCAGAATGTACATCCCTCTTAGCCTAGTCTCATTTTGTCAACGTGTATTAGGTACATACCATTATAATATCAAACGATACCGGTAACCGTTACAGCTCCCTCGAGCAGTAACGATCATAGTTGCAGGATCAGGTCATTTTGACCGTCATTATAAATCCTTCACCATGAGAAGAGAACCAATATTATTATCAACCAAGATGCTATAGTACAGTAGGCCGCACGTCAGTGGTTACAAAATCTGTACGTAGAAGCTGGCTTCTTAGTCAATTGATGGTCCTACTACGTTAGCTCAGTTCAGGGTCAAAGTGTTACCAGGGACGTGCGGTCGACTGTACCTAACTAAAGAGTTGCAAAACTCCATTCAAACCTACTAACAAGTGAAACTGAAGAATAAAGTAAACGTAGGAGGTTACCCAGTAGTACGAGTCGGAAACAGTCCCAGTAGATAACTAGTCGTACAAAACACCAAAGGCAACATCAAAATGTAATGCTTAAACAAAAGTTGTCTGTTGGGTGTAACGTGTATTCATGCAATAACATTCAGATATTACATGTAACTACGTCGTTGTAGAACGATTCCATAAGTACTATCGATACTATTCCATAAGTACTATCGATACTAAGGCTAATTACGTCGTTGTAGCACGATTCCATAAGTACTATCCATACTAAGGCTAATTACGTCGTTGTAGCACGATTCCATAAGTACTATCGATACTAAGGCTAACTACGTCGTTGTAGCACGATTCCACAAGTACTATCGATACTAAGGCTAACTACGTCTTTGTAGCACGATTCCATAAGTACTATCGATACTAAGGCTAACTACGTCGTTGTAGCACGATTCCATAAGTACTATCCATACTAAGGCTAACTACGTCGCTGTAGCACGATTCCATAAGTACTATCGATACTAAGGCTAATTACGTCGTTGTATGTAGCACGATTCCATAAGTACTGTCGATACTAAGGCTAACTACGTCGTTGTAGCACGATTCCATAAGTACTATCGATACTAAGGCTAACTACGTCGTTGTATCACGATTCCATAAGTACTATCGATACTAAGGCTAACTACGTCGTTGTAGCACGATTCCTGCCAGCGACAGTAAACATGCGTGACTTTATAAGTTCACATGATGTTTGTGTTCAGAACGTGGGCGCGTGGCCGGGCGGCAAACACAGGCACCGAATCACACAGTATTACGAGCTGTATGCGGCAAACGTCTTCGATCTTAATGTGAATCTGAATATCAGATTGTGTGAAGAGTCACTCGGCGGAGGCTCGATATCCAACTGCGGATGAAAAATAATGACATCCGCAACTTTGATATCTCTGCGTTAGACGGCAGTAATGTCTTGATGGGCCATCAGATACCGACACCGAGA
Source organism: Agrochola lychnidis (assembly GCA_963680765.1). Classification (NCBI taxonomy): domain Eukaryota; kingdom Metazoa; phylum Arthropoda; class Insecta; order Lepidoptera; family Noctuidae; genus Agrochola; species Agrochola lychnidis. The sequence goes on from OY796856.1 coordinate 27,372,911, forward strand.
TGCCGCGAGTTTGGCTTACACATTCTAATGTAGTTCTATGTGTTATTACAGTAATTTGCAATGCCAAAACGTTAAACATTATATCTACCAACGAACATAAATTTATACTAATGCATAGTGAACGTCAACTATGAAAAATTGCCGGCAAAAACTGTACTTTTACCGCATTAATTTGAGGCGAATGGAGGCCTTTTTACTCATATAGGGGTTCATGCAGACTAATTGAATTATTATCCTTTTATTTAGAAATTTTAAATTGTGTATTTTTAATCATTTATTGTTAAGTATGTTTTTTTATCAAATTATTCATTGGTATGAATTTGAATGGCTTAAATAAAACTATTATTACTTCACTATTTCTAGTGAAAAGATTAAATTTATTTTTAAAAGGTCAGGTCCAGTTGAAAACCATCGTCAGGCACATTGTTGTCTGGCATTTTTGCTGAACTGGGCCTTTTTGGCGCAGCCGTGAGGCACACTTCCCTGCTAATTTCTTACATCGCTCTTTACACTTATTGTTTGATTTTTATTTTTATTTTTTTATCTGCTGTTAATTATGTTGTGTGCTTTTTTGGTCTGTGCTAAATAAATATATTTTCTTTCTTTCTTTCTTTAAAACAATAAATAATGTTCCTTATGTATGAAGTATTAGAAAAACACCGTTTTTCTAAAAAACCGGTCAAGAGCGAGTCGAAATCGCGCACCGAGGGTTCCGTACGATTTTAAATTTTCATCGGCAAAGCCTATATTCGTCAGAGAATTTTAACACTGCACACTGCGGTGTACCTAGAATATAGCAGTTTTAGGTCAGCGCCATCAAGAGATAATTAAATGATAATGATAATGTAATCTTTACTTAAACTTCTATCACATAGAATCATTTCAGATTTTTCTCCATGCAAACTTCGGATATAAGGGGAGAGGAACGGTATTGTTTTTAACATTTTTCGCCAAAAGTCGAAAATTATGCGGCCTAAAAAAAATCATGTATGAGAATTTGCTAATAGCGTTCTTTCATATGATAGCCCACATGCCCTAGTAGCCACACTTTAAATTTTACAGACGCCCGTTCAGACAATGTCGCAAAAGAAAAAATATTTCTTATTTGCAAAACAGTTGTGCAAACATCATCTAAAACTATTCTAAATTTCAAGTTAGTAGCATTAGTAGTTCTTGAGATATTCAGCTGTGACAGATAGACAGACAGACAGACTGAGTCGCACCATCAGGGTTCCTTTTTACCATTTTGGTACGGAACCCTAATTACTGCTTTATATTATGTTGCCGCTCTTTCAGCTGGATGCGGAAAGCACAGAACCGGTTGAAGTGGCGGTGCTTGGGGGAGATCTATGTCCAGCAGTGGACGTCTTTCGGCTGAAATGATGATGATGATGATGATTATGTTTGAATGGATTAAATAGGCTTTTTATAATTTTTTATTTTACTGTATATATTGAATTATAGAGAGAGCAGTGGTGGCCCAGTGGTAACGGCCGCGACTTACGAGTTGTAGGTCGTAGGTTCGAACCCAGACAGGCGCTTTACTTTGTGTAAATTATTTCATCACCACTGCTCTCAAAACGGTGAAGGAAAACATCGTGAGGAAACCGGCATGTCCTAGAACCGAAAATTCGAAGACATGTGACATCTACCAACCCGCACTGGGCCCGCGTGGTGGATTACGGCCCACTCCCTCTCACAGAGAGGAGGCCTGTGTCCCAGCAGTGGGAACATTATAGGCTGATGATGATGATGATGATTGAATTATAGGTAATAGTAATTACACTGTACTGGCTTTCGTACTTAGAAGTAACTATAGGTACTTCTTAATTTCGTATAGCTTTGTATGTGTTACTGCTTTGTTGTGTAAAAACGTTATTAAAAGTACCTAAAAAAAACTAATGGCATAGTTACTAGCTGTTCTTCCTAATAGTATAAACTCCTAATAGTCTGATTTAACTCTATTAACTCTCTGATTTAACTCTGATCTAACTTCAACTCATTATATCTCACAGGACGAGTCGTGGGGTTCATTTCAGAGTTTATTCTATGTTCAGTGAACAGTCGTGACTCGAGTTTCTACGTCTGCTGAAAATTTGCGACGAAAATAAAGCAAGTGCACATCACTGGACGTTCTGCGACACTATGTAAATGAACCCCCTCCCGGAGCCTGCACACCACCCCGGCAGCTCGCTCCGCCAGCCGCCCGCTCGCCCGCTGTCGTCTTAATACAGCCTAATTGCAGACACAAAACGACTTGGAAATGGATTACAGATAGCGAATATAAACAGTCGCCGGCGAAACGACACTTTTCTTGTGTGACGAAGGAAATAGACAACGATTATTTTTTATTGATTGCAGGCCATTTCGAGTCGCAGCTGATCTTAGTAAACATTAAATGTAAGGCAGACACAAACAGCTTTTGAATTATAAAGCGAAATTGATGCCGTGAATCAGCCGGTGAGTCTAGAACAGTTTAAATGTCTGGTATGTACCGAGAGTGAAATTGCAGCCATATAAGAGATTCAAGTGAAGGCTGCGGCCACCGGCGCGGCGATGTAATAGCGGCGGCACGCGCGCGGAACACCACCAGTGCGCAGTGTGCGTGCTGTTGAGAGACTGCTCAACCGCACCACAGCGACCATTTGTGTCATGCTCGCGTGATGTAGTGGGTCTTCTGTAACGCAACACGCAGGTAGCGTATTTCGCGCTAACAATAGTCCGCGGCCCGCTCCGCACCCGCCAGTCTCGTCGCATTCCGGACATTTGCTACCATTTCTTTTCTCCCGTCTAATATTATATACGGGATCGATTTTACAGTATTGGTGCAACCATTCAAATCATAAACTAGGTTAGAGCATTTTTATTGTAGCCGAACGTAGAGCCAGATTTATTTTGGATGAAATTCGCTGAATTTCTCAATAATCGCTTTGTAGCTATGGTAACCGTTCGGTTCGAGAATTTCCACAGGAAAATACACAAAATATTATTGTCGATTCCGTGGGGTGGCAGGTTAGGGACGTGTCGCGATAGCTCAGCTATTGTAGGCTCGTCTCGGCAAACGAACTGAGTGGAAAATTGCATTTCACTATGTCAACGTTTTAGCTGGAGGGCGCGCGGGGATCAGTTCGGGGGGGCTGGGGGGGCGTAGAGGACGACGCTCGCCGACGCCTCTGCAGATTGCCGCCCGCGCTGACCCACATACCCAGTTTTTAGCCTCTTTGCGTGTACTTCCCGCTCAAAGTTCATGACACGTCATACGTAATAAAACTATGTAGGCTGGCCTCTGATTCTATTGAAACTCTGTACTACGTTAGGCCAGCTCAAGGTCAAAATGTTACCATGGACATGCAGCCTACTGTATTCGTTCAGGCCGCCGTGAGAATGCGTTCTTGGCACCTGTCAGTTACATTATGCGTACAAAAGGACACGCTTTTTAAGAATTTAAGCTTCATTTCCTAATCATGTCCAAATGAAAGGCGTCAGCAACGGCGGTCAGAAAGCGGCAAGCGGCGGCGGCCGGGAGGATTAGAGACTTAGTACTAAAAAGCTGTAATAATATGGTATACATACTAATATTATAAATTTGAAAGTAACTCTGTCTGTCTGTCTGTATGTTACCTTTTCACGGCTAAACAACTGAACGGAAATCGATAAAATTTGGCAAGAAGATAGATGACATCCTGGAAAAGGACATAGGGTACTTTTTGTTTCAAAATTAATCCTAAATGGGGTGATATAGGGGATGAGAGTTTATATGAGAAATCTAGTATGAAAATTATTTAGTAAATGTAAGAAATAAAGAAGTATGTGTTTCAGGGAGTGATTCATGATGATTGAATCATGAGCGTAGCGAGTGATTCAAGTGTTAGAACCCTGAGCGACGCGAGTGATTCATGGCCCTCGATACAAATCCGTTTTATTCAAGAATTGCATACTATACTTTATACCATGACTACGAGAAAAATAAAGATTTAAGCGAAAATAGATTTAATGAAGAAAAAAGGAAGGTTAAATTAATTATAATGCACATTAAAATTGGAACAATAACTAAAATTAAGTCATTTTCTTATTAGGATGGTCAACTTGTGAAGCGATATTTATTTCCTGTCGATAGTCAGAATTTTCTGCTGGAGGAAACTCTGGTGCATCTTTGGATGTTGAAGGTCTTCTTCATCACTTGAATGCATTTCAATCGACTTATTATTAAGTAACACTAAAGGGAAACGTCCATTCTTGGCCATGGTTTGCCCAGCAATGTGGGAAATACAAAAAAAATACCCATTTAGTAACTAAAATATTGCTATTACTTATTTGTAACAAAACCTCCGGAATTAAAAGCCGATTTAATCACGACACTCAATCGTTTATTTCCTTATCTAACACTTCCGATTGTTGGTCAATCCTGTCAAAGTAGGGATGGCAACTTTTACTGAAAAAAATCGAAACACTCAAAACCGGTTACCAAAAATAGATTTTTTGAAAATCGTTTTTTATTATGTAGCTGTTACAATCAACTTGGCCTATCGGAGTCCACTTCTGGACATAGGCCTCTCCCAGGCTGCGCCACAACACCCTTTCTCCGCCTTCCGCATCCAGTTTGTCCCAGTCAACTTTAAAGGCCGTTGGTCCATCTAGCTGATGGGCGTCCCACACTATGCTTACCGATACGCAGTCTCCACTCTAGGACTCGTCTGCTCCACTGGCCATTAGTCTTTCGACGAATATGACCGGCCCACTGTTACTTCAGCTTGCTTACTCTGCAGGCTATGTCGGTAACTCCGGTTCTTTTCTGGATAACTTCATTTCTGATCGTAACCTTCAAAGAAACTTCGAGTATAGCCCGCTCCATAGCGTACTGAGCAACCTTGAATTTATGGACTAGCCCGACTGTCAGTGTCCACGTTTCGGCACCGTATGTCATAACGGGCAGGACGCACTGGTTGAAGACCCTAGTCTTCAAACACTGCGCCATTGGCAACGACAAGACTTGACGAAGTTTTCCAAACGCTGCCCAAACTAGCTGGATCTTTTCTGTCGGCTTCTTGCTCAAAGTTGTGCCTACTGAGCTGGATGAGTTGCCCTTAGTAGACGTACTCCTTCACAACTTCGAGAACCGGCCCTTTGATGTGGACTACATTTGGCAAGACATGCGAATTGTACATACATGACTTTTGTCTTGTCCAAATTCATGCCGAGGCCAACCAGCCAAGAAGCTCCATTTAGGCTGTGCAGCATCTGGTCTATGTAACTGTCCTAGCGTCTCGTCAGCGTCAGTTGTAACCTCTTTTGTTATAATAAAAATAATAATAATATAATATAAGACGTTTATTTTCTCTACACAAGTTATGTACTTAATGCTAGTGTTTGACAATAGTGCACGAACAAGGAGCTAACTTTGTGAGAGACTGGTGCCTGAAATAGGTTTAAATAAAAACCTGTATTACAGGTCAGGTCAGGTTATTTTCTTTAGAGACAAAAATATGTTATTTCATTTTAAAAACGATCGATTGAACCGATTCCGTATTTCCAGTTTGTTTTTAAATATAGATTTTTCAAAAAATCGATGTCATATCGCATCCCTACGTCAATAATAATCGTAATTGGCAACTGATTGACATTAGTATTTGACATTTTGTTTGATGCTGTATTTTTTCGACTACGTATTTCTATTTTATTTTCCGACTATTTTGATTACGATTATGGACCCTGTAACCGCTCCCGATGACGACCTTGGCTTTACATTGGATTCTGTACCCGCCTCCCACGACGACACCAGCTTACCAATGGATACCGTACCTGTTTCTCGCCAAGGACCTGACACGAATATGGAACCTGAATTACACGAACTTACCAGCTTACCACGGAGCCATCTCTGTGTCAACTGTGGCGTGGATACACGAAAACTTAAGAGATTTACCTTAAGCAATGTGGAAGTTCGGTTTATATTTCAACAATGGATTGCTCTACAACAAGTAAGTTACTTTATGAACATATAAGGTACATACTCAGCAATTTTCACTGCATAGCTACTTTACGTTAGGTTTGAATTGAATAATTCGGTTGGTTAGTGTCACGGAAACCATAAGAATAAATATTTGAAGTTTGTTTTGTCTCAAACCATTGCCACATATTTTATGTGACATAAGTAATGAATTGTATGATCATCAAAAATAGTATCAAAGACCGATGTCATTCAATGTACATAAAGACCTTTTGATGCTACAGCATGCTAATAGGTATAAATTATTTTTATGACAGTATGCAATTATGTTTCAGATAATAGTCTGATATGTGACCAATGTTGGATGTTGGCAAGGAATGCACAACAGCCTTCTGCACCACAAGAACGAAATGTTGGGCATCGACAAATATGATTGTGTAAACTGTGGTCAATCTGTATTAAGAAAGCACTTTCATCATCTATACCAACGCAAAACAGGCACAAGAGACATACAAATAAGAACTATAATTGCAGAATGGATCATACTAAAACTATTCATATGTTTTTTATTAACCTTTAATTTATAAAAGACCCACCGAGTTCTATGTAAAAAATAGTGTTTGTTTCTTTATCTATAATGTTAACCCTAATGCCTATAACTTGTTTCTTTCATGGGCATTACTTGGCCAAAACCTCCTTATCAAATGGGCATTTCTCTTTGTGCTCGTACAACTTACAGTATTCAAAATAGCGCCAATTTACTAATGACAGCAAAGAACACAAAACAGTTTTTATTCTAATGCTAAATTGCTTGTCGAAAAATGTCGACCAATCAAATCTCGAGGAGTTATTTGCGCAAGGAGTTTGTATATCGAGTATTTATTCAACAAGGATTTTGTATCGAGTATTTTTTTGCAAGGAGGTTAAATAGCATTGAGATGGAGGTCGAATAATATATTGGTGTGTTCTAAATTCAAACACCAAAATAGTGATTAAAAGTGCTTTTTATTCACTGTTTTCAGTGAATAAACATCAAGTTGAAATAGATATTAAAAACTTACATTTCAACTTGATGTTTCCACGCGTTCCTGAAAAAAAGGGTCTTGACAGACAACGAATGTTAGTTATTTAATACATTCTGTAAGTTTGGCTCCATTTTCATCAAATCAAATAAAATTTATGTCTTGTGGGCGTCCGTCGTTCATAAAAGCGCGGGCCTGTCACGAGGAGTCGTCGACTAGCTGTCAGATAGATAAGTTGTGTTTCGATTTATATTTTATTAATCCTGTAGTACTTAATGTGTCTATGAATAAACTGTTCCTACTTGTCTTTGTGAGTATAATTTACCACGAGAACCCTGAGAATACGCAAAGTTAATACTTCAGAAGTAGTTTAACCCTTGGAGAAAATCTGCTGGTATGTAACCTCTTCATTATAATGTAAATCACTACATAATTGGTTTGTATACCTACTTACAAAGATGTTACTTACATTATTTTACAATCTTAGTTTCTCGGGAATTAACGAAGTAGGTTATACGTCACTTGTTTTAAAAGGCGACGAGCAATGGCAATACTCACACTACAGCAAGTAGGTACCTGCCCTGTTATAAACAAGCGTAATCACCTCTAGAACTAAACATAATAGGTGTCTGATTTAGTTGGTGTCAGGTCGTTTCATTTTACTGAAATGATTAGCCCACTTATTATTTTACAAATATATTTACAGCGGGTGTGGTAAAATCATGTAGTTTTATAGTGTATCTGAGGGTGTACATGCAAACTATATTGTGTATGTAGGTATCTTTGAACAAAAGTTGTAAGTAGATAAATTATGGTCACAAAGCACAAAGCGCTTCACCTGCCCACAGCCGTTGGAAGTAGGGTACCGGTCTTGTATCTGTTTGTTTTATTTTATATGTTTATGATAACAAAGACTACGCACATAGTACGTCTATTGTTAGCAATTGAATACATGATTGATTTCTGGGCTTTATTTGTATAAGTTATTGCATATGTGTATGACCACAGATAACGATGGTTAAATTCCATTAAAATAATCATAGCCTACACAAAAAAAAAAAATAACATAAATCAATAATTTTAGAATTATAGGGGGATAACGTTCAGTTACACCTATTCATTGCATAGTAATAAATGTTATTGTTTTCTTCTCTTCCTCTCCCCTTCACCTACCCCCTTTTACTTCCTCTTTTCTTTTTCCTTCATTCACACACACATTCACTCAATCATTTTTGCTTTATACACTCACACCTGTTATCTTGTCTTACTACTTTGTGGACGCATACATAGTCTCCATTCATACCAGATTCCCGAGGTAGGTATATCTTAAACATGTCTTCCACGGAAGCGTCAGGCTATACGCCACCACCCCGGCGTCTCTCACGCGATCGCGGGCGAACTAGAGAGTGTCGCAGCAACACTCGGTATGATCAGCCCATACGGATGACAAGTTCACGTGATAAACGCCGCCATCATAAACGACAAACTGACCGTAGCAGATCTCGAAGACGATGCTCGTCCAGTAGCACGAATAGTGGCAGACATGCACGTAGACCACGTTCCTCTTACCGACGCCCTCGCCGCTCTGCTACCAGTACGTCTGAAAGCTCTGATGATTTATACTATATTAAAAATCGACACGCAAAAGGTGGGAAACGACGGCATCGTTTCCAATGTAACACGTCATCATCTGATAATTCGCTTTCATCGACTGCATCCGAAAGATCATCGCGCCCAAAACAACGGTTAGCCGTTGTTTTGGGCGCAAGTACTCAAAACGTAAGAGAAGATCATATTCATCACCTCGCCGTGACATCGACGTTATAAGCGAACTATCACGTGTGTTTCGTAAGACCGATCACCACTTTGAAGGGGCGCAAAATGTGATTCCCGAATTCAACCCAGATGCTAATGGACAATCGGCTATAAATTGGATTCGCAAGGTTAATGAAACCGCTAAAATTTATAAATGTAGTGAAAAGCAGATTATATTCTACGCCATTCCAAAATTAGCAGGTCATGCAAAGAAATGGTACCAGGGTCTTAGTACGCTAAACCTAACCGGGCGTGAATGGCAAAAGAAAATAATTAGAACCTTCCCTGATGACCGGAACTATGCTGACCGCTTAAATGAAATGTTAAACAGAAGGAGCAGAAGAGAGGAATCCCTAGAGGATTATTACCATGATAAAGTGAGATTAGTAAAATGTGTGGTATAAGAGGGCGTAACGCGGTTGACTATATTGTCAATGGGATTTTTGACAATAACATTCGTTTAAACGCTCAGGGTTCAAGTTTTAGTAGGCCATTGCAGCTATTTAGATATCTACGCCGTATTTCAGGAAAAAGCAACCTAATCCCACGTAAATTCAACTTAAGCCGAAACGAGAATGTAATGACAAACCGTGATATAACACCCAACGCTCAAAAATCAATAAATAAGCTTCAAGAACGTAATAAAAATGTTCAATGCTATAACTGCTTAGAGAACGGACATACATCACGCACTTGTACAAAACCAATTAAACGGTGTACGAAATGTTCTCGTCTCGGACTTGATACCTAAAAATGCGAAGTTATTCAAAATTTTCGTGAGCAGCATGGCAGTAAAAGTAAAGCGAGTAATATGACAAGTACTAAAACTGAGCCAGTTCAAAATGTTTTAAAAATCTCATCGGACAGTCAAACTAATGGCAAGTATTTTAAATCTATTACTTTAAATGGAGTTAAACTATCCGCATATATTAATTTTGGTAGTGAATGCACCTTTATTCGCAAAATAGTTGCAGATGAGGCTCATCTCACTATAGTAAAGTCAGGTCTCCCCTTAATTAAAGGATTTGCTTTCGGAAGCATAGTACCGATAGGTAAAACCGTGGTTGACGCAGTTGAAGCTGATATTGAAGTGTATATTGTGGATGATCATTTATTAGAAACTGATGTTTTAATCGGGCAATCATTGACTGAATTACCTACTGTAACATAACATAACATCACGCCTTGTTACCCTGAAGGGTTGGGCAGAGGTGTCCAGGTACACCCACATTTCGCCAGTTATGTTTAAGTCCCATGTAATAGGGGGCGAGCCTATTGCCATCTACCGGGCACAAATCCAGACTCCGAGCTGCTACTGAGAAATTCCAGATAGAAAAACCCAATAACACTTTTGCCCGACCCGGGAATCGAACCCAGGACCTCATGCTCAGCAGTAGCGCTTGCGACCACTAGACTGTAGTTGTTCATAAAACAAGTTCCAGTTTAACATTATATTGCGACGACTCCGAGCTAGAAAAGATCAACTTAAATGTCACCCACGACACAGTATTGCAAGAAGGGTTAAATTATTTAGAAGTACACACAGTTAACAAGCATACTGGGCTACTTTTTGTGCCCGGAAATATATGTATGAGACCTGGAAGTGAATATTCAATTTTGCAAGGAGTTTATTAGTTCGAAACTGGCAAAGGTAAAATTCTTATAATAAATATGTCCAATGAACATATCAGTCTCAAGGAAAATAAGCTAATATCGCGTGTAGTACAATTATCTGAGAAAGATGTATTTTTACCGAACTCTGACTTGCTTGAAGTTAACAATATCAATGTAAGAGAGACAAATTTACCAACATTTACTGAGTCTAAACCTCCAATAACGATGGAGATATTAAATTTAGGGCCAGCTATAACCGAAAAGGACAAAAATAGATTGCTTCAGCTATTAAATGATTTTAGAGATTGTTTCGCTCTCGACACCGGTGAACTGGGAGTGACTTACGTAACTGAGACGAGTATCAGATTAAATGATACTACTGCTGTCTACTATAAGCCGTATAGGCTACCATTCAGTGAACGCGCTAAGGTGAGAGAGATAATTGGGGATCTATTGGCTAATGGCGTTATACAGGAATCTCAGTCACCCTATGCGAGTCCAATAGTTCTCGTGCGTAAGAAAAATAACGACTATCGCCTTTGTGTAGATTAAAGAGCATTTACTAAAACGACCCTCAAGGACAGTTACCCAATGCCTGTTATCGACGATCAGTTAGATCGGCTTAGTGGCAAATCGTTATTCACGAGTCTGGATCTCGCATCGGGTTATCATCAAATTCCTGTGGCTCAAAACTCAAGGCATATTTATTTATTTGCTTTCATGCACATAACACATTTACAATATCCACTGTCGGTCTCTGTACATGAACCCTGTCAGGGCACCGCAAAGAACAATGATGGTTTTCTGTTGAGTTTGTAAACAACTGTCTCAATCTTAGTCAAAACTTATAAAAATACAATCAACTCTGAAATAAAAGTAAAATAAAAACACATGTCAAGACGTCGACATGATTTCAATCAATATCAACAGCAATAAACAACATAAAGTCAAACACAATAACACACATTGTCACATTTAGTCGGATCAATCTAGAATAAAATAATAATAAGGAATAGGCCAAATACAAAGTCATTCTACAATACAATACTACGGGGTTCGTAACCCCCGATGGCCACTACGAGTACACATGTATGCCTTTTGGCCTTGTCAATGCTCCCGCAGTCTTCTAAAGTATGATAAACAAAGCTCTTGGTGCAAAACGATTCGAATTGGCTATACCATATCTGGATGACTTATTGGCAACGGCCAGCACGCCTCAAGAAATGTTTGACAAACTTGAGGCAATTTTAGTGCTCTTACGAAAAGCAGACCTTATCCTAAACATAAAAAAATGTTGCTGTTAAAAATGTTCTTCCAGTCTAAAATTGATTATCTAGGCTTCGAAATATCTGAAGACGGACTTAAACCTGGAAGTAAAAAAATACTGGCGGTTTCGGAATTTCCCCACCCAAGTAATGTTCATCAGGTTCGACAGTTCATCGGACTAGCCAGTTTCTTCAGACGTTTTGTTTCCAACTTCGCGTCTATAGCTAGGCCGCTGACGAAACTAACCAAAACGGATGCTGTTTGGTTATGGAGCGAAGAACAAGAAACGGCATTTCAAAACATTAAATCTAAACTGATTACGAGACCTGTTTTAGCTTTGTACAATGCCGAGTATGTTACAGAAGTTCACTGTGACGCCAGTAAGGTGGGTATAGGCGGAATATTACTACAACGACCAAATGATAACACGCCATTTCGGCCGGTGTCTTATTTCAGCCGCCAAACTACACGGGAAGAAGAATTTTGGCACTCGTTTGAATTAGAGACAATGGCTGTAGTACTATCTTTCAAGAAATTTAGGGTATACCTTATAGGTATAGAATTTAAAGTCATCACTGATTGTAATGCTTTACGGTCAACGTTATCAAAACGAGATTTGCTCCCGAAAGTTGCTAGGTGGTGGTTTATACTTCAGGAGTATAACTTTTCGATTGAATACAGACCTGGCCAAAGTATGCATCATGTAGATGCGCTTAGCCGCAATCCTGTATTTCCCCCGGAGCAAGAAGAATTAGAAGTTCTTAACATCACGACTAATGACTGGCTCCATACTGTTCAAATGACAGACCCACATTTAAAGGCGGTTAAGCAGATCCTACAGAAAAATGAAACTGACATAAAAGACATATTTCAAAATTATGCAATCCGAGATGACAAGATTTATAGAAAGGTGGGCAACAAAATGAGATGGGTAGTGCCTAATTCAGCACGTTGGAAAATATGCCAAATGAATCATGACGAAGCGGGTCACTTTTCTGTTGAGAAAACACTGGTTCCCAAAAATGAACCGCTTCGTCAAGAAATACGTGAAAGCATGCATTAATTGTGCCTATAATAAGGAAATTTCGGGCAAGAAAAGTGGTGAATTACATCCCATTCCAAAGATTAGCGCTATTTTCCACACCGTCCACATGGACCATCGTGGCCCATTTGTTAAAAGCAAAAGAGGGAATTGTTACATTCTTGGAATTATAGATGCGTTCAGCAAGTTTGTTTTTGTAAAAGGCGTACAAAACACTAAAACTAAAACAACTATTAAGGTTTTAGAAGAAATCTTCTCGGTATTTGGTCATCCTAAAGTAATTATATCTGATCAAGGTTCCTCTTTCACTTCCAGTGAATTCAAGGCCTTTACTGGCTCGATTGGTACCAAACATGTGTATAACGCAGTGGCGACACCGCGTGCTAATGGGCAGATCAAGCGGTATAATAGGACCATCTTGAATTCACTGGCAGCAATGAATCATGGTCTTGATGAAAAAGATTGGGACCTTAATTTAGGAAGGCTACAATGGAGCCTAAATAACACTGTTAATAAAGACATAGGAAAGTGTCCTGCTGAGATAGTTTTCAGACAAAGAACGATAGGCCGTTCAGAAGGAATTATTAAAGGCGCTTTGGAAGATACAGAGCAAATGACAAGTACAGAAAGAGAAGAATTAAGAATGACTGTTCAAGAGAATATAGAAGATAATCAACTAAAAGTGAAAAATAATTATGATAAAAACAAAGCACCCACTAAAGTATTTCAGCAGGATGATCTTGTTATGATTCCCAATCATAAAACAGAAAAGGGCAAAAGTAAGAAGTTAGTCCCAAAGTTTCGGGGACCCTTTCAGATAACACGCGTCCTAGATAATGACAGGTACGAAGTATCTAGCATTCGCGGACACGCTAATCGTGCATACCGCAATATTTTCCCGGCAGACCATTTAAAACCGTGGATAACGATGGGGGCACCCTCTGTTACTGACGAAATAAGCTCTACAACTGACGATTCTCTTTCAGAGTAATTTAATGCATCTGTTATCTGAGTATATCTTTATTAATTGACTTACATCTTATACACTTACAACTATTTTCCCTATTATGACCATTACAGCATAGATAGCAGTGAGAAAATGATGAAATACGACCCCAAGTGTGGTACTACAGTTCCCAAGTGTGAACACTATGATGATTACCCGAGATCAATGAGAATCCCCAAGTGTGGCTGTTAGCCCCTAGTGTGGCCAATATAAATAGATAACAATGGACCCCAAGTGTGGTACCTAAGTGTGGCTGTTAGCCCCTAGTGTGGCCAATATAAATAGACAACAATGGACCCCAAGTGTGGTACCTAATGAAACTCCCAAGTGTGAACACTAACGATGCTTGTCCACTGATATCAATAAGGATCCCCAAGTGTGGCTGCAGTTTAATCAAATCTAACCTGTGTGGTACTCAGGTTATAATTTGTTTGCCCCTAGTGTGACTCTAGTATTTGGACTAATTTACTTACACTTAATAATTAAAAACTGTGAATGATAATTATAATTTTTATTAAGTTTATAGATATTGAAGTTACTACTACCTGTTCTGTTAAAGTCTTAAAAATATCAATAATTATTTGCACTTATGTTTGTGTTACACTAAAATGAGATAAATAAATGGGTACAGTTAAAATGTGAAATAAAAATTTATATACATAACACTGTTGACTGATCTCTTGAACTCGGAAAAATACCTATCATTAGATCATCATTGGATCATTGTTAGATTTATGTTATACTAGAATAAGATAAATAAGTACAATTAAAAATAAAATGTACAATAAGTAGAAATCATTTATATATTTAAATATCAGATAATATTGTATAACATAAATATATAATATTTTTCGATCTATCTAGTATCTATTAAAAAACAAAACAAAAAAAAACAATTATAATACTTTTCAACATATTTCAATTTATTGTATAAAAGAAATCAAGGTATGAAGTCATACCTAACAGTGAATGGCCGAGCTGAGTTGGGGATGGGGTCATCCCCATGGCAGAATGGCCGTCTGTTAGTTATTTAATACATTCTGTAATTTTGGCTCCATTTTCATCAAATCAAATAAAATTTATGTCTTGTGGGCGTCCGTCGTTCATAAAAGCGCGGGCCTGGCACAAGGAGTCGTCGACTAGCTGTTAGATAGATAAGTTGTGTTTCGATTTATATTTTATTAATCCTGTAGTACTTAATGTGTCTATGAATAAACTGTTCCTACTTGTCTTTGTGAGTATAATTTACCACGAGAACCCTTTTTTTTTTTTGGGTGGGAAATCATCAAATAACTTCTCCCGCTCCGGGCGGAGTGGGAGGGTGTGTCAGACTCTTACTGACTAAAACCCACCCGTGTTCCTTCAGTTGCCGTGTTGCCAGGGGGCCACGATTTCCCTATCGGTTTTCTTCGAACCTCCGGCAGGCATTGGCCCTAGCGGACCCCGTCAATTCTGCTGACATCTCTTTCCTCTCCGTCTCCTCCTTCGCGAGCATTACTGCTTCGCAGAACGAGGTGACGGCCTCCCATTTCCTCTCGCTCCGTAGCATGGCCCGAATCAGGGCCGGACGCGAGAGATCACCGCCGCCGATCGCTTCCACGAGGACACGGCGATGCCCTGCCCAAGCCGGGCAGACCTCCACCGTATGCTCCACCGTGTCCTCCGGGCGATCCACACAGTGATGACACCCGGGCGTTTCCTCCCGCTTTATCCTGAACAGGTACCTCCCGAAACAGCCGTGTCCGGTGAGCACCTGTGTCAGGCGGAAGGTGAGGACGCCGTGGCGCCTCTCTAGCCACTCCTCAAAGAGGGGTCTTATCGCCGCAATTGTGGCGTGCCCAGCGCTGGGTTGCGACAATCGCACTCTCCATTCCGCTATGAGATCCCGCCGGAGCTCTGTCCGCTGTGCCGCGACTTCTTGCGGCATCGGAGTTAAGCCCCGGCGTTTCGCCTCCTCGCGCCACTCCCAAATGTGCGCGAGGACCTTTGCCTCCAGATCCCATGGCAGTACTCCGGCAAGGAGGCTCGCCGCCTCGCAGGAGACCGTGCGGTATCCTCGGGTCAGCCGGATGGCCATGACCCTTTGGGACGCGTTAAGCTGGCGGGCTGGCTGCCGCCTCAATGAAGGCGCCCACACCGGCGCCCCGTAAAGGGCCATGGACCGCACGACCCCCGCGTAGAGCCTCCGGCAGGAGGCGTTTGGACCTCCCAGATTGGGCAGGAGCCGCATCAAGGCAGCCCCGGCCCGGTCCAGTCTGGGAGCCAAACGTCGGAAATGCTCCACGAAGTTCCACCGGCTGTCGAGGACGAGTCCCAGATACTTCATCGTCGACTCGACGCCGATGTGAACCCCTCCCGCCATTACCTGGGAACCCGACGGTGGCGCACTACGAGGACCATAAAAACCCATGGCTTCGGACTTGTGCAGGGCCACCTCGAGTCCCAGCTGCCGGATTCTGTCGACGATTGTCGCAACCCCGCGTGTCGCTAAGTCGGCCGCCGCCTGGTACCACGAGAACCCTGGGAATACGCAAAGTTAATACGAAGTCCTTTAAGAGTTTAAATTTTTCTTTTTGGGTTACGAAATCCTGTTACTTTTGTCATGCCGTAATGGCTGAATGGATTTAGATGTAAGGCATACGGATAGGCCATGATCTAGGTTAAGACATAGGATACTCTGAATCCTAATAGCACGTTCCTGTGGGATATTTTCCGGCATCCACGCGGGCGAAGCCGCGGGCAAAAGCTATTACATATATAAATTAATCACGCCGACCATGTGGTGAAATAAAATCATGAACATTTTTTGGTACCTGCCCTACACATAAAGTGGGTTTTTTTTGTCGTCTGTACCATGGTGTGGGGTATTGTTGGATAGGCCGTTGAAAAGTGGGTTCCGTCTATCTGGCAGAATTTTAATGCTCCGAAATTCATTTGGCATAACACACTTGGCATAATCTTCTTTAAACGAATATTTCTAGGCATAAAAATTAACCGAATTTTTATATGTCCGAATTTACAATGGCATACTTTTAAGATGGCAGAATTTTATTTGGCATAATTACCTTTGGCAGAGTTAAAATTTCGCATAATTTCGTTTAGCATAACGTTTATTTAGAGCGACAATTATTTCGTACAATTTCACTTCGCATACTATGAAGATGGCAGAATTTCATTTGGAATAATTTTATTAGGCATATTGCCATTTCTATAAAATAGCATTTTTAACCTTAAATAAAAAATAAAATATTGTCTTAAAAGTCAATATGTTGTGCTACAAAATTTAGTGACAGGAACGAATCGCTACAAAACCGACTCCACGTAGTCTTGTCTGCCCTACCCCTAGAGTGTAATTTAAACCCGCGTAGGCGCGGAGGAGCGAGGCGGCCCTCGAGCTGAGGAGCAGGTGGATTTAACGCTCGCCTCCGCGGCTGAGGCTGGCCGGCACAGCCGGCTAGCAAGCCGAAGCTGCGGTGGTGAGCGCTAAAACCATCTGCGACGATAAGCTCGCGTGGGACCGCCGAAGCTTCGCAGCGCCGAAGCCGTGACAGAAACCATGCTTGCTGCATGCTTGCTTCCCGCATGGTGTATGCTTGTTTGCATGCTGCATGCTTGCTGCATGCATGGTGTATGCTTGTTTGCATGCTGCATGATTGCTGCATGCATGGTGTATGCATGTTTGCATGCTTCTTACTTACAAAAAAAAATATGGATATAGAATGAATGCCAGAAGATGATATTATCTGTAAACTTTCTGAGATATGATAGTTCTGCCTTTTAATGATTATCGATATGAAATGTATGCCAAACGACGATTCTGACTGTGAAGTTTCTACGATATGATGATTCTACTTTTTAATTATTATGGATATGAAATTTAAGCCTAAAGATGATTAAGACTTACAAAATTATGAGTTTTGAATGTTTTTTGATTGTAATCAATTTATTACTGATTACAAACTGACAAATTATACAATGTATTTGCCACCTAGTTGTAGGAGACAAATTGCTAATCTTTTAGCATACAATATACACAGCGACACTGGTACTTGTAGTGTACCTTTGATTACTGTTAGTAGTGGTACTAACACTACTTTTGATACCCCTTGTAGTTTAAACTATTGGGAGCGACAACAGATAAGCCGCATATGTTGAATGTTGTACATCAAAATATGCAGGGTCTGTCTGGCAAAGAGCTAGAGTTAAGTTTATTTATGGAGAACTATGATGTTCAGGTATTATGTTTGACTGAACACTGGTTGAAAGAACATGAAGTAGTTTTTATCAATGATGACTTTTTTACTGTACAAAGCGCATTTGTAAGAAAGAGTGCTATCCGCGGTGGGTCTTTAGTTCTTGTTTCAAACAAGTTGAAATGTAAACAACGTTTAGATTTAGTTAATCTTTCCATTGAGCGCACTATTGAGTTGTCTTGTGTTGAACTAGAGCGATATGTTATAATTTGCGTTTATCGACCCCCCTCTGGGGATTTTATTCGTTTCGAATCGGTAATGGAGGATTCACTCAATAGGTTAAAATCTAGTAATAAAAGTATAATTTTATGTGGAGATTTCAATATTAATATTTTAGATGATACTCCATTAAGTATTAGACTTCTCAATTTGTTCAAATCTTATAACTTAATTAACTTGTTTTTTGAACCTACTAGGATCACGGCATCTACGTCGACTTGTCTCGATAATATATTTAGTGATTGTGATGCCAAAAATAAATTAGTTTTAAGTGACTTAACGTCTGACCACTGTGGTTTACTAGCTAGCTTCCCTATACCATTACAAAAAAACCACATAAAATAGAATGCAGGCCTTATACAACTAGTCGTTACAACAAGTTTAAAAATAATATAGCTCATAGAATTACACCATCTATAGTAGAACACGAGAATCCTAATGAAATCTATGGGGCCCTTTTTGATGTTGTGCAAAAAGAGTACCAATCTACTTTCAAGCTAATACCAAAACTATTAACATTAATAGCACCTCTGTTGGCTTTAACCAATGGGCTACTCCAGGTATTTATAAAAGTAGAGCGACACTATACGAGTTATATGGTTAGAAAAAATATAGGTTTGACACTCCTTTCTTAGCGTATGTCAAAAATTATTCAAAATTATTTAAAAATATTTGTGTTTTTGCAAAATCAAAATTTTTAGGCGATACAATTAAAAATTCAAATAATAAAGTAAAAACCACTTCGAAAATTATTAACAATGAAACGGGTAAGTCGGTTAAACAAGAAAAACAACTCGAGATTATGGTCAACAATAAATTAGTTAATATAGCAGCCGACGTAGCTGAGGCATTTAATGAATTTTTTGCCAACATACCTATAACTACGACTCGCTCCTTAAATTCGTCCCCGTCTAAAGCTGAAAACCTTTTACATAGCACTGTGCCTAAATGTAGTAGCTTATTTAGCTTCGAGCATGTAACATCTCGTGATGTAGTTAATGTTTTTAACACACTTAAGTCTAAAAACACTGGTGATTACTGGGGTATCTCCATTAAACTATTAAGTAATATAATAGACATAGTAGCTCCATATTTAGCTGTAACTTTTAATAAATGTGTTGATTTAGGAACTTTTCCTGACCTCATGAAGAGTAGTAAAATCATACCATTATTTAAATCGGGTAACAAAAATGACGTTGACAATTTCAGGCCTATCTCTATCTTACCAGCATTCAGTAAAATATTTGAAAAGTTAATACTCAAGCAGTTGCTAAGACATTTTAATTTAAACAGACTTCTTCATGATGAACAATATGGTTTTACAAAAGGTCGTTCGACCACAGATGCGGGTGTTGCTCTGCTGAAACACATATTTAACGCATGGGAGGACTCGCAAAATGCTATTGGAGTTTTCTGTGATCTCTCCAAAGCCTTTGATTGCGTGCACCATGACACACTTTTGCGTAAACTACGTCATTACGGTGTCCAAAACGAAGCTTTTAAAGTAATAAATTCTTATTTACATAATAGGTTCCAATGTGTAGATGTTAATGGTGTGAAATCTTCCGAGCTACCAGTTCAGTTAGGTGTACCTCAAGGCTCAATACTGGGTCCATTCTTATTCTTAGTATATATTAATGACTTGACTTTTATTTAAAGGATATCTGTAACGTTGTACTGTTTGCAGATGATACCTCTCTTATTTTTAAAGTAGACAGGAATAGACAAGATTTTGACGACGTAAACAGTGCACTCTCAATGGTTACGGATTGGTTTACGACAAATAACCTAGTTCTCAATGCCAAGAAAACGAAATGTATAAAATTCGCTCTACCAAATGTTAGAAATCTAGGACCCAACATCGTCTTAGATAAAGAGGTGCTTCAAATTGTGAACTCGGCAGTTTTTCTGGGCATAACAGTAGACGCCAAACTTCAGTGGGACCCACATATATCAAGCCTAGCGGGAAGGCTCAGTTCGGCCGCCTACGCTGTCAGAAAAGTAAGACAATACACTGACGTTGATACAGCTCGGTTAGTCTATTTTAGTTATTTTCATAGCGTTATGTCCTATGGTATTCTGCTGTGGGGCAAAGCCGCTGACATTCAAAATATATTTGTTCTTCAAAAACGTGCAGTTCGAGCAATTTACCAGCTAGGTGCCAGAGTTTCTCTAAGAGATTTGTTTAAAAATATTGGTATTCTCACGGTGGCATCACAATTCATTTTCGCCAACATCTTATATATTAGGCAAAATATACACTTATACACTAAAAACAGTGATATTCACAATGTTAACACTAGAAATAAGGACAAACTACGAGCTCCCTTTCACCGGCTTCATAAGGTTCATAACTCATTTGTTGGGCTTGGTATAACTTTTTATAACAAGCTACCCTCTTCTTTTCTAGATTTGCCTTTTAATGCATTTAAAACTAAAGTAAAATCCAACCTTTGTTCAAAGGCATACTATTGTATCAACGATTACTTAAATGATAAGAATAGTTGGTCGCTGTGATTAACTCAAGACAATGTTTATGTTCTTTCTCCAGAATTTGCTTACCTATTGTCATTTTATATGAGTTTTTTATTTTTAATTTTATTTTATTGTTGACATAATCTACTCATTACAATGTTTTTGTTATGAGTTGTATTGCAATTTGTGGCGACCTCGACAATTGATCATATTATTTTTTTGCCTGAGCAACCAGCAAGTTCGTCATGCTCGAACGTGTGCTGCTTGGTCGTCTTGCTGATCATGGTTTTGTTATTGTTACTAGTAATTAACTGTTCATTTACCCCGATGGTCCTAGTTTTTCATTTATAACTGCCAATTACAGCTTTATGTAAGCGGGCACGCCCTTTATGTCTGGAGGCTTTTATATAGATATTTAGTTCTTTTTACGTTTAGTTTTTTTTTTTTTTTAAATATTGCTTGAGTATAGTTCTCGATGTTTTTGGCTGATATATTGGCGTGTGCTAGCTGGCATATGGCCTATAATTTATCATTTGAATTATGTTTTGTGTTGCATAATGTAAGTTATTTTGACTACTATTGTGTTTGTATCATTTTTTCTAACTTGAACAGACAGCTGTGCTGCTGGGGAGTTTGTTGCGCCACTTCTTCTTCCCAGCTAAAGGCACTAGGAAGTGGTGAAGGGTGGGCGTTTTTGGGGGACTGTCTTATGTAATTTTGACGTTCGAAAAGTGCTGATTCTCAGCCTAGTTTGAATAAATGACTTTTGAATTTTGAATTTTATGATAAATGAGTGTCTGCCAAAAGATTTTCTGCGAAATGAAGTTTATGCTAGCCGCTGTTATGCAAAATAATATTATGACATAAAAAGTTCTGGTATAAAGTATTACGGGTGTGTGAAAACCATTTTTCGATGCAAATTTTTGTTAGAGCCAAGAGTCCCCCCCCCCCCGGGTAGCTAAATGCTTGTTTGTGGATATGTGAAAAAAATTACGGCAGTAGTTTAAATAACGAAGTTAAAGGGAAAACTAGCACAGGTTAGTATGCTTTACAAGCTAACGAGTAATAGTCGATCAACTTACATTTGCAGATAGAATTTAAGGGAAAACATGTTTTTCAACTACAATGTTATGTTTGTTCTTGGGATAAATTCATCCCTATTATGGTACCCTTCATTGTGCGTGATCCGACTCACGTAGGCTGGTTCTTTTTTCCTTATTTGTGTTAATAACAATGAGTGCAGGTTTCAATATAATAGGAGGGCAGCTTACAGTGGGTTGCCATATTAATAGGGACAGTCACGAATTATTTTTATTTGTGAAGTATGAGTCTTAAATTAATTAGAAAAACACATTTTTTAATGAGGAAAGCTTTAATTACACAAAACAGTTATTAACAAAGTAAAATAAGAACAAAAAAAATATTAAAATAACAATTAAGTACATAAATAGGTGATTAGGAGTAGTGATTAGTACTTAGTGACATTTCCTTTCGCCTCAATTAGTGCTTCTATACGCCTGGGCATGCTTTCTATGCACTGTTTGGCACTTTCTTTTATCTTTGGGTTGTGATGCCAAACATTAATTAGGTTTTCTATCAGCCTGACCTTGGTGGTAATCATTTCTTTTGCTATTTCGGCCTTGGTAATCTCCCATAAATTTTCTATAGGGTTCATGTCAGGAGAATTACCAGGCCAAGGTAAAACTGGAATGTTATGGTCTGCCAAGAACTTGGTAACGCTTCTGGCTTTATGGCATGGCGCTGAATCATGCATAAACATAAATTCCTCACCATCAGGGAACCATTCTTCAAGTGTCGGTAACAGGCGAGTTTGTAAAACTTGTCTGTACTGGTCTTGTTTCATGGTTCCCTGGACAATGTACAGACGCCCAACCCCCTTGGCGCTTATTACAGACCACACCATTATTTTAACAGGGTGTTTCACCCTCTCCACGATGCAGTCGGGGTGGTATTTTTCTCCTGGGCGTCGCCTGACGAAGCTGCTCTTGTCGGCTAGAATCTCGAATGTTGACTCATCCGAGAAACACACCTGAAAAAAATAGATAGTTGTTATAATGTTATTTTTTCATTTTTTTTATGGTAAAATATACCAGTAATAATGCAAACTGACCTTATTCCAGTCCTTAACCGTCTTTTGGCGGTGTTCCCGAGCCCAGGCAAGGCGTTTCCTCTTCATTGCATCAGTCAACCGTGGTTTTTTCACAGGACGATGACCTGTCAAGCCTTCCTCTGCCAATCTACGCTACACTGTTCTCTTGGAAACTGGTATTCCTGACTCCTGAACTAACTGAGTTAACAGTCCAGCACTTCTTTTTCTTTTTTGCAAACAGATGTCTCTAATTTTCCTATCTGAACGTGGAGTAGTGATGCGTTTTCTGCCGCAGTTGCTTTTTTTCTTAGACGAAATTGGCTGATTTAGGTCCAATTTAATTTTTATTTTATTAACCGCCGACTTCGAAACACCAGCAATGTCTGCTATTGTCCTTTGGGAATGACTGGTATGCTGGAGTAGGGTTTTTATTTCAGATTTTTTTTTGGAGTCAAATCGCATCCCCGACCCATACTGAAAGCAAAAAAAAATTAAAAAATATATTAATTTTATCATAATATGATAAATAATTTAATTTTATAATAATATAATAACAATACTTACATTTTATCAAAATTTTGTAACACAGATATAAAAATAACTTTGTTAAAATATTCAAGTTCGTCTTTCACTGATTAGCGTCTAAAGTGCACTACGGCTCTCACGTAACTTAAATATTAGTAGAAAATAAAATATACGCTTAAATCTCAACATCCACTTCAAATTTGAGATACAAACACATGACGAAAATAAATAATACATTCTTGGAACCCTTGTACCACTTAAAACTGCAGTCAAGTGCGTCCAAAGAAAGAAATTGATAAAAAATGTCACTGTCCCTAATAATTTGGCAACCCACTGTATACTCGGTTTTTGTACCACTGAAGTGCTGAAGTATGTTTCGAATATCTGGCGACACTTACCTGTCCGAGGCGCAAGTAGTTTCCGTCGTTACCTTGCCGACACTCATCGCATCGCACAGCATCGCATCGCATCGCACAGAACCGCACCGCATCGCAACGCTCCGCATCGTGCGTTTCAATCCTCCTCCAATAATACTTGTGCCGTTTATTTTGCACTCCGCACAAACTTCGCCAACTCCTAAAACGTATCAAATACTGGAAAACATCGAACAAGATGGAAGATTACACAGAAAGTTGGGTGAAGTTTGCCCGAGCCCGGTTATGGCGAAGTATTTACTTATTGTTACTTGTTTTTATTACATTAGGTTATTACAAACGTTCCGAGTTTACAAGAGATTGTTTGTCCCTAAGTCTTGAATCGAACGTATTAACTAACAGCCTGTGGAATTGAAGTATAAATCATAGTGTACAATAATAATTGAACTTCAGTGTAAAAAGCTATAATAAATAAAAAACGTCTGCCCGGCTGCACGGGTGATATGATAACTTGTCACGTACTAGCGAAGTGCTGCTCCACTCCTGCTCCGTACTGGTCATGCGCTGTGGCGACAAGTCAGAACATCGAGATTTCTTTGCCTTACGAGCTATATCTATGTTAAGGAAACATATCCAGCAGTGGGTGATTCCAGGATGATATTTATGATGATCGTGATGATGATCTAAGTAAAATAATAACGCGTTATTATCCAATAATAACGCGTTATTACCCTTTCGGAATTAATTCTCTAAATGATGGTGAAAATCGCAAATAAACCCATTGGTGCCGATTCTGTTGTGCACTAGCTAAACTTAACTTTGTGTATTTCTATCTTTTTTCTCTCTAATAAATCAATAAATGGACGAACATATTAATTAAGTACCTTATTGATCCAAGACAATGAACACACAACCTGAAAAACTAATTTGACCGTGCGTCTGTAACTTATAGAATAAAGTAGCTAATACTAATTCCATGTCTGTCACCGTCCGTCAGTAAGAGGTGTCAATTCTCTAATATAAGTTTTTGAACAAGGTAGTCGGTGCCATTGTATGGTTTTTAAGAAATAAGCGGATAACTAGACAGACACGATAGCGTCTGTTATACATATGTCGCAGATGGATTGTCGAATCTGCTGTTTTACAAATCGCCAGCCGTTTAATAAAACAGCTCCGTTATTTAACAACTGAATGACGTCAGCGATTTCCCATAATTATTAATTATAATTACTTACTGACCTTTAACACATAGAATTGCATAAAAATTTTGCATTTATTAATTAATGCAGCGGGTCAACGATAAGAGGTTATGAAAAACAGCGTGAAATGAAATGTCAGATTGTAGATTTTAGTTTTAAAATTTTAACGCTCGTGGTTCTGTGTGTCATAATAACAATAAAGGCGTCCGAAACAAAAATAAACAAGTAATACGAGTCGCTAACTCCATTGAAAACAGTGATTTTAACCCTTCATTTAACTTAAATTTAATTATTTATAATAATAAAAAAAATTAACTTAAATTTTAATATAAAGTTTTCAGAGTTTTATGAAAGTCAGTACTAAAAATACTAAATAGACAAGTAACTGCGATCAGCTTGGAAGTAGCGCTCGCCGGCTACTACCGCGGTTAAATCAATCTAAACCGATTGGTCAGGGTGCCCTAGCGACCTATTACTGTGACCAATTCGGCATAAGAAGCCACACCAAACGCTTATTGTGACTGCAGATAAGCCATTCTGCATTACGTCTCAACGTGGGTAGCAGTTTTGTTTGTTAATCCAGCTGAACGTCGTTCAGATGTTTTACATACACTATTCATAGGAGATACATACATTTTATGTTCTATTCTCCACTTAGGTCTTAAACTGGCGTATGTTTCTGTTGGAAATGAGATTAGACGCTGGTTGAATAAATGGGCTCGATATTTGTAATGTGGGTTGGTATAGACGGCCAGGCGGTGCCGGGTGTGTATAGGCCGGTACGGTCCGTCGGGCCTTTCCGGGTGCGGGTCGGATTAGTTTCATCGACCGGCCGCCGCGCGCCGCGATACTCGCGATTATGGTAATGCGTTTTTGACTGCCAAACCATTTCGTAATTGTATGATTATTGTGTAGCACCTGCGAGGCACTGAGCGTTCCTCGGTCACACGCAGGCTGTTACGGCATGGAGTTAACGGATTCACATGGAACCACGTTTTGTTAGTTTAGATTCTTTAGATTTATGAAGTTATGAAGTTATAGGTACAAAGGTTTTGTAACCTTCCTACTTTTCTTAGAAATTAAATTATTTCATCACGTTTATGGGGATTACGATCAGGGATTATGACCATTTTTAGAGATTTTCTCACCCTATTAAATGCTGCCACACCGTGTTTTTTTTATTCCTCATTATTTTGTTTTAATAGAGGTATAACACGAAGTCGATACAGCCGTCCTCGCACACAAAAGAGACGATTTTATACTGTTCATCATCATTCATTTTATCTGACCAAGATTATGTCTGGACTTTAAAAGAGACTGTGACCTCTGAGTTTGTTTCGGCCTTTCTTCTCAGAGTAGTCAGATAGGAAACGCCGACCTCATCTAGTTTTTAAAATATGATTGACGTGTAAAAGTGTTTGTACAAACCTACTTACAGAAATAAAATCATTTATCATTTAGGTATCATTCAAACTCGTTTGAATAAATGTCTGCAAAAAATTAATTAAACAAACGGTTATTATGCGAAAATTACATCTCCATTACGTCCGGACTCCTGACTCCTGTGGTCTGAGAGGGGAGAGTGTGGGTGTGTGTGCACGTGTCCGGGGAGCAGGGGATGTGGTCGTCAATCAAGCAGAGCCGATGAGCGTGTAGTACGTAGTACACGCGGAGTAACCAATCTGCCGGATTGATGACTCGCACCATTAACCGTTTTTATGTAGTGATAAAAGTACATTAAGCGAAAAGTTGTTAAACGTACGCCGCATCGCGTGGCACGGGGTTGCGTTACAGTAAATTGTCGCAGAAGGCTTACTCGACTGACTATACGATGCGGTATATGCGGGTTCTCAGTCTATCGATAAACTTCAGTCGATTGCTTAAAATCAAGGTCCGCTTACTCTGATGGTATTTAGTATAACAGCGGTATGTGTGAGAAGCATGTTTCACGCATGTTATATTACTGACTGTGGAGCTTCTGTACCAACACATTGGAGCTGCGCGTAAAGTAGCAGTTTATGGAAGTGGGTTTCAGAACATTTGTAGCGTTATTTACGACGGAGGGAGACTTGATCCCAATGATCCTGCTCCACTTATTCCCGTCCTTTGTCTCAAGTGTAAGTTGGTATAAACGTACACAAGTTAGTCGTCATGGGGCAACTTTATGTTAGCAGCGATGCATGTGGCGCTCACTGAATCCTAGATGGATAATACCGACACGGTGTGCTGCGGCCATGCCGCCAGTGTAACTTGAGCTCATAGTAGTGGAGAGGTGTCAAAACGCCCGCTCACGGTGAGTCCAGTAAAGCAGATTTTTTTTTTATATAGGGCATTTCGCAGTTGACCGCTAAGGTCATAGCTGCTTAACCGGGCTTTCCTGTGGCTGCTAAGGCAGCCAAAGAAGCTTAAGAAGCTTCAACACTCAAAGTTTCCATCCACCAGCCAGGGGCATGCTGACGGAAAACAGCTGTCGTCACTTTTAAGGAGCTCTTCGATTGTCAGCTCACTAGATATATATTTTAATATTCCCGAGACAGCTAATTGGATTGAAATCCGTTATTTTTTGTTTAATCTTTCTAAAAAAGTAAAGTTTGGAAAGAAAGCGAGACCGCAAAATTAAAAAAAATTGGTATCCGGAGTTTGAATAGGTTAGGGATCTATTGTGAGGAACCTCCTCACAATGTGTGCCGTGTCAGCTACTGGCTTGTGTATCCGGCTCCTGACCCAGCTGTTTAGCGATAGCTTCTCTAGGAATCGTTGGTCTAAACTCTCCCCTATCAATTCATTTTCCGACACGACCATCAGCACAATATTGTCGAGTCCATATTCCACATGCTGGTAACGGCATGAGCGAGATCTTAGGCTTATTTAGCAGTAATAAACCCGTTGGTGATAATTGATCTGTGAGATCTGACCCAGACGAGACTGATCTGACCATTTGGTAATACGGCACCTAGAAAACCACAATGGCATGTTTTAGGGCGTGTTGTTTCTTGATGTTCCTGTATATCTTAGGTTGTTCATATTTTGTAATACATTATTTTCTAGTTATGTTGATAAAGAGCCGAACAATCACACGTGTATTTCGCTGAGCTAAGAGCTCCATACGCTCAGTTACTTAAAATAGGAACGTGAGTGGCTGCGACCGTCTCAGGATTGATGAGCCTCACCAGGAACGGGGCGTTGAAGCGCGGCGCGACGAAGTGTGGGAGGGGGCAGTCGAGAGCCCGAAGTGACAGTGACGCGTTACCCGACGAGTTTTATAATTATTCAGTGGCACTGCGCCTCACTGGCCGGCTGCGCCCGCGCCGCCGCCGCCATTGTCGCCTCTAATGGAATTATGCTTTTATGAGAGTATATTTGCTTGCCTTTGTCGCAGACAGGCGACGGCGACGAAGCGCCGAGCGACTCCACCATACATATTTGATTGCGTTTCTTTAGACGTTAGTTCACAGTTAAAATGGTATTCGTTTGTTAACTTGTTGAAAACATTACAAGAGCGACTTCTTTGCAGAAACTTTTCTTACATTTTCATGTTTTGTATTTTAAATTATACTAAGCTGATATTTCTTCTGATGGAATAATATGCAGAAAACTAACAACACGTCTTACAATTTATTCATGAGAGCGGTCTGTCGCAGGCGTAGCTCGCGGGACCCCGATTACTTTTTTTATAAAATAAAACAGTTTCTTTGACTTTCAAGATGAGTTATGCAATGAAATGGAATAATATTTGACTTATACCGCTCAACAAGTGTGCTAACTCTAAGTAATCGCCATTAGTTGCGAGAGGGCGGGAGTACCTATGTAGTGTTTATCTATTACCATTTATTGTTGTTAGTTTACTGGGCTAGTAAACTATTAGCGAATGGTGCTCATAGTCATATCTGATCTACTCATTAGAAGATGGTAAGCTGCACTGCTATTCCTGAAGCCATAATTATGTAGATCTGTAAAAGTCAATCTCCGAGTAAATATTACATCAGATAAATAAGCTGAGCTGGAATTACAATAGTTCACAATGTGAGTCAACAACTAGTTAACTGTAAAAAATAAATTAACAAAATGTAAAAATGCGGTAAAATCGGGGCGCAAAGGCACCTACACCTATATAATTTGAATTATTATACCAATTTTTTAGTTTTAAAATTAAGAAGTTTTCAATACGAGGTCTGGGACTGATTCTAATGATGCCGAAAACATAGTTTTTATAATTTTTGTCTGTTTGTCTGTTCTGTTTGTCTGTAGGGGACGGACGGGCAAGAAGGAGATGTCGGGCAAGAAGAATAAAACCATCAAATCGCTGCTTGATCGATAAAAAGAGACAGCGCTAGTACTGCTCAACGCGTCCCACAGACGCGCTAACCGACAGTGGTCCACCGACCACTTGGAAGTGTAACTTTAAATTCTGTGCGATAAATTACAATTTCGAAGAAAAAAATTGTAAAAAACAGCTGTAAGAACATCGTGTTTGTTTTATTACATTCTTGGATGTCTAAATTACGATATTTTCACTAAAGTCTGTTAATATTAGACGTGTCAATGCCGTACTTTCCTTTTGTTGGTTGCGTCATCTTTTCTAATTATACCTATAATAAGTAAATATATAATAGGTAAATATGTAACTATTTTGCCCGCCCTGGTCGGGTAAAACGGATTATGACAGTTTTTTTTTTAAATGATCTGAGTTGGAGAAGGCTGATTTTTTTCTTATTTTTGATCTCAAATAACAAAGCTAAATGTCCAAAGATTATAATAATAAGTAACTGAATTCTTTCTGGCGGAGTATCTGGTCGGTGCCTGTCAGTCACACCGAAGGTGACTGGACTCGGGAAGTCGAGCGAGCCTGCGATCCAATACCAGAAATGGGGGCTATTACCATCTGCCCCCAAGATGTAACACGTGCAGTTCGTCCGCTACCTAATTGGAAGTCTCCAGGACCGGACGGGCTGCACAACTTCTGGATTAAATGGTTTATGAGATCGCACGCTCGCTTGGCGGCTCAGTACCAGACTGCTTTGGAGTCTGGGTCGCTACCCCAGTTCCTAACAACAGGAGTTACCCACCTGCTCCATAAATCTGGTAGCACCGCGGAACCCAAAAATTATAGGCCGATCACGTGTTTACCGACGGTCTATAAAGTTTTTACATCCATTTTGAGAGCTAAAATTAACAAACATATAGACACCAACTCCATCATGTCTGCCTCTCAAAATGGATGTAGGAACGGGTCCCGCGGTACTAAGGAGCTACTCCTCATTGATATGACCATTAGCCAACAGGTACGCCGTTCCCGAAAGGATCTGTCAACATGCTGGATAGATTATAAGAAGGCCTATGATTCGGTGCCACATACATGGCTCATGAAGGTGCTGGAGTTGTATAAAGTAGATACAACTCTGCGCACCTTCCTGATGTCATGTATGAGGCAATGGAGGACGGTCCTTCGCTATCCAGGATGTCGAAATGTCCAGAGGAATAGCGAGCCGATAAGGATAGAGCGAGGCATATTTCAGGGCGACAGTTTGAGTCCGCTTTGGTTCTGCTTAGTCCTGGACCCTCTAAGCACACTGCTAGAGGATTCAGGTCTTGGCTATCGGTTGAGGAGAGGTGGTCAGGTTATATCTCACCTCCTATACATGGATGATCTAAAACTCTTTGCCCCCAACAATTTGCAACTGATGGAGCTACTGAAAGTAACTGAAACTTTCAGTAGTGCCATCAGAATGGAATTTGGTGTGGACAAATGTGCGATCATGCATGTAAAGCGAGGGCAGATTGTGGAATCCGTGGGAGCTCAACTCTCGGATTCCATAAACCTTAGAGCCCTCTCCGCATCCGAAACCTATAAGTATTTGGGTATGTCGGAAGCGTTGGGCATCAATGTTACTGACATGAAGCAATCGTTGAAGGAGCGTTTCTTTGGCCGCATGAAGAAAGTATTTAATAGTCTTCTATCAGGCGGAAACAAGGTGCGCGCCTTTAACGGTTGGGTCATGCCGGTTTTGATGTACTCTTTCGGCATACTCAAATGGACTCAGACCGAACTCGACGCCCTGGATAGGAGGGTCCGTACGCTGCTGACTGCATATCGAATGCATCACCCACGGTCATCGGTAATGAGACTGTATATCTCGCGAAAGTGTGGAGGTCGAGGCTTTTTAAACGCTAAGACCCTCCACAATCGCGAGATATGCAGTCTTAGGGAATATTTCCTAGAAGCCGACGTGGGGATGCATCGAGATGTGGTCGCGGTGGACAAGGGTCTTACCCCGCTCTCCTTGGCTAAAGAGAACTGGCGCAAGCCTGTAGTGCTCGACACTAACGATCGCAGGGAGGTATGGCAGAGTAAGGAGCTTCACAGACGCTTTTTCCGGGCCCTACATGGACCCGATGTAGATTTACTGGCGTCCGTGACCTGGCTACATTTCGGTGACCTCTTCGGGGAGACCGAAGGTTTTATCTGTGCAATTATGGATGAAGTTATCATGACGAACAATTACCGGAGATTTATTGTGAAGGATGTCACGGTTGACATCTGTCGGGCATGCCACCGTCCGGGAGAATCAATCCGACACATTATCTCCGGGTGTTCTCGTCTAGCTAACGAAGAGTACTTGCATAGACACAACCTTGTAGCCAGGATTATCCATCAGCAACTTGCTCTGAAATACGGCCTTGTGGAATCGGAAGTGCCGTACTACAGGTATGTGCCCGACCCAGTTCTCGAAAATGGAAATATCACATTGTACTGGGATCGATCCATCATCACTGACAGGACTATTGTTGCCAATAAACCTGATATAGTGGTGGTGGATCGAGTAGAGCGGCGCACAATGATTATTGACATAACAGTCCCGCATGACGGGAACCTCGTGAAAGCAGAGAAAGACAAACAAATCAAGTATCTTGACTTGGCTCGCGAGATTGTCGACATGTGGGATGTGGATTCAGCGATCATTGTGCCGATAGTCGTATCAGCCAATGGCTTAATTGCCAAGAGCCTCGACCAACACCTAAGGAGGCTCTCATTGGGCAGCTGGATCAAGGGCTTGATTCAGAAGGCGGTACTCCTGGACACGGCTCGCATTGTTAGGAGGTTCCTCTCTCTGGAGCCCTAACCGCCGGTAGCTTGGACCCTGTTCCCGATACCGGTGGGCTACTATTTTTTATATTTTTAAATGTTTCTATATTTTTTATATTCTAATATTTAAAAATGTAATTTATAAGTATTTTAATGGAATAAAAGAAAAGTAACTGATAAATATAAATTATGTTACACTAGTTTTTCTTTTCATCCAAAATTAGAATATCCTTCTTGCCCGTCCGTCCCCTATGTCTGAATCTGAATGTATGTTCCAGCTTTACGCAAGTACTACCGGATAGATTCTGTTCAAAGGAAATAGTTTTTTTAATCGTTTTATACTTTAAAAAAAGTTTCCAATTTATCATTTAAAATGGTAGTTTTTAAATGATAACTTCGTAACTTTTTTGTAAAGTCTAACCGGAATCACGAAATCGTATTTTAAAGAAAATGTTTTGATAATGCATTCAATTGATTCAATTTCAGTTATGGTCGTCAGTCATAAATGCATGTATTGAAGCGTTTTTAAAGATTGTATGAAAAAAAAAAAAAAAACATGTCGGAAATACGTTACTGAATTGACTAATCGTTACGCCAGCGCCAGCGCCGCCTAGTGGCGCTCGATAGAGTCTGCAACACAACGCTCGGACCGGCCGAGCTGAGCAGAGTTCATGGATGGCGGTCAAGTAGTGAAGGCGTTTAGAAACTGTCGCGCATTCCGATAGTCGTGTTGTGTCCCTATCCCTACAGTGTGTGAATTGCTAGTGTGATGAATATGATGGTAAATTATAATTTGATCTGAACTGTAAACGGTTTTTCTATTGCGAAATAACCAACACAGTCACTACCCGCAGTAGTTAAAATATGGCTGATAATAACAAAAGAGACACCCTACCTCTTCCGTCATCAGAAGTGGCATTCATGTTCGCAAAATGAAAACGTTGACAGTGACCGTTGGCGTGCTGTATAAAATAAAAGCATGTAAACGCTTATGCGCAATCATGTCATGTACCAATCGAAGTAGATGGTGATCACAGTGGTGATGAGCAAGCCTAAGTTATGGGAACCACGCGAGTAGAGTTCTCTATCGGCCGTATTGTGTGCGACCGTACCAGTAGGTATTCCGTAGTCGTAGCCCGGTAGAAATCGGTGTATCTTGAGGCAACTCAAGTAATTCGTGGGTACGCGATAGGCGTTTATCTCTGGCGGAGATCGGGGTCTGGAGACCATCGTTTTGATCCATTTGCTAGAATGTGTGAGAGCAATGCGATCGCTAGTTGGCTGGAGAGCCGTAGCGTTAGAGTAGTTTACTCATATGTGGGTTTCCAAGTGTGTGGCTCTTAGTGAAAAAAACTATATTACAAAAAAAACAACCGACTTCCAAAAAAACCCTACAATGTGAAAAATAAATTTCGGAAGTCGGTGGCAAATAACGAAAATACAAAACCAAAGATACCGACTTCCGAAATATAAGTTATTTTTCACATTGTAGTGTTTTTTTGGAAGTCGTTTGTTTTTTTTTGCAAAAAAGTTTTTCAGATGCAATACCAGTTACCGCAATAAAATACTATTTGATTTTTAAAGCTAAATAATCCTGTTTATTTTTTTTTGTTTGCGGTAACTTTTAAATTTTTCTAAGCTCCCTAAGAATAAATTTCTCCAAATCGCATAGTTTCAATTTTGTTCATAGGCACTTCTTTTTTTTCTTTGTCCGTACTGACCCATCTCGATGGATATACTAATTGCATGAAATACTCGTAAGTTCGGCGGTCACAAATAAATAAATAGGGACTCTATTTACGTAAATGTAAATAAATACACACGCTGTGTACTGTATACCATATGTGCGCGTATATAGCCAGTGGGCATTGTGTAAGGAGTGATATAATTCCTTACACAATGGTCCCTGATCAAACACGCCGCGATTCCACGGAGCTCATAGTCACGAGTCACGACTACGGCATTCGTTTTCTGCTTCGAGTTTTGTTCCAACCGAGCGACTTTAAAAGCAAACCAAGCCCTTTTTGTTTGTTTGGCAGGGCACTGAGCAAACTTGAATAAATAACTGAATGTAACATTCTTGATGTTAACATAATACGAAGTAAGTATGCGTAAGTTGTGAAAGTCAACGGTCACTTTACACAGCGTATAGCCGAATGAGTATGTTTCTGCTTACTACTTTCACATGTCCGCTGTATGCTGTATTACAAGTTTGCTTTTTGTTGGTCCTCGCTCGCTACACCGACAACCTGCCTACTCCGTGTCAGACGCGCGCCGGTTCGTCACGCGTCACGGGCGGCAGAAAATGGAAAATTGTGTGACTAAAAAGAAACGTCATGGAAGAGCGAGGTTTATACTAGGTAATTGTATTTTCATTTGAGAGCGCACATACTCACAGGTACACGTTAAACATGTATGGTACGTAACTGAGTAACTGCAAGCAATTAACTCGGCATTGTCGTGTGCCGGACGTAGGTACCGAGCCGGGAGTGTTACCACACACATACCTTCATACAGATATAATTTCTTAATTCCGCAGCGGCTGGCGCGCGTCCAAACAATAAAATCTTGAAGCTGCTCCGCGCGTCAGCAGTCCCGGCGAGGTGGCGAGGTGGCGATAGTGCGGAGTGTGCGACACGCGGCGCGTGGCAGCACAGCTCGTCGGAATGCTGACTGTTAGGAGCCGCCGTTAGCCCTTTATTAAGAACGCGCAAAATATTCGTGCCGATATAAACCTCTATGAGCATACCGCGCTAGTGAACACGCCACGATATTGCTCGGAATGAAAGAATAGGTTATAGGTATAAATAATTTGTATATTTTGGTTTTTTGTCGGGACATTACTGATGAGATTCCTTAAAATGGTTTAATTTCCCGGCGCGCGGGGAGGCACGCAGCTACCGGCAGCGACAAAATTAAAAAAAAAACACTTCCTTATTTTTGTACGGGAGTTAGATATTATGCTCACCCCGAGGCGGTGCGCGGGGTAAATGTCTAAACGAACAGTAATTGTATGAAAACTTTTCTGATGAACGAATTGGCTCCCAGGAATAGATCAAGAAACTATACACTGTCACTGTAAACCGCAAACATCGTTGTCCAAAATAAAATGTTCGGCTTTTATTTGTTTGAGTCGGACTTTTTGTGAGTATCAAATCGTCGGCAGTGATATGCGGTTTCGTTGTATTCGGATCATCGATTGCTCTATTTTAGAGTCAGGAGTGTTCTGCGCGGTATCTGCGCGCGGCGCACACTGTCGCAACAGAATACAACGCACTTCTCAATGACAATGTTGTATTGTTGGTACGGCTGATGCGGGCGCTGATCCATATTATTTACGGGCCAGTATAACAATGCTTACAATAACGCTTTGACCTGAACCATACAAATAAAAGTAATTACAATCACGCCGCGCGTGTCGGGTATTCTTATCTCATCATCTGTTACGACGCCTCATTGAGGTGGATAACAATTAAAATTCTATTGTGTCTCGTTAATGACAGTTGAAAGGTTATTCAAACGACGTTAAATATTGTTTACAAGTGCAAACCCATAAATATTTGACAAATTGAACGGCACTGTTTTTGTCTATAAAAAACCAAAGCTTTTATATTATTATTTAATTTGTCAAACAAGCAGGCCACGGAAGTTTTTGGAATTGGATTAGCAGTGTATGTGTACAAGCAGTCAGCCTGATTGATAAACTGTTGGAGTGACCTTACTCATTACCGCTTGTTTCGTAAACAGTCGGCTAAGTCGTGAGCGTCGGCCTGTCGTATTAGCGTCGTGTCGGCGTGTCGCGTGTCACGGCGGCGGCGCTTCCGATGAGAAATTTGCACCTAAAAGCAAATGGACAGTTTTATTAAAATGGCTTACAGTTAAGAGCTGCTCCTGCGCTCAGCAGCGTGTGAACGATTAATGAATAAACATCGAAGAGGACTTTGAAGCTCGAGAGTCTGACTGCCAATTCTATTTTGGTTTTCCTTCCAAAGGTAACATGTTATTGACGTACCTAAGGTTCATATTTCTGATCGACTGGAGATACGAGTAAAGTTAATTGAGCGTAAGTCTGACCACGTCTGTGAACCTCGAAAATATGGAGTGTGTGAGTCGTGGTGGGGACCGCTGCGTTATATTAGTGTCGTGTTTGACAAACATATATTTGTATGTAACAAATTCTTTAATTGGATTTACGGTGAATATAAGATTGTCAGTATTAAATTAATTTAACGCAAGGCATCACTATTTTGTCTCAACAATATTTTGGTCTGCTTTCACTTTTAAGTTTCCTATTAGGCTGCCTGTTCACGGGAGCGGAGCGAGGCAGCGGAGCGGAGAAATTTGCTAATATTTACCGCTGCCTCGCTTGACTCCAGTGGACAGGCAGCCTTAGTTTCTGTAGCATAGTTAGACCACCCTATAGTTAAAACACATATCATCAGGCTTCACGTTTTGTTAAGCAGAGTTGTTTCATAAATAAGCCTACCTTTCGCCGTATACTTACTTATACAGGCTGGATTTTTGAGACGGGGCTGTAAGGGTAAACCTTAAAAATAAATAAATATACAACTACACCGGTAGTTGTATATTTATTTATTTTTTGAAAATTCGATCCCCTTTCAAAGATTTTGAAAAAGTTCTAGAGTCAGCAAGAAAATGGGTGATTTTCACAAAACTTTTTTTATGTCAATCGATCCTGTTTCTTATAAGGATCAAAAAACTCTGTCAGACCAACTGAGGGTTGAGTACTAGAAACATTCCATATTGCAAAAAACTTTTCCAATATATTTCGTAGGAAATGTAATGGCGGGAGGGATTCACATCGGCGTCGAATTGACAATGAAGTATCTGGGACTCGTGCTCAACAGCCGAACATTTTCGACGTTTGGCTCCCAGACTGGAGCGGGCCGGGGCTGCCTTGAAGCGGTTCCTGCCCAATCTAGGGGGTCCAAACGCCTCCTGCCGGAGACTCTACGTGGGGGTCATGTGGTCCATGGCCCTTTACAGGCACCGGTGTGGGCGCGTTCATTGAGGCTGCGGCCACCTTGCCGGTTGAACGCGTCCCAGAGGGTCATGGCCATCTGGCTGGCCCGAGGATACCACACGGTCTACTGTGAGGCAGCGAGCCTCCTTGCCGGATTACCGCCATGGGATCTGGAGGCAAAGATCCTCGTGCACATCTGGGAGTGGCGCGAGGAGGCGAAACGCCGGGGCTTAACTCCGCTGCTGCGAGAAATCACGGCACAGCGGACAGAGCTCCGGCGGGATCTCATGGCGTCATAGAGAGTGCGATTGTCGCAATCCAGTGCTGGGCACGCCATAATTGCGGCGATAAGTCCCCTCTTTGAGGGGTGGCTAGAGAGGCGCCATGGCGTCTTCACCTTCCGCCTGATGCAGGTCCTCACCGGGCACGGCTGTTTCGGGAGGTTCCAGTTCAGGATAAGGTGGGAGGAAACGCTCGGGTGTCACCATTGTGTGGATCGCTCGGAGGATACGGTGGAGCATACAGTTGAGGCCTGCCTGGCTTGAGTGGAGCATCGTCGTGTCCTCGTGGAGGCGATCGGCGGCGGTGATCTCTCGCGTCCGGCCCTGGTTTAGGCCATGGTACGGAGCGAGAGGAAATGGGAGGCCGTCACCTCCTTCTGCGAAGCAGTAATGCTTGCGAAGGAGGAGGAATGCGTGAGGAAGACGCAAATTTCGTGCCCTCACGCCTCTAACCACCGCAGGAGGAGACGCCCTGGGCGTCGGGAATGATTTCTAGCCACCGTAGGCGCGGGTTTACGGACGGTGAGCAATGGGCAGCGCGCCGTCTGATAAGGGCCAGGCCCGGGCCGACGACGCGTTGTGTTCCACGTGCGCCTCAAAGAGATATCAGCAGAACTGACGGAGTCCGTTAGTAACGTAACTTTAATTACTTAAAATCAACTACTTCTTTGAGACGCCTCAGGGTCTATTACATCGACTTTCTTATCACTGTAAATTAAGGATATAAGCCTATATAAAAAGCAAAATTAAATATTTTGAAAAAACCCACGACGGTTAAAAAGTAATTGAAAAAGGATAAAAGTTTTGTACAAATAAATATTTACTGCAGCGCCCCCTGGTGAGTTGTCACCGTAACACTTATCTAAGAACATGCACCAATCAAACTCAAACCCATCACTGAAAACTGCATCAAAATCGAACTAGTAGTCTTGGAGAAAAATGGCAACATGGATTTGCACAAAAAATGTTTGCTGCAGTGCCCCCTGGTGAATTGTCAGCGTAACACCTAACTAAGAACATGCATCAATCAAACTCGAACCTTTATAGGTTCGAGTTTGATTGATGCGTGTTCAAAATCGGACTAGTAGTTTTGAAGAAAAATGACAACATGGATTTGCACAAACATCCTCTCACCCCAAACGCATACATCGTCTCCGTTCCGTCGTGGATAAAAATTAACTCATTTCTCATTAGTGTCACTGGTTCCAACGGCTTGTTTTTTGCAGATTGCTTTATAAAACAAAAACATGTGCAGGAAACTGGAATTTAATTTTTACAGTGTTTAATATAATTCTAAAGGAAGGATAATTAATTGTTGAGACAATCTTGACTATCAATTAAATAACATTTCATTGCTTTTTTAAAGAGTTTGTATATGTAATATCATTTGTGTAACTGTTACCAAACGCATCATAAGACACAGAATTAAGCCTGCTATACCCTGCCTTCCATCCTACGCAGTTCCTGTGTTCTCAGTCGTTCCCGAACACGCGTAGATTCAGTAATTTCGTCGTTATTTTGAGAGAAAATTAAAATATTTAAATTAAATAAGTGAATTAAATTATTTTCTAGTACTTATTATATATATCATCTTTTGTTAATTTGAGTGTTGATGTTTTTAATTGCTGAAGTTAACTCCCCTGAAGCATTGATGAAAGACTGACTGACATCAAAATAGGTGTAGGTATCAATTAAATTAAATTAAAATTCATTTATTTCGGACAACAATGATCCATATTGTGTTAGTATTACAAAACAACTTATAATTTAGTGTTAGTATTGATTTAATATAGGTATTTGAAATAATAAACATTCCATACAGAGGACGACCAGACAAGAAAACATGTTTCCTACCTGAGCAGCCTCCGCATAAAATGTCTCATGTTCGGAGTATAGCTCTCCGCCACAGCTCTCAGGATATAGTTGCGACTAGCCCGCACTCTGCTCAGCAGCGACGATTTTTAGGGTTCCGTTGCCAAATGGCAAAAAACGGAACCCTTATAGATTCGTCATGTCTGTCTGTCTGTCTGTCTGTCCGTCCGTATGTCACAGCCACTTTTTTCCGAAACTATAAGAGCTACGCTATTGAAACTTGGTAAGTAGACGTGTTCTGTGAACCGCATTAAGATTTTTACATAAAAATAGAAAAAAAACAAATAATTTTGGAGTTCCCCATACTTAGAACTGAAACTCAAAAAAAAAATTTTCAACAATCCCATACGTGTGGGATATCTATGGATAGGTCTTTAAAAATGATATTGAGATTTCTAATATCATTTTTTTCTGAACTGAATGGTTTGCGCGAGAGACACTTCCAAAGTGGTAAAATGTGTGTCCCCCCCTGTAACTTCTAAAATAAGAGAATGATAAAACTAAAAAAAATATATGATGTACATTACCATGTAAACTTCCACCGAAAATTGGTTTGAACGAGATCTAGCAAGTAGTTTTTTTTTAATACGTCATAAATCGTAAACCGCAATTTACCTTTCATTCAATGTTACTTGCTGCTACGGAACCCTTCATGGGCGAGTACGACTCGCACTTGGCCGCTTTTTTTTTGCGTATTATGGCTTGAAAGCCATCTGTGCGAACATTTCTGAGGCGCTGCAGAAATGAGGCAGTCGCAACAACATCCTGAAAGCATTATTATATTACACGATCCAGCGATCTCTTGGTATAGCTGTTACATAGATTGCTCGTGTAAAAGCTCTGACAGTAGGTCTTGAAAAGAGTAATTTTTACTTGGTCAGAGCAGCGAGCAAATCTACGGGCCAAAATGTTCCCTCTGACCGATAGTGCCCTACGCTCCCACTCAATGTCTGTATCATCTCTAAGGTCGTCGGTGATGAAATGCCCAAGATACTTAAATTTAGACACTCTGTTCAACGGGAGCCCATTCAGCCTTTTTATTTCCGGAGCAGAGACCGGACACCTACCATCGGCCTTAAAGATCATATATTCACTCTTGGTAACATTATAAATCAGTCCGTGTGAGGCAGCATAAGTTTCACAAACTTTGAGTAATTCTCTGATTGCCCCAGCAGTTGGGTCCAGCAGCACCATATCGTCCGCATAGTTGATGTTATTGACGTTCACTCCATTTACTCGACATCCAATATTCATGCTACTGAGCTCAGTGATGAGGCCATCAACATACAGATTCAAAAGCTTAGGGGATGTCAAACCCCCTTGTCTCACACCGCATTCCTATCTATATGCTAAAGACAGAGTGTTAGACCACTTTACCTGGTTCCCTTGATTGGCATACCAGTACTGGAAGATTTTCAGTATTTCAGCAGGGGCACCCCTGTCCCTCAACTTGTCCCAAAGCACATCATAGGAAACAAGATCGAAAGCCTTTGAGAGGTCGAGGAAACAGGCGTCAATCGGCGTCGATCGGTATAGTATTGAACAGTATGCTTGAGACTCAAGATAGCAGTTTAAGTTGATAGTCCGGGCTGAAACCCAAACTGTGCTTCATGAAGATTTAAAATATTCTTCAAACATGAGTCAAGCATACTGTCCAACACCTTAGCCATGATCATTGCCAAGAAAACCGGGCGGTAATTCCCTTCACTTGATGTGTCCCCTGTTCTTAACGATGGGAACTACAATAGTCTTCATAAAAATTTCTAGCAGGTATGAATGGCTAACACACACAGTATAGAACAGTGACAAGACCCTCGGTAGGTGGACCCCTGCGTATTTCAAGTGCTCAATGCTGAGTCCATCATGTCCGGGAGACTTGCCCCTGCTCATTCCTTGTATGACTCCTTTGACTTGCTTGGCAGAGAATTGCATAAGTGTCTCTTTCTCCTGACAACAACACTTAGCGCCTGCGGAAGGAACTGAAAGACCAAGGGGCGATTGCACCTGGAAATGTTTCATAAACAGGTTCGCAATATCCCTGTGATCACTCCTCCCGTCCACACTCACCGCGAGGCCAGGCCTAGCATCCAACTTACCTGTAGATTTCCAGAATTTGCCAAAGTTCTTAATAGCTCGT
Source organism: Agrochola lychnidis (assembly GCA_963680765.1). Classification (NCBI taxonomy): domain Eukaryota; kingdom Metazoa; phylum Arthropoda; class Insecta; order Lepidoptera; family Noctuidae; genus Agrochola; species Agrochola lychnidis. Next base: position 27,414,133 of record OY796856.1, read on the forward strand.
TGTTCTGTTATTATGTCCATTTTAATTTGTTCTTGACTCTTTTGGCACCATTTCAAGCGGCTTTTAAATATTTTACGAGCCTCTCGCATTTGCTCACAAATGTAACCTTGAGTCGGTCGTCTATGTTTTATCCAGGTTTTAAGTTTAAGCCTAGCCTCGCTGTGAGCATCCCGTACATGTTTATTCCAACCATACAGACATCGATATTGTCTGTGAGGCCTATAGTCACTCGTCTCCTTAGATTGTTCAGCTGCCTCAAACAGAACGTTCACAATCTGATCATACAACTTATCCAGTATCATTTTATGTTCAACCAGGCTGCATGACCCATGATTGCACTCCGTAAATTCTTGGGGGAAATCAATGTCTCGCAATTTACTATTGCACAACAACCGGTACCTGTCAATTTCAGAACAGTTTCCAGGGTTCCAGTTTCCATGTAATCGCGCTACGGAGCACTGTCTGAGTCACCAGTTTTGATCTCACAACACTCAAATCACATACAATATAGATGGGTAAATGATCAGAATTATATACATCCTCTTTAATACCTACATCTACAATAGTATGCCACGCCGATAAAGATACCACACAGTGGTCCAGCCATTTCCTATACCCATGCGCATCACTTGTAAATGTGTAGTGATTACGCTCAGTATCTAATTTTTCAATATCGGCACAAACCCATGACTGGTCCGTACAGAAGTTGATCAATTCATTATAAAAGTTTTATTTGGGGTGTGCGTTAAAATCTCCCAATATAAACACATTTTCAACATCATAACTCGCTACAGTAGTATTTATTTCACTTAAAATATCAGAAAACATAGTTGAATTCTCTGGCGAGTCTGTAGGCATATATGTAGACAGAGAAAACAATAATAGAGCGCTCCCCAGTCACTGCCTTAATGGCCACAATCCGTTTACTACTACAATCCAAAACAGAAACTGACTCGAACATACCTTTCCTTCAGAGAATGGCCACTCTCCCATATGATCTTCCTCTTAACGGTTCGACGAATGTGTCGACCGCTGACTTACCAGTAAATTCAAAGTCTTGACTTATGGTCCCTAACGTCAATATGTCATGGGGAAGAAGCCATGTCTCTTGGAGGGCTGCAAGATCTGACCACGCACAGATTTCTCGAATGTTATCAATAGAGCGTTTTGCTGACTGACAATTAAAACTAGTAAATTTCAAGTATTCATTCGTGTTCGTGTTACTAGACATTATGAAAATATTTAACTAACTTTAACTTTAGACTCAGCGTTGTTTCGATACATGAAATGCACAAACCGCCTAAAAGTAATGCTATCCGGCCACAACATCAATGATTAGTAGTTTTAATTATGATTCAGAATGATTAATTTTACAACCCTGAACAGTTATTATCAGGTAATATGTAATGATGATTAATTTATAAGACATCTACAATTTTTGTTATTTTGTGACGAATATAAACCAAGAATATTGAATTAAAAAATAATATTATCATTAATGTAAACAGAGTTCTCATTAGTAAATCCCAAAATATAATTACAGAAATTATGTTACTCATTTGTGTCACTCAAAACTTGATTTTATGCGTATTATTGAGATAAATAAGTGGTACCATTTATTGCCATGTAGATTTTAGGGTTCCGTAGTAAACAAGGAACCCTTATAGTTTCGTAATGTTCGTCTGTATGTCTGTCTGTCTGTCCGCTGTCTAGCTCCGCGACCCTTAGTACTAGAAAGCTGTAATTTGGCATAGGTATACATATTAATTACGCCAACAAAGTGGTAAAACAAAATTATGAAATACATTTGTTTTAGGGTACCTCCCATACACGTAAAGTGGTGATGTTTTTTTTTATCTCATAGTGTGGGGTATCATTAGAAAGGTCTTTTAAAAACATTATGAATTTGTTCAAACCATTTTTGGATTCAGGGATCCGTTTACGAAATATTAAGCTTTAAAGTGCTAATTTTTGTTAGAGTCAAGTGTCCCCCCCCCTGCCAGCTAAATGGTTGGTTTTGAATGTGTGAAAAAAATCACAGTAGTAGTTTATATAACGAAATTAATAGGAAAACTATCACAGCTAAGTAAGCTCTACAAGTTAACGAGTAATAATCAACCAACTTAACTTTGCAGTTGCAAAAACATGTTTTCCCATACATTCCGTATGGGAGAACATGTTTATCAACTACAATACAAAGTTAAGTTTGTTTTTGGGATAAATTCATCCCAACTACGGAACCCTTCATTGTGCGTGGTCCGACACGCACTTGGCCGGTTTTTTTAATTAGTGAACGCACCTAAATACTAAATAATAAAAAGCAAAATTAAATATTTTGAAAAACCCACGACGGTTAAATCGTAATTGAAAAAGGATAAAAGTTTTGCACAAATAAATGTTTACATCAGCGCCCCCTGGTGAGTTGTCACCGTAACACTTATCTAAGAACATGCACCAATCAAACTCAAACCCATCACTGAAAACTGCATCAAAATCGAACTAGTAGTCTTGGAGAAAAATGGCAACATGGATTTGCACAAAAAATGTTTGCTGCAGCGTCCCCTGGTGAATTGTCACCGTAACACCTAACTAAGAACATGCATCAACAAAACTCAAACCTATAACTGAAAACTGCATCAAAATCGGACTAGTAGTTTTGGAGAAAAATGCCAACATGGATTTGCACAAACATCCTCTCACCCCAAACGCATATATCGTCTCCGTTCCGTCGTCGGTAAAAATAAGAAAATGTTATAAATTTTTAATTCATGAAATTCGTACTTTTTGGCCCTAAATTTGAAAACGAACCACGAATAGGCCATGATCTGGGTTAGGGTAAAGGATACTCTGAATCCTGAAAGCACGTTCCTGTGAGATATTTTCTGACATACACGCGGGCGAAGCCGCGGGCAAAAGCTAGTATTCTATACGTCATAGTTATAATTTCTTTTTGTTGAGGTTTCAAATCACATTATTGACCAGCGGGTTATTATATTATGTTTTTATGCAGATACCTATACAAAAGATTTTCATAGATAAACTGGGTAGGTGCAATCATTACTCTAGTCTCTCTCAAAAAGAGCGTGATCGAACAGCCGTTTTGTGTAAAACAAAGATAGTCTGAATGTCGGCGGCATTTCCGCACAACAGAATACCGTACGACATCACACGATGAAAGTACCTAAACGGGCTGTCTTTATGTCGGTAACATTGCGAACTTTTGTAACGGCGTTTGCTGCGGAGCTAAGTTTATTACTTTAATTTACAATGAACAAGATAGGTACATTATAAGTACTAAAATGTTTTACTGAATCTCTTATCTTAACTAGCCACATATAGGCAATAGAAATAACATTAGTGACAAGCATTTACTAGCATAGTATTGAAGGGATTGTTTCTTACTAAATATACCTAACCTCAAAACCTTTGTTTTTAAATAAATGCTCACTGCAAGTTGTCCGTCATTAAACTTTGTCTTTATGGACATATACTTGTAATTTACAACACGCAAAGTTTTACTTCGCTCTTGATTCTGGGGCGAACGATGTGTGGATGCAGAACAATCTCCTTTATCTTTAAGTGACCATCACTGAAGTTTAGTATCCGAAGTTAAGCCCATGTACACTGTGCTATGATATTAGTGGTTTGTTAATACTGCGTATAAATAATAGTAGCTGTAGCAGAGATTACAGTAAGATAAGCAAGTGATAAAAGCTGCCAGCTTTCCTTATCAGAGAAAGCGGACCGTGGGGGCCGCGGGGCGGGGGTACACAACGGCGGGTAGGGACCGGCCGTAACCGGGAACAATGGACCGGGATTGGATTAAATTAACAACTTCGATATTACAGTCATATTTTTGGTGCGCAATACTTCATTAGGGCTGTTCTTAGCGTCATTGTGGTAGGTTTTGCTAACGAACCCTGTCCGCGCGGCATGCAGACGACACGACACTTTGTAGGTTTTCGTCGTATCAAGCCTATTGTTTCATGCTTTCTGTGTTTCATAAATACTTTGATAAAAATTTATAATAGGGTAGTGGTATTGATATGAACACAGCGTTGCTCACAGTTCTCTCTGGCCCAAGGCAGCACCCCGCCTGGCAGACGTCACAGGTCGTATTCTGCTCCGTATCTCACACTATTAATAATTTTGTCATGTATTCTGAAGCAGACGTGACGGGTGGGCTTAACAGGGTTTCTATTATATACTTTTCTGTTCTATCATTTGTCATACATTTCTGAATAAAATAGGTTTCACGTTGTGCGATCTCACGCGCGACATGTACATTAAATTGAAAATCAATTTTAATTTAGGTGTGCGCCGCGGCTTATCGCGCTAACTTACACTATAAACTGGATAATACGCTCCATAAAAGCCGCATCAAAAATGTTCGCTGCAGCGGTGCTATGAGCTACAGCGTGGTGGTGCTACGAGCTACGGCGTAGTGGAGCTACGAGCTACGCCGTAGCGTCTCTACACAAACACTACGAATCGCGGTAGGTAACTTGATAAAATGTTTCAAAACCCTGTTCGATCCGTGAGGGTGTTGTTATGTATCGTACTGAGAGTCTATTTACGTATTAATTACCAAAGAAAAAAGAAAAACAAATTTGTCCCATTTTTTTCACTGGGAAATTTTACGGGGGCGTGGGTGGCCGTCGTTTAGCGGGTGTCTATCTAAACCAATATTATAAAGAGAAAAGACTTGATTTTTTGTGTGTTTGTTTGTTTGTAATGAATAAACTCAAAAATTAATTTTAAACCTTTTTTTTAAATTCTTTCACCAGTAGAATGCTATATTATCATTGTGTAACATAGGCTATAATTTATAAACATACCTCGCGAGCGCAGCCGCTGGCATAAGCTAGTAAGTCATAACTTACTCGTATGACCCCTGTTGAAAATTTGGTAATTTTTAATGAATTTCGTATATTTTTGGTACAAAATAGTAGATTGTTATACAAGGGTCGAAAGGAATTGATGACTTTCACCCGTGTTAAGCACTCTACTTTTCATTTCGAATTTAAGGAAAGTAAAAAGTTGTAGTTTTTCTAAAATATTAATTGATACATAAGTATTCTAGTACCTATTAGACTTTTTTAAATGTTGAATAATGGAACACACCGCGTCACCGCCGCGGGTCGTCCCGCTTATACGTATTTTTTTAAATTCACACTGGTTAAATGATAAATGATTTTATTTCTGTAAGTAGGTTTGTACAAACACTTTTACACGTCAATCATATTTTAAAAACTAGATGAAGAACTAGATGTTGTTTATACACTGACAAGACTGCAGCATTTTTTTATCGATATTTTTCTATAAGGGGGGTATTACACTATCATTTCTACGATCACAGATCCATGATCAAAGACACTACTAAATTGCAAAATAGACATAAATTGTGGGTAATTTGTGTGCTTCGTAGATAGGAATATGATGTAATTATGATAGTGTAATATCTCCTAAAGGAATATACCCATAATAAATGTCCATTTCACAATTCCATTATATCTTCGATCACAGATCCATGATCAGAGACGTGACAGTGTAATACCCCCTTAGTAAAAATTTTCGTAGCGGACAACTAACCAAAAGTTCTATTTTATAAATTCATTGCCGCCCTAGAGAGGGAAGCAATTACTATGAGTATTTCCCACCCAAGGGTGGGAAGCAGCGTCTTCCACCCGCTACTCGGATCAAACAAACACTACTTTCCGAGTATTAGAAATGGAAATGTAATTTCTAAATAGCAATAAATTTTTATTTTTAATAATAATAAGATTTTTTATAACTTTTAGGTAATGTTATTGCAGTACCTACTGTGACTGTGTGTCATTTGCTCCTATTTTAATTACAAAATATCATATTTATTTTAAAATCGGCACACGGTTTGGGTCACTCAGAAACACATTAAATCACAACTTTATGACCTGACACGTTACCCTAATTATAACAAAAGATCCTATTTCTTTAAAATTGTAAAACAATATTGAACCTCTTAGAAACCAATTCCATTTATATTTTGTGGGAGACAAGCTCTGCTAATTCTAAGGGCTGAAACCAAGCCAGGGATAAACAACACGCGGCTCTCAAAATACGGGCGAGAAAGCGTGGCGTACATGAATATAATAAAAAGTAAAGTAAAGAAACCAACTAACGAATAAAAACCTAGAGTCATGCTTAAAATTTTAAACAACAACTTATTAGCCAGATTTAACTAAACTTTCAAAAGGATAAAAAGCCATTTATGTAACTATCTATTATCCAATAACTGTAATTATATTATTGGATTAATTATATTATTATTCTAGCAGCAAGCTAGAATAATAGCTACTCTGCTCAATTTTGTGCTAAAACATAATTGAATGTTTATAGTAAAATATATATAAATTGTAACTTTTGGCTGTTCCGTCTCAAAAAGTTGCCAATCAATCCAAAACAGCGGACATTATTGTATATAAATGTCCCCGAAACCCGACCATTAAGAAACTATTAGGACAAAGCAAGCAAAAAACGATTTTAAGTCTTTGTTATAAAAACTCGAAAAAGGGGCTGAGCTGAGGATGGAATATTCTAGTGATTTTAGGAGACGGATATTTTAAGACAAAGGAGGCAGTTGGTTTTCAGTCGCGATAGGCTACTGACGTAATAGTCCAGGCTAGTTAAGTTAGGAGTCTTGGTGAATACCAAGGGGTGATGTCTGTGGGCTGTCTTAAGGGACCGAGCATTATTTATTAAGTTGATGGTGAATTTAAGACCGTGTTAGGTAGCGGACGACGGAGTCTAAGCTAGAGTTAGTTTGGAAGCGTGTTCAAATACGGTCGTCAGAGCGCCGTGTTTGAAGCAAAGCTGGCAGTGACGGTGTGCTGTATTTTGTAAGTCAGTTGTAATCTGGTCCTCTCTAGGGGATTATTTGGTAAGTGTCAACTTTAATTAACTTTTATATTTAGTGGTAGTTTGTACATTGTAGTTGAGAACTTCTCCATTATAATTGTTTTTGCTAGTCGATTTGTATTGTATTTATAGGTAACAGTTAGGTGATACCGCTGAAGAGCTATTAGTGATCGTTTATTCCAGAATGTGAAGCGGCTCTGGTTTAGATTTTGTAATTAATGCTACATTCCCGTGTATTACGTGTCCATATCCTAATCCACCCCTCGGCAGAGTAGTCACTTACTTTTGGCTATAGGGAAATGGCGAAAGCCTTCCACCATACTTGACACTGAGCACTAATGTTCCTAACCTTTGACGACTCTTGATCTTGAGCTGACACACCACAATTGGAAGGCAGAACCATAAATACTCGCAGCTCATTTAAAGCTGAACTAAGCTATAAAGCCAATCTGCAATTGCATTATAAATCAACCAAACGTTAGTGATGATTTCTGTACCCAAAAAGGTCTCGCCACAGAATACTTTGCGTGAGGCTTGTTGACGTACATTTCCGGGAGAGGGAGTAGGCTTCACCAAGTATCCCAAACTGAATTGGTAGACGTTCAAAGAACGCTAGGGACCGTGTCTCGATAAAAAACCCCGTCTGTTCTGTAGGACTATTACTAAATCGTCACTATTTATCGAGACACGCTATTGGGACGCAAGCCGCTAAATGCCGCAACGCATCCTCTAAATGGAGGTCGCTGGACTGGTAACAATATACTGTTAGGTTTCAATTTAATACATAATTGCTTGATATTGTACTGGCAACACCGAAAGATTCGATATGTCAAAATGGCGAACACAACTGTCTTGTGGGTTGAGCGCTCGTGACGATAAGACGTGCTAGTGGCTGTATCGGTAAAAAGATAGATTGGCATAGTATTGGTTGGAGATCCACTGTAAATTAAGGTAACCTATTAGTTTTATGGTAAATATTAGAATACTGATTGAGTTGTTATATTATGTGAGGAATAGGAGATGTGATGGTATGGTGTAGAATATTGAATTTGATGTTGGCAAAGTAATATAAATGACTGACAAAATATCTTGGTGTTTCATATTATTTTCCTTATCCCTGAAATATTGATAATTATATTCGGTATTAAATTAGTATTTTAGAGCAAGGGTAACTTCTTATTACAGTTCAGCAGTAAAGCATTTCCATCTGACCTGCAAAGTATCAACTTCAGATCTGCTACGTTATCGTTGATCGGTACGCCATATTATAAACAAACGTTCGGAAATACTTTTTCGCAATATTATCGGTTTTAGGGTTTTAAAGAACTAGATAAAATTAATTTAATAACAGTTTATAGTGATCAATAGAATTCTAAATAAGCTTTGTTTCGTAGCAAAAAATCTTATTTAACACGAATCTTATTTAACACAATTAATGATGTTGGAGACTCTTTTAGATGCTCAAGAAAGGTATAAGTACCTACTTGAAAAACTTACCAAAGTTATTGCTATTTTCGAACAACCATATCTAAGTATTAAGAATGCGGCGACTCATGAATTTACATACAAACGTAATACATAAATCATTTGCAATTTGAGCATATTTCCACCTTGATATTCGGATTAAGACAGTATTTATCTAGGCTCCTACGTCTTTTTATTTTCAAAAACTTACATTTAAATGAAGTGTAAGCGAATTGCATTTCGTACATTGTTACAGCGTAAATGACATGTTTTCATATTGTTTTTTCTGTATTATAAACAACAATATTTGTAATATTGTTTCCGCAGAAGCATAGTTTATGTTATCAAGTTACAAATTATCGAAAAAAAAAAATAGTAATACATTAAGTTTTCATTCATAATTTTTAAGCTATTGCATAGCTTTTATCGCGGGCTTTGAGCGCGGCGACCGAATCAAGAAATTCCGTAACGAAAATAAAACCTAATACCCCCCACTCCGCCTACCATGTAATGACGGTTCCCATGACAACGTGATGTTGTCATGGGAAACGTGATGTTGTCATGGGAACGTAATTTTTGTTTTATTTCAGCACGTCATCATCCCAAGTGTAGCGTTGACAAATAGGAAGTATGAAGATTACAAATGCTATACAATAGTTTTACCGCGGCAGTCCCCGAGTGCCACACGTTTTTTTTTGTATTACGGAACACATCCAAAATCATAAATTTTCGAAAGCTAGTAGTACTATCGCGTCAAGCAATAATTGTCAATGTGTGCGTAGTAGTATTGCTCACTGTAGGTGTATATCGCTCCGACAGGCACTCACACTAGCGCAACGTGCTTGGAATTGAATTTTGCAAACATCTCGATTTGTAGTTGCGAGCCGTGTCGCCGGCCTCTTAAGTATCAAATAACACCACTAATGTTTACGAGATCATTTTGAATATTGGATATTCAAGTGGGGTCCTTTTTTGTAATTAAAAAAACTTAACTTTTAACAGAAGAAACTGTTTCTGTAAATAAATCAGAAAAACAAAGCACACATTTGTATCGTGTCTGTTGTTGAGAGTGGTAAGAAAGTGCAGTTATTTGGTGATAATGACTTTGTTTCCTATGAACGATTGAAAACAGTGTGGAATTTTATAAATAATCACAAAGACATTGCAATGGGCTACAATAAAAGTGCTCAAACTCGAGAAATGTCCCACAGATTGTGGCCGGAAGTGACGGAACATTTGAATTCCATTGTTGGTGGTGCTATCAAAGATTTTAAACACTGGGCAGCTGTAAGTTGGTTTTATATTAAGACTACGAATATTATATTTGCCTAAAACATCTATTAAAAATTAATGTATTGGTTTTTATTTTCTTCTATTGTCGTATTGTGTTCTTGATTTGTATTTCTTTTACATCGAATTAGTCGTACCATTTCTATAACATAAGTACCAGTTTATTGAACATAAAACTTTCCTTTGGATTTTAGCGATTTGTTTCACACTTTTTTATCACCATCTTATCAAGACTTTCTGTATCAAGACCGTATGTATAAATAAAATAAAAAAAATATAGGGATTAAAAATATTTAATAAAAAAAAAAATTTAACTCGATTTTTTTTATCTTCGTCACAAATCCAAAATAAACGACAAAGAGATTGTTTGTTTTGATATCTATAATTTTAAAGACCGCCTCAATAGTTTTATATAAACAAATTAACATGTACTTATGTTTTTTGTTTTAAATGAAAGAAAATAGTTCAATAAAAGTTAGTTTTTCACACCTGCTTAATATGACTGCAGGGCAGTTCAGTGAAATGCTGTCACGTGACCACTGACCGGCTTTAGTCACGTGATCGCTGACTCGCCTGTTGTTTGACGTGTTCATGGTCCAAAATAGCCCGACAGTTCAATTTCCGTCAAAAATTGACCTGCTATAAGAGTGCATGGTAGGCCCCCAGGTTCGATCGTAATGTATTCTGCTAGAGACTGAGTCTACGGTGTGCTTGTGCTAGTTTTGTATTATCTTATTAAAAAGGGGCTAGGCCGCCGTAAGGGTGTCTTTCACACAAGTACGCGATTAGAACTATCCGATACTTGCCTTCCTCAATAACAGATGGACTTCGCAGTACTCTGTCTTAGGATTGAGTAAGACATTTATTTAATGCTTAGGGATTGTGTTCCGTTAGAATCGTATTAGTTCCTCACAGGTTCTATGCGTTAGATCTAGCAGTATACGTACATTGAGACAAAACGTTGTAAAACGGTTCCCGGTCTCACTGAAATGGGTATTGTAAACAGACAAATTAACGTAGCTATAAATAAGTAATTTGAAGCGCAAGCGTAACGATTCCTACCCCTTCACTTTATAAAGGTTATATTGCAGTTATTGGTGCACAACTGCGAGAGAGGAGACGCTGATGTTCCAACATTCATAATACTAAACATAATATTATATTATATACTTTTGCATACCCTTTTGTCTTCTTAGCTTCATATTATAATACTTATGTTTACTAACTGTGAATTCCCAATATTAACTTCATCTAGTGTCCAATCCTTGTCCCTGAACTTTTATAAGCCGGGACAAGGCAGTATAGGTTATGGGAATTCATTTCTTTCTTATATCGGTGGGAATGTGACCAGTCTGGGACGAGCCCTACAGAACTGTGCGGAAAGGTGGGGCGCTGTTCTTCCCCTAAGGGGGAACCGACTTAAACACTAATGTTAGCATAATTAGGAAAAACGAAAATTTTATCAGCCTAGAGTAATTTAGGTACAGTCACACTACCTATGTGCCCCTTTCGGATCGGACAGGTTTTTAGGGTTCCGTAGTAAACAAGGAACCCTTATAGTTTCGCCATGTCCGTCTGTCTGTCTGTCCGCGGCTTAGCTCATAAAGCTAGCTTAGAAAGCTGTAATTTGGCATGGGTATACATATTGATAACGTCGACAAAGTGGTAAAATAAAATCATGAAAAATATATTTTTTCAGGTGCCTCCCCTAGACGTAAAGTGTGGATGTTTTTTTTTTCTCTCAAAAATCCCATAATGTGGGGTGTCGTTGAAAAGGTCGTTTAAAAATATTGTGAGTTTGCTAAAACCATTTTTGGATTCAGGGATTCGTTTGCGAAATATTAAGCTTTAAAGTGCTAATTTTTGTTAGAGTCAAGTGTCTCCACCCCCTGCAAGCTTAATGGTTGGTTTTGTGTATGTGAAAAAATTCACGGCAGTAGCATATATAACGAAATTAAAAGGAAAACTATCACAGCTAAGTAGGATTTACAAGTTAACGAGTAATAATCAACCAACTTACATTTGCGGCTGCAAAAACATGTTCTCCCATACAGAATGTATGGGAAAACTTGTTTCTCAACTACAAAGTTAAGTTTGTTCTTGGGATAAATTCATCCCAACTACGGAACCCTTCATTGTGCGTGGTCAGACATGCACTTGGCCGGTTTTTAGGGTTCCGTAGTAAACAAGGAACCCTTATAGTTTCGTCATGTCCGTCTGTCTGTCTGTCTGTCCGCGGTCTAGCTCCGAGACCCTTAGTACTAGAAAGCTGTAATTTGACATAGTTATACATCATATTAATTACGCCGACAAAGTGGTAAAACAAAATTATGAAAACATTTCTTTTTTAGGGTACCTCCCATACACGTAAAGTGGTGATGTTTTATTTTTTTATCCCATAGTGTGGGGTATCATTGGAAAGGTCTTATAAAAACATTGTGAGTTTGTAAAACCATTTTTGGATTCAAGGATCCGTTTGCAAAATATTAAGCTTTAAAGTGCTCATTTTTGTTAGAGTCAAGTGTCCCCCCCCCCCCCTGCCAGCTAAATGGTTGGTTTTGGATGTGTGAAAAACATTACAGCAGTAGTTTATATAACGAAATTAAAAGGAAAACTATCACAACTAAGTAGGCTTTACTAGTTATCGAGTAATAATCGACCAACTTAACTTTGCAGTTGCAAAAACATATTTTCCCATACATTCCGTATGGGAGAACATGTTTATCAACTACAAAGTTAAGTTTGTTTTTGGGATAATTCATCCCAACTACGGAACCCTTCATTGTGCGTGGTCCGACACGCACTTGGCCGGTTTTTTTTTACATGTTGTATTTTATCGTTCCATTTTTTTGAAATAAACATTATGATTATTAAAACATTTTAAAACTAGGCTTCTTGTAAGCATTTGTTTACTTATAATAAAACCAAATTGCCAAGTTCTCACATATTCTACGCGATGCGCTGGCTAGGGAGGTTCACGTTCGCGTCACTCATTCTCAGCGCCGCGACCCTTGCGCGTGAGACCTCCCCGTCAGCCACGGTTGTCTTCGCAGGCAACAGTTTTTTATTGACTCGTATTAGTCAACCCTATTAAATTTTGTGTTTTCGTAACCCCATATTGAGATCCAATGTTCCGACTAACAATATCCAAAGTTCCGGCTAACAACATCCAAAGTTCCGGCTAACACAATCCACAGTTCCGGCTAACATCATCCAAAGTTCCGGCTAACACAATCCAAGGTTCCGGCTAACACCGTCAAGAGTTCCGGCTACCATTCAAAGTTTCGGCTTCCATCCAAAGTTCCGGCTAGCACGATCCAAGGTTCCGGCTAACACCGTCTAGAGTTTCGGCTACCATCCAAAGTTCCGGCTTCCATCCAAAGTTCCGGCTTCCATCCAAAGTTCCGGCTAACACGATCCAAGGTTCCGGCTAACACCGTTTAGAGTTTCGGCGACCATCCAAAGTTCCGGATTCCATCCAAAGTTCCGGCTAACACGATCCAAGGTTCCGGCTAACACCGTCTATAGTTCCGGCTACCATACAAAGTACCGGCTTACCGGCTTATACGTTTGCCGACGTGCTCCGTGCAGGATACATTATCTACCCGCGTGTGCACGTCGAGCCATTACGGGTCAGGCGCGACCAATCGCCGACCGGCACCATTCCTGGCGTTTGCAGCGTGGCACACCCGCTGGGGTCATCCTCGCACCAGGCTGAGCCAGCAGAGTACTGCGCTACTCCCAAGGGAATTAAGGGAATCTTGTGACCATACACCTCCCTACCCCCTTTTTGTATTTTTACATAAATATACCTTTTTTATGCTGACAAGGTTACGTGGTCTTATTTATACCCCCACGTAATCCCATTCCGTCACAGTATATACATAAAGATAGCAGTAGATAATTTTGTATTGGGTGTCGAAGCTCGTGGCTAAGTAATAACAGCCGCACAGGTCGATCCATCAGGTTAAGCTACGCTTGCCGGGGTTGGTCCGCGGATGGGTGACCATCTTTACATACCGAGACTCCTTCATCCCTCGGAAAGCACGTTAAGCCGTTGGTCCCGGTTGTCATTCGTGGATCTTTGACAGTCATTACGAGTTGTCAGAAGCACGAAAGTCTGACAACCAGTCTTACTAAAGAGTATCGTATTACCCAGTTACTGGGTTGTCGAGGTCAGAGAGGCAGTCGCTTCATGTAAAATACTGGTATTAAGCTGCATCCGGTTACTCTGGAAGTTGACCCCAAAATAGTTGGGAAAAGGCTAAGCAGATTGATTGGATGTTGGAAGTGGAAATTAAAGTGTAAATGGATGAAAACAATCTGGTTCAGTTATGTCATTGTGTCCTCCGTAGGTACAAGTAATTACCGGCAGCTAGTTCATAAGCGGTGACAGTGACCATCAAGCGCGTGACACTACCGGCTGAGCCCGCTAGAGATTCTATCTATTGCACGCTATTTGTGAGTGTATTGCCAACAAATGCGCTTCAGGGAGACCTCGCACCCGACCAGGCCGCCAGTAATCAGGTTGTATGCACTCGTTGAAACCGCCACGCCACTGTCGGACTTGTTTGTACCGTTTAGCAGTAGTTCCATGTATAACGTCTTCTGTAATATTATTACAAGTGCGTGCTGTACTTGAAAGTATTGTCTCAGCCTACGCAGCGGGCATGCGTGCACGCGGCATAACGTCTTGTTATTCCACTCTGTTAAGACAATAACGATAAAACCGGCCGTTTTCGTCGCGAGCTTTATGAAATATAAACAGTTGAAATATTTGTTATTTATTTGGCGCTCCACGCCGCTCATAAATTAATTAGTCCGCTGCGCCGCCGCTCCGCGTCTTACTTATTTACGTAGTGGCGCCGCCCGCGAGCCTGCTACAACTTTACAAGTGAGAGTTTACGGCGCTGATTTACGAGCCAATATCTGAGGCCGCGAGGTGGCCCTGCATGCATAAAAACGTACTTTATCGGTGATACCGCGTCCTCCCCGCGCCTCCGCATCGCGCCGCCCGATACGATGATTTCTAAGTAAAACTTGAGTATACATCACGCATCGCCTTCACTAGGTTGCATGTCCACTGTGAACTCCATCGTGGCATTCAGTGAGTGGTTGTGAGCAGCACACACCTGAGCTGGTAATGCGCGCCTGTGTACTAGTTGATACTGCAGCCGGCTCGCGGGTGTCGACAGAAGGGGAGGGGGGGGGTGGGGGCAACTGATTTAATTACGATAATGTCTCGCGCTATCGACGTGACTGCGTCGCGAGGCCCGCTTCTTCATTATCATTATACACAATTATGTAAACTACACACGTACATTTTGTTTTCCGAGACATTAACAAGTTATTTACTTTTCCTATAACTTATAGAACCAGAATTATTTCTCTTTGTTCGGATAGCATACTGATTATTTTATTTACATGTTTGTCTGAAAGTGGCAGCCATTCATGAAGACAAGCGCCGGGCGCGTCCGCTGCTTTCGAAACAATTCGCACTTCCAGTCTGCAAGTGTCGTCTGTCTGTGACAGAAACAAGAACGCATATGTGTACTGAAATAATGTTGGTAGGTAGGTAGGTACTACAATTATGCAGCCGTCTTCCGAACACTCGAAAATTGGACGAGATTAGTTACGCTGTCTTAGTATACCTTGGATTGATTGTAAACAGTATAGCCATCTGTGAAGGATGCTTGCGTGCGGAATGAGCGGATGGATGCTAACGATGATAAGAATGAGTAAATATAAAGCCGTGATTGACTGCGCACTCGACCAGGTATTCTTATTATTAGTGCGTGTTTGAGGCGGAATCCGATGCGGCGCGGCAGCTTTCATATCTGGTATTGTGTTGCATTCGTCAGGAACGTAAGAATGTACTTAGCCACTTCATGAGCGTCGTTTGATAACTTATCAATGAAAATCTGTAGTTTCAGAACATAAACATTTTAGAAATATAAAATTTTAAAATGAACCTTTATTGAGACAAGTTGAAACCGCACAAAAGTTTCAAAATGCGATCTACAAAATGTGTTCGTGAGTCCCTTACAAATAAATTCAAATAAATTGATATAATGACTCAGCCTTCTCTTTACATCTTAGAAAGTATTTTGTATGTTCGCAAAAACTTAGAACTTTACTAAATAAGAAGCGATTTTCATAATATAAATACACGTAGTAAATATGAAATTGTGATACCCAAAACTAGTAAGTCATTTCTTATAAACGGTATCTGCTTTTATAACAAGTTGCCAAAGTCGGTTACAGAACTAAGCGATGGAAAGTTTAAAATCCGCATCAAATGTGTCCTTTCAAAAAAGCATATATTATTATAAGATTAAAGACTACGTTGAAGACAAGGAAGTTTGGCAATAATTCCTTCTGCACATGTGACATACCACTGTAAATATCTATTAACTGTTCCCAAATTACGATAATTATTTTATTTTACTTTTAAAGTGAAACTTTTATTACATCGTCTCAAACTTTTTCGCCTGTGTGTTGCATGTCGCGTGACGGTCGGCCACGGAGTAGGGATAAAGTGAAAGGCACTCGTCAGAGCTGCCAAGACCAATATGGCGGCGCCTATAGAAGTTTCACTTTTACCGTGGTTTCATAAAACCACAGAATCCTTTTTTTTACATACTTCCTTGACATAATCTTTTTATTATTTGACATTATATACCAATAATTTTCAATTTTTTTTAATGAAATTATATTTGTTGCAGCTGTAGCGGCAATCAAGTTATTTGGTTTAAATAGTTCCTTAGTTTTATTATTTTGTTTATCTTTTACATAAACTCTTTTTTTAGATTTTGTGAATGTGAGAACGTTATAGGCTGTAGACTTGTGGACCATTTTCTATTTTACTAAGTAGGTACCTGGTACTTGTTGATAGGTCCACACTGTCCTCTCATACCTATTAACACTGTGATTAGAAACCATTTATTTTAAAAAGAGTAACCGTGGAGTTTTTTGCCAGCTCTTCTTCATAAAAAGCGACCAATTGGAACCGTGCACCTAGCTTCTGACGTTTCATAAGTGCCCTTGTAGGTTTATGTGAAATTAAATATCTCGAATTTGGAATGCAGGTGGTTTTACTGAATGGTGAGCCCTCCCCGCCGCCCACATCCCGCGCCCCGGTGGCCAGGTGAGCCGCAAGCAAAGCAATTAACTCAAAGAAAGTTTTAACACGGCTTTTTTCCGTGCTCAGCGTGGTCAGTGGCAGTGGCGCCGCGCTGCTCATACTCAGCTCTGATTAATGACTGAGTACAACACACCGCACTGCCGCCTTTATGGCCTCTTAATCACAAAACAAAATAATGTGATTAGCTTGCTCAACTTATGGGCTTATTACACGCAGAGTTACATTCTACAACACGAACACTATCTTGCGTGCGTGAGAATATTAACGAGCGCAACTTTATTCCAAACGTAAGTTCATAAATGTTCACAATAACTTTGCCTTTTCTGATTCTGTATCAGCAGAACTACTTCAGAATAATGTACGCATGGCTCAGACCAAATAAACAATAAACCAAGACAGAGCACTGTCAACAATGACGTGAAGCCGGTTTCGTAAATATAAATGCACTTAGTGAGGTGTAGTTTGATTGTAAATGGTTTAGCGTGTTTGCACAAAGCGGAGGTGTAGTTTTGGCATGCTTCACTTTATTGTTCGCAGCACTTTGTTTTAGTTTTTTATTTGGTCTGAGTGTCATGGTAATAGTCTAATAGTAATATCCCGTCAGCATGGTGGTAGCGGGCGAATTAGGTACTCACGGGCCACACGCATGGTGCTAGCGCGGACTACCCGCGGGCCGCACGCATGGTGGTAGCGGGCGGACTACCCGCGGGCCGCACGCATTGTGGTAGCGGGCGAACTACCCGCGGGCCGCACGCATTGTGGTAGCGGGCGAACTACTTGATGGTAGCGAGTACGCATGTAGGTACTAATTAACTGTGAATTGATAAGTGTGTTCGGCAAAGTTGGCGTCGCCATGAGCCGAACGCTTTTAATTGGTTATTAGCCCATTACCATCGGCGTCCACAGTGCGGTAATTTTTGTTCCACCCCCGCACCCCGCAACCCGCATTCCGCACTTGAGTTATTTCTAGTTGGAGTTGAACAAACATAACTTATAATTTTACTAGTATCAGTGAAGTTTTTAATATTTCATTAGTTTCGCAAGCACTGCAGGAAGCAGAGAAATGTGAGGATGGGTGGGAGAGATTGTAGTTTTGATAAGTTTAGTATGTTACAGCTACAAACTTATGAAAGGGAAAGCTGTTACTAAGATAACGGAGCCGGAGTGGCAGTTGGCACACTATGTTTCCTACAGTGCCGCGACACAACGAGCTGGGAAATTAAACATTTCATTAGGTGTCCGCGGCACGCACAGCGCTGCGCCGCGGCTCAAAGTATTCGTCGGGAAGTTAGCAACTCTAGTGAAAAGTGTAAGAGCGCCAAGTTGTACGTGATTAAAGTTTTAACAAGGCCCGTCGGCCGCCGAGCGCAACACAAACGCAAACATGCCATATTGTTTGTTGTTTATAATTGCCCGGTGTAAATATACGCCAATACCGAGAGCTATTGTTCCTCCGAAAACGTTAGTGGAACGCTCATGTTTACATTACATTCATGGTTGATGTGATTTTGTAAGATTCCTATCTCAATTATGTACCATTAATTAAACGATATAATACGTGTTAGTCAATATTAATGAACAGACACTTTGGCGCGTATTTCGAGTGTAATTACAAGGGTATAGATTGTCAATGGCTCCGCTCGTTACCGGTGCGCGGCGACGGCGCGGTGCGGCGTGACCTCGCGACACCCGCGACTGTTCCTTCGCATCACATTGTGCGCTTCGAGGAAGCCGCTTTGAGTAGCGAACAGTATTATCCGCTCTGTATATTTATCACGTGACCTCACGTTCTACAGATAACGTAGTCGGAATATTTATACCGCATATCAAGTTTCAAAGGACTGCTCGACTGTCGCAAAATCGCAATATTTTGGTGGAATTTTTCAATATCGCTTGAGACTCAATTTTCCGTGTATTACTATGGATGGACCTTCATCACATTTTCTTTGAAACCTATAACCGTTCAATGAACATGGGCTGTGTTTGGATGCGCTCGCTGAAAGGTCATCATCATCATCATCATTCTGTTGAAATACGTCAACTGCTTGCGCGTGACTTCGTTTTAAAGGCCTATGTATGTCATAGACTCATGGACCTTTAAAGCAAAATCACAACACGTGTCCCGAATATAGATTTATCTTGTAACCCTGACCAGGTCACCAGTCCACCTTCCTTGAGAACGACAACTTGCCAAGTTAAATCTAAACAGAGTTTGGGTTAAACGTTAACTTCCATGGACTGACTTGTGTTTTAAACATCCCAAGTTACAACTGCATTTAGTAAGAAGAAACATTACATTGATAAATGAAAGCAGCTGCAGAATATTGTAGTTTCCTGTAGCCTAGCTTGGTGACAATTTTCAAGTTTCTAATACCTGGTTTCTGAATTGAGAATTTGAAGTTAAGTCCTCGTAAAACTTGTTCTAGAAGTAGTCTAGGTTTTTAATCAGTAACTGAGTGAGAGCTTCATCAAATGGTTATTTTGAACGTACATTTTTCATTTTTTGTTTAGCCTATACTATCCCACCGCTGGGCAAAGGACTCCTCCAAGTCCTTCCAGTAACTGTTTCCCCGCGCCACCTCGAACCAGCCCTCATGGTACGTGTCCAGGTCATCTCGCCACAGCTTTTTGGGTCGGCCTCAATGGCACCGCGGCTGGCCATTTTCAGGCAGCCGTTGTGTAGACACTTTTGCATATAATACACACATACTTAAATGTAGGTAGTACGAATTTAAAGACAATCATTATTAAGTCATCATCTGTCTGTCAGTTGTTAATCATTATCTTTATGCTGAGCGATGGCCGTTTTGCGTGGATGTGACGCATATTTTCTCCCAATTTGTAATTTACGTGATTTTTTAAAATCTTTCTTTGCGTCATGTTTATCGCAAATAAACGTATTTTCTTTCTTTCTTTCTAAGTAGTGACATTTTAGATTATCAGAAGACCTCTTACTTTGAGGAAGTACGTTGTGTTATAAACAGTGCAGGCTTACGACAGTGCAACAACTTACATACAACGTCAGTCGGTGTGTTGTAGGCGCCACTAGATATTATTATACTCGCACGTCTGTCAGAATGACTAGATGCTTTACAAGTTTATAACGTTACTGACAATTTATTTATTTATTGCCATTTGAGAGCACATTAAAAGTACTTGAAAACTTGGAAAAGTTCCGTCAGAGCGCAGAGCTAGCTCACTTGAGCTTAGTTTTTGTAAAGAGCCACTCTACTCGCCCACTCGCCCATCTATTCGTCCATCATACCTTTGACGATTTGTGAACGGATTGGCTTTATGATTGAATACTACTGAGTGAACGGTTTGAGACTTATTGCTATTTAAATTATAAGCAAGTAGCATAACATAACATCACGCCTGTATTTCCCGGAGGTGTAGGTACCTATGAGTATAATACACCCACATTTCGCCAGTTATGTTTAAGTCCCATGTAATAGGGGGCGAGCCTATTGCCATCAACCGGGCACAAATCCAGACTTCGGAGGGCTACTGAGAAATTCCAGATTACACTTTGCCTGACCCGGGCATCAAACCTAGGAGCTCATGTTCAGCAGTACCGCTTGCAACCACTAGATCAACGAAGCAGAAGTAATACTGCGAGCCATAAGTCTACTTCTAAAATTGTTATGATTAATAGTAATATTTACCGGACAAAATAGCTAATCATTGTAGTAGGTATTTCAGTATTTGTACCATAAACGCATCGTCCAATCGATGAAAATGCAGTCCGCGCCCATCATTTAAATATTATAAACTTCGAGCCCATGTACCATGCCCATGTGTCATGCACGGTATCTAAATTAGTTCTCCGGATCATCTTGAAACATGAATAACTGTGAAAACAATAAAACAATGACGCAGTGCAGCGGTCGCTGGCCGCACTCGCCGCGGTCAGCCGCTATGGAAATGACAACGATACACACACATGTACACGCACGCACGCCGACGAAAGTGCGGGTGCAAGTTACACGAGCTGCTGTATACAATTACGTCATCTAGCTAGCGGGGCGGGGCCCGGGTGACGGCTGCTGATAATACGGCACAGGCGTACTGTGGTACTGGCTGGCCGCTACACAAGCACGCGGCTAATAGACAAAGTTTAATAGTGCGCCGTCGTCGTTGCGTGAGTTTGCGGACACGTTATACATATAATTTGGCAGTTTAACCAGGTTAATTCGTTCACTATTAGACCGAGGGGCTCTGTGCACCGTGCTCTGTCGCCGAACTGTACTGTGCATACCCTAATTGTGTAACTTATTTTTGTTAACAATTATGACTAATTTGTTTCATTTTGACAGTTCAACAACATTCATTGCATTATTTACGTGTTGAGCAATTTTTTTTCCAACATATGAAGCAATGGATTAGCAATCTATTTCAAATCGAAACAAATTGGGATTACTCAATACTCAATATCTTTATTTATTTATTGGATCTCCAACAGAGGCTACACAATTACATGCAAGATTACATATACGAGGACAAATACGAGTGTGCGCTTCCAATTATGGGAGACCACATCATTCTTTTATAATCTAGGTAAAAACATTAAAGCTTGACAAAGTGAAATAATAATAATGATAAAATAAATCAAAACATAAAACACGAAAATAATCATAAAGAAAACAAAATTAAATACAAAACAAATTAATAATAAAAACATTAAAAAAAATATATAATAATAATAACCATAACGAAGTTATGATGACGAACAACTACCGGAAATATATTGTGAAGGACGGCACGGTTGACATCTGTCGGGCATGTCACCGTCCCGGAGAATCAATCAGACACATTATTTCTGGCTGTTCTCGTCTGGCTAACGGAGAGTACTTGCATAGGCACAACCTTGTAGCCAGGATTATCCACCAGCAACTTGCTCTGAAATACAATCTTGTGAAATCGGAAGTACCGTACTATAGATATGTGCCCGACCCAGTCCTCGAAAATGGTAATATCACATTGTATTGGGATCGATCTATCATCACTGACAGGACTATTGTTGCCAATAAGCCAGACATAGTGGTAATAGATCGATTAGAGCGTCGCACAATGATTATTGATATAGCGGTCCCGCATGACGAGAACCTCGTGAAAGCTGAAAAAGATAAACAGCTTAAGTATCTTGATCTGGCTCGTGAGGTTGTCGACATGTGGGATGTGGATACAGCAATCATTGTGCCGATAGTCGTGACGGCCAATGGCATAATAGCCAAGAGCCTTGACCAACACCTGAGGAGGCTCTCGTTAGGCAGCTGGATCAGGGGCTTGATCCAGAAAGCGGTACTCCTGGACACGGCGCGTATTATCAGGAGGTTCCTCTCTCAGGAGCCCTGATCACCGGTGGCTTGGACCCTGTTCCCAACACCGGTGGGCGACTATTTTTTATATATTTAAATGTTTTTTTAATTTTTTTACAAGAATATTTAAAAATGTAAATAGTATGTTTTAAAATGAAATAAAGGAAATAACCATAAAAGACAACAGACAAAGATAACAGTGATTAAGTCTTGGATATTATCACTTTAATACTTTTTTTCGAACTTTGACATATTGCATGTAATATCCAATTCATTACCCTTCGATACTTCGTTATACTGTCTACAGAGCCTTGGCAAAACGGCGAAGTGTCCGAGGTTTGTTTTGGATCCCGGCACATAGAAGAGGTTATAGTTACATTTACGCGGCAAGCGAGATGGTGCACTTATCTGAACCCCATTGATCAGCTAGAACCCTTCTTCTATCTAACAACGACGATATTTTATAATGCTGTAGTCTCAAGTCGTAGCTCCTGATTTCTTGCGAGATGGTCTTTATAGCATAGATGGTATAGAAAACGTCTTTGTACACTTTCCAGGCGTTTAATGTAAATGTCATAGTGTGATAGCGATATTATTGAATATATTTTACAAAAGACTAGCATAGCCGTTACTATGAAGAAAATTAAAATGAAGACACGGAAATCTTACGATGCGTATAAAATCTTTGTACCACAAACAAAGTTATCACTGTTTCTTGATGAAGAACTTTGGCCGGAAGGAATACAGTTCCGGCGGTTTGTTTATTATAATAGAAACAAGTTTGAGAACTATGCTGTAAATAAAAACAATAATGAACAGAATGTACCAGTCAAACAATCCAATAATGTATAGCTGTGTAAACATTGATAACGCTCTAAAAATGAATTCAGTGAACTTAATTAGTTTTAACTGTAAAAATATTGTGAGATCTGTAGACAGTGTAAGAAGGTTATGTGGTACTGCCGACATCATTGCACTGCAGGAGACGTGGCTATTGCCGCATGACCTCACGTACCTCAGCAATATTGACGACGGTTTTGGATGTACGGGTACGTCAGCGGTCGACACCTCTGTGGGCTAGATAGATACTTCGAGGTAGACCGTACGGTGACGTCGCCTTGTTGTGAAAAAAGTCTGTGTTTCCAGTCGTTACCGTTGTGAAGTGTGACAGTGTGCGTCTGGCCGCGATAAAAATTGAATTATGTAGAATCAGTGTATTTGCTAGGTGATTTCAACGCCCACCCTGGTGAGTTGTTTGCATCTGAATTATTAAGTTCTTGTGCCGATCAGTCTTGGTCGTGTATTGATATGCAGTTGCTACAAATAGTAACATTTACATTTGTAAGTGATGCGCACGGTAGCCAGCGTTGGTTGGATCATTGTGTCGTGACTGAAGCTGCGTGTCATTCAGTACTAAGTAGCTCAGTTTTATATGATACATACTGGTCTGATCAGTTACCCATTTTAATAAAATGTAATTTTAATCTTTTAAAACCGGGGCGAGCGTGACAAGGAACAGATTGGTATGTATCATGATTGCTGTAATTCTAAGTTAAAAGACATGGACTTTCCTAGTGAATTCACCTATTGTGCCGATCAAATGTGTAGTGATCCTACACATAGATCAATAATAAATAAAATGTATGATAATATTGTGTTCGTACTTTCTGAGGCCGCAGAATGTACCTACAATGTTAGAATGAAACGGCGGGAAAAATATGTTACGGGCTGGAATAGATATGTGCACGGCGCTCACGAGAGGGCGCGACTTTGTTACCACATATGGTTATCTAACAATAAACCGTCCTCCGGTGGTATCTACAATGACATGTGTGATTCTAGACGATCTTTTAAATGCAAGTTGAAATGGTGCCAAAATAATCAACAACAAATAAAAATGAATATTATTGCAGAACACCACGCAAATAATGATTTGAAGAAATTTTGGAAGTCGACTAACCAGATGAATCTTAGACCTAGCCTTCCCGTGAGCGTTGCTGGGGCTCATGATTCTGGTGATATAGCTAATGTGTTTCGCCGCTATTTTAATGTAGAATCTCCTCTGGGGCCGGCTTCACCAACGATGCCTGATGCTGGGGCCCATGACTTGGAGTTAAGCGTAAGATTTACTGCAGCAGAAGTAGCTTCCATAATAAGGAAAATGGTGAGAGGAAAGTCTCCAGGGCATGATAGTCTCAGCATCGAGCATCTGAGGTACGCTGGATAGGTAGGGGCACACTTGAAACTGAACGATGCACAGTTTGGTTTTAGACCAGGCCTCTCAACAGAAAGTGCTATTCTGTCGCTAAAACAGACGGTCCAGTATTATACAGCTAGGAAAACTCCAGTTTATGCCTGTTTTTTGGACCTATCTAAGGCCTTTGACCTAGTGTCTTACAATAAGTTATGGGTAAAGCTTCAGGATACCAGTGTACCCAAGGAAATTGTGTCTGTACTGATGCATTGGTATGATAAGCAGAGAAATCATGTAAGGTGGGCAGGCACACTCTCGGATGAGTACAAGCTGGATTGTGGGGTGAGGCAAGGGGGGTTTTCCTCCCCTCATCTCTTTAATTTCTACATCAATGAACTGATCGAGGAGCTCCGTAGCACTAGTATCGGTTGTCACGTAGATGGTGTGTGTATTAATGATATAAGCTACGCTGATGATATGGTGCTGCTGAGCCCTTCGGTCTGTGCATTGAGAAAGCTTCTAAATGTATGTGAATTATATGCGGAGGCCCATGGCCTTAAATACAACTCAGTGAAATCGCAACTAATGGTCTTTAAGGCTGGGACTAAATGTTATGAACATGTACCTGAAGTTCACTTGGGTGGTACCTCTTTAAAAAGAGTTACAAAATTTAAGTATTTGGGTCACTGGGTCACCGATGACCTAAAGGACAGTACTGACATTGAGAGAGAGCGAAGGTCATTGTCTGTACGATGTAATATGTTAGCTCGCAGGTTTGCACGGTGTACACATAAAGTTAAAGTAACGTTGTTTAAAGCATACTGTCAGTCCTTTTACACGTGTAGCCTGTGGGTTGACTATTTGCAGCGGGCGTACAGTGACCTTAGAGTGCAGTACAACAATGCATTCAGGATGCTGATGGGGCTGCCGCGATATTGCAGTGCCTCTGGCATGTTTGCTGAGGCCCGCGTAGACAGCTTTGCTGCAGTCATGCGCAAGCGTTGCACTTCCGTCCTAACGCGCATGCGTGCTAGTACCAACAGCATCTTGAGTGTTTTGTCGGACCGATGGGATTCTCCGATGCTTGAGCGCTGGATACGACTGCACGCGGTCAAGTGAACACGCGCACGGGTATCGGAGTTTCCGATAGTCTTATGTATTTTGTATTTAGTTTTTAAAGTGTCTTGTTTTGTCATTACTAACATTAGTTTCTCATAAGCATTTCTGTGTTACCAACAACTATATGGATGTATGTTAAAAAATCCGAAATAAATGAATATAATAATAATAATAACCCCACCGCCGTATCTCTACGTTGACGTCGTGGTGGGGCTTGCGCGCTCCGAACTCTAGGTCTGTGCCGGTAGAGTTTACTTTGCCGGAACGGGTCTGGGATGAGGAGCCAGACCAAGAGAGATACAAAAACCCGCAGGGCAGCATGTGGCGAGCTGATGGGCAGTAGCGACCCCACGGACCCTATCTCCCGGGAGAAGTCTTGTTCCTCACCTCTGGCTTACCTTCATTGGCCGGCTGGAGTGAACACTGACGAGGAACAGAGCTCCCATCTCATTCTTGCCTTAATTGGCCGGCTTGAGTGGAGATTCGCAAGAGCAAACGTGCTCGGAGAAAGGAAGTATTCCAGTAAGTGCTCGTAGGGATCTTGACCATCTTCCGGGCTCTGGGATTGTTCTGAAAGCCGTGGAATACCTCTCCACTCCTCAAGCACCTCAGGACATGTTGCCCCCTTGTCGCTACGACACTTTGTGCTAGCGACCGTTTTCGGGGGCCCATTATTGAGTGTGCAAGTCACCCCCTGCCATTTTATCCGTGTGCATTTAAAACATTGATCAGGCAGGGGCCATAGTCCTTCCATAGTTCCAGGTCACCAGTCAACTTAAGCCACCCAAACCCATAGTCCGATAGATTTGTTTCCATATTCTGCAATAGTGATTAAAGCGATTAAAGCGATTGGCCTATAATTTACCAAATCTTCTTTTGTTTTTTTTTTTTAAAGTGGCTTAATAGTAACGGTTTTTAACTTATTTGGAAATACTCCGGAACTGATACACAAATTGAGTATGTTACTAATATGGGAAGCAATGTCACTCGATACAAATTAAACGACCTTAGTTGAAATGCCATCGTAGCCAGTACCAAGTTTATTCTTTAGAGAATGTATCGCTCTCATAACATCTTGAGGTAATACTGGATGCATAAACATCGAATGAGGGTTACTTTTCAAATGACTTGTGTCGGGTTTTGAGGTCATAATATCTTTTGTCTGGTCAATATAATAATTATTAAAACGTTTGCAATCTCTGTTGGATCAGTGATTATGGTATAATGAATTTTTATTTGGGAAATAGGTTCAGTAAATGGTTTATTTTTGTTTATGACTTGCCAAGATGCTTTTGATTTATTGTTTGACGTGTAAAATAGTTATTTTGCGCTTTTTGCGTTAGTTTAATGATTTTCCGAAATCTTTGGGAGTAGTTTTTAAAGTTACTTTTATTAGGGCTTGAAGGTTCATATTTCCACAGTAAATGCCTTTGTTTTATACTGCATTTTCGAATGCCTTGAGAAACCCATTTAATATTTTTATTTGGGTTAACGGTTATCAATTTATAAGGGAAACAAAGATCGTACAAGAGACGAAAGTGCTCCAAGAAATAATCAAATGCTTCATTAGCATTTTCGGTTTTGTATATATCAGAAAATGAAATACATTGTAGATAGTTTTTGAATTTAGTTACATTTTCACTAGAAAGGTCACGCTTTTTTATCCGCCAACAATTTATTCGACACGATTTCAGTACTTTAACTTGCAAAAACTGTGCTGTGTGGTCAGACAATGACAAGTCTAAGACTTCTGATTTACAGTTTAGTTTAGAACTGCGGGCAAAATTGTCTTTACAAGAATTGCTACATAGCCTGGTGGGTTGGCGTAATTCTAATTTAAGATTATAGCCTAAAAGAAAGGTTTCAAAGTCCAGGGTTATGCTATTTCTTTTTAAAGTGTCTATATTGAAGTCCCCACATATTACTATTTTCTTTTCGGGTTTTGTACATACTGTTCTTCTAATAATCTCTAATTTCTCATAAAACGAACTTAAATTATTTGTCTTTGGGGGCCTATAAATACACATAATAATTAAATTTTGCTTTGTCAATTCTATGCCACAGCATTCGATTACGTTAGCTATAGAATGCCGAGATATGTCTGGAAGCGGTTTGTATTCAAGGTAGTTCTTGACTAGAATACATGCTCCTCCACGTTTCTGAAACCGTCTTGTATAGATTGCTGCTAACTTATAGTTTGTTAAATTCAGTAGTTTCTCGTGTCCAGTCATAACAAAGTGTTCTGTGATACAAATAACATCTATTTCTCTTTTGTTCTGCGATAATTCTTGGAGGTGAACAGTGAGTAAGTCAGACTTATTTAACAGGCCAGCAATGTTCTGATGTATGATGTTTATATTATTATAAACGATAAAAGTCATTGTTGTCAGACGAATCACAGATAAAAGTTTCTATGGGATAGTTTCTTATGTTAATAATCAGGCGGTCAAAGATACTTTCTAAAATGCGTTTTTTACCCAGTCTGATCAGTTTTCGTGTTCGATAGGAAAACATATCTAAGGTGAGATCATGATTTGAGTCAAAAAGGTATGCATAGTTATTATTCTGTATGTCTGAGTGCAGTAAGTTATTAAATATTTCCACTCCATAATTATAAATGAGAGCTCCTCTTACGTAAGTGGGACAGCATACAATTACATTGGTGTAGGTGATTAGCTTTAGTGATTCCTTGATTTGCTTGATCAATTTGATGTGGTTTCCAGCGCTTTTAAAGTCCTTTTCTCCAATCATAAATAAGCAGTAGTCGTCAATGGAAAGATTTTTGACTATTCCAGTAATATTGGACAAAATTTCGCTTAATCCTCTACCTGGTGTCACGTAATGGTAATACTCGAAGCGCTCGCCAAAGGTAGTTTCTATATTTTCTAGAGCACCAACATAATTACAGTTACTGATTATGCGTAGCTTTCGCTTTCTTGGACTTTTGAACGTTGTATTACAGTTGATAAGGTTTTGGTTTTCAATTTTGCGCTTGGCGTCAACTTTGACGCGCTCAATGATAGTCGTTTTAGGCATTTGTAATAAAACCTCAGTTTGACTTTTTTTATCTTTCATTTGATTTATTTTCTTTGGCGTGCAATCTTTAGTTTTTTTTGTGGATACCGGGCTGCAAGTGATTTTTTTGTACAAATCATTTTTCTTTAACAATTCGTCATTTTATTTTTTAAGATTATTATTTTCTAAGGAAAGAGACTCAATTTCTTGATGGGCACTATTTAATTCAAATTCTAGTTTATTTATCCGTTCTTTTAATTTTAACGTTTCTTCATCACTACTGTCGACAGAAATATCGGGTAGACTATTGGTTGTTTCATCTAGTGTTTCGTTCAACAATATAACATTAGTATCAGATACAGTTCGCGTACGACGGAAAGTAATGTTTTCGACGTTCATGTTGAGAGTTTTAAAATGAAGATGTTAATTCCAAAAAGTCCAACTGTGTGCGGGATTCGAACTCGAGCCACACGGTGCATGCGGTCAGGTAGGCAATATGTCGTGTACGCCACCCCGACAGTTACATAGATGATTGAATTTGTTGATTACTAAGCTCTTCCGGACAAAATGTTTGTTAAAAAGACGGTTGTTGTTTTAAAATATTTTGATTTTTTTCTACCAAGACAGTATCACTTTGTGATTTAATTTATTTTTCGTTATTTTTGATATATTTACGTATTGCACACAATTCGCCACTTAGTCTGAAACACCGTTTATTTTCAATAAGTTATTATTATCACGCACAAAATCAAAACGAATTTTCGTCGGTCACAAATAGTTGTCCACATAAAAAAGTCACAATTCCATAGTTCACGATGAATAATATATTAAGATATTATCACGCATGCATTGCACTGTTTTTAACACTTTTATCATCAAATTGAGGAGATACAGTTGATTAAATTATTTTAAGGATTTTTTATACGGGAGCACCCACATAAGCGTTTACACTTTTTTAGAACAACAGACATTACTACTTTGTGTTTTATGACATTGATTTTATATTCTGTGATTACTTCCTCACACACTGACTTATTAATTGTAAAATTTTAGGAAAATCGTCTACTTTTACAATGTTTGTAAATATGTGAGCACCATGTATCTATCACATATTAAATTATCTGTTCTGTCATGAGTTCACACTATATGGTACTTATAGGACAATAAAATTCATAACAATGTTTAATATTAAAAGTCTTGAAATAACGACAAAATGTAATTACTTAATTCATTATTTTATACCTAGTTTACTTAAATACTATTTACCTTAATGAAAAAATAACAAAACAAAAAAGTCTCAAAATACGTCATTTCTTATTTAGTTTGCGTAAAATAGTTTCTTGCACTTTATAACCTAGTTAAAACACATGATATGATTTTGCGTCAGCAGAATTTGTAAGTGGGTTAAAAACGATGTTGCACAAAATTAAATAAATGAAAATGAATAATGTCGCATAAATGGCCGTATTTTTTTATTATGTTGACTTACCTTGTTTTTTTTTAGAGCTTTAAGGGACCGTATATGATACGTATTGTACGTATTTGATATTAATTTCAACTTGATACCTCCACGCATTCCTGAGACACAGGGTCTTGACAGACTGACGGACGGTCAACGAAGGGTCTTATAAGGGTTCCGTTTTTTCCTTTTGAGGTAGTACGGAACTCTAAAAAACAACAAATCATTCTGTAAGCTGTTGAAAAACTCAATTCCAGGTCAAACTCGCCCGTGTACGTACTGTTTCTAGGTCAATCTCGCCCGAGTACATACTGTTTCTAGGTCAAACTCGCCCGAGTACATACTGTTTCTAGGTCAAACTCGCCCGAGTACAGACTGTTTCTAGGTCAAACTCGCCCGAGTACATACTGTTTCCAAGTCAAGCTCGCCCAGCCGAGTACATACTGTTTCAAATTTTGCGTGTACTTCCGATAAAGCATACGAATAAGTAATTAATTATACCTTTATCCCTTTGATCTGTTCAAACAGCGATCTAATCTCATTCACTTTACAATTAAGTATAATATTGATCCCCGCTCGGGGCCCGCAGCAACACCGCGGCCGCTGGCGCTGTGTTAGCAATTGAATGAGACGATATTTTTAGGAATTTAATTAATGAATAATCAAAAGTTAACAAAGCAAGTCTTTTAATCAAACAATTAAGTTACAACGTATACAATTAAGTGAACCGATAGGAATAGTAAAGTGCGCGCCGCCGGGTTTAGGAATGAATCCGTGGTCACGCTGCGCGCGGTCTTATATGGACTCGATCACATGTTCCGGGCTGGCCGGAGGGGTGTAGGTTGGAGAAGTGATCTTTTAATTACATAAGCTAAGTCATCCACTGCGAATCTTTTTGGCGCTGAACGATTTTTATTTACATGCGCATCTTGAGCGGACTGATTTTCCACTAGAAAGGTACGCTGTCTATGTAACTCGCGCCATGCTTCGCGATTTGGATTGTCACCCTGTATAGTTATATCCTTAACAAGAGCTTGTATAACTGGCGTAGTAGACTCTGTACCAATTAGAAGATTGACTGCCGAACATCGAGTGGTTTTTTGTTTTGTTATGTTTATTACTAATTGTAACTTCCAAAGTACCTCTGACCAAGATTCACATTTGTGATTCGTTTCGACGCGTATCATATTAAGAACGGTACGGCAGTACCGCTCTACTTGGCCGTTTGACTGGTGCATTTCTGGGGTTATAAAATGCAACCCGATACCTAACCCGGCGGCCCAACTCACGAAATCAGTGCTCGTAAACATCCGTCCTTTGTCGCATACTAATAAACGGGGAGAGCCGAATAGAGAGATTGCGTTAATAAACACACGTTTTAACTCAGCGCTTTCTTGTTTATAGAGCGGGTAGAGGAGGCAATACTTTGTGAATGCATCAATAATTATAAGCACGTACTTATAGCCGTGAGATTCTGGTAAAGGGCCGAGTACATCGGTATGAATAGTATCAAATGGGGTAGAGGGCTTTTGCCATGAAACAATCGGTTGCAAAGGAGCACGGGGTATCTTTTTGTGCGTTATGCAGACAACGCAATGAGAAATGTATTTTTTAACAAATTTGCTTATACCCGGGAACCAAAAGTGTTTGAGTATCAAATCACACGTCTTTTCAACTCTATGTTCATGTTCGTCATGAAATGCTCGCAATAAGCTAAGGCGGTAGGCCTTAGGTACATAGCATAAGTGTCGCGTTTGCTCACCAACCGGATCGTACTTATAATAAAGTAGGTCATTCCTTTTTACGTACTTAGAGGTATCTAACTGTCCGTTTTGTAACTTATCAAGCAAGTCAAGGGTCTCCTCATCGGCTGACTGCGCGACTTTAGCCCAATTTTGAGGCTTAGAAACTGTACATATATTAACAGGATTGCGAATAAGATAGTCAGCATGAGGTAGGAGTACACCCTTGCGATATTCAAGTGTAAAATCGTAATCTTGGAGGTACATCCACCAGCGCGCTACTCTAGGAAGGAGATCCTTTTTACGCTGTGTCATTTTCAAAGCGTTACAATCTGTCACAATTTTAAAGCTTTTGCCAATTAAATACTGGCGAAAGTGTTGTAAGGCCTTGACGACCGCGAGTGTCTCTAATTCGTAGGAGTGATACCTTGATTCAGCACCTACAGTTACTTTACTGAAGTACGCAACCGCACGTTTACGTTTGTCGCGATGTGTTTGTAAAAGGACTGCGCCATAACCTCGTGAACTTGCATCGGTATGGACTTCGGTTTCTAACTCGTGATCGAATATAGCCAGGACGGGTTCGCTCGTTAAGTATTTGATAACGTCCTGTCTTGCTTTTTCTTGATCGATACCCTAAACAAACTTAACGTCTTTACGCGTTAGGGCTGCGATAGGTGCTATCAAAGTGGCATACTGCGGGATGTACCGTCTAAAATACCCGGCAAGGCCGAGTAATTGACGCACTTGTTTAATTGTCTTTGGCGTCGGTGATTTAGTTAAGGCTTCTATTTTTTGAGTGCTCGGTCTAACCTGACCATTGCTAATAGTTCTCCCAAGGTATTCCACCACTGTTGTCAGGAAAAAGCATTTTCGTAGATTGATTGAAAAACCGGATTTTGTTAACGTTTTTAATACCGAATCGAGCAAAATTAGTCCCTCTTCAACAGTATCACTTAACAATAAAACGTCATCTATGTAAACAAGCACTTTTCCTGACTCGATGAAGGATTTGAGGGTTTCGGAAATAATGCGTTGATATACTACGGGTGCATTCGCAAGTCCAAAGGGCATCTTGAGATACTCAAAGTGACCCTCTGGAGTCACGAAGGCAGTTTTGTCAATAGAATCGTTACTGATTTTAATCTGGTAAAATCCAGTTAACATATCAAGAGCTGTAAAATATTTACATTTACCTAACCTATCTATGTGGTCATCTATAAGAGGCAATGGATAGCGTTCCTTTACTGTAATACTGTTTAAACCGCGGTAATCAACAACCATCCTATTGGTGCCGTCCTTCTTCTTCACCAGAAGAATTGGGCTTGCGTATGAAGATTCCGAATTGCGTATTACGCCTTTGTCCTTGAGATCATTAACGATTGCGCGCACACACAACTTTTCGTCGTGAGACAACTTGTAAGGGCGATAATTAACAGGGGTCTCGGTTGTTACTTGAATTTTCATTTTGCCGGTATTTACAGTACTTGCGGCAGTACCGCAAAGAAAATAATCAGAATATTTTTTTAAAACACTTCCGAGACGCTGTTTATCATGACCCTGTAAGGGCGTATTCATAGATTCAAAACTCGTCTGTAAACTTGACACCGTAATATTGTTTACACACGCACGGTCGGCGCAGATACGCTGGCAATCACCGGTACGAATATACGCGATACCACTGCGATTTAAAACATCGGTACCTATTATCACGGGTATATTCAAACAACCGTTGGGTACTACATGGAAGTCTACCTCTAAGGTTAAATTGTCGAACTCGATAGGCAAAGTGACGTAGCTATCTGATCTTAACTCATGACCACCTATTCCGCGCAACATCTGAGCATTAGGGTTTAGGCGGCAAGAAAAATGTTTGAGAAGTTCATTAGATATGAGGGATACAGACGAGCCGCTGTCAATTAAGACGTCCGTAGGTACACCACACAGTACTGCGGGTGTCACGTCACGGCTTGCCGTATCACCCTTAATTTCACGACAAAAATTTATATTGGATTTATTGCGTGACTCTGATCGCTGTTTAGTAAAACACTTTTCTTCCGTATGACCCATTTTTTTACAAAAGTTGCACTTTTTCACGTTCGGGGAATTGGCATTGGTACCCTGACAATCGCTTTCAACTTTAGAACTCGAACTATTACTAATTTTAGATCGTTTAGGACATGCGTTACTCTTATGACCGTGAGCGCCACACGAAAAACACTTCACAGTTTTTTTATCAAACTCTTTATAACTACGGCTCCTATTACCGCCGTTATCGCGCCCGCTAGTATTACGATTAAAATGAGCATCAACATTGTTTTTGTTTATATTTGAATTGGTTTTACTTGGCATGACGTATATTGATAAAAATTCCACAATAGTTTCTGTAGTTAATTTTGCATTCATAGCTGCAGCACGAATCTGCGGATTCTTAATACCGCGCACAATGATTGCACACAAAAGGTCATTACTTAGTCCTTTAATGATACGCAATCGCAACAAGGATTTGCGCGCGTATTCCGCGTATGTGGAATATTTATCTGACTCCGTGCACATGACGTCAAACAGGACATTGGCTACATCGACACATCGTGGACAGAGTGATTTTAATTGTAATTTAAAGGTAGACCAAGTACGATCCGTTTCGGTCCAATCGCGTAACCAAGAGTGAGATTCACCCTTCAGACACAAACCGATACGGGCCAGACATTCTTTGTCATCCCATCTATTTATTAATTTAGCGCGGTCAACTTCTTCGCACCATGCAATGACGTC
Source organism: Agrochola lychnidis (assembly GCA_963680765.1). Lineage (NCBI taxonomy): Eukaryota > Metazoa > Arthropoda > Insecta > Lepidoptera > Noctuidae > Agrochola > Agrochola lychnidis. Next base: position 27,448,550 of record OY796856.1, read on the forward strand.
ATGAACATTAGGGTCGAAATCAGAGACGTAATAATGGTTTGATCTCACCGGGTTTAAGCTCCTTAGCGCATCGATAAGACGCTCTGCAACGTCTCCTGCAGCCGACGTTGAAGGCGAAGGCGGCAGCGACAGCGCCGGCGCCAGTGGCGTCGGGACAGGTCGCGTGACCGCGGGAGGGCTGACCGTGCCGGTGATGGCAGGGTGCGGCTGCTGCTCCACGCTCGATCGTGGTTCTGAAATTGAACACCGCTCCAAGGCAGAGACCCTATTAAGTATTGCGTCTAAGGTAACACTAAGATGAGTTAGGTCAGGCGGCGGTGGCGTGCACTCACGTTTACGTCTTTTTCTGGGGACGGTATAATTCGACATTTTTTTTATTTTTTATTTAGTGGGAAAACGAGAGACGTATCCCGCTTCTGATTTTAGGAATTTAATTAATGAATAATCAAAAGTTAACAAAGCAAGTCTTTTAATCAAACAATTAAGTTACAACGTATACAATTAAGTGAACCGATAGGAATAGTAAAGTGCGCGCCGCCGGGTTTAGGAATGAATCCGTGGTCACGCTGCGCGCGGTCTTATATGGACTCGATCACATGTTCCGGGCTGGCCGGAGGGGTGTAGGTTGGAGAAGCAGCTAACAATATATTCAATATCACAGCCACGGCTAAGTTTCATTCATGATGTAAACAGTGGTTCATGGCTGTGCGAGTGTGCGGGTATGGGGGCCTGGGGTGCGGCACATGACAAGTCATTGATAGCTGTCGGGAATACAATATTAACCGCGTGTTTACAGAACCTGCGGAGCGTTGTCACGCCGACACGTCTTAATATTCTATTATTTGATGTGTGAGTGATGCCACGCCACACACACTCACACCCCCACACACATATGCGCACTCGTTCCGCACGCGAGTAAACAAACACAAACGGGGCTGAATTATTTAAATGTTCGATGTCGCAGATCAGACACAAAGCCTTCGTAGGTGAGCCGTGAAACTTGCTCATCCGTGTATAATATAAAGAAAACATCTTTGTGTCGCAGGTACACACAGTACACACCTGGTCTACCACCGCCGCCGCTGCCGCCGGCGCCGCCCGCTTACATCGACACTATTGCGATTTGTTCCCGCCTTCCGGACAACTCAAATATATCTGTGCTTGAGTGAGTTTTACTTCGCACATTCTGATTTATTTTACTGAACAAAGTAGTTTCCAGGGGCCAGGGGTCAGGGGCCAGGGGCTTTGTGTTATTCGAAATATTCGATATTAGAATTTTAGAGTTCACCGTTTTCCGCATAAACTTATTGCAACTCCTCGGGATCAGGTTTAAGTTTGTTCTAAAGTATTTTTGTAAAATTGGTTCGGAAATGCTTTTGTAACGCCTTATAGCTAGTAAAGATGTCGGTAAACGTTTAGTTCACAAAGTTGCCGCGCGCCGCATGTGAACAGTAGATAAAGGCGAGTTTGAGCACAAACGTCAAGTTATCAACATGACGTTTGTGCTCAAACTCGCCTGTTGGTGTAGTTCCGAGCTGCGATGATAACCGCCAGAGTAATGACGCTCATGGAACTTTGGGTCCGCGCCCACTCGTAATACCTGGATATTTCTATTGTGATAGGCGTGCAAACATCGATGTATAGAAAAGTGTCGATTTAACGCTTGCACCCCTTGCACCACAGATAGTGTAAAATTTTAATAATGTTGGATAAATAAATCAATAATTAAACAAGTAAGTAGGTACTTATAATTATCATTACAAACTCATAGCTAGTGGCACGGTTGTATTTATTGAATCGTCTTTATACGTGATTATAATTATTAGGTTAACAAGAAGGTACCAACTTCTAAAAAAAAGATGGATTAAATTATCTTTAAAAATCAATACTAGGTATTTTAAAGAAGACAGAACTAAGTAGGAACAACACAATTAAAAGATTAAAGTTTTTCAGTTTGTTTGTTTTGTTTTGTTGTCACTTTGCCTGACTGTACAAATGGCACTGAATTGGTAGTAAAACATCTGATATTGTTCAGGTCAAGCGGGCGCGGACCCGGAACATTCCGCAGAAACACGACTTCAGTATTATACAAAAAAATACAAATACAAAAATGTTTATTTCAATATTACACGTTGTACATACGTTATACAGTTGGTGGCGTCCCCTTTTAAGCATATAGATGCTTGTGCCAGGAGGCGCCGCTCCTTTATATCTTGCTATTAGTGTAACATGTTATTAAAGCAAAAGTTAAACAAAAGTTATTAAAAAAAGTTATTAAATAAAAGTTACAAGTTAATGAATTTATTATTTTTATTTAGTCTGTTAGTGTGTGTGTATATGTGTGGGTGCGTGTGTGATTATGTGTATGTGTTTATGTGTATGAGTTTAAGTGTATGTGTTTATGTGTATGTAAGTATGTGTGTGTGTGTGGTTGTTTTTTACGGAAAGGGTTTTACCTTATTTAGTAGAATATTCTCTACTTCATCGTAGCTTAACTTATTTATCCACTTAATCAACAACGATTTGCATTCTTTATATGGTTTAGTATGTATATCTATTTGTTTATTTATTTTATTGTATATGAAAGACGAGCGTTTGTCGTACTGAATATTTGCAAATTCTGTTCTTACAAAAGGGCTGGAAGCAATGTTATGTTTCCTTCTTCTAGCTAATATATTAGGATCTAAGGGTAGGGTTTTATGTTTTTTTAATACTATGTGTATAATATATAATTTTCGTACTGATAATAGATTACTTGTTTGATATAGCTCATGGGTGTGAAATGTTCTTTTTTTGAAGTACATTACTTTTATTAATGTCCGTTGCGCTCTTTCAACATCAAGAAAACGTGTTTTACACGCGCCCCCCCAAATGGAGATACAATATATTATTACCGATTGAACTAGTGAGATATACACTTCATTTAGAAGATTTTTTGCCAAGCCACTCTTGGGGACTATGTGTCTCAATGTTTTAAAAATCAAAATAAATTTTCGTATTCTCGCAGTAATTTGTTCGATTTGAGGATACCAGGACAAGCTTTGGTCCAACATTATATCTAAGTACTTGACGTGGTTAACTTTACTGATGGTTGGACAATTGCAGTCATAATGAACCGGCTGCCCACACTCATGTATTTTAATGTTGAAATTAGGTTCTGGTTGGACATTTTTATATATTGAAAAGCAAATAAAATTTGTTTTGCTTGTGTTTAACTTAAGGAGATTTATTTTTAGCCATGAAGCCACTTGTAACATACCTATTTCCGTGTTGGTTTTTGTTTCGGCCCAAGTTGAGCCAGTGAAGACGATTGCAGTGTCGTTAGCATACGAAAATAATTTTGCATTATTGATTGACATATTACATAGGTCGTTTATATATATTAGAAATAAGGTAGGCCCCAGAACGCTTCCCTGGGGTACACCTCATGTTACATCAACGTCCTCGCTGACAAAATTATCGAGCTTAACCTTCTGTTTTCTATTTGTCAAGTAATCGGTGAATATAGATAGTTGTGCATCTCTAATACCAATTTTTTCTAATTTTTGAATCAGGATGGGAATAGAGACCGTGTCGAAGGCCTTTTTTAGGTCTATAAAAACTGATAAACACCTAGTTCTTTTATCGAGTTCTTTTGTTAGTACTGTCGTTAAAGACGTGATAGCGTCTTCCGTAGAAATACCGCGTCTAAAGCCAAATTGAGATGGAGATAAGATGTTGTTGGTTTGAAGATAGCTTAATAATCTGGAATTTAGAAGTTTTTCTAATATTTTAGCTATAACAGGAATAACAGAAATTGGCCTATAGTTATTAACGTCGTCCTCCTGCCCATCTTTGTATATGGCGGTTATTATTGATTTCTTTAAAAAGTTAGGAAAGGTGCCTTGTTTAAAACAAATGTTAGCTAAATGAGTCGAATGAATAATTGGAGTTATTTAATGTTTTACATGTTTAAGGTAACTAGTGGAGATATTATCCCATCCTGGGGCACTATCTGATTTTAGAGTGTTTATTATACTATTTACTTCGTTGATATCTGTATAAAGCAGAACGAAAGATTTAGAGAGACTAGGTAAGGAACGTAGGTATTGATTTAGTTCATTCTGGGTTATGGTTTGTTGGACGTCATCTGCCAGTTGGTTACCAATATTTACGAAATATTTATTAATGAAGTTTGCTGATTCTTTAGGGGATGCTTTTAGATTAGTTAATTCAGTATTAGTTCTAGTAGATTTATTTGTGTATGTGATAGATTTTAGGTTTTTCCAGAGAAGTTTGTTGTTGCTTAAAGATTTATTAATAAGGTTTCTTTCATATTTTCTTTTTAGTTTTTTTATAAGGTTGTTGCAATGATTTCTGTAACGAGCATATGTGATTTTATTTATTTCGTTATGGGGATCTTCTCGGGATTGTTTTTGGAGCTTATTACGATTTTTTATACATCTCAGTATGCCTTCAGTGATCCAGGGCTTAGTTATTCGTTTATATTTAGGGATCTTGTGAGTAGTAGTATTTATTTTTAGTGAGTCAATAAGATATTGTGTTAAAAAATTATATTATATTATAGTACCAAGTAGGTCGGGTAACCTACTTGACCTATTAGTCGGATAATGGAATTCATTACCTATTGTATACTTTCTCTACTATAGAATGGATATTTCAATGACAGCTTTGCTAAAAATAACCTTGACGGTAGAGTCCGCGGTCTCATTAGACGGCACTCGTCCGCAAATGGAGTCCATTACCAGCCAGATAATACGAGAAAACATCACACAGAAAAATCTAATAAAGCGCTTCTCTTCTCCAGCAATCCATTTACAGAGGTACGCGGTAGTTGAATTAGTGTGTTATTGTCGTGGATGCCAGAGCGCGCCCGACAGCAGCTGAGTAGCCCGGCCGGTGGCGCCGGCGAACGTCGCAAATGTAGCAGGCACACGCATGGGTCGCCCGGTCGGGGCGATCCGGGGCTTAGTGACGGCTGATTTACAGCCGCATACCGCTGGATGCGTGGGGCGTGTGAACATCGCGCCGCGTCATCCACGCAGCGGCCTATGTGATGGCGCAGCACACGCGCCACAGCCGTCACTCGCGCGACAGGAACACGTCGCGGTGTTCGCATGTGCCGCGTGCAGTGCACCACCTGCTTTCAGAACGAATTTCTGCATTCCACGATACCCGACAATAAGAATGTCAATCAGTCCCGCTCACGCCGCGCCACCGCCGACGGCGTTAATTACAAATCCGCTCGTGAATGCAATTAATCGGGACGTCACCAACTAAACTACTGTTGTACTCAGTTTAATGATGTCGCTGTGGCGGCTGCGAATGAGCCTCATCTATTACGTAATCGAAACGTGTGACGTTGTAATTATTAATAGACGCTATTTCAGAGTTTCCACCACTTCACATTATTCCACACATGTTGCAGTTGGGACGGTGTCCTGTCATTTGACAAAAAACGAAACACAAATTTTTATTTTAAAAATAACTTTAGGTAAATGACGATGACATTTATGTCCTAATCATGTGATCATGTCCAGCCAATTCATATTTTTAAGTATCCTTCATCTATTGAAACTAGATTTAGTATTAGACATTTTATTAAGTAGTATGCCATTATAATTTTGTAGGTGTATCTACAAGCATGCGACCACGGCTTTACCTTGATCATTTTTGTACCTATATCTTGACTTCTGTCTGAAATATTTTCTTGTTTCATATCATTTAGTCGGGTTTTAGTTTTTAAACTTACTTTTTATTTTATTTTTTTTGGTTTATATGGTATAATAATAACAGCCTATTATTGTCCCTCTGATAAGAAAAGGCCTCTTCTCATACAGAAAAGGCACGAGCATTGATCACCACGCGCACTCAAAACGGGTTGGCGATTTCAGGCTTATATATGTATATTAACTATAAGTCCAGTACCTACCCTAATTGCGTTTTTTTTTGTTTTTAATTTGTTTCAAATCGAAACAGATTGTGGTTGTGTTGTATTACGCAATTATTTTTATTTCGTTACTTTGAGTTACATAGCCTATAACCAGCGGACAATCAATACGCTTCCAATGAGGTATCCATCAATGCCGATCCCGGCAGTTTAGAAGTTATGAGGTAACAGATGAACATACAAACATACATACATATATAGATAGATACATACATACATACATGTGGGAATGAATAATAAAGTGGCAACACAAGATATGAGGAATGTTAGAAGATGGGTATGACAACACTGTGCGAGTGAGAGGAAAGAGGGGGGATGATGGAGGACGGTGAATGAAGACGAACGGGTTTGCGACGAAGAAATTATTTAAAGAAATATAAGAAGATTAACAAGTTTGCTTTTTATTTGCATTAATCCCTACATTTTGGGGGCTCGTCCGGGATAGATCAAAGTAAATACAAAGTAAAAGACCAGGACGCGGGCCGCAGATGTGAATTTTTTTTCCGTTGAAAAACAAAAGACGAAAGACGCTTTGAAGACGTTGGAAGAAGAAAATAATAAGGACGGACAGCGAAATAATTCACGACTGCACCAGTGCGATGATGATGCCGACAACGACGCGGCAGGCTGAAGCTGCAGCAGCAGCAAATGTGAATTCCACATTCCACATGAGCGCGGAGTTACTTCCTAAGTTTAGCGGTTGCGACAACACGTATTATGCACGTAGAATGTAAGAAGGAAAAATTTGAAAAATCATCATCGACGCCATCATCAACAAAGCCTAGATACATCAAGCAGGGCTCACAGCAGGACCAACCAAAAGAAACGTTTTTCAATAGTGCCGCAGATGGCAGCACTGTGCAACATGATGAACTTGGCAACTTGCAAAATGACATTCATAAGCGGGCTCTTATTGGTTCACCGAGCAATGACGGATGTGAAAAAAAAAGTCAAAGATGTCAACAGGATGTTTGCAATAAAAACAAAAACGAATTATCGAAAAAACCGATGAAAGATTAAATTACAAAATGGGCTACTCGTCACGGCATTAATCGATAGTGGGAGTGATGTGAACTTAATATCAAACGAATGTTATGTGCCGTTAGGATTGCCGAAATGTGATAAAAACATTAACATTACAATGTCAGGTTTAGGGTCTTCCAAAGTGTTTTCGACTGGATACTTTAAAACTTTGATTGAAATTTATAGTCATAGATATTTTAATGTAGAATTTCACATTGTACCGCAGACGTGTATGCCTTTTAAAGTAATAATTGGTCAAGATTTTTTAAAGAATGTGTTATGTGTGTTGAATGGAAATTTAGTATGGATGAGGCCGATTGATGAAGAATGGTTAGATAATTTAAACTGTTTTCCGTGTGTTTCAGATAGAATAGGTTATATTGGCAGTTAACAACTCAAGGGTCAAATTATCTCCTACATTGAGAGTTACAGACCTAAACAAATAATAAAAGAAGTTCCCATTGAAGTGAAGATAGTGCAGCGGGATGATATTCCTATTGCTCAACGTCCACGGCGAATCTCGTTTGCAGAGCAGGATGAAGTGGATAGACAGGTAGCGGAGTGGTTAGCAAATGGAATAATCAGGGTAAGTTATTCAGATTATGCTAGTCCTCTGGTCCTGGTACGTAAGAAGGATGGATCCACCCGTACCTGTGTGGATTATAGACAGCTCAATAAGAAAATGATAAAAGATGAATTCCCTCTACCGCTGATAGAAGATTACATTGATAGACTGTCAGAAGCTAAAGTTTTTAGCGTGTTAGATTTGAAAAACGGATTAAAGTAAGTGAAGACAGTGTGAAGTACACATCTTTTGTGACTCACAATGGTCAATACGATTTTTTAAGAGCTCCTTTTGGTCTGTCGATGTGTCTCAAATATTTTATGCGTTATATCAGTTATGCTTTTAGAGATTTGATAGCAGAAAGAAAAGTTATGATTTTTATTGATGATATTATAATTCCTGCAGAAGATGAACGTCAAGCTGTAGAAAGACTGAAAGAAATACTAGAAGTAGCATCACAATATGGAATGCAATTCAGCTGGAAAAAGGCCTGTCTGGTATGTCGAAGCATCACTTATCTCGGACATGTGATTGAAGATGGGAAGGTGAGACCTTCTAAAGAAAAGACTGAAGCAGTAATGAAGTTTTGTTGGTTTAGCATCGTACTTTAGAAAATACATACAAGATTTTGCATTGATAATTAGTCCTCTGACTAATTTATTGAAGAAAGATTCAGACTTTAAGTTTAATCAACAAAAGTGGAATGCATTCAATGAAGTTAAGAAAAAGTTATCAAGTGACCCAGTATTAAAAATATTTAATCAGAAACTTTATACTGAGTTACACACAGATGCTTCCTGTATTGGTTATGCAGCTATTCTTATGCAACGTAGTGTGGATGATCAGCAGCTACACCCTATATATTATATGAGTCGAAAGACTACAGATGCAGAAAATAGGTACACAAGCTATGAACTTGAAGCATTGGCGATCATTGAAAGTGTTAAAAAGTTTAGACACGACCTATTTTTTTTTTTTTTTTTTATCATTTTAAGATTATAACTGATTGTAGAGCTTTCCAGATGACATTAAATAAAAAAGACTTGGGAATGTCAACTAGAGTAGCGAGGTGGATATTATTTCTACAAGATTTTGATTTTACCGTAGAACATAGAGAAGGTTCTAAAATGAGACATTCTGATGCTCTAAGCCGTAACCCTTATGTTGCAATTGTTGATGAGTTATTTGACAGCTTACGAGAAGCTCAGCAAGCAGATGAAGGTTTGAAAGCCATTATAAATATTTTGCAGACTGCACCGTATGAAGATTACTTGCTAGACAATGGTCTTGTCTATAAAGGAAGTGACAAGAAGTTGGTGATACCAAGAAGTATGGAAGACGAAATCATTAAAAGAGTTCACCAAAATGGTCATTTCTCCAAGAAGAAGATGTTGGAATTGATCAATAAAGATTATTTTATAAAAAACGTGAGTAAAAAAGTCGAAGATTTTTTAGTAACTTGTATACCCTGTTTACTAGCAACTAAGAAGCAAGGAAAGCAAGAAGGTTTCCTCAACCCTATTGAGAAGGAAAGTGAACCAATGCATACCATACATCTGGACCATGAATAAGATTTTTAGGGTAATTGAATTGTAAACATTTTCATTTGTTGGGTACAAAAGAAAACACGTTTGCGTTTGATAAGTTTTTATTTCATAAGGCATAAAACATGATGTTATCTGTTTTATTTATGTAACATAAATACATACATGATATGTTTAAGTTTGATGCAATGTTTAGCGTTATAATATTGCAGTAAGATAGTGGTGCGATTCCCTTGTTCACAAACTAAACTAAATTTAAGTTCAGTGCATCTTTTTCTTTCTATTTCATTAAGAAAAGGACAGAAGATAAATTTTAGTTTAGTCCTGTCAAATAATCAGCGCTTGACGTAAATTGACGTAATTTTAGTTGGCAAGTTTTTAATCACGTCTAAACTTGTATGGAGACTGACAGGCGCTGATTAATTTGACAGGACTAAACTAAAATGTATTTTCTGTCCTTTTCGTAATGAAATTGAAAGAAAAAGATGCACTGAATTTAAATTTAGTTTAGTTTGTGAACAAGAGAATCGGCACCATTATAACGCTAAACATTGCATCAAACTTAAAACTTTTTTATTTTTTTTGTTTTATTATTTGTGTTTAAAGAAGTAAACTAATTTAAGTTGTTAAAGTGAAACTAGAATTTAAGTTGATAGGTTGTTATAAAATTGGAATAGACTGATGATTGTGTGAAGATATATGTGAGCAGCTGGTGAGTGCATGCCTGAGGACAGTCATGACTGTCAGAATGGCCGAATGTGGGAATGAATAATAAAGTGGCAACACAAGATATGAGGGATGTTAGAAGATGGCTATGACAACACTGTGCGAGTGAGAGGAAAGAGGGGGGAAGATGGAGGACTGTGAATGAAGACGAACGGGTTTGAGACGAAGAAATTATTTAAAGAAATATAAGAAGATTAACAACTTTGCTTTTTATTTGCATTAAGGCTCCGTGCTGCGCACCGCACGAAATCACTGATTTTGATCAATTTTGTTTATTCGTTGTGAGAAAGGGGACGAGAATTTAAACAAAATTATTTGTGATTTGAAAAGTCCAATTCTTCTTCTTGTACATAGAGGAAAGGGATTTTTGAAATAAATTAAGGATTCGTGGAAAATCACTAAAATTCGCAACAAGTTTTCCAAAAAATGACGCGAGACTGACGTTTGATCGTTTCGTTAGAAGAAACTGCTTTTGATGTTGAAAATTAAAAAATATCATCAACATCATTATATGGTCTACTTGTACACAGGGGAACCACTTTTCTCAACTTTCATACAAAATATAGCAGAAAAAAAATGTTGAAATAACGTAACTTTCTCAAAACTTCAAGCCAAATAAATATTTTTTTCTAATACTTAGAAACACTTTTAAGAAATTTTAAAAATTATGTATTAATTTTAAATTAATTGTTTAATAGAATCTAAATTTTATTTTATAAATAAACAATTACTTCATTACGTAAATAAATGGCAAAATGAACTATATAAACGATCGCGGAAAATCTATTCCGTCAGTAGCGAACGGGCCTTCCCAGCGTGAGGACGTATCACTTTATCACGAGCGTCGCAGCACGCACACACGCACGTACGTGTCCGATGTTAACATATTTCAGAAATTGTACGTCGACTACCACATTTTGATCCGCATTTTATTTTAAAGTACTTTGCTTATTTTTGAAGAACATTAAAATTTTGCATGCCTGGCAATAAATAAAATACCGGTGTACGTGTGTTCGTAATTCTTCTTGTCCTAAACGGCTTGACTGATTTAGATGTTTTTTTTTTTAATTCTTTTTGTGTAACTTGGATGGTTCATAACTATAGTTGGACCCGCGTGGCGCTGTTGTCGCAGGACAACATCTGCCTGCTGGGTTCACTAGTTATATTTTGACTTTAGATTTCATAGTTTTGAGTGATTTTTGGTAGGGGTAAAAGTTATGGGTTCGCGTCACCGATATGCCCGCGCCGATATGTTGTTGTAGCAATAAGTGAAGTATTTTTGGAACGAAGTTCTTTAACGCTACTTTAAGTCAAAATAAAGATCCAAGATGGCGGCTGCGAACATTTAAAAATATTTCGTCATGGGTATCGTTTTCATAGTTTTCGAGGATGCTAAAGCTGATAATGAGGTCAAAATATAAATCCAAGATGGCGGCTGTGACAATATTCAGATTTTTCGTCATGGGTGTCTTTTTCATAGTTTTTGAGGATTCTAAAGCAGATTTTGATGTCAAAACGTAAATCTAAGATGGCGGCTGTGAAAATTTTTACATTTCTTCATAACATCACGCCATCAATTTCAAAGTGTTGGGCCCTTTGAAATTGATGGCGTGATGTTATGAAGAAATCTCATTTCCGCAACTTTTTCGCGCAAGTGCGTTCGCGCAAGTGTCTTTCGCAAAAATGTCTTTCGCGCAAGTGTCTTAGATCCCTTTATGGATACTGGTGCCAATTCTCTTGTCACAAATTAATGCCTCAAAACTAGACTAAAAATCACCAAAGTTTCGTTCATTCCTGTCAAACGATGATTTCCCATCGCGAAATAATTACAGAATATATTTTATTTTGACAGCACTAAGATGGCAATATGGTGCCGATTCTCTTGTATACAACATGTAGGTAATAATTTTTCATGTTTTCCATACAAAATATAAACAGAATTGTTATAAATATACTAAACGAATATACACAAACAATCCAGACTTATTTCATAAGCGTACCTACGTAACTTAACAAAATACCGTCTATAGGATCAAAACTGTTTAAGCGATCACTACGCTCGATGTTTAGGCGTGTGTGCGTGAACGGTGCACACAAACATAGCATCGCAAGAATTTACCTAAACTCTGTCGAGTGAATTCACAGCACGGAGCCTTAATCCCTACATACATACCGGTCAAAATCATAACCCTCCTTTTTGTTTCACCGTAGTCGAGTAATATTTTTCTTTCCAATTGTACCTTCCATTGTTTACGTAGAATTGAAGAATTGCGTGCATAGCGAAACTTTTTCGTAGGTATTTTTCAAGTCGAGCATAGAGAGACTAGAGCATAGGGGGACTAACTGAAACGGTTAGTCGACTCTTCACGTGATCGAGGGCTGGCCTATTCTTTGGCCAAAGAATCAGCATTGCCATACAACGTGGCAACGCTGCCAGCCTTTTGGGTACTTTTCCTGTTGACAGCGATGCGGACGAATTTTACGATGCCCTATGACTACTTCCTCCCCTTTTTATATACTTGTACATATTAGTTTGTTATTAAAATGATGTATATTGAAAAAAAAAAACAAAATCTATTGGGCATAAGCTATTATAGTATAAAAGAATATTTAGAGATCTAAATTTTAGACGACACAATTTTAACAAAACTATATCGGTATGGTCGACGAACCACTACCCGAAATACTTACTAAGATCTGAGATTGGTTTTTCTATGGAAACTCAGAAAAAAGACAAAGCATCCGGAGAAGACAAGATAACAAATGAAATATTGAAGTCTCTATCAGTACCCTTACAACACCCACTGAAACTCATGTTCAATAACATTCTAGAAAGAAACTCTAAAGCAATGATCCGAATTATCTATAACTCTATAGAAAAAGGAGATGATTTGACCCAAGTAACTATAAACCAATATACGACAACCATATATAAAATTTTCTCAAAAATACTATTATATAGACTGACATTTACTCTAGATGAAAATCAACCTCGTGAACAAGATGGATTCCGTAAACACTATTCAACAACTGACACACTAATAGTAGAGAAGATCAAATAATATGGCAAGGCTCTGTACTTATTCTTCATCGATTACACCAAAGCATTCGATTCTCTGGAACATAGTGCTATATGGAAGATACTAGTGGAACAAGGAATAGACATAAAATTATGTAGAATTACTCCATAACATTTATTCTAAAAATTCCGCAAGAATAAAGTTAGTATTAGAAGAATCAACTTTTTTCATTAAAAAAGGCGTCAGGCAGGTCAACCCGCTGTCACCTAAAATATTTCCGTCTGTTCTGGAGACAATATTTAGATACTTTGATTGAGAATACAATCTGTGAATATTTGAGCCATTTACGTTTTGCAGACGACACGTTGTGTTTACAGAAGAGTCCACACATTTAAAGAACATGTTGCAAGCTCTGGCGGAAGAAAGTAAGAAGGTAGGATTGACTATGAATGCTGCAAAAACCTAAATTTTAACAATCGGATCGCAAGTAGCAATAATTATAGATGGACAGGTAAAACAATATGTTAAAGAATACGTCTATTTGGGACAATCTATTTCATTTGAAGACCAAACGGAAAAGGAAATAATAGGAGAATAGAAATTTCGTGGAAAAAGTACTGGAGTTTTAAAGAAATCATGAAGAACAGCAAGATAAACATGAATTTGAAAAGAAAGTTGTGTGAGATAGCAACCCTTCCTTGCCTTACACATGGATGCCAAACGTGGTCACTACGGATAAAAGAAAAACACAAACTCGGAGTTATGCAAAGGAAAATGGAGAGAAGCATGTTGGGTATTAAATTATCCGATAGAATTACTAATGAGGAAATTAGAAGAAAATCTAAAATATCTGACATAGTAGAGAATAAGAAGTCTGAAATGGAAATAGGCAGGGCACATCTGTAGAATGGAAAACGAAATGTGGAAATCATAGAGTGGGTACCTAGAGATAGAAAAAGAAAACGAGGAAGGCCGCGGAAGCGCTGGGAAGATATATTTAAAGAAAGATGTGTACCAGATTGGAGGAGACAAGCTAGAGATAGGGAAAAATGAAGAAAGTTGGGGGAGGCCTACGCCGCAGAGGCGACTTCCATAAATAAATCATTTCACGTGCATACCAACATTAATAACAATATTTTATCTATACATATAAAAAAAGTAAATAAACTGTGTCTGTACATTGAATATATAAAAAAAATAATTGAGGGGGGTTTAAAAGCAGTAATAGAGCACGACAACAAAAAAAAAATCTGTCTGTCTGTTTGTTTGTACACGCTAATCTTCGGAACTACTAGACGGATTTGTATGTTTTTTTTTTGTTGTATAGGTATTAAGTCTGGGCAACATATAGGCTATAATTTATTTTGGAAAATGGAACACCTGATGCAGAACCGCAACAGACCAGCTAAACTATAAGAGATACAAAAACGGTACCATAGCAAAAATTGTTCCACGTGATGAGTATTTTCTGCTGAGAGAATAAATTTGAAGATCTGGAACACATGATGTGGAACTCCAAGAGCCCAGCTACACTATAACATATATAGGAATTACGTCTTAGCAAGAGTTATTCAACTTGATGAGCACTCTCTGTTAACGTATGAAAATTTAAGATCTGGAACACCTGTTGTGGAATTCCAAGCGCCCAGCTACACTATAACATATATAGGAATGACGTTTCAGCAAAAGTTGTTCAATCTGATGAGCACTCTCTGTTGATTTATAAAAATCGAAGATCTGGAACACCTGTTGTAGAACTCCAAGAGCCCAGCTACACTATAACATATATAGGAATTAAGTCTTAGCAAGAGTTATTCAGCCTGATGAGCACTCTCTGTTAACGTATGAAAATTTAAGATGTGGAACACCTGTTGTGGGATTCCAAGCGCCCAGCTACACTATAACATATATAGGAATGACGTTTCAGCAAAAGTTGTTCAATCTGATGAGCACTCTCTGTTGATTTATAAAAATCGAAGATCTGGAACACCTGTTGTAGAACTCCAAGAGCCCAGCTACACTATAACATATATAGGAATTACGTCTTAGCAAGAGTTATTCAGCCTGATGAGCACTCTCTGTTAACGTATGAAAATTTAAGATGTGGAACACCTGTTGTGGGATCCCAAGCGCCCAGCTACACTATAACATATATAGGAATGACGTTTTAGCAAAAGTTGTTCAATCTGATGAGCACTCTCTGTTGATTTATAAAAATCGAAGATCTGGAACACCTGTTGTAGAACTCCAAGAGCCCAGCTACACCATAACACACAGTAGAATAACGTCTTACCAAAAGTGTTTCGGTCTGATGGGCATTTCCTGTTGACTTATAAAAATCGAAGATCAGAAACATCTGATGTGGACATCAAAGCTATCACTAATTTTACTGTATAATTATAAAATAACATAAGCTGGGAGTGCTTCTATCATTGAAAATAAAATTTGACTGTACTGGCCAAAACTCCCATTTATTTTTTTATTTTATTTTATCGAATAAATATGCTTTCGGGCTTATGTTATTTGAGTGTTTAATTTCCTTTTCAATTTATCTTCGTGACACGGTAGCCTACCCGGTAACGCAGGGGAGCAGTCACTTCGATTTTAATTGATCCGGTATCTTCACAATAAAACTATAACCATGCCTAGAAGGAGGTCAAATCTTTCCCAATGTTCCAAAGAAGCTAAAAGATTGAGGATCATAAGATCACAAGAATCTACCGAAGAACGTCAGGAGAGACTTGATGCTGTTCGAGAACATCAAGCTGCAACTTGCTCTGTGGAAACTTCTTCGGATCACGAAGCACGCCTGCGTTCTCAACGTATTTACGCATCTACATTCAGGTTTCTAGAGACCAGTAAAGAATATGATGCGCGACTGACCGCTGATCATGAACGTCATGCATTGTCTCGCGAGTCGGAGACGTTCACGGATAGAGAATTGCGCTTGAGTTCTCAGCGTGTCTACGCATCTGCTTCTAGGTCTCTAGAGACAAGTGCGGAACGTGATGCGCGACTGTCCGCTGATCGTGAGCGACATGCATTGTCTCTTACAAAAATGAAAGATCTGGAACGTCTCGAATAGTCTCGCGCATCTCGTTGTTTTCCCGTCCCCGGGCTCTTAGAATTCAACATCAGACGTTTCAGATCTTCGATTTTGACGACCCCGTTGTCACTGGCATAAGCAACAGGATCCGCGTACGAAGTCGCGGGCAGAAGCTAGTTCTTATATAAATATTTTAAACTTTATTTTGCTTACAAGCACCTATGAATAATAAATACAATCATAAATATTAATTTAACTCAAATAATAAACAATACTATTAATGATAATGAAATGTCAAAATGTAATAAGCCATTATGTGATATGATAAAATAATATGCTTACATTTTTCTATGTATTTATGATAGAAAAAAGGCTTTTTATTTTATTTATATCGTGTTAGCTTGTACTTGGTAACCCTACTTATTTAATCGACTAATACTAGTATGTCACTCAATCGA
Organism: Agrochola lychnidis; assembly: GCA_963680765.1. NCBI lineage: Eukaryota > Metazoa > Arthropoda > Insecta > Lepidoptera > Noctuidae > Agrochola > Agrochola lychnidis. The sequence continues at coordinate 27,464,882 of OY796856.1, forward strand.
TTATTCGTTCATCAAGACATTCACTGTCATTCACTATGGAAGACAACTGACAGCTGGCCTTCTTGTTCGAGACACCGAGCAGTGAACACCTATAAAATAACAGTCTGTCAGATTAGTGTAGATTTTAATCTTAGCAAGTAAGTACAGGATATTATTATTTTGGTGATCTGAGTGTTTTAAGAAATATTGTGGAAAAGGAAATAAATATGTTTGTGTTTAAATAATGTGTTTAGTTTTCTATTGCGAACCCTTTCATTTCTGAGCTGTAGCTTACAGTTCAGAAGTGGGATCGTAAGAGAATTCTCATAATTTTCTTTCTTTCACGTCCACAACGATCTTATTTTGATAATTAATGGTGATATAAAATCGTTACTGATATGATTCTAAGGATTTTTACGGATTAAAAACATGCATACTTTATTTTCTTTTTTTTTCTGACCACCTACATCGTTAACTTTTGAAAATGGAATCTTACACTTTCTGTTCTTAATAAATAATTATATTTTTTCCGTTAACTGTCATTAAAATACGAGAAACTTAGTTCTGAAAAACAACTGGAAAATGAAAGCTATATCAGTATTTAACAGTTGGTGAACGCGTTGATCTAAGATTATGGATGACTAATACTAATTTACCATACTGAACGGATTTGAGAAATATATGTTGATAACTAGTGGATGCTTATACTTGATCTTGTTTTACGTAATAAATTTATTTACTGCTGTCTAGTGATTGGTTAAAAAAAAAATTACATGGTGACCGATCCAGTGAGTTTATTTTAATATCAGAAAATTATAGCTGATGATTTGACAATTTCATACTTTTAAAAGGTCTTTTTATTTATGTCGTGGCCCTGTCTACATAGATGGTCTGAAAATATAGGTATAACTTAATTTTTGGTTTTCTTTTCAACACTGTTGAATAATTACTAAACCATAATATTAAAACGATCATGTGCTAAGCTTTCAAATGTAAGTTTCAGATCCACATTCATATTGGATACAACTGAGGGGAAGGGTTATTATTCGATATGGATAATGATGAAGAGCCCAGGTTTGAGGGCATAAGTGAGCCCGGGTTCGAGGGCAGGATTGAGCCCGGGTTTGAGGGCAGGAGTGAGCCCAGGTTTGAGGGCAGGAGTGAGCCCAGGTTAGAGGGCAGGAGTGGGCCCAGGTTTGAGGGCAGGAGTGAGCCCAGGTTAGAGGGCAAAGGAAGGAATATGGATAGCCAGGATAAGGAACGGGTTACTGCCAAAATAGCGGCAAGTTTGGAAGACCGGACGCTGCGTCCGTCCAGGAACCGGAAAAGGCGAAATATCATTACGGATTCCGACAGTTCGTCGCGTGGTGGTGCGACCCGTGACAGGACTAGGAAATACAGAAGAAGGTCACGAGCGAGGAGAGGCGGCTCCAGGCGGACGGAGCATAGCAGTGACAGCTCGGATAGCCGTGAGTCAACCCGAGCTTATAAATCTAGACGGAATAGGAATAGGGAATCTGAAACAAATGTATTATTAGATAAATTTCTGTCGATCTTAAGTAATGTCAAGAGTTCAGAGAAGCCCAAGCTATCGTTTAATAGTAATGTTTTGCCGGATTTTGACCCCTTAAGTAAAGAGCAAACTATGTTAGTATGGCTCACTAAAGTCGAAGAATGTGCCGAAATATACGGTTGGTGCGAAAAGGAAATAATTCACTACGCTCTTCCTAAACTTTCGTGGGTAGCAAAAACCTGGTACCAAGGTTTACTTTCTCTTCTTTATACTTGGGGTGAATGGAAGAAAAAACTAATTGAATCATTCTCTTGTCGCAAGGACTACGCTGAACTCTTGACGGAAATGTTGGCTAAGCGCGTTAAGTATGGCGAATCATTGGAACACTATTATTACGCGAAGTTGAATCTATTAAATAGATGCAAGATTTATGGAAAACAAGCAGTAGATTGTGTCTTATACGGAGTAGATGATCATGCCATTAGAGTAGGTGCGCAAGCAGCTCAATTTAGTGAACCAGAACAGATTTTAAAATATTTTCGAACGGTAAAAGTAGGTCAAAATAGAGAAGCGTATGAAGCTAATGTCAGAAATAGGAACGATCGTGAAGCTTCTACAAATGCAACGTCTCGGACCCAGAACCCGAAGTCTGGTACAGTAAATTCTAACATACGGTGTTTTAATTGTAACGAATTTGGTCACCCCAGTTTTAAATGTGATAAACCCTCTATTAAATGTTCGTTATGTGACAGATCAGGTCATCAAGCTTCTAGTTGTTATAGAAACAAACTTAAAACTGAGTCTCCTAAAAATGAAACCCAATCGAAAGATAAGAATGAAAAACAGGTATCAGAATTGACAATTGATAGGTCTATTGATAAATACATATTAGACATTAAAATTAATAGTAAATCAGTAAAATGTCACATAGATTTAGGAAGCCAGTGTACGCTTGTTACAATAAGCAAGGCTAAAGAACTTTCCATGGACATTAAGTGACCGCCTAATCTGCCTGTGTTGAGAGGTATAGGTTCAAATTTGACTATTCCATTGGGCGTAATATCTGCCGATGTTGAAGTTCAGGGCATCCGAAAAGTTATAGACATTTATGTAGTTGAAGATCACGTACTGAGTCACCCTGCTCTCTTGGGGCATTCGTTTACTGAAATGTCCGATCTTATTATTACTAAAACCCCAACTGAATTAATATTTAAAAAAACAGACTCTACGAAAATGCATCTGATATGTAATGATAGTGTTTTCATTCCACCATCATCATTGCGTGTAATACCAGTAAAATCTGAACCATCCTTTAGTGGAAATGTTTACGTACGAGCGTCCCTTAGGGAGTTGGATGGAAAGTACTATTATCTTTTATCGGGTGAATATAGCATCAAAGAAGGAAACGGTTCGGTACTTATATATAATGTATCTGGAAGCGAAATAACCATCTCTAAAAATTCTTTATTGACTCGTTCTATTAAAAGCGAATATTTAGACTCTTCAGAAGTTCTTAATTGTTGTCGGATGTCTTTTGATTCTGTCGATTCCAATGAACTAATTAAGTGCGGTGAAAAACTCAATAACGAGGAACGTTTACGGTTACAACAACTATTAAATAAATATAAAGACTGTTTTTCTAAAGGCCTAAAGATCTCGGATTTACTAAAGTAACAGAAATGGTTATTGAACTGGAAGACGCTGAACCAATCGTGTATAGACCGTATCGTTTGTCTCATGCTGAAATAACATTAGTAAGCGACATGGTTCAAGAGATGATAGATAGTGGCATTGTGAGGGAGTCTTCTTCGCCTTATGCTAGCCCCATCGTTTTAGTCCAGAAAAAGACGGGAGAGAAACGGTTATGCGTCGATTATCGAGCGCTTAGTAGGAAAACGAAAAAGGACCATTACCCCCTCCCACGCGTCGAGGATCAACTAGACCAACTGGCAGGCAAGCAACTATTCACGTCTCTTGATTTAGCGTCAGGCTATTACCAAATTCCGATTAGTAAAAAGTCCTGTCATAAAACAGCCTTTGTTACCCCAGATGGGCAGTTTGAGTATAACCGCATGCCATTTGGTCTTGTTAATGTACCCTCCGTTTTCCAAAGAACGATTAATAAAATTCTTCATGACGCTAAAATTAAATACGCAATCGTCTATATGGATGATATTCTTATCCCCTGTAAAGATGTCTCCGAGGGATTAAATAGATTAGAGAAAGTTTTACAACTCCTAAAGCAAGGAGGCTTAACACTCAGGCTCAGTAAATGTAACTTCTTCCTAGATACTATCGATTTTTTAGGGTTTGAAGTAAACTCGTCGGGTATTTGTCCGGGTGGTAGAAAAACTGAGGCTATTTCAAAATTTTCAACACCCAAAAACATACACGAATTAAGACAATTTATGGGGTTATCCGGGTTCTTTAGGCGGTTTATTAAAGATTATGCTTTAATAACTACCTCGTTGACGAACCTATTGAAAAAGGAGGTTGTTTGGACCTGGGGTAGTAACCAAGAAGAATCTTTCAACTTGGTTAAAACGTTGCTTACACAACGACCATTATTGGCTTTATACGATCCTAAAGCAGTTACACAATTACATACCGACGCATGTAAAGATGGGCTTGCAGGTATACTATTACAGTGTGATTCTTTAGGCATTCTTCATCCGGTTTCATACTTTAGCCGTAAAACTTCCCCTAATGAACGCAAGTTGCACTCGTATGAGCTCGAAACCCTGGCAGTGGTAGCATTTTTGAGTAGGTTCAGGGTAAATTTGCTGGGGATACCATTCATAATTTATAGTGACTGTAGCGCTTTAAGATCTACATTCGTAAAACGCGATCTGATTCCGCGAGTTGCACGTTGGTGGGTCCAAATACAAGAATTCGATTGTACTATCGAATACCGACCCGGCTCCCGAATGGCGCATGTTCCAGCCATGGACCAGTTGCGGCTGCCGAAGCCGAAACAGACGTATTAGATATCCTAACTATTGAAAGTTCCGATCAGGACTGGATTGCCACCGTGCAAGACGCGGATGATGAAGTGCAGAGGATTAAAAACATATTAGAGGATAAAACTGCGGACTTAGTCATGGATATTCATAAAAATTACAAAATAAAGAACGGTCGTATATATCGTATAGTAGGAGACGAGATTAAGTGGTTAGTTCCAAAGGGTGTACGTTGGCAGATATTGAAACGTAACCACGACGACATAGGACATTACGGGTTTGACAAAACTTTACAGCGCATACAACAACATTATTGGTTTCCTAAAATGCGTCATTTTGTTAAAAAATACGTGCAGTCCTGTTTAGAGTGTGCCCATCATAAGACCCCTGGTGGCAAACGAGAAGGCGGACTGCACTCGATTGAAAAAGTCAGTGTCCCTTTTCATACGGTACACGTCGACCACTTAGGTCCTTTTATCAAAAGCAAGAGGGGTAATTGTTATTTACTGGTCTTGGTGGATAGTTTCACGAAATCTATAAATATAAATGCTGTCAAAAATACTAAATCTCTCACTAGTATACGCGTTATAAAAGAACATATAAGTTATTTCGGGGTCGGGGGGGTAATGAACTGAAACCTAATGGTATACTGCTTTTTGGTTATCGATTAGATGGTAATGGATTGTATAATTAGATAAATAATGTATTATTTAATAATGGATTGGATGTATAATATATTTTTTTTCTGCTCTTTTCTTTGCAACTTATATGAGATTGTAAGCGCGAGGACGCACTTTGGACAGGATGGCCGAGCTGTTAGCTTGTACCTGGTGTGGCGCATCGTCAGCTAACGATTAGTATGTAGGTCAGATATTATAATAATGAAATAAATAATTACACATTTTAGTTATGTACTAGCGCTCGCCGTAAACAGTTGTTTTATTTACATGACTCACAACAACCAATAAACACGTACGCAGTAGGTACACTTACATCTGGTGACCCCGACGTGATCGAACAGTACTAACGCGCGCCGCGATTTAAAATAAGTTTCTCGTGATTTTCCAGTGTCGTGATAACTGCACTGCACAACCTTACCAGCCTTCCACAAGCGGATCTCCCTGGTTTGGTTTTCAAGAGGCACATAGTTATCGAAGACATGAATCCAAGCGGAAATTGTGGAAGTGGGACGCCAATATGCGGAGCGACGGACATCAGTCAGGCCGAAATTGCAGCACTAGGCATATCCTCGAAAATACCGGATTTCTGGATCGAGATGCCCAGAGTATGGTTCGCTCAGTTCGAGACAATGATGGCTCCCCAAAAACAGGGCGACGAAGCAAAATACGGCGTCGTGCTTTCCAAGCTCCGCAAAGACGCAGTAAGTCAGGTAGCCGACATAATAATGTCACCCCCTGCCACCAATAAATATGGTGCCATTAAGGAAAGACTCCTAGCCGTATACGAAGAGTCTGAGGTGCGACAATTCCAAAAACTGGTCAGTGAAGTGGAACTAGGCGACCAAAAACCGTCGCAACCGTTGAGACGAATGAGGGAATTGGCACGTAAGAGCCAGGTGGCCGAAAAAACCCTGCATAGCTTGTGGATGTCAAGACTACCTGATCACGTTCGAGCAGTATTAATGGTCAGTCAAGATCAAAAGCTCGACAACCTCGCCGCTATAGCAGACAAGATTTTGGAAGGAAGATCATGTGAAGTGTCGGAAATTTCAAACGGTCAAACACAGCTTATGGTTGAGTTAGTCAATCAGATGAGTAAGCTGACCATGGAAATAGCAGCTTTGAAAACCAACTCATACGATAGCGGACGTCGTAATTATAGACATAATCGAAGCCATTCGCGCCCAAGATCCCACTCGAGGACGAGGATTACACCCGACACTCCCAATTGGTTATGCAAATATCATTTCCGGCACAGGAATCGAGCCCGGAACTGTGAAAAACCATGCAGTTGGAAGAAACCGTCGGAAAACTGAGTTCAGCGTTGACAGAGGCGGTCGTCAGCGCTATCATACCTTCAAACCGCCTTTGCGTTACCGACCGAAAAAGTGGGTATCGTTTTTTGGTTGATACTGGCGCTAATATTTCAGCAATACCTAGAGTGGGAAACCGTTTAAAAACAGATGACACATATAAAATATACGCTGCAAACGGAACGCAAATTAAAACATATGGCGACAAAACGCTGACGTTAAATTTGAATATGAGACGGCCGTATCGTTGGACTTTCATCGTGGCTGACATTACGCAACCAATATTGGGAGCCGATTTTCTAGAAAAAAATAACATTTTGGTGGATATCCGGAATAAACGTTTGATAGATGGTACAACTGGACTTCAGAGAAACGTAAAGTTAATGAAGTCAAGCACACCAACACTTCGGACAGTAAATTTAACCGAAGATTATGCAGACATTTTAGAACATTACCCGAACATTTTGAAACCTCTTGACGCTCAGTCACAACCAAAGCACGACGTAGTTCATCAAATTATCACCAACGGACACCCTGTTTACTCCAAGTCAAGACCTTTGCCGGCGGACAAATACCTAAGAGTGAAGAAAGAGATAGAACACATGCTAGAGGCAGGGTTATGCAGGCCTTCCAAGAGCCCGTGGGCAAGCCCTTTGCACGTGACGACAAAGAAAAATGGCGAGTTGCGGCTATGTGGTGATTATAGGAGATTGAACGCGATCACTGTACCGGATAGATACCCGATACCGAGAGTACTAGACTTCACATACCTATTACCAGGAACCAGTATATACTCAACGATTGATTTAAAAAGGGCATATAACCAGATACCAGTACAAGATGTGGAGAAGACTGCAGTAATCACCCCGTTCGGTCTATTCGAATTCCCAAGAATGCCGTTCGGACTACGAAACGCAGGTCAAACCTTTGTCAGATTCCTTAACAAAGTCTTAGCGGGACTCGACTTTATCTTCGTATATATAGATGATATTTTAGTGACGTCATCATCAATCAACGATCACCGACGTCATTTACAAGAAGTGTTCAAACGGTTAGACGAACATGGCATCGCAATAAATCAAGCCAAATGCGTACTTGGCAAACCGCAAGTAGAATTTCTCGGATATCAGATCACAAAAGACGGCATCAAACCATTACCAGACAAGGTCGAAGCAATCACCAAATACCCAATACCAAAAACTGTGCAAGAATTGCGAAGATTTTTAGGCATGATTAATTTTTACCGGAACAACATACCACAAGCAGCCCAACATCAAGCTCGGTTGAACAAATACCTTATTGGCTCGAAGAAAAATGACAAAACTGAAATACAGTGGACTCCAGAGGCACTAGAAACATTCGAACAATGTAAAGCAAGTCTAAGCGACGCTGTTACATTGACTTCACCAACAACGCATTCCCCGCTATCAATCATGACAGATGCATCTCAAACGTGCGTAGGCGCCGTTTTACAACAGTATGAAAACGGAAACTGAAAGCCGCTTTCCTTTTTCTCAAAGGGACTGAGTGAAACGCAATCAAGATATAGCACATATGATCGAGAATTGCTAGCAGTTTATATGGCAGTAACGCATTTTCAACCTTATGTCGAGGGGCGAGAGTTGATAATATACACCGATCATAAGCCATTATGTCACGCCTTCACTACTAAACAAAACTCCACAAGTAAAATGATAGCTCCAAGGCGACTACGTCATCTCGAGTTCATTGCACAGTTCACAACAGACATCCGTCACCTATCCGGTAATATGAACCCAGTGGCCGATGCATTATCGCGAGTCGAACAAATAGATTGCCCGACACCTGTGGATTGGAATGAGTTAGCAGATATGCAACGCAATGACATTGAACTCACTCAGCTGTTAAACAAAAACAATCTTAGCTGGAAAAGTATGCAACTAACAGGAACGAGACAACTACTTTGCGAAAATTCAAAATCAAAATTTCGACCGTATGTGCCGAAGTTACTTAGAAAACAAGTATTCGACACTATGCACAACATAACACACCCCGGCATAAGATTATCAAAGAAAATGATCACCGAGCACTACTTCTGGCCACGCATGAATACTGACGTTGGTATTTGGGCGAAAACATGTGACGCATGCCAGAAAAGCAAGACACACAGGCACAACTCGGCCCCAATCGGAACATTCCCATCTACAGCACGTTTAGATCACGTGCACATAGACATTGTCGGCCCATTACCAGAATCTAACGGCAACAGATACATTGTGACAATGATTGACAGGGAAACAAGATGGCCAGAAGCTGTACCAGTAGCAGAGATAACAGCAAAAGTCGTAGCGGAAGTTCTATTAAGCACCTGGATAGCGAGATTCGGATGCCCAAACACCATTTATTTATTACTCTAACCAAGTCACTTGGTATTAAGAAAACAAGGACTACCAGTTACCATCCGCAGTCAAATGGCTTAGTTGAACGCTGGCATAGATCAATGAAAACCGCGTTAATCGCGCGCGGTAATACGACAAACTGGTCGAGTGAATTACCCATAGTTCTACTAGGATTACGAGCAGCGTTACGACTGAAAGAAAACATAAGCCCAGCACAAATGTTATACAGAACAAACATACGTCTCCCTGGAATGTTTATCGAGCCGAAAACGCAAGATACATCACCAGAAACTTATGCACAGACTCTCCAGAAGACAATGGCAAACCTAAGCCCGTTTAATAACAAGCACCACAGCACAAGTCATAAACCATTTATTCATCCAGATATGAAAGGCTGCGAATATGTATACGTCAGAACGGATGCAGTGAAGAAACCACTAACTCCGTCCTACGAAGGCCCCTACAAAGTGTTAGAGAAACAAGAAAAACATTTCAAAATTCAAATGCCGAAGAGAACATCAGTAGTAACAGTGGACAGATTAAAACCAGCCTACATTTTAAGTGATGAAAAGGTAAACGAACCTTTAGCACACATGAAAAGTACCAGTAGTCTAGTAAACGACCACAAGAATGTTGAGCCAGCGGAAAATAATAAGACCGCGCCGAACACGACACGTTCAGGTCGCGTCATACGTCCGGTGGTACGATTTACAATACAGCCAGATCAGCAGAAGAAAAGTGTAACGGCATAGTGTAATACAAGACTTTTATTTTTATTTTTTATTAATTGTTTTTGGTGTACTTTAATGATAATAACAAATTCGAACTAAAATATCACTAAGCATGTTTTAATTATATAGTTAACAACTAGGTATACTGTTATGTAGGTGTACTTACAAAATGTAAATTTAAAAAGTTTTTTTAAAGGGGGAAATAATGTGGCGCATCGTCAGCTAACGATTAGTATGTAGGTCAGATATTATAATAATGAAATAAATAATTACACATTTTAGTTATGTACTAGCGCTCGCCGTAAACAGTTGTTTTATTTACATGACTCACAACAACCAATAAACACGTACGCAGTAGGTACACTTACACTGGTAACCCTACTTATTTAATCGACTAATACTCGTATGTCACTCAATCGATTATTCGTTCATCAAGACATTCACTGTCCTTCACTATGGAAGACAACTGACATCTGGCCTTCTTGTTCGAGACACCGAGCAGTGAACACCTATAAAATAACAGTCTGTCAGATTAGTGTAGATTTTAATCTTAGCAAATAAGTACAGGATATTATTATTTTGGTAATCTGAGTGTTTTAAGAAATATTGTGGAAAAGGAAATAAATATGTTTGTGTTTAAATAATGTGTTTAGTTTTCTATTGCGAACCCTTTCATTTCTGAGCTGTAGCTTACAATCGGTGTAACATAACAAAGACCTACTTACTCAAGCAAATATTATTTATAACTTATAGAAATGAAGCCAAAATATTTACTTAAAATAATAATTAAAATACTTAAATAAATTTAATAATAGAAAAAAAATAGTAATAAAATAAAAATAAACAATTACCAGAATACATACTTAAATAATATAAACGCTCTTCAAATAAGCGCTCTTCCTCCTCTCTCCTGCTATGCTGTGCCTGGCAGGGTCCAATAGTGTTTCAATAATTTTAAGCCTACCCACTGTTTAACAAACGAACATTATGGAATGCAATAAAGAACTGAACACGATAGTGATGATTACTGACACAAAAGACCTACTGCGTGTTTCGCACATAAGCATTCTAAGATTTAGATTTGGATAAATGTTTTAATGTAAAATTCGAAGCAGTTTTTGCCGTAATGCAAACCGTAAGTAGGTACTTGTGTGTTTCTTGCAAAGATAAATCGGCTCGCTCATGCCTAACTTAAAGTGTGTGATTGATGCGAAAACTCGTGACTTTCGTACCGTGTTTGTTTACCAAATACTACATCGGAAGGAATCCTGTAAGTATAATGTACGGAATCACGATATAATTCGCATTTGCGTAAGGAATTGGTTATTTACTAAACTGCTGCTGAACTTGTTTCACTATTTTGGATTAATTTCATTCGTAATTCGGGGTTACTGTAAAAGTGTTTTCTGATAGTTTACACTTTCAGTTAGGAAGATGTCGGCTGTCGAAAGTAAACGGGTTCTATCAAAAGTCAGTGATCCCGAGCTACTAGCTCGCGGCTTGGCCGACGGTTGCTACGACATGGCGCACATCGGTCTCGCGCGACGGATCCCGTAGTTATACAAATTTGAGTGAGAAAAATGAGCCGACAATATTCGGTCGCGCAGTGAATTTAATCATCAAATATAATTAAATATGATCTGTAAGGTCTCGTGAAACTTCGCCGCTTAACAAACAAACAGACGACCGCGTTTCTTTACTTTTAGAATTTAATTATATTATTGAAGAGAGATAATGCCGTCTTTCTTGTCGAAATTAATCAAAACTTGCGGAGAATGAAAAATAAAAGAAATTTGCGTTATTGCGTGGCATCGCCGGTGTGCTATTATCATAACTTGTTATATAGAGCCCCCGCGGGAGGATGCGGGTGTGAAAGGCGCGGCAGGGGGAGGGGGACGCTAATCGTTTCTCTTTTTGTGAGGATTTGGCCGCGATTAGAGAGAGGTCAGCGCCGGAGAGGCGCGCCCGCCAGCCATCCATCACCGACGTACTTTGCATAGTTGTCACCTCACGAGGCACGAGTACCGCCTTACGCGTGTTGCTGGCCCAGGGACAGGCAGGGATCGATCGTCAGCTTGTAATAATTCCCTGGAAAGATCTTCAATTATTTTTTTTCCATTCATGTTGCTTTCGAATATAATCCAGCATGAAACATAAGTATTAGGTATGATTCCGAACAACGTTGCACGCGGCAGTGCTGTCACTTCACTACTTGACCCCATACATTTTCTATAGGTATATATGAGACTAGCTTCTACCCGCAACTTTGTCTGCGTAAAATTTCGGCCCCGATCCACCGCGTCGCGCCCCACCGCCCCGCACCGCCACACTTGTTATAGTCTCGTTTGTGTGAGTGCAGTGTACCTAGGTATGTGTGCCGTGTCGTATGCACATGCAGTGACTGACACTTACTCTCGTTCATAACTTTAAGCTAGATACTTGTACCGACATGTAACCTTTTATAAAATAAAGTCTAATAACATATAAAAACTTTATATTCAACCTCACCGATTGCCCCAAAACTATAATTGGCGCAGTCGACAGGATTGTTGAATCAGAAATCTGAGCTTTTCAAAAATCAAGAGCTTTGAAAGTTTCTGTTCAGTTGCAACCTTGTTCCTGATAATTGTGGCCTTCGGTGACAAAAGTGGTTTCGATCATAAGACTGTGGACCTGGATTTTCATCAAATCGTAAGTCCAGATTTTTTTTGATTTTGTGGATTTAATATTGTGGAGATTTTGGGAACTTCAGAAAAAAATATTTTTTTTGTAAAATATATTTAAAACTTGTTTGTTAGAAAAATAAGTAAGTTCATTGAATGAGAGTCAATTTGTGAATTGTGTTATTTTATTATTATCAAAACTGTATTTGTTGGTTGTTATTAATTTTTACGAATACTAAGTGTAGGTATAACTGTAACAATTATTTTACAAAATGGATCCTACAACTTTATCATGTATTAAAACTGCTCTATTGATAATTCCTAAATATGATGGAAATCCAAACCAATTGAATAGATTCATTACAACTTGTGAAACTATTTTGACTCAATTTTATAATAGAACTGAACCGAATTGTTTTTCCAATACAATCATATTGCACAATATTTTGAACAGACTTGAAGGAAAGGCAGAAGAAATAGTTAATATCCATGGCGTATTCTCTTGGGAACTCATAAAAAATGTTTTATTGAAAAATTTTGGTGATCAAAGATGAAAACTCTCTAAATAGAGATCTAGTTAATATGAGGCAAGAGAATGAGTCATCCCAGGATTATTATAACCGTTGCATGCATATTTTAAGTACTATTATTAATTATGTAGACTTACATGAAGCAGACCAGTCTGTAAAAGATTGCAAAAGAAGTTTCTTTCAAGCTCAAACCCTAAAGACATTTATAGCTGGTTTTAAAGAACCTTTAGGTACATCATTCACCTACTAAACCAAAAACAACTGAAGTCTTCCCGGGAAAAAAGCGATTATTAATACAGGTAAAGAGTAATTTGGAAAATAGTATTATAAATATATTCAAGGAATATGTTAAACCAGGTATTAAATATGGCATATACACAACTGAATCTAGATTTATCCCCTTAATTACTACTGTATTACAGAAAACATTCCAAAATTCTGCTTATAATTTAACCTTTTGTAAAACTAAAATTGAAGATGTAACATGCCAAGACAAACAATATCAAATAATTAAAAATTACCACGAAAGTAAAAATAATCACCGCGTGTTAACCGTGCAAACCTATATGGCTACCTACCTATTATAATGTATTATAAATGCTTGTACCCTTTTTACTATTAAAGTAATGAACGTTCGAGGAGCTTGTTAGGGTGCGGGGGGCTGAAGAATGAGGGCGCGGGGCAGGCAAGCGCGGGCGCGCGCCGCGCGCCGATCGAAAGTAGTCGTCGATGTGATCAAAGCAACGCACACGTACCTACAAACTCCTCGTCCGCGACATTTCGTATAATCTTTACTCTTGGTTTCTTCATTACCTCCCCTACACCGCGGAATACAAGAAGTTCAACAAAGAATTAACTTACTCTATTGTTGGCCTAATATTAAAAATCAGCTAACAGAATACATAAATAATTGCGATATTTGCCAAACTTGCAAGTATGAGAGAGCCCCAAATAAACAAAGTTTTCAGTTAGTTCCTATTCCAGATAAGCCCTTTGATGTTTTGCACATTGACACTGTAACCGTTAATCGACAAAAGTTTTTAACCATTATAGACGTATTTTCCAAATATGCCCAAGCGTATCCCTTAGAATCGCTTACAGGAGTGAGTGTAATGAATGCGTTGTCAATATATACATATATCTCATCATGGTGTACCAATTAGTGTAACTGCCGATCAAGGAACTGAGTTTAAAAACAAGCCTATACAAGAGTTTGCGAACTTACACAAAATTAAGTTACACTTTATCAGCGTCAATAATCCTCAATCAAATGGAGCTATTGAAAGGTTTCACTCTACTATTTTAGAACACATCCGTATATTGTCTATTACTCATTCTGAATTGTCTACAAACGAGTTGATGTTGTATGCTGTCATAGGATATAACAATAGTATTCATTCGGTTACAAATATGAAACCTATAGAAATTATAACCGGGCATACCAACAACAACGATCCTTTTGATATAAATTTAGAAATCATCTATCTTCAACATTATGTTAACAGACACAAAACTGTAACCATGGAGTTATACAGTGAAATTAATAAAAAACTACACAATAACCAGATTAAGACAACGTCTAACGCTAATAAAGACAAATCGGAACCCCTTCAATACGAAGACGGTAAGGCATTATACGTAAAAAACCCTCTTGCGGTGCGGCATAAGACCAAACCTCGTTATCTAGGACGTAGAGTTAAGAAAAACTTAGATATAAAAGTTATAGACGATAAGAACATTGTTCACCATAAACGTATCTTGAGGAAACCTCTAAGATATCAAAATACCTTGTTCCAGGGTCTTGGCACTGATCCGGGCTGAACAAATAGTGACCACGGAGCTGGTGAACAATCCAGGGATACTTCCCTTTAGGTTGGGTAGCGTTAAGTTTCAAAAGACAGAACATGTGTTCTTACGTTATTATGAGTTAAATAGAATTAAGGATAGCATTAATAATATAGAAAGTTATTTAGGTAGATACATAGAGTACATTAGGTCATCAGACCAAGCTTACTTTAGCGATACCTTACTAGTTACTAATCAAGTGCTCGTAAGTATGTTAGAAACTATATACAATAGGTTTAACTCTTTGTTTAAGCAATCCAAACAAAAACGTGGTCTTATCAATGGTTTGGGCTCAATCATAAAAGGAATATCAGGTAACTTGGATCAGGATGATGCATTGTTTTACAATAAAGCCATAAACATTTTGCAAAATAATCAACAGGCTTTAACAGATAAATTAAATTCAGGAATTAGTTTAAACAAGCAAATACTAGAGGCTTTTAACATGACCTTATCTACTCTTGTATCAAATGAATATAAACTGCATGCAAAACTAAATGATGTTATGAGTACTGTTAATATGACTAATTATAGGTTAAGTGATTTTGTTAAAATTAACGGATTGTTTAGTTTGTTAAAAATCTACTTACAAAATATTTTAAATTATGTATCATCTTTGGAAAACGCCTTGAGTTTTTGTAAACTTTCCATAACACATCATAGTGTAATTAGTTCTGAAAATATCCGTTTTATGCTCGATGTGTTACTAAAGTTGTATGATAAAACTGAATTAATGATCGACGAATATACTGAAATAAGAGACTTATGATATAATTGTATGTGGTTCGTATTATGTAGACAATACGGTTGTATTCATTCTGAAGTTTTCCATATTGCATTCGAACATGTACACTTATTACCATCTTTTCCCTACTCCAACTGTTAATAACACAATATTAATTCCACCTAAACCATATCTGGCAATGAACAACGACGACCATCGTTATATGGACAAAGAATGCAAAAGGTTCCACAAGGTATATTATTGCCAACAAGGCGAACTTACGACCATTACAAACCCAAACGATTGTATTTATCAATTGATGCTAAAACAAGAAATAATGAGCAGCTGCAGTTTCGTACAATTCAAGGCCGAATCTGAGATGTTACAGAAATTAGATGATTACCACTATGTTTGGTCATGTACCAGAAACACCAAGGTGCAATTGTGACCGAGATACATACCAGTCATTACAAGGTACATATCTGATCGAAGTACCGGAAGGTTGCAATTTTTCTACACATCTCCATCAAATACGGAATTATAGGAACAAAATAAGAGGGACTCCAATAAAGTTGCTGTCCTTCCATGTCAATAACATAACCATAAAAAATAAGGATCACCCATTATTATTGGAAGACGTTCCACTAGATGAAATGCACAGATTGCAGAACTTGGTAGAAAAAGAAAATTACCTAGAATTGGATAAATATCAAGATAACAGCTATCATTTCTGGACTGCCCCTAACTACATTATAATGATCCTAGCTGTTGCCCTTTGTGCTGTCTACCGACGGTTGAAGACAAAGAAGACTAACCCAGTAACAGAGCAAGCTGAATTACAAAGTGGCGGTGCTCAGCTCTTTTTCTCTGAAGAAGAAAGAGCAACGAACTAGTGCGGGGGTGTTATAGTCTCGTTTGTGTGAGTGCAGTGTACCTAGGTATGTGTGCCGTGTCGTATGCACATGCAGTGACAGACACTTACTCTCGTTCATAACTTTAAGCTAGATACTTGTACCGACATGTAACCTTTTATAAAATAAAGTCTAATAACATATAAAAACTTTATATTCAACCTCACCGATTGCCCCAAAACTATAATTCGCTATTACTTCGTTTTCGCTTAACGTTTTATTTGACTTTGTTTCTTTTTGCTCGGCTCCTAAGGGTCGTAGCGTGATGTTACATAACATAGCAAAAAGAATTTTTGAAATGCGACTGGTAGTTCCGGAGATTACCCCCTATATACAAACTTGCAAATGTTTATATAATATATGTATAATAAACTAGCTACTGCCCGCGACTTTGTTCGTGAGCAAGAATTGAGCTATCCAATGCAAATCCGACTGGTAGTTCCGGAGATTACCCCTACATACAAACTTACAAACAAACAAACACAGGAATGTGAAACCGTTAGACCCCGAAATAATTTATATACAGCGTGTCCCGTAAATAATGGATCAAACGTAACGGGTAGGTAGCTTAACTCATTTCCAACAACTAATTTGAACAGTAAAAAAAAAACCGATAAAGTAACCAAGATATTTTTTTTAACATGAACCGGATGATTAAATGTGTTTTTGAGTGACCCAAACCGTGTGCCGATTTTAAAATAAATATGATATTTTGTAATTAAAATAGGAGCAAATGACACACAGTCACAGTAGGTACTGCAATAACATTACCTAAAAGTTATAAAAAATCTTATTATTATTAAAAATAAAAATTTATTGCTATTTAGAAATTACATTTCCATTTCTAATACTCGGAAAGTAGTGTTTGTTTGATCCGAGTAGCGGGTGGAAGACGCTGCTTCCCACCCTTGGGTGGGAAATACTCATAGTAATTGCTTCCCTCTCTAGGGCGGCAATGAATTTATAAAATAGAACTTTTGGTTAGTTGTCCGCTACGAAAATTTTTACTAAGGGGGTATTACACTGTCACGTCTCTGATCATGGATCTGTGATCGAAGATATAATGGAATTGTGAAATGGACATTTATTATGGGTATATTCCTTTAGGAGATATTACACTATCATAATTACATCATATTCCTATCTACGAAGCACACAAATTACCCACAATTTATGTCTATTTTGCAATTTAGTAGTGTCTTTGATCATGGATCTGTGATCGTAGAAATGATAGTGTAATACCCCCCTTATAGAAAAATATCGATAAAAAAATGCTGCAGTCTTGTCAGTGTATAAACAACATCTAGTTCTTCATCTAGTTTTTAAAATATGATTGACGTGTAAAAGTGTTTGTACAAACCTACTTACAGAAATAAAATCATTTATCATTTAACCAGTGTGAATTTAAAAAAATACGTATAAGCGGGACGACCCGCGGCGGTGACGCGGTGTGTTCCATTATTCAACATTTAAAAAAGTCTAATAGGTACTAGAATACTTATGTATCAATTAATATTTTAGAAAAACTACAACTTTTTACTTTCCTTAAATTCGAAATGAAAAGTAGAGTGCTTAACACGGGTGAAAGTCATCAATTCCTTTCGACCCTTGTATAACAATCTACTATTTTGTACCAAAAATATACGAAATTCATTAAAAATTACCAAATTTTCAACAGGGGTCATACGAGTAAGTTATGACTTACTAGCTTATGCCAGCGGCTGCGCTCGCGAGGTATGTTTATAAATTATAGCCTATGTTACACAATGATAATATAGCATTCTACTGGTGAAAGAATTTAAAAAAAAGGTTTAAAATTAATTTTTGAGTTTATTCATTACAAACAAACAAACACAAAAAATCAAGTCTTTTCTCTTTATAATATTAGTTTAGATAGACACCCGCTAAACGACGGCCACCCACGCCCCCGTAAAATTTCCCAGTGAAAAAAATGGGACAAATTTGTTTTTCTTTTTTCTTTGGTAATTAATACGTAAATAGACTCTCAGTACGATACATAACAACACCCTCACGGATCGAACAGGGTTTTGAAACATTTTATCAAGTTACCTACCGCGATTCGTAGTGTTTGTGTAGAGACGCTACGGCGTAGCTCGTAGCTCCACTACGCCGTAGCTCGTAGCACCACCACGCTGTAGCTCATAGCACCGCTGCAGCGAACATTTTTGATGCGGCTTTTATGGAGCGTATTATCCAGTTTATAGTGTAAGTTAGCGCGATAAGCCGCGGCGCACACCTAAATTAAAATTGATTTTCAATTTAATGTACATGTCGCGCGTGAGATCGCACAACGTGAAACCTATTTTATTCAGAAATGTATGACAAATGATAGAACAGAAAAGTATATAATAGAAACCCTGTTAAGCCCACCCGTCACGTCTGCTTCAGAATACATGACAAAATTATTAATAGTGTGAGATACGGAGCAGAATACGACCTGTGACGTCTGCCAGGCGGGGTGCTGCCTTGGGCCAGAGAGAACTGTGAGCAACGCTGTGTTCATATCAATACCACTACCCTATTATAAATTTTTATCAAAGTATTTATGAAACACAGAAAGCATGAAACAATAGGCTTGATACGACGAAAACCTACAAAGTGTCGTGTCGTCTGCATGCCGCGCGGACAGGGTTCGTTAGCAAAACCTACCACAATGACGCTAAGAACAGCCCTAATGAAGTATTGCGCACCAAAAATATGACTGTAATATCGAAGTTGTTAATTTAATCCAATCCCGGTCCATTGTTCCCGGTTACGGCCGGTCCCTACCCGCCGTTGTGTACCCCCGCCCCGCGGCCCCCACGGTCCGCTTTCTCTGATAAGGAAAGCTGGCAGCTTTTATCACTTCCTTATCTTACTGTAATCTCTGCTACAGCTACTATTATTTATACGCAGTATTAACAAACCACTAATATCATAGCACAGTGTACATGGGCTTAACTTCGGATACTAAACTTCAGTGATGGTCACTTAAAGATAAAGGAGATTGTTCTGCATCCACACATCGTTCGCCCCAGAATCAAGAGCGAAGTAAAACTTTGCGTGTTGTAAATTACAAGTATATGTCCATAAAGACAAAGTTTAATGACGGACAACTTGCAGTGAGCATTTATTTAAAAACAAAGGTTTTGAGGTTAGGTATATTTAGTAAGAAACAATCCCTTCAATACTATGCTAGTAAATGCTTGTCACTAATGTTATTTCTATTGCCTATATGTGGCTAGTTAAGATAAGAGATTCAGTAAAACATTTTAGTACTTATAATGTACCTATCTTGTTCATTGTAAATTAAAGTAATAAACTTAGCTCCGCAGCAAACGCCGTTACAAAAGTTCGCAATGTTACCGACATAAAGACAGCCCGTTTAGGTACTTTCATCGTGTGATGTCGTACGGTATTCTGTTGTGCGGAAATGCCGCCGACATTCAGACTATCTTTGTTTTACACAAAACGGCTGTTCGATCACGCTCTTTTTGAGAGAGACTAGAGTAATGATTGCACCTACCCAGTTTATCTATGAAAATCTTTTGTATAGGTATCTGCATAAAAACATAATATAATAACCCGCTGGTCAATAATGTGATTTGAAACCTCAACAAAAAGAAATTATAACTATGACGTATAGAATACTAGCTTTTGCCCGCGGCTTCGCCCGCGTGTATGTCAGAAAATATCTCACAGGAACGTGCTTTCAGGATTCAGAGTATCCTTTATCCTAACCCAGATCATGGCCTATTCGTGGGTCGTTTTCAAATTTAGGGCCAAAAAGTACGAATTTCATGAATTAAAAATTTATAACATTTTCTTATTTTTACCCACGACGGAACGGAGACGATATATGCGTTTGGGGTGAGAGGATGTTTGTGCAAATCCATGTTGGCATTTTTCTCCAAAACTACTAGTCCGATTTTGATGCAGTTTTCAGTTATAGGTTCGAGTTTAATTGATGCATGTTCTTAGTCAGGTGTTACGGTGACAATTCACCAGGGGGCGCTGCAGCAAACATTTTTGTGCAAATCCATGTTGCCAAATTTCTCCAAAATTACTAGTCCGATTTTGATGCAGTTTTCAGTTATAGGTTTGAGTTTTGTTGATGCATGTTCTTAGTTAGGTGTTACGGTGACAATTCACCAGGGAGCGCTGCAGCAAACATTTTTTGTGCAAATCCATGTTGCCATTTTTCTCCAAGACTACTAGTTCGATTTTGATGCAGTTTTCAGTGATTTCAATGATGAATAAACTACTACTGTGATTTTTTTCACACATTCAAAACCAACCATTTAGCTGGCAGGGGGGGGGACACTTGACTCTAACAAAAATTAGCACTTTAAAGCTTAAGTTTTCGTAAACGGATCCCTGAATCCAAAAATGGTTTTAACAAACTCATAATGTTTTTAAAAGACCTTTCTAATGATACCCCACACTATGAGATAAAAAAAACATCACCACTTTACGTGTATGGGAGGTACCCTAAAAAAAATGTATTTCATAATTTTGTTTTACCACTTTGTTGGCGTAATTAATATGTATACCTATGCCAAATTACAGCTTTCTAGTACTAAGGGTCGCGGAGCTAGACAGCGGACAGACAGACAGACATACAGACGAACATTACGAAACTATAAGGGTTCCTTGTTTACTACGGAACCCTAAAATCTACATGGCAATAAATGGTACCACTTATTTATCTCAATAATACGCATAAAATCAAGTTTTGAGTGACACAAATGAGTAACATAATTTCTGTAATTATATTTTGGGATTTACTAATGAGAACTCTGTTTACACTAATGATAATATTATTTTTTAATTCAATATTCTTGGTTTATATTCGTCACAAAATAACAAAAATTGTAGATGTCTTATAAATTAATCATCATTACATATTACCTGATAATAACTGTTCAGGGTTGTAAAATTAATCATTCTGAATCATAATTAAAACTACTAATCATTGATGTTGTGGCCGGATGGCATTACTTTTAGGCGGTTTGTGCATTTCATGTATCGAAACAACGCTGAGTCTAAAGTTAAAGTTAGTTAAATATTTTCATAATGTCTAGTAACACGAACACGAATGAATATTTGAAATTTACTAGTTTTAATTGTCAATCAGCAAACCGCTCTATTGATAACATTCGAGAAATCTGTGCGTGGTCAGATCTTGCAGCCCTCCAAGAGACATGGCTTCTTCCCCATGACATATTGACGTTAGGGACCATAAGTCAAGACTTTGAATTTACTGGTAAGTCAGCGGTCGACACATTCGTCGAACCGTTAAGAGGAAGATCATATGGGAGAGTGGCCATTCTCTGAAGGAAAGGTATGTTCGAGTCAGTTTCTGTTTTGGATTGTAGTAGTAAACGGATTGTGGCCATTAAGGCAGTGACTGGGGAGCGCTCTATTATTGTTTTCTCTGTCTACATATATGCCTACAGACTCGCCAGAGAATTCAACTATGTTTTCTGATATTTTAAGTGAAATAAATACTACTGTAGCGAGTTATGATGTTGAAAATGTGTTTATATTGGGAGATTTTAACGCACACCCCAAATAAAACTTTTATAATGAATTGATCAACTTCTGTACGGACCAGTCATGGGTTTGTGCCGATATTGAAAAATTAGATACTGAGCGTAATCACTACACATTTACAAGTGATGCGCATGGGTATAGGAAATGGCTGGACCACTGTGTGGTATCTTTATCGGCGTGGCATACTATTGTAGATGTAGGTATTAAAGAGGATGTATATAATTCTGATCATTTACCCATCTATATTGTATGTGATTTGAGTGTTGTGAGATCAAAACTGGTGACTCAGACAGTGCTCCGTAGCGCGATTACATGGAAACTGGAACCCTGGAAACTGTTCTGAAATTGACAGGTACCGGTTGTTGTGCAATAGTAAATTGCGAGACATTGATTTCCCCCAAGAATTTACGGAGTGCAATCATGGGTCATGCAGCCTGGTTGAACATAAAATGATACTGGATAAGTTGTATGATCAGATTGTGAACGTTCTGGTTGAGGCAGCTGAACAATCTAAGGAGACGAGTGACTATAGGCCTCATAGACAATATCGGTGTCTGTATGGTTGGAATAAACATGTACGGGATGCTCACAGCGAGGCTAGGCTTAAACTTAAAACCTGGATAAAACATAGACGACCGACTCAAGGTTACATTTGTGAGCAAATGCGAGAGGCTCGTAAAGTATTTAAAAGCCGCTTGAAATGGTGCTAAAATAGTCAAGAACAAATTAAAATGGACATAATAACAGAACAACGAGCTATTAAGAACTTTGGCAAATTCTGGAAATCTACAGGTAAGTTGGATGCTAGGCCTGGCCTCGCGGTGAGTGTGGACGGGAGGAGTGATCACAGGGATATTGCGAATCTGTTTATGAAACATTTCCAGGTGCAATCGCCCCTTGGTCTTTCAGTTCCTTCCGCAGGCGCTAAGTGTTGTTGTCAGGAGAAAGAGACACTTATGCAATTCTCTGCCAAGCAAGTCAAAGGAGTCATACAAGGAATGAGCAGGGGCAAGTCTCCCGGACATGATGGACTCAGCATTGAGCACTTGAAATACGCAGGGGTCCACCTACCGAGGGTCTTGTCACTGTTCTATACTGTGTGTGTTAGCCATTCATACCTGCTAGAAATTTTTATGAAGACTATTGTAGTTCCCATCGTTAAGAACAGGGTAGGGGACATATCAAGTGAAGGGAATTACCGCCCGGTTTTTTTGGCAATGATCATGGCTAAGGTGTTGGACAGTATGCTTGACTCATGTTTGAAGAATATTTTAAATCTTCATGAAGCACAGTTTGGGTTTCAGCCCGGACTATCAACTTAAACTGCTATCTTGAGTCTCAAGCATACTGTTCAATACTATACCGATCGTAAGACGCCGGTGTACGCCTGTTTCCTCGACCTCTCAAAGGCTTTCGATCTTGTTTCCTATGATGTGCTTTGGGACAAGTTGAGGGACAGGGGTGCCCCTGCTGAAATACTGAAAATCTTCCAGTACTGGTATGCCAATCATGGGAACCAGGTAAAGTGGTCTAACACTCTGTCTTTAGCATATAGATTGGAATGCGGTGTGAGACAAGGGGGTTTGACATCCCCTAGGCTTTTGAATCTGTATGTTGATGGCCTCATCACTGAGCTCAGTAGCATGAATATTGGATGTCGAGTAAATGGAGTGAACGTCAATAACATCAACTATGCGGACTATATGGTGCTGCTGGACCCAACTGCTGGGGCAATCAGAGAATTACTCAAAGTTTGTGAAACTTATGCTGCCTCACACGGACTGATTTATAATGTTACCAAGAGTGAATATATGATCTTTAAGGCCGATGGTAGGTGTCCGGTCTCTGCTCCGGAAATAAAAAGGCTGAATGGGCTCCCGTTGAACAGAGTGTCTAAATTTAAGTATCTTAGGCATTTCATCACCGACGACCTTAGAGATGATACAGACATTGAGTGGGAGCGTAGGGCACTATCGGTCAGAGGGAACATTTTGGCCCGTAGATTTGCTCGCTGCTCTGACCAAGTAAAAATTACTCTTTTCAAGACCTACTGTCAGAGCTTTTACACGAGCAATCTATGGGTCAGCTATACCAAGAGATCGCTGGATACCCTGCGCGTGTAATATAATAATGCTTTCAGGATGTTGTTGCGACTGCCTCATTTCTGCAGCGCCTCAGAAATGTTCGCACAGATGGCTTTCAAGCCATAATACGCAAAAAAACTCGTCGCTGCTGAGCAGAGTGCGGGCTAGTCGCAACTATATCCTGAGAGCTGTGGCGGAGAGCTATACTCCGAACATGAGACATTTTATGCGGAGGCTGCTCAGGTAGGAAACATGTTTTCTTGTCTGGTCGTCCTCTGCATGGAATGTTTATTATTTCAAATACCTATATTAAATCAATACTAACACTAAATTATAAGTTGTTTTGTAATACTAACACAATATGGATCATTGTTGTCCGAAATAAATGAATTTTAATTTAATTGATACCTACACCTATTTTGATGTCAGTCAGTCTTTCATCAATGCTTCAGGGGAGTTAAATCCAGCAATTAAAAACATCAACACTCAAATTAACAAAAGATGATATATATAATATGTACTAGAAAATAATTTAATTCTCTTATTTAATTTAAATACTTTAATTTTCTCTCAAAATAACGACGAAATTACTGAATCTACGCGTGTTCGGGAACGACTGAGAACACAGGAACTGCGTAGGATGGAAGGCAGGGTATAGCAGGCTAAATTCTGTGTCTTATAATGCGTTTGGTAACAGTTACACAAATGATATTACATATACAAACTCTTTAAAAAGCAATGAAATGTTATTTAATTGATAGTCAAGATTGTCTCAACAATTAATTATCCTTCCTTTAGAATTATATTAAACACTGTAAAAATAAAATTCCAGTTTCCTGCACATGTTTTTGTTTTATAAAGCAATCTGCAAAAAACAAGCCGTTGGAACCAGTGACACTAATGAGAAATGAGTTAATTTTTATCCACGACGGAACGGAGACGATGTATGCGTTTGGGGTGAGAGGATGTTTGTGCAAATCCATGTTGTCATTTTTCTTCAAAACTACTAGTCCGATTTTGATGCAGTTTTCAGATAACTGAAAACTGCATCAAAAACACCTAACTAAGAACATGCATCAATCAAACTCGAACCTATAAAGGTTCGAGTTTGATTGATGCATGTTCTTAGTTAGGTGTTACGGTGACAATTCACCAGGATTTGCACAAAAAAAGTTTGCTGCAGTGCCCTGCAGCAAACTTTTTTTGTGCAAATCCATGTTGCCATTTTTCTCCAAGACTACTAGTTCGATTTTGATGCAGTTTTCAGTGATGGGTTTGAGTTTGATTGGTGCATGTTCTTAGATAAGTGTTACGGTGACAACTCACCAGGGGGCGCTGCAGTAAATATTTATTTGTACAAAACTTTTATCCTTTTTCAATTACTTTTTAACCGTCGTGGGTTTTTTCAAAATATTAAATTTTGCTTTTTATATAGGCTTATATCCTTAATTTACAGTGATAAGAAAGTCGATGTAATAGACCCTGAGGCGTCTCAAAGAAGTAGTTGATTTTAAGTAATTAAAGTTACGTTACTAACGGACTCCGTCAGTTCTGCTGATATCTCTTTCAGGCGCACGTGGAACACAACGCGCCGTCGGCCCGGGCCTGGCCCTTATCAGACGGCGCGCTGCCCATTGCTCACCGTCCGTAAACCCGCGCCTACGGTGGCTAGAAATCACCCTGTGATTCCCGACGCCCAGGGCGTCTCCTCCGGCGGTGGTTAGAGGCGTGAGGGCACGAAATTTGCGTCTTCCTCACACATACCTCCTCCTTCGCAAGCATTACTGCTTCGCAGAAGGAGGTGACGGCCTCCCATTTCCTCTCGCTCCGTACCATGGCCTAAACCAGGGCGGACGCGAGAGATCACCGCCGCCGATCGCCTCCACGAGGACACGATGATGCTCCACTCAAGCCGGGCAGGCCTCAACTGTATGCTCCACCGTATCCTCCGAGCGATGCACACAATGGTGACACCCGAGCGTTTCCTCCCACCTTATCCTGAACTGGAACCTCCCGAAACAGCCGTGCCCGGTGAGGACCTGCATCAGGCGGAAGGTGAAGACGCCATGGCGCCTCTCTAGCCACCCCTCAAAGAGGGGACTTATCGCCGCAATTATGGCGTGCCCAGCACTGGATTGTGACAATCGCACTCTCTATGACGCCATGAGCCAGAGTCAACGATACGTTGTTTTCTGCGCGCGCCTCAAAGAGATGTCAGCACAACTGAAGGGGTCCGCTAGGGCCGATGCCTACCGGGGTTGCGGGTTTGTCCGAAATGGTTACCGTGGCCCCTTGACAACTGTTAGTGCACCCGACAGCTGCCCAATAAACCAAAATAAAACAAAGTTTCAGCGAGTACAATATGTATTAGAAAAACGATTCACTACAACACATTTGAAGAAAATCTTAACAGCGAGATTTAGAAAATGGTACAACGCCATCTATCGAGCTTTGAGGAAGCTTTCACTCAAACATCCCGCCCACCATGGACAGAATGTCCAAAACTGAAACCATTATTTCATAAATAATAATGAACATAAATTATCCGCCCACCATGAAACAACACACAAAATAGATGAGAGGACAAAAACATTAGTGGACTGTATAAAGTACTTATAAATGTAAAACAAATAAAATAGGTTGAAATGACATTTAAAACTAAACATTAATAACAAATTAACCACTATTCTTAGTTAATTATCAACAAAAGTAAAAACAACACAATTATCATATTATCAACTTGTCAAGTAGTGACAGGAAGCAATATTAACTTTGACACAGGTCTTTTTATAATAGAACCCTTACAACATAATGAAACAACTCTTGTGTTGTCCGAGCCAGTATGCTTTTCAGTAATGAGACCATAAAGCCATCTTGCAGGAGGCAAATCATCCTCTATTACCAATGCCACGTCACCCACGTTTGGTTCTGCAGTTTGATGAGACCATTTGTTCCTTTGATGGAACTGAACTAAATATTCAGGAGACCATTTACGCCAAAATTCTTGGGCCATACGTTGAGTCAAATGCCACCTCTTTAAACTGCTAATATTTGACGATTCATAATTGGATTCCGGCACGAGCAGCAAAGGTTTGTCTATTAAAAAGTGCCCCGGTGTCAGAGGACAAGGGTCTTCCGCATTACTACTTATCGTCGATATTGGCCTGGAATTCAGACAAGCTTCAATTTGAGCTAAAACTGTCGTTAACTCTTCAAAAGTGAGAGTGCTGTTGCCTATCACTCGTTTGAGGTGGTGTTTGCTAGACTTTACTCCAGCCTCCCAAAGCCCTCCAAAGTTAGACGAATGGGGTGGAATAAAATACCAACTTGTACCATTGGTTGCCAACCACTCAGCAATGTCCGGTGCTACACCAGATCTTTCGTGGGTGAACAATGGTCTTAACTCCCGGTTGGCTCCCACAAAGGTAGTTCTGTTGTCGCTCTACATCTCACCACAATGGCCTCTTCTCGCTGTAAAGCGTTTGAAGGCGGCTAAAAAGGCTTGCGATGTCATATCGCTTACGACTTCTAAATGTAAGGCCCGAGTTGCCATGCAAACAAATAAACAAATATAGCCTTTGGTGGAGTGATAACCGCGACCCTTTGTGGGTCTGATGCTAATAGGACCGGCATAGTCCACGCCACTTTTAAAGAAAGGTCGGTTAGTATTAACTCTAGCAGCTGACAACTGACCCATTAATGGTGCTACAGGTCTAGCGGAATGACGGATACAAGTCACACACTTGCGTACATATTGTCTTATGACACTCTTCGCACCGATGATCCAGTATTTGGATCTTAAATAATTAAGAACTAATTGAGGTCCACCATGCAACGTACGTTCGTGAGCATCAGCTATCAAAAGGTGTGTCAAGTGGGACTTGTGTGGAATGATTATAGGATTTTTCATGTCTTCATGAATGTTTGCTTTATTTAATCTTCCACCAACTCTCAAAATATCTTCCTGATCTAAGTAAGGATTGAGTGAGGTAAGTATACTTTTTTATCTATTTTTGCTTTTATTTTTAAACTATATATTTCTTCCTTAAAGTGTTCCTTTTGACATAATTTAATACATATAAGTAATGCTTGATAAATTTCTGAAAAGTTTAAATAAATTGTAGGAGATTCTTTATTAGTTGATTTAAGAAATCTTCTACAATATGCAATGACTCTAGTTAGCTTCCTAAGAGATGAATATTTGACCATTATATTATTTTCTTCGTGTTCTTTCACTACAGTATTACAGACAATATCTAACATCTTTCTTTCTTCTAAATTAGTTTTCTTAAATTCCTTATTACCATAATCTATAGTTTTATTTTTTAGCCAACTAGGTCCCTGCACCCACAATTCAAGCTCTGCACATTCGGAAGGGTTTACTCCTCGCGACGCACAATCTGCAGGATTCTCCTTAGACTGAACGTGCGACCATTGATCATTATCCATGAAGGTGAGTATTTCAGAAACTCTGTTTCCGACAAATGTCTTCCATCGACTTGGGTGGCTACTCAACCAAGCGAGTACCACTGAAGAGTTAGTCCAGACATGTACATTTTCTTTCGCAATTTCTAAGGTGTCCGAGATTTCACAAAGAAGTTTTGAGAGAAGCACAGCACCACATAATTCCAAATGAGGTATGGAAACCTGTTTGACAGGGGCCACCTTAGTTTTGGATGCTACTAGACTGTTATGAACATGACCATTGGAATCGACAGATCGAATATAGACAACAGCCGCGTAGGCGTTGTTGGAAGCATCGCAAAATCCTTGTAGTTCTCGAAGGGTATCGTGTTGACTTGTGTGAATCCATCGAGGTAACTGAAAATTACTGAGGTTGTGAAGGTTGTTTCTATACTGAAGCCAATCTTTCAAAAGGTGATCTGGAAGTTCATCGTCCCAATCGATGCCTGCAAGCCATAAACGTTGGATGAACATCTTAGCTGTAATAATAACTGGAGCAAGCCAACCAAGAAGATCGTATAAACGGGCAATGTCAGAAATCACCTAACGTTTGTTCACTGGAGCTTCAAGTGAAGGAAGGCGGACAGTGTAATTAAAATTATCAGTATCTCTATCCCAGGTTAAACCCAAAATTTTCATAACTGTATCCGTTTTAAATTCCAGGTTTTCATTAACCATCTTTGATTTTATTAAATAACTCTTCACTATTGCTGGACCATTTCTGAAGCTGGAAACCTCCACGACTCAACAACTCGTTCATCTGCTGATAAATTTGCTCACCTTCATCAACAGACTCACAACCAGACAAGAAATCGTCTACGTAAAAATCTTTAAGAACACGATCTAACACTAAAGGAAAACAGGTTCCTTCATCACGAGCAACTTGCTGCAAAGAACGTACTGCCAGATAAGGAGCAGAGGATGTACTAAAAGTGACACGCAACAACCGTAAATGTTGCAACTCCGAGTCAGGATTGTCGCGCCACAAAATGCGCTGAAAATCAATATCCTCTTCATTTACCTTTATCTAGCGGTACATCTTCACAATTTCCGCTACTATACTTATAGGGTGGCGGCGCCACCGCATAATAATTTGACTTAAATCTAATTTTAATCTCGGGCCAACCATTAAATCATCATTCAATGAAACTCCATTGCATCCTGAACAAGAAGCGTCGAAGACGACCCGAACCTTAGTAGTACTTCTATCATCGCGTACTACGGCATGATGCGGCAAATATACAGCATCTTTACCTAAATCTTCCTGAGGAACAACTTCAGCATGCCCTAACTGAACGTACTCGTTGATAACAGCAGTATATTGCATTCTAAAGTCAGGATTGTTTATCAATCTTCTCTCCAGCATGTGAAACCGTTTAGGAGCGATGGCTTCTGATCCACCAAACTTACTACTAGGTTGATCAGACTTAAATGGCAATTTGACAATATATCGCCCTGTTTCATCTCTTTTGGTTGTGTTAGAGAAAAAGTATTCACATTACTGCTCTTCTTCTGTCAACATAGCCTTATGCGTGGACGGCTCTGACTCTAACTCCCAAAATTTCTTCAGTAGAGTGTTTAAATCTGACTTTACTATAGCGTTATAACAAACTGGTCTAGAGATTGATGATGTGTGAATCTCACCAGACAGAATCCATCTTAGTTTAGTCTTCTGAGCGACTGGAGTTCCAGGCGGACCCTTGACTAGACCATCCAATAAAACTTCTCCGACCACACGCGTACTCAACAGCAAATCAATTTTCCCAGGCATATCAAAGGAGGGATCTGCTAATTCTAAAGATGTAAATAAAGGCAATACCTGAACGATTTTTCTCTCAGGAAGACGTGATGTAAGCCTATTCAATACAAAAGCATCGATATATTAAATAAAAGTGGGATCTAGGCGTGACTGCAATTTGAATCGAACTATCCACTTAGAGGGTATTGTATTTCCCTCATCATCGCCTAGTCGAAGTATGTCGGTGTGAGCAGGTGTTTTCTTCAATCCAAGCAACTGTACTGCAGCCTCTGTAATAAAAGAGACTTGAGAACCCTGATCCATCAGAGCTCTTAAAACAAGAGCAGTCCCAGTTCTTGACTCAACGTTGACCAAAGCTGTGGCTAACAGACCTTGGTTGTGAACATCTGCAAAACAACAAATGGGTTTGGTAATCTCGCTTTGATTGGAAGAAGTAGCTGCGTTGGCAGCCGCAACATTCCTGTCTGCTGAACTATCAACATTTTCAGCAGAATTGGCAGTTGTTTTTGGGTGAAGTAGTGTGTGGTGCTTCTTTTGCAAAGGTGACATCTGGTAGGCTGACGGCAAAAATATACAGAATGGTTGGGTCCAAGACAGTTGTAACAAAGCTTACTGACTCACGACGTCACTACTCAAATTCACGACGTTCGACACAGTTTTTCTTTGAAAATTGTTTGCAGTGACACAATTTATGATCTCCAGAACATAATACACAATTTTGAGTAGCAACATGAAAAGATTTGGCATGACTATCACGAGCACAATTCTGTTTATTAGCTTTAGGATCTAAATACTATAAGGCTCTAAACCTAGATTCCATAAAAGTTTTGAACTCTTCAAACGTAGGTAAATCCTCATTAGGATTAGAACTAATTCTTAGTTCCCACAATTTACGAGACTCGGTATCTAACTTTTCGGAACTTAAATATACAACAATTGCATCCCAGGAGCTCACATCAATACCTAGACTGCGTAAACCGTACAAACAATCAACAGTCGTATCTAACAGCGTTTTAACGTTTGTTGATGATTCCTTAGTAACCGACGATTGATGGACAAGCCGTTTGAGCATACAGTTGGCTAAAAACCTTTTATTGTCAAATCGTTTGTTTAGAATCGACCAACACTCATTATAATTAGACGCAGTCACAGGGATATGTCGAAGCAACTGTTCTGCTTCGCCTGTAAGGTGACTCTTTAAATAGTGAAGTTTTTGAACGTCATCCAGTGCCTCATTTTTATGGATCAGTGACGTAAATAAATCACGGAAGGTAACCCATTCAGAATAGAGACTCGAAAACTTAGGCAAACAAATTTGTGGCAATTTTACATTTGAACTATTTTGATTAGAATGTTTATTACTACTGAGATTAGCACTTTCGCATAGACTAAGTTGAAGTAAATGCTCTTTTAATTCAAACTTATAGTTTATGTACAAATCTTCAGTTAAATCATAAACTTCTAGTGTAAAATAAACGTTTTTAACTAAGTCTTCGTCAGTTGCTTTCTCTACAATGCGCCTATGAGTTTCGAGAAATTGTTGCCACTGTGACTCTAATGATTCTAGTCGTGTTTCTATGTAACTTTGTGTGATACGATCTTTAGGTGATTTTTAAAATTAATTCTACCTTTTTCTATTATTGTTTTATTATTGAACTGTAGTTTACGTAAGGATTGCATTGTGTAATAAGCTATAAACCTTCTAATCATTCAATAACTAACTCAGTAATTAAATGCAACCGGTGATAAATTAACACAAATAAAATCCATAATGGGAAACGCCTATTTTTGGCCATAGTTTGCCCAGCAATGTGGTAAATACAATAAAAATACAAATTTAGTAACTAAAATATTGCTGTTACTTATTTGTAACGAAATCTCCGAAATTAAAAGCCGATTTAATCAAGACACATAATCGTTTATTTCCTTATTCCACTTCCACTTCCGATTGTTGGTCAATCCTGTCAAAGTAGGGATGGCAACTTTTACTGAAAAAATCGATGCACTCAAAATCGGTTACCAAAAATAGATTTATGGAAAATCGATCTTTATTATGTAGTTGTTACAATCAACTCAACGTATCGCAGTATACTGCTGGACATAGGCCTCTCCCAGGCTGCGCCGCAACCTCCACCTTCCGCATTAAGTCTGTCCCAGCCACCTTTTTAAAGTCGTTGGTCCATCTAGCTGGGGGCGTCCCACACTACGCTTACCGATACGCGGTCTCCATTCTAGGACTCGTGTGCTCCGGCCATCGGTCCTTCAACGAATATGACCAGCCCACTGTCACTTCAGCTTGCTTACCCTGCATGCTATGTCGGTAAATCCGGTTCTTTTTCGGATAATTTCATTTCTGATCTTATTTAAAGAAACTTCGAGCACAGCCCGCTCCATAGCGCACTGAGCAACCTTGAATTTGTGGACTGGCCCGACTATCAGTGGCCACGTTTGGGCACCGTGTCATAACGAGCAGGACGCGCTGGTTAAAGACCTTAGTCTTCGAACACTGCACGATTGGCGACGACAAGACTTGACGAAGTTTTCCAATGCTGCCCAACCTAACTGGATCCTTCTGTCGGCTTCTTTCTCAAAATTGTGCCCACCGAGCCGGATGACTTGCCCTAGTTAGACGTACTCCTTCACAACTTTGAGAAGCGACCCTTTGATGTGGATTGCATTTGACAAGACATGCGAATTGTATATGACTTTCGTCTCGTCCAAATTCATGCCAAAGCCAATTAGCCGAGAGGTTTTATTTAGGCTGTGCAGTATCTGGTCTAACTGTCCCAGCGTCTCGTCAGCGTCAGTTGTTCCGGTTTTATTATTTTCTTTAGAGACAAAAAACAATGTGTTTGTTTATTTTTCGGCTTCTAAATATAATCTATTGAACCGACTCTGTATACCTAGATTCTTTTTAATATCGATTTTTCGACAAACTGATGTCATATGGCATCCCTACGTCAATAATAATCGTAATTGACAACTTATTGACATTGATATTTCACATTTTGTTTGGTGCTGTATTTTTCCGACTGCGTTTTTCTGTTTGATTTTCCAAAGACTTTGATTACGATTATGGAGCCTGTAACCTCTCCCGATGACGACCTTGGCTTTACATTGAATTTTTTACCCGCCTCCCACGACGACACCAGCTTGCCAATGGATACCGTACCTGTTTCTTGCCAAGGATCTGACACGAATATGGAACCTGTATTACACAAACTTACCAGCTCACCACGGAGCCATCTCTGTGTCAACTGTGGCGTGGGTACACGAAGACTTATTTTAAAAGATTTCCCTTAAGCAATGTGGAAGTTCGGTTTATATTTCAACAATGGATTGCACCACAAAAACTAAGTTACTTTATAAACATACAAGTTAAATACTCAGCAACTCTTACTGTATAGCTACGTTACGTTAGGTTTGAATTAAATAATTCAGTTGGTTAGTGTCACGAAAACCATAGAAATAAATAATTGAAGTTTGTTTTGTCTCAAACCATTGTCACATATTTTATGTGACGTAAGTAATGAATTGTGTGATCATCAAAAATGGTATCACGAGACCGGTGTCGTTCAATGTATTTATACATAAAGACCTTTTGAAGCTACAGCATATTAATAGGTATAAATTATTTTTATGACAGTATGCAATTATGTTTCAGATAATAGTTTGATGTGTGACCAATGTTAGATGTTGGCAAGGAATGCACAGCAGTCTTCTGCACCACAAGAACGAAATGTTGGGCTGGGCATTGACAAATATAATTGTGTAAACTGTGGTCAATCGGTATTAAGAAAGTACTTTCATCATTTATACCAACGCAAAACAGGCACAAGAGACATACAAATAAGAACTATAATTGCAGAATGGATTACACCAAAACTGTAAAATATTTTTATTAACCTTTAATTTATAAGAGACCTACCGAGTTCTATGTAAAAAATAGTGGTTGTTTCTTTATCTATAATATCTTTCATGGGCGTCACTTGGCCAAAATCTCTTTATCAAAAGATGGTTTCAATATGGGTTATGTGGTACCTGAAATAAATGAATTTTAATTTTTAATTTATTTTAATTATATTATCTGTGCATGTAGAAACTGCGCACATGTGTCCTAGTACTTTAGTAGGTACCTACACCACCACAATGACGGTTTCTCACAATTTCTTTCTTTACCAACCGTATGCATATTATAACCATGTTACGTGGTTCAATCCACCGAAGCTTACTTTACTCATTTTTCCGCAGACTTGGTACTTTATTATGTTTTACTGGCCACGTACTCGACCTCTGAAAATATTTTGAAGAGCTTTCCCTGAGCGGTCGAATTTTATAAAATTTATACGTTGTAGTAGACACATAGATTGATGAACTAAACGGATATCTTACGGGTGTTATTCAACTGTCGGTCAGCGATATATTATGCAGTGGCTGCTCCCACTTGGTAAGAGGGGAGGGGTGGGAGGGGGCGTCGGGCTCATTATTTTATAATTGATTGGACAGCGATCACAGGTGAGTGCGCGACACGGAAAACGAATTAGAGGCGAGTGAAGCAGACGAAGGCGGCGCCGGACTGGGGCTGAACTGCGCCGCATAAATATAAAAGCGAATGAAACACAGACAGTAGCTGTTCTGTAACGCACCCACGTCTGTATGAATGAAGAATTACACCACAGACATTTTAAAACTGTCTGCAATGTGATCGGTTCCGAAAGACATTGTTTTAACAAAAACAACTACAATACAGCTTATAAGTAGGTACTTGCTCTGCCTACACTGTAGATCGCTAGGTAAAAACTATTATTGTATTTGTACACCAATTTCATTGGTAGGACATAGAGCTCGACTAAAATGTATAGATAAGAGACCTTTATTGTAATACCTATGTTCACGAATAAACATTGATTGATAACTAGTGTCTGTACTATGATCGCGTCCGTAATGGCAACGTCGCACGAATGCGGCGGCTTTACATACTGATCGCGGGAGACATTGACATTGTATGCATGTATTTCAAAACTAATTAATTATTTAAATATAAATTTTAAAGGAGTCAAGGAAAACTAAAAACGCGTCGTACTCGACAATGCCGGAAGTGACATAAAAAACTACTTATGTGAACAAAAATCTATTCTTTGCAAAGTGCTTGAAATCTCAACATGGTAAGTGCAATTTCTGCTTGAATAAAGCACAAAAATAAATTCAAAATTCAAAAAATTCAAAATTATTTATTTTGGGACAACTAGATCCAAAGGTTTAGTATACAAAAAAAACTTAGAAACTATTATTAGTACTTAAATACAACTACAAAGGACATCACTCATTACATACATTCTATACACAAATGCCCCTGTGCTGAGACATTCCGCCCCGTCCAGATAACCAACAGGGAATAAAGCCGACATTTGAACTGTAGTAGAAATTGTTAGTTTCATAATTTTGTTGAGCAATATGCAGTAGATGAATTTAACTTTTAATACTTTTCTTGGGTTTCCTACCGTCTTATAACGTTTTCTATTGTCCCACTGCAGGGCAAAGACCTCCCTTTCGCTTTTCCACAAAATTTTGTCTATTGCTAGTGTCAGCTTGACTCCTATCAAAAGGACTGGCCTTTTGGTAGGAGTCAAGCTCGCCCTGCTAACGTTTTATGTCGTGGGAAAAATTGTACACATCGGCCCGAATACACTACATGCTGGAGAGAGAACGTAGATCACGAAACACTGCTCTTGAAACTTGAGCATTACGGTCTAGATAAACTTGCGCTGAACTTAGTAAAATCATATTTGAATGATAGACTGCAGTAAGTTCGGCGTGAAATTGGGTTTAAAAGTCTAAATGGGTGTACCACAGGGCTCGATATTGGGTCTATGGTCTCGCTATGCTTACGGTCCATAATTGGTTTACGGTAAATTTGGTATTAAATGAGAAGCATTTTAGCATAAGATTCGCATTACCGAATGTTAGAAATAGTGAATGTCACGTTGTATTGAATAAGGAGACACTAGAATTCGTCGAAAAGACGGTTTTCCTGGGGATATCGCTTGACTCCAAACTACAGTTAAGTGAGGACCCCCCTCACTTAACATGTGCGGTCCATGGCCCTTTACGGGGCACCGGTGTGGGCGCGTTCATTGAGGCTGCGGCCAGCCCGCAGGTTGAACGCGTCCCAGAGGGTCATGGCCATCCGGCTGGCCCAAGGGTACCGCACGGTCACCTGCGAGGCGGCGAGCCTCCTTGCCGGATTACCGCCATGGGATCTGTAGGCAAAGGTCCTCGCGCACATCTGGGAGTGGGGCGAGGAGCCAAAACGCCGGGGCTTAACTCCGCTGCCGCAAGAAATCGCGGCACAGCGGTCAGAGCTCCGGCGGGACCTCATGGCGTCATGGAGAGTGCGATTGTCACAACC
Organism: Agrochola lychnidis; assembly: GCA_963680765.1. NCBI lineage: Eukaryota > Metazoa > Arthropoda > Insecta > Lepidoptera > Noctuidae > Agrochola > Agrochola lychnidis. The sequence goes on from OY796856.1 coordinate 27,501,381, forward strand.
CAGCGCTGGGCACACCACAATTGCGGCGATAAGACCCCTCTTTGAGGAGTGGCTTGAGAGACGCTACAGCACCCTCACCTTCCGCCTGACGCAGGTCCTCACCGGACACGGCTGCTTTGGGAGGTTCCTGTTCAGGATAAGGCGGGAGGAAACGCCCGGGTGTCACCATTGTGTGGATCGCCCGGAGGACACGGTGAAGCATACGGTGGAGGTCTGCCCAGCTTGGGCTGAGCATCGCCGTGTCCTCGTGAAGGCGATTGGCGGCGGTGATCTCTCGTGTTCGGCCCTGGTTCAGGCCATGGTACGGAGCGAGACGCCCTGGGCGTCGGGAATAGCAGGACGATTTCCGGCCACCGTAAGTGCGGGTTTGCGGACGGTGAGCAATGGGTAGCTCGCCGTCCGATAAGGATCAGGCCGCTAAGTCGACGGTGCGTTGTGTTCCAAGCGCGCCTCAAAGAGATGACAAAAATAGGGTTGATCTAATTTGTTACTATTTCTAGTGTTAAAATTATGCCTGTCACTTATTTTACAAAAAAGATGTAGACTTTTTCTAACATACATAATGTTTTCGTATATATACGGACAAGGTTCCATCATGATGTTAATTTTATTAAACAGTTCCCTTAGAGACTCGTGTCTGCGGAGGTTGTAGATGGCTCTGACGGCGCCACTCCCAGATATGCGCGAGGAGCTTTGCCTCCAGATCCCATGGCGGTAATCCGGCAAGGAGGCTCGCCGCCTTTCAGAAGACCGTGCGGTATCCTTGGGCCAGCCGGATGGCCATGACCCTCTGGGACGCGTTCAACCGGCGGGCTGGCTGCCGCCTCAATGAACGCGCCCAACTTATTACACTTGGGCCCAACATTTTCCATCTCCTTTGGGAAAGTTTAACGTTCTTTTTCTATGGGATTTTCGTATTGCACAGGACAAGACAACGTCTATCAGCTCAGCTAGTTACCTATATTAGGACGATCACATATACCTATATCAGCGTTGACGAGTGAAAACCTCGTTAGTCAATTTTTTTACCAAAAACACTTTTTAATGTAATAAGTATTCTTACTTATTACATTAAAAAGTGTTTTTGGTAAAAAATATCTTAGTGCGCATTCTAATTCCAGGTTAGAAAACCTCGAATTAGGATGCGCACTAAGATATTGGTTACATACATTAATAACTAATGGTTTTCTTTGTAATAAACACCCAAAACCGGAAAAGGTTTCATACAGAAATATTCAGGAGACGGTTTTTTTGTCTCTCCTAAACAATTTTGTTTTCGATACTCCCGAGGTTTTCACTCGTCAACGACGATATGTAAACCACCTTGTGTGCGATGAGACTTCGTTCGCGGCAACTTGACTGTTCCGTACTTGCATGTTCTTGCAGGAGAACTTGCCCTTCTATAGCTACTATTCGGTATGTGGTCCAAGCATAGACTGCAGCTGGCGGTGACTGAATACGCTCAGCGCACTCGGACAATAGTTTACGCTGATTGCAATGACATTGTGAAATCTGTAGAATAAGGTTCATAACATGGCAAATATTATGCGATCTCCCCGTAGTGGAATAACGTGGCTGTCTCGAGCGAGCAGAGAGCGTGCCGTGCCCCTTGCAGCAGGACGGCGCCACGCTTTGTGTTGCTGGCTCACACCCGGCATACATCGGCACCGATACTACCGTGATGTTATCTCATTCTTCCTCAACCTTCTCCTGAAGCACTAAGCAGGATGTTATGTTACGAAAACACGACGCAGGCGAGCGGCAGCGGTGGGAAGAGGCGGCCATTGAAGCAGGCAATTATGATGTCCAGTATGTGCAACTAATGAGGCAAGCACACGGCCGGGAGAGACGCCAAGAAATTGATGGTGAGCGTTACAGAGCAGCTTCACCTGATAAACATCTGTATTAGCCGCGCAGCGCGGGACCCGTTGCGCAGGGCACGGGGCTCTGGGCCGCGCCCAATAATTCAAGGCCTCTACTCAATACTTCAAGCGGCACCGGCCTTCCTCATTACGACACGTTGAGGTAGACTGCCAAACATTATTGTATTTATTCATGTAACTAATATTAATTTCTTAATTGTATTTTAGGTATTACCGTTTTCCTCGGCACAAGTTATGAATACAAGCAGGTATCTACATGACCCGACAAAAAAGAATGGTTGAGGCAGACTTCGCGTCCCCATGTTAATACTTTTCTAACATTACCTATGTCACACGCTGTTAAAACTAATCCATGGCCCCATAAATATGTTCGGCATATGAAAATAATGCTCTTAGAGAAGCCGAAACTAGGGCAAAGTTATTGTCGAGTGTATAAAAGCGCCGTAAGCCGCTTTATTGAATCCTTTGTAGCGCTGCATCCGCTTCAGCGAACATAAAAAGCCGATCCTCTCTTAATCTGATATACGAGCACAACTAATAAACTTGTAGTGGCTATTTCGTGGAATGCTATTTGTACACAAGTTTGTGACTTTATGTATCTGAGGTAGATCATTTTACAAGCTGGAAGCACTTGTTGGCATAATTCCTGCAAGGTAAATGCAACATTATACATTTAAATATACAGCACCATAGTGAGCCAAGAGTCGTTCACAGGGTAAACTTCAAATATTGCGAATGATATTACATAATACGAGTACTACTAGTTCTGCGAACAGTAGACCTCGCGAGCACAAACTTTTTTACAACAAATAATATTCCACTAAAGTTATTTAAAACGGGATATTTACCATGTTTTTTGTTTAAAATAGGATATTTTGTTAATAAAAACTAAAAACATGATAAATATCCCGTTTTAAAGAACTTTAGTAGTGAAAATAACCATGTCAGTTTAAAATCCTATAGTTAATATACCTATCCAACTTAAAAAAACCCGACTGCAGCTGTAGGTTACTAAAAAGCATGTGGTGGCAAGACGATAAATCAGAAATAAACTAACCCAAAACTAACAAACCAATATCTGTTAAACACAAGACTTTACTTTTGAAGCTACTTTACACCTAACAAAACTCAGTCACACAAAATCTTTGACGGAACCTAACTATTTGACAAGTGACAACGACAACGCGATCTAGCGGTGTACAGTAGCGCCATTTTGGGTGACCTTATTGTAAAACTTAATTCATTTTTTTTTTTCAGAATTCTCTAGGTTTGTGATGAAAAGGTGGTCCCAGGAGGCCAATTCTCGCGTTTGCACTCGTACTTGTCGCATTCGCCAATGTCGCTCGTCTACCTATGTCGCTTTTAGAACGTTGGTATTATCCAGATACTTATGTTAGGTTATTTAAGAATTTTAGTATTTAATTTGATTTTAACAGTAGTTTTGATGGCAACATTTGAATCCGTGCTAGACAGGAAGTAATATTAAATAATGTTTTAAAATATTAAGAGTGGGAGCATTATTGGCGGCAACGGGGAATAGCAGTCTGAGTACTTGTCGAGTACGGACGTACTAAGCCGTCGAGCGTTACTTACGTGTACCTACTGAACAAAATTATTGATCTGTGTATAACGATTAGTGATAATTACTAAGAAATAACCAATAATAAACCAAGCGTGATTATTTGGAAAAATAAACGAGTGTGATTTTATTGTGAGTATTATTGTTCCTTTAGAAGTTTTCTCATAATGGGCTGTCTATGAATGTATATGTCTACTCGTACTTTATTTGTTCTAGCGCAATAATGTTCTGGTGTAATCCCACACTAAGACTTGTTATTCACACTACTTGAAAGTCGTTCGTACAAATCACGAAAAAGCACAAGATGCCATTGGAATCTTTTGCAACCTCGCGAAGGCGTTCGATTGTGTAGACCATGAGACACTTCTGCTGAAACTAGAGCACTATGGAATTAGGAATACAGCTCTTGATTTACTTAGATCATACCTGAAAGATAGAATGGTCAAAGTTCAGGTAAACGGCGTAAACTCATTAGGGTCTGAAATAGCAATGGGCGTTCCTCAAGGTTCGATATTGGGTCCATTCCTCTTTTTAGTTTACATTAATGATTTACCCCAATTACTTCAAAATCAACTGAAGATGGTGTCATCTGCAAGACACATCATTAATCTTTAAAATAAACCGACGGTTACAAAATCTTGACGATGTAAATAGCTCTATTCTGCAAGTCCAAGATTGGTTTACGGTAAATAATCTGGTACTTTAAATTACATAATGTTAAAAGTAGTGAATGTGACATCATATTGAATGGAGAAAAACTGGAATTTATTAATCAAACGGTTTTCCTGGGAATCACGCTAGACGAGAAATTATCATGGGGACCTCATATAACATCTCTTGCGGGGCGGTTAAGCTCTGCTGCTTATGCTGTTAGAAAGATAAGACAGTTAACAGATGTAGAAACCGCGCGTTTGGTCTATTTTAGCTACTTCCACAGCATTATGTCATATGGCATTTTACTGTGGGGTCGGGCTGCTGACATTGAATCCATCTTTATTTTGCAAAAGAGAGCTGTCAGAGCCATTTATAATCTACGTCGCCGCGAATCTCTCAGGGAACTTTTTAAAAGGATTAATATTATGACGGTACCTTGCCAATTCATTTATGAAAATATTATGTATGTAAGGAATAATTGCTCGCGCAAGTTTTTTATAATAGTCCGCACGCAGTTTTGAGCTATATTCCTTCCTTCCCATTCCCATACAACGGAACGAGACGGACGCTCTCCCTACCGCTCGCCACGCGCGCGCCACCCGCGCCGCGCCCCACACTCGTCAGTGAGACCTCACCGCGAACGCCCGCGCGCCGCGCGCCTCGCGCCACGCGCGCCCGCTAAAAACCGCACCGCCATCTTATAATATCTTACCGCGCCGCACGCCAAACCGCGTCATCTTATATCAATACACGAGCTCTCTATTTGTGGGGCCGATACAGTTGTGACATTTTAACACCAAATAAGTGCACCATAGTGACGTGAATCAGTGAACACCAGGATAGCCAGAGCTGTTCTTGCGTCAACGTGCTTCGTCCAGAAGATTCCCAAGTAAGTCCATCCATCCCTATTCCTTATTCATACCTGTGTGTAGCTCAATTCTGTGTCGGCTAACATTCCCCCCACGTAAATTATTTTCCCGCTTACGGTCCTTCGCAGTCACGCTTAAGCTTATACACCAATAATCCACATCTCTTTAATAAAATAAGTGATAGACATAATTTTAATACTAGAAATAAAGATAAACTAGATCAACCATTTTTCAGGTTATCTAAAGTACATACATACATCTTTTATGGGGTACTGTGTTAAATGTTACAACAAAATACCTTGTGACATATTGCAATCAAATAAAAGAAAATTTAAAACTCATATAAAAAGTACACTTTGTAAACAAGCATATTACATTTTAGAGGATTATATCCAAGATAAGAGTGCTTGGAAACATGCTGGTCCTGCTCCATAGGAAAATTTAGAATCAAGACAAAACCAAACTGGTTGCTAATTTAATTGTAAAATTTATTACTTTGTGTTTTATGACATTGATTTTACATTCTGTGATTACTTCCTCACACACTGACTTATTAATTGTAAAATTTTAGGAAAATCGTCTACTTTTACAATGTTTGTAAATATGTGAGAACCATGTATCTATCACAAATTAAATTATCTATCGTTGCTTCATTTTTAATTCTTTTTACCTATTGTGGTATAGTAATTTTATTCTAGGTGCAACGTCTTCACATATAATAATTATTTAACAAATGTACGTACATATACAAACAATTTTAAAAGAGTAACGGTGGAGTTTCTTGCCCATTCTTCTCCATACGAAAACTACCTTTTGGAAGGAGCGAATAGAATCAATTTTATTATTTTGTAATTTTTGACGTTCAAAAGTGCCATACATGGGCCTATTTGAAATAAATGATTTGACTTTGACTTTGACACGAGTCAAAGGACAAAAATGTTGCCATTTACGTCGCGCGAAACAAGATTCCACATAGTGATGCTACTTTTTAAACGCAACAAAAGATGAAGAGTGTGACTATTCCGCGGCTTATCTCAGAGACGCTTAGTACTAGAAAACTGTAATTTGGCATGGATATATATATTACGGTTACGGTATGAAAGGTAACAGGCAGATAATAAATCTGTTTTTGGATTCCGTACCTCAAAATGAAAAATTGAAACCCTTTTTTGGGTGGAAAATGATCAAATCACTTCTACCGCTTTGAGTGGAGAAGAAGGGCGTGTCTTACTGACTAAAACCCACCCGTGTTCCTTCAGTTGTTGTTTGAGTGAAAGCTTCCTCAAAGCTCGATAGATGGCGTTGTACCATTTTCTAAATCTCGCTGTTAAGATTTTCCTCAAATGTGTTGTATTGAATCGTTTTTCTAATACGTATTGTTCTCCAAATATGACGCCTCGAGTAGCTGCACTCAGGTTACACGCGGCTTACTCGAATAAAGGGACTCTACAGATGTACTCACACATCTGTTGCGCGGTGTGTTCTAAGTTAATATAGGCACACCGCGTAACTATACAGACAGCCACTACTATACGTGCATCTACATAATCATGTGTAGACGCGGCGCGAGCGCGCCATGCGTCACACATTTTCACTGAGCAGCGTACACAACAACACTAGCTGCTCACACACACGCGACGGTCCCTCCCTCAATCCGTAAACGGCTAGATCTGTGAGCGGGGCGGGGGGGAGCTACATACTCTCCCCGTAGGCGCGCAGAGTCGGCACCCTCGCCGCTGGTCGTCTCCTGCTGGGCCTCCCCCAGGTAACTGGGGGTCTCACTCGGCAGGGATGGACCGCCGGGGTGTCGTGAAGAAAGCGACGCCACTATAAGCGTCGCGGCGCTCCTACGGAAATTATTCAGTGCAACCAAACACACGAGTGCGACCTAAACCCCCGCACTCACTTCCTTCGCCGCTATAGGCAACATATTGAGGGGTTCGCAGTAGCGGGCCACTGTATAGCCTCTGCGGGCGAGGGGCTACGCCCTGACCCCGCTCGCCGCGCCCCCTTGCGGGGGCGCAGCGACCTCTTTCGAGTACGTATTGTACTCGCTGAAACTTTGTTTTAATTTGGTCTATTGGGCAGCTGTCAGGCGCACTATCATTTATGGTCCATTCGAGTCGGAATTTTGTTTTTTGAGTGTGTGGCACGGAAAACAGGGTCCATTACCCTGAAGTGCAGGGTTCATCGCCGATGTGGTGATCAGCGTCGCGGCGAGTGCCGACGCAAACAGGCGCCACCAGTGTCGTGGAGACTTCGCCCTTTCGGAGACGGTGTGGGGCACAGATGTGACGACATCTCAGCAGTGACATCATCGAACAACGTCAGGGACGGCAACGTCATCAGGGACGTACTTGGAGAGGTTTGGTTGAAGCAAAACTGTGAGTTACGATCCAAAGAGTTTTTAGTCTAGACTTGTAATTTTCTCAGTGAAGTGAAAATTAATTATGAAGTGTTTGGGACTAATTTTAGCATTAGTTTTAGACTTAGAATAATCACGAAAAAAGTGTTGTGACGGGGAACCTATGTCCGATTTTTTCTAAGTTTAAAAAGTTTTTCAAACACTTGTAAATTTTTCAGGTTTTTTCATTGACTTGTAAAAGGGAAATGCCCAATTGATAAAGAGATTTTGGCCAAGTGACGCCCATGAAAGAAACAAGTTATAGGCATAAGGGTTGATATTATAGATAAAGAAACAACCACTATTTTTTACATAGAACTCGGTAGGTCTCTTATAAATTAAAGGTTAATAAAAATATTTTACAGTTTTGGTGTAATCCATTCTGCAATTATAGTTCTTATTTGTATGTCTCTTGTGCCTGTTTTGCGTTGGTATAAATGATGAAAGTACTTTCTTAATACCGATTGACCACAGTTTACACAATTATATTTGTCAATGCCCAGCCCAACATTTCGTTCTTGTGGTGCAGAAGACTGCTGTGCATTCCTTGCCAACATCTAACATTGGTCACACATCAAACTATTATCTGAAACATAATTGCATACTGTCATAAAAATAATTTATACCTATTAACATGCTGTAGCTTCAAAAGGTCTTTATGTATAAATACATTGAACGACACCGGTCTCGTGATACCATTTTTGATGATCACACAATTCATTACTTACGTCACATAAAATATGTGACAATGGTTTGAGACAAAACAAACTTCAATTATTTATTTCTATGGTTTTCGTGACACTAACCAACTGAATTATTTAATTCAAACCTAACGTAACGTAGCTATACAATAAGAGTTGCTGAGTATTTAACTTGTATGTTTATAAAGTAACTTAGTTTTTGTGGTGCAATCCATTGTTGAAATATAAACCGAACTTCCACATTGCTTAAGGGAAATCTTTTAAAATAAGTCTTCGTGTACCCACGCCACAGTTGACACAGAGATGGCTCCGTGGTGAGCTGGTAAGTTTGTGTAATACAGGTTCCATATTCGTGTCAGATCCTTGGCAAGAAACAGGTACGGTATCCATTGGCAAGCTGGTGTCGTCGTGGGAGGCGGGTAAAAAATTTAATGTAAAGCCAAGGTCGTCATCGGGAGAGGTTACAGGCTCCATAATCGTAATCAAAGTCTTTGGAAAATAAAACAGAAAAACGCAGTCGGAAAAATACAGCACCAAACAAAATGTGAAATATCAATGTCAATAAGTTGTCAATTACGATTATTATTAACGTAGGGATGCCATATGACATCAATTTTTCGAAAAATCGATATTAAAAAAGAATCTATACAGAATCGGTTCAATAGATTATATTTAGAAGCCGGAAAATGAACAAACACATTGTTTTTTGTCTCTTAAGAAAATAACAAAACCGGAACAACTGACGCTGACGAGACAGTTAGACCAGATACTGCACAGCCTAAATAGAACTTCTCGGCTGATTGGCCTCGGCATGAATTTGGACGAGACGAAAGTCATGTACAATTCGCATGTCTTGTCAAATGCAATCCACATCAAAGGGTCGCTTCTCGAAGTTGTGAAGGAGTACGTCTATCTAGGGCAAGTCATCGGGCTCGGTGGGCACAATTTTGAGAAAGAAGCCGACAGAAGGATCCAGTAAGGTTGGGCAGCATTTGGAAAACTTCGTCAAGTCTTGTCGTCGCCAATCACGCAGTGTTCGAAGACTAAGGTCTTTAACTAGCGCGTCCTGCTCGTTATGACACGGTGCCGAAACGTGGACACTGACAGTCGGGCCAGTCCACAAATTCAAGGTTGCTCAGTGCGCTATGGAGCGGGCTGTGCTCGAAGTTTCTTTAAATAAGATCAAAAATGAAATTATCCGAAAAAAAACCGGATTTACCGACATAGCCTGCAGAGTAAGCAACCTGAAGTGACAGTGGGCTGGTCATATTCGTTGAAGGATCGATGGCCGTAGCACACGGGTCCTAGAGTGGAGACCGCGTATCGGTAAGCGTAGTGTGGGACGCCCCCAGCTAGATGGACCAACGACTTTAAAAAGGTGGCTGGGACAGACTGAATGCGGAAGGTGGAGGTTGCGGCGCAGCCTGGGAGAGGCCTATGTCCAGCAGTGGACTGCGATAGATTGAGCTCATTGTAACAACTATATAATAAAAGATCGATTTTCCATAAATCTATTTTTGGTAACCGGTTTTGAGTGCATTGATTTTTTCAGTGAAAGTTGCCATCCCTACTTTGACAGGATTGACCAACAATCGGAAGTGGAAGTGGAATAAGGAAATAAACGATTAAGTGTCGTGATTAAATCGGCTTTTAATTCCGGAGATTTCTTTACAAATAAGTAACAGCAATATTTTAGTTACTAAATGGGTATTTTTTTTGTATTTACTACATTGCTGGGCAAACTATGGCCAAAAATAGGCGTTCCCCTTTGCGTCTCCAAGCTCACACTACACTACTAAACAAACGAATAAATACAATATGAACACAACATCAACACAAATTAGAAACATTAAATTCAAATTACATTCAATCATTCAATCATAATTAATTAATTAGCCCTTAGTCATTTCAATAGTCTATTACGTGCGACACTATATGTAACTTGTCTGTCACAGCAGTGTCGCACATAAGGACAGTCCAACCTATTTGCTATCATATTCAGAACGACATTGGAGCTGGCCCGCACTCTGCGCACTAGAGACGCGCAGCGCTTCCGCATGGTCGCATGAAAACAATCCGTGCGCGCCCATGCGAACATACCCGAAGCGCTGCAGTAGCGAGGCAGACCCAACGTCGCTCTGAACGCGTTGTTAAATTGGATGCGGAGGGTGCTGTAGCTTTTCTGCGCGTAATTATCCCACAGGCTGCAGGTGTACATGGACGTGCAATATGCTCGGAAAAGAGTTATTTTCACGCCATCAGAGCAACGCGCAAACCTGCGGGCCAGCATATTAGCTCTTTTAGATAAAGCCCTCCGCTCCCGTTCCAAGTCAACATGATCCCTGAGATCAGCCATGACTACATGTCCTAGATATTTAAATTGATTCACCCTGTCTAAGGGTACACTATTTAGACGTATAGGTGGTACATAGTCGGGGCATATATCACCGCCGGCCTCAAAGACCATGTACTGACTTTCTTAATATTATATACAAGTCCATGTTTAACAGCGTAATCCTCGCATGTCGCTGTCAACCTCCTTAGGCCACAAATCGACGCGCTCAGCAGAACCATGTCGTCTGCATAGCTTAAATTGTTGATACACACGTCGTCTATATAACAGCCGACGTGCTAATTGCTCAGCGCGACGATCAGCACGTCCATGTAAAGGTTGAATAACGAGGGTGAGGTCAGTCCACCCTGCCTGACACCGCATTGTAATCGATATGGCTCCGACATTGCCCCCGACCATCTGACGCTGTTGACTTGGTGCGTATACCAATACTTGAGGGTGGTAACAAGTTCTGGTGGTAGGTTGATACTCTCAAGTTTTTTCCACAAGAGATCATACGCCACCAAATCAAAGGCCCTGGACAAGTCGAGAAAACACGCGTATACCAGGGTGTTACGGTCATTATAGTATCTGACGGTATGCTTAAGACACAGTATGGCATGGCATGGTATGGTATACTCTACATATATGTGTATGTTAAGGGGGAAGCGTGAATAATATTTTAATCAACACAAAACCTGACACTGACCTGCAAAATGCAAAAAACGTAAGAAAATTTGAATTTCGCGGGCTACCCTGACGCTTCCCCCTTAATGGGGCGCGTCCTCCACGTCCTTGGTAATACAAATACGAGGAATGTTAACTTCAGTAAGTACCTGTAACGAGAGTTCTGGCTATCTTAAGCAGGTTTATACCTCATCTAATAACCTAAGCTAATCCAGAGATAATTCAGTCATTCTGAACACATTCAATAATACTTTTGTTTTTTTGTCGAATTCTATTTATTTCAGAAATTAATTTAGAACAAGCACATCTGATTTACCTACTTGACCGACGAGGTAACTAAACTTCACAGGCTACGAATACAATAAGATCACAGTGTATCAAGTGACTACACCGGTATAACATTGTGTTCGTATCACCGTACGTCGAGCTGTGATAAAACTGAGCAGGTGTGCGGACCGGGGCGCGCGGGGCGTGGTGAGGGAGGAGCGGTAATGTACGGTGTGATACGGAGGAGATCACTCGCCGCGAGGGGGTCGTAAAAATGCGGTAATTAGTACGTTATCGAGGCGGCACCACCGCGCCACGTAAGTATTGAACTTATGCATGAGTTACAAAAACCAAATTATCACTAAGAATTAGGGATGGTGTACTGGTATCAGCATAACTATCGTGACTGGATTTACAGAGTTGTGAAAAATTATGCTTTTCTAGCCAGTGTTATGAGTTCATGTCGTAAACCGGTGAACTGATCCTAACATACTGTATACAAAATGGCAGGTAAAATAAAAGAAAGGACTTTAGTCTGATCGTGTTATTATGTAGAACAGTTGATTTTGTATAAGTGTATTTCAGAGTTGGTCCCGTAGCCCGTAGTAGAAGTCGTTCGGTACAGTAGGTATTTCTTTTACCTGTTTGTAGCCAATTTTTATAAGTAAGTATGGTTTAACCCTTGTCAGCTTACAAATCAATCTATTAACAGGCACTTCCGAAGTTGAATGTTGTGACCACAGATATAGATATACCTAGATAACGCAAGACCAACTACTTCGCGTGCCATTTTCGTGCTCAACTTACGTACAATAATCGTAAGCTGCCACTTTCGCGCTCAGTCTGCATCGGTGCCACGCTTGTAGGAAGTCAGTTAAAAATTGAAAATGGTTAATTACGCTGTTATAAATTATAAAAACTATGCAAATGCGAGGAGAAAAAAAATCCTATAAGCACTAAAAAGTTAAAAATAATACTAAATCTAAAAAATCAAAAATGTTAAATAATTAACCTATACCTAAACTATCTTTAATCTATAATAAAATTTTACAATTTTTGGAGTCGGTGCCAAGCCAAGTATAGTCCGTGCAATCCACGACGACGCGCCCCACTCCGCGATGACTGTACTGTAAGCTGAACTCTAGTACGGCGCGGAGCGGAGTGGGGCGCCTTTTCGTGGATTGCGTGGACTATACCTATCTCTGATCTGAGCATAAAATCTTTTAGCTTAACTTTTTTACACCCTTTACATAGGTAACTAGATATATTATGTATATAAAACCTACTTATTAGTTAACTAGATGTGCCCGCGGTTTCACCCGCCGTGTTTCGCATCACCCGCCTGTGCGATATTCTTTTTTGCTGAGCTTTTTTCATTTTTTTAGCTAGGTTAATAATGGGTCATACATAACGCAATCTTAAATGCCTACTATTCCTTATAAATCTGACTGTCATTATAAAAAATACTTTTTTAAATCAGACTGGTAGTTCCCGACATTCTTCTTTTTTGTTTATTGTATTAGAATACACATATAATATTAAGACAGATATTAAATTCTTTGCGACCATTTTGTGTTTATTTTTATTTTTAATGACATGTAATTATACTATTTAAATCTTGACCATTGATTGCAGAAATACATGTACGTTTTGTTATACTAGAGCTCGATAGATGGCGTTGTTCATTAAAGACACCTTTCTGAATCGCACTATGGTTTCGTTCTCTAAAATTCTATAAGTGTTTTTTTTTTTTAATATTATAAATAGTTCATCACATGACTACGGAATTCAATTCTTTATTTGTGTGAATTTCTAGCTTCCTTGTGTTGCATTCTGTTTCCTTTGATTTTAAATTTAAAAAAATACTTTCTTGTGTTAATAATAATTTTCTTTGTTGCTAATTTAGCTCATAATTTGGGTCTTAATTTTTTTTATTCTCTTATTTGTTTACCTAATAATATTTATAGGCAGTTAATTTTATATTATTTTATTTTTGTTGTGTTAGGGCTTAGCACCGACTCCAAAAATTGTAAAATTTTATTATAGATTAAAGATAGTTTAGGTTATATAGGTTAATTATTTAACATTTTTGATTTTTTAGATTTAGTATTATTTTTAACTTTTTAGTGCTTATAGGATTTTTTTAGTTGTAAGTTTTTATGTGTAGATATAGTTTTGAAGTCGGTTTTTGTTTTTTTTCTAAAAATTTTCTTTATTTTTAAATTTTTAGTGGTAAGTAAGTATATTTTGTTTAGATATAATATGGGTAGGCCTACTAAACGCGCTGCTCAAATGAGACAGCGCCGTTTAGAAGAAAGTAATGGCAAGAGGGCAGATCGTTTAAAAAAAAATAGGGAAAGAATAGCGATAAACATTTCAAATGAGAGTGATGAGCAGCGGGCCTCTAGACTTTCTCAGATGAGGGCATACACGAACTTATCAAGGCTTAATGAAAGTCCAGAAAGTCATGGTCAACGACTCAGTTTGATTCACGAACGTTTATCAAACGAAACCGAAGAGCAACGTTCTCAACGACTTGGCTTGATTCACGAACGTTTATCAAACGAGACCGAAGAGCAACGTTCTCATCGACTTGGCTTGATTCACGAACGTTTATCAAACGCAACCGAAGAGCAACGTTCTCATCGACTTGGCTTGATTCACGAACGTTTATCAAACGAGACCGAAGAGCAACGCTCTCATCGTCTTGACTTCCAACACGAACGTTTATCAAACGAATCTATCGCATCCAGATCGACTCGATTAGATGCTATGCGACAAGCTAGTCGCAACCGCAGAGACATATCTTCTGTAAATGATTTTGAACAGGCTATTAACATTTTTGCAGACGTTCCATGTGCCGTTTGTAATAAAGCGTTATATCCACCACAACGTTATAATTTACAAACTGCAATGTACAGCGCATTATTACCCGAAGAATTGTTTTCAGTGGGTAATATCGTAACATGCTCTCGCTGTCAAAATAATATTAGGAAACGAAAAATTCCGCCGGCAGCTTTCTGGAACAAAATGACAGTCGCGACTGTACCTCAAGAGCTAGCTAATTTGACGAAACTTGAAGAACGGTTTTTATGCCGTGTTGTACCGTTTCTTAAAATAATGAAGCTACAAAACCGTTTCTGTCAAGATTGGTGCAAGGGACAAGTTACTTTGTTTGCAAAAGACGTTGTTGAAGTCGCTGAACAACTACCACTTGCGCCAAACCAAGTAGGACTACTTCTGGTTGTGGAAAGTCTCAAGAACTTGCAACGCTCCCAAGAGTTTTTTGTGGATATGAACAGATTGTATCAAGCACTAATCTGGTTAATGTCAAACAATATACTCTATAGAGATATAAGACCCCATTTTGAGAATGTTATCGAAATTTCTGAAATTGTTCAAATTTCTGAAGAGCCTTCAGATGGTGGTGACCTTATGGAGTTACAATCTACTCCTCAAAACAACTACGTTAATATAAGGGAAGATATATCTATACTACACGGATCATTTCATCAAGCTGATTTAAGATTTGATTTACAATCTCGTGGCAAACAATGCACTGCTGTAGCAGCTGTAGCTTGTGCAGCGTTCTGTACAGACGAGCCAAGTCAATGGTCAAAAAGTGACATTGATTATATAGTATTACTCGGAGACAAACTCTACCGTGAGTCCATTGCTTCTAGAGAGGACCCCGCAATTGGAGAAGTTAACCCTGAATATCTTGCCGCGAGTGATCTTGCTCAGCAAATATTATATAACAGGAAGAAAATTAATATCTCAGTTGCTGAAATCAATTATAATGGTCATTTAGATACAGATCGAAGTACTGACGGCTTCCCTAACCTAAAAAATGCTCTGACATTATTTTTCAGAGAAAACTGTTACGGGCTGCTTACTGCAAATTCCATGACTGTGGCTATATATTGTAAAACTGAATCGGATGCTTACAAATATTGGTTGTTTGATTCACATGCACGTGGGCCTAAGGGAGCTATAGCTCCAAGACGTGGTGCAGCCTGTTGCATGAAATTTCAAAATATAGATCAACTACATGGCTTACTGCGACGAAATTTGTTTTTACCGATGAAGAAAGTACCAGCACAAGATTATTTTCTCAATGTGTACTCTCTAACTCCTTTGAATGTAGCACTGGAGAATCAGGCAGAAGTGCGTCGACAAACTTTGGGGAATCAAGAGTTGAATACTCAGGAGCAGTCAAGAGTAGTTCAGTTAGAGAGTCCTACATATACGATATCTACATCAAAAAACAAAGACACTCCTCAACAAATATTTCAAGCAAACTCAGTTCAGGAACAAGAAAGAATGCACAGAGACACTTTGAGTACGTCAGAAAGTCAGTCAGAAAGTCCTACATATACAATTCCTATATTTGAAAATAGCAACACTCCTCAACAAACATCTCAACCAACCTCAGCTCCAGAACAAGAAAGACCGCTATCACAAATACAACCAATTGCCACTATAATTGAAACTACTAGTATGCTCCGTAGCATAGACGAAGCGGTCCCTAATCTAGAAAATGTAATCTCTTTGACTTGTAATCCAACTACGAACAATAACGAGATGAGATTAGCTGAGATTACAAGAAAAACAGCTCCACCATTAATAGTGGATCGAGAGCAACGAATGGAAGAGCTTGCTTGGTATTCTCTTTTTCCTGATGGCAGAAATGGCTTTGGAGAGAAAAGAAATCTTCAAATCACTCCTTTGGACTATTTTCAAAGTCGAGTAATGAGCCTGGACAAGCGTTTCAATCGAAACGACTATTTGTTTTTTGCTCTTTCCATGGTTTAATATTATCGAGCTAAATCCAGTGTTTCTGTGTCTTGCCGAATGCATCAAGGCCAGGGCGAGCAGACACCTCAAGGACTCGTAGATAACATTCATCTTACTATGAGGAATATCAGAGGATCAGCGTCTTATTGGCACAAATGTTGCTCTGAACTTACTGCAATGGTCCGAACTTTGGGGCCTCCAACGTGGTTCATGACATTCTCCTGCAACGACCTTAATTGGCTAGACATGACCAAAGCCTTACTTATCGCAGATGGTCGTGATGTAAATGAAGCAGAAAGCCTGTCTTTTCCCGAGCGTTTGCAGTTGGTACAAAAACATCCCGTGGTTGTCTCTCGACAATTTACGGTTCGCGTGAACGCTCTGATGAGATTCCTCAAACGTGATCCAGACTGCTTAGGTGGTCCAGTTGTAGATTTTTGGTACAGAATAGAGTTCCAAAATCGCGGTAGTCCACACCTTCACATGTTGGTGTGGTGTGACCATATTCCAGATTTCTCGACTCATGAGGGTATCGAAGTCATCGAAAGGGTCGTTTCATGCTCCTTAATGCCCAATGATCCTGTATTGCAGAAATTAATTGAAGACGTGCAAATACACAAACACACAGCCACGTGCTACAAAAACCGCAACAACAGTTATTGTCGTTTTGGTTTCCCGAGGCCCGCAAATGAGGCTACTATTTGCTTAGGTCCTGATGATGTTTTATCAAACAATGGACGATTTTGTTGCTTGAAACGAACTGCTGATGAAAGTATGGTTAACAATTACAATCCTACTCTATTGAGTCTATGGAAAGGAAACATTGATGTGCAGCCGTGCGGTAACGTAACAGCAGTTGCGTACTATGTGGCTAAATACGCGAGTAAATGCGAGCCCCATGATACAGGTGAAGTTGTACGAGAAGCCGTTGCGAAGGCCAAGAGGCACGGTGGTCCTATGTGGAATCAGTTATTTGCAGTCTCAATGGCCATTCTATCTCAACGCCTTGTAAGTGCTCCAGAATGCGCATATAGATTGTGTCATTTACCGCTAAAAATGTCTTCCCGAAAAACAGTCTTTATAAACAGTTGTAAGCCAAATGAACGTTTCAGACTTCTACGATTCGACAGTGACGATACATCCATTTACAACAATATTTTTGACCGGTATGTATTACGCCCAGATGAACTGGAAGACTTAAGTCTCGTTGAATTTGCTGTGCGCTTTGAAACGGTGTCCAACTCAACATGGAACGAAGACGATGGTGATGAAGAATTAAGGGGTGAAGATGTTACGCCGGCAAGATTTATACGACTTAGAGATAATACGCGGATGCGAATAAGAAATAAGTCAGCAGTATTGCGCACACGATACTTTACATTAAACAGCGACAAAGAGGCCTATTACTACAGCTTGTTAATATGTCATGTACCTTTTCGTGATGAAAGTGAACTTCTACTTGAAGAGGAAACTTCTGAGCAGTGTTTCATTAGGCGGCAAAGAGAATTTCGACCATTACATGGCAACGTAAGCGCGGAAGAGTTTGCTCACGCAGAACAAATGATACAACAGGCTCTTGCCCAAGTAGTCGCGCTCAACGCTGCCCGTGACACTCATGATGTTGATGCTCCTTTGATTTGTGGCGGTGAACAAATTGTGAATAACGATGACAATTATTGTGAAGATGTATGCGAAAGGTCTGCAATGTCAGATGAAGTCTTCTTGGGGAATATCCGAGGTCTAAACGTCCAACAGACAGACCTTTTCCAAAAAGTTTCTGCTGCTGTGGAAAGTGATTTGCAGGGACAAGAAAACCAATTATTATTATTCATCACTGGCGGTGCAGGAAGTGGAAAGTCTTTCGTCTTAAAATTGCTCGTGGAACATATTAAACGGTGTCATGCACCTACAGTTGACATTTTGCTCAATGCTAAATTTGTTGAGGTGGGATCCCTAACAGGAGTAGCCGCGCGTCAAATATTTGTCAAAACATTGCACTCAATATTTTCACTTCCAATTGAAAAAGGAAATACCATGACGTATAAAAAAATTACTGGACAAAAGCTAGAGAATGAAAGACGTAAATGGCGCCACATAATCTGGTTAATCATAGATGAAATTTCTATGGTATCATATGAAAATTTGCGAATTATACACCTGCGTCTCCAAGAATATAAAAATAATGACAAATTATTCGGCGAGGTGCATATATTGCTTTTTGGTGATATACTTCAACTCCCACCGGTAAAAGGCCATTGGTGTTTTATTCAACCGCCATGGTTTTCAGCCGAAGTTAACTTATGGCAGCAGGTCTCATTTTGTGAACTTACGATAAATATGCGTTAGCGAAATGACATTGAGTTCATTGACCTCTTGAATAGCTTGCGGGTTGGTGAATTAACAACAGCTCAGCTAGAATTACTTTGTGAGCGGCGACACGTGCCTTTGTCAGGCAATTTTGCTGATGGGGTTGCTGTCCGTATATTCCCCACTGTTAGACAAGTTGACACATATAATGATAAAATGACCGCTGAAAATGCTAAAGCGCACCGCAAATTACATAGCGCTACTATATCAAGGTCGCTGATGTTGCATCCACGCTGACCTTATTAATTTCTATAATCGCTGATGCACCTATGACGTCAAACGATTCCGGAAGTTAATTACATAGCGCTACTACGAGATGAAGGTCGCTGATGTTGCATACGCGCTGACCTTATTAGTTTCTATAATCGCTGATGCACCTATGACGACAATCGATTCCGCAAGTTATGGTTGTTCAATAAATTGTAAGGATGATCATTCTAATTTCCCACTTCGAACTAGAATCATCATTCATAGATATCATAAATATTAGTTTAGGAATTAAATTTAGTTAAATCATTTTTGGTTTTTTTAATCCTCCGATTGCAGCTAACGTAATTCGCATGTACACAATGAATGCTGTAGATGAGTCTCGCGAGGCGGCAACGTATGGTAGAAAGCCACCAGATAATGTTATTCCTAAAGACATTAATAAGTGCGGTGGTTTCTTACCAACTATAAAGTTGGGTATCGAATCACGAGTCATGTTAAGGCGTAATATTTCCGTATCCGATGGGCTCGTGAATGGTGCTATGGGCATTGTTAAGAAAATTAAATGGCCTGCTCTCCGAAGAGATCAATTGGAAGAAGGCGAGTTGCCTGAATCTGTCCTTATAAGATTTGATGACGCGACTGTCGGCCTTAGAATAAAAGATGATGACGGTTGTGTAGCAATATCACCTGCTTGCACAACATTCCAAGCGCAAAGAGGATATGGAGATGTCGAACGCAGAATGTTACCGCTCATCTTAAGCTGGGCCGTAACTGTCCACAAACTGCAGGGTACAACCCTTGATAAAGCAGTGATCGATTTAGGAAAGAAGAATTTTGCAAAAGGACAGATTTATGTAGCCCTCAGTCGTGTCAAAACCTTAGAAGGCATTGCCTTGTCTGATTTCGATGCTAATAAGCTTTTAAATAGACCCCACGATGAGAAAGCTTTAACAGAAATGACACGCTTGCGTAATCTTTCCAACAACTAGGTAGTTTTCTATAAGATTATGTATTAATGTATAATTATTATGATAACTCCTCAACAAAAATGCATCCAATTTTCTTTTCACTCCTCTTGCTCAAAAAGCCGGTCATTTTAGAGTACCAGAGTGGGGAAAAAACAGCATTTCTTGCTCTAGGGGAAAAAGTAATTTCTTTTTAATTTTTGTCTGTTCCAACGTGCCTTGAAAAACGAAAAAGTCTTTATTCTTATTGATTCTTATGTAGAATAATCATGATTATGGACTCGACTTATTACTGGTTCACAAAAAAAAGAAGAACATTTTATTTTTGAAAATGGAACTAAATGCGGGTATCTCTTCGATAGAATGCGTGCATTGCGTTGCGGCTACAGAAGAAATAAAAAAAAGCAATGGCGCGAAATCTTTAGAATTTTTCTCTAATCACGAATTGAACTGGTGACCGTAATATAATTTACATCAGTGAAAATGCCATCATCTAGTGAGAACATCTTCACAGAGAGTCCTCTGTCCTCTGTTTTTTTTAAAAAAAAACATCTCGTTAAATATCCAGAATTGTACAATTTGTACATTTAAATTAAATAAACTATTTAATATTTTATTGTATTATTTTATTTTCTCGCAATCGTAGTAAAAAGTAGAGTGTAACACACGGCGCTAAAACCCATTATAACTCGGTTTCTATTTACTCCCTCGCTGAAGCTCGGGAGTAAAACTACCTAGTTACAATGGGTTATTTTAGGTCTATCTATATCTGTGGTTGTGACATACCTACACTACACTACTCAGTAGGTGAGCAGCGCAGGCGGCGGGCGGGGATTCTTTTATTAACATTAACATTCGCAACTGAATTCATTATTTATTCGATGACGTGGTGACCTTTTCCTCATGAATTTGCTCAATTTCAGATATTTATGATACCGGACGGCTAGTTTCAATATTTATTGTGTGCTGTCTATACTTGTTGTACGTAATGTCCGCTCGGGGAGGAAGGAAGCATGTTCGTGGGTTTATTATTTTTATTGCGATCTTGATTTACGGCAACACGTTATTACAGATAGTGCCATCCACCAAGACGCGCCCCACTCCGCGATCACTGTACTGTGTACTCGGGGGAGGCTGGATCGCCTCAACGCGAATGTATGCGTACATCCATGGTGGAGCGACCCAGACTGCCAGGCACTTCTCTTGCAACCGAGCGGGTGGGCAAGTTGCCGATAGCCCAACTCCGGCTGCGGGACCGACCACTGACGGTTACATTGACCGTTAGTGGGTGATCTCGCACTTGGAGCATCTTCTAAAGAGATCCCGGACAGGAGAAGTTCCCGAAAGCCAAATCCCAGGCTTAGGGTAACCCATATACCCCTTCCTATGTTCCCTTTACCAAACCAAGCCATCCCTCCCGATTCATACTTATCCCTTATCATACTTATCAAAATGAGTAAATTCGCATATGTTCTTTACAAACTGTCAAAGACTGTCAGCCTAGAATCGGTACTAACAGCATATCACGGTTATGTTGCATCAACACTTAGGTACATAATGTATTGGGGTAACTCAGTCGATAGAGAATTACTATTTAGAGCTCAAAAAAAAAATGTATCAGATTTATGTGTGGCCTAAATAGCACCGACAGTTGTCAACCGTTCTTTAAAAGCCTAAACATTCTTACTCTACCATCATTGTACATCTACGAAACTAATATTTTTGTCAAAACACACATCTCGCAATACAAAATAGCTTCCAAAAGCTACTATAGAAAGTTACGCGACAAAAATAAGTCAGAGCTCGAAACGACACATGGCAAAACAGCCCTAATGAATAAAAGTACTTTCTGTATAGCCACAAAAATATTTAACAAGCTGGCTGAGACATTAAAATCATTAAATCTGGACAAATTCAAAAGTTTACTTATGAAAATTTTAATCGATAAATGTTATTACTCAATAAAGCACTACTTAGACGACAGTTCCATAATCCCTCCTTCAGATAATGTACATTGCATTTAATTGATATTTACCTAATTGACATTACTCCATTAGTTTTTACTATTGACATTCTGGTTATATTTTATTGATTTTGTACTATTTATTAATTATTTGATATTATCCAATATTATTTTATTTTATTTTTGTACTTTCTTAGATTTTAGTGTTGGCATTCTAAAAACATTAATTGATTTATCATTTATTTTGACACTCTTGTATTAATTTGATTTGTTGACATTGGTGCCGATTCCTTTGTTCACAAAATAAACTAAATTTAAGTTCAGTGCATCTTTTTCTTTATATTTCATTAAGAAAAGGACAGAAGATAAATTTTAGTTTAGTCCTGTCAAATTAATCAGCGCCTGTCAGTCTCCATACAAGTTTAGACGTGATTAAAAATTTGCCAACTAAAATTACGTCAATTTACGTCAAGCACTGATTAATTTGACTGGACTAAACTAAAATTTATCTTGCAGAAAAACGCACTCACGCAGAAAATTTTTGCTCCCTCCGTTTATATTTAGCATTAAACGGAGTATAGAATCGGGAAACAAAGCGAAAACAAGAACCGTCCAATTGTAACCTCTATCACGACCCAATGGAAAAAACATATCATACTTAAAAACAAGACAAACTTCCCGCCAGGCATTAATGTGAAAGAGGATTACTCTAAGGAAGATTTGGAAAAACGAAAACAGCTACAACCTCAACTAGAAGAAGAGAAAAAGAAGGGAAACATTGCATACATAAAATATGACAAACTAATAGCGTCAAAACCGAAGAACAACAGTGAAAAGAGGAAAAGAGAAACTTCGAACTCTCCTAAGTCATGAGCACAGAAAAAAGTAATGAAAAACCAAACAGGAAGTAACCCTTCACAATCTTTACTCAAAACTAGCATGAAATAAATTACTAGACCCAATATACTCAACTATGTTAACCGATCAAGCTCTGATCCACAACTAAATGCCTCAAAAACTAATAATTGCCTCGGAAAAACGGATAAAACCAACAATAATATCAATTGTAATGAACAATCATAACCAACTAATGAAATGTCTCCCACAATGGCTGGTCCCCGCGGAAGTTATAGACCACCACCCTCTAGCAACAAGAAGAGAGAAAATACTCAACATTGCAACCTTAAATTCGAGAACCCTTAGAACTAAAGAAAGCCTACATGAACTAGAGAACGCTCTTGCAGATATAAAATGGGATATCCTAGGAATTAACGAGATGCGAAGACTAGGAGAAAAGATTGAGGAACACACCGACTATATACTATTACATAAAGGCGAAGTGGCTGGTCAAAGGGGAGTAGGATTCATTATCAAACAATCAATGAAAAAACACATACAAGAGCTAATTGGAATTTCTGATCGAATAGCCATTCTTAACATAAGCATACCGAGCTACAAAAAATTATGGTCAATTATACAAATTGCTCCAACAGAGAAAGCAACAAAAACGGAAATTAAGCTTTTCTACAAAGAACTCTCACAAACACTAGCAAGATATCCAAATAACCATATGATACTAATGGGCGACTTCAATGCTCAAGTTGGAGCGAAACAATGTAAGGAGGCACATATCTTGGGGAACTTTGGCCAAGGAAGAAGAAGTCCACATGGTAAATTGCTAGTCGAACTCTTACTGCAACACAATCTGACGCTCTTAAACAGACTGTATAAGAAGAATCATAAGAATAAATGGACATGGATCTCCCCTGACGGCAGTACCAAAAACAAAATTGACTACATAAAAACAAATTACCCGAAAGCTTTCACAGATACGTCAGTCTTAACTAAATTCAACTTCAATACTAACCACCGTATGGTAAGATGCAATATAAGAATGAAACCATCAAAAAAACCTAGAAAATATAATGCCGCACACACTACAGGACAACACAGCGAAGAAACCATAAAGACAATAAAACAATCTCTAATTGAATCAGCTGTAGAACTAACTGCGAATAACATTGATGCTCATACAAAATATGAAAAACTATCTAATCTACTCACTCAAGTAAAAGATGGCAATACCAAAAGAAATAAGTTCAAACTAAGTGATACAACGCTACAACTTATAGAAAAAAGAAAAAACTTACTTTCAAAACTCCCTAAAAATGACAACATAAAAACTATAACTAAATTAAGCAAAGAAATTAGAGAGAATATAAGGAAAGATAGAAGGACCAAGAGATTGCAAACATTAGAAAAGCATATAGTAAAAACAGGAGGAGTAAAAAAAGCGCTTAAAGAACTGAGAGAATCAAATAAAGAATGGATACTTAAACTAAACAAAAAGGAGCAAACATCATCCAATAGGAAAACCATAAGCGAAATAGCCACAAAATTCTACCAGGATCTCTATTCAAATCCAGACACTAAACAAAAATGGAATCCGAAGACAGACGACAATAAAGAGCTTGAAAAAGCGATAACTGAACCTAAAATATTTCCCAGAGAAATAGAAAAGGCTATATTTAGCCAAAAGACGAAAAAGACTCCAGGCCCAGACAAAGTGACAAACGAACTTCTAAAAGGCACCCTTGAGGAACTATTACCAATACTCACTTCACTATTCAACAAAATACTATCAACTGGTCTAATCCCTACACAATGGAAAACATCAAACATAATTCTTATATTCAAGAAAAGTCAAAAGGAAGATATAGGAAATTACAGACCTATAAGTCTGATGTCAAATGTCTACAAGGTATTTTCCAAAGTTATCCTGGAAAGAATAAGCAAAAAGCTATATGAAAACCAACCACGGGAGCAAGCTGCTTTAGACAAAAATACTCCACTCTAGACCACATACACACAGTGAAACAAATAGTAGAAAAATATAATGAGTATAATAAGAAACTCTATATGGCATTCATCGACTACTCCAAAGCTTTCGACGGTATAAGTCACACAGCTATATGGGATAGCCTAGAACAGCAAGGGATACCCTTAAACTATATTAATATTATAAAAAACATATACTTAAACGGTGGAGCGAGGATCCAGCTAGAAACCTTGGGCAAAAAAGTTCAAAATCGAAAGAGGAGTAAGACAAGGAGATCCTCTTTCACCAAAATTGTTTTCGGCTACCCTGGAAAGTATATTCCGCAAACTAGATTGGAAAGAATACGGTCTCAACATACAAGGTGTAAAACTGAACAACCTAAGATTTGCGGACAATATAATCTTATTTGAAGAAAATTCGACGCACCTAAACAAAATGATGGATTCACTTAACAAAGAGAGTATAAAAGTAGGCCTATGCATGAACAAAGACAAGACGAAATTGCTAACAAACTCTGAACCAGTAACCATAA
Organism: Agrochola lychnidis; assembly: GCA_963680765.1. Classification (NCBI taxonomy): domain Eukaryota; kingdom Metazoa; phylum Arthropoda; class Insecta; order Lepidoptera; family Noctuidae; genus Agrochola; species Agrochola lychnidis. The sequence continues at coordinate 27,526,430 of OY796856.1, forward strand.
AAATTGACAACCAACCACTTGAATATGTACCTGACTAAATCTATTTAGGACAGATAATATATCACAAAGATCAAACCACTATAGAAATTGAGCAAAGAATAGGAAATGGATGGAAAAAATACTGGTCTTTGAAAGAAGTTTTGAAATCCAAGGAGCTAAGTATGCAAATAAAAAGGAAAGTTTTCAACACATGCATACTTCCAGTCATCACCTATGGATGCGAAACCTGGGCACTCACCAAACACCACCGAGAAAAGCTAAAACGCTGCCAGAGAGCCATGGAGAGAAGCTTGACAGGAATAAAGAAACAAGACAAAGTGAGATGTAGCATAATAAGGGCCAAAACCAAAGTTGTTGATATAATAACCCGGATAGACCAACAAAAGTGGAGATGGACAGGTCACATGTTACGCGACCCACTAGAAAAATGGTGTAAAATTGTTACCAACTGGTATCCCAGAGATGGCAGGAGAAGCAGAGGACGCCAACAAACAAGATGGGAAGATAATCTGAAACTCATAGCGGGACTTCACTGGAGAAGAGTAGCAAGTGACATGTCCCAATGGAAATTGTTAGAGGAGGCCTATGCCAAGAGGCAAACTGAACTTCGGGACATATTATAATAAGAACGTATTGTACTCATATTTATGAAAAGTTCAGAATAAAAAGGCTTAATATTATTATTTATACGTCCTTGACATTTCTTGGGACCCAGGGGTCCCGGACCTTTTGAAGGCGTACGAGGGGCCGAAGCCAACTCGCAGAGGCCCCTTAGACGTTTTTAATGAAATGAGGTACCAACCGACGATTATCCCTGTTTGCACTATGCAAGTGCAGCCAAGGACAACCCCCGGTTAGTGTAGGACTATTGTGAGATATGGAAACAAAGATATCGGACTATGGGTTTAGGTTGCTAAAGTGGACTGGTCATTTGGAACTATGGAAGGACTATGGTCCCTGCCTGATCTATGTTTTATATGCACACGGATAAAATGGCAGGGGGTGACTTGCACACTCAATAATGGGCCCCCGAAAACGGTCGCTAGCACATTGTGCACAGTGTCGTAGCGACAAGGGGGCAACACTTCCTGAGGTGCTTATGAGGAGTGGAGAGGTATTCCACGGCTATCAGGACAATCCCGGAAGTACGGTCAAGATCCCTACCAGCATCTTACTGGAATACTTCCTTCCTCCGAGCACGTTTGCTCTTGCGAATCTCCGCTCAAGCCGGCCAATAAAGGCAAGAATGAGGTGGGAGCTCTGTTCCTCGTCAGTGTTCACTCCAGCCGGCTAATAAAGGCAAGCCAGAGGTGAGGAACCAGACTTCTCCCGGAAGATAGGGTCCGTGGGGTCGCTACTGCCCAACAGCTCGCCACATGCTGCCCTGTTGGTTTTTGTATCTCTCTTGGTCTGGCTCCTCATCCCAGACCTGTTCCGGCAAAGTAAACTTTACCGGCACAGACCTAGGGTTCGGAGCGTGCAAGCCCCACCACGATGTCAATTTTTATATGAATAAAGTTTTTATTATTATTATTATATTATATTATTATAATGGTAACACCCAGGCGTTTCCTCCCGCCTTATCCTGAACACGAACCTCCCGAAACAGCTGTGTCTGGTGAGGACCTGCGTCAGGCGGAAGGTGAGGATGCCGTGGCGCCTCTCTAGCCACTCCTCAAAGAGTGGTCTTATCGCCGCAATTGTGGCGTGCCCAGCGCTGGCTCGCGACAGTCGCACTTTCCGTGACGCCATGAGATCCCACCGGAGCTCTGTCCGCTGTGCCGTAATTTTTCGCGGCAGTGGAGTTAAGCCCCGGCATTTCGCCTCCTTGCACCACTCCCAGATGTGCACGAGGACCTTTGTCTCCAGATCCCATGGCGGTAATCCGGCAAGGAGGCTCACCGCCTAGCAGAAGACCTTGCGGTATCCTCGGGCCAGCCGGATGGCCATGACCCTCTGTGACGCGTTCAGCCGGCGGGTTAGCCGCAGCCTCAATGAACGCGCTCACACCGGCGCCCCATGAAGGGTCATGGACCACATGACCCCCGCGTAGAGCCTCCGATAGAAGGCGTTTGGACCCCTAGATTGGGCAGGAGCCGTTTCAAGGCAGCTCCGGCCCACTCCAGTCTGGGAGCCAAACGTCGGAAATGTTTCACGAAATTCCACCGGCTGTCGCGGACGAGTCCCAGATACTTCATCGTTGACTCAACGCCGATGTGAATTTCTCTCGCCATTACCTGGGAACCGCCCTAGGGTTCGCAGGTAATGGCGCATTCCGAAGAGCATGAAAACCCATGGCCTTGGACTTGTGCAAGGCCACTTCGAGTCCTGACTGCCGGATCCTGTCGACGATTGTTGCAACCCCGCGTGTCGCTAAGTCAGCCGCCGCCTGGTACGACCTCCCTTGCGCCAGGACCAACGTGTCATCAGCGTAACAAACAACGCTGATGCCGCTAGGGAGGTCGGCGCGCAGCACCCAGTCGTATCCGATGTCCCACAGATGCGGGCCCAGGACCGATCCCTGTGGGACACCACACGACATCTCTCGCCGGTTCCACTCTCCTTGGTGACCGGGGTAGATGACAGCCCTGTCCGTCAAATAGGCCTTGACCACATGACAGAGGTAGGTCGGCATCCGGTGATACCGAAGTGCCTCCCTGATGCAACTCCAGGGCAGGGTTTTGAAGGCATTGACGATGTTTAGAGAGACTGCCAAGACGACCCCACCCCGCGCCACAGCATCCCCCGTCATGAAGGCCCGCACGCGCATGATGGCGTCTACCGGGAACGTTAGCCCTAACACTTGTAAACATTTATCGTAAAAAAGGTGGAGCTTATTGATTAAAGCGTTTCAGGGAATTGAAGACTGTATATAATTTGACCTGACACCGCACACAATTATAAACTGCCTTTTATTTACTGAACATAATATAAATTTATTTTGGTCTTGTTTGAAATGGCTGGAAAGCTCAAGAAAGTGGCGCCGTCGTATTATTGCCACAAGATGACGATGGGTTTTTTAACAAAAAACTTTCTCTATAACGACAGCGTCATTTTCACTAAGTATACTAATTCCACCTACATGTTTACGCTAAAACACTTTGGACTAGTGATGCAACGAATACTACTGTTACGAATACGAATATCTCGCCATGGTAATAAAAGACTAATAGTCTAGTACTACATAGACGCAGCCATTACTAACGTTCGTCTAAGTTACTTAGGACTTACTATCCTACCTTTTGTTCATACAAAAGAAATACAGACCATATAACGACTTACTTGGTAATTTATCGAAGTGTTTCCATATGTCACTTTGATCTCGTTTACGAGAAGACATTTTCTATTCAACTTCAACTTCTTTCACTTCGCAGCAACCTCAGAAAATAAATAAAACAGTTCTCTTGCTTGACTTGTGCTTTCGACTGACAAATGAAATGAAAGGAATGAATGAATCAATCAATCCATGGTTCGTAATGATAGGAAAACTCCCGGGCCGCGGCACTGTATAAACTATGGCCGGGGAGTCCCCCGTCGCGTCGTCGTTGCGGTTAAGGCCCTTGCACACGTCGTATTTTTACTTGCCGACGACGCCCAAGTCTGCCAGTAATTAGATTTGCGTACAAATATATTAATTTTTAAATATTCGTATTAGTATTCGCCGAATACGAATATTCGGTAAATGTTTACTATTCGGCGAATACGAATATTCGTATTCGTTGCATCACTACTTTGGACATGTTAGTTGTCTCAGCCGATAAATGTTCCCACTGCTGGGACACAGGCCTCCTCTCTGTGAGAGGGAGTGGGCCGTAATCCACCACGCGGGCCTAGTGCGGGTTGGTAGATGTCACATGTCTTCGAATGTTCGGTTCTAGGACATGCCGGTTTCCTCACGATGTTTTCCTTCACCGTTTTGAGAGCAGTGGTGATAAAATAATTTACACAAAGTAAAGCGCCTGTCTGGGTTTGAACCTACGACCTACAACTCGTAAGTCGCGGCCATTACCACTGGGCCGCCACTGCTCGTTACGTGTCTTACGTATAGGGAATACCTTTCGTCGTTATTAATATTAGCCAGAATAACCTGATCTTATCAAATGCAAGGGAACCTACGTACTGCAAATATTTAATTAATTTAGTTGTATGTGAGTTGTATCGGCACATAATTTACAACTATATAATATTTCGCTGAAAAGGTATAATTGTGTAAGAGGATTACCTAGGTATGTACACGTGAGCAGTTCCGCCTACACGTTTGAAATCGAGAGCGCAGCTCAACTTCGTTACCTAATGTTTTATTTTCAGTAGGTACTTGTAAGTCCAACTCTGGCCTGCGTTCGCCTGTTCGCAGAATGGTCGATTCCTACAATGGGAATTTTGAACACATAGACATTTTTGTTTGTGCTCCCAATACGTTCAGAACTCTTATACTCAAGGAGCTTTCTTGAACATATTTTCTTCTATTTTTGTGTACCATTTCTTAAAATTTATATGGATATACTATAAACACGTTAGTTAAGAAAAAGAAAATTGTATTTTTAACCCTAGCGATTATTTTCACTGTCACTGTCCTATAGCTAATCCGTGAACAGCGTTGTGGGCTGCAATATTGTCTATATTTTTTTTATGTATTTCTTGTTCCTATGTTTTATATTGTAGCTGTTTGTTGTTCCTTTTGAATAAAAATAAAATAAAAATAATGTGTTAGAGCCTTTAAACAACTCTTCTAAGAATTTTCGTCTTTTTAAGTTGTAAGGAGCACGTAGAAGAGTTAGCGTGGGTTCATTACTACACACACACACACACCAACGTGCCACTGTAGCGAGCACGATCACGCACGCCGCAACCACCGACTCGTTCAGAAAGCTAAACGCATTGTTAAAATTTTTGTAAAGCCTCATGCAGACTGGCGCGACGTGACACCGGTAATAGTTTTGTTAGAGTCGCGTCACGCCAGTCTACACGAAGCTTAACGCAGCACACTCAACCTGCTGCCTTCATGGATGGGGAACGCTGCGCATGTTGTGTTTGGTGTCAGCGTGTTCGTAAGCTGCGTCAAGTGGATCCAGTGCGGCTGCCCGCGAGGCGATGGCGAGCGCGGGGAGCCCGCCGTGATCGAGTGGCTCGCCACGAGGGCCTGGCACCGTGCGGCAATTACCGGCCACCCGACTAATGACACCCTCTAAACATAAATTGATGGTTGCGGCCCACACGCGCCGCACAATGGAAAATATGGGTCGTTTGCTGATTAAAAATCTATATCTTCTTTATTTTTCAAGATAATGAGCAAAAATTTTTCAGCTATGTTGCTGATAAATTTTAACTATACTATAAATATTTTATAAATATTTAACTAAGTATAAATTTCATAAGCACTACGGTTTGCTCGCGGTTTTCCTTGCGTTTTAATTTGCGACGCTCTCAAAAAGCCGTACGTATTTTGTAATTCCACTCTTGAAAGCAGTTGTTATCTCTTCTTAAACCCTAATAACTAAAAAGGAATACAAACACAATAAAACACACTTTTAAATAAAATAAAAAATGTTTATTAAATAGATAGATAGACAGATAGAATACACCTTTTTTAAACGAAATTATGGTATAGTCAAAATCAAAATAACCGTAATTGCCAAATTCAATTATTATACATTATAATTCTTAACATTATAATAATATATAAAAGATAAATAAATACATATAGGTAGGTATCACACCTGAACAACCTCAGGATCCGTACTTAGTTGATTCACTTTCAAGAGATGCAGAGTATCTTCGTCCAGTTCTTTAACATTCTTTTCATATGTTTTGCGAATACTTGTAATGTATGGATCTGATGTATATAATAATGTATGGAAAACATCTTCGTTTGTTGCCGATCTTGAACATTTTCTCGTGTGATGTCGTCTAAAGTTTTTTTGTAGTCTTTATTGCGAGACTATTGCGCGTCTTCTGAAAGTTGTCCAGTTGGTAATACACCAAAGTGATTTATGATACTCTCTCCATGAATCAATAACTTGTGTACTGATGATGGCATAGGTATAATACTAATTTTATTTAGTAACATATATTCTTGTCGTTTCTAAAGCATAGTCACCAAACTTTTTAGCATCAATCATAATTCCTGCTAAAGCTAAAGCTAAAGCTTGTAGAATTTTGTGTAATCTACGTATCAAGCCTTCATCAATACCTGTTATGTCTGCAGAACAACTGGCATTACGGAAAAATCTTCTCGCGTTATTACCATCATATTAGAGTTGCCACTAACTTGTCTTGGTTTATCAATTATTAAGCTCAGCTCTTCGCGAAACCGTTTTTGGACTAAAACTTTTTTATCCTGTTTTAGTCTTTTGTTTTCGTTATTGCTCGCTGACCATTTTTCAAAAGAAAGTTTATATGATATATGTAATATCATCTCCATGCAACGAATCCAAGCATGTAATGTACCACAAAAACCATTTACAATAGTTATCTATTCAGCTCTCATGATAAAGCATTTGGGACGTTTTATCATATGATGCTTCATAACTCCAAAAACCGCAAAAATCCGCAATTTTTTTTTAATGGACATGTTACGTAGATACCTTGTGCACCAAATAAGATTAAATTTAGAACTTCGGCAAGCTTCGCTAACTAATAGAACTCTCGTTGAAGATGAAACAAACATGTTTTGTTCATGATTTACGTAAAAAAAAAATGAGAGTTTTATTTTAACCCATATTATAATTAAAATAACTTCTTTTTATTCTACATAAAATATTCTTTCTAAATATATACCACATTATATGCTTCTTTTTTAACCAGTGTTCAAGATCTAACTCTGAAAATATGTAATTTTTGGAATACAATTCGTTGAATTTCCATACTGCCGAGTTCAGATGCGATTTTGTCACTGTTTTGTGTACTAAATGGATAAAAAACTAATTGCATGTACGACTCCTTAAGAAAAAAATGAAACCAAAAAGGTATACAATTTGCAACATTTCAATAAAGTATTTATGATCAGCACTTGTTCTACGATAATCCATAGTGCGCCGTACCGACACGCGCCTCATCGACTCACACGCCGGCACAACTCACATCGTCGGTCGCATGAACTCACTTGATGGACCATTATCGTTTTCCGATTCAAGGCACGATTGTTTAAAAGAGAAACAGTTCTAAATTATATGTTTTTAAAATAACTTAGATTAAAAATAAGATAGTTATTAATAGTACTAGTTAGCATCAAAATTGTGCTCAAATTGTGATTTACGTAAGAATCGTAACTACAACCATTAATTATCTCAATTACTTAAGTAAGCATCATCTCATTATATAGACATGACCAGTCCTATACATGCATACCCTAACCAAAACGATTAGGTTCAAAAGCTACATAGGTATGGTACATTTAAAAGCACATTAGACCTAGATTTTGAAAGAATTCCTCAATTTTAATTTAATGTGCAGTTTTTTGTATATTTCATAACAAAAAAAAAAAAAAATCTGCCAAATAGCTCATTCGTTTGAAGGCTGCGTTAGGATAGTACATATGGAATGCCGAATGGGTTTCCAGTTGCTTATAACTTATGGGAGAATTCCACATAATAATAAAGCGATTAAACAGTGAGAAGGAAAATAAAACAAGTCGCTCACAAACAACGTAGATACCCCTTTTATAATCAATCTTTAAGCATTTATTTCAAAACCTAAATAAATATAGACCATAAAGAAAATCCTTTGGAACTACTTCAAATATCAGATAGCCCAAAATCATCTGTTAACCTTGTCTGCAACTTTTTTACGGACGTCGGCAAAAATTTAGCCAATAACATCCTTCTGTCTCAAACCTCATCTACAGATGACGCTGCTCCCCTTCAACCGCCTGCCTCAGGCTGTACCGAAACCTATCTTCCCAACTCGCTCGTTATTCTAGAAGTAGATGAAGCGGACATCGAATCCATAATTCTACAGCTGCGCCCGGATTGTGCAACTGGATGGGATGGAATTCCATCTTCCCTCCTGAGAGAGTGCCGACGTGCCCTGATTCCATCTATAACGCACATCTGTAATCGTGCTATCGTTACTGGGGTGTTCCCTGATGCTTTGAAACAAGCTATTGTACATCCAATTCACAAGGGTGGGGAGAGAGACTGCGTCAATAATTATAGGCCCATATCGGTCTTGACAGCCTTGTCAAAGATCTTAGAAAAAATACTCTACAAATCGCTCAAAAACTTTCTAAATCGCTTTAACATTATAGCCAATAACCAGTACGGATTTAGGTCAGGTGTTTCTACTGAGGACGCAGTGTTGAATTTGACAGAGCAAATAGTGAAAAACTTGGACACAAGAAATAGATGCCTATGCATATATCTAGATCTTTCCAAAGCGTTTGACACCGTTTCTATCCCCATCCTCTTAAAAAAGTTGGAAAGAGTAGGAGTACGAGGCATTGCTCTAAAGATATTTGAAGACTACCTTTCCCGGCGTAAGCAACGTGTCAAAATAGGCAATTATCTTAGTGAGGAATGCACAATCCTCGTTGGAGTTCCACAAGGGAGTATTTTGGGCCCCCTGTTGTTTCTGGTTTACATAAATGACCTCTGCACAATGTCACTTCGGCACACCAAGGTTTTCACATATGCAGATGACACAGCAGTATTGGTATGGGGACAGAGTTGGCAGGCGGTCAAGGATAGAGCCGAATATTCCCTCTCCAAAATAATGGCCTGGCTTAGACTAAACCTTCTCACACTGAACCTGAGCAAAACACAGTTACTACCCTTTTTCTTGAGACCGAACACTAAACCCCTACCTGACTATTCTATAATAGCGCATACTTGCAATAATCAACACAAATGTACCTGCCAGGTAATCTCTCGGGTAGATTCCGTAAAATACTTGGGAGTGCTGATGGATAGTGGACTGAGGTGGGACAGGCAGGTTGATTCGATTATTCGCAGAACTAGGCGGCTAATAGTTGTGTTTAAGGCCCTAAGAGATTCGGCAACTCTGGAAAAACTAAAATTAGTCTACTTAGCCCTATGTCAGTCCATTATCCAATACTGCATAACCGTGTGGGGAGGTACAACCAAGACCTGTCTACTCGGGTTGGAGCGGGCACAGAGAGCTGTGCTCAAGGTCATGACCAAGAAACCATATAGATTCCCCACCTCACAACTATACTCTGAATGTAAGGTCCTCACAGTACGTCAGCTTTATGTGCTCAAATCCATCCTGAGGAAACAACGGTATGTTCCCTTACCCGACCCAAATAAACGCAGCAAATCCTCTATATGCCCTACTACACCCTGCCGGACCTCCTTTGCCAAACACCAGTTTAATAGCCTAAGCAGCAAACTTTACAATCACGCTAACAAAAAGCTTAACATAGCTAAAATGTGCCGGCAGGAAATGAAAAAGAAAGTAGCAGACTGGCTCCAAAAGATGGATTATCAGGAGACTGAAACTTTACTCACATTCATATCTTGATCCAAAATTATTACATGCTGTGATCCATACTTAAGTCTTCTTCTAACACAAATTCAAAGGTGCGAACATAAACAGACACTCATACACACCCTTACCCCCTCTCTCTCTCTCTCTCACACACACAAACACACACACCCCCACACACACTCACACACACACAGCGACACACATTCACACGCACAGATATACACATAACTCTGTTGTATTTTCACCGTTTTTTTGTAGTTAATAAGTTTTATCTATGTTTTAACTGATAAATTTAACCAAATATGTTTTATCACATGACACTTGACTGTCAACTATGTAGCGACACTTCTCCACAATGTTGTAAGAGCAATAATAGAGCCCATGGCTGAACGCTGGCCCCCAAAATACAGGTCCAGGCCTAGTTTGGGGGTTAGGATCAGATTCTTGGCTATACATTTGTGTGCTATATTATTACGACCTACTTGTTTCTAACTTGTATTTTAAGTGTCAAATAAATGTTTTTATTTTTTATTTATTTTTTTACCATGGCAGTGAAATGACGGCCAGTCCAATAACCTACTCCCAGCACCATTTGACCTATCCACTTTGAAGGCAACTAAATGCTTCAACACGTCATGTTGTTTTGTTCTCGACCAAGATGCTTTGCAGTTGCACGGATAATTCACTGGCTGCACATCTCTAAATACATTGCACGCGCAATACCTACACATTTGATGTACTGAAACATTGATGCATGATTTCAATCAACTCAGCACCGCAATATCGTATTTCATCTATAAGCTGACACGTATCGTAAGTCCAGTAAGAAAACCAAAATTCGACAATGAGATACCTATCACTTTCAAGAAAATGTACATCGAGCTAAAATGTGCAAAAAAGGTACGTATACGGTATGGTAAGTATTTCATAAACACAAAGAAATAATAACAACCACACAGAGCTCAAGTTTGAACGTAACATCTATGAGTAGGTCTAATATATAAAAAAAAAAAGTGTGGCACTCGGGGACTGCCGGCTATTGCATAGCATTTGTAACCTCCATACTTCCTATTTGTCAACGCTACACTTGGGATGATGACGTGATGACATAAAACAAAAATTACGTTCTCATGACAACATTACGTTGCCATGGGAACCGTCATTACATGGTAGGCGGAGTGGGGGGTGTTAGGTTTTATTTTCGTTATGGTTTTATTTTCGTTACGGTTTTATTTTCGTTACGGAATTTCTTGATTCGGTCGCCGCGCTCAAAGCCCGCGATAAAAGCTATGCAATAGCTTAAAATCATGTATGACTAAGGGTGCAGGCCACCGTAGGCGCGGGCTTGCGGACGGTGAGCAATGGGTAGCTCGCCGTCCGATAAGGACCAGGGGGCCTACCACCAGCTCAAAAGCAGTATTATTTTAATATTACTTCAGTGGGAGAAAGAGATGGAGCTATACGTCCTGTATAGCTTCATCTCTTTCCCACAGTGAAGTAATATTAAAATAATATTGCTTTATGAGCTGGTGGTAGGCCCCCAGGCCCGAGTCGACGGCGCGTTATGTTCCACGCGCGCCTCAAGGAGATGTCAGCAGTATTAAGGGCCTATGTTGAAAATAAATAGTTTGATGGGCGTGGCTTATTGCCCCCGCACGCGGGGAGTGGCGGTTCTATATTCGATGGTTGGCCGCCACATCGTCGCGTTGCCACAAACCTAACTGAACCAGTAGCAAAAAGTGGAACTAACGAAATAACTGACCGGAATTTGAAAACGTTAGTTACTTAGCATGGACCAGTTGTGCGACAGTGACAAGAATAATGCTTAGCCAAACTAAGCATTATTCTTGTCACTGTCGCACAACTGTCATACTAAAAGTGCATGATAAAGACGGAAACATATCTAAGAAAAAAGTGCGTGCTAAGTAACGATAATTTATCTCGATCTATGAAATTTTGCATATAGCGAACTATGGAGTAGACAAATAATACAAAATATTTAATTATCAGCAAAAATATTTATTGTTTACAGGGTGACATTCCCACACACAAAATGTATGGAAAAAGTTTTTTGCTATTTCTGACTTTTCTAGTAGGTACTCAAACCTCAGTTGGTCCACTAAAGTTTTTTGTTCCATAAAAGAAACAGGATCGATTGGCATCAAAAAAAGTTTTTGTGAAAACTGCCCATTTTCTTGCTGACTGTAATATTTTTTCAAAATCTGTGAATGCAGATCAAAATGTCTCAAAAGTTAAAGACAGTCTTCTAAGACCGTTTTCCTGTAGCAACAACGGTTAAGGTAGTTGCTCTTATTGCCCCATCTCAAAAATCCACTTTGTAGACAGATTGTCTAAAACGTAGTGATCCAAAGGCAAATGGGGTAAAGTGGAGGTGCAAGCCACCTATCATTTAAAATTTTTAAATTTGAGATATTCTCAACAGTTCAGAAAATTTCGCATTTCAAGAAACTTTACACTTTCACTTGGATATTTAGACCCCGTGAACAACATTTTTGACGTAGCGATCAATGACTGGAAGATGTCTTGATACTGTAGATACAAGACTATACCCGATACCCCATGCCTATAGGCAGATTATGATGGCTTTTGGTAATGACAATACAAGTTGTGAAGGCCTACGCATGTGAACAGCGAAAGTAAAAAAAAAAAGAATTAAAAATAAAACACATGTACCGAAGGTCACGTCTCAATGTCATCATCTGCCTAACCTTTTCCCAACTATGTTAGGGTCGGCTTCCAGTTTAACCGGATGCAGCTGAATACCAGTATTTTACATGGAGCGACTGCCTATCTGACCTCCACAACCTAGTGACTAGGTAACACGATACCCCTTGGTAAGACTGGTTGTCAGACTTTTTGGGCTTCTAACTACCCGTAACGACTGTCAAAGATCTACAAATGACAGCCGGGATCAACGGCTTAACGTGCTTTCCGAGGCACGGAGGGGACTTGGTATGTAAAGATGGTCACTCATCCACGGACCAACCGCGGCAATCGTAGCTTAACTTGATCGATCGACCCGTGCAGCTGTTATTACTTAGCCACAAGCCCCTCCACAAGGTCACGTCTCAATGTGTTAAATTTAAATACTAAACGCATTTCAGAGATGTTTTGGTAAAATTAGAGCACAAAGTTTTTTCTCATTAAGCTATCTTTGTGAAATTTTCCTAGTCTAACTATTAATAATTAAGGTACTTTTTAAAGCTATGTGCACGTACCATCGGGGTAACGCATATCTAAGCAATTTGAAAACAAAATCCTGTGCAAATGACCCTTTTTTTCGTAGGTGAGCGATACTATAGCGGCCGAGCGTTACAAGCAAGAATAGTCCTTACAGTGTACCTACAAATATGCGTTTCTTCGATAGTACTTGGTAGTACACTTTTTTTAAATCTGGGCTTAGAAAGTTGCGATAAAGTTTAATATAAAGTTAGGAAAGACAAGTAAAAATAAAATATGAAGCGTTGCAGAGCCACACTAAATGTATGTATGTAAATAGGAACGTAATCTTGTACCTACACTATCAAGGCATCTTTCAGTCAGATTTGAACTCGCTACGTCGAAAATATTGTTCACAGGGCCGAAAAATCCAAGCGTAGAAAATGTAAAGTTTCTTGAAAATGGTTAAATTTGTGAAATTTTCTGAACTATTGAGAATATCATAACTTAAAAAAATTAAATGATAGGTGGCCACCTCCACTTTATCCCATTTGCCTTTGAACAACTACGTTTGAGACATCCTGTATAATACTTGCTGCGCGTCGCGGTTTCACCCACATAAGTCTCGATCCAGTGGAAATATCGGGATAAAAATTATCCTTTGTCCTAAACTAATTTATCGTCACTGTAATATTTTTAACACAATGTACTTTGTTATGAAATTATTGACTTAGGTACCTATGACTTAACCAGGTCATGGTCTACCCATGTGCCAAATTTCATCTAAATCTGTTCAGCCGTTTTAGCGTGAAAGCGTAACAAAGAAATAAACTCACTTTCGCATTTATAGTATTAGTTGATAATTATGTATTAATAATTAATATAAACTTAATATTATGAAGGGAAAGCTAGTACTAATAATAAAGCTGAAGTGTTTGTTTGAACGCGTTAATCTCTGGAACTATTAGTCAGATTTGAATTTGATTTTGCATTTGAAAGCCTGTTACATACATATATACATAGCATGTTAAAATCATAACCCTCCTCTGGTTTTGCCGTAGTCGGGTAAAAACTCCTTTTTTCACAATTCAAATGTGACTCCATTTCTTTTTTGTGATCTATCATTCATAGTGACAGTACTTGACATATTGATGTACTGTTGACATATTTCAAACCTAAAAACGAATCATATAATTTAGCCTATTTCTTTAGACAAAAGATTATTATAAGTTGTAGGTATAAAAACAGATGTTCTTAGAAAATAAAATACTTACATAATAATACTTTACAAGGCGGTAATAAATTGTGTTGGTTATGCTTTAGTGAAGGTGGAGAATTCGACTCACTATTATCATCATCTTATTGCTATTGAATTCATATAAAATGAGTTCATTGATAGCCCTGTGCACTCCAAATCTTGCAGGTACTGTTCAGTTTTGGTTTTATATTTCTTCCTATATTTATAAATTATTTAAATGTCACCACGAAATCATATCAGAAAAATAATGTTATATTGTTCACATGACTCACAAGAATACACACACACAGTCTAAATACCTATGCAACACTAATTGCATTCAATAATTACTTTAACTTGCTGAAGTACTAACTTTTTCTGTAAACAAAATTCTTTAGATCACGTAAATTTGATCGCACCGATTTGCAAAACAATGACATAGATTCTTCGTCGATGAGGCCCATCGGGCGACTGATTTATGAATGAATGAGAGTGATGACAATACTTTTGATAGGCGAAAGGAGAGATGACGATAATGTGTGTCCGTTCGGAATAAAACAACTTATGTGCCAAAACGAAATACCGTCTTTTGTAAATGAAAAGTATTATAAAAAAAAAAAAACTGCTTTTTAGGGTTCCGTTGCCAAATGGCAAAAAACGGAATCCTTATAGATTCGTCATGTCTGTCTGTCTGTCTGTCTGTCTGTCTGTCTGTTCGTCCGTATGTCACAGCCACTTTTTTCCGAAACTATAAGAGCTACGCTGTTGAAACTTGGTGAGTAGATGTATTCTGTGAACCGCATTAAGATTTTCACATAAAAATAGAAAAAAAACAAATAATTTTGGAGTTCCCCATACTTAGAACTGAAACTCAAAAAAAATTTTTTCATCAATCCCTTACGTGTGGGGTATTTATGGATAGGTCTTTAAAAATGATATTGAGGTTTCTAATATCATTTTTTTCTAAACTGAATAGTTTGCGCGAGAGACACTTCCAAAGTGGTGAAATGTGTGTCCCCCCCCCTGTAACTTCTAAAATAAGAGAATGATAAAACTAAAAACAATATATGATGTACATTACCATGTAAACTTCCACCGAAAATTGGTTTGAACGAGATCTAACAAGTAGTTTTTTTTTAATACGTCATAAATCGTAAACCGCAATTTACCTTTCATTCAATGTTACTTGCTGCTACGGAACCCTTCATGGGCGAGTACGACTCGCACTTGGCCGGTTTTTTTTAAAACTCGAAACTCTTACTCTCTATGTTTTAAAGTAAATTCCATTGAATAACTTATAAGCGTTGCGCCATGATACTCAAAAAAGATAAAAATAGATAGAACCTTTGCAATTTATTTGTATCGAGAAAATTACATTGTATCGTGTATTCCTTTTTCAGGATACTAGATCATAAAATATAGTCAAAAATCATACACCAAAATGTTAAATCCTTATTCCAAATACTTTAAAAGTTACACGATAAAGAAAAAACCTGTTTTTTTCAATATATCACCTTAACGGGGTCCGCTAGGGCTGATGCCTGCCGGGGTTGCGAATAAAACCAAAAGAGAGATCGTGGCCCCCGACAACATGGCAACTGAAGGAACACGGGTGGGTTTTAGTCAGTAAGAGTCTGACACGCCCTCCCGCTCCGCCCAGAGCGGAAGAATTTGTTTTTCCAAAATATCATCGTATACTTAATAGGTACTTTTTACATGAATAAGTTAGCACAAAGTAACTATTCCACGCGGACGAAGTCGCGGGCAGAAGCTAGTCATAAATGCGCGCGCAGTACTTGATCATTATTTTGCTGCGATGTTATTTTAAAACTGCGATATCTCCTAAAATATTCATTGAAATTGAATGATGTAAAGGGCAATTTTGTTTTAAATTAAATACTTGTGATGAATAATGTATTTATTAGGATAAGGATTAATATCATGTTTATAAAAACACCTTCGCAAATAATGCATTGTTTTAGAACAAATTTGGTTAACATAAAAACGGTTATAGTGAGCCAACCTTAAAAGATAGACATATGCTGTTGCGGACTTTTTTTTAGAACTTTTAAAGGGAAACAATTCTGTCATACATAATTTTTGCGAAACTTTAACCGTTTACGCAGCGCACGCAGCGGAAGCTCTCAAAAGGAAAAATAAAACCCCCGATTTTGAAATATTATTCATTGGTGCTCCGCTCCTATTAGTTTTAGCGTGATCATATATAACCTATAGCCTTTCTCAATAAATGGACTATCTAACACTGAAAGAATTTTTTAAATCAGACCAGTAGTTCCTGAGATTAGCGCGTTCAAGCAAACAAACAAATTCTTCAGCTTCAGAGAACCACGAACATAAGAAACACTGTATAATGCTTCCTATCTCATTTTCTCCCATGTTAAGTCTTATGAATTTATGTCTGTCTCTTTTTACTGTCGCTTTTTCGTTTCATCGACTTTCAAATCACAACGATGCTAAAGAAGTTTTCACTTCAAAAAGTACTCTGTGGTAGGTCTCTATGGCGACGAGTGACAAGTGAGCGAATGATCGAGTGACACCTACAATCAGTGTTACCAGATAATTGTATTTGTTGACCCAAAACATTTTTAAGAATATGCTTCGAAAAAAGTTACCCACAAAAGAACTTATTAATCAAAATATTATATATTATAACATCTTGGACATCATTCATATTGAAACTATACTTATGATTATCCTTTCAACTGTTATTAACGAGACACAATAGAATTTTAATTGTTATCCACCTCAATGAGGCGTCGTAAAATTATGAGTTATGTGACAAGAGAGACCACAAATTAACTGAAGTATTTAGAATAGGTATAAATAAACTAGTAGTTCTGCGAACCAACTTTGTGCTCGCAAGGTCTACACCTTGTGAGCACAAACTTTTTTACAACAATTAATATACCACTGAAGTTATTTAAAACAGGATATTTACCATGTATTTTGTTTTTTTTTTTTTTACAAATTATCCCGTTTTAAACAAAAAACATGGTAAATATCCCGTAAATAAAGAACTTTAGTAGAAAAAATCTGTACCTTCAGTGAAAAGTGATATATCTTGACTTATATCAGTTTTAATATTCTCACACTAAGTTTAACAGAAAAAAAAAAATGCAATTTTTTGGTCTAATTGGTATCCCTCTAAGATTAAAATTGAACAAGCTTATTTTGGTGTAAAGTGATCTAACTAAGTATTTCTTACATTTATTTATGTGTAATAAAATACATTTTAAATAATATCAATGTGAACTGAACAAATATTTCAAGTACCTTAATGTATATTAATACAAATGTATGTGACTCTTATTACACGATCTATGTGAATTAGTACAATCTGATATATTTACACATAATCATCCAACACCAACCAATAAATAAATAATGTGTAAAATGGTTCAAGTCATTTTAAACTAATTTACACATAAAACGACTTTAATATTGTTGTGTTACGTGATACAACTGGATTTCTTTTTAAATTATAAAAAAACTATACAAATTAATCTGTTTCTTCTTACACTAAATCGTGCTCTAAGATATTGTTTACCAATGTCAGTCATCAGTCAATCAATACTCATTTTAGTGAAGTAGACAAAGAGCCAGATTTTTTTTAAACTTTAACATAAATTTTCTCAAAATCATGATTTTCCAGTTACATCACTTTTCACTGAAGGTACAGAAATAACCATGTCAGTTTAAAATACAAAAAATATGTCAAAATGCATTTAGCAAAAAAGACGTTGGTCAATAGTTTTCGGTAAAATGAAATTCGAACAAAAAAAATTCGGAAAAATGATCGGTTCCCATTTCCGATATACAGAAGTTTGAACTTGTTGTTGCGATAGAAATCGTACAAAATAGACTAAAACTGACAACTTTTAGGGCCCCTTAAAAAATTAAGAAATAGCGTCCCTGTTTTCCAATTTCAAGATAAAAAAAAAACAATTATACTTTACTTGATGAGTTCTAGATAATGACATCCCACATGCCAGGGTAAGATTTTTTTCCCCTTTAATTTAAATTTTTAGGGTTCCGTACCTCAAAAGGAAAAAACGGAACCCTTATAGGATCACTCGTGTGTCTGTCTGTCGGTCTGTCTGTCTGTCCATCTGTCACAGCCAATTGGTTCCGAATCTAATGGACCGATTAAGTTGAAATTTGGTAAACATATGTATTTCTGTGACCCTAACACGAACGTGTAAATGGAATAAATGTATTTTGAATATAGGAGTCACTTTTGGGGAGCAAACAAGTAAATTAAAAAAATAAAAGTTTTGTTAACAGCACCGTTTGACATATCAAATGAAAGGGCTTGTTGCGAGGATCTTAAACATATTTTTTTATAATTTTAAAACAATCACTTTTAAAGATATTTAAGAAATTCAATGAAAATTGACCATTCCTTTGCCTTATCTCCGAAACTAGTGAACCTAAAATTTTGAAAAAATTGCAGAGAATGGTTCTTTACTCATAGATTATAGGAAAACTTATAAGAAGTCTATGGTCTTAAAATAACATGGGAAATCTCTCAATATTATGCGTACAAACTTACAATTTTGCAGTTGGAATGTATTTCAACTACAATGTTAAGTTTGTATTTGGGATAAATTCATCCCAACTACGGAACCCTTCATTGTACATAGTCCGACACGCACTTGGCCGGTTTTTATTAGTTATAGCGGCAACAGAAGTACACAATCTGAGAAAATTTCAACTGTCTACCTATTATGGTTCATGAGATACAGTGCGCTGACAGACAGATGGACGGACGGATTGATAGCGGAGGCTTAGTAATAGGGTTCCATTTGGCACCTTTCGGATACGGAACCCTAAAAAGACAAAATATCTGTTCAACACTCACCGAACAGCAAATTGTGGCCGTGGCCGATTATACATAATATGTCGCGACAGCGCCTCCAGAAACATCAATTGATTATTTACGCTGGTGATGACTTGTACTTTTCTCTACTTGGGGCACTTTGGTCGGCAAAATTCGGTTCGCGTTCTGCTACACAAAATGTTTCCGAGTGAATGTCGAGTTGAGTTGGTCGTCTGCCTCCTGCCCTTCTCCCCTCCCCCCCTGCACGCCCTCCTACTTCTCCGTAACAACTTAAAGTTCTGCAACTTGGCTAGCGTAAATATTATATGTAGTAAAAAAAAAAAAATCTCCGCGCACAGTTTCACGTAAAGCTTTTATAATATTGCGAACAACCGCTACTGGCACGCGTTGATAATTTGAGGACACGAATTAAAGCGTTGTTCGTTTATAGTGCCAGAAGACGCAGTATCTGATGCAATTTTTTGAGTTAAGTACTTAGTGGTCGCGGCGGCTCGGAAGCACGGAGGCACCGCTCTGCATCGACGATGATTACAATATCTCACAGAGCGGCCCGCGCCGCATTAATATGTAAGCAAGCCCCGAGTTCGCGGTGAATAAATAAAACAGGAGGCGGTAAGTGAAAGCCGCAGGTCTTACTCTTAAGCAGCTTTAATAATACAGGAGACGCGGGTTGGCGGCGAGCTGCGATCAACGTCCGCACTTCTAAAACTTTAATTGGTTCTTGTGCTCGTCGGCCGTTGACCATCCGTCCGTCTGTCCGCCCGCGAAAAGCACGCTCTTTTTCTGTTTATGAAGAGAAGTAAAACAGTGGAGCGCGCACAGCAGCGTTATTAAAGCGTGAAATTTCTCATTTCGCCGGGACTCGTTACAATGAGCGCCGACAGACTAAATATAAAATACAAAACGCGCAGTAACAAAATCATGCTTATTAGGGTTTCGTACCTCAAAAGAAAAAACGGAACCCTTATGGGATCATTCATGTCTTTTTTTTTGGGAGGGAAATGATCAAATAATTTCTCCCGCTCTGGGCGGAGCGGGAGGGCGTGTCAGACTCCTACGGACTAAAACCCACCCGTGTTCCTTCAGTTGCCTGTATGTTGCCAGGGGCCACGGTATCCCTTTCGGACTTTCCCGCAACCACGGCAGGCCCTAGCGGACCCCGTCAGTTCTGCTGACATCTTTTTGAAGCGCGCGTGGAACACAACGCGCCGTCGACCCTGGTCCTTATCGGACGGCGAGCTATCCATTACTCACCATCCGCAAGCCCGCGCCTACGGTGGCCGGGCATCGGCCTGCGATTCCCGACGCCCAGGGCGGCGTCCTGCCGCGGTCAGGGGCGTGAGGGCGCGAAATTTACCTCTTCCTCACGCGTTCCACCTCCTCCTTCGAGAGGATTAATTCTTTGCAAAAGGAGCCGGACACGAAAGATCACCACTGCCGATCGCCTCCACGAGGACACGGCGATGCTCCGCCCATGCCGGGCAGACCTCCACCGTATGCTCCACCGTATCCTCGCGCGATCCACACAATGGTGACACCCAGGCGTTTCCTCCCGCCTTATTTGGAACAGGAACCTCCCGAAACAACCGTGTCCGGTGAGGACCTGCGTCAAGCGGAAGGTGGGGAAGCCGTGGCGCCTCTTTACCTACTCCTCAAAGAGGAGACTTATCGCCGCAATTGTGGGGTGCCCAATATTGATGTCACCTCATGATGTATGTATTAATGTATTGATCATTTACGGACCTGACGTAATGTTTTCTGTATAATTTAGGTTTAAAGATATTTATTTCCCATAAGAACTAAATAACAGTTCACTCATAATGAGATACAGAGTTACTTTTACATAATAATAAATAATATTTGCCTCTGAGGCGTTGGTGACGTTATAGGGTACATACATGTTTTTTTAGTTTCCTCTTAAATATACTAATACTATCACATCTCTTTATATTTTCCGGCAAATCATTGAACAGTCGTGTTCCCTCCACTAATACTGTTTTCTACCGTAATTAGTCCGTGCTCGTGCAGTTATTAGTTGGAATTTGTTTTTACTTCTTGTGTTGTAGGTTACTGCTTTTTTATGTAGTTGTATGTTTGATTGTACGGAGTTCGTGGTGATTTTTTTTTATGAGAATGCAGGTGTAATATGTATAAATTTGTTTGATATTTTGTAGTTTAGTTTTATCGTATAATTTTTTTGTTGGATATAGATAGTGGTAGTGGAATAATACTTTAATGATTTTGTTTTGTATTCTTTGTAATGAGTTTAGATTAGATTTAGCGGCTGATCCCCACACTTCGATTAGGTATTCAAGATTCGATTTTACTAGGGAGTTATACATAATTAGTCGTACTTTTTTCGGGATACATTTTGTAATTTTTCTTAACGCTCCTAATAGCGATATTAATTTCGTTTTAATATGATCGATGTGCAGTTTCCAAGTAAGTTTGTCATCTACCCACAGTCCGAGATATTTTTCGTGATTAGACCGCTTAATTGTTTCTCCGTTGATCGTAAGAGGCGGGAACTCCGGTAATGGTTTATTTTTCGCGGCGAAAATCATAAATGATGTTTTTGAGGTGTTAATAGTGAGTAAGTTATATTTTAACCATTTACTGAGCAGGTCAAGGTCCTTTTGCGCATCGATTATAATGTTTTGCAGAGATCTATCGAAGTAAAAAAGGCAGGTATCATCCGCATATAACGTTAGGTGTCCTGTCAGCCCTATTTTATCAATGTTATTTATGTAAATTAGAAATAGTAATGAGCTAATAATTGAGCCTTGTGGATAGCCGTATGTTATGTTTTGTATCGAGCTGATGAAGCTATCTATCTTAACGACTTGTTTTCTATTTTGCAAATATGAAGTGAATATACTGAGGGCGCTGCCTGAAATACCTAAGTTGTATAATTTCTGTAGTAGCTTTTGATGGCTTACAGTATCGTACGCCTTTTTCAGGTCAATGAAAATACCCACAACAACGTTTTTTTGATCAATACTAGTTTTTATTTTCGTTATTAAATCTACCGAGGCTGTGAGAGTACTTGATTTAGGGCGGAAGCCATATTGTTGATCAATTAGGAACTTTTTCTTTGTCAAATATTCGATTAGACGGTTGTATAACACTCGTTCAAATATTTTCGAAATGACGGGTAAGACCGATACCGGTCGATAGTTACCGGGGTCAGTTCTACTTCCAGATTTGTAAATTGGACTGACCCTTGCAACTTTAAGTGAGTCGGGGAAAGTGCCGCGCGCTAAACAAACATTTATACAGTTAGTTAAACTTTCCACAATTATATTTTTAAGGCATTTGATAGCTTTTGTGCTGACACCGTCCAAGCCTGTGCTAGTGTTGGAGTCAAGATTGTCAATAATTTTTGATATTTCGTCAATGTTACAGGGGGAAAGTTCGTCCAAAGTTATGTCATGTGTGTGGTTGTTGTCGTACATGAGAATATTACCTGTGTTTATGTGATACATGTTAGGTATTTCGTTAGCTAAGTCCGCGCCTATTGATGCAAAGAATGAGTTAAGTACGTCACAAATTTCATTACCGTTTGTTATCCATTCCGAGTTCGAAAACAGTTTGGGGGGAACATTGCTGTCTTTGATTTTATTCGCTGCTAAGTTATTAATGATTTCCCACATTTTTTTAGGTCGTTTGTAGTTGTTATGAAATAAACTGTGGTAGTAGGTTTTCTTCTTTGTCTTGATTAGGTTTTTTACTCTGTCTTGTTCTTCATTAAACTTCCTCCGCAGATCGTCGTCTTTCGGGTATGATTTTGTTTGTTGCCATAAGTGATTTCGTAAGTTGATTGAGTCTATAATATTTCGATTTATCCAGTCTTCTTGAGGTATATTTAGGATTTTAGTCTTATCTTCTTTATTTTTCTTTATTTGTTCTGAGATAAATCTTTCTAAAATGTAGTAGTCGTGTTCGTTATTAGCGTAGTTTGCTGTTAGGGTACTATTGTATAATTTATCATAGTTAAGTGCTTTGTATTGGATCCTCTTGTTTATCCTTGGTGCCAAGCTGCCTATTTCAAGGAATATCTGCTTGTGATCTGATAGGCATGAGTCAATTATAGACATGCTGAACGCGTGATTGTTTATGTTCGTGCATACGTGATCAAGGATAGTGTTTGTAGTGCTGGTTTCACGGGTACTGTACAGTTTATTTATTTTATTTAGTATTTCGTATCCTGTTCCTTTGATTTCATTTAGGTATCTTGCGACGTGACTGTCCTTACTAAGTAGATCGATGTTAAAGTCTCCGAAAACAATCGTCCTCTCTCGCCGTTCCAATTGTGAGATGTATGTTTCTAAAAAGTTGTTTATATTAGATTCACCTGGTTTGTAAATCGCACCGATGTCCAATGAGAGTTTATCTATGTGTATCCATAGGTAGTGGTTACCAAGTTCGCATAATTCTTCTGTTACTTCGTGTTTGATACTTTCGTGTACATAAATTGATACGCCGCCGCCTTTTCGGTCTTGCCTGTAGTTATAAACATGTTTATAGTGTGGTAGCTGATATAATATTGCGTCCGCTTCCGAAGTAATCCACGTTTCAGTAAAAATTAGTAAGTGTATGGTCATTGGTGTTGCTTTTATTATGCATTTTATTTCGTCATGTTTGCCAGCCTTGCGGATACTGCGTAAATTCGCATAAAAGAAACGTAATGAGGACGGGTGGGATGGTATATCTTCGTATCTACTTACTAGTTGGTGGTTTAGTCTATCTGTGTATTTTGCCTTTGGTATTAAGTTGGTTATTGGTTTTTTTGGTTGGTTTTATTCAGTGTGATTGTCGGTATTCCTTTTATGTACTTGATAATGAGATCCCCTTCGCCGTCTTCAATGCGTTTGTTGAGCTCCACTTTTAATAATTGTAAATATTCTTTTTGAGCAGGGGTTTGGTCTGCGTAAATCTGTGTATTGCCTTGTAGGTTTTTTTTATTTCTTAGTAGGTATTTTGGAACTTCTGAATTGTTGAAGTAAACTTTTAATGGTCTGTTTTTGTCTGGGATATATTTTCCCAGTCTGATGGTTTTATTCGGTTTAGGGCAGTCTTCGTACAGCGTTGTAATTATCTTCATAGCTTCATTATTGTCGTGATTTCGTCTGCAGTTTGCGTTTCTTTCGTTTATTTCTGATATACCCACAATTATGATGTTTTTCTCGCGCTCACATCTGGTTTTTAGCTCGAGGATGAGGTCTTGGTGGTATAAGACGGGCGGTTTAAGTGTAGCGCTTTCGGTGTTTTGTTGGCTTTTTAGTTGGGTTATTTCTTCTTCTATATGTTTGATTTTGTTTTGTGTTGTCGTGTTACTAGCCTTAATGCTTTCCATATCACCACTTATTTGTTCGAGTCGCTGAGTAAAGCTTTTAGTAGTTGTCTTCAGGATTTTTATTTCATTTTTAATCTGAGATATTTCGTCTTTTATGTAGTTTAGACTATCATTTTGGGTTTTTCCAAACTTCTCTAGGAAACTCATCATCTCTGTGCGAAAATTTGTAAAATCCTTTTTATAGTCGCTTTTCTCAGTACGCTCTTTTCGTGTAATTGTGTTCTCAGTACGCTCTTTTCGTGTAATTTGTTCAGTACAGCTTTGGACCTCGCATAAAATGTTGTCTTCGAGTGATGAAGATGTTGTGGCGTGTTGTATTTATCTCCGTTTACGAAAAAAACGAAAGCGCTATTTGCAACATCCATAAATTGAAAAAAAAAAAAAAAATAAAAAAAATACAGATTCTATCTAACGAAAGGCGTGTATGATACACGCCTTTCGTTAGATTCTAAAGGTTAGATGATGACACTTCCGTCACCCCAACGCCACCTGTGGCCCAACTTAGAACTAACTAAGAGTAAGCCGCCATACCTTTTGTCATTGTTCGGCTCATAATGTTATTGATGGACCAGGAAGAAATTATTTGAACTTCACACGTTATAGGAAAAATAACACACATTTTATTTTAAAGGTATTTTTTTTAGATTATGTATTCCGTTAGACGTCTGAAGTCATTATGAGGGATCTGTTTGTTATTGTATTGTTTCTTGGTGGCTTGCTTCATAAAATGCGACAATGTGAATAGTAATTTTGTTGTATAATCATTATAAAGACAAACTAATACTAAAATTCCCCAGGAGTTTGACTCCAATGAACAATCAACATTGCTGAATTAGTAATATAGGTTTACTGCGTGTAAACTTTGATGACTTTTAATTAAAAACTGCAAAAATTGAGAAAGTGAATTTTCTGACTCAATACTATTGTTGTGGTCTGTTGTTCCTACCTCTCTGTAGTAATATTTTCTAAAGGTATCTTTATGATGCCAATTTGCCTTAGCCAAAATATCATTAACTGGGTATTTTTCCAAAAACAAGAGATGAAACTACTGACCTAAAACAACCAGGTGTATCAGGTGTACCTGTATTCCGGCTTCAGAAAGAAAACATCTTATCCAACCACCTATAATTACGGCACTAGCTGGTTTACGAGGCTCCCTGGTGGTGCAACCTCTGATGTTTTTGGAAATTCCAATCATTGCTCTTAACCAAAACAAACGATTTGTATTTCTATTTGATGAAGCGAGTAATTTCCAACTTGATTGTTGAAATGACACTGAATCAGATTTGGAGCCAAAAACAGGATGCCGGGTTATTGACTCCCCTTTGTCACCAAATGTTTAGGATCACAATGCAAGACAGCTAAGTCATGTACTCTTCGACTTGAAGCCAACAACAGTTTATTGGCAGTACGCCTAGAAACATCTCATCGCACGTCGGTGATGAGAGTGTCACAACACAATAAACGTAGTTCTAGGTAAATCACTTTCTTTTTAGGGTTCCGTACCTCAAAAGGAAAAAACGGAACCTTTATAGAATCACTCGTGTGTCTGTCTGTCCGTCTGTCACAGCCAATTTTCTCCGAATCTAATGGACCGATTAAGTTAAAATATCAATTTCTGTGACCCAAACACGGTTGTGTAACGTAAATAAAGGAATTTTGAATATAGGGGTCACTTTTCGGGGTCAAATTGAAAAATAAAAGTTTTGCTAACTGTATTGTTTGACAAACCAAATGAAATGGCTTGTTTTTATTATTTATATATATTTAAATAATAGTATGGTAAGAGGCACATTGAACTTGAATATCAAGCTGGAAAGATCTCGACTGATGAAGTCTACGCTCCGCCTAGCACTGATCCAAGTCCAAAACCCCGAGAGCTTTCAGCTCGAACTTCAGAATCGTTTCGAGTGCCTAGGGAGCTCCGTGGACGATTATAACGATGGGTTCGTGGAAACTGTCCATACGGTCGGGTCCAAGTTTTTCAAGACCCGTCGTACAAATCGAAACAAGAGGCTCTCTGATGCTACTTTACAGCTCATGGAGGAGAGGCGCGAGATGATTCTGCAGTCTTCAGACGATGCGCTTAAATACCGGCGGCTCAATAGACAGATCTCTAAGTCCTTGAAAAGCGACCTTCGACTCTATAATACGAACCGTATTAAGGACGCAATAGAGCAGAATAAGGGCTCCAAGGTATTTGCTAGAGATCTGTCTATTGGACAGAGCCAGCTTGCAAAACTGAAGACCAATAATGGCAGAATCGTATCCGCCAAACCTGAGCTGTTGAGAGAGATCGAGAGTTTCTATGGACAGTTATACACGTCAACTAGTAACCCCGTTACGAATCTAGCAAACGACCCAAGAGCTAGATTGACCCGACACTATACCGAAGACATCCCGGACGTCAGCTTGTACGAGATTAGGATGGCTCTGAAGCAACTTAAAAACAACAAGGCGCCGGGTGATGACGGAATTACGGCTGAACTCCTGAA
This sequence comes from Agrochola lychnidis, assembly GCA_963680765.1. NCBI lineage: Eukaryota > Metazoa > Arthropoda > Insecta > Lepidoptera > Noctuidae > Agrochola > Agrochola lychnidis. Next base: position 27,553,003 of record OY796856.1, read on the forward strand.
GGCCGGGGGAAAACCTGTTCTTAAGGCCCTCCAGAAGCTTTTCGATTCCGTCATACTCGAGGGTCAAACGCCACAGCCATGGAACAGAGGTGTGGTGGTACTCTTCTTTAAAAAGGGCGACAATGCCCTGCTTAAGAATTATAGACCCATCACACTTCTGAGCCATGTCTACAAGCTGTTTTCAAGAGTTATCACGAACCGTCTCGCGCGCAGGTTTGACGACTTCCAGCCTCCCGAACAAGCCGGATTCCGTAAAGGCTTTAGCACCGTAGACCACATACATACGCTGCGGCAGGTTATACAGAAGACCGAAGAGTATAACCAGCCTCTCTGCTTAGCGTTTGTGGACTACGAGAAAGCCTTCGATTCGATCGAGACATGAGCTGTGCTGCAGTCTCTTCAACGGTGCCAGATCGACTATCGGTACATCGAAGTGCTAAAGTGTTTGTACAAAAACGCCACTATGTCAGTTCGACTCCAGGACCAGACCTCGAAACCTATCCTTCTGCAGCGAGGTGTGAGACAGGGAGACGTTATCTCTCCGAAACTGTTCACCGCTGCACTGGAGGATATCTTCAAGGTTGTGGATTGGAAAGGGCTAGGCATCAACATCAATGGCGAGTATATCACTAACCTTCGGTTTGCCGACGACATAGTTATCATGGCTGAGACCATGGAGAAACTCAGTACAATGCTCGATGACCTCAGTAGAGCCTCCGAAAGAGTGGGTCTTAAAATGAACATGGACAAGACAAAAGTCATGTCAAATGCCCATGTGACACCCACTCCCATGAAGATCGGAGACGCTACGCTCGAAGTTGTGGACGAGTATGATTACCTAGGACAAATTGTCCAGCTAGGTAGGTCCAACTTCGAGAAAGAGGTCAATCGTCGAATCCCACTCGGCTGGGCAGCGTTCGGGAAGCTACGCAATATCTTTTCGTCCCACATACCACAGTGTCTCAAGACGAAAGTCTTTGACCAGTGCGTGTTGCCAGTGATGACCTATGGTACTGAAACGTGGTCGCTCACAATGGGCCTTATCAGAAGGCTAAAAGTCACCCAAAGGGCAATAGAGAGGGCTATGCTTGGAGTTTCCCTACGTGATCGAATCAGAAATGAAGAGATCCGCAGGAGAACCAAGGTAACCGACATAGCCCGAAGAATTGCCAAACTTAAGTGGCAATGGGCAGGGCACATTGCTCGCAGAACGGATGGCCGATGGGGTCGAAAGGTTCTGGAGTGGCGACCACGTACCGGAAGACGTAGCGTTGGAAAGCCTCCCACAAGATGGACCGATGACCTTGTGAAGGCCGCAGGAATCCGCTGGATGCGGAAAGCACAGAATCGGTCGAAATGGCGGTGCTTGGGGGAGGCCTATGTCCAGCAGTGGACGTCTTTCGGCTGAAATGATGATGATGATGATTTAAATAATCAATTAAATATTAATTTTAATAATAATAATATTTTATAATCTTTTGAAAGGCGTACGAGGGGCCGAAACCAACTCGCAGAGGCCCCTTAGACAATTTTTATATGGAATGAGGCACCAACCGACGATTATCCCAGTATGCACTATGCAAGTGCACCCAAGGACAACCCCCGGTTGGTGTAGGACTATTGCAGAATATGGAAACAAATCTATTGGACTATGGGTTTGGGTGGCTTAAGTTGACTGGTGACCTGGAACTATGGAAATACTATGGCCTCTGCCTAATCAATGTTTTATTTATGTACACGGATAAAATGGCAGGGGGTGACTTGCACACTCAATAATGGGCCCCCGAAAACGGTCGCTAGCACAAAGTGTCGTAGCGACAAGAGGGCAATATGTCCTGAGGTGCTTATGAGGAGAGGAGAGGTATTCCACGGATATCAGGACAATCCCGGAAGTACGGTCAAGATCCCTACTAGCATCTTACTGGAATACTTCCTTCCTCCGAGCACGTTTCCTCTTGCCATCTCCATTCAAGCCGGCCAATTAAGGCAAGAATGAGGTGGGAGCTCCGTTCCTCGTCAGTGTTCACTCCAGCCAGCCAATAAAGGCAAGCCAGAGGTGAGGAACAAGACTTCTACCGGGAGATAGGGTCCGTGGGTCGCTACCGCCCAACAGCTCGCCACATGCTGCCCTGTGGGTTTTTGTATCTCTCTTGGTCTGGCTCCTCATCCCAGACCCGTTCCGGCAAAGTAAACTCTACCGGCACAGACCTATAGCTCGGAGCGCGCAAGCCCCACCACGACGTCAACGTAGAGATACGGCACGCGGCGGTGGGGTTATTATTATTATTTATTTACATCGAACACAAATGATTCATATTGTTGTTAGTAATACTTTAAAAAATATGTTCGTAACTAAATAGTTGGTCGCTGTGATTAACTCAAGACAATACTTATGTTCTTTCTCCAGAATTAGTTTACCTACTGACAGTTTATATAACTGTTTATTTTATTTGAATTTATAAGTCAATTTATTTTTATTTTATTTCCTTTATTTCATTATTTACATATAAATTATATTTTTAAATATTAGAATAAAATAATATAAAAACATTTAAAAATATAAAAATAGTGTCCCACTGGTATCGGGAGCAGGGTCCAAGCTACCGGCGGTCAGGGCTCCAGAGAGAGGAACCTTCTAACGATGCGAGCCGTGTCCAGGAGTACCGCTTTCTGAATCAAGCCCTTAATCCAGCTGCCCAACGAGAGCCTCCTTAGGTGTTGGTCGAGGCTCTTGGCAATTAAGCCATTGGTTGATACGACTATCGGCACAATGATTGCTGAGTCCACATCCCACATGTCGACAACCTCGCGAGCCAAGTCAAGATACTTGATTTGTTTATCTTTCTCGGCTTTCACGAGGTTTCCGTCATGCGGGACCGTTATGTCAATAATCATTGCGCGCCACTCTCCTCGATCCACCACCACTATATCAGGCTTATTGGCAACAATAGTCCTGTCAGTGATGATGGATCGATCCCAGTACAATGTGATATTTCCATTTTCGAGAACTGGGTTGGGCACATACCTGTAGTACGGCACTTCCGATACCACAAGGCGGTATTTCAGGGCAAGTTGCTGATGGATAATCCTGGCTACAAGGTTATGTCTATGCAAGTACTCTTCGTTAGCTAGACGAGAACACCCGGAGATAATATGTCGGATTGATTCTCCCGGACGGTGGCATGCCCGACAGATGTCAACCGTGCCGTCCTTCACAATCTCCGATAATTGTTCGTCATCATAACTTCGTCCATAATTGCACAGACAAAACCTCCGATTTCCCCAAAGAGGTCACCAAAGCGCAGCCAGGCTACGGACGCTAGTAAGTCTACATCGGGCCCATGCAGGGCCCGGAAGTAGCGCCCGTGAAGCTCCTTGCTCTGCCATATCTCCCTGCGGTCGTTAGTGTCAAGCACTATAGGCTTGCGCCAGTTCTCTTTAGCCAAGGAGAGCGGGGTAAGGCCCTTGTCTATCGCAACCACATCTCGATGCATCCCCACGTCGGTTTCTAGGAAATATTCCCTGAGACTGCATATCTCGCGATTGTGGAGTGTCTTAGCGTTTAAAAAGCCTCGACCTCCACATTTTCGCGGGACATACAGTCTCATTACCGATGACCGTGGGTGATGCATTCGAAATGCAGTTAGCAGCGTACGGACCCTCCTATCCAGGGCGTCGAGTTCGGTCTGAGTCCATTTGAGTATGCCGAAAGAGTACATCAAAACCGGCATGACCCAGCCGTTGAAGGCGCGCACCTTGTTTCCGCCTGATAGAAGACTATTAAATACTTTCTTCAGGCGGCCAAAGAAGCGCTCCTTCAACGATTGCTTCATGTCAGTAACATTGATGCCCAACGCTTCCGACATACCCAAATACTTATAGGTTTCGGATGTGGAGAGGGCTCTAAGGTTTATGGAATCCGAGAGTTGGGTTCTTGCGGATTCCACAATCTCCCCTCGCTTTACATGCATGACCGCACATTTATCCACACCAAATTCCATCCTGATGGTGCTACTGAAAGTTTCAGTTACTTTCAGTAGCTCCATCAGTTGCAAATTGTTGGGGGCAAAGAGTTTTAGGTCATCCATGTAGAGGAGGTGAGATATAACCTGACCACCTCTCCTCAGCCGATAGCCAAGACCTGAATCCTCCAGCAGTGTGCTTAGAGGATTCAGGGCTAAGCAGAACCAGAGCGGACTCAAACTATCTCCCTGGAATATACCTCGCTCAATCCTTATCGGCTCACTATTCCTCTGGATATTTCGACATCCTGGATAGCGAAGGACCGTCCTCCATTGCCCCATACACGACATCAGGAAGGTGCGCAGAGTTGTATCTACTTTATACAACTCCAGCACCCTCATGAGCCATGTATGTGGTACCGAGTCATAGGCCTTCTTATAGTCTATCCAGCATGTCGACAGATCCTTCCGGAAAGGCCAACTTGTTGGCTAATGGCCATATCAATGAGGAGTTGCTCCTTAGTACCGCGGGACCCATTCCTACATCCATTTTGAGAGGCAGACATGATGGAGTTGGTGTCTATATGTTTTTTAATTTTAGCTCTCAAAATGGATGTAAGAACTTTATAGACCGTCGGTAAACACGTGATCGGCCTATAATTTTTGGGTTCCGCGGTGCTACCAGATTTATGGAGCAGGTGGGTAACTCCTGTCGTTAGGAACTGGGGTAGCGAACCAGACTCTAAAGCAGTCTGGTACTGAGCCGCCGAGCGAGCGTGCGATCTTACAAACCATTTAATCCAGAAATTGTGCAGCCCGTCCGGCCCTGGAGACTTCCAGTTAGGCAACGGACGGACTGCACGAGCCACATCTTGGGGACAGATGGTAATGGCCCCCATTTCTGCTATTGGATCGCAGGCTCGCTCGACTTCTCGAGTCCAATCACCTTCGGTGTGACTGACAGGCACCGACCAGATGCTGCGCCAGAAAGAGCACATGACATCATCATCTGGCAGATGCGTGCCAGCCACACCTTGGTTCGGTCGCTCCCAAGCCCTATAAACCCACCTTTCATCTCTCTGGAAGGTGCGATTCTGAGTGTATCGATCTACTCGCCGCTTATACCTACGGATACGGTTTGCCCATGCATACACTTTCTGCTTCAGGAAGTCGATGCGCTCTGTGACACGGGCCATATATACGGGAGTGAGGTGAAGAACCTAAAACATGCATCAATTGTGAATAACTTTGATTTAAATGTTAACCATAAAAGAGGAGGCAGTTGTAAAATAGACAGTTTTTGTCTCGACAGTGGACCGGTTGGCCTACCCCACATTGAAGGAAAATCAAACATAAACGATAACGGCAGTGCGTCAGCTGTTACATATGAGTCTGGTGAACGAACGAACGATCCTTCCTTGTCTCCCCAATCAGCAACGTATGTCGGTGTCTCGGTCACACCTACATCGGAATTGCCGCTGCTCAAGGTCAGCGAAAGTGAGATTGCACTACAGTTAAGTAGTAATACATTGTATACGGAGCAAAATAAACCGTTGATTCCTAGTGCTTGTCCCAAGATAAAAACGTACGCGGGTACCTTATTAAGCGGCAATGGTGAATGGAAACAAGAACAACCCAATCAAGAGTGGATACAAGTACAAAGGAAAAAACTTGCTAATCGGTTGGTAGCGGCAAAAGGAAAAGCCGAACCAAATACTAAATTTAGAGCTGCTGACAATCTAATTCCACTCTTTATTAATTATGTAGACAAGGGGGTGAGTGACAGCGACATTATTGAATATATTGTACAAAAGACTAGCATAGCCGTTACTATGAAGAAAATTAAAATGAAGACACAGAAATCGTACGATGCGTATAAAATCTTTGTACCACAAACAAAGTTATCACTGTTTCTTGATGATGAACTTTGGCCGGAAGGAATACAGTTCCGGCGGTTTGTTTATTATAATAGAAACAAGTTTGAGAACTATGCTGTAAATAAAAACAATAATGAACAGAATGTACCAGTCAAACAATCCAATAATGTATAGCTGTGTAAACATTGATAACGCTCTAAAAATGAATTCAGTGAACTTAATTAGTTTTAACTGTAAAAATATTGTGAGATCTGTAGACTGTGTGAGAAGGTTATGTGGTACTGCTGACATCATTGCACTGCAGGAGACGTGGCTATTGCCGCATGACCTCACGTACCTCAGCAATATTGACGACGGTTTTGGATGTACGGGTACGTCAGCGGTCGACACCTCTGTGGGCATACTTCGAGGTAGACCGTACGGTGGCGTCGCCTTGTTGTGGAAAAAGTCTGTGTTCCCAGTCGTTACCGTTGTGAAGTGTGACAGTGTGCGCCTGGCCGCTATAAAAATTGAATTATGTAGTAATAGCTCGGCAATCATATTTTCTGTTTATATGCCTACCGATTCAAGAGACAATTTAATTGAGTTTACAGAATGTTTAGGTGAGATTAATGCCATAATTGAAAGTCACAATGTAGAATCAGTGTATTTGCTAGGTGATTTCAACGCCCACCCTGGTGAGTTGTTTGCATCTGAATTATTAAGTTTTTGTGCCGATCAGTCTTGGTCGTGTATTGATATGCAGTTGCTACCAATAGAAACATTTACATTTGTAAGTGATGCGCACAGTAGCCGGCGTTGGTTGGATCATTGTGTCGTGACTGAAGCTGCGTGTCATTCAGTACTAAGTAGCTCAGTTTTATATGATACATACTGGTCTGATCATTTACCCATTTTAATAAAATGTAATTTTAATCTTTTAAAACCTAAGGTTAGTGGTATTAGTATGTCTAGCACGGTTCTTGAAAATAAAATAAAATGGGGCGAGCGTGACAAGGAACAGATTGGTATGTATCATGATTGCTGTAATTCTAAGTTAAAAGACATGGACTTTCCTAGTGAATTCACCTATTGTGCCGATCAAATGTGTAGTGATCCTACACATAGATTAATAATAAATAAAATGTATGATAATATTGTGTTGGTACTTTCTGAGGCCGCAGAATGTAGCTACAATGTAAGAATGAAACGGCGGGGAAAATATGTTACGGGCTGGAATAGATATGTGCACGGCGCTCACGAGAGGGCGCGACTTTGTTACCACATATGGTTATCTAACAATAAACCGTCCTCCGGTGGTATCTACAATGACATGTGTGATTCTAGACGATCTTTTAAATGCAAGTTGAAATGGTGCCAAAATAATCAACAACAAATAAAAATGAATATTATTGCAGAACACCACGCAAATAATGATTTTAAGAAATTTTGGAAGTCGACTAACCAGATGAATCTTAGACCTAGCCTTCCCGTGAGCGTTGCTGGGGCTCATGATTCTGGTGATATAGCTAATGTGTTTCGCCGCTATTTTAATGTAGAATCTCCTCTGGGGCCGGCTTCACCAACGATGCCTGATGCTGGGGCCCATGACTTGGAGTTAAGCGTAAGATTTACTGCAGCAGAAGTAGCTTCCATAATAAGGAAAATGGTGAGAGGAAAGTCTCCAGGGCATGATAGTCTCAGCATCGAGCATCTGAGGTACGCTGGACTCCACCTTCCAAGAGTGCTTTCGTTGCTTTTTAATGTGTGTTTAAGTCATTCATATTTACCTGCGAAATTGATGCAAACCATAGTAGTCCCTGTTATTAAAAATAAAACGGGTGACCCTTCAGAGGTTTCTAACTATAGGCCGATCTCTCTGGCTACAATTTTAGCTAAGGTACTGGACAGTCTTATTAATCGACAGTTAGGGGCACACTTGAAACTGAATGATGCACAGTTTGGTTTTAGACCAGGCCTCTCAACAGAAAGTGCTATTCTGTCGCTAAAACAGACGGTCCAGTATTATACAGCTAGGAAAACTCCAGTTTATGCCTGTTTTTTGGACCTATCTAAGGCCTTTGACCTAGTGTCTTACAATAAGTTATGGGTAAAGCTTCAGGATACCAGTGTACCCAGGGAAATTGTGTCTGTACTGATGCATTGGTATGATAAGCAGAGAAATCATGTAAGGTGGGCAGGCACACTCTCGGATGAGTACAAGCTGGATTGCGGGGTGAGGCAAGGGGGGCTTTCCTCCCCTCATCTCTTTAATTTCTACATCAATGAACTGATCGAGGAGCTCCGTAGCACTAGTATCGGTTGTCACGTAGATGGTGTGTGTATTAATAATATAAGCTACGCTGATGATATGGTGCTGCTGAGCCCTTCGGTCTGTGCATTGAGAAAGCTTCTAAATGTATGTGAATTATATGCGGAGGCCCATGGCCTTAAATACAACTCAGTGAAATCGCAACTAATGGTCTTTAAGGCTGGGACTAAATGTTATGAACATGTACCTGAAGTTCACTTGGGTGGTACCTCTTTAAAAAGAGTTACAAAATTTAAGTATTTGGGTCACTGGGTCACCGATGACCTAAAGGACAGTACTGACATTGAGAGAGAGCGAAGGTCATTGTCTGTACGATGTAATATGTTAGCTCGCAGGTTTGCACGGTGTACACATAAAGTTAAAGTAACGTTGTTTAAAGCATACTGTCAGTCCTTTTACACGTGTAGCCTGTGGGTTGACTATTTGCAGCGGGCGTACAGTGACCTTAGAGTGCAGTACAACAATGCATTCAGGATGCTGATGGGGCTGCCGCGATATTGCAGTGCCTCTGGCATGTTTGCTGAGGCCCGCGTAGACAGCTTCGCTGCAGTCATGCGCAAGCGTTGCACTTCCGTCCTAACGCGCATGCGTGCTAGTACCAACAGCATCTTGAGTGTTTTGTCGGACCGATGGGATTCTCCGATGCTTGAGCGCTGGATTCGACTGCACGCGGTCAAGTGAACACGCGCACGGGTATCGGAGTTTCCGATAGTCTTATGTATTTTGTATTTAGTTTTTAAAGTGTCTTGTTTTGTCATTACTAACATTAGTTTCTCATAAGCATTTCTGTGTTACTAACAACTATATGGACGTATGTTAAAAAAATCCGAAATAAATGAATATAATAATAATAATAATAAGCCCCGTAAAATCCTACCTTACGTCCAAGCTGAACACCTAGCTACGTGGGGGGCGGACACGCGTACTGTACAACTGTACAAAAAACTTACGCGGCTAACAAGGTAAGGTAACCCTTTATGGAGATGAGCAATAAAAGAGTATATAATTTACGGTCGCTTCCCGGGGAGCGCCGGGGCGCATCTGGAGCCGGTGCTAGATGCCACAGCATGCGAACCATCGGCGGTGAGGAGTTGAGCAAGCGGGCTCCTACCAACAAAATTGTTACAGCTGGTCGTAGTGAGCTGAACAGGCGGGTTCACTACGTAGAAGCTACAGCCGATTCCACGGGCGATGATACTATTTCATTATTCTCATCCATCCCTTCGACTCGCCCCTCCTACATGACAAGAAGAACAGCCAGCTTGTCCACCACCAGCACGCTTGATAGTGTTGCGCAAGATGTCAACCTTGACTCTGAGCTTGCACCCACTACAAGTGCTTCAAGTACGCGCAGACGATGGACACCTGATATGAATAAGTTCATACTGCGCACTTATCTTCAATTAACTTCACTAGATACAGACAGAAGAACTTATCTTGAACCGCTCCACCTAAAATTCACAGAAAAGTTCCCGAACATGCAGGTTAGTCGACAGAGAATAGGAGACCAGCGTAGAGCTATAGTAAATAATAAATTACTACCACAAAAAACGATAGATGAGATACGAAACGAAGTAAAAGAAGAGTTAGATCAACTACATTTTACCCTACAGTCCCAAAACTCTGGCGAGCGTAGACAACAAATACTCGCACCAACACAATCTACACAAATACAACGTACAACACTAGATACACATAGCACACAAAATAGAACACAGACCCGAATGAGATGGACCAGTGACCACAACGAAGCTATTATGCGGTCATATTATAGAGTTACAGCTTTGGGCACTAACGAAACTACATATCGAAAACCTATGTACGAAGATTTCATTAACCAATTTCCTTCACTTGCTCACCTAAGTGAACAGCGAATAGCTGACCAGAGGAGAGCAATAATAAACAATAAATACTTGAGCGATGAGAAATTAAATTCATTAAAGTTAGAGGTATCCGAAGAACTAAGTACAGATAACACACGCATTTACAACAGAGAAACGATAGCAGTTATTACTAATATCAACAATAACAATATCCAGTTAATAGATAACATCGATATAAACTCTTTAGAAGAACCTACCCCTAATATACAAACAACGAATAACACTGAATTAAATAGTATAAATGTTCTACCTAACCCACAAGTTAATTTAGAAAGGGACCCAATAATAGACGATTCTTTCCAACAAGCATTTCAATTTTATAAAGATACTAGCCCTACAAATCGAGTTTATATTCCTAAACAAAAACCATCTAAAAATCTTGCAAGAATAATTAGCTACCTAAACAAAATCATTTTCCCTGAAAATATTAACAACAACACAGACTTTCACACATTCCAGACCATTATTTATTGTGCGGCATGGACCGCTGCTAAAGTCAACGGAGCCAAGATAACACTCGAACCAAGAGAAATAACCCGAGGTACAAAAAAAGAATATATACCAAAATGGCGAAGACGTCTTGAACAAAAAGTAAACGATTTACGATCAAAAATAGGTAGAATGACCCAATTTATTAACGGCAATAGAAGTAGAAAATTAAAGAAACATGTGAACAAGATCATAAAACTATACAGAATTCATACCGTACACGAAGAACCAAACACACAAGCAGTACACATACTAGACACACTTAAACAAAAACTATCAGTTGTAACAGGGCGACTCGAAAGATATAAAGCATGCACTTTAAGAAAACAACAAAATACCCAATTCATCCAAAACGAAAAACTTTTTTATCGCGATATCAGGCAGGTAACAACAAATGTTCAGAATAACAACCCAAATGATAATGAGCTTAACACCCCTAACCCAGAAACATTACAAAACTTCTGGGCAGGAATATGGGAACAACCTATTCATCATAACGATCAAGCCGATTGGATACATTCAGAACTATCCAACAACACAAACATTCAGACAATGGCATTTGAGCACATCTCCCCACAAATATTTCATAAAGTTCTATCTCGCCTACATAATTGGAAAGCACCTGGGTCAGACCACATCCATAGTTACTGGTACAAAAAATTCACAGCAGTTCATTGTTATCTATATAATTTTATAACAAGCTTCATCCAAGATCCCAAAATGATACCTTCTTATATAACGTCAGGCACAACTTATATGATACCGAAAGATCGCAATGATCTCTCTAATCCAGCTAAATATAGACCTATTACATGCTTACAGACCTTGTATAAGATCATCACATCCTGCATATCCGAAATGATATACGAACACATTGACGCCAATAACATCTTAGCCGAACAGCAAAAAGGATGCAGAAAATATAGTCAAGGCTGCAAAGAGCAATTAATCATAGATTCCGTTATCTTAAAAAGAGTTCAGAAATTTAAAACTGATTTATTCACAATGTATATTGATTACAAGAAAGCCTATGATTCTGTTCCCCATTCATGGCTATTGCAGGTGTTAGAAATTTATAAAATACACCCAACAATAATTTCATTTTTGAAGACCATAATGACAACTTGGTGTACAGTATTAAGACTCACTACCCCAACCGAAACAATAGATACTAGCCCAATTAAAACACAGAGAGGAATTTTCCAGGGAGATGCACTCAGCCCACTGTGGTTCTGCCTGGCTCTAAACCCCCTATCTAAAATATTAAACACTACTTCACTAGGAATCCCTTTAAATTATACAGCTACCAACCGACAGACTGATCCACAGAAAGACGTTTTAAATCATTTACTGTATATGGATGATATTAAGCTATATGCAGAAACCGAGAATCAACTTTACGAGCTAGCTAATCTAACAGAAACATTCACAAAGGACATTAAAATGGAGTTTGGCATAGACAAATGCAAAATAAATTCAGTTAGAGCAGGACAGAACTACCAACACCAATACTCTTTAGAAACAGGGGAACGAATAGAGCCATTGGATGAACTTGATACTTATAAATACTTAGGTTACAATCAATCCCGGCAGATACACTACAAAGATACAAAACAAAAACTTAAACAACAATTTCAACACCGACTTAATACAATACTAAAAACACAACTGCATTCACGAAACACTATAAAAGCAATCAACACCTTTGCTATACCTGTGCTCACCTATTCATTCGGGATAATAAACTGGACCAAAACTGACCTAAAAAACTTACAACGAAAAATCAACACCACAATGACTAAATTTCGCAAACATCACCCAAGATCTTGTACACAAAGGTTGACGTTACCGAGAAAAGAAGGAGGCAGAGGACTTATAGACATCCTAAACTTACACAACAGACAGATCAAAACTCTTAGGCAATACTTCTTTGCCAAAACTGAATCTTCCCTACTCCACAAACTAATAGCACACAATGACCAACACTTTACACCTCTTAATTTAAAAGACACTACAGAACAAAAAAACGAGAATGTAATTGATGACAAAACCAAATGTCAAGAGTGGACCCAGAAATCTCTACACGGGAGACATCGCCAAGATTTATGCCAATTCAATGTCGACAAAGATGCGTCGAACGCATGGTTAAATCGAGGCGAACTATTCCCAGAGACTGAAGGGTTTATGCTTGCAATACAGGATCAAGTTATAGAGACCAAAAACTACAGGAAATATATTATTAAGAATTTAACAACAGATACTTGTAGAAAATGCAATAGTTCTCCAGAGACAATCCAACATATTACCGGCGCCTGCAAATCAATAGCCCAGACAGACTACAAACATCGACACGATCAAGTAGCCAACGTCATACATCAAAAACTAGCTCATCAATACAAACTTATAGATACTGTAGTACCATATTATAAATACAACCCTGAAACCGTATTAGAAAACCCCACAACAAAACTGTACTTCGACCGAGCCATACTCACCGACCGCACAATTCATTTTAATAGACCTGACATCACATTAATTAATAAAATAAACAAAACTGGGTTCCTAATAGACATTGCCGTGCCAAATACACATAACTTACAGACTACAATAGCCGAAAAATTATCAAAATACACCGAACTAAAAGATGAAATAACCCGACTTTGGCATCTTCAAAAAGTCACAATAGTTCCCATAGTGCTATCTTCAACAGGAGTAATACCCAAACAGCTTCATCAGTCTCTTAGTTCCCTCAACCTGCCACCTAATACCTACCACCTGCTGCAGAAAGCAGTGATTCTTAACACATGCAGGCTAGTTAGAAAATTTCTTCAGTGTGAGTCGGACAACTTGCACCAATACTCCCACTCAAATATAGTTTCATCTACCAATCAGTATACTACGGAAGACCAAGCAGTATCTCATATTCTTACAATTAACCCCACTGATGGACACTTGGCTTAGGCCCGTGCCATCAGTTTTATCCGGCTAGGCCGTGGAAAACAAACGCAGAAAAAATAAAAATAATAATAATATATTCCTGTGGGCAGATATCAGTCCCTAAGAACGCCCGCCTCACAAAGCGCATCATTCTAGGGCGACTATTGCCCTCCCTGAAGCAAATTAGTTTGCCGATGAGGGCTCTGGCCCCACCAATACGGCGCTCAATTCTGCACTGCCAAGCTGGCACGGCTGGTTTCGGTCGTGTAGCTCTTGAGTCATTAGCAAATTTGACGTGAGCTACACGACATGCCGCTACAGCTGCGCAGTACAGAATTGAGTGAGTATCAGTGAGGTCTGCGCAGTCATCAAAATAGTTTGACAACTGCGAATCCAGAACCGCCACCAGCGCCCTATTTTTGTTATGCATGGGCAAGCGAGGTAAACGTGGTCTAAGTTCGGGCGACATGAATCGATATTCCTGAATCGCACCCTCCAAAGCACTCCTCAATTCCTCATTGCACTGGGTACTTACGTTTGTAGCCCTGTCATCAATCCTCTCGTCAGCTTGGCTTGTGGTGTCCTGTGCTGGTGCTATAACACTCTGCGATGGGGGAGCGATGACATGGCTACTTCGCATTTTATTTCGCAGGCGATCAAGTACAGTGTCATCCAACATATGATTACGCTGGATGACCCGCACCTGATCCGACAGTCGTTGTGCCGAAACGTTGACAGCTGGTTCAAGCGCCTGAAAAAGAGAGAGCATCCGAACACGGTACGCGGTCAGGTTATTTCCCCCCTCTGTAGCCCCATAGTATGAGCGCATGACGTTTTCGTTAATGGATCGTGTCCATCTCATGCGCTGCACACTTCCGCCGGGAGCTGGGACCCTATCAGAGGCCGGTGGGCCTCGAGGTCCTAAGCCGACCGGCGGCCGGCGTCCTCCCCGCCGACGAGCAGGTAGTGGCGTCGTGGGCGGAGAGAAATACTCGTCGCTCGAGCTCGACGCAACTGCCGCGGCCGGTGTCGTCACAGCGCTCACAGTGGGGCTGGGTACCGGCGGCGACGAGGCGGAGCTGAGCGGCGAGTCCGGAGGTGGTGGGCGTGCTAGGCGTGCAGCCGATCTTGTCAACATTTCATCTTCATTTTATTTTCAGTTTAATGTTGTTTTATCGGAGGTGACATCTGTCATGTCACCTCCGATTCGGTAGTTTTTAATGGTGTTCTTTTACATTTTGGTGAAATTAGATCTCTTTATTGAATTTTTATGGTTTTCTGGTTTCAATGTAGTATGTATGGGGAATCTCTTGTAAAAATGCTTCAGAATTATTATAGTTTATAAAATTAGGTAAACGAGATGTCTTGTTGACACAGTGTTGCCAGCTTATTTCTTTATTGTTGACATAATCTACTCATTACAATGTTTTTGTTATGAGTTGTATTGCAATTTTTGGTTAGCTAGCGACCTCGACAGTTGATCATATTATTATTTTTTTGCCTGAGCAACCAGCAGCAAGTTCGTCATGCTCCCTTAGATGTCACTACTTGCGGTAGCGTCGGGGATCGGGTTGCCTCCTTCCCTCAAATATGGTGAGGGGGGTAATGGCTGATCTTTGCGTTATGCTAGTGAACGGGTGCTGCTTGTGGTGACTGGTCGTCTTGCTGATAATGGTTTTGTTATTGTAACTAGTAATTAACTGTTTATTTATTTTACCTCGATGGTCCTAGTTTATCATTTATAATAACTTCCAATTACAGCTTTAAATAGCTTTATGTAAGCGGGCACGCCCTTTATGCCTGGAGGCGTTTATTTAGATATTTAGTTCTGTTTACGTTTAGTTTTTATTTTTTATTTCTGCTTGAGTATAGTTCTCGATGTTTTTGGTTGGTATATTGGCGTGTGCTAGCTGACATATGGCGAAAAATTTATCATTTAAATTATGTTTTGTGTTGCATAATGTAAGTTATTTTGCATACTATTGTATAGAATAATTTTTCTATCTTGAACAGACAGCTGTGCTGCTGGGGAGCTTGTTGCGCCACTTCTTCTTCCCAGCTAAAGGCAGGAAGTGGTGAAGGGTGGGCGTTTTGGGGGACTGTCTTATGTAATTTTGACGTTCGAAAAGTGCTGATTCTCAGCCTAGTTTGAATAAATGACTTTTGAATTTTGAATTTGAATAACCATTAAGCTTGCAGGGGGGGGACACTTGACTCTAACAAAAATTAGCACTTTAAAGCTTAATATTTCGAAAACGGATACCTAAATCCAAAAATAATTTCAGCAAACTCACAATATTTTGAACGACCTTTTCAACGACACCCCACATTATGGGATTATTGAGAGAAAAAAAATCATCCTCACTTTACGTCTAGGGGAGGCACCTGAAAAAAAAAAACATGGTTTTCTTTTACGACTTTGTCGGCGTGATTAATATGTATACCCATGCCAAATTACAGCTTTCTAGTACTAAACATCTCTGAGCTTAGCCGCGGACAGACAAACAGGCGGACATGACGAAACTATAAGGGTTCCTTGTTTACTACGGAACCCTAAAAAGCGCACTTCTACAGAGTCGTGATGTTTTAAGGCCACGGCGAGGAGGGATTCAGCCTCTGATCGCATCGGAGTTAAGATGTCGCGGAACTGTTCTCGATTCGTGGTGCTCAGTTATTGTGTTAGTTGTAATTTGTGATCATTGTGTTAATTAGTGATTTCAATAAACGCCGGCTCACCCCGTGTGTGTATAATTTAGCTAGTGTGATTAATTTGATAGTAAATTATAATGTGATCTGAACTGCAAACTGTTTTTCTATTACGCATTAACCAACACTACCCACAGTACGCTTGTAGGGAATACTTGTTGGATGTGGAATTAAACTCAATTGACGATATCAATAATTATATTTATTCTGATCCGCTTATATTATTTTATACTACAATGTATTTTGTGGTAAGGCACACATAGTGTAAATATGATCAACCAATCAGGAATCGACACACAACGCATAGGATTCATTCCTGCCTTGCGGATCATCGGTTTATCGTGAAACGCGACATTTATAAATATACCCTGCGGGTGCGCGCGCGCTCAGTCGCTAGCTTGATCCGACGCTGGCCGGTTGTGTCTGTCCGATGATTCTCCACGACGTCGCAGGTGGCGTACGCCATGTCTGCGGGCCTCAGTGCCCGGCCGCGCGCCGTCGCGGTCAGACGTGTTGATGCGCTATGTATGTGGTCACTACATTACTCCCCCGCCAGCGAAGCGTACAGGTGGTTTTGATACTCTGCCTGTTCTTGTTATATGAGCGTAAGTTTGTTTTGCTTCTTGCTCCGGACTTAAATAATAGGCAGGTTTCAGTCTATCAATCGATATGTTCGAGCTGCTATTCTTCATCTGCACTTCAAAATATTTGTCGGTACGGGCGATGACTCGATACGGACCGTTGTAAGTTGGTGATAACGGCTTGCGGACTGCATCGTTGCGTATGTATACGTGCGTACATGTAGACAGGTCGCTGTGAATGAATATTGCACGATGTCTGTTGGTACTATCACGTTGTACTTGTGCCTTCTTCAATGCTTCGCTTAAGTTGCTCATGAAGTACGATGGGTTGTGATGCGATGTCGTAGCTTCATCGTAGAACTCTCCAGGCAATCTTAGCGTTTGTCCGTACAATAACTCGCCTGCACTAGCTCCTATGTCTTCTTTATAAGCCGCGCGTAGGCCCAATAGTACAGTAGGCAACTCGTGCGCCCAGTTGGCTGTGTTAAGTTTTGCTGCGAGTGACGTTTTTAATGAGCGGTGCCAACGTTCGATCATTCCGTTGGACTGAGGATGGTATGCTGTAGTCCGTATGCGTTCGATACCCATGCGATGCATTAACTTGTTGAACAGTTCGGACTCGAATTGCCCACCACGGTCTGTTGTTATTGTTGCCGGACAGCCGTATCTTGAGATCCAGACTTCGTAAAACGCGTTGGCTACCTTCTCTGCTGTTATTTCTTCGATTGCTTGTGCTTCTGGCCACTTTGTCGCTCTGTCAATCATTGTAAGTAAGTAACGACAGCTGTTCGATATTGGTAGTGGTCCGACGATATCGATATGCACATGGGCCAGTCGATCAACGTTTTGGAAACTTGCAATTGGTGATTTCGTGTGCCGCTGAACTTTTACGCACTGACACTGGGGGCAAGCTCTCGCCCACTCTGTAACGTCTTTCTTCATGGATGGCCAGAAAAATCGCGTCGTGACTAGTCGTCTCGTTGCTCTCACGCCGGGGTGGTTCAAGTCGTGCATTGCTTGATAAGCTTGTTTCCTGTATTCTTCGGGTAAGAACGGACGAGCAACCCCTGTTGACATCTCGCAGTGGATTAGTTTTGACGTTCCATGTAACTTGGTGCGTGTGAATGTGTAACGGTCGTTTTTAGTTAGCTGTTTGAGCTGTGCGTCTGTACTCTGTGCTTTTGCTAACTCGTCGTAGTCAATCGGCGACGGGCTTGAGATTGATTCCACTCTCGATAACGCGTCGGCGACGATGTTGTCTTTGACTGCGATGTGCTTGATACAGTTGACGAATTGACTGATGTATTCCAAGTAGCGAGTGCGGCGTGGCGTTTCGTTCTTACTCGTTGCTTTCAGTATATTAACGAGCGGCTTGTGGTCGGTGAAGATGGTGACGTCACAGCCTTCAAAGATCCGGCGAAAGTGACGAACAGCCATATATATCGATAACAGCTCTCTGTCGTAAGTGGAGTATTTTCTTTGAGCGTCGTTGAGTTTTTTTGAGAAAAACCCGAGTGGTTTCCATCTCCCTGCGATTTGCTGTTGAAGTACAGCTCCCACACAGGTGTCCGACGCATCGGTCATCAAGGCGAAAGGTAGGCTTGATGATGGGTATGATAATAATGTGGCGTTGCTGATGTCTTCTTTGCATTTCTCAAATGCACTCTTTGCAGTGTCACTCCATTGAATTTGTGTTTTATCGTTCTTTTTTGAGTCACGCAGATAAGCGTTGAGTTCCTTTTGATGTTCGGCAGCGTGCTGAATGTTTTCTCGATAAAAATTCATCATTCCTAAGAATCGACGAAGTTGTTGAATCGTCTGCGGTAATGGGTATGTCGTAATGGCCTTGATTTTATCTTGTGTTGGCTTTATTCCTTCTGGGGATATGGTATAGCCTAAGAATTCGAGTGTTGTTTGGCCAAACGTACATTTTGCGACGTTGAGTTGTAACCCGTTGTCGTTGAGTCTTTTAAACACCTCTTCCAAGTCTCTTCTGTGCTCTTCTTTATTTTCCGAAGCCACCAAAATGTCATCCACGAAAGGAAATACTGGTAGTCCTCGAAGTACATTGTCGATATGACGTTGGAATGTTTGACCACTGCTGCGTAGGCCAAAACACATTCTTTCGAATTCGAACAGGCCGAATGGAGTGATGACTGCTGTTTTCATAATATCTTCTTCGCGATTTCTAACTTGGTAGTATGCTTTCCGAAGATCGATTATGGAGAAGATTTTCTTTCCTAGTAAATTGTAGGTGAAATCGTGCAACCGGGGAATGGGGTACCGGTCTGGCACTGTCACAGCGTTGAGACGACGATAATCTCCGCAGGCTCGGTACGTGCCGTCCTTCTTCGGTACTAAGTGTAGCGGACTCGCCCATGGGCTGTTTGAAGGCCTGCAGATTCCTTGTTCCATCATTGCTTCAAATTCTTCCTTCGCTACTTTGTACTTGTGAGGCGATAGTGGTCTTGCCTTTGAATAGATGGGCGGTCCCGTTGTCTCGATCTGGTGTTTCACTTCGCTGTGGCAGAGCTTCAAGGACGGTCGAGTGATGTCTGGATATTTTGCAAGTAGGTCGTGGAATGGTTGCTGGCTATTTACTGTGTTAACGCTGTGGTCCGAAAACGTTGTTACGTAACCCACGACGGACAGACTGGTTCGCTTATCTATGAGCTTTTTTCCATGAACGTCCACTGTTAGCTGATGTTTGTGTAAGAAATCTGCGCCAATTATTGGTCGTTTCACTTCAGCAACCACAAAACTCCATCTGTACGGTCGTCGTAGTCCAATGTTCAGTAGCATCGATTTTTCACCATAAGAGGGTATTGATGAACCGTTGGCGGCGTATAAGTAATTACTTGGGTTTTGTTTCCGTTTTTCTGTCCCTCGTACTGGTAATACTGACACGTTCGCCCCAGTGTCGATTAGAAAGTGAAGTCCCGTTGATAATTCCTTGATAAATAGACGGCGGTTCTCTAGTTCGTTGACTTCGGCTGCCGTCGTAGCTGAAGTCTTGTTTAGTTTTCCTGAGTTGATTTTGCCCTGTCGTAGTTGCACGGTCGCAGACATTTGTATGCGTCTTTTCCAAACTTTCGGTGATAAAAACATATATCCGTATCTCGTTTTGATGATCTTGACCTTGACCGTGCGCTACGTCGATAATTTTGTGAACGACGGTAGTTGCCTCGCACTCGATCTATTCTTAACTCGGCGACTTCTTTAGTGAGTGATTCGATCATATTCATTATTTTCGTTTCTGATGAAGATGAAGTCGATGGGCTTGTAGTATTTGCGCCGTTAATGCTTGGAGAAATAGATGATATTTCCTTGGTTTGCTCATCCATTTTATCTGCCATTGCTGCCAGTGTATCCAATTTTGATTCTTCACTCACTGATAGTACGGCTCGTGTCGCTGCTGGCAAGTGGCTCATCCACAACATACGTAGCGTTTGGTCTGGAATCATGTTTCGGCCCAGGTCTCGCATCCGCCGTAGTAGTTGCGACGGGCGTTGATCGCCCAATTCGATGTCGTTGAGCAGCTTCTGCAGTTGTTTGCTCTCCGACTCCTCGTAGACGGACAATAATCTTTTCTTGAGTTCCTCATACCTTCCTGTAGAAGGCGGCGACATAATGATATCCCCTACTTGTTCCACGTCTACCTTCTCAAGTTGAGAAACAGCGAGACCGAATTTGTTCTCGTCGCCTAGCTTCTGGCTGGCAATCATGGTCTCGAAATGCGCGAACCAAAGTCTGGGTTTGTCACGCCAGAACAGAGGTAGGCGCGACTTCAAGGAAATGGCTGCTACATCTTCTTTTTCGAGTACGAGTTTCTGATCTTCGTTCGGCATGTTCTATATGTCGTTGATCACGTCGGGGTCACCAATGTAGGGAATACTTGTTGGATGTGGAATTAAACTCAATTGACGATATCAATAATTATATTTATTCTGATCCGCTTATATTATTTTATACTACAATGTATTTTGTGGTAAGGCACACATAGTGTAAATATGATCAACCAATCAGGAATCGACACACAACGCATAGGATTCATTCCTGCCTTGCGGATCATCGGTTTATCGTGAAACGCGACATTTATAAATATACCCTGCGGGTGCGCGCGCGCTCAGTCGCTAGCTTGATCCGACGCTGGCCGGTTGTGTCTGTCCGATGATTCTCCACGACGTCGCAGGTGGCGTACGCCATGTCTGCGGGCCTCAGTGCCCGGCCGCGCGCCGTCGCGGTCAGACGTGTTGATGCGCTATGTATGTGGTCACTACACGCTCACAGTAGTTAAAATATCGCTGATAATAACGAAAGAGTCACATACCCCTCTCCGACATATATGTCGCAGATTCAGACGGATTAGCGTCCACATGCTTTATGTTGGTGTCCGCCATGTTTTTATTCATCAATCAGTGTGCACGACCGGCGCAGGCGCTGTCTCGAGAGCAAGAGAGCTCAAAAATAGACAAACGCACCACTGAAAAATACAGTTGACACTGATAGCTTCGACATTGACAGGTCCGAAGTCGTCTATGATGTTTGCGCGATGTTGCTATTTGAATAAATTAAATAACTATTAAAAGAAATAGCGTCGTATGTTTTTATGCATTATTATCTTTGACACGGCCATTCTGCCACTCAACGCGCTCTTGCGTTGCTTCTCGAGATCAGGTTTAACCTAAACAGCATTTTTATACGCAAAGCATTTCAAACAACTTTCAACCTTCTCATAAGTCAATAGAACTCAAAAGCAAAGCGTGATAGCTTTCAGTGTTAGTTAGAAGACAATACTTTGATTAAATTGTAAAGCATTGAAGCTTTCAGCAAACATTCATGAGTACAATACATTATTCAGCTCAACCTCACCGCAAAGCGTAGCAACTTTCAACAGTTCATTAGGACAAAGCGACAAAACTTTTAGTCCATGTCTCTGATAAAGCGCGACAGCTTCCAACAGTTCATCAGGACAAAGCGATAAAACTTTCAGTCCAGCTCTCTGATAAAGCATGACAACTTCCTACAGTTCATAAGGACAAAACGATAAAACTTTCAGTCCATCTCTCTGATAAAGCGTGACAGCTTCCTATAGTTCATCAGGACAAAACGATAAAACTTTCAGTCCATCTCTCTGATAAAGCGTGACAGCTTCCTACAGTTCATCAGGACAAAACGATAAAACTTTCAGTCCATCTTTCTGATAAAGCGTGACAGCTTCCTACAGTTCATCAGGACAAAACGATAAAACTTTCAGTCCATCTCTCTGATAAAGCGTGACAGCTTCCTATAGTTCATCAGGACAAAACGATAAAACTTTCAGTCCATCTCTCTGATAAAGCGTGACAGCTTCCTACAGTTCATCAGGACAAAACGATAAAACTTTCAGTCCATCTTTCTGATAAAGCGTGACAGCTTCCTACAGTTCATCAGGACAAAACGATAAAACTTTCAGTCCATCTCTCTGATAAAGCGTGACAGCTTCCTACAGTTCATCAGGACAAAACGATAAAACTTTCAGTCCATCTTTCTGATAAAGCGTGACAGCTTCCTACAGTTCATCAGGACAAAACTATAAAACTTTCAGTCCATCTCTCTGATAAAGCGTGACAGCTTCCTACAGTTCATCAGGACAAAACGATAAAACTTTCAGTCTATCTTTCTGATAAAGCGTGACAGCTTCCTACAGTTCATCAGGACAAAACGATAAAACTTTCAGTCCATCTCTCTGATAAAGCGTGACAGCTTCCTACAGTTCATCAGGACAAAACGATAAAACTTTCAGTCCATCTCTCTGATAAAGCGTGACAGCTTCCTACAGTTCATCAGGACAAAACGATAAAACTTTCAGTCCATCTCTCTGATAAAGCGTGACAGCTTCCTACAGTTCATCAGGACGAAGCGATAAAACTTTCAGTCCATCTTTCTGATAAAGCGTGACAGCTTTCAGCGTATTATTAAAACATGTTTTCAATCAGCAATTAGTTATAAGTTTATTGATCCAAGTGCATATTCAACAAAACAATAAACAGGAGTTCTTCAATTCAACAAAACTTAAAACGTCTCATCAATTCTGCAAACAATCTAGCACTAGTTTGCAGTTCAACAATTTCGTAACTAATTAACATGCCAGGCTGCAGCTGCGACAGTACCTAGCAATTTGTTAAAATAAAATAAAATTAATCATCTTTGGATTCTATAGGACCAAGACGTTCCGACAATTGTGGGAGACTACCTGGATATTTACGCAATCGTTCATGACACACATATTGGCCCCGTTCCCCAGATAATGGCTCAACCATGTAACGTTTATTTGGACAAACTTTCATGATTTTGTAAGGACCACTAAACTTTTCGCTTAATTTATGAAACTATGCGGGATATTTTTTTTTTTTTGAACTAGCTCTAGATCGCCTTCTATAAAAGGAAGAATCGCGGCTTTATTAGCGTCATAGCGTATTTTATCTTTCGTTCCTTGCTCGTCCATCCTATTCTTTATCTTTTATTTTTTCTTCTCGCTGCTTCGTGAAAAAGGTAGATTCAGATTGCCCAGATTTATGACAGTAAGAACATTGTATAGAAACTGGCTTAACATTAGGTTTATCAAAAGATACCCGAGGGTGGTTGGTACCACAAGACTAAATAAAAATAATAATAGCGTTAAAAATAGCGCAGAATTAGCTCTTACTAAAGTGATTAAATGGCTCAACCTAAATCTGCTAACGCTTAACTTTGACAAAACGTCCTACATGCCTTTCTCTATTCGCCAGAATACCGCACCAGACCTTACTTTCTCAATAATAGCTCACACCTGGCTGTACCCCACGCTAATAGCTGGACCCCACGACACAGGGAATCCTAGTGTGGGGTCCAGGGAATTTGTAAAAAACTAGCACCTAAGGCTCCTATGTAATTTGTTACTCGTTTTTATTTTTATTGTACCGTGTTTTTGTGAACTGAATAAAGCTTTTTTACTTTACTTTTTTACTTACCTGCTCACGGCTATCATCTCCGTGTTATTGTCGTACACTTACAAGAACTGAGAATGTAAAATATCTTGGTGTACAAATAGACGCAGGGTTACGATGGGATAAGCAGCTTAATGCCCTGACCTCTAGGACTATAAGACTGATACACATTTTAAGTCTCTTAGAGAGTCGGCTAACCCTGACACTCTGAAAATGGTCTTCTATGCTCTGTGTCAATCCGTAATTGGGTATTGTATCACGGTATGGGGAGGCGCAACTAAAACCACTTTAATCAAAGTTGAAAGAGCACAGAGAGCTATATTAAAAGTAATGCTACGTAAGCCCTACCGCTATCCTACAATACAATTGTACTCGGAATGTAAGGTGCTTACTGTCCGTCAGCTCTTTGTGCTCCGATCGGTATTAAAAAGACACGCTTGCGTCCCTCCTTCTGATCCTAAAAAACGTACCAATATTCCCCCAGGAACACAGCATAAAACATCGTTCGCCAGACACCAATACCACACTATTAGCGCATATATCTATAAAAAAACTCACAAAGAACTCAACATCCGCGACCTCAATAGATATCAAGTAAAGTCTAAGGTTACAGAATGGCTACTTCAACAAGACTATTTACAAACCGAGTCCCTACTTACATACATTGCTTAATAATTATAACTATTTCTCGCTGCACACTCATAATTACACTCACACACACTCCCCATATACACATGGGTGTGTAGTTACATACATTCACACACACTCTCCTACATTCTTGAGGTGTACTCCCCTCTCCTCCTTTTTACTAATTAAATGTTTAGGAAAATACATATTATACCTATACTATAAGCAAGAAAAATACAAAAGTAATTTATTTTATAGACACATACATGGCAACTGACACACTTCACAAACCAGTTTTTGATTATTTTATATGATACCATTTAGCTGATCACTGTCTCTTAAGATACAGGTCACCCTAGTTTAAGAGGCAGGGTTCACCCAATTCATGTACAGACCCTGTGGTCACAGCATAAATTATGTAATACCTGTCTTTACTCTTATGCCAACCAGTTGTAATCCATCTTTTACCTAATTTTTAACCATAACAACAATGTATTTTCGTCTGTAACCTATTTGAAATAAATAAATTATTATTATTATTATTTTTAAATGTTTTTGACATATCTCGGGACCCTGGGGTCCCGGACCTTTGGAAGGCGTACGAGGGGCCGAAGCCAACTCGCAGAGGCCCGTTAGACATTTTTAATGAAATGAGGCACCAACCGACGATTATCCCTGTCCGCACTACGTAAGTGCATCCAAGGACAACCCCCGGTTGGTGTAGGACTATTGCAGAATATGGAAACAAATCTATCGGACTATAGGTTTGGGTGGCTTAAGTTGACTGGTGACCTGGAACTATGGAAGGACTATGGCCCCTGCCTGATCAATGTTTTAAATGCACACGGATAAAATGGCAGGGGGTGACTTGCACACTCAATAATGGGCCCCCGAAAACGGTCGCTAGCACAAAGTGTCGTAGCGACAAGGGGGCAACATGTCCTGAGGTGCTTGAGGAGTGGAGAGGTATTCCACGGCTTTCAGAACAATCCCAGAGCCCGAAAGATGGTCAAGATCCCTACGAGCACTTACTGGAATACTTCCTTCCTCCGAGCACGTTTGGTCTTGCGAATCTCCACTCAAGCCGGCCAATTAAGGCAAGAATGAGATGGGAGCTCTGTTCCTCGTCAGTGTTCACTCCAGCCGGCCAATGAAGGCAAGCCAGAGGTGAGGAATAAGATTTCTCCCGGGAGATAGGGTCCGTGGGGTCGCTACTGCCCATCAGCTCGCCACATGCTGCCCTGCAGGTTTTTGTATCTCTCTTGGTCTGGCTCCTCATCCCAGACCCGTTCCGGCAAAGTAAACTCTACCGGCACAGACCTAGAGTTCGGAGCGCGCAAGCCCCACCACGACGTCAACGTAGAGATACGGCGGTGGGGTTATTATTATTATTAAATAAAATTTAAGTAAAAACCTTTTTAAAAACAAGCTTTAAATGAAATAAAAATGGCTTATCTTAAAGTGTAAGAAGGACGTTCACGCCTCAAGCTTTTAAGAAAATATTAAAGTTCTATGTTTACGTAAGTTTTATTTTGTACTTTTTAGTTCATTTAAAGCTTGCTTTTAAAAAGGTTTTTACTTAAATTTTATTTTGTACATTTTAGCATTAGAATTTGTTTAAATATCTGTTCTATCACCTTCACTTGAAAGGAAAAAATCCCAACACGTCGTTACATAGTCATGGTGTGACACCAATCAAGTTGCACTATCCAAGTCATGCTATAATTTAGAACGGGCTATCATAATTGAATGCGTACCTATATAAAATTAACTGTCTGTGCTGTTGACTGTTTAGGAGTTCCCTCGTCTGGAGCCATCCCTGGGTGCAACACCAAAGTCATGTTTATTTTAGAACGGGCATTATAATTGAATACGTATATAAAATTTCGTGTAGGTATGTACTATTATTGACCGATGAGGAGTTCACTAGTCTGAAGCTAATCCTGGCTGCAGCAGCCAGGTAATGGTAGACTATAGAACTGACTGTATTAATTAAATGCGTACATAATATTTCTTGTCTGTACTGTTGAATGTTAAGGAGTTCCCTCTTCTGGAGCCAACCTTGGGTGCAGCAACCAGATCATGGTGAACTTATAACGGACTATCATCACTGAATGCGTATATAAAATTTCGTATCTGTACTGTTGACCGTTGAGGAGTTCCCTCGTCTGAAGCTAATCCTGGCTGTAGCAGACAGATCATGCTAGAATTAAGAACGGACTATTTTAATTGAATGCGTGTATAAAATTTCGTGTCTGTACTCTTAACCGCTGAGCAGTTTCCTCGTTTGGAGCCAAACTTGGGTGCAGCAGCCAGATCATGGTGGATTTTAGAACAGACTATCATAATTAAATGCGTATATAAAATGTATTGTATGAACTGTTGACTATTGATCCCTCTTCTGGAGCCAACCCTGGGTGCAGCAGCCAGGTCATGATGAACTTTAGAACAGGATATCATCATTGAATGCGTATATAAAATGTTGTGTCTGTGCTGTTGATTGCTGAGAAGTTTCCTCGTGTGGAGCCAATCCTAGATGCAGCAGCCAGGTCATGGTAGACTTTAGAATGGACAATCATAATTAAATGCGTATATTAAATTTTGTGTCTGTACTCTTGACCGCTGAGCAGTTACCTCATCTGGAGCCAATTTTAGGTGCAGCTGCTAGGTCATGGTGGACTTTAGAATGGACTATCATAATTAAATGCGTATATAACATTTCGTGTCTGTACTGTTGACCGTTGAGGACTTCCCTTTTCTGGAACCAACCCTGGATGCAGCAGCCAGATCATGGTGAACTTTAGAACTGGCTATCATAATTGAATGCGTTTATAAAATTTTGTGTCTCTGCTGTTGACCGCTGAGTTTCCTCGTCTGGAGCCAATCCTAGCTGCTGTAGCCAGGTCATGGTAGACTTTAGAACAAACTGTCATAATTAAATGCGTATATTTAATTTCGTGTCTGTTCCGTAAACTGTTGTGGAGTTCCTTCGTCTGGAGACAATCCTGGCTGTCAAATCAGGTGATGCATCATAGAAAAATGCATTGTCTTGGAAACTGAACCAACACGTAAAATTTCAACTCCGTAGGATAAGACGCAGTGGTTTAATTCAGCTTGTAAGATTTGCTCACTAACAAACTAACACACTAACAAAGCAAGTTAATAATAATTAAAAGCTTGTAAAAAGGAACAGACTGCAAGCTTCATACTATTAACGCTTTGCGCGAGATCACTACTACACGCACAGCTTTGTGTGCGTGCAGGCGCGCGGGGGGTGCACCGGCGCCCGCTAGAGGCAAAACTGGTTTGAGCCGGCTCATTCGGAAGCCAACGTTCAGGGGTACGCGGCGCGCCGTGTGCCAGCGGTACGAGTGACGCGGACATTTAGGTTAATAAAAATGGCAAATTGTTGTAAGTACTGTGTGTATCAATAATAATACGAAAAGCAAGGTTTATTGTTTTTATCCAAAGGATTTTGTCAGGTTATTATCTATATCTACCCATACCTACTCATTTTTAATGCTTATTGCAGAATTATTTAGTTACGAGGTAGGTAGAACCATAAAGTTTTCCCATAAGAATTATTATTTATTAATCTTATGGTTTACCGCCTATATTAGCGAGTTATTGTTCGTCTCCTATTTGTTTCGTATTTTTGTTTTAGTAGGTTTGTAGGTACCACTTACGTTTGTGAAATAGTAAAACAAGAAAGGAAACTGTATAGTTTCGCCATGTCCGTCTGTCCGTCCGTCTATAGGTCACGATATTTTAATAAGTAACCAACTTCAAAAAAGCAAACAACGTATGCATCTATGTATGTATAACTATTTGACAGTATAAATAATTACTTACATACTTTACTATCGTGTTTTATTAGCATATAAGCTTAATCAGCCTAGGTATAATGTTCTTACTGTTGGGAAATAGGCCTCCTCTTTCTGTGAGAGCGAGTGGGCTGTAATCCACCAAGCGGGCTCAGTGCGGGTTGGTGGATGTCATATGTTTTCGAATTATTGGTTCTAGGACATGCCGGTTTCCTCACGATGTTTTTCTTTACCGTTTTGAGAGCAGTGGTAATGAAATAATTTATAAAAGTGCCTGCTTGGGTTCGAACCATAGACTCGTAAGTCGCGACCGTTACCACTGGGCCACCACTGCTCATTTTATTACCCGACTTCAAAAATGAGAGGGTTTCAGTTCAACAACGATGCACGCATTGTGTGCATAATTATTTCACAGTATGATTAATTAAATAGAACCGTTTTCCCCCCGAAGGGAAGAAAACGAATATTTAGGTTTCAGCCGTAGCTCGACCCACTGTGAGATTACCCCTCCGCTATTTCCCTCACATTTTCGTTGTGACAGATGACAGGTACGTGCGTAGCCGCCATCGCCGGTTAGCTTGTCATGTCAGTACTCTCACAATTACAAGCCGGCAAGAACGGCAAATAGTGGGTCGAGCTACGGCTGAAACCTAAATATTCGTTTTCTTCCCTTCGGGGGGAAAACGGTTCTATTTAGGTGTTCGAGCCTACGCTCGACCCACTGTGAGATGTGTTTATAATCTGCCGGCGATGGCTAGACGTACTGTGATAAAACAGGGAAATATTGTACATATGTAAGTAAGACGAAAGTAGTACTAATGAGAAATAAAACTTTAATAAAAAAGTTAAAAAAATATCAGCCTTCCGTTATTATATTAATTAAAGCTTAGATTGGAGGAAATGATCGACAACTATCTAAAATAACAAAAATATTAGTCGTCCAGTATTATACTAATTAAGCAAATTAATTAGATTGGATAAAATGATTGACTTATACTATCTAAATTCCCTTTTGATTGATTCGGGATTTCTTTAATGTGTTAAAAAGGTGTCCCTCGATCTCCAGTTTCCTCGTTTGATTACTTCATCAAGATTAAGGTTTCTATTGATCCAATTATCTGAATTGACTGCTGCCCTACAGCTTCCAGGAGATGCTTTGATTTGTGCATCCTTGAATAGCGTTCGAATTCAACCAGCAATAACGCTTCTGGAGGCTTCCTTTACTTTACCTCTGGTAGATATGAACAGGCTAGTCAGGTTACCCCGTCTTGATTTGCTAATGGTAATCAGTCTATTAACCCAATATACTATATTTAATCTTTCAGCACCTTTATCATATAACTGCCAGCCAGACTGTCTGTATTTAGAAGAGTCGGTCTTTGAGCCGAATCGTGGCCAAAATACAATATAATTAATATGGGACTCGAACAGTTCTGGTCCTATATCCAGAAGCGTCATGAATTCTTCTCCCCGATGATAAAAGAAGCAATGCAGCTACGTGCCGCGATATTTGAAAAATACTATTATTATCAATCTCATATGTCTTCAAGAAATCTACTAATTGTGATACATTCCACGTTTTTGGTTTTGGTGATGGTGGTCGTGCAATGAAGACTGCTTTCATCATCCTTTGTACGAGTGGGTGACTGCTAAGTTTATCACTTATTTCCGGATTTGCAAACGTGGTAACTACGGATTTGTGGACTGCGATGGTTTTAGCTGCTAATTTTACTTCTTTGTGAAGGAAATGGATGTATTTCGCTACCTCTTGAGGTTTTGGGTTATCCATTTGGTAATTATTACTCAAAGCCCATGACTTCCAGCGTTCCCAAGCGGAACTGTAAGTTTTTAATGTCGACTTCCGCCACGATGATTCCAGAAGTTCTCGGCTCTCGCTTGGCCATGATTCTACTAAACGAGATCAGCCCGTACCCTCCAGACCTGCAAACACAGGTCCTTTATCGCGGGAGGGGGGCGTCCCGTCCTCAGGTCTACTAAATTCTTGCGCAAATTCGGAATTTTGAATGATTGGCCCAGAGCTCGTTTCTTGACTTCTGTTTTCCAAAAGGTTCGCTCCCAGTGTGGCGTCACCAGATAATAGGTTCCTGAGCACTTGTTGAGGTGCTGTAGAATGCGTGGTATAAGACATGGAGGAGGAAATATCCACCCCAGCTTGAAATTCCATGGCTGGCTGAAGACATCCACAAAAAGGCAATTGGGGTCTCTGGCATCCTCGCTTACATAGTTGATCATGATTGCTGAACGGGCACTTGCAAAGAGGTCGACTGTCGGGGTACCCCACTTCCGGAATACTGACCGCAGGATTGACTTGCTCAGCGTCCACTCCGGTATTGATTGATTGATTGATTTTTAAAGGTCTTTATTAACAGAAAAAGAAAAAGGTTAATACAAGTTAACAAAAAGATCTTATTCTAAATGTAAACTAACATAATCCAAACAATTTTAAATAGGCTAAAACACCTCTCTTAACATACAACATGTATGATTGTTAGTGTGACTACAAATTTAATACATAACATAAGATTGTGCTGTTATGTAGGGTTTGCAGACCCACATTTTTAAATTTAAGTTACCCAGGCCCCCCATTTTACATTATTTTGAAATGATTAAATTGTCACATTAGTAAGACAAAACATTCTTTAACAAAACGATAAAATTTTAAGCATATAAACGTAATGTAATGTACATATTACTGTGTAAGGTGACAGCAATCACGCTGGACAGGTGGTAAATGAGCTAACGTTAATCCACCAAGAAATGGTGATGAGGCAGTTTATACTTGCTATAAGTTCTGGCATAAGGTAATTGGGTTAATCTACTCTTACCAATGTGTGAGACTAGAGTATTGTGATGACGTGGATTATTAAAGGGGTAGAATTTTCGGGATACTTTCAGAATGAAATCCTTTAAAGTTGGAAACTTGATATCATTATGTAGTTGTTTAAGGTTTGTGTAGAGAGGTGTGTTAAATGCTATTTTGAGTGCTTTGTTTTGAACGACCTGGAGTTTTTTGTAATTAGTGTCACTAATACTACTCCAGACAGGGGATGCGTATGTCATACAAGGACGAACCAGTGTGGAATAAATGCGTAATTTGGTTTGAGGGCTCAAATTAGATTTACGATTAAGGATTGGTTTTAAGCTGTTAAGGGACTTGACTCCTTTTAAACGAAGTTCTTCCATATTTTTCAACCAGTTTACTTTATCGTCTAAAGTTGTTCCTAAACACTTGACTGATTTCTTCCATGGAACGTCATAGCCTTCAATTTTAACGTAGCGGGTGGGAAGTGATCGCTTTCTTGAAAACATAATAATCTCCGTTTTAGTGGAATTCACAAAGCTTCCATTTAGTGAAGTAGTCTAGGAGAAGATCAAGCGAAAGTTTCAATCGTTGAATGACTAGGTATTGTCTTCGCTCTCGACAGGCTGTCGGACATCGTATTGTATCTTCCGGGGAGATAACGGGCTACTAAGTCTATCTGACGACGTTTGGCTAACTGTAGAATTTCTTCGGTGATTTCCAAAAGTTTTGGGGACTTGGTTCCGCCTTCCTTGGTGATATAAGCGACGACTGACCGGTTGTCTGACTGAATCATAACAGTTTGATTTTTCATTTGGACTCCGGTTTTCCGGAGTGCCTCCAAGACAGCCCAGAGTTCTTTTCTGTTGCTGTGCCAAGATTTCTGAGAATTGTCCCACCGGACCTGTAGTTTTCGATTGTTGATTGTTGTACCCCAACCGATACTGGCAGCGTCGGTGGTGATGAAGGTTGTGGCAGACTTTTGATGGATTGGTGATTGGTATGTTGCGGAGCCACCATTGAAGCTTCTGAACAACTATTTTTGGGAGAGGGAATTTTGTGTTTGTCTTCTCTTGGAAGCCGGTTAGCTTCCATTTGGATGCGACGAGAATGTAGCCTCCCGAATGGGATGACAAAGGTTGCGAAGTTTAGATTTCATAACAAGACTTTGCCAGTCCACCAAGACCATGTTTGATTGCATAGGGTTCCTTGAATCAATTACATAATTTTTAAAATTTTGGAGTTCTGTAGCCGTTTTATATTTGCCTTTGTATTCCACAGAATTCCTAGATATTCCACGCTTTGACAGGGGATGAGAACTGATTTCTGAAAATTTATGCACCAGCCCATTTTTGTGAGATATTCCTAAACCAGTTTGCTCTGTTGCAGAAGGATGGCAGGATCGTGATGCATTACCATGAAATCGTCTAAATAGACAACCACTCTGATTCCTCTTTCCCTGAAAATGTTTGCAATCCAGTTAGTTATCTTCGCAAATATGTACGGGGCGGTTGCAAGGCCAAAAGGCAGACAGGTCATTTGAAATATTGTTCTATTATAATAGAAGGCTAAAAACCTACGGTGAGATTTTAAAATCGGAATGTGAAAATGGCCTGCGAAAGGTCTATTTTGATCATATAATCTGATTCGCTTAAACAGAGTGGAATTTTGTGGTGGTTTATTAAACGAAATTTAGGGGGATTCAGATATTCATTTAACAGCTTTAGATTAAATATTGGGCGGATCGTGCCGTCCGATTTCTTTCTTAAAAACAAGGGGGATAAGAATCCGGAAGGACTTTTGCATATTTCAATTGCACCACACTTTAAAAATTTTTCGACTTCTAGCGTTATGTCCGTAGAGGACTTTGGCGCTAGCCGAGTACAAATATCAGCATTAAACACTTTTAATGGTGGGGTGCATACGAAATTCTGTAGCCAGAAAATACAGACAGGAGATTTTTTGAGGCGCCTAGGTCTTCCCAAACTAGCAATTTATTCTTTACCTGTCCTGCCATAAAATTAGTATTTCCTTCCTTCAAATTTAGTTTTCTTCGTTTTCGCGGCAGGTGTTGTAGAAGGGCGCTTTCCTGAGAATCGGCCCGAGAATCTGTCTTGTCTAAAGTTAGATCTTTTGATCTCATCTCCGGTTCGTGTCTTCGTCCTGGTTTCCTGATGGGTGACTGGTGTCTTAAAAGGCCTGGGTTTATAGGAGTTTGTATGGTTTCGTTGTTTTGCAGGAAAAAACTTGTTAGGGCCTCCTTGCTCCTTGATTAGATCCGACAATTGAGGTTCCGAAAAAAGGTGAGTTGCTGAAGGCGTAATTGAGTGTAATACATACACATACATACATAAACTCACGCCTTCTTCCCATGGGGGTAGGCGGAAACTACAGAACGCCACCTGCTACGATCCTTACATAGTCCTTTTGCCTCGTTTACGTTATAGTTCATTTAAAATCTTATTAGCGGGTTTATAAACGCTTCGCCTATGCTGTATTATCTCCGCTCTTTTTCCGCATGTGTATTGAAGGAGTGCATCAGATGTTTTCCGGAAATGACATTCTTGTCCCAAGAAATTCTTGCTAATGTGAGATTTCACTTCCAGAGAAGCATTTTTAAAAGTTTCCATAAAACATTGCCTCTGTTGAAGGAGGCCGTGGGAGACTGCAGCTAAACATTGATCCATATTTTCTAGCAACGTAACCATTTGCCAAGAAGGCGTTGTGCTTGCAAGAATGCTATTAACCTTTAAGGAAGTAAAAACCGGGGTTGCGGTAAAGTGTTTTTGAACATCTGCATATCGGATATTCTTCCACTTCTCGCTATTTAATCTCTGAATTTATTGACCTTGCTTCGCTAGAGATTCGTCTGCATCACCAATTTTTGCCTCTGATTCCTTGGTTTCAGGGTTGAAGTTGTTGAAATCTTGTTCTTCTACACTATCAGAGGTACTTGCTTGCCCCGCTGTAGTTGTCACACAAGATGAGAGATTTTGAGATAGGTCTCTTTCTTCTAATATTAACGGTGGTGCAGCCCAACTACCGTCTTCACTATCGATTGAAGACTCTGGCTCATCCACTAATGAATTCTGATGAGGATGGGTCTTACTAGTAGTTTGCAGAAACTGCTGTAAAATTTCAGTTTGCTGTTCCATAAGACGTTCCAGTCTCTCTATCCTGGGATTTTGGTCCATCTTTGGGCTATGAGGCCTTTTGCGATAACTTTGTGTAGATGATGGGGGTGAAACTGACCTTTGAGCATGGGACTTAAGAAGTCTAGATGCTTCAGTTTGTGAGATTAACTGGGGTTTAATTGTTGGTAGAAACTCGTAAACCCCGTTAAATGCGTCTATTGGGTGTATCATTTTCATTGTGGCGAGAGGCGCGTAAATCAGAGCGCGACCTATAGGCCAGTTAATCAGCTTCCTTTTTATAGCCTTATATTTTCGCTCACTTAGGGATGCTGGGGTACTATCGCAAAAAATGTAGGCAAGCTGAACCGTGGGCATTGCAAAATGAAGTCGGCACTTATCATCCGACGATATCTTACTTCCGAAGAGGTCTTCGTAGTCGACGCAGTTAACAACCCAGGATATCCAATCTCCTGGGTATATTTCATCAATCTTGTTGACAAATTGGGTGTATACTTTCTCCTCATCAGGAGGGGGTTCCCAGTTGGCGAGTTCGCCCATGGTAGTGCGTTCCAAGATCTGTGGGCGACAGAATAGGTTTAGAATACAACCTTGACCACCGTATCAAAGTAAGATGTTGGCTATTCAGCCGACCTGGTAGGCAGCGCAGCCGATGTTTCGATTCTAAGTGTCGGCTGTACAGCCGACGTTTCGGGAATGTTTTGTTGAATGTGCAGCCGACATTTGGGCAGGTATGCATTATCAATTCCTCAAGCTGTGAGGTTATTATTGGGGGCTTACCCCATTGCACATGTTATAGCGATTCTACCGTCCTAGGACCGGGCATTCGCAACAAGTGCACATCCTATCGATGATATTCACTTTCACCACATTCACTAATTAAGAAAAATGTTCTTACCTCATTTACTTCTCGAAGAGCCATTTTAGTACACTACAAATTTTATATTATTTTTCTAACACACTGCTCACTGCAAAGTTCAAAGACGTACTGATATGACAAGCTAACCGGCGATGGCGGCTACGCACGTACCTGTCACCTGTCACATCGAAAATGTGAGGGAAATAGAGGTAGAAACACACTGCAAACGCGCAAAGTTCGCAGGGGTAATCTCACAGTGGGTCGAGCGTAGGCTCGAACACCTAAATAGGTATTACTTAATTTTAAACAAACTGTTAAAATAATTACCGGTTCGGCACCGTAATTGGAAAACGGAAAACTCACGGGATCACCTCAGTCACAGTGCGTGTCCGTCCGTCTGTCCGTCTGTCCGTCTGTCCAGCTGTCCAGCTGTCCATCCGTCCATCCATCTGTCCGTCCGTCTGTGCTCATCGCCGAATCTCGACTCGCACTTACTCGGTTTTTTAATTTTTAATAACCGAGTGACAGCCCTATGAAAGTAGGTAAGAATTTTGAACTCTGTTAGGAAGCTTGCCTTCTGCTCGTTTTTTATTCTTGTGGTTGTGGTTTACCCTCACTTTTATTATTATTGCGTAATAGGGAGCAATGCCGTTTTAGATTACCTATTTTATTACAGTAATGACAACGCCAATCTATAGATTCCATACAAATTTTAGGACGCTTAGAAGAAGAAGATTCATGTTGTAATAAGAACCATCACCATTGTAATAAGAACTCTAAAATGTCTAATTTAATTTTGAATATAATTATTTAACCTCAAAATAGATACTAATACCCAAATGAATATTAAAGTCATTACCCCAATATCATAACCTAAAACTGTTTAATAAAACTACATATTCGCAATATTGCAGGGATAAGGAAAATAATATGAAACACCAAGATATTTTGTCAGTCATTTATATTACTCTGCCAACATCAAATTCAATATTCTACACCATACCATACCACAATATATCACAATTCAATACGTATTCTAATATTTACCATGAAACTAATAGGTTACCTTAATTTACAGTAGATTTCCAACCAATACCATGCCAATCTATCTTTTTACCGACAGTAAGATGTACTTGGTGGCTACCAAGTACATCTTACCGTCACGAGCGCCCAACCCAGAAGGCCGTTCCCGCGCTAAGTTCTGACACATCGAATCTTTGGGTGTTGCACTCTGCTCACAATTATTTACACGATATTTCTAAAACTTATACACTGTTTGAGAACCATTCTTCTCGCCATAATACAAAATATAATACAAATGAGAGAACAATTATTGAAATTTACACTAGGTATGACATGATGGTATGACGTAAACTCAAACTCAAAGCATTTATTTATATTAAACCATTTACAAATTACATTTACTTTTGAATTTTCAAAGAGTCGTCAGTTAGTCAGAAAGTTGAAGCTAGTCGCCCATTCCAAAACGTAGGTAGGTCTCTATGGAGAAGAACGGGCAAGAAACTCCACGGATTCTCTTTTAAATCAAGATATTATAAAATTCTGGATACATTATTCTAGTTGCTTCTATATGTGAGAACAATGTAAAGAAAAACAATATCAAACAATTCAAAATTCAAAAGTCATTTATTCAAACTAGGCTGAGAATCAGCACTTTTCGAACGTCAAAATTACATAAGACAGTCCCCCAAAACGCCCACCCTTCACCACTTCCTAGTGCCTTTAGCTGGGAAGAAGAAGTGGCGCAACAAACTCCCCAGCAGCACAGCTGTCTGTTCAAGTTAGAAAAAATGATTCTATACAATAGTATGCAAAATGCATAATGTAAGTTCATTATGCAACACAAAACATAATTTAAATGATAAATTATTCGCCATATGTCAGCTAGCACACGCCAATATACCAACCAAAAACATCGAGAACTATACTCAAGCAGAAATAAAAAATAAAAACTAAACGTAAACAGAACTAAATACTCGTATCTAAATAAAAGCCTCCAGGCATAAAGGGCGTGCCCGCTTACATAAAGCTATTTAAAGCTATAATTGGAAGTTATTATAAATGATAAACTAGGACCATCGAGGTAAAATAAATAAACAGTTAGTTACTAGTTACAATAACAAAACCATGATCAGCAAGAGGACCAGTCACCACAAGCAGCACCCGTTCACGAGCGTAACGCAAAGATCAGCCATTACCCCCCTCGCCATATTTGAGGGAAGGAGGCAACCCGACCCCCGACGCTACCGCAAGCAGTGACATCTAAGAGAGCATGACGAACTTGCGGCTGGTTGCTCAGGCAAAAAAAATAATAATATGATCAACTGTCGAGGTCGCTAGCTACAAATTGCAATACAACTCATAACAAAAACATTGTAATGAGTAGATTATGTCAACAATAAAATAAAATAAAAATAAATTGACTTATATGACGGAGAGAGGACCTCCATATTGTTTTTAAAAAGTGTGACGTCAGCCATGCTGACGTCACACTTCTTGAAATCCATCGTTATATCCATCCATCCATCCATCGTTACATCCATTTTGAGAGCTAAAATTAACAAACATATAAAGTCCCCGTCACGAGAAGCTATAAATTTTGTAAACACACATTCAGGGGTTTGCAATCTTTGGGTACTTAAAATAAAATAAAAACAGTTTTGTACTATTTTTTTACAGGGATATAATTATATTAACACACACATCTAATTACAAACAAACAATATAACCTAATCCGCGAAAACACCACAAACAAACAGACGCATTCGAAACTCGAAAGACAGCAGAGACAACGTCAGCGTGAACTTACTTCAAAATCGTGGCTCAAATGTTTACGTTCCATGAATCAGATGCGTTCCAGTTCCACAAAACCTTAGACGACAGCGCTTTATATCGCTAAAATATAACCCGATCAAGTGAAATTGCTCATTTGTTTCGTATAACACGTACGTTACTTTGACTTCATTGAATTTGGGATTATTCGTTGTTGATTAAATTGTCGCTACGTAACTTGGTAAAAGTACTTTATTTACAAAAATTATAGCTTCTCGTGACGGGGACCTTAGACACCAACTCCATCATGTCTGCCTCTCAAAATGGATGTAGGAACGGGTCCCGCGGTACTAAGGAGCTACTCCTCATTGATATGACCATTAGCCAACAGGTACGCCGTTCCCAAAAGGATCTGTCGACATGCTGGATAGATTATAAGAAGGCCTACGACTCGGTGCCACATACATGGCTCATGAAGGTGCTGGAGTTGTATAAAGTAGATACAACTCTGCGCACCTTCCTGATGTCATGTATGAGGCAATGGAGGACGGTCCTTCGCTATCCAGGATGTCGAAATGTCCAGAGGAATAGCGAGCCGATAAGGATAGAGCGAGGCATATTTCAGGGCGACAGTTTGAGTCCGCTTTGGTTCGGCTTAGCCCTGAATCCTCTAAGCACACTGCTAGAGGATTCAGGTCTTGGCTATCGGTTGAGGAGAGGTGGTCAGGTTGTATCTCACCTCCTATACATGGATGATCTAAAACTCTTTGCCCCCAACAATTTGCAACTGATGGAGCTACTGAAAGTAACTGAAACTTTCAGTAGTGCCATCAGAATGGAATTTGGTGTGGACAAATGTGCGGTCATGCATGTAAAGCGAGGGGAGATTGTGAAATCCGTGGGAGCTCAACTCTCGGATTCCATAAACCTTAGAGCCCTCTCCGCATCCGAAACCTATAAGTATTTGGGTATGTCGGAAGCGTTGGGCATTAATGTTACTGACATGAAGCAATCGTTGAAGGAGCGTTTCTTTGGCCGCCTGAAGAAAGTATTTAATAGTTTTCTATCAGGCGGAAACAAGGTGCGCGCCTTCAACGGTTGGGTCATGCCGGTTTTGATGTACTCTTTCGGCATATTCAAATGGACTCAGACCGAACTCGACGCCCTGGATAGGAGGGTCCGTACGCTGCTGACTGCATATCGAATGCATCACCCACGGTCATCGGTAATGAGACTGTATATCCCGTGAAAGTGTGGAGGTCGAGGCTTTTTAAACGCTAAGACCCTCCACAATCGCGAGATATGCAGTCTTAGGGAATATTTCCTAGAAGCCGACGTGGGGATGCATCGAGATGTGGTCGCGGTGGACAAGGGTCTTACCCCGCTCTCCTTGGCGAAAGAGAACTGGCGCAAGCCTGTAGTGCTCGACACTAACGATCGCAGGGAGGTATGGCAGAGTAAGGAGCTTTACGGACGCTTTTTCCGGGCCCTACATGGACCCGATGTAGATTTACAGGCCTCCGTGACCTGGCTACGTTTCGGTGACCTCTTCGGGGAGACCGAAGGTTTTATCTGTGCAATTATGGATGAAGTTATCATGACGAACAATTACCGGAGATTTATTGTGAAGGATGGCACGGTTGACATCTGTCGGGCATGCCACCGTCCGGGAGAATCAATCCGACACATTATCTCCACTGTTCTCGTCTAGCTAACGAAGAGTACTTGCATAGACACAACCTTGTAGCCAGGATTATCCATCAGCAACTTGCTCTGAAATACGGCCTTGTGGAATCGGAAGTGCCGTACTACAGGTATGTGCCCGACCCAGTTCTCGAAAATGGAAATATCACATTGTACTGGGATCTATCCATCATCACTGACAGGACTATTGTTGCCAATAAACCTGATATAGTGGTGGTGGATCGAGTAGAGCGGCGCACAATGATTATTGACATAACAGTCCCGCATGACGGGAACCTCGTGAAAGCCGAGAAAGATAAACAAATCAAGTATCTTGACTTGGCTCGCGAGATTGTCGACATGTGGGATGTGGACTCAGCGATCATTGTGCCGATAGTCGTATCAGCCAATGGCTTAATTGCCAAGAGCCTCGACCAACACCTAAGGAGGCTCTCGTTGGGCAGCTTGATCAAGGGCTTGATTCAGAAGGCGGTACTCCTGGACACGGCTCGCATTGTTAGGAGGTTCCTCTCTCTGGAGCCCTGACCGCCGGTAGCTTGGACCCTGTTCCCTATACCGGTGGGCTACTATTTTTTTATATTTTTAAATGTTTTTAAATTATTTTTTAGAAGAATATTTAAAAATGAAAAAGTATGTTTAAAAATGAAATAAAGGAAATAATAATAAAGCCTTTATTTTCCTTCACCTAAGTATTACAATTACATAATGTGTTTGATATAGTTATTTCAATTTTCACTTTTAATTAACTGTTTACACGTTTAAATAATGTTTTTTTTTTTTTAATTTTATCGAAATGTTTTACTATGCCGTTGTTTGTGTTATTTTTCACTTTCTTGGATAGGAACCCCTATTTGGGTGTAGGCCTCCTCCAGTTTAATCCAGTTTTCTCTGTCTTTAGCTTGTTCGATCCACTCTTTTCCCGCTGTAGCTATGATGTCGTCATTCCATCGTTTTATAGGTCGTCCCTTTCCATCTCGTGGCTTCAACTATCCATCGCTTGTCGCTATATCGTGATACGTGGCCCACCCATCGCCACTTTAAACTTAGACTATAGTGTAGGACGTCAATTAGCTTTGTCTTATTCCGTATAAAATCACTTCTTATTTTATGTATTTTTCTTATTTTCAGAATACTCCTCTCCATTGCTTTCTGACAGCTGACTAGTTTAATTTTTATTTTAGTGTTGTAGGTCCTCGTTTGACAACCATACGTTAAAGTCGGTAGAATGCATGTATCCATTATTGTTTTCTTTAGGTGGAGCGGATAGTCCCCTTTCATGATCTCTTTGAGTGACCAGTATTTCTTCCAACTCATATTAATTCGGCGTTCTACCTCTTCTTCTTCGTTTCTGTCTTCAAATGATATTTCTTTTCCTAGATATATGTATGTCGGCGCGAGACGATGGTGTCAACTCACACCTCGTCCAGTTCTTATCAGCGTGAGACGAAGGTGTCATTCACACCTCGTCTAACTCTCAAGACCATGGTGGTCTTTGTTAGCGCTTATAGTTTATTGATATTAAATTATGAATAATTGTTCCGATATGAAAGGCGACGACGTAAATCTGATAGCGTCGAACGTGGCCGGGGGTCGGCTTGCATTTTCTCGTGAGACCGTTTTAAGACGATAAGAGTTTAGCATCAGAGGAGCCTGGATCAGGCAGTCAGTTCCATTGAGACCGCGAGATCGACTGTGCGCGACCCGCGGACTCGTTACGCCCTTCTGATTCATTTAAGAAGAGCGTTGATTATAAGTTACTTGTAGCCTTTTCTAGTTAGACTGATTACTTCACGCGTTTCCTTTGCCCACGAAGTAGACAGACAGTTAAAAAATGAACAACTTAATTGATAATTACCCTTCTGACGATGATTGTGAGCTCGGCGCTCCGACATCAGAAGTGGGATACGAAATGATACGATACGAGAGGGTTGAAAAATCTTCTGATAGTGAAAAAAAAGTGCGAATGGACAATAGCGTGGACTGTTCGAAAAACAGAGTTGCAATATGGTTGCGTTGATTCCTATTCGCGCGTCAAACAACTGGCCCGTGCCACTGGCTCATTCTACTTGGGTTCGATTCCCATCAGACAGACTTGTACAATGCGCAATTATGTCTGAAAAAGACGTGAAACAGAGTGAGTGAGTGAGTACGAGTAAAGGTGTTACATCCGGTGAGTCGTTACCATTTTATAAGCTTTACATGAATGAGTTTCTCTAGTAAAACATTTATTTCATGGTTTCGAGAAGTCATGCTAAGTACTTGACTTTGTTGTTTA
This sequence comes from Agrochola lychnidis, assembly GCA_963680765.1. Taxonomy (NCBI): domain Eukaryota; kingdom Metazoa; phylum Arthropoda; class Insecta; order Lepidoptera; family Noctuidae; genus Agrochola; species Agrochola lychnidis. Next base: position 27,594,772 of record OY796856.1, read on the forward strand.
TATGATGTTTTATTGCGATGTGACTGTTGTTCGGTTTTATCGAATTAATTGATGTCGTTTGAGGGAGGCAGAAACGACAGGGATTCACATAGAATGATTCACTTTTATGTTTTTGCAGTTCAATATGGTTGAATTATCAAAATCGAAAGACGGATAATACGGAGCCGGTAAATGTAAACAGAAACGTACTTGGACAGGAATTTAGAATCTCTTAACTGAAAGAATCACTCGGTTATTACTGTAGTAACGCGCCTATTTGGATACTAAATTCACGGTTGCTGTGACTTACAAGTTTTGGCAAAGAGTGGTCGTTGAGACGTGGTCGCGACACATACTGACCTAGGAACTACTCAATGTTTCCTTTTAAGTTCAGAGTATTAATTAGTACAGTAGTGTTAGTAATTGACTCTGTAACAATAAACTGTGTAGAAGTTAAAGGATTTATTTCTCTCGTTTACCCGTATCCCAATTCTGCGCCCACGACTGTAAATCTGACACTATGTATGTCATTAAGAGTATGTCTGATAACGATCCTATGTACCTGGATTCGACAGTTAATTGTGTAACCAAAGCAAGTCCACTGGAATTATTAATTGGAAAAAGTAGCCAGACATCTCACAGTATAGTCCTAGGTGACCAGACCAAATTGAAGTAAACATTATCGAAATCGGAGAATGTGAAGTAACCTTGATCAATAAAAACGCTATAGGTACAAGACAAACATAGATTTGATAAAACTAAAATAAAATCTTAAAAGATTTGTTGTTGGTGATTTTGTCATAATAGAAAATCATGACAGAAATCAAACTAAAGTAGATCCAAAGTTTTGAGGTCCATTTAAAGTTATCGACCTATTGGAAAAATTTTTGGACAGTAATAGAACTTACATGTACGCTCACGAATGTTTACGAGCGATCCCGGAATGTTACGTCCCCACAGAATTTAAGATTAGTTCAGATGAGGATGATAACGAGGAACAGTCAGGTTTAGCCATTGTTGGCGCAAGTGGAATAAATGATGATTATGAGTAACGTGAATTGTTTTGTTCACGACCTATTCCTATTTTCCGATCGTAGGTCATATTCCTAACCCAGTTTAGCTGGTCGGAGACTGGGCGGCGGTAATGGGTTGAGGGTGCGTGAATGTGATGGTGTGCTCCGTAGTGAGCTTGGCTTTGTGCAGGTGTATTCTGTTGGTGCTATGACTTATGGATTGTGTTCCTAGTCATTGTCACTGTGGTGTTGTCGTGACTTATGGTAGCGTTGAACGCTTATGAAAGTCATGATGGTGTTGTTTGAAAAATTCATCACGTTGCATTACTACTGTTTGAACTTTAATTTGGAATTTATAAAATTACTGTTCCTTGTTATGTGTGTAACAGTGACTGTTCTTTGTTGAGTTTGGTTGATCATAAGTTATGCTTTGAACTGTAGAGACGTGACTTTCTGTGTGTGAGATAGTTGGTAGGATAGCCGAACGGTTCCTACATGAAAAGTTGAAAAATTCTGCAGCACACGAGGACGTGTGAGAGTCAGGATCGCCGTGTCGGCGCGAGACGATGGTGTCAACTCACACCTCGTCCAGTTCTTATCAGCGTGAGACGAAGGTGTCATTCACACCTCGTCTAACTCTCAAGACCATGGTGGTCTTTGTTAGCGCTTATAGTTTATTGATATTAAATTATGAATAATTGTTCCGATATGAAAGGCGACGACGTAAATCTGATAGCGTCGAACGTGGCCGGGGGTCGGCTTGCATTTTCTCGTGAGACCGTTTTAAGACGATAAGAGTTTAGCATCAGAGGAGCCTGGATCAGGCAGTCAGTTCCATTGAGGCCGCGAGATCGACTGTGCGCGACCCGCGGACTCGTTACGCCCTTCTGATTCATTTAAGAAGAGCGTTGATTATAAGTTACTTGTAGCCTTTTCTAGTTAGACTGATTACTTCACGCGTTTCCTTTGCCCACGAAGTAGACAGACAGTTAAAAAATGAACAACTTAATTGATAATTACCCTTCTGACGATGATTGTGAGCTCGGCGCTCCGACATGTATTTATTTACATATTCGAGTGCCTTTCCTTCGAGTTGTATTGTGTATGTATAGCTATTTGTCATGAGTTTTGTTTTATCTTTATTCATCAAAAGACCTACTTTTTTACTTTGTTCACTTAACAGGTTTATCATTTTTTCCATTTTCCTGCTGCTTTCAGCAAAGAGGACAATGTCATCTGCGAATCTGAGGTGACTTAAGTACCGATTACCCATTCTGATTCCTTCGTTTTCCCATTCCAGATCCTCAAAGATGTTTTGCAGCACTGCTATAAAAATTTTGGGGGACAGGGGGTCTCCTTGCCTCACTCCTCGCAGAATTGGTATTTCCGGTCCTCGTTTCTCTAGTTTCACACAACTGGTGCTGTTGTCGTATATATTTTTCAAACGTTTTTGTACTTTCCATGGACGTGACATTTGTTCAGTGCTTCCCAGATCGCCTCGTGTGATATCGTATCAAATGCTTTAGCGTAATCGATGAAAGCTACATATAATGATCTGTTAAATGTTTATAATTTTGCTGAACAAGTATGATAGCGGACGCATTAGCAGAGCAGTTCCAATTTTCAAAGCCTCATTAGGTATACCGTCTGGCCCTGGACTTTTTTCCGATTTAAGTTTTTTAATATACCGTACTACCTCCATCGCATCCACTTCTGCGGGCTCATCTTCAGTATCACTATTATTTCTAATGTATTTGCTATCGCTTGCACAATTTCCAACATTGTTTTTATATAAATCTTTGTAGAAATCTGTGGCACAATCTATGATATCTTTCCTCGTGTAAGTTTCTGTGTTTTTTGTTTTTAAATTTTGTATCCAGGTTTTGTGTGTATTTAGTTGTTTATATGCTCTTTTTGTGCTCCTGTATTGTTTTAGGTTTTTTTCTATTATCTGTTTTCTGTAGTCTGCGTAGTCTTGTTTTATAGCCTTGTTAGTTCTTTTGAATAGCGTACTTAGCTCTTCCTTCATTTCCTTAGTTTTTTGTTTTGTTTTCAATAATTCTGAGCGTCTTGACATTAGTTCCAATGTAGGTTTTGTGAGGATTTTGTTTGCATGGGTTTTATTTTCTTGTTTTTGTGTCGTTGACATACTCTTTTTAATTATGTGTTCGATTTTATTATATAAGGTCTAAACATCCTCGTCGTCTGAAGTTTGTAATTCTTTTATATTACTTTCTAAACTTCTAGTATATACTGTTATTTGTTCTTCTGTTTTAAATGTATTTGAATATGGTTTAAACGACTTCCTGCTTTTTTACTGTTTTGTAGGAGATAAGTGGCTCTAACCAGTCTGTGATCAGAGCTGTGCCCTAATCCGTGCAGTACTTCTATCTTCCTTATTTTTTTAAGCTGTTTTGACAGGATGTAGTCCACTTCATTCTTTGTTTTTTCGTTTGGTGAAATCCATGTCCATTTGCGGTTATGTCTCATTTTGAAATGTGTATTCATAACCGAAAGTTTGTGTTCGAAAGCAAATTCTATGAGTTTTTCTACGCGTTCATTCCTTTTCCGTAACCAAATTTACCCATAATCGTGTCTTCATTTGTTTTAGCTATGCCCACTTTGGCATTAAAATCTCCAATGATTAGTACATTCTCCCCAGCCTGAGTTTGCGCTTCTTGTAGGGTATCATAGAACTTATCAATTTCTTCCTTTGGTGCTTTTTCAGTTGGGGCGTACACTTGAATTATTGATTGTTGAGTTCCAGTTGAAGTAGTGCAACTCTTTCAGATAAGCCTGAGAAATTTAGTATGTTATTTTTGTATTTTTTCGCTATCAAAAAGCCTACTCCATGTAGGCCAGGCGTTTCTCCTTTATAGCAAAATATGAAATCTTCATGCTCTTCAATTGTACAACCCATTCTTCTTACTTCGGCTAATCCTAATATATCGATTTTTACGTTTTCTATTGAGTGCATGAGTTCTATATATCTTCTTGTGGATGCTAACGATCTTACATTAAATGTTCCAATGAGTAGTGGTTTTTGGATAAGTTCTCTATTTTTTGCTAGAGGGTTTTATCATTTTCCCCCTCGGGGACCAGCCGACTTGGGGGAGTGTTTTTCTTTGTTGTTTGTTTCAGGTTTGGATTATTATGGTTGTTGCTGTTCCGGTTTCGAGGGTATGGTGGTTGCTATGCATTGGTCTTATCTTTCGTTGAGTTTGATCTCGCACGTGACATGTACTCATAAGCATTGGTTGTATTGGCTTTCTTCGCAGCTACGTATGATGGTTTTTCTGACTGAGGTGTAGTGGGATTGGGCGAAAAAGATGAATCCCTCTTCCTTTTTTCTCGATTTGCGTCTGCTTGGTTCTTAACTATCAGTTTATCCACTTTTAGGTAAGCTACGTTACCCTTCTTTCGTTCCTCCTCAAGCTTTGGTTGTAAAGATTTTACGTGCTTCTAATATTTCTTTGGTGTAATCTTCTTTCACATAAATGCCTTGGGGTAGTTTATTTTTGGATCTCATTATTTCCATTTTTCTCCAGTACGTTACAAGTGAAATCAAAATAGGTTGTGACGTACTTTTTTTATTTCCTATTCTAAACGCGTTCATAATCTCATATTCCTGTAGGTTTAATTCAAGGTGGCAGTTGAGTTTTTCAGTTATGCTTTTTATCAAACACAACTCTTCTTGTTTGTCTTCTTTTATTCCAAAAAGAAGTATGTTACTTTTCTTTTTAGCCATTTCCAATCCTTGAATTTTTCCCTTCAGCTCTTTAACTTCATTTTTAAGATGTTTGTTTTCTTCGCCCAGTTTTTTAAATCGTTCGTCGATATGTTGTACCACATTTTTTGTTACTATTTCCGTTATAGTTATAGTCTGTTGTTTCATTTGTGCTTGAATGTTTTCAAAAAATATTTTCATTTGACTATCCATTTTTAAGTAAAAAATCTTGTATTTTTATCTGGCAGCACTGATAAAAAAGTAGCTTCTTAAATTCTTGTGGAGGCAACACTTATCTGTCAAAATTAATTCTTGCTGCTAACTTGGTTGACAGTTGTCGATGGTTTGGATTGCGAACGAACTTCACTGTGTACTTATTTTTGAGGTTATCTTTTTCGTAGAAGACACACTTTAGCACTGTTTGTTTACGGATTTCGTTGATTTATTTTAGTATGAAATGTCTTCTAGCGTCTTGAACTGTGATATTAATGGCTGTGGCACAGGATATACTTGAGTATTAAGGTAAAAGTGAATAATATTGTAAGAGCAAATGACAGTAAGTCTAGTTACTTTGACACCGGAAACCGGAAAAACCAGCTAATATTACTCGTAATCAAATCTCAAACCAGTCAATCTACTCATTATAATTAAATAGGAATACTAATAATTTTAGACACAATACAATTTGTTCTAAAACTTATCCGGATTGACTTCTCATATTTATCCTCATTATCACTTAATTAGTTTACCTTAAGACATCTAGGAAGTACTATTAGTCAAATGTAAGAAAGAGCACTATTGCATTTAGTGAAAATGTCTACTTTACATTTGTAAATAGCACATTAGCAATAAGAGTCTTTTTCAGCAAGCAACAAGCTATGCTCCTTGGTCTTATAATATTAACTAGTTATATCAACCCAAGAGGAATTTCACACTCACATACAACAACAGCTATATCATGTGTATCAAATTGTATAACTGAATTCCAAATACTGTGTAAGTTATAAGTTGTAAATTTTAGTATTTTATGCCATTTATGAATTAGGATTTAATTTGATATTATTTACTAATCGCATCCATTGTATACGTTAATTAATTAATTGCTTAAAATAATAATTCAGTATGTGCACTCCGTAATTAAAGGCATAATATAATATAGAAGTAATAATCTTAAGAACTTTCTGTACCTTATTTCCAAATAAATGATTTTCATTTTAAATAAATACATAAATAAAATGATATAATGAAAAGATATTGAAGCATCAGCACCGATTACCATCACCAGGTGCGACTGCACTAGCAACCAGGTATACAGGCGTTCAGCTGCACTAGCGTCCAGCTGCACTGGCGTCCAGCTGCACTGGCGTCCAGTTGCACTGGCGTCCAGCTGCTCTGGCGTCCAGCTGCATCAGCGTAACCGCTTCGCGCCGGCTCTCGCTAGCGCATCCCACGATCTGCTGACGACGAGCACTGCGCATGAGACTTCGACCACGGTGGCTGCGACGTCCATGGCGTCAGCTATGACTGCGACTAGATCCCGGTTCTACCCTTGAATGGATACTATCTCGGGCTGGGGTCGTCAGCCGGTGCCCCGTTAGGATATTTCACTGTCGCGAAACACTATCTGAAACTCATAACAACGGGTTTGACTCCTTTTCGAACAAGCCGTGAAAAAGTTAAAATGTCGAATATCTTCTAAACGGTAGACCGTAACTCAAAAATAACAAGATTTTACTTCCCCTTGCACACCGTGATTTTATCCAGGAGATCAATTTAGAAAAAGGAAAATGTGACCTTCACATGACCTCAACTTCATCAACTGGTACTATACGGATCACAATCTATTTAATGTTTGTAACCGCTGATTCGAATACACCAAAAGAACACGAGATGTGATGTAGGCAGTTTGGTATGTCCACAATTCCATTTTAACCGTTAATAATACCTTAAAATGAATTCTATTATAATGCAAAAGAAATAAGTGGGCCACATACCACTTCTGATATGTAATAAGAACCATCCTTACTCTAAAATATCTAATTTAATTATGAATATAATTATTTAACCTCAAAATAGATACTAATACCCAAATGAATATTAAAGTCGTTACCCCAATATCATTACCTAAAACTGTTTAATAAAACTACATATTCACAATATTGCAGGGATAAGGAAAATAATATGAAACACCAAGATATTTTGTCAGTCATTTATATTACTCTGCTAACATCAAATTCAATATTCTACCCCATACCATCACATCTCCTATTCCCCACATAATATCACAATTCAATCCGTATTCTAATATTTACCATGAAACTAATAGGTTACCTTAATTTACAGTAGATTTCCAACCAATACCATGCCAATCTATCTTTTTACCGACACAGCCACCAAGTACATCTTACCGTCACGAGCGCCCAACCCAGAAGGCCGTTCCCGCGCTATGTTCTGACACATCGAATCTTTGGGTGTTGCCAGTACAATATCCAACAATTACGTATTTATAAATTGGAACCTAACAATGTTCACTCCGCGTCTTATCAAAATGTCGCATAAAGCTCTTAATGTTAGGGTACGTATTTAAATGTCTATCAAGTGCCACAAAATTTGTTGGAGTAGTTTTGAGCATCTCTTTGCGTACCTGAATATCCGTGATGCCGGAGATCACCACTTCAATTTGGTTGGACTCACCCCAGCCAGTATCCAGTCAATCTATCAGCGCCAACTTGTTGGTAGAATATTCGATGTATGTAACCGCCTGGTGGCTTTTGTACTCCACCATATCGCGAAACAAATCATAGAACCTCCTCGTTGCAACAAACTGTCGAGTGAGTCACTCCTTTAGTTCTTCCCAAGTCTTGCACAAAGGATACGAATGGACAGCCCACTGTTTCGTGCGTTCTTGTAAATGAATAAATACAGCGTTCGTAGTTTCATAATCCGTCCAAGAATTGTTTTTCCTATGATGTTCAATCTCCTCGCACCACTGAGCCGCAGTAAACTGACAATCGTCCGGATCAAATGGCGGTAGATAAATCTTACTTGCCTTCAACTTCCTTGATTCCACGATGCTCGTAGAGGGTTTCTGGTTAGAGTTCTGGAAGCTCGCCATCATATTATGAAAAAATATTGCCTATGATTCAGGTGTAGTCGCGTCAAGTACGTTGTCTCTTGAAGTCTACGGCCCTGCCGCCATTTTTTCTTGAGCTTCATAACCCGGCGTAAAAATTCTTGATTTTGAGTAGCTGACATCGCAGTCGACACGTGGGGTGATTTTAGAAGCGATCCCACCACAGCTGTCGCAGATTCAGACAAATTAGCGTCAACGTGCTTAATGTGGTGTCTGCACTGTTGTTTTTCATCAATGTGCGCACGACCGGCGCAGGCGCTGTCTCGAGAGCAAGAGAGCTCAAAAATAGACAAATGCACTACTGACAGATACAATTGACACTGACAGCTTCGACACTGACAAGTCCGAAGTCGTCTATGATGTTTGCGCGGTGTTGCTATTTGAATAAATTAAATAACTTTAAAAGAAATAATAATAATAATATAATAATATTTATTTTTATTTCGGAACAGAGTCCATAGTGTGTTAGTAATATAATATAAAAATAACTTACTATCTAGTGATAGTACCAATCACCCTCTGCACAAACTGTTTTACAATTGGAGAGCTAAAGCTCTCCGCTACAGTTCTCAGGATGCTGTTGTGACTGTCTCTCACTCTTCTCAGTAGTGAAGCAGTTTTTTTGCGAACAATCGCATGGAAACCGTCAGTACGGGCTTGCGCAAACATATCCGAAGCGCTGCAGTAGCGAGGAAGTCCCAACAACATCCTGAAACCATTGTTGTACTGGACGCGCAGGACATCCAGCGACCTTTTGGTGTAATTGACCCATAGATTTCTCGTGTACAGACTCTGGCAATAAGCCTTGAAAATAGTGATTTTTACTAGGTCCGTATATCGAGCAAATCTACGGGTCAACATGTTGCACCGGACGGCGAGTGCCCTGCGCTCCCTCTCTATATCGACATGGTCCTTCAGGTCAGCGGAAAGAAAGTGACCTAGGTATTTAAAAGAGCACACCCTTTTAATTACTGACCCGTTTATTAGTAGCTCGGGTCCCACTTCACGGCGTTTGCCGCCAACCTCAAAGACCATGTACTCACACTTTTTGACATTATAAGTTAATCCATGTGCGGCAGCGTAGGCTTCACAAGTCTTAAGCAACTCTCTGATTGCCCCCGCAGACGGACCCAGCAGCACCATGTCATCAGCATAGCTGATGTTGTTAATGCTAACTCCATCAACACTGCATCCGACACGCATGTTGCTGAGTCCCTCTATGAGGTCATCTACGTAGAGGTTGAAGAGCCTGGGAGACGTCAGACCTCCTTGTCTCACCCCACAGTCCAACCTATACGGTTCGGAGAGCGAACCGTCCCACTTCACATGATTGGTCTGATTACCATACCAATGCTGCAATAGTCCACATATTTCCGCGGGTATACCCCTGCTTACCATCTTTTCCCAGAGCACATCATACGAGATAAGATCGAAGGCCCTGGAAAGATCAAGGAAACAGGCGTACACCGGCGTCTTTCGAACTATATATGTAAGAGCGGGAAGGCTCAGGGATCTCAAATGATAACGATCAGACATCTTGTAAACACTTTTATAACTCACAATCAAACCAACAATGATTCACACAACTTAATTTTATAACGAGATGCACACAGTTCAAAATACAATTCAATACTGATCGCTCTGCCACTAGAGCGAGCCTATTTATACTTTCAAACAACTGTCAACGTCAAACAACAACGACTTCCGGTGACATTTGTTTTACAATAAAGTTTAGATTTAATTTAGTAAAAATGATGTAATTGCGTACAATATTTGATTTGTAATTAATAACACTTTAAATTCTTATATTGTTTTAGTTAGGTAACTATAATTTTATTTAAATGAACTAACAGTATTCTTATTTCCTTTTTAGAGTTAAATTAAAACTTAAATAAAAGCAAACCTTAAAATTAACAATACTTAATTTATACGATGTTGTAATGCAACATCACTTGTTTATTTATTGCACTGATTCGTGTTTCCGTTACGTCATCAGCTGTTATGACGTTTGTTTTAGTCTGTGGTGCTGTTTTTATTTGCCAGCGCTATCATATAGTATTGAACTGTATGCTTGACACTCAAAATAGCGCTTTCAGTTGAAAGTCCGGGACGAAACCCGAACTGCGCATCATGAAGATGTATGTAATCATTTAAACAAGTGTCAAGCATACCGTCCAAAACTTTTGCTATTATGGTTGCAAGTGAAATGGGACGGTAGTTACTCTTGTCAGAGATATCACCCGTCTTGTTCTTCACAATAGGAGTCACGATGGTCTTCATCAGATTAGCAGGTAAATACGCGTGGCTAATACACATTGTGAAAAACATAGACAGAACTCGCGGCAAATGCGTACCTGCGTGCTTCAAGTGCTCAATACTGAGCCCATCATGTCCTGGAGATTTGCCTCGGCTCATACCGTTTATGATTGCACTTACCTGCTTAACTGAGAAACGCATAAGAGGTTTCACTCCATGACTGCTGGGCTCACAATGGTCTTCCTTCACGGTTGAGGGACCGAGAGGGGACTGAACTTGAAAATGATCTTTAAACATATTCGCAATTCCCCGGGGATCACTTATCCCTCCCACACTCGCAGAAAGACCGGGCTTCCCATCCAACTTACCAGTGGATTTCCAGAATTCACCGAATTTTTTAGCAGTTCGTTGTTCGGCTAACCTATCCATAATAATTTGCTCAGCATTGTATTGGCTGAATTTAAGCCGGCTTTTAAAAACGTTTCGCTTATCACGCATTATATCATAGACAGGACCCGAAGAGGGACGTTTGTTAAGTATCCAGGCCTGAAAACTACATCTGGCCTCGAGATGAGCGTCCCTTACATGTTCATTCCACCCACACACGCCCCTACCCCGTCTCGGTCCCCCCTCGCGTGTCACTTTAGACTGCCTGGCTGCTGCACACAGTATTTCTACAATTTGTTTGTAGAAATTGTCCAGAACAACTTTATGTTCAGCCAATCTGCAAGATCCACTACCGCAACTCTCAAACTCATGAGGAAAATCAACGTCGCGCAACTTACTGTTACAGATATTTTGGTAATTGTGCGTTTCTGTCTTAGTTCTTTCTCCCCATACAACAGAATTACGGCAGGCGCTCCGAGTCAACAGTTTAGACCGCACCACTTCTAAATTACACTCTACACACAAAGGTAGATGATCCGACACGTAAATATCCTCGGATACATGAACATCTACAATTGTATGCCAAGCTGCTACCAACACCAAGCAGTGATCCAACCACCTCCTACTCCCGTAAACATCACTTATAAAAGTGTATGTATCACTATCAACCCCCTGTTTTTCTATATCAGCACAAATCCAGGATTGGTCAGTACAAAAGTTAATTAACTCTTTATCAAACAACTCATGAGGGTGAGCATTGAAATCACCCAGCATAAAAACATTTTCTATATCACAGCTTGCTATGGTAGCACTTATCTCACTTAACACATCTGTAAAAATAGGTAAGTTATCTGGACAATTTGTAGGCATGTACACAGAAAAAACAAGAATAGTACGACCATTAGACGAGGCTGTGATGGCCATTAAGCGAGGACTACTACAGTCAATAACAGATACCGACTCAAATATGCCCTTCCTCCAGAGAATGGCTACCCCACCATGAGGTATTCCTCTTAATAAGCCTTCAGAGGAGTCTACAGCTGACTTTCCGGTATATTCGAAGTCAGGGCTTATCGTTCCTAACATTGGAATATCATGGGAAAGTAACCAGGTCTCTTGTAGGGCCACCACATCAGACCGCTCACATAAATCCCTGATAGATAGATAGATAGACAGATAGAATATTCTTTATTATGTACACCATAAAAATTACAGACATTAATATAGAAATTTTACATTGGGTGACACAATGGGCGGTCTTATTGGGCGGCCTGATATTATCTAATATAATCTAAAACTAATAAATTTAAAACAACGGTTAATAATTTTCGTATCCATGAATAATAACATTAATAATTTACTTTAACTTTAGGGTCCTGGGGTTTCGTTCGGTACATAAAGTGCACAAAACGTCTAAAAACAATGCCACTTGGCCATAATTCGTCATTTAGGAACAAGTCAACTTTGTGCTTGGAAACATACATTTTACGCATTGTACTTCCTAGATGACTTCATATTTATTTGCTTTAGCGATACGATTTCACTAGTTTTGTCTTTTATATAGCTAGTAATGTCATTTTCACTAGCTTCCATACTGACATTGGAAATTAGCAACGGCACTTTAATATCCGCGGCCCGAAATTTACTCTCTGGCGCAGTCAAAGCCGTTCCCTTTTGGCTAGTTATTCGGTTTTGTTTATAACGTTTATTCTGCACAACCTTCCATTCCGAGTTCACAGTGTTCACACCACCTACCACTTGATCACTACTCACTTGTTCATCACGCAAACTCGCACACTGTACCGCCATCGCCTCAGGCGCGAGCAAAGCCTTTACTTCACTCGATACCGACGCATGTGAAGCCGCCCTTGAGAACATTCACTCGCTGACCATTTGTAGGGGACATCTTCGCACAGGTAGCCGGCAAAACCGATTCTTTATCGCGCATCGACGTGATTTTGCCAGTCATACACTCGGTCTCACTCGCACTCTCCGCAGTTGCGATCCCGTCTCGCTCACCCACGTGCCTACTATTCTCTGTCGCACCATGTTGTTCTTGTAAAACAGAGATGCAGCTATAATCGCACTGATCAGATGTTGTTGATATATTTTTTACAGCACGACCGTTTAACTTTGAATTAGCTGTTACTTGCGAATATTTTATAGGCACATATTGCAAACCAATAGGGCCACTATCAAGATTAATGCTGTTTTGCAGACATGCTCCTCTCCTTTTGTTTACATTTCTTTCTATCGTATAAGTGTCAGTTAACGATGCGTGCTTCATATTTTCAACTTCTAGCTTAAAGAGATCAAATTGTTCCGTTGTACACTTCACAGTACTGAGCGACATAGTTCACAACGTTGATAAAAATTCAATGTAAAGTTGCAGGTGCTAATTATTGCACTTTAACATTTTAGAGGTCATTTTCGAAACAGGTCAATGCACTCCGCGCACACGTATACAAACAACCGAACGCGGTCGCGATCAGCTGATCACTCGAAATGACTTCGTATGTTTTTGTGCATTATTATCTGACATATATTTATATATATATTTATAATAAGACACCAAGTCAATTCAAAACATTAAATTCTAGATTATTTAAGATAAAGTTGTACAAGTGGTTGAATGAGTGCAGCTTCTATTGTTTAAAAGAATTTATGGATAAAAAATTTTGACGTGACCTTTTCAAATACCCTCAAATTTTACATTTTTTAAATACCCTTTGATTTTGCATGCTATGTTTTATTCTAGCTTAACATGTTTGGGCCATTATAATTATATTTTAACATAACTGTATACCATGTTTTATGCAAATAAATGATTTACGATTAAATTAAATTAAATTAAAAAATATTTATTCATAAGATATTTTTTAATTTTCTTAATAAATATCACGCATTTTTTATTCTAAACCCTTTATTGCAATAACAACATCAATAAAAAGGCAGCAATATTTAAAAAAATATTATTTATTGCAAACAAAAATAATAATATTTGCAAAAAACTGCGCTGTGCTTTACGAGATCAGAACCTTAGCCAGCTTGAATCTCAGACCAACGCTTAAAGCCTTCTGCTATCTGCACATATAAGTTTAGTTCGAATTTTAGAAATGCCATAAACTGGCCAAGCTCACGCGCATGATGCTACCGTGTGTTACCGTGTCTAACAAAAGCGACGGAAATATATTTTTGTTCCGTGTAGTGCGGCGCGAGTAGGTGACGATACGCCAGTGTGTAAAGTGCAAAACTGCGTTCTCTGTGGTATGTGTACCGTGTTGTTTACGGTTCATTAATGTTTCACCAAAACACCATTGACAAATTTTTTGTCCACAATCAACGTTTCGTATACTATTTGTTTTACAAACCACTTATTCCGCGAATGTTTTAGTTTATAATCACTCGTTTTACAAATATTTATTTAACAAATGCTTCTTTCTCTTTACAAATGTTTCGTATGATATTTAATCATTTATACATTTTTCATTTAATATTTAGATTCTTTTGGAAAAATTATGTTTAATCACTTTCTTTTTTTTTAAACCAGTCACAAAGTGATCATGGTTGCAATTTCCATTTGGGTCAAATAATTTATAGGCAAGTACTGAAGTTCTTTAAACCTAATAAAGTATTTTTTTTCTATATATATTCTAGTCGTTTTTGGCACTCGCCGGCCGCTGCCGCGGCACCGCTCGCTTCGCTCGCTCGGCTCTTGTGTAAGAGGTCACAGTTCTAACCTAACCTAATCTAACTACATAATTCGGTTCCGGGTAGCTTTTTTTTCTGTTAGCTCAAGTCGTTTCTGGCATTTAATTTTTATTGTTGATTTTAAATTAAAATTACCCTTTTGACTATTTAATGAGTTTCATTTTTAGGAAATTGCGTAATGCAATATGTAAAACGTTTTTATTCCAAACGTTGTTTTATGAGATAACATGAATAAAAAATGAATTGTTTGTCAAGTAATACGTTATTAAAACAAAGTTTATCAGATAATTAATTTCTTAAGTGAATTATTTGGCAAACTTGTTATTGTATAATGATGAAATAACAAATCATATTTTTGCCAATCGTTATTTGTCAAGTGAAAATTTGTAAATTAAGTTTTGGTGAAATGACTGGACACCGTTGTTTACACATACAGATGTACGGACTATACCGCGTGTTCACAACAATACGACTCTTAACGTACCTATCCACTTTTGAACGCTTACTGTACTTATCTGAGAAAGAAACAACCACAATTAACAATAAAAAATCTTTGCTATAGTTTTGTGCAAACGTTGCATCATTGGAGTTTTGACTGTAAAACACAATGTGGGTGAAACGACACCTGAGTACGAGACTCTCGTCTGTTATATCTCGTTGATGTTTGAGTGAACACGTGCAGGGTGAGAGCCGTGGGACGCGGGGGGGTGTCTGATGGGACTCGATGACACTCGAAGGTGGCACTCGAGCGTCGAGGGCCAATCCACACAATATCCTCTTGAATTTGAGCTCTGCATTGTTTCATCATCTTGATTTTGTCAATGTAATGGTGCGCGCGGGCGTCGAGTTGCAGAAGAACTTGGTCAATATTAGTCGCGAGACTCAAAGGAGACATCAAAAAGTAAACAGCTACGGCGAGCGTAGCAAATGGTCTACGTCGTAGCTGGCTCCTACGCCTGCCGCTACCGCCGCCGTGGCCGTTTTTTTCTCCTAATAGAACAGTTTATATTTTTCAGTTGTCTGGTATTTACTTGTACAGTACGGTGTGCCGGCTTCGTTGGCTGTTCTTATTACTATTAATTTGGTTACAATTGGTTTTATAATTTATGTTTCATGGTATTCTTAGGGTTCAGTACCTCAAAAGGAAAAAACAGAAATAGGATCACTTCTTTTGTCCGTCTGTCAGTCTGTCAAGACCCTTTTTCTCAGGAACGCGTGGAGATATCAAGTTGAAATTAAATATCAAATACATAGGTCTACAGTCCCTTAGAGTCCTAAAAGAATCAAGCTCCTAAGTCGACGCAATAAAAAAACACAGCCGTTAATGCGCCACACTTTGATACTTGAAAATAAATCAAAATCTATTTGAGGAACAGGGTGTAAAGTTCACTCATCCACCATAGAAAATAATAATAAATAATAATAAAATCGTGTATTTATAAAAAGGGGCACATTTACAATAAGTAACTTAATAATTAAAATAGAGCACAGTTGCTTATTTGTCTGAACTAGGTTGAACCTGTGTTTCAGGCTAGGAAGTGCAAAAATACTTAATGTAATAAATTAACTATGAGTATAAAGTACAAACTAAATTAAAATTAGGTAAATATAAGTAAAATAGCATGTTAGCGGTTTTATTTGCAGACAACAAGTAGATCTTCTGTCTGTGCATAATCTATGGTTATTAAATATTCAATTATATTTTTTTACAGCTAAAGTAATTTAATTTATAAATACTAAGTTTTCTATTTAAACTATTGTACAGAAATGGGTCCAAAAATGTAAAAAATCTTTCTACAAAGACATGTTTTGAGGTTGCATTAGATGTGCATACTATATCATTCCGTCTCTTGTTAGTATTGTCAGCAGTGTAGGTAAGCATGCTGTGCTGTTTTAATACTAAGTGCATAATGAAAAGTTGGCGAACAGTCAGCACGTTGCAGGATTTATAAAGCAGATTTGTGGGAAAGAAAAAGGGATGGAAGTTTGCTACCTTTAAAATTGCTCTCTGAGCTCTTTCAAGAGAAAGTAGATAGGTTTTTGGTGCGCCACCCCATGAAGTGATGCAGTATTGAACTATAGATTGACATAGGGCTAAATAAACTTGTGTGATTAGTTTTGAATCTGCAAATGTTCGCAATTTTTTAAAAACATATTAATTTGCGCACTCTTTTAGTTAGACTTTCAATATGTTTTCTGAAAGACAGTGTCTCGTCCATTATTACCCCGAGGTATTTTATGCTGCTCGTTTTGAGGATAAGAGGGCAATTACACATGTTGACTGAACGGTTTCCACATTGATGGGCATATAGCTGAGGGTTTGTAATGTTAAATTGTGGTTTGCGCATGGAGAAGTGAATATATTTTGTCTTGTCAGCATTTAATGTTAGTAAATTGCTTTGTCACAGTATTAAAACCTAGTTGAGCAATTTCAAACAGTTCGCTACTGGTTTTAGCGGTAAATATTAACGCCGTGTCGTCGGCATATGATATCATTTTTCCGTCTTTAATATTCAGATTACACAAGTTGTTAATATAAATCAAGAATAGCGTAGGGCCCAGAATACTTCCCTGAGGAACACCAAAACCAGTACTTTTCTACTCATCGCTCGTGATATTATCTATTCTAACACATTGGTATCGGTCATCTAAGTAGTCCGCAAATAGTTTCAGCGGCGTTCCCCTTATTCCTATTGCCTCTAATTTGTTCAGAAGAACAGAAACAGACACTGTGTCGAAGGCCTTAGCTAAATCAAGGAAGACTCCCAGGGTCTGATTACCTTTGTCGAGTTCTTCTGTAATATAATTGGTCAGACTGTGCACCGCATCGGCTGTGGATAATTTGGCTCTAAAACCAAATTGCGCAGGCGATAAGATATTATTTTTTTCTAGATATTTAACTAATCTACAGTTTATAATTTTCTCTAATATTTTTGATATTGAGAGAAGTAACGATATTGGCTTATAATTATTTACTAAGTCTATATTACCAGATTTAAAGACAGGGACTACAACTGCTTTTTTAAGACAGCTAGGGAAAATTCCTTTGCATAGACAGATTCGAAGTATATGCGTTAAGGGAGGCACCAAATTATGCTTGAAAAGTTTAAGGACCTTATTGCTTATATTATCCCATCCAAATGCACAGTCGTCTTTTAGTCCAGAAATGATTTGGTTTATTTCGTCTTCGTCAGTATCCAACATAGCAAAATATTTCAGGTTACAGCTATTGTTTGATTTTTGGAAAGGTGATTGGTCACAATAATGTTTCGGGATCTGTTCAGCAAGAGTTTTCCCAATATTGACAAAGAAGTTATTAACGTTGTTAGTTTAGACATATTGGTGACGTTTTTTATATGTTTCCAAAGTTGCTTGCTATTGTTACCTGCTCTATTTAATTTATTTCTATCGTAATTATTTTTTAATTTCTTTAGGAGATTATTGCAAAAGTTCCTGTATCTTTTATAAGTGGTTTGAATTATTAGATTATCAGGGTATTTCTTAGTCCTCTGATGAAGTTTATCTCTGTGTCTCATACACCGAATTAGACCAGGAGTAATCCAAGGTTTAATATTATAAAGTTTCTTATTCACTGTAGAAACTATCATGTTACGTAATATTGCTTGTTGGACATGTTTAATAAAGTACAGTAAGTAGTAAAAGGGAGGATCCTCCGACCAGACGGGTGTTGTGTTTGGTGGGCAACTGCCCATTGGTTTGAAGTTGAAATCTTGTATCTATGTCGATCGCTCGGTAAACTCTAACTACGCGATGCAGGATTTGTGTGACGTCATGTCTTTGATGCGTAGTTCGTATGTGGCGGTGTAACTAGGGTTTCCAACCGTACTATAATATATAGTATTGTACTATATTTTGAGTCTGCGTACTAATGTTATGTTACAGGGTTTGGTTTCCGCACTTAATCCGTAAGGTGGACCATTGTGCGTGGGCCATGGCGGCCGTTTGGTGGTTATTCCAAGCAGCCCACCTCCCTCCAGAAGCTAATTAAATCTCCTGGTCTGTGCAGAACATCTGTGTAGGATCTGGGTGACCCGAGGGTTTCTGTTCTAATCTGGGTGACGCTTGTGCATTCAAAGAGCACGTGCGCTATGGTTTCCTCAGCCTCCATGCACGCCCTGCACAGAGAAAGAAAGAAAGAAAGAAAATACATTTATTTAGAAAGAAAAGGACTGTCCGTTATGCCTATTGTATGGAAGTGTTTGTTTAGCGAGCAGTGCCCCGTGATGGTCCCCGTCACCAGGCGCAGGCCGTTCCTGTCCAGGCGTAATAAACGCCTGGTTAGCCTTATATCCAAGGATGGCATAGCTTCCTTGGACTGCCTGCAACCCGGTGTCGAGGTCCACCAGTTCTCTGCTTGTGTGTGGGTGAACTCCTGTAGCCACCTGCGTATTTGGTTGAAGGGTATTGGCACGATAGGTTTGGGGCCACAGACTGCCGTGCCAGATCCTCTTCTAGTAAGTTCGTCAGCTGCGTCGTTACCTAGCGATCCGCTGTGTCCTTTTATCCATTGCAGTGTCACCGTGTTGCGGCTAGATACCGTTACTTGTTCTAGTGCATTGTGACATTCTAGTATTAACATTGAAGTAATATATTTTTTCCGTAACGATTGGAGAACTGAGGCGCTATCGGAGAGTATGCGTATGTGGGTGTCCGTAACTCCTCGCCAGTCCGTAACTCGAAGCCAGGAGGCTTCTATAGCATGGGCCGCTTGTATGATGCCCACACACTCCGCCTGATAGACGGTGTTGAACATTCCCAGCGGGCGGGATATATTTATGGTGAGGTCGTGTGAGAAGACTCCAACTCCGGTACCGAAGTCGGTCTTCGATCCGTCTGTGTATACTCTCAGCTCTTTCGGGCCTGAGTCGTCACACTGTTCTTCTGTATGTGTTATGTTGTAGTGCCGTTGAATGTGGTGTGATTTCGGGGCTTTGTCGCAGGGTGATGCCATCATTGGTCGTCGTTTGATCGCATCTTCCTTTATACGTATGTGTTTAACTCTGGAGTCTTTGCTAAGGGTTCCTGATAGATGAAGCCTAAAAGCGGCCAGGGCCGCCTCCTCCCGCACGATGAGGTGCAGAGGCGGTAGTCCAAGCATTGCCTGTAGGGCGGCAGTGGGTGTAGTTCTCATACTGCTAGTGATTGCAACACAAGCAAACCGCTGCAGTTTTTCGAGATCTCTTTGGGCTGTACTCAGGTCTTGTTCTGGGCCACCAGACCAGTGAGCCGTATGTGATAATTGGTCGGATGACTGTGGTGTATAGCCAGTAGGTGACCTTGGGGCTAGTGCCCCAATTCCTGCCAAGCAGTCGCTTGCACTGCCACAGGGATATGCTGGCTTTCGTGGTGATGAAGTTTGCCCAGTGTGTTTTGCCCAGTTCAGTTGTTTGTCCAAAAAGATGCCCAGGTATTTGGTTTCAGTTGAGAGGCTTAGGGTTGTTCCAAAGAATCGTGGTGGTTGTAGTGTGGTCAATTTCCTCTTTTTTGTGAAAAGGATTAGTTCGGTTTTTGCAGGGTTCACTGAGAGTTGGTGATTGTTGCACCATTCCTCTACTATTTTCAGGGCTTGACGCATGAAATTGCATAAAGTGTTTTCGTGGGTCCCGTTTATTATTATGGTTATGTCATCGGCGTAGCCTACGGTGAAATAACCCGTGTCATTAAGTGTTTTGATGAGGCTGTCTGCTACCAGGTTCCATAGAAGCGGTGAGAGGACGCCCCCCTGCGGGCAGCCCTTCGCTACGATGGCCCTTGTAGTATCATTTACTGTGACTTGTACAGCTCTCAATTTGAGCATGTTGGTGATCCAGCCACTCAGGGTCGAGTCTATGCTGTGTCGGTCGAGGGCCGTTTTTATGCTGTTAAACATGGTTTTGTCAAGGGCGCCCTCAATATCAATGAAGGCGGCCAGTGCTGAGTATTTGTGGTCCACTGCGCATTCAATTTTAGAAACCACGCTGTGCAGCGCTGATTCTGTTGATTTGCCTGTGGAGTACGCATGCTGTTGTTTGTGAAGTGGTTTAACCCGAAGAGGTCCGTCTCGGATGTGCCTGTCACAGGTCTCTTGAGGGTTTTCAGTAGGAAGGATGTGAGGCTTATAGGCCTATATGCCTTGGCTTGTATATAATCGGTCTTGCCAGGTTTGGGTATGAAAATGACTTTCACCTCGCGCCATGCGAGAGGTATGTGTCTAAGTGCTATGCAGGCTCGATAGATCTCCACCAGCCATGGTGTCAGATGATCTACCTCCCATTGCAGCAGGGCTGGTAAGATGCCATCCAGCCCTGCCGACTTGTATGGCTGAAAGGTGTTGATAGCCCACTTTATGCGGTCTTCTGTTACTATATTGCGGGCTCTTGACCAGTCTTGATCCGTTGGGGTCCATTCTGGTTCAGCCTCCCACGACCTGTCCTCCAGGATCTTACAGTCTGGGAAGTGAGTCTCAAGAAGGACCTTACTGGTTTCATAGTCAGTTAGTGTGTATGAGTTACCAGGTTTTTTCAGCGCGCCGAGAGTTCGGTCCTGATCAGTTGACAGGATCTTACGTACTCTTGCCGCTTCGTTGTTAGTTTTAATTGATTCACAGAATTTCCGCCATGCTTTTCTCCTGGCAGTTCTGATTTGCTTCTTGTATGTGTATTGAGCAGTGGTGGCCCAGTGGTAACGGCCGCGACTTACGAGTTGTAGGTCGTAGGTTCGAACCCAGACAGGCGCTTTACTTTGTGTAAATTATTTCATCACCACTGCTCTCAAAACGGTGAAGGAAAACATCGTGAGGAAACCGGCATGTCCTAGAACCGAAAATTCAAAGACATGTGACATCTACCAACCCGCACTGGGCCCGCGTGGTGGATTACGGCCCACTCCCTCTCACAGAGAGGAGGCCTGTGTCCCAGCAGTGGGAACATTTATAGGCTGATGATGATGATGATGATGATGTGTATTGGGTCTCTTTGTATACCTCCCAGTCCTCCGGGAGTCTGGTGTTTTTGGCTCTGTTGAATTGTTTACGTAGTGTGTCTCTGAGTTTACTAAGTTCAGCGTTCCACCAGGGATTTCTCTCACTCTTGGTTCGTGGCGCTCTTAGTCTACAGCATGCATGGTATGCCTCGGTTAGGTATTGTGATAGTTTTATTACGGTGTATTCTAATTGTGCCTTGTCTCGTAGGGTTACCCGTGATAGATGCCTCGCCAAAAGGGAGGCTAGCAGGCGTTAGTACCCGGGGACATCGGTGCGCCGCGGGTTTCGCCTCGGTGCGGGTTTCCTCGTGTTGGTAGTTAGTGTAAAGCGGATTCTTCTGTGGTCAGAGCAAGAAGGCTCATCCGATACGTGCCAGTTTGTGATTAGGTTTGTCGCGTTTTCTGTAGCAAGTGTTAAATCTATGATCGTCTGTCCTCGGACTGTGACCCAAGTGGGTTCTGAGCCGCGGTTAATAATATTGAGGTTAGTAGAGAATAAATAGGTGGATAGTACCTCTCCTCTGGAGTTCGGTGCGTCGCTGCCCCAGAGGGGGTGGTGGGCGTTCGAGTCGGTGCAGATGATCAGGTCCAGACTGGCGCGCTCACAGTGTTGCACCAGGTCGGTCATCTCTTTAAGCAGGCAGTCTGCGCCTTCGCTTGGCATGTATACCGAGGCTAGTACAATATCTGGAAAGCTACCCTCAGTCTGGAGCCTGACAGCTGTCAGGTCTCTGGAACAGAATTGGGTGAGTGGCGTGATAGGAATTTCGTTAAGTATGTAGACACAGGTTCTTGGTTTGTCTGACGTGTGAGTGTTGAGAATTATCTTACCTCCGATGTTACCGAGGCCACATATTCTATTGTTCCTGATCCACGGCTCTTGGATTAGTGCGATGGTTCGGGGCTTCACCTCCAGTGCGTAAACTAGCCGTGGCAGTCTGGCTATGTTGGAAGTTTGTTTGGATCAAATGTAGGGGCGATGACGGAGGTGGAGTGGAGTTAGTCGGAGATGGATCCATCGGACAGTCTCTCCGTCTCCTCCACTCTGGTCGTCGTGTTGATCGCCCGGCGACAAAGCGAGAAGTTGCTCACTCCAGCCACGTGATGTGGGCGGTATAGTGTCGACGTCGTCGGCCATTGCCGCTCGGGCCATGACCTCCTCGAATTGGGCAATGTCAGTGTCGCTCGTCTGTGTCATAGTCGGTAGCGCCGTCTTCCCGTCTGTGCTGACAGTCTGGGTCTCAGAGGGTCGAGTCTGGGTGTCAGAGAGTCGGGTCGTGGGCCAGAAGCGTACGTATATCGACCCTAGCAGGTACAATATCCGACGCTCCCGCCCCAGGATCTTTACAGCTTCCTCCGGTGGCAGCCCTAGGGTCATGTAAGTACCACTATGGTCACCACCGACGGTAGTTGCCCTTTACAACGACCACCTAGTAATGTCATACCAAGTATTCTGACGGGTCAGTATGCTTTGGAGCTTGGCCACGTCACTTCTGTAACGAGGGATGAAAAGCGAGGCTCGGACACGGGTGGGCACGTCGGTCTGTTTCATCACTGTAAGTTTCTGGTCAGTGTCTGGAAGTCTAATCGTGGGCACATTCTGGGTCAGCCAGGTCATAGCGTTTTCATCTTCACACCACATCTGCACTGTGCCTTCCGCTACCCGTGGGTATCCGCGGAAGGCCGGGAGTGGTGTCGACGAGTCTGTGTCCATCAGTAGGTTTTCGAGCTCAGTCTTAACGTGTTCAGCTTCTTTCTTGGTCAGTTCTCTACCAGGGTGGGGAAAGCAGATTGCTACACCCAGCCGCGCAGGAATATCCTTTGTGGCCCGCGCATAGGTTCTCCGTTCCCCCTGAGCGGAGTGGACCCTCACACGCTTGGCGTCTCCCTGAAGCGTACTTGGCGAAGCCGTGTCGTCAGGGCGCTCTCTCTTCGCCGGCCCTGTACCGCTCGGTCCAGGCTGCGGCTCGGAGATGCCTGGCAGGGTGTTGATTGCCGGCAACGCCTTGTATGAGGCCCCAGACCGCTTGCCCCTGGTATGTCTAGGTCGAAGTCGGTCGTGGGTTCTGTCTGTGTCTTGGGGTCGGCTGGCGGTCCCGGCAGACTCTGTCACATGCGGAGGCGCTTCGCGCTGGGTTGCCCCTTCGCGTACCTGCCCTCCGCCTGCTTAGTTCCGCGTTCGGCTGCATTTCGCGCTGGGTTACTCCTTCGCGCACTTGCGGCTGGTCGCATGGCTCCGCGTCCGGCCACTTTGCGCGCTGGGTTTCCCCTTCGCGTACTCGTGGCTGGTCGCGTACCAACTCTTCAGCGTCCGATCGCGCCTCGCGCTGGCTATTGCCTTTGCGGGTATTGCGCTTTCGGTCGCCTACTTTCTTCCTCTCCCGGGCCAAGATTTTTCTGCGCTTTCTCAGCGGGCGTACTCCATCAACTTCAACCGGGAGAGTGGTAGAAATGCCAGGTCTGTCATCCTTCCCTACGTCAGTCTGTTTGTGCTGGTCTTGGTCATTGTCTGAGTAAGTGGTGCTACTCCGCACGATACTCTGTTGCCAGATGCTCGTGGGAAGCACACTCCGTGTAGTCGGTATTGCCACGTGGGTCGCAGCCGAGGTCATGTTTGTAGGCGCGTTAGTCGCAGCCGAGGTCGGGTTCATGGGCGCGGTAATCGTAGCCTGTGTAATGGGCGCTAGATCAGCTGCCGGCCGCGCTGAAAAGCGCGGCATTAAGTTGTCGCCCCCATATTACGTTGGGGGCTAACCGCCGGAGCGGTGTGGGATTCCCCGGCTTGCCCGGAACCCACCTGGGTAGATATTTTATCTCGCTGCATGTTCATGGTGTGGGGGGTGGGCTTTTTTGGAAACGAGGTTACCCTTCCTCTGGGACCGACGGGATAAAGGGATAAGGGGGAAGGTATTTGATGGATGGAGGGTGTGGGTTTCTTGGGGGCCACCCTCGGCCTGGGAGTTGGCCTAGGGATTTAGGATCGACGGAAAAATGTATGGATGAGGAGGGATGGCTTGATTTGGTGATGGGTTAACATAGGAAGGTGTATATGGGTTACCCTAAGCCTGGGAATTGGCTTTTGGGAACTTCTCTTGTCCGGGATCTCTTTAGAAAGATGCTCCGAGTGTGGGATCGACCACTAACGGTCAATATAACCGTTAGTGGTCGGTCCCGTAGCCGGAGTTGGGCTATCCGCAACCTGCCCACCCGCTCGGTTGCAAGAGAAGAATTGCCTGGCAGTCTGGGTTGCCCCACCACGGATGTACGTATACATTCGCGTTGGAGCGATCCAGCCTCCCCCGAGGTCTGCGTACTATATGTATACTGTTGAAGAAATATATAGGTAGTACGCAAAAATATTATATTTTCAACACTAACAAACAAATCCTTCATTTAAAAAAAAGCGAACAGCTTCTCTACTATGAAATAACAATATAATGAAATCTTTGCAAAAGTAAAAGAATGTAGTGAGTTTAGTGACAAAACTACAGGCCAAAAATGGCAGCATATTTGAAAAAACACTGAAAATAAGTTATTATGTTTATCCCGCGACTTCGGCATTCACAGAAAGTATATTTTCGGTTATGAATTCGAAATGGCGAGAAAAAGAAACAGAAGCGTATCTCGTTAATAAAACCGGCCAAGTGCGTGTCGGACCACGCACAATGAAGGGTTCCGTAGTTGGGATGAATTTATCCCAAAAACAAACTTAACTTTGTAGTTGAAAAATATGTTCTCCCATACGGAATGTATGGGAAAACATCTTTTTGCAACTGCAAAGTTAAGTTGGTCAATTATTACTCGTTAACTTGTAAAGCCTACTTAGCTGTAATAGTTTTCCTTTTAATTTCGTTATATAAACTACTGTTGTGATTTTTTTCACACACCCAAAATCAACCATTTAGCCGGCAGGGGGGGGGGAACTTGACTCTAACAAAAATTAGCACTTTAAAGCTTAATATTTCGCAAACGGATCCCTAGATCCAAAAATGGTTTTCACAAAGTCATAATGTGTTTAAAGGACCTTTCCAATGATACCCGTGAGGGGTATCATTGGAAAGGTCAAAGAGGAAAGGAAATGTTTTTGTAAGACCTTTCCAATGATAATGACCTTTCCACACTATGGGATAAAAAAATAAAAAAAAAACATCACCACTTTACGTGTATGAGAGGTACCCTAAAAAAAAATGTTTTTCATAATTTTATTTTACCACTTTGTCGACGTAATTAATATGTATACCTATGTCAAATTACAGCTTTCTAGTACTTGGTCTTGGATCTAGACCGCGGACAGACAGACAGACAGATGGACATGACGAAACTATAAGGGTTCCTTGTTTACTACGGAACCCTAAAAAATTAGCTTTTGATTTACATTTATTTAAATGAATGTAATAAAGCATTATGTTATGACATTTGAATTTTAGACATTTTTAGGGTTCCGTAGTAAACAAGGAACCCTTATAGTTTCGCCATGTCCGTTTGTCTGTCTGTCTGTCTGTCTGTCCGCGGTCTAGCTTCGAGACCCTTAGTACTAGAAAGCTGTAATTTGATATAGGTATACATATTAATTACGCCGACAAAGTGACAAAACAAAATTATGAAAAACATTTTCTTTTAGGGTAACTCCCATACACGTAAAGTGGTGATGTTTTATTTTTTATTTTTTTATCCCATAGTGTGGAAAGGTCATTATCATTGGAAAGGTCTTACAAAAACATTAAGAGTTTGTGTAAATCATTTTTGGATTCAAGGATCCGTTTGCAAAATATTAAGCTTAAACGTGCTAATTTTTGTTAGAGTCAAGTGTCCCCCCCCCCGCCAGCTAAATGGTTGGTTTTGGATACGTGAAAAAAATCACAGCAGTAGTTTATATAACGAAATTAAAAGAAAAACTATCACAGCTAAGTAGGCTTTACTAGTTATCGAGTAATAATCGACCAACTTAACTTTGCAGTTGCAAAAACATGTTTTCCCATACATTCCGTATGGGAGAACATGTTTATCAACTACAAAGTTAAGTTTGTTTTTGGGATAAATTCATCCCAACTACGGAACCCTTCATTGTGCGTGGTCCGACACGCACTTGGCCGGTTTTTTTTAATACAAGAAGTGCATTTTTTTATAAAAATAAATAGAAAACAAATATGTCTTTGTCTATTTTTAGGTTTATCCATAAAATACTACATTATTTGAAGTGTTCTA
The DNA here is from genome assembly GCA_963680765.1 of Agrochola lychnidis. Classification (NCBI taxonomy): domain Eukaryota; kingdom Metazoa; phylum Arthropoda; class Insecta; order Lepidoptera; family Noctuidae; genus Agrochola; species Agrochola lychnidis. The sequence goes on from OY796856.1 coordinate 27,621,164, forward strand.
TATTTTTTATAGCTTATTTTCAAAAATACTATATTTTTCCTAAGAAGTGTTGGCAACCCTAGGTGTAACCGCTACATCTACATATAGGGTACAAACTTGTTGAACTAGAATCATGAAATTTTGTTAATTGATTGAGGCGTGACCTTGGAGAAATCCATTATAAAATACGATAGACGTGGATATTTAGTAATCTGTTCCGTTTAACTATTCCTAAAGAGCCATAATATTTTATGGCTCTCGGGAAAGTTCCAAACTTAGAAATTGGCCAGATAGTGCTCGTAAAGACGGACAATGCTGTTCCAGGAAAATGGCCACTTGGACGCATCGTAGATAAACACCCTGGCCAAGATTCAGTAACTAGAGTGTATAGTGTGAAGACCGGTAATCACATAATTAAGTGATCAATTGGAAAATTATGTCTTCTACCTGTAGATACCAAGGTTTAAATTTTGAAAACATACCGTGTACCTATTTAAATGGTTATTTGTACTGAAGTAGGATTGATTTACTGAGCATCTTATTTCATTAGTTTACAGTTTGTTATAATAATGACTATTTACAATTTTGTATCTAGTATTTGATTATTATGTACTATGTGTAAATTAATTAAACATCTTCTTTGTTTTAAAAGAACTTAAAGATCTTTTGGTGGGCGGTATGTTGGGAAGGATTATGCATTTAGCTATATTTATGTATCTAAATCGTTTAACTGCAAACATGTATAACCATCAAGCAGTTGAAAATAAAGCTTTGAACTAAACACACGTCTTAATTACTACAATTTCTGTGCCAACTGAAAGTGAACCTTAACACGCTAAACACCACTTGTAAATATTTTCCAAGCATTTTACTGGCCCCACAATCCCACATTCTACATGTATATGTGTCGATCGCGCGGTAAACTCTAATTGCGCGATACAAGATTTTTATGACGTCTTTGATACGTAGTTCGTATCTGGCGACAAATTGGCTATGACAGACAGACATGCCCAATTAGCATTTTGTTCTCTTTAATAGTACACATTGAGTTCACTGGTGATCTCTAAGTATTAACATTGGCCACACGTGGTTCATTGGCCGTATTAAAGTGAACAAATCCACTTACACTTGTACAAGGCATGTATAAGAGTATAAAATTGGCCTATTAAGTAACTATTGGTGTTATAAAGGATAACATTACTCTTCTAGTCAGCTTTCATTTTAAAAGCTGATCAAGAGCATTTTAAGAGGAGAAAATACGGCATTGGCTATTTAAAGGTGCAATGTTATATTGCTGGCATATTAACACAACACATGTGAACATTAATACAGCTAAAAGCTGTTGTATAGAACCTTTTGTGGAGTGTTATTCAGCTTGTTGCTGTAAGCGGTAATAATGGTACACATGTGAACCTTTCTAGAGCTCACGACATTATAATGGTGCACGACATTACATGTGAAACTTCAAAGAGTTCACTACATTTATTTGGAACTACAATGGTTCACCGTAGCTGGAGAAAATGTCCACCATTTGTTCACTCATATAACCTATAATATTTTTAAATTAATTATGATTTCATCACATACTACGGAGTTTTCGTAATAAATTTTGTTGTAAGTGTTCAAAGCCATAGACGTTATTGCAGTATCATGTGCCCCTTTCGGATCGGACAAGTTTTTTTTCGCCAAGCGGCTGGTCGACTCTTCACGTGACTAGAGGGCTGGCCTATTCTTTGGTCAAAGAATCAGCATTGCCATACAACGTGGCAATGCCTTTTGGGCACTTTTCCGACTGACAGCGATGCGGACGAATTTTTTGATGCCCTATGATTATTTCCCCCTCCCTTTTTTATATACTTGTACATATTATTATTTTAAGTATGATAGTTTTTAAATAATGTAAATATGTGTGCGTAAATAATAAAGCCATAGACTGAATTTGATGCCAATTAGCTGCACCCCGCGGTTTCACCCACAGAAGTCTCGATCCCATGGGAATATCGGTATAAAGAGTATATTTTTATGTGTTAATCCAGGTTATAAACTATCTGTGTACTAAATTTCATCCAAATCCGTTCAGCCGTTTAAGCGTGAAGAAGAGACAAACATACACACACACAAACACACTCACAAACTTTCGCCTTTATAATATTAGTAGGATATGTATTACAAAATGTGGTACTCAAGTAATTATATTAATTTAGAGAAAAAGCGGCTTACTAATAGTTTTTAGGATAAACTTGTGAGCGTCAATTACTATAGAATCTGTATAATTGATCACTCGTTTCTTCTTCTCTGTAAGAAGAGCCACACGGAATCTTATATAGTGCTGTTGATCAGCTTTAAGGCCACTGTTCTCTCTTAAACTGCCTTTAAAGTGCTATTATTCTGCTACTGTGTACTTTTTGTGAACTTAATGCTGAATAATTTGTGCCCAAACCGGTGGTACAAGGTCTGTTTAGTGTGCTATAGAGCTCTTATAAAGCTTATTTACGCAGCTTAAAAGATAAATGTGTACTATTAGTTAACCGCTATAAAACCCCCAGTGCTACCTGGGATACGACTGATTCTATTAGGATTCCGTTTTTTCCTTTTGAGGTACGGAACCCTAAAAAGTAAATAGATTACGATCAGTTCATGTGCGGCCTTCAGAATGTTATTGCAGGTGTACAATACAACAGTCTGTCGCGGGCTGTGAACTGGGCACAAATGCTATTCACAATGAATAATTGTGGCGACATCGGAAGCGTTCCGTGCGAATTGAGTCCGTTCCGGCGGCGACAGGTCGCGAGCTCGCTTCCGTCCCGTTCCGTCCCGGCGCGAGCCCATATTTTGTACCTTCATACAACAATTTAAAAATAAAGGGTGTGTTCATACTAACGCACTCAAACTTACAACTAAATTGGTTAATTATTGTCCCGCCTAGCACCATCTGCACCAGCATTCATCTTCGCACTTGTATTTTGCATGCCAACTGTGTTGGCTAATAACTGCTGTCATTTCGTGCTAAAGCATGGAAGGTATATTAAAAAATCTGAAACAGCTTCTCACTCATCTTTTTGAATAGGTTTATTTCTTTACTTTTTCAGTAATCAGTACCTAATACATTGTTAAACTGTGCAACAGATATGCCAGCGCCCGCGCCGCCGTCACATAAATACGGTCCAACGAGTTACTCACTACGAAATAGCTCAGCTTTGTGACCGAAACCCTGCATGATGACGCAGACATTGAGAGAGAGCGAAGAGCATTGTCGGTGCGAGCTATTTTGGTATGTACAGTCGACCGTAAAAGTGCATAGGAAGGCTAAGATTCGTATTGCTGTGAACACGCGCTGTAGTCCGTACATGTGTATGTGTAAACAGTCAGACGTCTGTGGTGGGTGTGCCGTACACACACCACAGAGAATGCACACTATCGTATCGTCACGGTTCGCGGGCGCCTTTTGTTAGACACGCATCTTACGCGTGACCTTGGCCAGTGTATGGCATTGCTAAAATTCGAAAGTAAATTGTATGTGCAGATAGCAGAAGGCGTTAAGCGTTGGGTTTAGATTCAAGATGGCTAAGGTTCTAATCTCGTGAATCACAGCCCTGTTTTTGCAAATATTACTATTTTTGTTTGCAATACTAATATTTTGTAAATATTGCTGCCTTTTTATTAATGTTGTTATTACAATAAAGGGCTTAGAATAAAAAATGCGTGATATGTGATAATAAAATTAAAAAATATTTATTCGTTATATTTATTTTACTTAATTTGGTTTTATGAAAAGCAGTTTTGGTTGGCGTTAAGTAATTAAGATGAAAGAGCAATTTAATTATTTGTTTTGAGATATTTGTAAATGTTGATTTCGGATTTATTAGACCAAGATATTATTATTATTTTAGGATTAAAATTTGAGGTTTAGTTTCAATCTTCTTTTCGTAAAGAAAATGAATACTTAAGCTATAACCTCAATACCAACCAATATTTAAAATAAAATCTAAAATAATACCTGCCTATACTTAACCTTAAAATCAACTATTTTGTCAGTAGTTTTTTTTTTACATTTTAAGTAGTCTAATATTCTATATATTACTAATACAATAACATGCTTTTAGGAACAACCTGTATTAATCTAAATTACATTCCTCCACTACTTTTTGTTTTAAGGACGGTCAGTAGATTGGTCACCGATGTTCGCTCGTTACTAATAGATGAATATTTCGCTTATTACACTCATTGTGTTTTTGTTATTGTTTCATTTTATAATTAAGAACTTAACCTCTCAGGCCTTTTTTGATAGATGAGTAGTATAATTGTGTGTGTTTGTGTGTGACTGCCTCGTTGGTCTAGTGGTCGCAAGCGCTACTGCTGAGCATGAGGTCCTGGGTTCGATTCCCGGGTCGGGCAAAGTGTTATTCAGTTTTTCTATCTGGAATTTCTTAGTAGCAGCCCGGAGTCTGGATTTGTGCCCGGTTGATGGCAATAGGCTCGCCCCCTATTACATGGGACTTAAACATAACTGGCGAAATGTGGGTGTACCTGCTACAGGGACACCTCTGCCCAACCCTTCGGGGAAAAAAGGCGTGATGTTATGTATGTGTATGTAGTATAATTAATTAACAAACTGCTACAATTATTTATTATTTATATATTTATTCAGTAGTATACTTACTTACATCTTTATACATAATAAGTTGGTGCAAACATAAACTCATTAGAGTTTTACCGTGCACCAAAATCATCGACCACATGATTTATACAATTAAAACAAACTTAATGACACTTGCACAAATATATAAATTCCATATTTGCATCTTTATACGGAAGATACTGACAAAAGATACACATTCTCAAATAATTTTTACAAAAAAAAGCGCAAATTCAGACTCGGTTACTGAGAAATGCTAACGATATTTGCGAACCAACGAACCAACTACGGTACAGACGCCAGCACATCAAGCTACTACAATCTGTCAAATTTATTTAATAGATTTTCAACTTTATCGCTGAAGGTTTAAAGTTGATTGGGAAAATTTGACAGTTTCGGGTAGCTTGATGTGCTGGCGTCTGTACTAGAAATATTAAGTATGAGGGTGCCAAAATGTATAAGTAATGAATTGCTGAAACATATTAAGGAAATACAATCTTTTCCCCTATTTAAAAAGAAATTAAAATTCCACATAATGAAAAGTTTTCAATTATTTTAAGTATATTTCATAATAACTCGCAATATTTACATAAACTATATTATCAATAACAAAAACTTTAAATATAGTTTTATTAACAACAAAAACAAGAAAATGTAAACTAAATGTAAATTTAACCTAAGTTTAAATAAAAAATAAACATTAAAAAGTGATTACACTTTGAATAGCAACTATGATAGAAACTGTGTTTCGATACGTAATGTGGACTCATAGCTTCAATATTTTTTGCAGATTACCTACACCAACCAAAACATTTTTTTTTTAAATGTATAAAATACCTTCTAAACTCGATCTTTTTTAGCATAGTTTATTTTTCAAACATAATGATACTCGTAAGTTAGCGACTAACAATATTATACCTACTTCTAATTATAACATACCATTCCGATACTCGTTCCAAAGAACGTTTATGTAACCAGTTTCTCATTCTAAGTGAATAATTGTATTCTGTTTTTGAGGAATAAATGTCTTAATCCATAATATTACTAAAATAATATTAAACATTTTCGGCCTATCTGCTAGAAATACGACAAACATCATATTGAAACGTGCTTAAAAAATTCGTTACCATAAATTCATGCAATAACGAATCTGTTGTTTATTAAGTTGGTACGGTCAATATTTTAAGGTCAATAACGGTTTTCTAGCTGTCTTCAGTGATGCAAGCCTTCAGAGTGCACGGCGAACGGTTCATAATGACGTGTTTTTAATAATTCAGCAAAATATCTCGTTGGTATGAAACCATTTGTTTCATATTCATTCACTATTTGACGTCGCTGCTACTCGATAATAAGCCCCTTCCTCATATCTCTTAACCCTCACAGTATTTCTGTAGAATAAAGAATAACAGTATTTATTACACATATTACCTAATTATTTATTATTCACTAATCGAGGTAAACCTCATAATGAATTTAAAACTTTAAAGGCATCTTCTGTCTCAACAATACCTCTATTCTATCAACAATACCCTTGATTAAGATTTATGTTTAGTAAAATATGAAATATTTAAATGATAACACTCACATTTAGTCCGGTTTCATTCACATTCACTTTTACATTTTTTACATGCACTCTGAAAGTGCACGGCGAACGGTTCATAATGACGTGTTTTTAATAATTCAGCAAAATATCTCGTTGGTATGAAACCATTTGTTTCATATTCATTCACCATTTGACGTTGCTGTTATTCGATAATAAGCCCCTTCCTCATATCTCTTAACCCTCATAGTATTTCTCTAGAACAAAGAATAACACTGTATTTATTAACATAATACCTAATTATTTATTATTCACTAATCGAACTAAACCTCATAATGAATTTAAAACTTTAAAGGCATCTTCTGTCTCAACAATACCTCTGTTCTATCAACAATGCCTTTGATTAAGATTTATGTTAATATGAAATATTTAAATGATAACACTCACACTTAGTCCGGTTTCACTTTTACGCAGCGCCATAATATTTGATCTTATATTTATATTTCATTTTGCATTTTGAAAACCACAACAGCGCTAATAGCTAAATACTCGTCACCGATAATAATCACGAACCAACAAAGTTCTATTAAGTGAATACTCGTAACGAATCGCATCTGTCTACCCCACAGAAATCGAAATAATTTAGTTAATTTTCTGTGGTCTACCTGCTAAACTTTAATATTTATGTGAACTAGACGAATGAAACAAAAAACGAATGATTATCGAACTAGTCATTGGTTGCAGATAGTGAGTGCGTGTGTGTAATGTGCGTGCCTACAGTATTGTAACAACTTATAGAAGAAAGTCGTAAGTCAAACCGAAGCGTCAGTCTATTGCTTTGTGAGAATCCTTATGGACTTTTGGTCTGTACTGTACATAAGTTTGCGAAGTGTACAGCACAAGTAAAGGTAAGTAACTTTGTTAAGAGCCTACTGCCAAAGTTTTTACACCAGCGCCCTATGGACCAACTACACGCATCGTGCCTACAATGCTCTCAGGGTTCAATATAACAACGCCTTTAGGATTGTGGTGCGACTACCTCGATTTTGTAGTGCCTCGGGCATGCTTGCCGACGCGAGGGTGGATGACTTTTACGCGCAAAAAGTCAGCTTCAGTCGAATTCGAGGGAGTGGCAACGGAATCCTAAAGATGATTGCAGACCGACCAGTATCGCCAGCTGTGGGAAGGTTCATCAGGCTGCATGTTGCCTGATCAATTTTTGTATTTTATTTTATTTTTAATTATTTAATTTTAGCGTAATTTTTTATTTTATTTATTTGTAATATTTATTACAATTTTATTTTAATTCATTTTCTATTATTTTAATTTACTTTCAATTATTTTTTTCGAGTATTATATTAGGTTACCTAAATGTATTAATATTGACGGACAAAAATAGTCAGAATTTTATTTTTTTATTACAGTAATTAGCTACTGAAGGATTTGAGGAGGCTGTAAATACAACGTTAGATTGTCTGAATCGGGAGGTGCGATGTGACGAGAATATTAAATGTTACTACTCAGTGTGCAAGCGGCGTGTGAACGCGCTTGGTTATATCGAACTGGGTGGCCGGGGAGGGGGGGGAGAGCGCTGTAATAAATCGTACGCTGTAAGTCGAGGATTTACACGACAACGCACGCTATCGGCTCCCGGGTGCTCCGCCGACACGTGTGATGTCTTCAATGAATCATAACTGCGAAGCTCCGAGGCGGTCGCCACTCGCCGAACACAAATAATATATATGAGAGTCAAACCGTCATTACAAACGTTATTACATTATTCAGTGGTGGTGTTGGAACCATAACTCTACTGGTCTGCTACCAACAAAAGATTACAAATGGCAGGAGCGGAAACTCTGTAATTTTAACGATATCGAGTTGAGTGAAATCAGAAATTGTCCTCAAATATTAATTGTCTTTTGTCTAGCGACACATCTACGAAAACTACGCGACGGAAAGTTCGGCGTGCTTACCGCTGCAATGCTTTTTTTATTACACATCAGGCTGTTATTACGTCGCGTAATTTTCAATTGGTGTATAACACATCAGTGTTCGTTCCGGACCGATGTGGAACTCAGTGAAGGGAGCGGGTTGTGTGACGTGTTTGAGATGCTGCTGGCTGCACGCGTGACGCGACACGCAGCGCCGGCTACGTAACGCACGCGCCGCGGAGCATCTAGGTCAGGGCCGGGTCGTACACCCACCCCCCTCTCCCCCGTGAACCCCCACCCAGCAGAGAGCGCGAGGGCGAGGACAGCCGCGATCTTGTCGTGAAACTCCCGGAAGTCGCGCGAAATGACCCACTGCCAGCCATCCTTCTTACCTTCGCCTAGAATTACTCACCGATACCGAGCGAGGTGGCGCACACTGGTTCAAGGGCGGGCGGAAAAAAGTCCTTCGTTTCGACTTTGTTTAAAATGTCTACAATTTAGTACACACATACTAGAATGTTAGTAGAAACAAGTCCTAAAATTAATACGGGTAAATAATTATACAGTATTAAATTATATGATGCTAAAGTAGAGTGATCGAGAACTAACAAATTTCGTGCAAAAAATATTGTTATTTCAAGTATGAATAGAACCTAAATACTATAATAATCAACTTTTATTTTCAGTTTAGTCATAAGTTTATTATATGTATTAATAAATACGTAAACATATGACATATGAACATATGACAAATGACATACACACACACACACACACACACACATGACATATGTACGTATAAGTAATTACTTGCTATTACATTTTTAATGAAGAAGGTCATTTGGAACTTTTTGTTTTCAATCATGAGATCATAACTAATCTCCGTTATCGACCGATGCGTAATAATATACTTTCGGAGATTAATTAGACCCTATAGATTAAGAATACATCAGTTTTGGCTGCGATAACCTGCGATCTTGGATATAGCAGGTCATTAAGTAATGACGCTCTGTAATTAAGAAAAAGTGCATTATATTAATTATTATTTAGTTTATTAATATTTATTTATATAGAAATGCTTAAAGACTGTATATTTTGCATAATGTTTATAATTGAATTCATGTGAAAAAACATGATGAATATTTTCAAGTTAAAAAAAAAAAACTATATTATATCTCCTCTTTGTATACTGGTACATTAATTATATCATTTTAATAAAGTATTATGAAGAAACGCAACGTCTTTTCATTTAAAAATAATATTTTCTGCATGCCCGTACTACCTGCACCACTGCGGCGCGGCGGCGGGGCGTGACGGCAGCGTGATGGTGATGGATTCATAAAATTATAAAATAACCCGTAATTTAGGGTTACTTATAAATCATTGTTGAAAAACTCAGCATAATATGTGAAAAAATTAAATACTTGTATTTGGTGTGAAACGGGCACTCGGCTATTTTACTCCTGCTCTCAAGATTTCCTATTGTATCGATTAAGCGAATAAAAAGCGGGTGATCGTTTATAGAGTGCGGCGGCTCTGCACACTGCAGTCTACACACGGAGCCCGGCGTGTGGCACGGCTGCACACTGCAGTCTACACACGGAGCCCGGCGTGAGGCACGGCTGAAACTCTTCAACTACTAGCTTCTGCCCGCGACTTAGTCCGCGAGCCTATAACCTTCCTCAAGAATTGGGCTCCAACGCAAAATTAATCTTTCAAATCCGACTGGTAATTCCAGAGATTAGGGGTAATGTCTAACTCTTGCCGCGGTCGGCTCGTGGATAGGACCACCCATTATACATCGAGACCCTCCCTGTCTCGGAAAGCACGTTAAGCCGTTGGTTCCGGCTGACATTTGTAGATGTTTGACAGTTGTGACGGGTAGTCCAAGTCTGAAAACCAGTCTTACCAAGAGGTATCGTGTTACCCAGTACCTAACTGGTTGTGGACGTCAGAGACGCAGTCGTTTCATGTAAAATACTGGTATTCAGCTGCATCCGGTTAGACTGGAAGCCGACCCCAACCTAGTTGGGAACAGGCTAGGCAGATGATTTAAGTTGACTAAAATGAAGAAGACACTTAAAAACATCATCATCTTTTTAAACCGACTTCAAAAATGGAGGTTATATGTTCGTCTGTTTATATTTGTTTGTATGTTCATTGATATTTTCGTCAATTGTGGACGGATTTTGAAAATATTTTTTTCATTTGGTAGAAGAAACTTGCGCGGTGGTTCCGTATAAATTTTATTAACAGTTTTTGGGTAGTTTTTGAGTCAGCTTCATTAATATTTTTCCACTTAGTCTATGTGGATAATGTTATAATAACATCCTGTCACTGTTAATTACATAGTAAGTAGTGGTATTCGAATTTGTGTGGGATAGGTAGGTACCATAACTAAAAAGTGAATTAAAAAAAGTTATTTAAAAAACAAAAAAACTCGACTGCAAAAACACATAACTGAAAAGAGAAAAACAAGCATTATAATCTATAGAATTTTGGTATTGCAGGCGGGACAAACCAATAACCTGAAATGATGGTGTAAATTTTGTTTATCCCGCCTGCAATACCAAAATTCTATAGATTATAATGCTTGTTTTTCTCTTTTCAGTTATGTGTTTTTGCAGTCGGGTTTTTTTGTTTTTTAAATAACTTTTTTTATTTCAAGCTTTTTAGTTTTATTAAAATAACTAGCTTTTGCCCGCGGCTTCGCCCGCGTGGATGTCGGAAAATATCCCACAGGAACGTGCTACCGGGATTCAGATTATCCTATGTCCTAACCCAGGTCATGGCCTATCCGTATGCCTATCATCTAAATCCGTTTAGCCGTTACGGCATGAAAAGGTAACAGGCTGATAATAAATCTGTTTTAGGGTTCCGTACCTAAAAATGAAACATTAAAGCCCTTAAAGGATGACTTCAGTGTCTGTCAAGACCCGTTTTCTCAGGATCGCGTGGAGGCAACAAGTTGAAATAGATATTAAAAACTTAGATCTACGGTCTCTTGGAAGTGTAACGAAAATCAAATTTTCAAGTCAACGCAATAATGGGCACGCCACAACGGTGGCAATAAGTTCCCTCATTGAAGAGTGGCTAGAGAGGCGCCACGGCGTCCATGCTTCCACCTGACGCAGGTTCTCACCGGACACGGTTGTTTCGGGAGATTCCTGTTTCGGATAAGGTGGGAGGAAACGCCCGGGTGAGACCATTGTGTGGATCGCCCGGAGGACACGGTGGAGCATACGGTGGAGGTCTGCCCGGCTTGGGCGGGACACCGCCATGTCCTCGTGGAGACGATCGGCGGTGGTGATTTTTCGCATCCGGCCCTGGTCCAAGCCATGGTACGCTAGGGCCGATGCCTGCCAGGGTCGCGGGAAAGTCCGAAAGGGTTACCGTGGCCCCTGGCAACACACAGGCAACTGAAGGGACACGGGTGGGTTTTTGTCAGTATAAGCCTAACACGCTCTCCCGGTCCGCCCAGAGCGAGAGAAGTTATTTGATAATTTCCCTCCCAAAAAAAAAGTTAACGATATAAAAAATATAGCCATTTATGCCGCATATTTTGACACTCGCAAATAAACCAGTCTATTTGGTACTTCCCGTTGGTCAAGCAGCATGAAGTTTGGCGAGAAGTAAGGTCAAGTAAAGAGGATAATCCGAAAATTGGTAATTTATAGTTCTATAATGAACGTCAAAGTTAAGTTCTTAACATAATGTTATATTGCTCATCCCCCATAGCAAAGAGCGTGATAATAATTTTTGAAAAATTTATTGTGACGTTTCCATTATTTGACTATAAAGTTTATTTATACCAATTTTTAAGTTAATTAAGCTACACAGTAAAATCCTCCATTGTAAAAATTAATACCCCGTTTCACCCCATTAGGGGTAGATTTTCAAAAAGCCCTGATATACGTTTTTATTTATTTTCAGTTTTAATTATAATTACTGAGTTTCGAGTTAATTAGACCGCTCGTTAAAATTCTTCCATACAAACTTTGATACCCCCCAATCCTCCTTTAGGGGGTGCTTTAGAAAAACTAAAAGTGGCAAACTTTATAATTTACATAGATAAGTATTCGGCTAAGTTTCAAGTTTATTAACTCAAGGAATAAGATTTTTCATACAAACAAAATCCCCCCTTTCACCCTCTTAAAGATCGAATTTCCAAAAATCCGTTCTTAGCGGACGTCTACTAACTATAAACTACCTTCCTACCAAATTTCATCTTCATACGTCAAGCGGTTTTCGATTTTTCTTGATGACTGAGTGAGTGAATGAGTGAGTGAATGAGTGAGTGAGTGACCTTTCGTTTTTATATATTTAGATTAGATATTAGCTTTTATTTGATACCAATAATGTTTTTTTTTTTAACCTACCCTTCCCTTTTTTTCTATTTGCAGATGCAATATATAAATGTTATATAGCCTATGACATTTCCACAATTAATACAAATCTAACGACACCTCACATGTTAAAATCCATCAAGCCGTTTAGGCTACAGAGCGTGCCAAAGAAATAGACATACATACATACAAACATACATACATACATACTCTCGAAAAACATTACCCTCCTTCTGGGGCAGTCGGGTAAAAAACTTTTTCCGACGGTGCGTGTCGGTCTGTGTGGGCCTTGAGATTCGAAGCCACTTTTAGCATTATTCTGTTAGCGTTGGTGGATACTGACTATAACTTCACATTTGTGGATTGTGGATATTAAGGTAGAATAAGCGATGCGGTGTTTACAGAAATACACAGATGTATAGTTTTTTTTAGAAATGAACTGGATTTTCCAGCAGCAACTAATTTGCCCTTCAAGGAGAAACCACTGCCCTACGTGTTTGCGGCAGATGTAGGGAACAAAAGAAATAATTTTTAATTGGCAATTCCTGGGAACCTCATTCACGGCATAACAATGTAAATGTCTATTAACTGCTCCCAAATTACGATGATTATTTTATTTTACTTTTTTTACATTCTTCCTTGACATAATTTTTCATTATTTGACATTAAACCTACAATTTTCTACATATTTTTTATCGAATTAGATTTTTTACAGCTGTAGTGTCAATCATGTCATTTGGTTTAAATAGGTCCATATTTTTATTATTTTGTTTATCTTTTAACTTTTTTTTTTTTTTCTTTAACTGGATTCTTTTCTTTTTAACTTCTTCAACGTTGACCTTGATGCCACAAATATCAGATGCTAGGTTAGAAGATTCAGTAAGAAGGGGAGAAACAGATGTATGACTATTACTAGTATCGAGAAAAGTAGAATGAAAGTATGCGAAAAATGCCTCGCATATAGATTCGCCGGTACGCAAAGCTTCGCTATTATAATGTAAAGTGCTTGGCATGCCGGGGGTTCGAAGAAAACCGATAGGGACATCGTGGCCCCCAGCAACAGGGCCACGCCCGCCCTCCCGCTCCGCCCAGAGCGGGAGAAGTTATTTATAATTTCCCACCCAAAAAAAAAAAAAGTGCTTGGCATTGCATTTGAGTTATGACGTTTTTTCACAAAGGTCCAAAAATATTTAGGGTTATCTTTGATAGATTTTTCTGTCAAATTCAAATAGTTAACGTAACATTGACATTCTAATACTTTGACCCTTTCACGTAGAAGCTTAAACGTTAATTCATCGCTTTGATTGCCGTATATCTTAAATTTTGTGAAGTATTTGTGTTTTCCTTAATAGTCTTGATTAGTGACGAACTGTACCAGGTTGGATACGTTTTATTCCGAAGCAATTTTTTGGAATATATTTTGTGTGTAAATTCAAAATAAATTCATTTAAAAAATCTACTGAACCGTCTATTGACCGCGTCGAGAACTCAGTTTCCCAGTCAGTCATACTGATGTCTCTGTTAATGGATTCATCGTCACCCTTATCAAATAAAAATTGCATCCGAGACGCACACTCCAACAGAGACGTTTCAACGAAATCCGTGTTCATTAAAAGTGCCGGATGGTAAATATTGGGTAAATATTGGGTACTAGTGGGCTTGAACATTCTGTAACATTAACTATTCGATTTGACAGCACCAGGTCCAGAATCTTGCCATACCCATTATTAAAATAAAATACTTTTAGTTTTAAACTATTTTTATTATGTTAAAAAGTTCATTTATTTCAGCCAGCTAACAGGCTGGTAAACGAGACGTTTCATTTTTGTATGGGACTCCGGCCATAACATGTACACTTTAGAAAACCTGGGCAACGAACCCCTGAATACAATAAAGACTGTTTTTTTCCATAATATCTATTACTTTTTGGGCACAAAATAAAAACCGAAAATGTTTGACGTTTGTCAGGAGAAATACAACCATCGACAGCTAGCCATTTTCGTCCAGAAGTACCTACAAATCTACAATCCACAAAAGCAGTTTTTTTTAAAATGATGAATCACACTTTCTAATTAATCAAAAAAGTTGTATCAGTTAGCTATCTTATTATAGTACAGAAATACATGCCTTTCATATTTATTTAAATAACATCTACGTGATATTATTATGTTAAAATGTAACATGATTTCTGGACGAAAGCAGTATGCAAGTAAAACGACGCCATGATGAATAGAATATGGCAATAATTTGTTAAACTATTATTTTTTTGCCGAAGTAATCAGGGGAATAAACAGGAAAGAATATTTTTCCTCAATTCGTGGAATTTTTTCCTTTTTAGGGTTCCGTTGCCAAATGGCAAAAAACGGAACCCTTATAGATTCGTCATGTCTGTCTGTCTGTCTGTCTATCTGTCTGTCTGTCCGTCCGTATGTCACAGCCACTTTTTTCCGAAACTATAAGAGCTATGCTGTTGAAACTTGGTAAGTAGATATATTCTGTGAACCGCATTAAGATTTTTACACAAAAATAGAAAAAAAACAAATAATTTTGGAGTTCCCCATACTTAGAACTGAAACTCAAAATTTTGTTTTTCATTAATCCCATACGTGTGAGGTATCTATGAATAGGTCTTTAAAAATGATATTGAGGTTTCTAATATCATTTTTTTCTAAACTGAATAGTTTGAGCAAGAGACACTTCCAAAGTGGTAAAATGTTTGTCCCCCCCCGTAACTTCTAAAATAAGAGAATGATAAAACTAAAAAAAATATATGATGTACATTACTATGTAAACTTCCACCAAAAATTGGTTTGAACGAGATCTAGCAAGTAGTTTTTTTTTAATACGTCATAAATCGTAAACCGCAATTTACCTTTCATTCAATGTTACTTGCTGCTACGGAACCCTTCATGGGCGAGTACGACTCGCACTTGGCCGCTTTTTTTCATTAACGTACACTTTATGGCCGAAAATGAAACATCTCCTTTACTTTGATAACTTACTTAAATTAAATTTACTTAACAGATTTTAATAAAATAATTTGCTCAAATACACTGTCGCTCATCTTTCTCCTGTGTGGTCTCATAATCATGCCACCATAAGAAAAAAAAGCCTTTCTACCGGCTCAGAGCTCGGCAAGCAGGTATTATATTTCAAGAATAACATCTTTACTGTAGGGTATTTATTTAATGATTGCAGGCTGACGTCATTATCCTTCAAATATTGCAATGATGCCAGGTCAATAATGGTGTTTGCATTTGCACTATCATTAGCTAGTGAGGAATCCGAATCATCATAGAACATGTAGTAGGATTCATTTTTAGGGTTCCGTTGCCAAATGGCAAAAAACGGAACCCTTATAGATTCGTCATGTCTGTCTGTCTGTCTGTCTGTCTGTCTGTCTGTCCGTCCGTATGTCACAGCCACTTTTTTCCGAAACTATAAGAGCTACGCTGTTGAAACTTGGTAAGTAGATGTATTCTGTGAACCGCATTAAGATTTTCACATAAAAATAGAAAAAAAACAAATAATTTTGGAGTTCCCCATACTTAGAACTGAAACTCAAAAAATTTTTTTTCATCAATCCCATACGTGTGGGGTATTTATGGATAGGTCTTCAAAAATAATATTGAGGTTTCTAATATCATTTTTTTCTAAACTGAATAGTTTGCGCGAGAGACACTTCCAAAGTGGTAAAATGTGTGTCCCCCCCCCCTGTAACTTCTAAAATAAGAGAATGATAAAACTAAAAAAAATATATGATGTACATTACCATGTAAACTTCCACCGAAAATTGGTTTGAACGAGATCTAACAAGTAGTTTTTTTTTAATACGTCATAAATCGTAAACCGCAATTTACCTTTCATTCAATGTTACTTGCTGCTACGGAACCCTTCATGGGCGAGTACGACTCGCACTTGGCCGGTTTTTTTCTTTCTTGTGTGATTATTGAGGTGTATTATTTACATTTTATGATCATTTTTAAGTTTTCTCACTTCTGCAAGGAACAATTCCTGTATATGTTCTCTATTTCCTTTTGGCACCCATTTTAATTTAAAAAGGTTTGGGGTTTTTAAATTTTCATACTCTGTCAATAGATCACCATGACCTTTTCTCTGAAAAAAAAATAATAATATCATTATACATTCACACATACACAACCAGAACCAGCTATTGCAGTTTGTTTATTAATATATACCTATTGTCTATGTAATTGTAACGAATAAAAAAATAACAAGTTTGTTTAGGAAATAAAATAAATATGTTACTCACTCTTATATGATTAAAAAAAATTGTACCTAGTTGAAATTAGACTTCCTTTGAATGTTTTAGAGCATTTCTTGCAAACAGCCGATATATTATTACTGTCACTTCCAGCATCCTTTTTATATGTTTAAAACAATGCTTCAATATCAATGGTAAAGAATTATTATCATCCCTGAAACAAAAAAGAAAATATTATATATGATCAAACGAACTTCGGCAAGTGAAGTTCGATCGATATTATATTAATCGCTTCATTCGAAGATATAACATTCACAACGTAGTTCCTCTAACCTACAAGGCAACTTCGCACTTTTTTAAATTTACCCTTTTTTTTTTTTTTTTCTTTGGTATCTACGATCAGTCTGTCAAATCTCATTTTTTTTTAGAGTAAGTATAGTTTAGCAAAAACTTCGTTATAGGGAACTGGGGTGGGTGAGTGTTATATCTTCGAATGAAGCGATTAATATAATATCGATCGAACTTCACTTGCCGAAGTTCGTTTGATCATATATTATATTGCATCGCTTCATTCTTCAGATATAACATTCACAACGTAGATGTTTAGAGGTGAAGTTTTGCTAATACATAATAATACATAAGTTGTTTACTTAATTTGTTTATTTAACATAAGCCTTCCTTCCTTTAATAATAATTTTAATCGTTAATCTGTTTATAGATAATACATTGACCATATTGCAATCTTATTCTAGAATCAACTTCAATCATAACAATATTATTTAGGTTGATAATCTACACACCTACAATAATATAGGCGCTAATCAGTTTTTATTTAATTTGGGTTTGGTGGAAAACAAACCGAACTTGCGAAAGAATTTTCTTCGCGTATGGGCCGACAGTAATATTTGGCGAACGTTTGGGAAACGGCTGTCCAGCCAGCCGCCTTCCTGATGGTGTCTATGGACAGGCCAGCGCGGTGCGCCGTGGACGTGGCGGCATGGCGCGTGCTATGCGCGCTGAATGTCGTCACGTCCACGCCGCTTGCACACAACACTTGTTTTATCCAGCGACTGATTGACTGCGCCGTGGCGCCTTTATAGGGCCGTTTAAACGTTAGGAATAAATTAGGTACGCTCTCAGGTCGATTTTCATTAGTCAATTGAAGGTAATCTTTTAACGTCGTAGCCGGGCAAATGCTTGGCTTATCTAAGAAGTATGGTAGAAATAAAATTGGTTGATCTCGGCCAGGTGCCGATGTCTTAATAATGTCGGTTACGATTATTTCGATGCCTCTGGAATTTATTTTTATGTTTGAGGTCTTGATAAGAGAAAACGTTTGAACTCTGTGAGCTGTGCAAATAGATAACAAAATAGCTAATTTTTTAGTGATCTTTTCTATTGTGAGATCTTCATTTGGGAACCAATTAGAGATAAAGTTGAGTACCACCTGGGGATCCCAAGTACACGTGTACTTGGGTACACACGGTCTCAACTTGTATGCTCCTTTTAGTAACCTTTTTATGCAGTCGTCTGTTCCTACACTATTTCCTAGAAGTAGCGATAGGGCAGACCGATGACTATTAAGGGAACCGTACGATGCTCCCTTATTAAATTGATCAGATAAAAAGGTCATGACTCGTGGAATTGACACCTCAAACGCGCTAATATTATTAACTATACAGAATTCCCACCACAGTTTAAAGGTGACATTATATTGCTGTACAGTGTTTTGAGACAAAGAAGCTAACATTAAGTCGAGAGCGTTTGGAGGCGTCCCTCGCTGCGCACAGTATTGTTTTTGCCTCGAAAAGCGGACATTCCCTTTTTATTAACTTATCCGATAGAACAGGTTATTTTAAAAGTAAGAGTAAAATACCCGTGTGGCAATTTTGTCGTAATCTGGAGATATATTTTTTTTTAATATTTTTCTATGGTTTCCATAAAGACCATAGAAATCGCAATAACTTTAGATCCAATCCGTTTTTGTTATATCTTTGATTGCAATTACTTGATGCTTTATAATAAGTAAATTATCAAGCAAACGCTCAATTTTTATCGTTAACCGGTAGTGAGTAACTTCGAATTTTACATATTTTCGATTTTATTTTTTTACGGGCTTATTTCATGGCAGTTGGATTCAATATTGAGACAAGCTGTTGTTTTGGCACTAAGAAGTGCCGATTTAAAATATCACATCCAAATCTTATGGTATCTAGAACTTACAGGATTCTGAAATTTAGGCGCTAGGGTTGGCACAAATCGTATTTTTTTTAATGTATTTTTATCGAAAAATTTATAATAACATTGTAATAGGACCTTGTTCCCGATACCGGTGGGCTAAAATTTTTGTATTTTTAAATGTTTTTATATATTTATTTTTTAAGAAATATTTAAAAATGTAAAATAATATGTGTAAAAATAAATAAAGGACATAATTACATGGTTATCTGAAAGAAGTTACATTGATTTTTACATTGTTAATGATAAATCCAACTATTTTCATATTATTTTATGAATAATTAAAAAGTTAATTCAACTAAAATGAATAAACGGAATTATAATGCTAGTAATCCTACCAGTTTTATAAATGTACCATTTTTTTTTTTGCCGTTTAGATATTTGTAAGTTAACTAATATCATACGACGTTAAATACGTATGATATATAATAAATGAATTAAATTTCGTTTAGCCAATGAAGGGTATGGGGTAGAAGACCAAATAAAAGAAATGCACAGCATTTGCGTAAAAGCATCAAAAAACCTAACATTAACGGCAAAAATTCAACTTTACTTGACCTTTATAGATGGTAACTAGCGTTTGCCCGCGGCTTGGCCCGCGTGGATTTCGCAAAATGTCCCACGGGAACGTACTACCAGGCAGTACCGGGATTACATAACTAAATAATAGTCCAGGAAAAGGTTATCGACTCCTACCGCTGCGCTTCAACCATAATTATTTTGTTACGCGTGATTTTGAATCTGTGATATCTTTTAAACCATTCATTTTTCTGAAAAATAATAATTGTTACTGTGGGTCATCCTTAGAAGATAGACATATGCTATCGCGGAGTTTTTGTTGAACTTTTTAAAATCTTTAATCCTGTAGAACATAAATTTGATGTATCTTTTAACGGTTTACGCAGCGCATGCCAGTAAAGCTCCCAGTCGGCATGATTTTTCCGACATCTTCGATAATAATCGTCATATTTCAGCCAATTTACACAAAACCTCAATTAATTATACACCAAAAACTTTCCGCAAGAATCACTCCGTCCATTGGTGAAAACCGTTTGAAAATCCGTTTTCTAGTTTTTTGAGTTTATCGCGTTCAGACAGACAGACGCTCCGGGGGACTTTTTTTTATAATACGTAGGGAAGTGCTCAATATAATCACTAACACTTCGTCACAAATAAGATGCCCATTTTGTAAGGCGACTTCCTCTCAATTTAATAAGTTAGACTTTGTGCTTTCTCAAGCCTCAGATGAATCGCTTATAAAGTACGGAATAAGTCCTTTGCACGCGTAGATACGTGTCTTAAGGTGGTTTTATACTGGCGCGGCGAGGCGTGGATGAGATGGGTGAGAATTGAAATCACGCTTACCCTTTTACACCGAAAAATGTCCAGCGCTGTCTCGCGGCGGCTCGCGATGTCTAGGATACAAGATGCAAGTAAAAAAATGGAGGATATCTCACAATTCTCCGGAGCATATAATTATGGAAGTAAACTTAAAAAAGGTGCAACAAGAAGTAAGAGAAAAATGGGGCTTCTGGTTGATGTGGTGCGACCCAATGAAAGCACCACCAAAGATGGTAATACTGCTCGCATAACATTATCTAACAAAAACCATGGAACTTTTGCAGACATATTAAACATTCCGAACATCATCAAACTTGCAGATTCTTAGTATAAAATATGAAGACACTATCCTAGAACAAGTAGTAAAGACAAAATTCTTGGGGATAATAATGGACCAAAACTGTAACTGGAAATTGTACATCAATTACGTATGCGATAAACTAGACAAATTCGTATACGCAATAAAACGTGTACGATCAACAGTGTCCGTAGACGCAGCAGTCACTGAATATCACGGATACGTATCGTCTGGGCTATCATATGGTCTGATATTATGGGGCAACTCCGTTGAAGTTTTAATGGCATTTCGGGTACAAAAGAAGTGTGTTAGGGCAATATCTGGTGTCTGGTTTTTGGACAGCTGTTAACTGTTATTTAAAAAACTACACATATTACATTTACTTTGCATGTACATCAAAGAACTATGTATGCTAGTGAAACAGTGGTGCCGATTCTCTTGTACACCGAACTAAACTAACTATCACTAAAATTCCTTACTTTTGATTATGAGAATCTCAAAGCTATTCTGCAAAATAAATTCTCTAAATTTAAAAATATTTTTGACACATCTAAATCGAATTTGACAACCGCGACTCCACACGTGATACCTAACCACGTGAATCTTTTTAGAGCCGGAGGCGCACAGGGGGGGCAGCCTCGACGTATTTTATATGGATTTTTCACTTTTGTGTGGAAAATAAGAAAAAAGATTACCTACATGTAGAGTGTTAGGGGTTTAAGGGTATTATAAAGGGTGTCGAAATTTTCATTATTTTTGCGATTGGACACACCGTTTTCGAGATATAAGCAAAAGAAAAAAAAAATCAGTACTGTTTTTCATCTGAAGTCGAGGTGTTGGTGTGAATTTTAGTTCATGACAACCAATTTTATTCCACATGTTTTTAGTCGCGATTAAAAATAGTCATATTTAGTTAGAAAATCTAAATTTTAAGTTAAAAACGTCAAATTCAGAATAGGGGCCGTTCAAGTATTACGTAAGCACTATTGGGGGGCGGAGGGGTCTTTGTTTTGCTTATTTTGGATGACATGGGGGGTAGGGGAGTCTAGATGATGATTACGTCATCGGTAGTTATTTACTTTTTTACACGAATGGCAACCCTCACATTATCTATGCTTGAAAACGAAACGCATTTTCGAGAATTCCCGCAAGTAATGCATACGTTTAGGCACTCGCTTTAGAACCGATTAGGGGAATTACCGCGCGCTATTCACTTGTCTAAATTTCCTCTGTCAGTGTATTGTTTTGTTTGGATACTATAGCGCGTAGACGTATTGTAAGCATAGCAAAGCAAGTTAACATTTGTGTTACCATTGATTCCATTAGCCAAAGTTTGACGTTTAAATAAGATGTCGTTTCAAATAGACAAATCCAAGTTATACCAAAAATTGTTTGAAAGTTTTAAAAAATCTCATACAAGTACGAAAGTACAAAATGTACAAAAGTTAGTTAACGAAGTGTGGCGAAATTATAAATTACAAGCAAAGTCCGACAAGGAACTAGATATTATTGTATCTAAGAGAATTGAAGAAGAATTGCAAGCGGTGACTAAGAATAAATCCAATCTACTACATTTTTTTTCCAAGGTGAGTGACGAAATCATTTTAGGTACTTATGAGTACTAGAAATATTAGAAATCGCCAAAAAGTTTCTCTTTACATTTTGTAACAATAATTTAAACGTTTTATGATTAGAAAATATTATGGCCTATCTCAAAGTATAGAGGTAATATTCATTATACAGATTTATTTTTTAAGATTGACTCCGTCAATTGGTTACAAAATACAGGGTGTTAGTTTTCTGTATGTGATGGGTTCGATTCCCGGCTTTAAAGATTATTATTAAAGCCATAGGGCTTTAAATAATCTTTAAATGCAGTTTTTTATCACATACTTTGTATTTATGTAGCTTAATAAGAGAATCTTTAACAGAACCCATAGAAAGTTTTTATTTTTAGGCAACGACTACCTGTAAACCTGCAGAAAAAACACAAATTATACAGCCAGCTTCAAATATCAAAAAACAGGAAGAAGATAAAATAAAACCCGGTAATGAATCACAACAGCAATGCGAAAATAATGATAATGCAGATAAACAGAGAGCAAAACCTTCTCAGGAAGCTATGAAAAATAAGATTGCTCTACTCGAAAAAAATCTGAATGCTTTGTATTCTGCCAGAGATACTATGCCAAGCCGTGCTGAAGTTGATAAACAGATCATTAAGTTGCGCGAGGAAATAAAAACATCAAAACAGTCTTTAAACAGGAAGATTCAAAACGCAGTTGCCCAGAAGAAACACAGGGATGGTATGAAAAGAAAGTTAGAAGATATTTGTCATGAAAATCCAGAAATAAAAAAAAGACTATCTCTGAGGGATTCAGTGGGACGCCCTAATCTTGAAAGCAATCAACCATCACTATTGAAAACAATTGCGGATATAGCTTTATTTGGGAGTGCAGCAGATGATAGAAGACGAACGGAATCTATTCGCAGCGTAAAAACTCTTGATGAACTCACAAATGAATTACGTAAAATAGGATTTGATATTAGTCGCAGTGGGACATATCTTCGTTTGATTCCCAGAAAATCTAATTCTGTAGAAGGACGAAGACATGTATCGACAGTCCCTGTTAAGCTCATTCGGGCTCAAACTGATCACCACAAGAGCCACTTAGATAGCAAGTTCGCTGAAACATCAATCCATTATTTAGAGAACATAGCATCCATACTTGGACCAGATCAAGTATTTTTCATATCTCAAGATGATAAAGCTCGAGTCCCTATTGGCGTAACTGCGGCAAATAAGCAAGCACCTCTTTTAATGCACATGGAATATAGAATCAAATTGCCTGACCACGATTGGGTAATCGCTGAACGTCATAAATTAATACCATCTGTTTATGCTGGTATCAAAATCACTTCCAGTATGCTAGGACAACCGCAAGCTGTTGGATATTCTGGACCAACATACATCGCTATTCGAAGTGGAAAGCATAGTTCATCTACTGCTCATACTCATGCTCAGGATTTCGAGACGCTTCTCGAACTTGAAGAGTTTCGACCATTAGCTAAAACTGACCATGGACTAGTAAAACCAGTGGTAATCATGACGGTTGATGGAGGGCCAGATGAAAATCCGCGTTATCAAAAAGTCATAGGGTTTGCTATACAACACTTTAAGCGACATGATCTCGATGCATTTTTTTTAGCTACCAATGCTCCTGGAAGAAGTGCGTATAACAGAGTAGAACGCAGAATGGCTCCTCTTAGTCGGGAACTGGCTGGTTTAATATTGCCTCATGACCATTTTGGGTCTCATTTGGATGAACGTGGCGTTACAATTGATGAACATTTAGAAAGATCTAATTTCGAATTTGCAGGAAATGTATTAGCTGAAGTATGGAGTTTAATGGAAATTGATGGCTATAATGTTACTGCAAAATATGTTGGAGCTGGTGAACAAGATGTTCCTGATTTCCCAGACATTAAATGGTATTCAGAACATGTGCGTGAAAGCCAATACTTGCTTCAAATTGTAAAATGTAGAAATACAGAATGCTGTCGTCCAAGAAGTGGCCTATTCAGATTACTAGACAACAGGTTTCTTCCACCACCTGTAAAAGTAAAACAAACAGTTGATGACTTGGTTTTGGATGAAGGAGGGCAATTTCTTGATCTTCCAGTCAATTTAGCTCTACGCTTAAGTGCTTCACTCAAAGATTTCCTCCAAATGCCCTACGATTATTTTTGTCCGACGGTAAAATTGAGGCTATCAAGTCGAACATGCAAAACGTGTGGTCTTTATCATGCTTCCGTCAAGTCACTAAATCGTCACATCGAGAAGATCCATAAAAAAAAAAACACGCACACTGATAAGAAAATTAGACCTGTAAGAGTCGCTGCTCGTCGTGCTAATGAACTGATGTGCATTATTCAAAATTTAGAGCACCATGATGTTGAATGGCTCGATGAGAACGACGTAGACATTCCAAAATCGGATGAAAGTGAGCAGATTCACAACACTGAGCAGCAATCTAATGTTATCGAAAACTTAGAATCATGGATTCGGGTTTCATGGACTGAAGACTGTTAATTTGAATTTAATATGTGTACCAAAAATTTAAAATAAGTTTGTTATGTTCATAAGATTATAATATTTTTGTCCCTTACTCTATGTTGAATACTGTATCAGTAAAATCTAATCTCTATCCTAAATCTATTCTTATTTTTGAAATTATAAATATAACATTATAATCATAAATAAAAAAAGATACATTTATAATTGAAAAATGTTTACGTAAGCATAGGGGGAAGGGGTAAGAGCTTTGCTTACTTTTGCTGACAAGGGGGATGGGGGGGTAAATAATTGTAATAAATCTGCTTACGTAATATTTGAACGGCCCCATAGCAAAATTGCCATTTTCACTAAACTAATATCTAGTGCCATCTTAGTGCTGTCAAACTAAAATATAGTTAAGTTGTGTCACTTTAGTCTATTTCAGAATGGGAAATCATCGTTTGACAGGAATAAACTAAATTTTGGTGATTTTTAGTTTAGTTTAGAGGCATTTGTGACAAGAGAATCGGCACCTATAGCACCTGTGCCGATTCTATTGTATACCGAACTAAACTTACTAAACTATCACTAAAATTCCTTACTTTTGGCTATGAAAATCTTGAAGCTATTCTGCAACAAAAATTCTCTAAATTTAAATATATTTTGACACACTAAAATTATATTTGACAATCGCGAGTCCACGTGGTACTTGTTTGCCCTACCCCGTGAATTTTTTTTAGAGCTGGAGGCGCACTGGGGGCAGCCTTGACGTTTTATATAGAATTTTTACTTTTTGTAAGGAAAATAAGAAAAAATATTACCTACATGTAGAGTGTCAGGGGTTTAAGGGTTTCATAAAGGGGATCGAAATTCTCATTATTTTTGCGATTGGACGCACCATTTTCGAGATATATGCAAAAGAAAAAAAAAAGATACAGTACTGTTTTATGCACCTGAAGCGAGGTGTTGGTGTGAATTTTAGTTCAAGACAACTAATTTTATTCCGCACCTTTTTAATAACGATTAAAAATAGTTAGATTTAGTTAGACATGGTGCCGATTCTCTTGTCACAAATGCCTCTAAACTAGACTAAAAATCACCAAAATTTTGTTTATTCCTGTCAAATGACGATTTCCC
This sequence comes from Agrochola lychnidis, assembly GCA_963680765.1. Classification (NCBI taxonomy): domain Eukaryota; kingdom Metazoa; phylum Arthropoda; class Insecta; order Lepidoptera; family Noctuidae; genus Agrochola; species Agrochola lychnidis. The sequence goes on from OY796856.1 coordinate 27,646,892, forward strand.
ATTCTGAAATAGACTAAAGTTACACAACTTAACTAGATTTTAGTTTGACAGCACTAAGATGGTACTGAGATGTTCATTTAGTGAAAATAGCAATTTTGCTATTCTGAATTTAACTTTTTTCAACTAAAATTTAGATTTTCCTACTGAATCTGACTATTTTTCGCGATTAAAAACATGTGGAATAAAATTGACTGTCATGAACTTTAAATTCACACCAACATCTCGATTTCACATGCAAAAACAGTACTGAATCTTTTTTTTTCTTTTGCTTATATCTCGAAAACGGTGTGTCCAATCGCAAAAAGAATGAAAATTTCGACTCCCTTTATAAGACTCTTAAACCCCTTATACTCTACATGTAGGTAATATTTTTTTCTTATTTTCCATACAAAAAGTGAAAAGTTCCATATAAAACACGTCGAGGCTGCCCTCCATGCGCGCCTCCGGCTCTAAAAAGATTCACGTGGTTAGGTATCACGTGTGGAGTCGCGATTGTCAAATTTGATTTAGATGTGTCAAAAATTTTCTTAAATTTAGAGAATTTATTTTGCGTAATAGCTTTGAGATTCTCATAGTCAAAAGTAAGGAATTTTAGTGATAGTTTAATTACTTTAGTTCGGTGTACAAGAGAATCGGCACCAATCAAAATTTTAGGTGAAAAAAGTCAAATTCAGAATAGCGAATTTTTCATTTTCACTAAATTAATAACTCATTCAGGTGCAAAAACTGTACTGTATCTTTTTTCTGTTCTTTTGCTTATATCTCGAAAATTGTGTCTTATCGCAAAAATAATGAAAATTTCGACCCCCTTTATGAAACCCATAAACCCATAAAACTCAACATGTAGGTAATAATTTTTCATGTTTTTCATACAAAAAGTATAAAATTCCATATAAAACAGAATTGTTATAAATATACTAAACGAATATACACAAACATTCCAGACTTATTTCATATGCGTACCTACGTAACTTAACAAAATACCGTCTATAGGATCAAAACTGTTTAAGCGATCACTACGCTCGATGTTTAGGCGTGTGTGCGTGAACGGTGCACACAAACATAGCATCGCAAGAATTTACCTAAACTCTGTCGAGTGAATTCACAGCACGGGGCCTTAACGAACTTCGTAGGTCTAATAGATTTAGGTGGTCGAAAGTAGCTTGAAATGGTTCGTGTAAGGTGTGCTTCACCCTGTTCATCTCCGCACATGACTTGACATGCAATAAAGCATGAAAAATATAAGTATAAATAATTAACTTTAAGTAGTTGTATGTTTAGTTCGATGTAAAAATAATAAAAATATTATTTGTAAAAATGAGAGTAGGTGTAAATATGTATACATAAAAAAGTAAGTATTATTCTATGATAAAATAAAATCCAACATAAAATTTAAACCTACAAACAAAAAATATTATTTTTTGTGAAGTTGATGACCCTAAAATCAAAATTATCAGAAAAAACTTTAGAAGTGAATAACTCCTAGATACCACGAGATTTGGATGTGGTTTTTTTTTTAGTGATTGGTTGGCGTCTAAATATGATTCACAATAAATATTGAATCCAACTAAGCAAAAATACAACCATGAAAAATCAAAATCTAAAAACACAAAAAAAGCATATTTCTTTACATCTGTACTAGTTAGTACTCTTTTGTATTTTTTTTTCAAATACCGTTAATATAGTTTTATGACACATAATAAAGAAAAGGGTAAAATAATGCTTACTTTTTTGTAATGAATTAATTTAGAAAAGTTTAAAAAAAAACAAATATTTTTTTTACTCGTGTTTGGTGTAAAATTGTCACACGGGTATTTTACTCTTACTTTTAAAATAACCTGTTCTATCGGATAAGTTAATAAAACCGGCCAAGCGCGAGTCGTACTCGCCCATGAAGGGTTCCGTAGCAGCAAGTAACATTGAATGAAAGGTAAATTGCGGTTTACGATTTATGACGTATTAAAAAAAAACTACTTGTTAGATCTCGTTCAAACCAATTTTCGGTGAAAGTTTACATGGTAATGTATATCATATATTTTTTTTAGTTTTATCATTCTCTTATTTTAGAAGTTACAGGGGGGGGGGACACACATTTTACCACTTTGGAAGTGTCTCTCACGCAAACTATTCAGTTTAGAAAAAAATGATGTTAGAAACCTAAATATTATTTTTGAAGACCTATCCATAGATACCCCACACGTATGGGATTGATGAAAAATTTTTTTTTGAGTTTCAGTTCTAAGTATGGGGAACTCCAAAATTATTTGTTTTTTTTCTATTTTTATGTAAAAATCTTAATGCGGTTCACAGAATACATCTACTTACCAAGTTTCAACAGCGTAGCTTTTATAGTTTCGGAAAAAAGTGGCTGTGACATACGGACGGACAGACAGACAGACAGACAGACATGACGAATCTATAAGGGTTCCGTTTTTTGCCATTTGGCAACGGAACCCTAAAAAGGGAATGTCCGCTTTTCGAGGCAAAAACAATACTGTGCTGCGTGAACGCAAGCCGGAGAGCACCGCGGCACCCAGGGTAAGCGACTTGTAAAGTGGATGGTGTGTTCTGAAACGGGAAGATAAAAGACCTTTACTTGCTTTCAGAATAACTATTTCGGTAACAAGCATATTCTTGAACTGGGGATACCAGGCTTGTGATGGCCATATAGGAAAAACAAGAATACCTTCGACTTTGTCTAAAACAATTTTTTGTAAGCATTTTAATATCACCGAAAATGGCGGGAAGGCATAAAAGTATTTATCGCGCCAGCTTATTGTAAAGGCGTCAATTGTAATGGCGTCAGGGTCTGGTCGCCAAGACACATAGTTCTCACATTTTGCATTAGTGCGAGAGGCGAATAAATCTATCTCTGGTTGGCCTAATTCTTGTGTTATCAATTGGAATGCTAAATTTGATAATTCCCATTCTGTGTCCATGTTAATTTTTCTAGATTGTTCGTCGGCTATAACATTATCATGTGTGTTTATGTAAGAAGCTACTAACCAGATCTTTTTCCTCTCGCACCACTGCCAAATAGATCGAGATAAATCGTTTAAATGTGGGAATTGTATTCCGCCCATACGATTGATATAACTAATGGCTGTTGTATTATCAATACGTCATAATAATTACGAATGAACCATTTTAATGCTAAAAATACCGCTAAGAGTTCGAGATAATTAATGTGGAACTTTAATTCTGAATTTTTCCAAGAACCGTTAATGCGTTCATTATTGCAACAAGCGCCCCAGCCGGTCCTGGACGCATCAGTGAAAATTTCTAATGTGAATGCTTGAGCCCTCATGGAATTGAATGTTGTGGAAATATTTTTGGACCACCAATTCAGATCATTCAAAATTATATTAGGTAATTTAATTTTTGTATCAAAATTGTTGTTTATTTTTAAGGCCAAGTATTTTTGTCGTTCTAAAATTTTGGTGTAAATCCATCCATATTTTGTTGCGGGACAAGCAGCAGTAAGAACCCCAATTAATTGTGCAAATTCTCTTATTGTGCAGCGTGGTAAGCGTAAAAATCTATTTATTAAACTAGCTATGTGAGTGCGTTTTTCGTCTGGTAAGGACATAATAAAATTTTTTGAATCATACATAAAACCTAAATATTTACAAATCTGTTTTGGTTCTAATGAACTCTTATTGAAATTAATAACGAAACCAAGGGCTTCTAATAATTTCAAAGTTTCTGTTAAGTTATCATGACATTCAGAATAGGTGTCACCAATACATAACACATCGTCAAGGTATTGAACTGATTTATAACCCCGGTTCCTAAGATGGGTCATTACCTCTTTCATAATCTTGGTAAAGGTTCTAGGTGCTATAGATAAGCCATAAGGCATAGCATTAAACTCATACAAAAAGTTTTGTGCTTTATCATCCTCGAAATGAAAGCGCAAGTATTTCCGGTGATGTTTAGCAATAGGAATTAAAAGATATGCTTCTTTCAAGTCTATGTTAGCCATGTAACCGTTTTGAGGTATTAATTTAGTAACGGTCCTATAATCTTCCATTTTAAAATGAAACTTAGAGATAAACTTGTTTAGTGGCTTTAAATTTAAAATAAACCGCTTGTCACCGTTTGGTTTAGAAGTAAGGAATATCTTTGATATGAATTGATTCTCGGTCGATGAACATATTGATATCGCGCTTAACTCAAGTAATTTTTTTATGGCTAAATTCATATCTTCTCTATCTGCAGTTGAAAGACAATTACGAGGTGAAAAGGTTTGCACCGGAGTTTCAGAAAATGGTATGGAAAAACCCTGACGAATCCATTCGAGAACGATGTCATTGGAAATTACACTTCGTCGCTGCATCCTCGAGATTTACATGATTCACTAGGTAGTACACTCCTAAATGTACTAGGCATCGCACAATTTTTAGATAAAAAACTAAAAAATAAAAATAAAATTAGATATTAAACGACTTCCGTAGTACCTGCGGTGGGGGGGCGTCCGCCGCACCCGGCCATCTACGATCGTTCACTTGTCATTCGCTTCTTTTGTGTGGGCATCGCAACATTAATAATTATTGTTGGTGTTAAAAATATTCCATTAATTTTTATCGAATTCGCGTGTTTTTTTTCTTGTGACCATGGGAAGAAGACGACATGAAGATGATCCAGGGACCATCAGACGAAAAATAAGGCGACTGGAAAAGCGTTTACAAAGACAACGCGAACACACATCCAGTGAGGAAGGTTAGTCAGATTTATCATAATACTAATGGTGTTATTTATAATCCTTTCTAACCGGTTCCTTATCAGTCGCCGAATTCAATAGTCATGATTCTTTCAAATGTCATGTTGTTCGCACACGTGCGGTATGACTCATGACTTTCTATTGTTGTTGTTCCATTATAATTTTATATTATAAAAAGGAATTCTTTTGCATCGATGCTACTTTATTTTTACAATCAATTAGTTAAATTAATTGGACGATGTGTACTGCGACGAGATTGCAGTCGTTCCAGTTTTTTCCTAACTACCTTCCTATGCATATTCTGCAAGTACCGTGATGAGATCCCGGTCAAGTTAAAACAACTATTGTACCTATGAATAGATAAGTGTCGTGACGCGATTACGACCATCTATAATAAGTGATAATATTGTTAAGTGGTTTGATGCGATCAAATCCTTTTGTTGTCATTGTTTGAAGCCAAATTTGAGCCAATGCTATAGTAGATCGAAATATCGTTCCAGATGTTGAGTCTGACCACTCAAGACCTGCCTCCTTACCTCCCGAGTACGAATCCTCTGAGCATTATCAATCAGATGGAACTCAGTCGAACTTTCGATCTGTGGTGACAGTTCCACAACACACTATCTCTACCAGCACCAGCACCAGCACCGCACCAGAAGTTGTGGAGGCCCTTCCGCCTGATATTTTAGAGGTTCTTGGAGAATCTAAGGAAAAAGATGAGGTATTCGGGCCAAAAATCAGAGAAGAGATCTCCAAACGTTGGGGAAAGATTATTATGGAAGGTCTAGGTAAAGAACAGAAACAAAAGCTGTTTAATAATATTTTGATCCCGGAGAACTTCCAAATTATTAAGGCACCAAAACTGAATCGAGAAATATCCTCGGTCCTAACGGAATCCTCCAGAAACAGGGATAAGCGTCTTGAATGGACACAAAACCATCTAGGCATTGGTATAGCGGGTATCACTAACCTACTGTCATCCGTAATTGACGGCAATTTAGAAAAAGCTGAGATTATAAAAAAGCTCTCAGAAACAGCCCAAATATTGTTAGATTTACATTGCCAAAATACTGCTAACAGAAGGAAGTTAGTTACATTCAGCTTGGATAAAAAATTCTTGAATATTGTTCAAGGAGTTAAGAGGGATACATTCCTCTTCGGAGAGAATTTGGGCGACAAAATCAAGGCTTCTAAGATGGCTGAAAAGTCTGGATTACAAATAAGGAGGACCGAACCTCAACCATCTACCTCTCACAGACCGACACGTTCTAATAATTATCGTCAGGGAAACTCGAGGCGTCCCCTTCGTCATCAGAACTACAGAGGCAGGTCGAGTGGGCCAAGGACCCAAGCCTCCAACCCGAACACAGGGAGATACCCAGCGTCAACAGAACGGTACAACTCTGCGAAGGCAGCCTCGAAGGCTCCTCCGAAGCCCGAATAGAGGTAATTAAACATGCTGGTCGGTTACGACACTTTATATCAGCTTGGAAAAGCATAACTAATGATCCTGTAATCTTACAATGTATATATCATGGTTATAAAATACGTTTTAATCGAACCGTTATTCAGTATGCAGAACCAATCAATAAATCGTTTTCTTTCCAAAAGACTAATAGTCTTAATATTGAAATTTCAAAGCTTTTATTATCAGGTGTGATAATAAAATATGATGACATTCATGGTCAGTTTATTTCGAATATTTTTTTGATACCTAAAAGCGACGGTACCCATAGATTTATTCTTAATCTTAAAAAATTAAACAATTACATTGATCCACAGCATTTTAAAATGGAAGATGTTAGAACGGCTTCTAAATTATTATGAAAGTCATATTACATGGTCCATATTGACCTTAAGGAGGCATATTTTTTAATCCCAATTTATGAAAATAGTAAAAAATATCTACGGTTTAGGTTTTTCAATCAGACTTATGAATTTCAGTGTTTACCCTTTGGTTTATGTTCAGCACCGTTGATTTTTACTAAACTAATGAAACCAGTGATTACATACCTCAGAAAGAAAGGAATCATACTGGTTATTTATTTAGACGATTTATTGTGTATAAATAAAACATTTGAAAGCTGCTCTCGTGATGTAAAAATAATCACCGACCTGTTAGAAAAGCTCGGATTTGTGATAAACATTAATAAAAGTGATTTAGTTCCCAGCCAACTCAAAACTTTTCTAGGTTTTGAGTTAAATTCAACGGACATGACTTTAAAATTGCCACTAAAGAAACGTTTGAAGGTTCTAGATATAATCGATAGATACTACAAACGTTTTTTATCTATTAGAGACTTTGCAAAGTTTTTAGGATTGCTTACGTCATCGTGCCCAGCTGTTAGTTATGGGTGGGTTTATACCAAACGATTTGAAAGAACTAAATATCTCGCGCTTCAGAAATCAAATGGAGATTATGATCATTCCTAATAACCTAGAACCTGATTTTTCGTGGTGGAAGGCAAACATCATGAATGCGTTTTGTCCAATCCGTCAAAACAAATACTATTTAGAGATTTATTCCGATGCGTCTCTAACGGGTTGGGGTATCGCTTGTAACGGAGAAACCAGCGGTGGATTTTGGAGCACGTCTGAGGCCCAAAACCACATAAACCTATTGGAATTAAAAGCAGCTTTCATTGGTTTAAAATGTTTTGCCAAGGACCTTGTAGACAAAGAGATTCTTTTAAGAATAGATAACACTACTGCAATCTCGTATATTAATAGAATGGGCGGTGTTCAATATACACACCTTAATGATATAGCACGCGAGATTTGGCAGTGGTGTGAAGAGCGTCGTCTCTTTATTTTTGCTTCCTACATTAAGTCAAAAGACAACACGGAAGCTGACCAAGAATCAAGGCACATAAATGTCGACACCTAGTGGGAATTTTCTCGTTCAGCGTTCCATGACGTAGTCCATCATTATGGTGCTCCAGAGATTGATTTATTCGCGACTTGTTTGAATGCGAAATGTCATAAATATGTGTCCTGGAAACGAAACCCACACGCTTTCGATATCGATGCATTTACTTTAGATTGGGGCAACTTAAACTTTTACTCGTTCCCACCTTTTTCGTTGATTCTCAAGTGTTTACGAAAAATAATAGCTGATAAGGCTACAGGAGTGCTCATAGTCCCATATTGGCCTAGTCAGCCATGGTATCCACTGTTTATTTCGTTACAGATAAGGAAACCTGTTTATTACGGACCAAGTAGTGATCTCCTTTTATCTCCTTTCAGAACGCAGCACCCCCTTTGGATGAAACTTACCCTGGTATCATGCCTGTTATCAGGGAAGCATTTTCTCGAAAGTCATTGACTCCAGAAACTATAAAAATTATCACTGCTTCTTTATCTAATAATACATTAAAACAATATAATATCGCTTACAGAAAATGGTGGCAGTTTTGTCAAACCCATAAGGTAGACTGCTACACCGCATCTATGCAACCGGTACTGCAATTTTTGTCCAGAGAATTTGAAACAGGAGCCATGTACACTACATTGAACACTTATCGTTCGGCGCTCGGCTTAATTATAGGTAGACAATTAAGTACAAATGATACTGTCTGCAGATTTATGAAAGGTGTTTTTATACTGAAACCAGTTTTCCCTCGATATCAGTCTACTTGGGACACTAATCTAGTTTTAGATTTTTTGTTCAATAATTTTCCTAATGAAAATCTGTGTTTAAATAAATTAACAAAAAAACTGGTAACTCTGCTCGCGTTGTCGACTGCACAACGCGTGCAGACGTTATCCTTTATTCGTCTATCTAATATAAATATTTGTAATTCAAATATTATAATAACAATTGATGGAAGGACTTTATGTTCATATATTAATGTTACAGATACATTTAGAACTGAACCAAATACCAAAAGGTTGTTACTAACTAATAAGAGACCAGTCCACAACGCCAGCTCCTCTACGATTAGCCGCTGGATTAAACAGACGCTAGCAGATAGTGGTATAGATACCACAATATTTTCGTCACACAGCACGCGCCACGCGGCTACTTCAGCGGCTAGTCGTAGAGGTATTTCTATAGATTTAATTAAAAAGACTGCCGGTTGGTCCGGTAATTCCCTAGTATTTGGCAAATTTTATAACAGACCTCTGCTTACAGAAGAAACCGATGATTTTGCTCGCGCAGTTTATGAAAATAACGTTTAAATATTGTTGAAATTACCATTTTTGTTTTTTGTATAATCCCTTCATGGATTTGATTTAATAATGTTACTGTGTTTAAAATAAAACAATATCATAATATGCATTTATTTTCTTCACCACTAATGTATTGGCTATTTATCTCAAAACTCTAAACATCTACCTAGTGAATCATGTAAATCTCGAGGATGCAGCGACGAAGTGTAATTAATGGTTAAACAAACTTACCTGAAGTGAAGTTTGACCGCAATTACACGAGTCGCTGTATCCGAAGAGATTTACAAACCCGCCCAACCCTTCTTTGCAAGAAATCCCGATATTAAAAATAGTTTAAGATAAATAGCCCTCTTAAATGAATGACAAGTGAACGATCGTAGATGGCCGGGTGCGGCGGACGCCCCCCCACCGCAGGTACTACGGAAGTCGTTTAATATTAACTTCACTTCAGGTAAGTTTGTTTAACCATTAATTATGTTCAGCCAGTGAGAATAAAAATGACGTATTCGTCCAGAATGTACCTGTTCTATTGTTGAGGTTGAGCACGCGTTTTGTTCGTGTTCGAGTACCTCGGTTGCGGCGTTGTCTGTGCCTTGCGTGCTGCAGGGGCTTGTCTCCTCTGGCCGCCGCGCCCCCCCTGTTCGACAGGTAACGCGAAGGACCTGGCCAGTTTTCCTGGTAGCGGGGTCGTGCGACTGCTGATTGAACTGTCTGTGGAGGTTTTTGAGGCACCGAGGCCTTTTTTATTTGCAGGCCCTGCCTTTCAATAGCTTTTGAAGCTTTGATTTTTTCGGATAGTTTTAATCCGAATAAAGTGCTATCCCTTTCGTTACCCTTGATAACATTTAGAAATGATCCAATTTGATACGTGCTTCAGTATCCATATGGTGAAGATGGGTTAAGATGCGACAATTGTCACTTAGCATTTTTATGGCTTGGATTTTTTCTTCGCCAGTAATGAGAAGAGTCATCGCCCTATTCGCAGCTGTGATCCCAGCGCCAAGAAGTTGTTGCGATAACTCCATCTTCTTATCGCGATTTCTTGCCATATCAGTAATAGCTGCCGAAATTTCAGCATTAAGTTTTGGTGCTTGTAAAAGAGCACAGTTGGAGGGGACAAGATATTCTTTTAATAATTTGTCCTTGGCTTCCTTAGGAAGTCCTTTTTTTTAAATGGGCTGCCATCTTTGTGCCAAATTTTCGTGTATGCTTTCCCCAAACTCGGGAGTGTCATCAAATTGCTCCCCTAATGCTGACAAAATGTCTGGGTCAAGCTCATGTGCCACCGAAGGTGCTTCGGTTTCTTGTATTCCTGGATCGGGAACCGGTATCTCGGGAATATCGGTAACCTCTACGGCTGGTGGATTCGCAGGTCCACTTCTGTCCACTTTATCGGCATCTAATAATAAAATTATTTATTTTATATGTGTGGGTACTTTGACAAAAATACCTTCGTTCTATCTCTCGGATAGACCCCAGGCTTTGTCTAATTTCGCAAAAATGTTAAGCTACCTCATGTAACATATGCTTATTTTTTGCTTTAATGCCCTCGTGTTGACTCACGGCCAACCCACAGGCTTGCCACGTTCGATTTCGAATCAAGGCAACAAGTAATTTTTTGAGGTTAAAATACCACATTGAAGCACTTATTCACCAAAGTTAGTTAATATAAGTAGGTACTTACCGTTAGCGGCGTCGTTATCGAAGCTCACATCAGAGTCCGAAGATTCTAAAACTCGCACTATGCGACGACGATTTTGTCGTTCCTTTTCTTCGAGTTTACGAATCTTTTTATTATAACGTTCAATTTTATCTTTAGCACTGCGTTTAGACATTATTTCTATCTATTATGAACTGACAAACAACTAAATTCAATATTAAAACCGTTTTTCAAATCGGGGACTGTGATCGCAGAACTCGTGTTGTCGTTGCCTCGCACGGAAAAAGAATGAAATTTGACAGACTGATCGTAGATACCAAAGAAAAAAAAAAAAAAAGGTTAAATTTAAAAAAGTGCGAAGTTGCCTTGTAGGTTAGAGGAACTACGTTGTGAATGTTATATCTGAAGAATGAAGCGATGCAATATAATGGGGATTAAGAAAAAAAAATAATATGTATGCATTTTGCAGGTATAGATAAATCAATGTATTAATTAAAGTATTTAACAATCGTTGTTTGTTTTGATATGAAAACATAGGTAATTGTTTATAAATTGGATTTGGTGGATAGCGAGTAGATAATTAAAAATAACATAATCACATGAGATATAATCATTCATTTTTTGTACTTACATGTTTTCAAGTTTAATTCAATAAAAAGATGGTTACCAAGTAATTTATTTAGTAGGTTCAAAATCAATCAAAATCAAAATATTTTATTTCACATAAACCTACATGGGCACTTATGAACCGTCAGAAGCTAGGTGCACGGTTCCAATTGGTCGTTTCCTATGGAGAAGAGCCGGCAAGAAACTCCACGGTTACTCTTTTAAAAATAATTGGCTTTTACAATACTTTCATATAACAGTGTTTCTAGGTATGGGAGGACAGTGTAGGTCTTTCAATAAGTACCAAGTACTTAACAAAATAAAAAATGGTCAACAGGTCTACAATCCACTAAGCCTACAGCGTTCTCACATTTACAAAATATGTAGAAAAGAAACTATACAAAAAAAAAAAAAGTAAAAAAACCTATTTTAATAAAACGCAATTATATGATTGCTATTACAACTGTAATCAATCTGAATAATTATCATGTCCAAAAAAAGTCACTAAAAAAGTTGAAATTAAATCGTTGGTATATAATGTCAAATAATAGAATAGTAAAATGTCAAGGACGAATGTAAAAACAAATAAAAATAAAGATTTAAATAAACATGGTAATTTGGGAGCAGTTAATAGACTCTTACTTATTTATGTCGTTAATGAGGTACCAGGGAAGCCACATGTGCAGAAGGAATTATTGCCAAACTTCCTTATCTTCAACATAGTCTTTAATTTTATAATATGCTTTCTTGATAAAGACACGTTTGATGTGGGTTTTGAACTTCCCATCGCTAAGTTCTGTCACAGACTTTGGCAACTTGTTATAAAAGCGGATACTGTTTATAAGAAATGACTTGCTTGTTTTAGTTAATCTAAATTTGGGTATCACAATTTCATGTCGACTACGTGTATTTATATTATGGAAATCGCTTCTTATTTTGAAAAGTCTTAAGTTTTTGCGAACATACATAATACTTTCCAAAATATAAAGTGAAGGCAAAGTCAGTATATCAATTTCTTTAAAGAACAATGGCGAAATCTTGTTTGAAATTAATTTGAGCGTCTTAAAGTGACACATATGTGAAAGAAAAACAATTAAAAATCTACGTTTTTTAAAACTATAACAGCATCTAGTTAAAGCCGAGTAAAAAACATATATTTAATGGAAAGTTATTTGACTATCTCGTTTTACAAGATTAAGAAATTGTTGGTAGTATTGCCATTTTATTTTATTTTCCTAAATAGTGGGTACAGCATTATGGTCGTGGTCTTGTCATTTTTAATTTGTTATTATTTTGATAAGGATTAAATGAATAAATAACACATTTTTTTTTTGCTTTACATCTGAGTTTATTCTGTGTTCTTCCTTATATAATAATATTGCTGTAAATTAGGAAAATGTCACTATGTAATGGCAACTCGAACTAAAAAGACTAGTATTCAGAGTTTTAAAAAATATAGCTTGGTCGTCATTGACAACCGTTGACACTGACAATTTACAACTTTACCAGACGCTTGCGCTCTGTCCTGTGTTGTTTTGCTCTCGATTGTTATTCCGTTTTCTTTGAACTTTTACTTGACCTGGACTGCTTAATGGACTCTGATATTTCCATTGTATGACCCGTGCGTGCCAAACGATTCTATGATTTTTTTTTGTGTGAAATTGTGCTGTTTCTCTCTTGGACACCGATCTTGCCTCATTGTTTGGATTTCGTTGTGAACTGGTTGTTTGCCACAGGTGAAGATGAGTGGTCGGGGCAGACTGACACGAATCCTCTGTGTCAACTGTAATATTTGCGTGAATACACTGCGCCGATATCCTGCCTTAGAACTTGACACTAGAGTTATCACATTACTCTGGATACATCCTCGAATCGTAAGTAGTTTAAAACTATAGTATTATTTAATAGTTTACATTTTGGATACCACATGACAATATACAATTCTTAGAAAAATGTTGTCAAAGCGCTGAGCTGATCACTTTGATCTTATTAAATATATCCTAGAAAATAATCCAATTAATATGAGGTAGATACAATAGTTTTTTTCAGTGCTATTTGAGGTCACCTAATTCCATATTACAAGATTTTCAATTTGTTTTAGATTACTGAAGATGATTATGTTTGTGAAGCAAGCAGAGACCTTGCGATGTGGAGAGTCAATCATGCTTTACAACAAGAAGCTTCGGGCAGTGATAACCAACAAGCTGGATTAAGTCACAAAGGCCACACTAATGTGTGTCTTTTATGTGGCTTGTCTATTTTACGTAGACAAAGTGACAGAATATTGAGAGACAATCCTTCTGAACTACAGCAATCTATGATAAATATTATAGAGAGCAGAGTAGCACCACAACAGGTATTTTAAATTACATTCTACTCAATAAACACAAGTGTTATTAAATTAGAATTAGTAAAATATTTGACATAACATCAACATCTATGTTGAGGATATATACACAACTTAATAGGGTATCTCTGTTGGGTCGTTGATACAGCTTGGTTAGTCTATTTTAGTTATTTTCATAGCGTTATGTCCTACGGTATTCTGCTGTGGGGCAAAGCTGTTGATATTCAAAACATATTTGTCTTTCTTTAAAAACGAGCTGTTTGAGCGATTTACCAGCTAGGTGCTAGAGTTTCTCTGAGAGATTTTTTCAAAGATATTGGTATCCTCACAGTGGCATTTTTCTAACTGAACAGACAGCTGTTCTGCTGGGGAGTTTGTTGCGCCACTTCTTCTTCCCAACAAAAGCACTAGGAAGTGGTGAAGGTGGGCGTTTTGGGGGACTGTCTCATGTAATTTTGACGTTCGAAAAGTGCTGATTCTCAGCCTAGTTTGGACTTTTGAATTTGGTCTCGTATTATTCAATCAGGGAATTTCAAGCAATAGCCTCCTTACCAGAAACTGCACAGGAGCTTATTTTAATTATCTTTTTTTTTTCAGATAACAGAATCTGATTGTGTGTGTCATCCTTGTTGGTTACGCACATAAAGAGAAGTTCGCCGTGGGAACATTATTGATGATAGTAGATCTGTACCTAGTATTACCAACTCAGCACCCGAAGGATCACAAGAGGAGGATCAGCCTTCTGGATCTAATGAATCTGTTTTGAACCCTATACATCAAGTGGATGTACAGAGTATAGTTTTACTGGACTACAGACGAGCAGCCAATTCTAATAATCATTGTGTATACCCCAATTGTAGTAGTACCACATTGCATGGTATTTCTGATACATTACGTGCAATCGTACTTAGCAATCATAATTATTATCTGCCAAGCCTAGCACGAATTTGTTCAGAACATTTAGTGAGCAATTCGTGGGAGACACTTTTTAATTTTGAAAACAGCATTCAAACGTTCACTGCTCAACAGGTACAACATGTATTTTCCTTTGTTCCATTTAATCCAACATTAGACTTTGAAAATGTGCAAGAAATGGTTGATAATGTGTTCGAGTGAACAAATAAATTCCCCTGAATATAATCTTAGAGGTACTGGCGTGACAACACTTATAAAAGGCAAAATAAAGTCACGCCATGTTACCAGGAGGCAATATTATGTTTATATATAAATACAAAATAATATTCCTGGCCGAGCAGGGATCAGTGAGTACTGCTGTAATTGTTTAGTCGGTCGGCGCACAGTAGGATGTTGCGCTCATGTCATGACGCTGGTCTGGTATTTAGGATGGGCCAGACATCAGCAAAATGTTTTCGCACCCGCAGAACTTCTTGATGAAATAATTGTAAGAGAGGATGACGAAGAATAAATTGATATAAAATAATAATCTTGTTTGATTGGTTAACCTTTACCTTAACAACTAGGTAGGTAGTTCATTAATCCTATTAGTTAGATTTAAACATAACATAACATCACGCCTGTATTCCCCGAAGTGTTAGGCAGAGGTGTACCTATACACCCACATTTCGCCAGTTATGTAAGTCCCATGTAATAGGGGATAGAGGGTGAGCCTATTGCCATCAACCGGGCACAAATCAAGACTCCGGGCTGCTACTGAGCAATTCCAGATGGAAAAACCCAATAACACTTTGCCCGACCCGGGAATCGAACCCAGGAGTTAGATTTATCTTACTAAAAGGAATCTTTACAAATCTATGCATTGTTAATAGATAATATTATTAATAATGCATAAGACTTGTTAAGATAAATATTAGGCTGTGCCTTCGTTCGTTTGTTTTTGCTCTTATTCTTTACAATATTCACAAGTCAAGGCATGCTGAAATAATTAAGAGAGGCTAATACTAATGCGATTATGCCCTTTTACTTCCTCGAAATTGAATAATATGTATTATTTTACTTAGCGTTAAAAGTGACAAAAATATATAACCTACAAAAGTTCAACACTGAATATCTATTAATCTCCGCTTTCTCTAACAAAAAATCTTGCACAAGCTAGCTCAGAAAATGACCCTGATTTAAATAAGATATTTTTCATTTGAAGACTATCGTTGACATGTAATACATCTGTATCTTTCCTGTCTATTTTAAAAATAAGAGAAGTGTCGTCAGCAAATAGAATTATATCTGGTTAAGTTAGGTCACCGGCTAACCGAATTTATGATCAACTTGCAAACAAACTTGAAATAGTTCAATAATGAGAAAGCAGTTCAATTCATAGTGAGAAAAAAAAGTACCATTTTTCATCACATTAATTATTAATTCTTTGATGTTTACAAAATTTAGCAAAAAGTATTTTGCATTTTGCAAATACAAAATATGTCCTAAAATGTATTTGAAATAAAATGTAAAATGCTTTTCAAAAAAAAGTATTTAAATACAAAATGGAAATAGGTATTTTGTATTTCAAATACTTTTAAAATGTCACATCTCTGATCATAATGCTGTCAAACTAAAATAGAGTTAAGTTGTGTCACTTTATAGACTAAAGTGACACAACTTTATTTTAGTTTCAGAATGGGAAATCGTCGTTTGACAGGAATAAACAAAATTTGGTGTTTTTTAGTCTATTTTATGGGCATTTGTGACAAGAGAATCGGCACCATTAGCTACCTACCTACTTTTAAAACGTTTTGTGCAATCCTTTTTAGGGTTCCGTACCCAAAGGGTAAAACGGGACCCATTTTTTTTTTTTTGGGTGTGAAATTATCAAATAACTACTCCCGCTCTGGGCGGAGTGGGAGGGCGTGTCAGACTCTTACTGACTAAAACCCACCCGTGTTCCTTCGGTTGCCTTGTTGCCGGGGGCCACGATGTCTCTATCGGTTTTCTTCGAACCCCCGGCAGGCACTGGCCCTAGCGGACCCCGTCAATTCTGCTGACATCTCTTTGAGGCGCGCATGGAACACAACGTGCCGTCGACCCGGGCTTGGTCCTTATCGGACGGCGAGCTACTCATTGCTCACTGTCCGCAAGCCCGCGCCTACGGTGGCCGGAAATCGGCTCGCGATTCCCGCCCCGGGCATCTCCTCCTATTGCGGCGGTTAGGGGCGTGAGGGCGCGAAATTTGCCTCTCCCTCACGCGTTCCGCCTCCTCCTTCGCGAGCATTACCGCTTCGCAGAAGGAGGTGATGGCCTGCCATTTCCTCTCGCTCCGTACCATGGCCTGAACCAGGGCCGGACGCGAGAGATCACCGCCGCCGATCGTCTCTACGAGGACACGGCGTTGCTCCGCCCAAGCCGGGCAGACCTCCACCGTATGCTCCACCGTGTCTTCAGGCCGATCCACACAATGGTGACACCCGGGTGTTTCCTCCCGCCTTATCCTGAACATGAAACTCCCGAAGCAGCCGTGTCCGGTGAGGACCTGCGTCAGGTGGAAGGTGAGGACGCCGTGGCGCTTCTCAAGCCACTCCTCAAAGAGGGGTCTTATCGCCGCAATTGTGGCGTGCCCAGCGCGGGGTTGCAACAATTGCACTCTCCATGACGCCATGAGATCCCGCCGGAGCTCTGTCCGCTGTGCCGCAATTTCTTGCGGCATCGGAGTTAAGCCCCGTCGTTTCGCTTCCTCGTGCCACTCCCAAATGTGCGCGAGGACCTTTGCCTCCAGATCCCATGGCAGTAATCCGGCAAGGAGGCTCGCCGCCTCGCAGGAGACCGTGTGGTATCCTCGGGCCAGCCGGATGGCCATGACCCTCTGGGACGCGTTCAACCGGCGGGCTAGCCGCAGCCTCAATGAACGCATCCACACCGGCACCCCGTAAAGGGCCATAGACCAATACAAATGATAAATGAATGATAAATGATAAATGATTTTATTTCTGTAAGTAGGTTTGTACAAACACTTTTACACGTCAATCATATTTTAAAAACTAGATGAGGTCGGCGTTTCCTATCTGACTACTCTGAGAAGAAAGGCCGAAACAAACTCAGAGGTCACAGTCTCTTTTAAAGTCCAGACATAATCTTGGTCAGATCATGTGAAGGCCATGTGGATTGGTGTCTGAAGTGGTCTTTAGAGGAAAGCATCACACAGATTGAGAGGGTCTGTCCAGTCAGTGCACGCATTTGTCGTTTATCGT
This sequence comes from Agrochola lychnidis, assembly GCA_963680765.1. NCBI lineage: Eukaryota > Metazoa > Arthropoda > Insecta > Lepidoptera > Noctuidae > Agrochola > Agrochola lychnidis. The sequence goes on from OY796856.1 coordinate 27,664,558, forward strand.
GTAGCTCAACTCAGAATTTAAGGAGCTCAACGATTCGACGAACAATACCAAAAAAAAGGACATTTGTGTAGGCCACATAAATTACTCAAACTGTCAGACCATGATTAAAACTAACTGAGAAAAAATTAAAAACAAAACAAAAAGGAATGACCCAAATAGTCTTCACATTCACAATAATTAAAATAATATAATACTTTAAAAGTAAATATTCATGTCATTGTATATATAAAAATCATTAATGTCAATGTGTATATAATAAAATAAAAAAAACCCAGAAATAATCTTGGTCAGAGCATTTCATATGAGGACCATGTAGATTTGTGTCTGAAATGATCTTTTGAGGAAAAAACCATAAGATTTGAGTGGACCTGTCCAGTCAGTGCACGCATTTGTCAGTAATTGTGCAGCTCAACTCAGAACTTAAAAGGAGCTCAACGATTCGACGAACAATACCAAAGAAAGGACATTTGGGTAGGCCGCATAAAGTACTCAAAACTGCCAGATTATCATTAGTAGTAACTGAGAAAAATTAAATAAATATATATACATGAGCTACATAGTCCTCACATTCACATCAATTAAAATAATAATAATGTTATACTTAACAAAGTAAATATGCATGTCATTGTGTATATAATTTTGAAGTTTGCAAAATAAACAAAGTTCCAAAAGTAAAAAATAAAAATAATAATTGGAGCAGCTTAATCCCAAGCCTTTTTGTCCTCAATGTAATCTTTAACAGTATAAAAAGCTTTCTGGCACAACTTACGTTTAATGAATGATTTAAATTTATTAAGGCTTAGATCTTGTACGTGGCTTGGAAGTTTATTATAAAAGCGTATACATTGACATCTGAACGAGCCACCTATTTTCTTGAGCCTTATTGTAGGTACAACAAATTTGTGTTTGTTTCTAGTATTTATGTTATGGATATCACTGTATTTTTTAAACAATTTTATATTTTTATGGGCATATAAAAGATTATCAAAAATATACTGAGAAGGCACAGTCATTACATTAATCAACTACAATCAACATTAACTAAGACTCCGCTTTCTGTCCGTCTGTCACCAGGTTGTATCTCATGAACCGTGATAGTTAGACTGTTGAAATTTCACAGATGATGTATTTCTGTTGCCGCTATAGCAACAAATACTAAAAAACTAATCAAATAAATAAATATTGTACAACAGACATGATTTTTTTGCCGTTTTTATAGATAATGGTACGGAACCCTTCAGGCGCGAGTCGCACTTAGCCGGTTTTTATAGAAAGGTATCAGTAAGGTATCTGGAAGAGATTTCTTTAGAAATAAGCATCACCTTAGTAGGTACGTATTTTTCAATTCCTTTCTTCTTGTCTATTTATATGTGTGTACATAAACTGTTTAATAAATAAATAAAATGGAAAAAAAAATAAGTAGGTAGGTACTTGCCAAAAACATGTTAAGTAATAGATTTCTTTCAGTTATTATATTAATATGTAAAGTAGGTATTAGATTATAAAAAAACAGTGGTATTCCGGGAGCACAGAGACAGAAGTGAAAACTTGAAAAAGATCTTGGCGAAAGAAAAATACTTGTATAGAACATTGGTCCGTAACGGTATCTGAATAAAGAGCACAATCGCGTTTACACAAATGAGGTATCGGTAATGTTGTCGCGAGTTCAATTGTTTTTCCAATCTCAGTAATGCTCAACGCGCCTAAAGAAGTTTTCAGTTAAAAAAAAATTGATTTTCCTACTAAACGTAAAATAATAACGACAGATTATGTGATGACAAATTGAGTAAAACGCCATCTATTGCAAAGAGCTCTGAACAAAATGATTATATTCAGACTTTATCAGAATCAGAAATCTTTATTTGTGAACATAGGTCAAGTTACACATAGTGTGAGGTGTTATAAATAGGTAGATCCTCCATGTTTTGCCCAGAGGCGTACAAATATAATTGTTTAAGTTTTAAAAAATAACAAATTGGTGAAATTATGTCAACTTTCACGTCAGTTATAGAAGTATAAATAGGCATAGAATTTCAAAAAAAAAAAAAATTACAATCAATTTCCAAATAGATGACAAATGGTTAAGTTTCATGTCATATTTAAGTTAATTTAAGTTAATGATAATTTCGAACAAAATTCAAGGTCATTAAAACAGGTCAGGTAGGGTGTTCTAAGGCAGTAATTATAGAATTGTCGTCGAAATAGTCCTTTATTGAGTAATAGCATTTATTAGTCAAAATTCTAAATAGTTCTTTTTTGAATTTGTCCAGATATAACATTTTAATTTTTTCGGGTAGTCTATTAAATATTTTTTTAGCCATACAGAATGTGCTTTTATTCATTAGTGCAGTTTTGCCATAAGTTACTTCGAGTTCTGACTTATTTTTATCGCGTAATTTTCTGTAGGAACTTTTAGTAGCTATTTTGTATTACGAAATGTTGGATTTGACGAATACATTTGTTTCATATATGTACAACGATGGTAAGGTAAGAATTTTTAGTCGTATAAAAGTCGGTTGGCAACTGTCTGTGCTTTTAAGGCCACACATAGCTCTGATACATCTTTTTGGGCTCTAAAGACTAATTCTCTATCAACTAAATTGCCCCAGTACATTACGCCATATCGGAGTGTTGATGCAACATAACCGTGATAGGCTGTAAGTACGGATTCTAGACTGACTATTTTTGAAAGTTTATATAGAACATAGGTAAATGTATTAAGCTTTTTGCATATTACGTCTGTCTGGGATCTCCAAGTCAAGTTATTATCTATTTGATACCAAGAAATTTAGTAGCAGTAGTTGATTCAATATTAGTCCCGAAATAGCTAATGTCAAGATTTTTATTTGGGATTCTTTGATAAAAATGCATAATTTTAGTCTTTTCTAAGTTTATAATTAGATTATTGCTGTCAAACCACGATATAATTTTATTTAATGTCATATTTATTTCATTTTCATAAGTTTTTGGATCATCACATTCAACCACTACGGTGCTGTCATCGGCAAATAGCACCATGGGGTGATTTATTTGCCCCGGATTCCGGTCATTTATGTACAGTAAAAAAAGAGAGGGCCCCAGTACGCTACCCTGGGGAACGCCATATTTAATTATGTCGCTTTCAGAACGATATTTTTTCTCATAGCTGGTTTTTGAGCATATTTGTGTGATTTCTACAAATTGTTTTCTGTCCGTTAAGTAAGATCGAATGAGATCAAGTATATTTCCCCTGATACCATATTTTTCGAGTTTTTGTATTAGAATTGGGTAATCTACATAATCAAAAGCCTTAGTTAGATCCATATAGATAGCACATACAGGATTTCTCTTATCTACATTTGACATTATAGGGAGAAGCAGGTCATGTATAGCCATATTGATGGTCTTCTGCTTACGAAATCCCTTTTGTTCCTTTACTAATATGTTTGACTTCTCGAGGTAGTTATATAAGGACTTGTAAATTACTTTTTCAAAGATTTTTGAAAATACGGGTATCAACGCGATAGGCCTATAATTTGACATACTGTGTCTATCATTTTTTTTGTGTAATGGTACAATTATTGATGTTTTTAATTTTTCAGGGAAGATTCCGTTAGAAATACTCATATTAATTATGTGACCGAGATGGGGGGCTATATATTGTGACACCTCCTTGATAACTTTAGTGCATATTCCGTCATAACCAACACTGTTTGTATTTCGAAGTGATTGGATATGATTATTTATATCTTGAGGTGTGGTAGACTCCATAAATATGGAGTTTGAAGTGTTTGAGCGGATTTTAATTTCTGGTATAGTTTTATTTTTTGGTTTGGTAACTTGATTAACATAAAAATTGTTAAAAGCCTGAGCTATTTTTAATGGGTTCGTGATTTTGTTTGGTCCTGTTTGAATTTGTGTAATTGGTTCTTTAGGGAAGTAGGTCTTAGATTTATTAATTACAGTCCATGCCGCTTTAGATTTATTTTGGGATGTCTTAATAAAGTAGTTATTTCGTGATTTTTGTGTTAACGTTATAACTCTTTTAAATCTTGCAGAATATGTCTTAAACGACTGTTTTTTTCCTTGGGGTAGGCTTTTTCCTATATTGCCATAGCAAGTGCCGCTTCTTTTTACTACATATTCTTATCCCATTGGTGATCCACTGGGCGTTTTTTGTTATTGTTTTTGTTATTATTTCATACGGAAATCAAAGGTCATAAAAACATCTGAATTGGTCAAGAAAATTGGGTGTAGGCGTCATTGACGTCACTAGTTGTATATATGTCCGAAAAAGTGAGATTTTTAATGCAATTTTTAAATTTTTCTACATTATCTTGGCAATAATTTCGTCTTTTTACTTTCCAACGCTTCAAGATACATGTTTTCTTAACAGGACATTTCAAAAGTTGTGCGGTATGATCTGACAGACCCAATTCTATAATTTCTCCTTTACAGCCTTTTACATTATGTGCTATGTTGTCCAAGCAGGTCCCACTGCTTAATCTAGTAGGTTGACAAAATTGTAATTTTAAATTATAATTTAACAATGTATATTCGAAATCTAAGGCTTGTTTATTTCTTTTTAATAGATTAATGTTAAAGTCCCCACATAGGACAACCTTTTTATTATTCAGTTTTAAACATAACAGATGTAAGGTATTTTTTTAATTTTCGAAAAATCTATCCAAATTAGATTGGGGCACCCTATACATAAGTAAGTAAGTAAGTATTTATTTGCATAAAACATGGTATACATGGTGTTACAATAATTTACAATAAAGATACATACAATAATAATATTGTGTTCTGTCAGTTCTATCGCGCAGCATTCAATTACGTTGATTACGGAATATTTTCCTAAGTTTAACACTTTATACTTGTGACCGACCCTGGTCAAAATGCACGCGCCACCTCTTCTATTATCTCTGGAAAAACTGGTTGCCAGGCTGTAGTTTGGTATATTTAGAAGTAATTCCTGTTCAGGTGTCATAAAATGTTCGGTAATGCAAATAGTATCGATCTGTCTCTTACTATTTTCTAGTTCTTCCAAATGCAGGGTAAGCGTGTCGCTTTTACTCAGGAGTCCAGCAATATTCTGCTGAAGGATATGTATACTGTTATAAACGAAAAAAGTTGGTGTTTTCTTTCAGGCTTGGATTGTCTTCGTCACTATTCGGAGTAGTTAAAATTTCTTCACATTCTTGTTTGTTGTTATTATTCGTCTGTCTGCTTGTCTGATAATATAAGTCTAAATCAATCTGAATGTTACGCATAATATTGTCATATATATTTTTAATTCCGTACTTCAATAAGTATGTAAGTAGTAGAATCAATATTCTGCCCGTAGTGTAAGAGAACATCTCATGTGTTAGATCACGATTACTGTCAAAGATGTATGCGTACTTATGGTTTTGGTTATCTAGGCAAAGGAGGTTGTTAAACAACTCTACTTTAAAGTTATACATAAGTGATCCTATCTTAAATGTAGGAAGACAAAGTACTACGTTGGTGTGTGTTACTTTTCGAAGAGACTCATTTAGTAGGTTTATTACGTTTATGTAGTTGTTTTCGCTTGTAATAATATGATTTTCGCAAATATCAATGATGCAGTAGTCGCTTAGGGTAAATCCCTTTAATTTTTCTTCAATGTTGCTTAATAGTTGCTGTATGGTACTGTTAGGCATTTTGTAGTGACAGTAGTTGAAGCATTCGGAGAAAACTTCCTCTATGAAGGTCAAAGATTCGTTGTGTTTGTTACTAGTTAAAATACATAGGTTATTCTTTTCTTTAGGTTTCGATATTACAGTATTAGTCAGTGGTACAAGAGTAGGTAACCTTTTATCTTTATATGTTGTCTGATTTGGACTATTAGCCGTCTGAGTTCCCGTATTGTGTTTGTTGCAGTCAGTTTGAGTAATTGAATGTTTACATGTCATGATTTTGTCATTCGGTAAATTAACTTAGCGTGATTCTTTAGTTATGCATGTTGTTGCTATACTCTTTTTGTCAGGCGTTGAGCATTTAGTCTTGTTGGTGTTATCAGTCGTAATCACATTTTGTAAATCTGTTTTAAAGCGTAGGTTTTCTATGTTTAAATTGTCGATTTCTTGATGTGCGCTTAGCAATTGCTGTTTAAGTAATTTGATTTCCTTGGTTAACTAACGAATTTCGTCAGTGGTGTCGTGGAAGCTATCCGGAATACTCATCATTGTTGTGTCTAATATGGTTTTGTCGCTATTATTTGTTGTCATTTTAGACAGGTCGGTTAACGAGCTTGTTCTAGAAGGTTTATTACGATAGTTTATGTTATTGATGTCGAAATCCATTTTTATTCGAAGTTATCGTAAGCGCCCTCTGTTGTGATGCTATTTAGTTGTTGACAGATGGTGAACGGAATGATAGATAGAAATTGAGTTTTTAAGAACTCACAAAAAGAATCACATTTTGTGGGGTTCGAACTTAGAACACGTCGATCGAAACATAGGTGCCACGGTTATCGCCGATTCAAATGTACTTAACGTTTTCTTGTGAAATTTAACATTGCAATGAACAGATTTAACATTTAAATGAACAAAGACGGTTAGAAATGACTCATTTAGTGGAATTTTTTGCAACACGTCGAACACTTGGTCACTTAGTCTTTGTTTGAAATTATACACGTTTTTATGTTTTGTTTACTGGATATTGTTTATGAATTAGTTTGTAGCACTGTTTTGATGATGACACTGATATTAATTGTAGTTTGATCCACTTTTTTATTTTTATTTAAGTCAAAAGTTTGTGTTTTAGATGTATATTTTATGCTTAATTTTCCACTTAATATTAAGGATCACTGTTTTTAAAGTCACTGCACTCGATATTCAGTAATTGTCATTGTTTTTATTTAGATTTTTTATTGTGAGTCCGTTTTTTTTTTTGTTGCTTTTATAATGTGAATAACAGTCTATTTTTGGGGATAACACTTTCACTTATTGATGGTAACTATTTAAAGATTTTTAGCGGAAAAAAGTCAACAAAAAGTAACTTTTACTATTTTTTAGTTAATTTTGTCACGGAGCGGATTCGATCGCTGGACAGTCGCGCTACTTTTTTTTTTTTTGGGTGGGAAATTATCAAATAATTTCTCCCGCTCTGGGCGGAGCGGGAGGGCGTGTCAGACTCTTACTGACTAAAACCCACCCGTGTTCCTTCGGTTGCCCTGTTGCCGGGGGCCACGATTTCCCGATCGGTTTTCTTCGAACCCCCGGCAGGCATTGGCCCTAGCGGACCCCGTCAATTCTGCTGACATCTCTTTGAGGCGCGCGTGGAAAACAACGCGCCGTCGACCCGGGCTTGGTCCTTATCGGACGGCGAGCTACCCATTGCTCACCGTCCGTAAGCCCGCGCCTACGGTGGCCGGAAATCGGCTCGCGATTCCCGCCCCGGCGTCTCCTCCTGCGGCGGTTAGGGGCGTGAGGGCGCGAAGTTTGCCTCTCCCTCACGCGTTCCACCTCCTCCTTCGCGAGCATTACCGCTTCGCAGAAGGAGGTGACGGCCTGCCATTTCCTCTCGCTCCGTACCATGGCCTGAACCAGGGCCGGACGCGAGAGATCACCGCCGCTGATCGCCTCTACGAGAACACGGCGTTGCTCCGCCCAAGCCGGGCAGACCTCCACCGTATGCTCCACCGTGTCCTCAGGCCGATCCACACAATGGTGACACCCGGGTGTTTCTTCCCGCCTTATCCTGAACAGGAACCTCCCGAAGCAGCCGTGTCCGGTGAGGACCTGCGTCAGGCGGAAGGTGAGAACGCCGTGGCGTCTCTCCAGCTACTCCTCAAAGACGGGTCTTATCGCCGCGATTGTGGGAGTTATCATTCTATGAGTTCGAATTGAAGTAAAAGGTTTCATTTTTTTTTTTTGTTGAAGGTCCATGATTTATTAGTTTATATAGATTAATCAGAAGGAAGTTTTGATTTTTACTAATCTTACTTAATAATAATAATAATAACCCCACCGCCATATCTCTACGTTGACGTCGTGGTGGGGCTTGCGCGCTCCGAATTCTGGGTCTGTGCCGGTAGTTTATTTTACCGGAACAGGTCTAGGATGAGGAGCCAGACCAAGAGAGATACAAAAACCCGCTGGGCAGCATGTGGCGAGCTGTTGGGCAGTAGCGACCTCACGGACCCTATCTCCCCGGAGAAATCTTGTTCCTCACCTCTGGCTTGCCTTAATTGACCGGTTGGAGTGAGCACTGACGAGGAACAGAGCTCCCACCTCATTCTCGCCTTTATTGGCCGATTTGAGTGGAGATTCGCAAGAGCAAACGTGCTCGGAGGAAGGAAGTATTTCAGTAAGTGCTCGTAGGGATCTTGACCATCTTCCGGGCTCTGGGATTGTTCTGAAAGCCGTGGAATACCTCTCCACTCCTCAAGCACCTCAAAACATGTTGCCCCCCTTTTTGCTACGACACTTTGTACTAGCGACCGTTTTCGGGGGCCCATTAATGAGTGTGCAAGTCACCCCCTGCCATTTTATCCGTGTGCATATAAAACATTGATCAGGCAGGGGCCATAGTCCTTCCATAGTTTCAGGTGACCAGACCACTTTAGCCACCCAAACCCATAGTCCAATATCTTTGTTTCCTTAATTACAATAGTCCTACACCAACCGGGGGTTGTCCTTGGCTGCACTTGCATAGTGCGAACAGGGATAATCGTCGGTTGGTACCTCATTTCATTAAAAACGTCTAAGGGGCCTCTGCGAGTTGGCTTCGGCCCCTCGTACGCCTTCCAAAGGTCCGGGACCCCAGGGTCCCGAGATATGTCAAAGACATTTAAAAATAATAATAATAACCCCACCGTCGTATCTCTACGTTGACGTCGTGGTGGGGCTTGCGCGCTCCGAACTCTAGGCCTGTGCCGGTAGAGTTTACTTTGCCGGAAGGGGTCTGTAATTAGTAGCCGGACCAAGACAGATACAATAACCCGCAGGGCAGCATGTGGCGAGCTGTTGGGCAGTAGCGACCCCACGGACCCTATCTCCCGGGAGAAGTCTTGTTCCTCACCTCTGGCTTGCCTTTATTGGCCGGCTGGAGTGAACACTAACGAGGAACAGAGCTCCCGCCTCATTCTTGCCTTAATTTGCCGGCCTGAGTGGAGATTCGCAAGAGCAAACGTGCTCGGAGAAAGGAAGTATTCCAGTAAGATGCTGGTAGGGATCTTGACCGTACTTCCGGGATTGTCCTGATAGCCGTGGAATACCTCTCCACTCATCATAAGCACCTCAGGACGTGTTGCCCCCTTGTCGCTTCGACACTATGTGCTAGCGACCTTTTTCAGGGGCCCATTATTGAGCGTGCAAGTCACCCCCTACCATTTTATCTGTGTATTTTATATAAAACATTGATCAGGCAGGGGCCATAGTCTTTCCATAGTCCTAGATAACCAGTTCACTTTAGCCATCCAAACCCATAACCCAATATCTTTGTTTCCATATCCTGCAATAGTCCTACACCAACCGGGGGTTGTCCTTGGATGCACTTACGTAGTGCGGACAGGGATAATCGTCGGTTGGTGCCTCATTTCATTAAAAATGTCTAAAGGGGCTCTGCGAGTTGGCTTCGGCCCCTCGTACGCCTTCCAAAGGTCCGGGATCCCAGGGTCCCGAGATGTGTCAAAGACATATGAAAATTAATAATAATAATAACACTGAAACGTCAACAACAAAAACATTTTCTTATCTCATAATTCGCATATTTAAATATTTCCATATATCGTATTAATACAAAAAGCTCAATAATTGTTCCTTGGAATAAACAGTACTAAATAAATTCATAAGCAATAAACCTATCTACAATGAAAAAACCAAAAAAAATACTATAATCAAAAATGACAGTGTCAAATACGGACTCCCATATAAATAAATAAAATATGCAAGATATAAAAATTATGTAATGTTGACGAGATCAGCAACTCGCCGAGCACGCCTACCACTTCCGGACTCGTCGCTCAGCTCCGCCTCGCCGCCACCGGTATCCAGCTCCATTGTGAGTGCTGTGACAACACCGGCTGCGGTAATTGCGTCGAGCTCGAGCGACGAGTATTTCTCTCCGCCCACGACAGTTGGTGTCGTCGACGGAGAGGACGCCGGCCGCCGGACGGTTTAGGACCTCGAGGCCCACCGGCCTCTGATAGGGACCCAGCTCCCGGCGGAAGTGTGCAGCGCATGAGATGGACACGCTCCATCAATGAAAACGTCATGCGCTCATACTATGGGGCTACAGATGGAGGAAATAATCTGACCGCGTACCGTGTTCGCATGCTCTCTCTTTTTCAGGTGCTCGAGCCAGCTGTCAACGTTTCGGCACAACGACTATCGGATCAGGTGCGGGTCATCCAGCGTAATCATATGCTGGACGACACTGTACTTGATCGCCTACGAGTTGAAATGCAGAGTAGCCATGTCGTTGCTTCCCCGTCGCAGACTGTTGTAGTAACACCACGGTCCAACATAAGCCAAGCTGACGAGGGGAGTGACGACAGGGCTACAATCGTAAGTACCCAATGCAATGAGGAATTGAGGAGTGCTTTGGAAGGTGCGATTCAGGAATATCGATATATGTCGCCCGAACTTAGGCCACGCTTACCTCGTTTGCCCATGCATAACAAAAATAGGGCGCTGGTGGCGGTTCTCGATTCGCAGTTATCAAACTATTTTGATGACTGCGAAGACCTCACTGATACTCACTCAACTCTGTACTGTGCGGCTGTAGCGGCATGTCGTGTAGCTCACGTCAAATTTGCTAATAGTTCTAGAGTTACGCGACCGAAACCAGCCGTACCAGCCTGGCAGTGCAGAATTGAGCGCCGTATTAGTGTGGCCAGAGCGCTCATCGGCAAACTAATCTGCTTCAGGGAGGGCAATACTCGCCCAAGAGTGATGCGCTTTGTGAGGCGGGCGTTCTCAGGGACTGATATCAGCCCTGAGGACTATATGTTCCGTGTCACAGAGCGCATCGACTTTCTGAAGCAGAAAGTGTATGCATGGGCAAACCGTATCCGTAAGTATAAGCGGCGGGTAGAGCGATATACTCAAAATCGCACCTTCCAGAGTGATGAAAGGTGGGTTTATAGGGCTTGGGAGCGACCGGACCAAGGTGTGACTGACACGCTCCTACCTGATGATGATGCCATGGATTCTTTCTGGCGGAGTATCTGGTCGGTGCCTGTCAGTCACACCGAAGGTGACTGGACTCGGGAAGTCGAGCGAGCCTGCGATCCAATACCAAAAATGGGGGCTATTACCATCTGCCCCCAAGATGTAACACGTGCAGTTCGTCCGCTACCTAACTGGAAGTCTCCAGGACCGGACGGGCTGCACAACTTCTGGATTAAATGGTTTATGAGATCGCACGCTCGCTTGGCGGCTCAGTACCAGACTGCTTTGGAGTCTGGGTCGCTACCCCAGTTCCTAACAACAGGAGTTACCCACCTGCTCCATAAATCTGGTAGCACCGCGGAACCCAAAAATTATAGGCCGATCACGTGTTTACCGACGGTCTATAAAGTTCTTACATCCATTTTGAGAGCTAAAATTAACAAACATATAGACACCAACTCTATCATGTCTGCCTCTCAAAATGGATGTAGGAACGGGTCCCGCGGTACTAAGGAGCTACTCCTCATTGATATGACCATTAGCCAACAGGTACGCCGTTCCCGAAAGGATCTGTCGACATGCTGGATAGATTATAAGAAGGCCTATGACTCGGTGCCACATACATGGCTCATGAAGGTGCTGGAGTTGTATAAAGTAGATACAACTCTGCGCACCTTCCTGATGTCATGTATGAGGCAATGGAGGACGGTCCTTCGCTATCCAGGATGTCGAAATGTCCAGAGGAATAGCGAGCCGATAAGGATGGAGCGAGGCATATTTCAGGGCGACAGTTTGAGTCCGCTTTGGTTCTGCTTAGCCCTGAATCCTCTAAGCACACTGCTAGAGGATTCAGGTCTTGGCTATCGGTTGAGGAGAGGTGGTCAGGTTATATCTCACCTCCTATACATGGATGATCTAAAACTCTTTGCCCCCAACAATTTGCAACTGATGGAGCTACTGAAAGTAACTGAAACTTTCAGTAGTGCCATCAGAATGGAATTTGGTGTGGACAAATGTGCGGTCATGCATGTAAAGCGAGGGGAGATTGTGGAATCCGTAGGAGCCCAACTCTCGGATTCCATAAACCTTAGAGCCCTCTCCGCATTCGAAACCTATAAGCATTTGTGTATGTCGGAAGCGTTGGGCATCAATGTTACTGACATGAAGCAATCGTTGAAGGAGCGTTTCTTTGGCCGCCTGAAGAAAGTTGAAATAGTCTTCTATCAGGCGGAAACAAGGTGCGCGCCTTCAACGGTTGGGTCATGCCGGTTTTGATGTACTCTTTCGGCATACTCAAATGGACTCAGACCGAACTCGACGCCCTGGATAGGAGGGTCCGTACGCTGCTGACTGCATATCGAATGCATCACCCACGGTCATCGGTAATGAGACTGTATATCCCGCAAAAGTGTGGAGGTCGAGGCTTTTTAAACGCTAAGACCCTCCACAATCGCGAGATATGCAGTCTTAGGGAATATTTCCTAGAAGCCGACGTGGGGATGCATCAAGATGTGGTCGCGGTGGACAAGGGTCTTACCCCGCTCTCCTTGGCTAAAGAGAACTGGCGCAAGCCTGTAGTGCTTGACACTAACGATCGCAAGGAGGTATGGCAGAGTAAGGAGCTTCACGGACGCTTTTTCCGGGCCCTACATGGACCCGATGTAGATTTACTGGCGTCCGTGACCTGGCTACGTTTCGGTGACCTCTTCGGGGAGACCGAAGGGTTTATCTGTGCAATTATGGATGAAGTTATCATGACGAACAATTACCGGAGATTTATTGTGAAGGATGGCACGGTTGACATCTGTCGGGCATGCCACCGTCCGGGAGAATCAATCCGACACATTATCTCCGGGTGTTCTCGTCTAGCTAATGAAGAGTACTTGCATAGACACAACCTTGTAGCCAGGATTATCCATCAGCAACTTGCTCTGAAATACGGCCTTGTGGAATCGGAAGTGCCGTACTACAGGTATGTGCCCGACCCAGTTCTCGAAAATGGAAATATCACATTGTACTGGGATCGATCCATCATCACTGACAGGACTATTGTTGCCAGTAAACCTGATATAGTGGTGGTGGATCGAGTAGAGCGGCGCACAATGATTATTGATATAACAGTCCCGCATGACGGGAACCTCGTGAAAGCCGAGAAAGACAAACAAATCAAGTATCTTGACTTGGCTCGCGAGATTGTCGACATGTGGGATGTGGACTCAGCGATCATTGTGCCGATAGTCGTATCAGCCAATGGCTTAATTAAGAGCCTCGACCAACACCTAAGAAGGCTCTCGTTGGGCAACTGGATCAAGGGCTTGATTCAGAAAGCGGTACTCCTGGACACGGCTCGCATTGTTAGGAGGTTCCTCTCTCTGGAGCCCTGACCGCCGGTAGCTTGGACCCTGTTCCCGATACCGGTGGGCTACTATTTTTTATATTTTTAAATGTTTCTTTTTTTATATTCTAATATTTAAAAATGTAATTTATAAGTATTTTAATCAAATAAAGGAAATAATAATAAATGTCTTTATTTCCAATTTCCAATTTTACATATACCACTTGGTATAACATAATATTTTCATATAAAATTGTAGGTTAATGCAGAGTTATACACCTCTGACACCCAAGCTAAGATTAAACTTGTGTTATGGGTGTCAGGGCTCTCAAGTTAACACCATTTAGAAAATAAAAAAAATAAAAATTCGAAATTTCTCTGTGTAGATTTACACTCTCTAGAAAATAAAGATTTTAAAGAAATTAAAAACAAAATAATTAAGATAAAAACCATTTGTATAGTGTGTGTTGTGATTGTGTTTTTTGTGTTGTGATGTGTAGTGTTTGGTTGTGTTATGTTATGTAGTGTTGTGTTGTGTTGGAAGGTGGGTGTATTTGAAGGTGTGTCGGACGGGGTACTGTTTGGATGTGGGTTAAATCTACGAATTGAGTATTTTTTCACCCTCGTCATAGCTAAGCGTCATTAACCATTTACAGACTATACCTTTACAATAAAATTTATTGAACGTGTAGATGTTGCATTGTTTGTTTACAAAGTTGTATATTCGGCTACCAAGGATTCTGAAATGACGCTCTGCAAGTTTCGTTCTGTGCCTCTCTATGGTACACACATCGGTGGTCCTACGTTTTGTCAAGCGATTGAGATCCAGCTGCAACGAAGCATGTCTGCGCAACGTACAGTTTAGCACAAAGAGCTGCCTCACGGTCAAAATTTGACATTCTTTGTACAATTGAGTCGTACTATGCCGATAGTGTTTAAAAGTCATGACTTTGAGGACAGCTCTCTGCGCTCTTTCCAGTTGAATCATACCAGTCTTCGAAGCACCGCCCCAGACCGTTATGCCAAATGTTAATATTGACTGGCAAAGGGAGAAATAAACCATGCGTAAGGTATCTACGTCAGCACTATACCGCAGGCCCCTAAACACGGCAATTCGTTTTCTAACTCTGCCAGACAATGCCCCAATCTGGGCATTCCATGATAAGAGGTTGTCTATTTGTACGCCAAGATACTTCACACTAGTTTTTCTTGTCAGGGGAAGGCATGAGCACTGGTTTGGGTAAGCATTACAATGAGCATGAGCTTTAACTGAAAATGTGTTGTCGGGTTGCGAAGTAGATTTAAGAGAGAAAGTGATGAAGTTGGTTTTATCCACATTTAAAGTTAAACTATTTGCCGATAGCCAAGACATAACAATGCTAAGAATAGATTCAGCTCTCTCCCGGGCCTCAATCCAAGTTTCAGCATGGATCAGAAGGGCCGTATCATCAGCACACGTGTAAATGGAACAATTTGGGAGCACCAAATCACATACTGTTCACTGACTGTTCACATATACTAAAAAAAGTGTAGGCCCCAAGATGGAACCTTGAGGCACTCCGAAGGACAATCCACACTCGCCACTAACACATGCGGTGACTTTAACACACTGAGTACGCTCAGAAAGATAGCTCTAAGATAACAAGGGCAGGGCCTCTAACTCCAATTCTCTCCAATTTTTTGAGTAGGATGGGGACAGAGACAGTGTCAAATGCCTTGGATAAGTCTAAGAAAATACCCAGGCACTTAGACTTTTTATCAAGAGTCTCAACAATATCATCAGTCAGAGCCGAGAAAGCGTCCTCACATGACTTTCCCCTACGAAAGCCAAATTGATTATTGGAGAGAATATTATGGCTTTCCAGGAAAGACACAAGACGATTGTTCAGGATCCTTTCAAGAACCTTCGACAATGCTGGAAGGACCGAAATTGGTCTGTAATTGTTAACACTGTCTCTGTCTCCCCCCTTGTGAATAGGGTGAACGACCGCTCTCTTTAAAACTTTTGGGAATACACCCTCAGAGATACAAAGTCTGCTCATTTTTAGAAGATGTGAACTAATGCCATCCCATCCCGGGGCAGAATCAGCTCGAAGACCCATTATGATGTCTTCAACTTCTGCATGATCCGGAGGAAGAAGAACAATTGAGTTCACCTGTAATAAAACTCACTGCACGTAGATCCTGATATTTTATTTTTCTCTGCACTCCGTCATAGAAACAGTCACCTCAGTTACTTCACACCAGATTGAGCTCTCTCGGCCAAGTGCGCGCGTTTATAAACTACCCTTTTCCCTACACAATTGACGGTTGGACAGTGTTGCCATTTCTCAAAAATAAGAACGAATGACTAAAATCTTTAAAAACCCTACACTCGACCGTCCTGACGACGTGTATGCCCTCATACACGCCCCAGGTGGTAACCAAAATACCCTACACTCTTGACTGAGAGGACCCATGACAAAAAATAATAATAAAGTGATTTTGGAATTAAATATTCTTTTACAGTAGTAAAAATATTTTGTTACAAAAAATAAATAACATTCATAAAACATTTTAATGATTATAAATTTAAAAAAAATAAACCTTAACTAAGTACAGCATTGTATACGTATTTTGTTACAACAGTTATTATTAAACTATAAACATTATTTGATTCAACTAAAACATTTATGAAATCCTACCATAATTTAATAAAAGTTGATTATACTATCAGTTTTCTACAAAAATATCAATTTTCAACAATTTTGGCGAACCAATCAATTCTCACCAAAAATACCTAGATCTGAAGGACTAGTTTTATACTTTGATAATGAAGTATTCATCAATCATTCAGAACTTTTAAATGTATGCTTATGCTAGTGCGAACCAATCAATTCTCACTACTAAACTTGCGTACTCTATCAGGTTGTGAACCAATCAATTCTCACACCTGATCAGAGACTCCAAAAATCTAGGCAAACCAATAAATTCTTGCCTCCAATTGTGACCGATGACGTGAACCAATCAATTCTCACGCTCGGTATCCAATTGGGTTCCAACTGATGACGTGAACCAATCAATTCTCACGTCAGTCTTTAATTGTGTAATAACCGATGACGTGAACCAATCAATTCTCACGTTCGGTCTGAAACAATAATATTAAACATTCTGTAATAATTGTCCTGTAGAATCCTAAATTGATGAATACTACGCATCACTATGTTCACTCTCATCACTAGATTCGCTAGAATCTGATTTATTTAGTTGTAACGCATCTATATGTACCCACGGCAGTATTCGATCAGCTGCTACAGTGGTAGTGCGTTTATTTGTACTATTACTAAAACCGGGAATAGACGCTATCTTATATCTATCTTGGCCTAAAACCTTAGTGATCCGGTATGGTCCTATGTAAGATGGGAGAAGTTTTTTACTCTTCCCATCATTATTAAAAGTAACTTTAGTAATTTTGACTAAATCGCCCTTATTGTATACCTTAGCAGGGCGTCTGTTCTGATCGTAACGTAGCTTTTGCTTTGCTTGTTCAGTGTCTATTCTTTCTTTAACTTGATTTCGGATAGTGGTCACGTCTATATTTTCCCTAGTCGCATCCGATATCTCATTTAAATTAGGATTGATTTCACTGTTCATGAACGTACCGAACATGACTTCAGATGGTCTCCTGGCGGTTGTCTTTTGGACAGTGTTATTCAGTCCCCATTGTATTTTCCCTAACTGGCTGTCCCAATCCCTCTCATCATGTCTCAGGGTTAGCGCTTTTAATGAATTTAGGATTGTCCGGTTATATCGTTCTACCTGGCCGTTTGATTTTGGACTCGCGACAGCATTCAAGATGTGTTTTATACCTTTATCATAACAGTATCTTTTAAATAATTTAGACGTGTAGCAACTGCCACGATCACTGATCAAACGGTCAGGCATTCTAAATGTATAAAATATGTCATCCAGGGCACGAATTACATTTTGTGTATTCGTGTTTCGAACTGGCTTTATAAACACAAACTTAGTAAACGAGTCTACCACTACTAGAAGGTAAGAGTATCCTCGTTTGGATCTGACAAAGGGGCCCAGATGGTCAATATGCAGGGTGTGAAACGGTGACTCTACTTTTTTGATTGGGTGTAATAAACCTTCGTTCGAACTCGTGGACTTTTTAGCGTAAGCACAATCAATACAGGCGGACACATACTTTTTGATAAACCGTGACATTTTTGGAAACCAATAACTACTTTTAATTCTTTCCAAAGTTTTTTCTAATCCTAGGTGACCAATATCGTCATGATTCATCCTACATATTTGCCATCTTGCCCCCTTTGGCACTGCCCAGCGAACATTATCCTTATCGTCGTTAAAATACCTATACAACTTATTATCTCGAACAACATAATTATTTTTGATATATTGGAGATTCTTGGGATCTAAATCCTTTTCTAAAATTTGTTTAATTCGTTCCAATTCTGAGTCCTCCAGCTGAAGGGTGTGTAACCAGTCTTCGCTACTAATAACCATAACTTGAGCACACAGACTAGACGAATCAGTTATAGAATCATTCGAAACAGGATTGCGAGATAACGCATCTACATGGGACATTTTAGTGCCTGGTCGATATTCAATTGAACAATTAAATTCTTGCAGCAAAAGCCACCAGCGCGCTATCCTAGGTATGAGATCGCGTTTCATGAAAGTGGAACGAAGAGCACTACAATCGGTGACTATTTTGAATTCCTGACCTAATGAATAGACCCGAAATTTCTCTAATGAACGAATAACAGCCAGTGTTTCTAATTCATAGGAGTGATAATATTTTTCCTCCGGTGACGTTCGTCTACTACAATAAGCAATTGGTCGAAGTAAACCACTATCCTTACACCGTTGCAAGAGTATGCCTCCAACACCCTCCACCATCCCACCATCCTTGCTGGCGTCGGTATACAATTCCGTCTCCGCGTCGCGATCATAAATAGCTAAAACTGGTCTGTTTATTAATTGTGATTTAAGCGTCTGGAATGCATTCTCTTGTTCTTGGCCCCACACCCATGTGGAGTCCTTTTTTAACAATTGCATAATTGGCGACGCTAATTGAGCAAAATTTTTGATAAATTTTCTAAAATAACTAGCAAGCCCTAGGAATTGCCTAACACCATTAACTGGCCGTGGAAAATTCATAACGGACTGAATTTTTTTTTCACCTGGCCGAATTCCTGATGAGCTAATTTCATAAAATTCAAAATTCAAATTCAAAAGTCATTTATTCAAACTAGGCTGAGAATCAGCACTTTTCGAACGTCAAAATTACATAAGACAGTCCCCCAAAACGCCCACCCTTCACCACTTCCTAGTGCCTTTAGCTGGGAAGAAGAAGTGGCGCAACAAACTCCCCAGCAGCACAGCTGTCTGTTCAAGTTAGAAAAAATGATTCTATACAATAGTATGCAAAATGCATAATGTAAGTTCATTATGCAACACAAAACATAATTTAAATGATAAATTATTCGCCATATGTCAGCTAGCACACGCCAATATACCAACCAAAAACATCGAGAACTATACTCAAGCAGAAATAAAAAATAAAAACTAAACGTAAACAGAACTAAATACTCGTATCTAAATAAAAGCCTCCAGGCATAAAGGGCGTGCCCGCTTACATAAAGCTATTTAAAGCTATAATTGGAAGTTATTATAAATGATAAACTAGGACCATCGAGGTAAAATAAATAGTTACTAGTTACAATAACAAAACCATGATCAGCAAGACGACCAGTCACCACAAGCAGCACCCGTTCACGAGCATAACGCAAAGATCAGCCATTACCCCCCTCGCCATATTTGAGGGAAGGAGGTAACCCGACCCCCGACGCTACCGCAAGCAGTGACATCTAAGGGAGCATGATGAACTTGCGGCTGGTTGCTCAGGCAAAAAAAATAATAATATGATCAACTGTCGAGGTCGCTAGCTAACCACAAATTGCAATACAACTCATAACAAAAACATTGTAATGAGTAGATTATGTCAGCAATAAAATAAAATAAAAATAAATTGACTTATACATTCAAATAAAATAAACTGTCAATAGGTAAACTAATTCTGGAGAAAGAACATAAGTATTGTCTTGAGTTAATCACAGCGACCAACTATTCTTATCATTTAAGTAGTCGTTGATACTATAGTATGCCTTTGAACAAAGGTTGGATTTTACTTTAGTTTTAAACGCATTAAAAGGCAAATCTAGCAAAGAAGAGGGTAGCTTGTTATAAAAGTCTATACCAAGCCCAGCAAATGAGTTATGTGCCTTATGAAGCCGGTGAAAGGGAGCTCGTAGTTTGTCCTTATTTCTAGTGTTAACATTGTGAATATCACTGTTTTTAGTATATAAGTGTATATTTTGCCTAATATATAAAATGTTGGCGAAGATGAATTGCGATGCCACTGTAAGGATACCAATGTCTTTAAAAAAATCTCTCAGTGAAACTCTGGCACCTAGCTGATAAATTACTCGAACAGCTCGTTTTTGAAGCACAAATATATTTTGAATATCAGCAGCTTTGCCCCACAGCAGAATACCGTAAGACATAACGCTATGAAAATAACTAAAATAGACTAACCGAGCTGTATCAACGTCAGTGTATTGTCTTACTTTCCTGTCAGCGTAGGCGGCCGAACTGAGCCTTCCCGCTAGGCTCGATATATGTGGGCCCCACTGAAGTTTGGCATCTACTGTTATGCCCAGAAAAACTGCCGAGTTCACAGTTTCAAGCATCTCTTTATCTAAGACGATGTTGGGTCCTAGATTTCTAACATTTGGTAGGGCGAACTTTACACATTTCGTTTTCTTGGCATTGAGAACAAGGTTATTTGTCATAAACCAATCCGTAACTAATGAGAGTGCACTGTTTACATCGTCAAAATCTTGTCTATTCCGGTCTACTTTAAAAATAAGAGAGGTATCATCTGCAAACAGTACAACTTCACAGATACCCTTTAAATGGAATGGTAAGTCATTAATATACACTAAGAACAAGAATGGACCCAGTATTGAGCCTTGAGGTACACCTAACTGAACTGGTAGCCCGGAAGATTTTACACCATATCCAAGATAATCAATATTATCGTCCAAGAAATTACATTTCGACAAATTTAACGTAAGATTTGCATCTTTCAACAGTAGAACTTGTTCGAACCTATCAAGACATTCAGCAGCATTTTTACCAAAAATAAGCACGTCATCCATGAATGCTGTAGCATGGGTGAATCGAGCCGACCCTAAGACCTTATTAATCATTCTCTGAAAAATTGCTGGTGCATTTGCCAAACCAAATAGCATACGGTTGAATTCGTACAATCCATCTGGAGTGACAAACGCAATGAGATGTTTGCATGGTTCCAAAATTGGGACCTGATAATACCCTGATGCCAAATCAAGCGTTATGAAGCACGCCTGTCCAGACAACCTTGCTATCTCATCGTCTATAATCGGCATCGGGTATCTTTCCTTTACTGTTATAGAATTCAACATTCTATAATCAATACACATTCGAAAACTGCCATCTTTTTTACGAACTAAAATAATAGGACTAGCATACTCCGATACCGATTCTCTAACGATCCCTGCGTCCAACATTTCACCTAACATAGACTGCACTTTCTCACGTTCTTGATGTGACAATCTGTAAGGGCGATAGACAATAGGACGTTGATTATTCAACTCAATTGTCATCTGCGTAACATCTGTACAACCCAAATTTTCTAAATTTGAGGCGAAACAATGTTTATATTGTTTAAGTATTGTCATAAGCCTTTGTCTATCGTCCTTTGATACAGAATCACCTACGCGTACGTCTTTCTCCTGAATGTCACGTTCACAATTATTATCTTGAATATCTTCAGACTCTGCAATTCCTGGAGACTGAATTACTATCCTCTGGACAAAATCTACTTTTTCTCCTCTACAAACAACAAATTCCTTTCGTAATCGACAAGGGATGGAAAATGGATAAACAAGAATGTCTAAATTCCCGCGCTGGACCTGGTAAACACCACCATAGACAACAACCTCTTGATTTGGAGCACCCACGATGTTGTTGCTCAGCATTAAACAGCCACTAAATTCGGAACCTACGTGAGCCTTTATAGATGCAGGTCCATGAAGCTCGATATCAGCAGCGATCCTAACTTCAGCAAGTTGAAGATTACTAGCATCGGGATAAACCATTGGAATTTCAGTATGCAACTTACGAAATTGCAAAGTGTGGTAATTTTTGAACACAAGAATATGTGGTTGCTCCGTGTATGACTGGTCTATTAATATAGGTTTATCTAAGAGATTATCTTCAACAACTCTGCAAGCTACCCTCGCATCAACTCCATCTACCACTATATCGAGCAACGTATTACCTAACGATCGGACCATCTCATTCCCGAATCCTTTCATAACCGACGAGACCTGATCATGCACTAGATTAAGGCTTAAAATTATTGACTCCCTAACCAACGTCACTTCGCTACCGAAATCAATAAATGCTTCTACAGTCCTACCATTCACTGTAACCAGCTTTATGAATTTTGAGTTAGGATTGGAGCTTGAAATACACATTGTTTTAGATGGTGCTCCAGTGTTACCTACTATATTATCAAATTTAGGATCTTGCCTGCAATTTTCGACCTTATGACCAATTTTGTTGCATTTATTGCATTTGATTAGTGGCTTCGGACAATGTAAGTAAGGGTGACCTCGCTCCTTACAATTAAAGCAGAACACAGGACCCTGAGACTGATTAGACTTATTTTGATTTGTTTTAGAATTGGATTGGTTAGAATAATTTTTACCAAAACTACGTTCTAAACTCTGGTTTTCTTTGTTACTCATTAGAAATTGGAGAAGCTGATCAGGCTGAGAACAACAAAGCGCCAATGCACTAGATTTCATAGTCCTATCAGAGATACCATGGATAATGCAATCTACTGCGCGTTTACCTGTAATATCACACTGAGTTAACAACGCAAGTTTTTCATAATAATATACTTCAATTGGTTCACCAAACTTACTTTTTCTCTTAAGCATATCTTCTAGGATTTGGCCATAGTTTTGCTCGCAAGGAAAGGCACTCATTAACTTTACTTGCCATTCTTCCCAAGTATGCAAAATTGTGTTCAGACCCTCATACCAAACTTTGGCCAAACCCTGAAGTTTTTGCATTGCAAAATGTATCGTTGTTTTATCATCCCAGCTGTATACAGTAGAGTATTCATTTACTTTACGCAGCCAAATGTCAATACGCTGGTTTTTTGCTGAAGGATCAAAATTAGGAAGAATGCTTTTATGATCAATATTCTTCGAAATTGATGTACTTGTAGACGGCTGAGATGTAAAACCATGTTTAATAGAATGAACCAAGTCCATAACATCTTTAACGGTAAAAGAAGGAGTACGTGACCTTTTATCTTGTGGTGAGCCGTCGCCATGTAGACCATCGTTGCTCTGCTCACGTGAATCTCGCCTCCGCTTGGCTCTTGTAGCTTGATGCTCACGTTGACGTGACCGGCTCGGGCTGCAGCTGTGCTGCCGGCTCTTAGAGTGATGACGGCTCGAACTCCTCTGATAACTTCTACCAGATCGATTCCCATGCGCCTCTGTTATCTTCTCACGTTCCCGGCACAGTTCCAGTACACGTAGCCGCTCTCGTTCTTGCTCAAACTCAAGCTCTTTCTCACGAAAACTTTGCCTCCGTGACTTGCTGCGACTTCGAGTGCCACAGAAACGTGTGCCGGAAACATCACGACGATCATGCGACGAGCACCTTACTGGAGTTAGCAGGCGCCGTCGGCTGTCCTTGCGACCATGAGGAGAAACATCCAACGACCGGGCGTCGCCGTTATTTTTTTCTATTGCGAAACTGGAATTGAACACATTTAAGGACATAAATGTTCGATAAAATTAATTGCATAATGTAAAACAGTCACAGCAACACTTTGCAAGACCCAGGTGTCTATAAACACTATTAGGGAGTGCCCTAATCAAGCATTAATATACAACCAGACTTCTGAGCTATTTACCATCATTGTCAGGGAGTACCCTGACCAAATGTTAGCAAATTATGCCCTTTGTAACAGTTGTTCCTTAATAAAACATTCAAAGTAACCTTCAATAAACAGTTGTATTATTAGGGAGTACCCTAACCAAATAAAACTGCAATTAAAGGTTAAGGCAGAAGCATGTTATCACTGCCGGGGAGTACCCCGACCAAATGGTAACAAACCTTGCTTATTCTAACCTATTTTAAAAGATTCACAATAAATTACAACCTCATCTCGCAGCCGTATTATCGGGGAGTGCCCCGATCGAATAAAACTGTCACCTAAAGTTGCCCTAATGCATATGCTACCACTATCAAGGAGTACCCTGACCAAATGGTACCAAAACACTTTAAATTTCCACACCAAATAGAAAAGATTCACAATAATCATAACCTTATTTTGCAATCGTATTATCAGGGAGTACCCCGATAAAATAAAATCACACCATAAGACTACCATACATGTTAATTATTTAAAAAACAAAAAAACCCGACTGCAAAAACACATAACTGAAAAGAGAAAAACAAGCATTATAATCTATAGAATTTTGGTATTGCAGGCGGGACAAACCAATAACCTGAAATGATGGTGTAAATTTTGTTTATCCCGCCTGCAATACCAAAATTCTATAGATTATAATGCTTGTTTTTCTCTTTTCAGTTATGTGTTTTTGCAGTCGAGTTTTTTTGTTTTTTAAATAACATTTTTTATTACAAGCTTTTTAGTTTTATTAAAATAACTAGCTTTTGCCCGCGGCTTCGCCCGCGTGGATGTCAGAAAATATCCCACAGGAACGTGCTACCGGGATTCAGAGTATCCTATGTCCTAACCCAGGTCATGGCCTATCCGTATGCCTATCATCTAAATCCGTTTAGCCGTTACGGCATGAAAAGGTAACAGGCTGATAATAAATCTGTTTTAGGGTTCCGTACCTCAAAATGAAACATTAAAGCCCTTAAAGGATGACTTCAGTGTCTGTCAAGACCCGTTTTCTCAGGAACGCGTGGAGGCATCAAGTTGAAATAGATATTAAAAACTTAGATCTACGGTCTCTTGGAAGTGTAACGAAAATCAAATTTTCAAGTCAACGTAATAATGGGCACGCCACAACGGTGGCAATAAGTTCCCTCACTGAAGAGTGGCTAGAGAGGCGCCACGGCGTCCATGCTTCCACCTGACGCAGGTTCTCACCGGACACGGTTGTTTCGGGAGATTCCTGTTTCGGATAAGGTGGGAGAAAACGGCCGGGTGAGACCATTGTGTGGATCGCCCGGAGGACACGGTGGAGCATACGGTGGAGGTCTGCCCGGCTTGGGCGGGGCACCGCCATGTCCTCGTGGAGACGATCGGCGGTGGTGATTTTTCGCGTCCGGCCCTGGTCCAAGCCATGGTACGCTAGGGCCGATGCCTGCCAGGGTCGCGGGAAAGTCCGAAAGGGTTACCGTGGCCCCTGGCAACACACAGGCAACTGAAGGGACACGGGTGGGTTTTTGTCAGTATAAGCCTAACACGCTCTCCCGGTCCGCCCAGAGCGAGAGAAGTTATTTGATAATTTCCCTCCCAAAAAAAAAGTTAACGATATAAAAAATATAGCCATTTATGCCGCATATTTTGACACTCGCAAATAAACCAGTCTATTTGGTACTTCCCGTTGGTCAAGCAGCATGAAGTTTGGCGAGAAGTAAGGTCAAGTAAAGAGGATAATCCGAAAATTGGTAATTTATAGTTCTATAATGAACGGCAAAGTTAAGTTCTTAACATAATGCTATATTGCTCATCCCCCATAGCAAAGAGCGTGATAATAATTTTTGAAAAATTTATTGTGACGTTTCCATTATTTGACTATAAAGTTTATTTATACCAATTTTTAAGTTAATTAAGCTACACAGTAAAATCCTCCATTGTAAAAATTAATACCCCGTTTCACCCCATTAGGGGTAGATTTTCAAAAAGCCCTGATATACGTTTTTATTTATTTTCAGTTTTAATTATAATTACTGAGTTTCGAGTTAATTAGACCGCTCGTTAAAATTCTTCCATACAAACTTTGATACCCCCCAATCCTCCTTTAGGGGGTGCTTTAGAAAAACTAAAGGTGCAAACTTTATAATTTACATAGATAAGTATTCGGCTAAGTTTCAAGTTTATTAACTCAAGGAATAAGATTTTTCATACAAACAAAATCCCCCCTTTCAACCTCTTAAAGATCGAATTTCCAAAAATTCGTTCTTAGCGGACGTCTACTAACTATAAACTACCTTCCTACCAAATTTCATCTTCATACGTCAAGCGGTTTTCGATTTTTCTTGATGACTGAGTGAGTAAATGAGTGAGTGAGTGACCTTTCGTTTTTATATATTTAGATTAGATATTAGCTTTTATTTGATACCAATAATGTTTTTTTTTAAACCTACCCTTCCCTTTTTTTTATTTGCAGATGCAATATATAAATATTATATAGCCTATGACATTCCCACAATTAATACGAATCTAACGACACCTCACATGTTAAAATCCATCAAGCCGTTTAGGCTACAGAGCGTGCCAAAGAAATAGACATACATACATACATAAAAACATACATACTCTCGAAAAACATTACCCTCCTTCTGGGGCAGTCGGGTACGCTTGTCATATTATCGGGGAGTACCCCGACCAAATGTGACAAAGCTTCAGGTTAACACATGTTAATTTTTAACAACAAAATACAAAATCATAACCTTACTTTGCAATCGTATTATCAGGGAGTACCCTGACCAAATAAAATCACACCACAAGGCTATAGAACATGTTAGAAACCCAGTCTTCATTGTCTTATTATCGGGGAGTACCCTGACCAAATAGGACAGCGAGCTTAAGAATAACCACATGTTAAATTTTAGCTTAAAGAAATTCAAATTATTTTACCTTTCTTATCCCACTTCTGAAGTGTAATAAAACTCACTGTACGTAGATACTGATATTTTATTTTTCTCTGCACTCTGTCAAATAAACAGTCACCTCAGTTACTTTACACCAGATTGAGCTCTCTCGGCCAAGTGCGCACGTTTATAAACTACCCCTTTCCCTACACAATTGACGGTTGGACAGTGTTGCCATTTCTCAAAAATAAGAACGAATGACTAAAATCTTTAAAAACCCTACACACCTGGGAGTCGTCCCTGATATATGACTCATGTAAAGTACCAGCATTTGTATGGTTAGCTGCAAGTTCCTTGCCAATATTCGCAAAATAATTGTTTACTAAATTTTATGAGGACTTGCAGTCTAGCTTGGACATGGACAATAACTCCATAGGAGGAGATTTTGAGTTTCGTTTATTAATTATGGTGTTTACGATATTCCAGGTCTTTTTAGGATTATTTTTAGCTTTTACCAATTCGTTTTTTTCGTGATAATTTTTTAGCCTAAATAGAAGCTTGTTGCAGAAGTTGCGATAACGTATGTAAGTTAATTTTAAGGTATAATTGTCCGGTGTCTTTTTGTGTTCTCTATGCATGTTGTCCCTATTTCTAATGCATTATGTAGCCCTGGAGTGATCCAAGGCTTGATTATTCTCAGCCTAGAAGGAATGCAACTGGTGATGGTGTTTTTATGTATTATAGAAACAATTGTATTAATAAGAAACTCAGTAGCCCAATTAGGATTGGTAGTAGTCAAGATGGTACTGAAGTCGGTTTTTGCAATTTCAGTAACAACCCTAAGCAGATCTACTTTCGAGAGAACTTTAGTCGTTTGACGTTTTGCTACATTTTTAGGGTTCCGTTGCCAAATGGCAAAAAACGGAACCCTTATAGATTCGTCATGTCTGTCTGTCTGTCTGTCTGTCCGTCCGTATGTCACAGCCACTTTTTTCCGAAACTATAAAAGCTATGCTGTTGAAACTTGGTAAGTAGATGTATTCTGTAAACCGCATTATGATTTTTACACAAAAATAGAAAAAAAAACATAATTTTTGTGTTCCCCATACTTAGAACTGAAACTCAAAAAAAAAATTTTCATCAATCCCATACGTGTGGGGTATCTATGGATAGGTCTTCAAAAATGATATTGAGGTTTCAAATATCATTTTTTTCTAAACTGAATAGTTTGCGCGAGAGACACTTCCAAAGTGGTAAAATGTGTGTCCCCCCCCCTGTAACTTCTAAAATAAGAGAATAATAAAAAAATATGATGTACATTACCATGTAAACTTCCACCGAAAATTAGTTTGAACGAGATCTAGCAAGTAGTTTTGTTTTAATACGTCATAAATCGTAAACCGCAATTTACCTTTCATTCAATGTTACTTGCTGCTACAGAACCCTTCATGGGCGAGTACGACTCGCACTTGGCCGCTTTTTTATACAAACGAGTACTGGGACATGGTCAGTAATGTGACTGTCCAGGACAAAAGATACTACCTCCCTCAAAACTTTAATCATGACATGATCCAGGCAATTCTTTTCTCTGGTAGGAAGAGTATAGGCTGGTAAGAGTCCGTGTGATGCAGTCAAAGTCATGTATTCGTTGTAATTTGGATCATTATTAGTTGTGCTAATGTTAATGTTCATGTCTCCCACCAGAAAAATATTTTTATAAGAGGTTACCGATGCTAGTACAGTATTGAGACTGTTTAAAAAGTTCTCTATTCTGCGAAAGGATGGCGGCCTATACACGGCAATAATTACGATATCAGTGAGTTTGCAGATAAGGCAGTTTACATCAACAATCTCCGGCTCAACAATGTTATGTTGTAAATCTGAAAGAACGTAGATAACCAGACCATCGCTTTTATTTAGGCTATTTGCAGACGAATATGTCGAGTATCCCTGCAGAATCGGAATATTTGTATTTTTGTTCAGCCAACATTCCGAAAAAATTATAATGTCACATATGATTTTTAAAGATGATAATAACACAAGAACGCTATTGAAATTCTTACCAATACTACGTATATTTAGATGCAGCAGATTAATTGTTTTTAAGGGGTTTCCTAAAATTTTAAGGCATTTTTCAGGGGGGCAACTGAAGGTTTTGTGGGTCCCATATGTATTCAAGCTATTGATTATATCATTTACGTTGTTCATTTTTGTTTAATTTAATATCATGTACACTTAAAGATTTTACGTTTGGAGACTTTTTAGCTGTAGGACATTACAGAACTGGTCATTAGTGTTCCCTAATATAACCTGGGATAAGCAAAATTTGTTGTATTGTGTCGGAAAATTATTTCCTAAAACCAATGAACTTTGTGACTTGTGCGTGAGTGAGTTGTATATTAGAATGGTGAATTTTAAAGTTGTGTTAAGTATTAGATTTTTGTAAGTGCATGAATGTGACTGTGTAGAGAGGATACAAAAAGTTAAAAAATAACAAATAGGATTATGGTTACAGAATATAGAAGCTAAAGCTACTCGAACAATTAAGATATTACATATTATCATGCAGTAAGTTTTGAAAGCTGGATTCAGAGATGATAAGTACTGGTTTTTCCCCTTCCTTCTTGCGAATAAAATTTTTTCCATTTGCCGTCCAGCAGTATTGGCATCCATTACTTTTAGCAAATTTACATGCGTCATAGAAAAGTTTCCTAGCAGTTGCCGGAAGACGATCAGCAATGTAGATAGGGGTGCGCTCACTATTCAAGCCAGAATGTTCACTATTTAATTTTTCGGAGGGTGGCTTGCCTTTGCTAAATTCACGCACAGCGCGAAGTACTGTGGTTTTCAGAGTGACTAATTGAAATTCTGCAATAATTTGCTTAGAAGGGCTTTGGCTACTATGCACTCGATAAATGTCCCGTATCTCTTCCGGTTTTACCTGCACCTCTAATGATCTACACACACCCATGACTATTTCCGTTAAGTCACTTGCGTTTTCATTTGGCTTTGGGGAGATATTACGCAGCTCGATTAAGGCAGACCTATGATTTTCTTGATTATCTTTTATTTGTTTTTCTAGCTGGTCTATATATTTACGTTGCTCTGAGCGTTCACTTATACCTACTCGCCACGGATCGGGCGCACCGCCACGCACGCATCTGCGCTACCACACACGTTACCCTTCCCATGGTGCGTGTCCGTAAGAGCTGATCCGCGCCGAGTCGGTATTAGTCGGTAACTTCAAAGAGAATGTATCCAAACTCGGACGCACCGCGATGCACGCGTCTTCGCTACCACGCACGTTACCCCTCCCACGGTGCGTCGTGCGGGCTGGTGCGCATGCGTGTGCCATTTCACGCACGCATCGGAAGCCACCTTTAGGGTTCCGTTCTTTGGATAAATAAATTCATCTCAACTACGGAACCCTTCATTGTGCGTAGTTCGATACGCACTTGGCTGTTTTTTTTTTTTGTAATATCACCATTTGCGGTATTTGCATTTAGCGGTACACCGAACACACCTTCTTTAAATTTTCATCGATATGGTGCTAATAGTCTCCGAGTAATGGCTCTCTGGCATCCGGACGGACGGTACACGACGAAGTTAGAAGGGTTCAGTTTTTGCCAAGTCGCTACGGAACCTTAAAAACGACCAAAAACAAATCAGTCTCTTTTAGGTTGTGTAGTGCTCCACTGACGGCCAGTACTGACATCAGTCGTCCGTAGCTATAACAACACAACAGAAATATTTAATTAGTACGTAAAACCATCAGAGCCGACCAAATATCGCATTAAGTGATCATGGTGACGACCTAATGAATACCCTCATTCCTTCTCCTTCGCTCATAAATACCTAGTTAATTTTTGGGGCTGAGTTCGTCGGCTCCTCCCTAGCAACAGCAAGGTGGCTCTCCGTTGCATACTCGTATCGTGATCCGTAATATCCCTCTAAGTCAGTATGGAAAAGATCGAAATATCAAACAGCCTTCAATAGCAGCTGCTCAAATATAAGAAACAGGCAATAATGCTTTAGTCTTCGAAGCTAGAGTGAACAGGTATCTTCTGGAACACATCCATGGCTTCCATCGGGTGAGAACATGGTCAATAGCGGGCCACTCTGAATAAAAAGAATTCGCTAGTTCAAATCCAGGAGGCGAACTGTCGCGGTACTGGGTGTAGCAGGTGACGGGGGACGGGGGACGGGGGGGAGGCGGTGTTTGGCGCGCTTACAGCGGATACTTAGCCGACGACACTGCGCCCATATCTTAGAGCCAACTATTGTCGGCACTATGTACCACGTCGTTGGTGATAAGAGCCACGATGTGTGCGGGGCGCGGAGCGGGGGCGCGAGGCGGGGGCGCGTCCGGAGCTAGCCGCCGATAAGCGACCCTCGCGTCGTCTTATGACACTCCAGATTACCGGCAGGAGCTTTATTTATCTTGTGATGTGGACGAGCGCCGCCATGTGACGCCGTGCGCCACCAGCGATTACTGCTCTGCTGTGTCGTCAATTACTTCAGCCACCGCGCCGGTAACACGTCGCTATTAAGCGACGAGCGGGTTCCGGCGGCGACCGGTCTGCGAGCAGTGGTCGCAGACCGGCAGCAACACGCGGCGCGCTGCCATGAAAGCAAATGGTCTCGCTGAGTTTAGTAGTTTTTATTAGCGAGCAGTCAGGGTGTTAAGAGCGACCACCACCAGTTTTTTTCCCACTTTCAAATTAGCGAGAACATAATACCTGCATTCACTGCAAACATGGTGCGCTAATTCAACCGAATTCAGAGTAATGCGCCACATTGCTAAAATTCTGACAGCACAATAATTTTATTGGACGTAGTATTTCATCAAGTACTACGTCGTAGGCACGGAGCACAACAACCAGTGCTTCGTGGTCGTAGGACACGTCATGTCATCATGTGCTACGATGTCGTACTCGTCATGTGCTTCGACGTCGCACTCGTCATGTGCTACGACGTAGCACTCGTCATGTGCTACGACATCGCACTAGTCATGTGCTACGACGTAGCACTCGTCATGTGCTACGACGACGCACTCATCATGTGCTACGATGTCGCACTCGTCATGTGCTACGACGTAGCACTCGTCATGTGCTACGACGTAGCACTCGTCATGTGCTACGACATAGCACTAGTCATGTGCTACGACGTAGCACTCGCCATGTGCTACGACGACGCACTCATCATGTGCTACGACGTCGCACTCGTCAGGTTGTACGGCGTAGTACCTATGATGATCTACGGTATAGCAGTCATAAGCTACGACCTAGTACTACTCATGTTCTTCAGCGAATACTCATCATGTTCCCTGTGTACAGCGTAGACCTCTTCAAGTACTATGGTGTAGTATTCCTGATGTTCTTCGGCGTAGTAATGGCTCATGTTCTACGAATGGTGTAGTACCCATGACAATGAACGGCGGCGGCGGCGGCGCCGTGAAACATGAATGGTACTCCAGCTTGTGGAACTTCACACCCAGCACATGGATATACTTGACCGGCATCACCATCTCCGTCAACTAGTGTCAGACTTCCAACAGTGCAGTGACACTCATGACCAGGCACTGAAACGCATATCAGGTCTTGAAACAGAATTGTGCAAGGCACACAACAAAATTTCCATCATCAATTCTCTGAAAGCCAGCGAACGGTTGTCTATTGTGTTCCCTAACTTTTTTATCCATAATCTAAAGTGCCATAATGTTTTTAGTCCTAATCATTATTTGTCCGAATGATAACTTGCCCGAACTTAATGTTACATAATATAACATACCATAAAATTGAAATCCCTAAATACAATATGTCCTAAATTTGTTTGTTATAAATATTACAATCCATAATATACAAAAGACTTAAAACCGTTTTCAATAAAAGTTATAAGTCCTAATTTTATAAAATTTAATGTTTATTTATTAGGATGAATTTAGATTTAGATTACTTATATTTTGATTACTTAGATTAGATATATAAGTAATCACAGAAAATCATAGAAATAAAAAAAGTAAAGACGCAAAAGCAATAATGGCTTTTGTCTCGGCTCCGGCGCTACATGTATTATCACTCAATAAAACAGTTGATTGTAAACATGTGATTTTTATTTCACCGTGAGACGCATGCAAACAAGCATACACCATGGCATGCAGCATGCAAGCAAGCACGCTGCATGCAACATGTAGCATGTAAACGAGCGTGCAGCATGCAAACAAGCATTCAGCATGCAAGCGACCATGCAACATGCAGCAGGCATGGTTTCTGTCACGGCTCCGGCGCTACGGGGCTCCGGCGGCCCCACGCGAGGTTATCGTCGTAGATGGTTTAACGCTCACCACCTGCTCTTCAACTCGCGGGCCGCCTCGAAGAAAGGGAGTACCCAGCGAACAGGTTGCCAGCACCAATCATCTTTTCAACGAGCTAATTGGTAGTGTATCCGGACTGGAGTGTGAAAAGTCCACAGTTACCATAGACCTGACTGGGGAAGATACCTTAATTAAATGTCCCATCCTAACTAGTCATAATAAAATTAAGAAATATTTTAAAATCACTAGAAATATTAAAAAATACAAGAAACTCATGAAAACACATAATGTTTACTAGCTTTTTCCCGAGGCTTCGCTCACGTGGAAGTCGGAAACTAATACCGGAATAAAAACTATCCTATGTGTTAATCCAGGTTATAAACTACACTATTAGACTTTCAAGAAAAACTAAAAGAAAACCATAAGTATTTAATTTATACACAACAAAACAAACAGATATTTTTACAAATAAAATTAAAAAGAGTATTTGCTTATGTTTTTAAGTGAGTTCAACCTTGTTTGAATAAAATTGGATTGAGTTTTCAAACATGTGTCAAAACAAAATCAAAAGCACTAAGGAGTATTGATTTCAACTTCGAAGCAAATCACTGCCAAAATAACTTTCTACCCCTTTTTAACCCCGTTTGGGAAAGAATTTCAATAAAATACGAAACACATCTTCCATCAATTCTGTTAAAAAAGGTTTTTGCAAAATTTTAAGTATATTGGACCAAGGAATCAAGTTGTCCCATACAAACTTTGCCCCCCCTTTTTCACCCTCTTAGGGTAGAATTTCAGAAAATCCTTTCTTATCGGATGTCTACGTCATACAAAGAACACACCCTCCAAATTTCAGGTCTCTACGATCAGCGGTTTAGGCTGTACGTTGATCCGTCAGTCAGTCATTCAAGACAAAGCATTTTATATGTATTGTAGCGTTGTGTGAAGTCTCAACCGTAATTAATCACAATTAGTAAGTTACTAACCACACATCACTAGAAACGTGGCACAACACTAATTTCCTAAGGACGCTCTGCCTTTTCGACTTCCGCTGGCTTACATAAAGGAAGGTATTCCTTGATTATCAGGATTACTTGTGCCCCGACCTAGGGGCTCTTTGTACGGGTTAAAGACACCTCTTACCCAATTCTGCACGTTGCTCGCATGCATGGCTAACTGCACGAACTGAGGTCCGACGTCCGGCCTGCCTGCCTGCAGCCTACCGCTGGGAGCCTGAGCTGCCAGGCGACCTCCACGGCTACTGACTACGTACTACCACGTGCCAGGGCCGTCCAGCCTGCTACGGAGCCTGTGCTGAGCAGGCCCCCTGAATCTACCACATGCTACCAAGGACGGTACCCTTCCCATTTTACTGTGTTAGTGCTCAGATCAAATCAGTGTGACCTTACCGCGACCTAGCCGTGTACATTCTACATACTAGTGTTAGAAATATATGTATTAACTTGTCTAGCTGTTTTACTAACTACTACCTAAACCGTTAACGGCCTGCGCAGCCTACCCTGCGCAGCCCTAGCCGTTACAGTGGCGCCCAACTCTTACTACCTACCAGACCTAACACTGATCTGACTGAGCCCTTGCACACCCTTCCCGCTACACATCGTAGTGGCATAGTTTTAAGATTTTCCTAACTATTGTGTGAACCTAATGTGACAACTATACGTGTCATCTATTACTGTGTATCTAATACTATCTGTGTATATAATGGGAACTCACTACTAGTCTAATAAATCAAAATTTAAAAACTTTATTTTCGTGCTGCCAGCGGTGAAATGCAAATTTTTCTAAATAATAACTTGTGTCTTCTACACTAAGTATGGATAGCTGTCAAATCATAATTTATCATCCTAAAACTGTTAACAAAAACTACAAACATTGTGATAATATCAAGTTTAATTACTACAAACATAATACCTAACTTAAAACTTTGCTAAAAATAAACTCAAACTTGATGATCCTACATACATCATGCAATCTAAAACTTATTTACTGGCTCACAAATAATAAACTACATAATAACTACATACTGTGGCCAAAAATTAAACACTAAGGACAGCTATCACTTAAACTATAAATCATGCAACTACATTGCTAACTACTACTGTTTATCTAATCACAATTTGATCAATTGATAACTACCTACTACTATAATAACACTACCTACCTTATTATACTACTTACTATAAAAGTAAATTAAAATTGAATTGTTTTCTAGTCAAATAAATAACAACTATTTACTAACTAAGTACTACTACTTATTATCTTAAACTTTGATAACTTACTTACAAACCGTACTCAATATTGCAATACTTCTATTACGTGCAAACAATCAATTAATATCTATCAATTAATGCACATTGCAACTTTAATGGCACTGCTCAACATTAAATAAACTATCTACTCCTAATCTAAAAATTGAACTTTTGCCATCAACTACTATTACTACTTATACCTACTACTATTTCCTATCCATATACACATGTACCTACATACAAATCTAAACAAACAATATCTAACACTAATAATCTACATTCAAATTCTATCAGCTAAACCTGTGTTATCAGATAAACAGCTGATTGCCACTAAACTAACCTACCTAACCAAACCAGTCCTACCCTACAAACTACAATTAATTGCACTCACCCATTATACTATACTATAACTACCTACTATACTACAACTGCCTACTGTGTCTACATAATTATAACCAACAATTATCATAATATCTACACTTCTACTATTTGGTAAATCCAAACAGTTTTATAGGATGATGGCCCTACCCCATGCATCTTATACTCCTACCTCCTATAACTATTGGTCCTACAGCCATAGTTACAACTGATGATGGCCCTACCCCATTCATCACCTTCTTCTATAACTATCGGTCCTACAGCCATAGTTAAAACTGATGATGGCCCTACCCCATTCATCACCTACCTTCTATAACTATCGGCCCCTACAGCTATAGTTCAAATTGATGATGGCCCTACCCCATTCATCACCTACCTTCTATAATGATCTGATGGTCTACCCCATTGATCAGTGGTTTTGTTTTATCAATTGGCCCTACACCATTGGCAACCTAAGCAACCACCTCTATTTATAATATACTATCTATCTATTCTCCTCTAAAGAGCGGTGCAACTCTATAAAGAAGCCTTTGCAGCAGCGGATGGTTACTGCCTAAATAAGCCTAAACCAAAAATATCTATCTATTTACATAATGTATATTCTAAGCAGCGGACGGTTACTGCCTAAATAAGCCTAAACCAAACTATCTACCTATTTACTTATGTATATTCTATGGAGCGAATGGTTACTCCTTAAATAAGTCTAAACCAACACTATTTATGTAAACTATCTACCTATTTACTTATGTATATTCTATGGAGCGAATGGTTACTCCTTAAATAAGTCTAAACCAACACTATCTATTTATGTAAACTGTCTATTTATGTAATTGTTGGTATTTCTATGCAGTTTAGGGAATTATGTACTAAAAAAAAAACCACCTATATACTACCACTACTGTATATACCTATATACTATGGACTAGACCCTAATTTCTAGTCTTGTGGGTGCATTATACTATTAGGACTTGGGTTAAAACCACAACAGTAATCTACTTATTACTGAAATCTGATCTGTTGCTTGCTAGCATAACTACTAAACTATTATCTGTGATATTAACTAATGATATTATGGGAATGCTAATGACTATTAATTCTACCTAATAATAAAATATAAAAATATAACTAAAACAATTATCTAAAACTTAAAATAAATTATAACTATCCTTAACATATGCTGCGCTGGCGCTATTTTAGGGAATGCTGTTGATCCCAAGGGATGTCTATTTTTTATTGCATAGCAGGTCACTATTATAACTACCCTTAGCTTTTGTGTTGTCTATCTGTTACCTAAATGCCCAAAGTACATACTAAAATAATTCAATAATGACTTTGGCATTCTAACTACCTGTGTATGCATATCTACCAACTACACCTACAAGTACACACTGAACTCACGTACCTATACTTACCTATAGCCAGTTAAATATCTACTACACCTCATGTCTACTCACATGTAGGAATACTACTACACACTGGTACTACCTGCTAATAGAACACTACTGACTGAGATACACTTGCTCTTACACTTGTGTATTTCTTTGCTTGCTGTCTGTAAATCTTGAGTGACCTATGACTAAATAGTTCACTCATGGCTGCTGAGTATGGTTCCAGTCTTTGCTGTTACTGGACTGGATACAGACTTGTGCTAAGGATTAGACAGCAAGTGGGAAGTGGTAGTTCTAGCGGATTTTGTATAGGTAAAATCCTCTCTCTGCAGCCGGGGTACTGTAGCGTTGTGTGAAGTCTCAACCGTAATTAATCACAATTAGTAAGTTACTAACCACACATCACTAGAAACGTGGCACAACACTAATTTCCTAAGGACGCTCTGCCTTTTCGACTTCCGCTGGCTTACATAAAGGAAGGTATTCCTTGATTATCAGGATTACTTGTGCCCCGACCTAGGGGCTCTTTGTACGGGTTGAAGACACCTCTTACCCAATTCTGCACGTTGCTCGCATGCATGGCTAACTGCACGAACTGAGGTCCGACGTCCGGCCTGCCTGCCTGCAGCCTACCGCTGGGAGCCTGAGCTGTCAGGCGACCTCCACGGCTACTGACTACGTACTACCACGTGCCAGGGCCGTCCAGCCTGCTACGGAGCCTGTGCTGAGCAGGCCCCCTGAATCTACCACGTGCTACCAAGGACGGTACCCTTCCCATTTTACTGTGTTAGTGCTCAGATCAAATCAGTGTGACCTTACCGCGACCTAGCCGTGTACATTCTACATACTAGTGTTAGAAATATATGTATTAACTTGTCTAGCTGTTTTACTAACTACTACCTAAACCGTTAACGGCCTGCGCAGCCTACCCTGCGCAGCCCTAGCCGTTACAGTATAGATACTCGTAAGTATAACATTAATCTTAGGAAAGAGTGTATCAACTTACAAACCCAATTAAATGTATGTAATGATAAGTTGGTCAAAGTCAAATCATTTATTTCAAATAGGCCCATGTGTGACACTTTTGAACGTCAAAATTTACAAAATAATAAAATTGATTCTAGTCGCCCCTTCCAAAACGTAGTTTTCGTATGGAGAAGAATGGGCAAAAAACTCCACCGTTACTCTTTTAAAATGTTGTACAATTGTTTGTATAGGTACGTACATTATTTATATAATTATATGTGAAGACGATGCACCTAGAATAAAAATACTATACCACAATAGGTAAAAAGAATTAAAAATGAAGCAACGACAGATAATTTAATATGTGATAGATACATGGTGTTCACATATTTACAAACATTGTAAAAGTAGACGATTTTCCTAAAATTTTGTAATTAATAAGTCAGTGTGTGAGGAAGTTATCACAGAAAAATCAATGTCATAAAACACAAAGTAATAAATTTTACAATTAAATTAGCAACCAGTTTGATTTTGTCTTGATTCTAAATTGTTCCATGGAGCAAGACCAGCATGTTTCCAAGCACTCTTATCTTGGATATAATTCTCTAATTCGTAATATGCTTGTTTACAAAGTGTACTTTTTATATGAGTTTTATCTTTCATTTGCAATATGTCACAAGATATTTTGTTGTAACATTGAACACAGTACCCCATAAAAGATGTATGTACTTTAGATAATCTGAAAAATGGTTGATCTAGTTTATCTTTATTTCTAGTTGTTTGCGCTATTATGCGATAACTAACTATTAATTTTGGGTAATTGGTTTGCAAAACATGGACGGCGTACAATCCCTGGTTGGAGAGAAATTGGACGTTATACGACGAGATTGTAGAATGGAATAAGGATGCACTTTACCTTATTTGATGCGCTGATAGCCTGGACCGACGATCATATGGCCATTGTAGTAATTTTAAGAGTGTGAGCCTTTTTTTTTTTTTTTGGGTGGGAAATCATCAAATAACTTCTCCCGCTCTGGGCGGAGCGGAAGGGCGTGTCAGACTCTTACTGACTAAAACCCACCCGTGTTCCTTCAGTTGCCGTGTTGCCAGGGGGGCCACGATTTCCCTATCGGTTTTCTTCGAACCCCCGGCAGGCATTGGTCCTAGCGGACCCCGTCAATTCTGCTAACATCTCTTTGAGGCGCGTGGAACACAACGCGCCGTCGACCCGGGCCTGGTCCTTATCGGACGGCGAGCTACCCATTGCTCACCGTCCGCAAGCCCGCGCCTACGATGGCCGGAAATCTTCCTGTGATTCCCGACGCCCAAGGCGTCTCCTCCTGCGGCAAGAGTGTGAGCCTGGAGATCTGTCATACAGGTCCCGAACCCAGTATAGACTCCAGCTCTCACATAGGTTTGAATCTGCCTGTAACCTATATACCATGTACCGAATTTGGAACTTTTTGAGAGAAAATAAATTACTATTACTATTACAACTATTGTCACGAATTTTCCCTTGTTTCTTGAGGTTTTAATGCACACGTTCCACTAGTGACACGATTCGACCGACACTATTCGCCATCTTTTTCTTGCGACGAAATTGCGCGGGGGGGGGCACTTTGGTGTAGCTATCTTGCTCCCACGCGAACGATAGGCAATGTGCGTGAGTGGGATAGGAATAGGAAATTGCTAACCAATCGCTATAATAAATTTATATTTCAACCTATCAAAGAAAGGAAATGACAATATTGTGATTATAGTCGAATCAGCGCAACCACTAGTATTAAAATTATGTCTATCACTTTTTTTATTAAAGAGGTTTAGGTAATTTATTAATTAGGTAAATTATAATTAGGTAATTTAAATCTAATACATTTGGTTTTTTTTTTATTAAGTACCAGATTATTTATCGTAAACCAATCTTGGACTAGCAGAATAGAACTGTTCACGTCGTGAAGATTTTGTGACCATCGGTTTATTTTAAAGATTAATGATGTGTCATCTGCAAATAACACCATCTACGGTTGATTTTGAAGTAATTGGGGTAAATAATTAATGTAAACTAAAAAGAGGAATGGACCCAGTATCGAACTTTGAGGAACGCCCATTGCCATTTCAGACCCTAATGAGTTTACGACGTTTACCTGAACTTTAACCTTTCTATCCTTCAGGTATGATCTAAGTAAATCAAGAGCTGTATTCCTAATCCCATAGTGATCTAGTTCCAGCAGAAGTGTCTCATGGTCTACACAATCGAACGCCTTCGAGAGGTCGCAAAAGATTTCAATGGCATCTTGTGCTTCTTCCCAGGCATTAAAAATGTTCTTTATTAGGGTGACACCGGCGTCAGTAGTACAACGCCCTTTGGTGAAACCATACTGTTGTTCATGAAAGATGGAATTTTGATTAAAGTGACGCAACATTTGATTGTTGGAAACTAGCAGACAAATGTATGATGTTGACATACAGAACCTTCAGAAGGAATTACTGAGCAGGGAAAATTCACTAAAGGAAATCCTTTGTAAGTATGAGTATAGCCAAAAAATGTTAAGTGAGCGCTTGCAAGGGGCCTATGAGTTGGTGGACTTGGTGAAGTGCAATGCAGAGAGGTTTGAGTCACTGACAAACAATCTCACCTGTAGTTGTGATCCCACTACGCCACCTCTCATGTTACAGCATGTTGTTCCTACAGCTTTACCCATTTTAACCAATACTTTAGAAACCGTCAATCCCACTCAAAATAATGTTTTGGTCTATTCAGATATATTAGGAGCAGGTTTTGGATCATTGTTAAATAATCGCTCTAAACATACTATAGTTAACTGTTGTTACCATAACCTGCACTTTAATGAGCTTCTTCATAAAATAATACATACACGACAGAATGAGCAAACTTATCAAGAAAGCATATTATAAAATTAAAGACTATGTTGAAGATAAGGAAGTTTGGCAATAATTCCTACTGCACATGTGGCTTCCCTGGTACCTCATTAACGGCATAAATAAGTAAGAGTCTATTAACTGCTCCCAAATTATTGTGTGTATTTTAATCTTTAATTTTTATTATTTACATTCGTCCTTGACATATTTATTCTATTATTGGACATTATATACCTACGATTTAATTTCAACTCTTTATTAGTGACTTTATATAATATAATAATATAATATTTATTTTTATTTCGGAACAGAGTCCATAGTGTGTTAGTAACATAATATAAAAATAACTTACTATCTAGTGTTAGTACCAATCACCCTCTGCACAAACTGTTTTACAATTGGAGAGCTAAAGCTCTCCGCTACAGTTCTCAGGATGCTGTTGTGACTGTCTCTCACTCTTCTCAGTAGTGAAGCAGTTTTTTTGCGAACAATCGCATGGAAACCGTCAGTACGGGCTTGCGCAAACATATCCGAAGCGCTGCAGTAGCGAGGAAGTCCCAACAACATCCTGAAACCATTGTTGTACTGGACGCGCAGGACATCCAGCGACCTTTTGGTGTAATTGACCCATAGATTGCTCGTGTACAGACTCTGGCAATAAGCCTTGAAAATAGTGATTTTTACTAGGTCCGTACATCGAGCAAATCTACGGGTCAACATGTTGCACCGGACGGCGAGTGCCCTGCGCTCCCTCTCTATATCGACATGGTCCTTCAGGTCAGCGGAAAGAAAGTGACCTAAGTATTTAAAAGAGCATACCCTTTTAATTACTGACCCGTTTATTAGTAGCTCGGGTCCCACTTCACGGCGTTTGCCGCCAACCTCAAAGACCATGTACTCACACTTTTTGACATTATAAGTTAATCCATGTGCGGCAGCGTAGGCTTCACAAGTCTTAAGCAACTCTCCGATTGCCCCCGCAGACGGACCCAGCAGCACCATGTCATCAGCATAGCTGATGTTGTTAATGCTAACTCCATCAACACTGCATCCGACACGCATGTTGCTGAGTCCCTCTATGAGGTCATCTACGTAGAGGTTGAAGAGCCTGGGAGACGTCAGACCTCCTTGTCTCACCCCACAGTCCAACCTATACGGTTCGGAGAGCAAACCGTCCCACTTTACATGATTGGTCTGATTACCATACCAATGCTGCAATAGTCCACATATTTCCGCGGGTATACCCCTGCTTACCATCTTTTCCCAGAGCACATCATACGAGACAAGATCGAAGGCCCTGGAAAGATCAAGGAAACAGGCGTACACCGGCGTCTTTCGATCTATATAGTATTGAACTGTATGCTTGACACTCAAAATAGCGCTTTCAGTTGAAAGTCCGGGACGAAACCCGAACTGCGCATCATGAAGATGTATGTAATCATTTAAACAAGTGTCAAGCATACCGTCCAAAACTTTTGCTATTATGGTTGCAAGTGAAATAGGACGGTAGTTACTCTTGTCAGAGATATCACCCGTCTTGTTCTTCACAATAGGAGTCACGATGGTCTTCATCAGATTAGCAGGCAAATACGCGTGGCTAATACACATTGTGAAAAACATAGACAGAACTCGCGGCAAATGCGTACCTGCGTGCTTCAAATGCTCAATACTGAGCCCATCATGTCCTGGAGATTTGCCTCGGCTCATACCGTTTATGATTGCACTTACCTGCTTAACTGAGAAACGCATGAGAGGTTTCACTCCATGACTGCTGGGCTCAGAATGGTCTTCCTTCACGGTTGAGGGACCGAGAGGGGACTGAACTTGAAAATGATCTTTAAACATATTTGCAATTCCCCGGGGATCACTTATCCCTCCCACACTCGCAGAAAGACCGGGCTTCCCATCCAACTTACCAGTGGATTTCCAGAATTCACCGAATTTTTTAGCAGTTCGTTGTTCGGCTAACCTATCCATAATAATTTGCTCAGCATTGTTTTGGCAGAACTTAAGCCGGCTTTTAAAAACGTTTCGCTTATCACGCATTGTATCATAGACAGGACCCGAAGAGGGACGTTTGTTAAGTATCCAGTTCTGAAAACTACATCTGGCCTCGAGATGAGCGTCCCTTACATGTTCATTCCACCCACACACGCGCCTACCCCGTCTCGGTCCCCCCTCGCGTGTCACTTTAGACTGCCTGGCTGCCGCACACAGTATTTCTACAATTTGTTTGTACAAATTGTCCAGAACAACTTTATGTTCAGCCAAACTGCAAGATCCACCACCGCAACTCTCAAACTCATGAGGAAAATCAACGTCGCGCAACTTACTGTTACAGATATTTTGGTAATTGAGCGTTTCTGTCTTAGTTCTTTCTCCCCATACAACAGAATTACGGCAGACGCTCCGAGTCAACAGTTTAGACTGCACCACTTCTAAATAACACTCTACAAACAAAGGTAGATGATCCGACACGTAAATATCCTCGGATACATGAACATCTACAATTGTATGCCAAGCTGCTACCGACACCAAGCAGTGATCCAACCACCTCCTACTCCCGTAAACATCACTTATAAAAGTGTATGTATCACTATCAACCCCCCGTTTTTCTATATCAGCACAAATCCAGGATTGGTCAGTACAAAAGTTAATTAATTCTTTATAAAACAATTCATGAGGGTGAGCATTGAAATCACCCAGCATAAAAACATTTTCTATATCACAGCTTGCTACGGTAGCACTTATCTCACTTAACACATCTGTAAAAATAGGTAAGTTATCTGGACAATTTGTAGGCATGTACACAGAAAAAATAAGAATAGTACGACCATTAGACGAGGCTGTGATGGCCACTAAGCGAGGACTACTACAGTCAACAACAGATACCGACTCAAATATGCCCTTCCTCCAGAGAATGGCTACCCCACCATGAGGTCTTCCTCTTAATAAGCCTTCAGAGGAGTCTACAGCCGACTTACCGGTATATTCGAAGTCAGGGCTTATTGTTCCTAACATTGGAATATCATGGGAAAGTAGCCAGGTCTCTTGTAGGGCCACCACATCAGACCGCTCACATAAATCCCTAATATTATCTACGGATCGTTTAGACGACTTACAATTAAAACTAATAAATTTAAAACAACGGTTAATAATTTTCGTATCCATGAATAATAACATTACTAATTTACTTTAACTTTAGGGTCCTGGGGTTTCGTTCGGTACATAAAGTGCACAAAACGTCTAAAAACAATGCCACTTGGCCATAATTCGTCATTTAGGAACAAGTCAACTTTGTGCTTGGAAACATACAGTTTAAACGCATTGTACTTCCTAGATGACTTCATATTTATCTGTTTTAGCGATACGATTTCACTAGTTTTGTCTTTTATGTAGCTAGTAATGTCATTTTCACTAGCTTCCATACTGACATTGGAAATTAGCAACGGCACTTTAATATCCGCGGCCCGAAATTTACTCTCTGGCGCAGTCTTTTGTGGACATGATAATTATTCAGATTAATTACAGTTGTAATAGCAATCATATAGTTGCGTTCTATTAAAATAGGATTTTACTTTTATTAATTTATTTATCTTTTGAATAGATTCTTTTCTATTTTGTGAATGTGAGAATGCTGTAAGCTTAGTGGATTGTTGACCTATAGACCATTTTCTATTTTGTCAAGTACTTAGTACTTATTGAAAGACCTACACTGTCCTCCCATACCCAGTAACACTGTTATTTGAAAGTATTGTAAAGGCCAATTATTTTTAAGAGAGTAAACGTGGAGTTTTGTGGGGGCTTGTGGCTAAGTAATAACAGCTGCACGGGTCGATCGATCAGGTTAAGCTACGCTTGCCGCGGTTGGTCTGTGGATGGGTGACCATCTTTACATACCAAGACCCCTCCGTGCCTCGGAAAGCACGTTAAGCCGTTGGTCCCGACTGTCATTTGTAGATCTTTGACAGTCGTTACGGGTAGTTAGAAGCCTTAAA
Organism: Agrochola lychnidis; assembly: GCA_963680765.1. Lineage (NCBI taxonomy): Eukaryota > Metazoa > Arthropoda > Insecta > Lepidoptera > Noctuidae > Agrochola > Agrochola lychnidis. Next base: position 27,709,145 of record OY796856.1, read on the forward strand.
AGTCTGACAACCAGTCTTACCAAGGGGTATCGTGTTATCCAGGTACTGGGTTGTGGAGGTCAGATAGGCAGTCGCTCCATGTAAAATACTGGTATTCAGCTGCATCCGGTTAGACTGGAAGCCGACCCCAACATAGTTGGGAAAAGGCTAGGCAGATGATGAACCGTGGAGTTTTTTGCCGGCTCTTCTTCATAGGAAACGACCAATTGGAACCGTGCACCTAGACTCTGACGTTTCATAAGTGCCCATGTAGGTTTATGTGAAATAAAATATTTTGAATTTTGAATTTTTTGACTCATGTTTCACGGCGTAATACTTATGGCATTCAATAGCACTCGTCATGTACCCAGATTATTTATTCAAATTCAAATTCATTTATTAATTTTGTGAACATAGGGTAAAAGATTATACAGCTGTTACAAATAAATATCGGTCCATACTACGTCCCGCCAGAAGGCATACAAAATTGTTTAGGTAAATAGATAGATAATCAAATGTAACATTAACAAAATGAAAATAAAAATAAAAAGTCAAGGTACATGTCACAATTATCACTACATAGTATAAAACAAAGTCGCTTTCTCTGTCCCTATATCCCTATGTATGCTTAAATTTTTAAAACTACGCAACGGATTTTGATGCGGTTTTTTTTAATAGATAGAGTGATTGAAGAGGAAGGTTTATATGTATAATAACCCGGTTTATACCCATGCGAAGCCGGTGCGGGTCGCTAGTATATTTATATATTTATTTAACAGTCTATGTACACACATATAAACAGATAAGAAGAAAGGAACAGAAAAATACATACAAAGGTGATGCTTATTTCTATAGAAATCTCTTCCAGCATACCTGCGATAGGAAAGTAGTTAAGAGATGTAGACAACGTGTGTAAGAGTAGAAAAGAACAAAATACATAAAATAAAAAACTTTACTATTCACTCATTTAAATATAAACATACAACATGAGAATATACTTAAATACATACTTCTAAAATACATATCACTAAAATCATATCACTAGAATATACGTCACTAGCAATTCTCCACCTGCAATAGCAATTTTTTTTTGTATTTTATACAAACACAAATTAACAAGTTTCAGACTTTTTCCTATACTTGTGCTGTGAGACCTTGCTTCTTGCCAAATTTCATGATTCTAGGTCAACGGGAAGTACCCTATAGGTTTTGATTTATTTACGAGTAGGTAGGTATCAAAATGTAAAATCTATAGATACACAATTCATTCGGCAAGTTTACGTAAATGAATACATTTTACTAACTTTACATAACACGAAAATGTTTTTCTTATTATAAATTGCAAAACAATAATATTTCCGTCGAGTCCGAGGAACTTTTTTAAGATTGCTAAATTTGACATTAAAAAAATCCTGCTAGTTGTCAAAATTCACGTCGTGGTACGAATTGAATGAACTTTTAGAGGTGACGTCACCAAAATCGCTAAGAAAATACGATTGTTTCAACATTACAATAAGCTTATTTTTTGGACGTCATGGTACGAAATGTCAAAGTAAGATTATAACAATACTGCTATAGGAGCTTGTGGTAGGCCCCCAGATCGGTTGTAAAATACTACCTGTAGAGGAGTACGTACAAACTGACACACGAAAGCAAATTTTGCCAGACCTGATCCAGAGACGCTACGCTCGCTCGGTCAAATATTTTACAGTCTTTTTTAGACATAAAATTGCAGTTTCCGTAGATACACCCTCTCTAAACCCATGTTGAGCATCATGGGGCTGGAGACTCAGCGTCAGCGGGGGAGCCCATGGGTGGAATTTCTTCCGCACCATCTTGTATGGGCGTCCCCACAGGTCCCTGTTCAGAGTCTCCAGCGACTCCTTGCGGACCAGTGCCCTGGCCCGCAGTGCCGCTGCCATCTTGGATTTACATTTTGACCTCACTATCGGTTTTTGCACCCTTGAAAACCATGAAAACGATATCTTGATGAAAAATTTGAAAAACAGAGCCGTCATCTTGAATTTTCATGTTGACCAAATTCATACTTTCTCTCTCTTTCTCTCCCGGCATGCAGTGTACTCGAGCCGATGTGTCCAATTTTATCCCATGACACTGTAATCATAATCATTTTACTCTTTTCTTTTGTTTTTTTCTGCCAGCATTCTCTCTCTCTCTCTTTTATTCTTTGAATTAAAAGAAGACAGTCGCAAGTATTAACACTTTTTAGCGTGACGATTTCCGTACCTAAGTTTACAAGCCGCGTTAAAGAACTTCGTTTTTCGAACTATTTAAAAAGTTTTTATTATTCACTTTTTAGTTGTGGTATTTACCCCACACAAATTCGAATACCCTTAGATCGACACTTACTTCTTTAGAGAGGGGAGTCCCGCCCGCGCGCGCGTCCGCTATATTGGGCCCGATTTTATTTATTTTATATTGTGCGGTTATTATAAAATGTCTCCAGAGATGCAAGTACCATATATACGCCGACGATGTCCAACTGTATATATCCTTTAGACTAGATGAGTACGATAGTGCTATTAAGGACCTTAACGATGATCTTCAAAGAATCGCCGCCTGGTCAGAGGAAAACTGCCTGTCATTAAATCCAACAAAAACTAAATATATGGTATTTGGCACAAGACAGCAGTTGGCTCGACTACCTGTGACTTTTGACTTGAAACTTATGGGCGAACCAATTAAGCGAGTGTATGAAACGCGGAATTTAGGTGTTATTATGGATAAAGACCTTCGTTTTGTGAAACACGTAGCGGACTCTGTTAGGAACTGTTTTTATCGCCTAAAAGTTCTAAATAATATGAGGCCTTATTTATCCGAAAGACTACGAGAACAGTTAGTGGAAACCCTGGTTCTGTCTAGGCTGAACTATGCTGACACGGTTTATGGCCCGCGACTGTTAGCTCGTACAGACCGCCTCATCCAAAGGGTACAAAACGCTTGTGCTCGGTTCTGTCATAATATTCCTCGCAGAAGCCATGTAATACCATTCCTTAACAAGCACTTTTCTCTGAAAATGAAGTCCAGACGCAAACTACACTTGGCTTGCCTTCTGTTCGGTGTAGTTAAGTATCAGAAACCGGACTACCTATTCAACAAGCTGAGTTGGGTTACTAGTAGACAGGAATGCGGGAGAAGGCAATGCTTACGACAAGGTTATAAGTTGATAGTTAAAATTTTAAAAGAAAATTTTATTTTCTTCTTTTTAGAGCATTTAAATAAAAGCTTTTTTAAAAAGGTTTTTTTCTTTTAATTTATTTTTTACTTTTTAGTTATCGCTGGCTAGGTTTCTACTAATAGGTAATCGAAGTCTCTACACCAAATTTCAGGTGGATTAGAGCAACGGAGCTTATAATCACCATCTTTTTTAACTTGCATTTTTATTCTCAGCGAACCCTTTCATTTAATACTCATACTATAGGAAATCATAAAAAACTTCAAAAGTCCGCCATATTGGATTAAGAGAGATATCAGAATATTTTTCTAATTATTCTCGGCAAGCCCTTTGATTTGGTACCCATATTGCAGAAGTGCATCATCATCATCAGCCTATAAATGTTCCCACTGCTGGGACACAGGCCTCCTTTCTGTGAGAGGGAGTGGGCCGTAATGTACCACGCGGGCCCAGTGCGGGTTGGTAGATGTCACATGTCTTCGAATTTTCGGTTCTAGAACATGCCGGTTTCCTCACGATGTTTTCCTTCACCGTTTTGAGAGCAGTGGTGATGAAATAATTTACACAAAGTAAAGCGCCTGTCTGAGTTCGAACCTACGACCTACAACTCGTAAGTCGCGGCCGTTACCACTGGGCCACCACTGCTCTACTGGTGAAGTGCATAAAAATAACTATTCCGCCATCTCGGATGTTCCACCATATTGGATTTAGAATGACGTCACATTATTTTTCGAGTTACTCTCAACAAGCCCTTTTATTTGATACCCATATTGTAGAAATGCATTAAAAATAACTATTCCACCATCTTGGATGGTCTGCCATATTGAATTTAGAATGACGTCACATTATTTTTCGAGTTACTCACAACAAGGATTTTCATTTGATACCCATATTGTAGAAATGCATTAAAAATAACTATTCCGCCATCTTGGATGGTCCGCCATATTGGATTTAGAATAACGTCACATAGCTTATCGTGTATTGTCATCCAAACTAAACATATATACAAAATTTCAGCTCAATCGGTCGAAGATATCTGCTTCAAAATTGAGTAGCAAGATTCCACCAGAACATACATACATACATACCTACATTGCAAGTTAAATAAAAGCTTTTAAAAACTACCCAAGCAAAGTTAAAATAAAAAAAATACATTTGTATTGAGAACCTCCTCCTTTTGGAAGTCGGTAAAAAATTACTACCTATGCCTAACATTATGCAATGCAGTGACGTATTTTAAGATTCAGCGCCCTGGGCCTGTAAGGCCTGTAGGGTATCTCGTAGTAGACCTCTGAGATCATGACTACTTAACCGGGCTTTCCTGTGGGTGCCTTGAGCTACTACACTTAAAACCTCCAGCCAGGGTTATTCAACTATGCTAATTAAAACTAGATGAACGCTTGCACCCCCTGTAGGGTACGAACCTCGGCTTAGGGCGTCAACCGAAGGGAGTCGTCATCAAGGATGGGACGGGCTGATTCTAAGTACGGAAAACGAACGTTTCGCACTGCAATTTGTCACCGCAGTGCACAGAAATATGCGTCAAATCCTTTTGTTTAATAAAAACTTCCCAATATTTTTTTTATTTCAGAAATGACAAAAGTAAAAAAATGAAATTTCTTTTTTTCCCGCGTAAAGCGTGCGTTCAAAAGTTGGCAACATCGGTTATCGCGGGTTGCGGGATTTCCCCGTTTAATTAAGTCATTTACTTCAACGGTTCCCCCGTTGAAGTAAATGACAATAATTTGAATTGTTTGTAAAAATTTTGAAAAAGTGACAGATAGATATCATGAATAAATATTTCTTTTAATTTATGCAATCATTTTTTTTCTTTTGTGAGAAATCTTTACCCTTCATAAGGGCCCCCAAACAAATTTTAATACGGGGCCCCGCTAAGGCACGCTACGCCACTGTTCTAAATCAAAGATAATGTAACCTATTACACTTGTTTGCGATCCTGAAACTTTGTTAAATATTCTGAATTACTCAGACATTCAAAATTGCGTATGGTCTTATACGGTCTTCTTCTTCGGATCTTTTCGTGTGGTTAGTGACGTGTGCGTGTGGATTGACCACGACTTTCTCACCATAGATTTCACAATTTTTTCATCTTCACCACTAAGTTTTTACAATTATTTCCTAAATCCTTCCTTGATTTCGTAAAAATATAATTAACTTTTAAAAAGGAGCACTCAATCCACACGCACACCAGATAAACAATCACAATCTGTCATTTTGTCCTAGGTATTCTTCCGTCGACAAAACCCGTGTCTACGGTGGTCATGCTACGCGTGCTGGTGTCAGAGTTTTAAACCCGCTTATGGGACCCATGTGAGATGGGTCATATTAAAAAAGTTGCGGAACTATTTTTGAGTAATTTACTTTGTGACAAAAACTCAGTTGTAGTTGGAGTCGTGCATAAATTTTAACTCGCGGCACGTAAAGTTTGTGTACGGTAGAGGCGTGGCGAGTGCGTGGCGGTGCGCGACGACGGGCGTAGTGGTCGCGCGCGGCGGCGCGAGTGCGGCGGCGCGCGGCGGGGCGCGAGCGGCAGTCCCCGGCGCGCCCCCGCCACACGCGCACGCCTGCACGTCGCGCTGCTTCCCACGCCGCCGTGAGCCAGCATGCCCGCCGCCCGAGCCGCGGCCGCGTGAGCCGTCCTGAGCCTTTAGGACACTGTGCTCCACTAATGATGAATTAACGTTTGGGCTCGCTCACCAAAAACTTTCATTCAGGATCCGCTTCGTCCCGATCTGGTAAATGTCGATTGTTACATTTGAGTTAACGGATAGTGTTGAGAAGCGCGCGTGAATGGTGCAGCTGTGCACGTCGGCATCCGTGCGTATGTCGCCTACACGCCACTCGTTCCTGCTGCTCGACATCTCCAAATCTTGATCACTAATCGAGTGCAAAAAGTTTTTCCTTATAAGCCAATACTCTCAGTGAAACAGAATTATTACGATAATAAAAATTGTGAAAGTAGCATCATCATCAAAGTAAAGCAATAAACGGTGGTGTTAAAGTTTAGTGGTTCAGAAGTCTCAGGGCTGAATACGACTGCAGACATGACTGAAACCTGAATATCAATCGTGGAGCTTCTTTTAATGCAACGCAACGTCTAAAGGTGGTGGTAAAGTAATGTAAGAAGAACGTACAGTCTGTATTACCGATGAGTGTAGTGCGCGGGATCTGGCGAGGCTGCGGTGATCACACGCTGGTGGCGGTGCATATGGACACCTTATTCATCTAATTATACGTTGACAGGCCACTATCATTGTGGCATTTCTCTAGACTGATAATTATCTCAAGCCAATAAAATATTACTGTAGCCAAATCTTATCAAGTTTTATTCCCTAAACACTTAGAGCATCTTCGGTACTCTCGGTGTTGGATGACACCGATTGTTGAGCCATGCTCAAACAGATTCAGCTATTTCTGTCAGTAGTTCGTCCCCGGGATCAGAGCAGAGTCAGTGCAGTCTTTTATCAGCAATGTTGCTTTTGCTTCATCAGTTCAAGTTTTATCAAAAACGAATCGACACGACACCCTAAATAGGTTCGCCATAAATGTTAATAAAAAACAAGCGGTTTTAATTTTTATGTTGATATCCCGTACAAACTCTTGATATGTGTAGTAGTGGTATTGTATCCATCATCAACATAGACACAGTAATTTTATTTTCAAACAAGATATTTACGTATTTATTAGTCTTCATAAAATAAGTACCTGGGCGACCTAGCTCTGCACGGGTGAAAATAGAGAAAACGAATTTTCCCAGTTATGAAACCTAGCTAGATCGATTTTTCGCCCCCGTAAACCCATATATTGCAACTTTCATCGAAATCGTTAGAAAACCCTGTACGATCCGAAAAGGGCACTAAGGTAAGTACTGCAATAACATTACCAAAAAGTTATAAAAACTTATTAAGTATTATTGAAAATAAAAATTATTGCAATTTAAAATTCACGTTTTTAGTATCAAAATTATCCCAATTCCATTAAAAATTGGTTATTATTCAACAGGGATCATAATTTATGACTTGTAGATACCCGCTAAATAACGGCCTCCCGCGCCCCATGTAATAACCCGGTAACGTCTGAATCTGAATATAAATATTTAAACAAATATTGCTCAATTAATAGTATAGAATAATCATACCTTCTCCTCCTTTTTATATACATGTACACAGATGAAGTGGAACCACTCCTCAGAACTAGAGCAACCTTGAAGTCGAGGTGGCCACGTTAAAGAGAAGAGTCTTACCATTAAAAAATAATTATCGAAATCGGTCGACGTGATAGAGAATTATCGCTAAACAATCTGAACATACATTAAATCATCTGACGAATTGAGAACCTCTTCCTTTTTAGAAGTTATAGAAGTTATACTACGTGCTTAGACAAAATACTCTTTATGAAGCACAAAATATACAACACACGGCTCTGTACCTATCTCACGAGCGCGCTGCACGCTGCCATTCACGTTGCCCTCTAGTCCGGTCAGCAAACTCAGTAGTCAATAGAGCCAATCCTTTCTGTGTTTTAAACTGTCTCAATACACTTATGAATACTTAAAACTCCCATCCTCTTTCAGTCCATAACGCTTCCTAAAATTAACTAAGCCCTATCGAAGCAGTAAATAAAGCTTACAACTTCTTCATTAACGTAGGAAAAAACTTAGCTAAAAAATCTTTATTATCTAATAGTTGTTTTTCCATTCAAAGCCAAACTAAAACATATGCAACACGAAACTCTATGGTCTTATTAGATACTGATGTTAATGAGGTAGTAAATAATAATAGATGGATTAAAGGAAATTTGTGCCGTAAGATGTGACGACATACCTAATAGCATACTCAAAAGATTTAAATACGTCATTACCCCTCCCTTGACTCACATTTTTCATTTATGTTTAACAAAAGGAATATTTCCTAAATAACTTAAAAAAGCTATAGTTACCCCGTGTTTAAAGCTGGAGACAAAAATTTCAGTTTTAACAGGCCTCTCAAAGATTTTGGAAAAAATTACAAACAGTGGTTTAGTAAAATATCATGAAAGTAATAAATTACTCTCTGATCATCAATTTGATTTTAGGCCTAAAAGATCAACAAGCCAAGCTGTTCACCATCTGACTAATTTTATAAGCACAAACCTGGATAACGGCATGCACACCATAGGGATATTTTTAGACCTTGCCAAGGCTTTTGACACAATTTCTTGTATTTTGTTTTTGTACAAGCTGGAAATGCTGGGAATACTGGAAGTACAATTGCAACTATTATCTGATTACCTTAGCGACCGACATCAGTGTGTAAAAATAAGTCAGCACATGAGTTCGGAACTTTTGCTGCTAAATTTTTGCTGTGCCCTGACAGGGTCTACAATGGCTCTTAGCTTTAAGCCTTTTGTTAACATCTTGTTTTTACCTTGTGGAACGCAAATAAATGAATATGAATATGAACTTGAGAATAGCTGTTATGGGATCCACAAGGCAGTATTTTGGGTCCTACTTTGTTTTTTAATTTATATATAACCTTTGCAATTTGACACTTCAAAAAGGTGTAATTATGTCATATGCGGATGACACAGCTCTACTATTCGCAGCTAAATCAAAGGATGAGGTCGATGAAGTAGCACAGAATGGGTTGAATACTGTGTCTAATTGGCTTCATAAAAATCTCCTAACATTAAATGCAGATAAAACCAAGTAACTATTATTTACAATGAGAAACACTAATCCAACGCTTACTAATCTAAACATTCAAGCGCATAAGAATTGTAATTTACATTATGCTGACATTGCATGCACTTGTTTCACTTTAGCCAAAACCGACCATATCAAATGTCTAAGCGTCACAATTGACATAAACCTGAATTTTCGCAAACACATCGATTTATTATGCACCAGAGTGCATAAAGTAATATACATTTTTAAAAATTTACGTAGCATTGCCGACTTTAAATTAATTAGACAGGTTTATTTGGTTTTGTGTCAATCTATTATTACCTACTGCATAACGTCCTGGGGTGGTGCCGCTAAATAATTTTACTGCACCTAGAACGCGCCCAAAGAGCAGTTTTAAGGGTTACTACTTTTCGTCCATTTAGATTTCCTACACACCAGCTTTATAGGGCATGTAAAGTGCTAACAGTACGTCAATTATTTGTTTTGAATGTAGTTTTATTACAACACACTGAACTTTATTTTAACCCAGTATCTTCAGATAGGAGAAGAAAAGATTTGGTTTGTGCTAACTCTCAGACTAAACATGCTTTTACTAATCGATTTTATTTATTTTTAGGACCCTACTTGTATAACCAGTTCAGAGTGCTAAAGATTTATAGTTTAAAAGATAATAGGTGTAACTTTCTTGTACAAGAATATTTGGCAAAATTCAATTATGCAGACACGGAAAAACTACTAGAAATCTATATCTATACTTCTATATGTTTTGTTGAAGAGTTTGTTTGTTTGTTTGTTTGCTTGAACGCGCTAATCTCAGAAACTGCAGATCCGATTTGAAAAATTATTTCAGTGTTAGATAGCCCATTTATCGAGAAAGGCTATAGGCTATATATCATCACGCTAAGAGCAATAGGAGCGGAGCACCAATGAATAATGTTTCAAAATCGGGTTTTTTTTTTCCTTTTGAGAGCTTCCGCTGCGTGCGCTGCGTAAACGGTTAAAGTTTCGCAAAAATCATGTATGACAGAATTGTTTCCCTTTAAAAGTTCTAAAAAACAGTCCGCGACAGCATATGTCTATCTTTTAAGGTTGGCTCACTCTAACCTTTTTTATGCTAACCAAAGGAGAATGGGCGCTTTTGTATGGGCTCCGTCCCCAGAATGTTTTAAGACTGTATCAAATTGAGCGATACGTCTTTTTAAAGCCTATTATAATGGCTTTATTTTATTCTATTACACCAACCACCGCACTCGTGCAGGGGAAGAACTACGAATGATTACATTTTTATTCAGAAGAAAATAATTTTCGCTTAGTTTACCATCGTCCACCTCTTTTGCTTTACAAATATCCTGGGGTATGCCTAGCTAGACTATTCCATTCATCCAAAGTTCTATGGAAAGAGCTATGATCTAAATCTTAACATGTGTCCTCAAGGTTATGACTGTTATGACAGTAGCTTATTGTATGCCACCAACAACGAAACTCGTGCAAAGAAGATACTACGACTCTTTTTTTTTCTTAATTATATTTTTAGCAGAAACAGTTTTTCGTACATGCCTATTATTTTACATAGTGTTCTTTGCGCTGCAGCTACTTGTCTTGTGTTGCGTTTTTACCGTCACCAACTCAAGTGTGCGGGCACTTGTTGAGCATATGGCCTATTGTTCTTCGTCCTGTTAGGCACGAACAGTAATAATTGCGGACCGACTCTCTTCCCGTCGTTCTTGTATAATGTAGAAGTAATATATTCGATTGGATACATGACGGGATTGAACACGGCTTTTCAAAAGCACTCCTTCAACATTGAGCCCGTATTGTGCTAGGTCGGGAATTATGGTTTCACATACTTCGATGCAGTAGATTCCATTTCTTATATGCTCGCTCAGGTAAGACCAGGCGAGCTTTATTTGATAGGTACCTAGTGCTATTAGCACTAGATCCTCCTCGCTTACTACTGGGACTGCCAAAGCTCGTACAGCTTCATCCGTAATAGTATGGAACGATGCCTTCTGTCGATTGAAATTATTTTCCACAACGTAATCACCCAAACTATTTGGCTGATGAAGTCTTACTTGGATTTCTCTGATTATTTAGTTGGCATGTGGTGTGTTTGTCACAGGCTCTTTAAACGTGTTTGTGAGAGCGGCAGCAATTCATACATCTTCGAAAATATATATGAAGCAGTGCTCTGTTGAAATATTCTTGCCGTAATATTTCAAAATCACGTTTTAGGCAACCATTTATTACCTCCACGCTCCATCTAATTATTGTCACCAGCCGGGATTTATTTGCATCTTCAGTGCTGAGTTGTGATTCGGCCCTACTCTTGGTGGGAGGCATATGAGCATTATAACCATGGTCTTCTATATCTCCAAGAGAGTCTCTGAAACTCTTGTCTAAAATGAGTACGTCGCTAGCATGAAGTACTACATGTATTGGCTTCTTCATAATGAATTGATCTCGACATAATCGTAGCATCTGATGTCGTTGCTGCGTGCGTTCCGGTAACATGAAAAATATATCCATCCGTGCAAACAATTAAATATGGCTTTAGAAGGTTGCAAAACTTATGCAGACTATAAAACTGCTTTTGAAATAGAAAATTGCTGCTTTTTTTGTATGAATATATGTTTTTTGCCAACAGACTTTGTATTAAGCCGTCCAATTGTTTAACCGGATTTCCAAACATTCCCACTAAATAACAATGGGAGCCGTGCTATGCGATTATCGCCTTTAAGGTGAGCTTGCAGAACTTTGGCCCACTGTACCTTTACCTTGCGCACAAAAGTTGTTTATGTGTGAGTCTGGTAGTATGTAAGTGTATAGGGCAGCAATAAAGGAGCGACGCGCGACGGCACCGACAGGTACCCGCACCGCACTGTACGCTTAATATATAGTAAAAAATACATAAAATAACTGTTGAAGCTAAAAATAATATTATTAAAAAAGTAAAATTAAAATAATTCATGGTTCCTTCCCTGCACGAGTTTCGTTGTTGGTGTCATACAATAAAATAAAACTATTGTTATGATCTTTATCTATGTAAATGACATATATCACATCTTGATACACCACTGGGGACGAATCGCCCATTCTCCTTTGTTCAAAAGTAATGCGTTATTTGCGAAGGTGTTTTTATAAACATGACATTAATCCTTATCCAAATAAATACGTTATTCATCACAAGTATTTAATTTAAAACAAAATTGCCTTTTACATCATTCAATTTCAATGAATATTTTAGGAGATATCGCAGTTTTAAAATAACATCGCAGCAAAATAATGATCAAGTACTGCGCGCGCATTAAAAAAAATCCGATGAAGGTATCGTTTGCGATAAGGCCCAGGGCCAAACATTTAAGCACGTTAGAATAGATTTACGCCAAGAGTGTTTTTCGCACGGGCAACTATATGTTGCCCTATCGAGATCTGATTCTGGTGAAAATCAATATCTAGTTCTGCCGGAAGATAACAAAACTAAAAATATAGTGTACGCAGAAGTACTTTAAAATAACTTTAGTTTTGAGTTTTTTTGAGAATAACCTACAATCTACATGATAGGTATAAGATTATAAGAACCAGTACTTTTACCTAACGTTTTAAAGTTTCACTCTTACTGATAAAAGCGTGATGTAGGTACCTAAAATGGAGCTATTTTAGGTAAACCACGTATTATAAAAAAAAAAGAACACCTTTTACGTTAACGAAGTCGAGGGTGAAAGTTAGCGTTAGCTCAAAGTAACTATTCCACGCGGACGAAGTCGCGGGCAGAAGCTAGTTTTAAAATAAAATTTAAATCTACCTACTCTATCTTAAGTCTATACTCTATATTAAGTCTCTGTCTTTACCAAATTAATAATACTTTGTGTAGTTTAATATTATTCGTTAATTTATTTAAACATAATATATCTTACATAATTTACTTTTAAAATAATATACCGAAATAGTTACTGTTTAAGTCATTGAAAATATTATGTCTTCTTTTTAATTTAGCTTCTAATTTTACCTGTTGTCTTCTTTTTAAATGTTTAATGTAAGTTGATGCCCTGAAACACAGGTTTTCATAAAACTAGATCAGGCTAGGCTACATTACAGTTAGAATAAAATTTTCCTCGATTGTAATTAATGTAATCATAATTTTACTTTATACTTGAATTTTTATTTTATCTATTTATTTATTAACTTGCTAAGAAATAGGATGCCTTTATCATCATCATCATATCGGCTGATAATAAGGCCCTGCGCGTATCTCTGTCTCGCTCGCACTCACGGTTGTTTGTATGGAGCCGCACTCTGTAGGCCGAAGAGCCACGGTTTGTTGACCACTGCTCTAGTCGGAGCAACACAAATATGCAACACCTGGCTCTGTATCTCACGAGCACGCTGCGCGCTGCACGCTGCACGTTGCGTGCTGCACGCTGTCCTCTAGTCGGAGCAACCCAAATCAAATTCCAGACATTTTATTTCACATAGGTACTTAAACCTACGTGGGTACTTATGAAACGTCAGAAGTACTTAAGAACTTAGAACCATTTGTCTAATTGGTCGCTTCCTATGGAGAAGAGCTGGCATGAACTCCACGGTTAGTCTTTAAAAAATAATCGGCTTATACGATGTTTTCAAATTATTACGGAAATTACAAACATTTGTCACATTAATTGTTCACATTTGTTGCGGCGTGCGTACTTTGAGCTCAAAGTGAAATCGATGCGAACTGCAAAGAACCAAGTAAATGTATCTATAGCCATATTTATACATAGTATAAAAAGTTGCTTTTCGAGTCTGCATGTGATGATGTGGATGCACTTACTTCATCTAAACTACTCAATGGATTATGATGCGGTTCTCTTTATCGTTTATTATACAGAATTTATTCGAGAAGGTTAATCTACCTATAGCTGAAACTATTTTACTTAAATGTAGCCTAATTATCAATCTCGATGTTTTGGCATGTCGCCACATCAGTAGATAGCAGCCGTGCTAAGCAGGGGCGGGGCGCTAGGTGCGTATGATTCATGATGATCTCTGAAGTTGAAAGTAATCTCCGGGATGCGGCTCGCTCTCTCACCGATTGCATCCACTATTGGTTTATCTATTATATCTATTGGTTGGTTGAAGTAGGCTTCTACTCGCTGAAGTTATAGTGGGCTGTCTGCTCGAGCTAACCAATCTAACGAAGTGACACGAAAGCTATTTATACTTTTTAAAGTTTAAACTAGCTACCCGCCCCTACTTCGCACGTTGTTTACGACTTGACAAAGCATCGAGATTTCTTGATTATATGTAGGTACATATATTATTAAAGTATTATATACAAATAAACCTTCTGGAATAAATTCTCTAAACGATGGTGAGAACCGGATCAAAATTCGTTATGGAGTTTAGGAGAACCACGCGGTCACACAAAAAGACACGAAAAACGAACTTCAGTTTAAATAACCAACTACCGTTTTATTAAGCCTCGTGCAAACTGGCGCGGCGCGACAGCACGACGCAATTCTAACTCAACAATTTTTCAGAAAACTTCACGGTAGAGCAATTACCAATATTTATTAATTATTAATATTATCCATAATTTATTGATAATATCTCCTCTCAATCAAAGCACCTACCATCTTATCTCTTCACTACCCTTGGTTGACTGGTAGAGAATACCTAAGGCATTAGTCCGCCTTTCTACCTCATTGTGTACGAGAAGTTTAAATAAATTACCGGTGTCGCATCGTGCCAATCTGTACGGGGCTTAATAAAACGGTAGGTAGTTATTTATTATTATTTCGTTTATTTGTTTTCTTTCAAATATAATCACATTTTTTAATATTTCTTACACTAAAAAGATATAAAAAATATTAAAAATAGAAGCCGGTGTCGGGAGCAGGGTCCAAGCTACCGGTGGTTAGGGCTGCAGAGACAGAAACCTCCTCCCTATGCGAGCCGTATCAATTCATTTATTCAGCCACAATTCACATTGTGTTCGAATATAATTCATCATGAAACATAAACATACACAAAAATTATTATTAAAATATGTACATGCAATTCAATTTAAATTAGGAAATAAAAATTAGATTAAAAGAATAAGAAATGTAAAATACTATGCAAACATAATTAATTATAAAACCATACTGTCTAATATCAACAGCAAAGTAAAAGCAAACAATAATCAAAAAATAGAATTGACACAATGGTAAAAATGACACATCAGTCAGTTTTAACAGAATAGAAAGAATGAATGAATGAAATGCACCGATCCCAGCGTGGTTTGACCAGACTCTATAAATCGGACGAACCCCAAGATTTGCACTGCCCCTGAAGCCTCATGTTTCATGGGGCTACAGAGGCCATTGCATATCAAGGAGTAGACCGGTTGGCGCGGTAATGATAAGGAAGACGTGCCCTTAGGATAAGGAAGGATTTGCGAGCCGTACCGGATATGCATCCTTGACTAGGCAATGGAATTATAGTGGAGAGACGAGTGATATTTATCTATGGATGGGCATCTTTTCTAATGTCTTCGTCTGAGGTTCTCGCTGCTATCCGTTTCAGGTTTCTTATAAATCTCGCTAGCGGTTTTCTTGATCTTATCTCGGTCTTCAACCGTGTCCATCCACAAATTATTTCATGTGTAAATAGGTCGGCCGGTTTTCTTGGATTTAGTCTTGTTCTGCCTGTAACGGGTGTGGTTTGCGGCGCCTGTGAACATGTGCGAGATAGCACATCCTGTGATTCTTGATGCGTCCGGTTACGGTTTTTCCGTCTAACATTTCATTCATTTTCTTTTGTCTTGGTTTATTCCTAGCGTGTTTAATCAAGTCTCATGATAACTCTCTCCGCTAGGATAGTTCAAGTTCAGCTTCATCGGTGACTCTTTTTGCCGGGTTAAACTGATTTCTCAACTCTTTTTTCTTCGTTCTGATAAGTTATCAGCAGCAGTGTCCAGGGCGCGATTAGCCCACTCCTCGTTGTTTATGTCCAGCTCCGACGCGGTACACGTTCGACCTGTAGTTCGTTACTGTTCACCTCAGGTTGACACGATTGCAAATGATATAGTTTTGAGTTATGTACACTATTCGGCACAAGTAATTATTAAGATCCCGACAAAAATCCCGACCAACGTCGCCCGAATTATTGTTTTTCTGTTCGCACTATTGTGGGCGCGCATATCTGAACATCGTAAGGACTATTTTACCATACCGCGTTATGGCATTCCATAACATAGGTACATAAATAGTTTGTAGGTATCATAAAATTTAAAATACCAATTGCTATTATGCAGCTATGGACCGGCGTGGGCGCACATCCGGCGATGCGCAAAGGGGCTGAAACCAGATGTGGTAATCTAGTGCGTGGTTTTCAAAGTTGTTAGGTATGCACGCTCGGGATTGTAAAAATACCACGCACCGCTAACAAAAAAAAAGCTCCCTTGAAGTCAGAAACGATTTTGGAACACAGTACATAATATTACTTATTATAATTGTCACACACGCATTATATCTTACACTAGCTTTTGCCCGCGGCTTCGCCCGCGTGGATGTCGGAAAATATCCCATAGGAACGTGCTACCGGGATTCTGAGTATCCTATGTCCTAACCTAGACCATGGCCTATTCGTATGTCTTTCATCTGAATCCGTTCAGCCGTTACGGTATGAAAGGTAACAGGTAGATAATAAATCTGTTTTTGGATTCCGTACCGAAAAATGTAAACCCTTTTTTTGGGTGGAAAATTATCAAATAACTTCTTCCGCTTTGAGCGGAGAAGAAGGGCGTGTCAGAGTCTTACTGACTAAAACCCACCCGTGTTCCTTCAGTTGCCTGTATGTTGCGAAGGGGCCACGGTAACCCTTTCGGACAAACCCGCAACCCCGGTAGGCATTGGCCCTAGCGGACCCCTTCAGTTGTGCTGACATCAATTTGAGGCGCGCGTGGAACACAACGTGCCGTCGACCCGGGCCTGGTCCTTATCAGACGGCGAGCTACCCATTGCTCAACATCCGCAAGCCCGCGCCTACGGTGGCCGAGAATCGGCCTGCGATTCCCGACGCCTAGGGCATCTCCTGCGGCGGTTAGGGGCGTGAGGGCGCGAAATTTGCCTCCTCCTCATGCGTTCCGCCTCTTTCTTCGCGAGCATTACTACTTCGTTAAGAAGGTAACGGCCTCCCATGCCCTGTCGCTCCGTACTATGGCCTGGAGTAGGGCCGGACGTGAGAGATTACCGCCGCAGATCGCCTCTACGAGAAAACGGCGATGCGCCGCCCAAGCCGGGCAGACCACCACCGTATGCTCCACCGTGTCCTCCGGGCGATCCACACAATGGCGACACCCGGGCGTTTCCTCTCGCTTTATTCTGAACATGAACCTCCCGAAACAGCCGTGTCCGGTGAAGACCTGCGGAAGGTGAGGACGCCGTGACGCCTCTCTAGCCACTCCTCAAATACCCGACTTATCGCCGCAATTGAGGCGTGCCCAAAATTTAAACCCTTAAGGGATGACTTTGTTGTCTGTCAAGATCCTTTTTCTCAGGAACGCGTGGAGGCACCAAGTTGAAATAGATATAAAAAAATTAGATCTACGGTCTTGGAGCTTTAATGAAAATCAAACTTCCAAGTCAACGCAATAAAAAATACGGCCTTTTATGCCGCATATTTTGACACTCACAAATAAACCAGTTTATTTGGTACTTCCCGTTGGTCCAGCAGCATGAAGTTTCGCGAGAATTATGGTAAAGTAAAAAGGAAAATCCGAAAATTGGTAAATGCATAAATTTAAATTTTCAAAGCCCTAACTTAAGAAATGATAGGTTTCCCATACAGACTTTCATCCCCTATTAGGGTTATTAATAAATAAGTAAGTAAGTTTATTTATTTGTGTAAACATGGTGTACATACATTGCATGCAAGATATTAAATAATGTTCTATCATGTTCAGCTGCGTATCGTGGCGTACAAATTGGTAAGAATAGAGATGGTGCACAAACCGCGACTATATTTATCAAAATTACGTTATAAAATTACTTATTTAATCACAATTACTTATTATACTTATTATTGAGACAAAAAGTAGCCTATGCCCTTCCTCGAAATGCCATCTATCTCCATGCTTTATCGAAATCCGTTCAGTGGTGTAGGCGTAAAAAGGTAACATACATACAGACAGACAGAGTTACTTTCGAATTTATAATATTAGTATGGAAGTATGGATTAGTATGGATAATTATGAACTGCAAAGTTAAGTTTTTTCTTCAATCTGGGATCAAAAATTCATAGGCCGTGTCTTGAAGTAACGTTGAGCCTGAGTTGTTGAGTCTGTCCGTCCGTCTGTTACAGCCGATTTGCTCGGAAGCAACTGGACCGATTGAATTGCAATTTACTTACTTACTTAAATGTAACAACTAAATGTACACATGAATGCAATAAAGAGTTGAGTTTGAGTGTGAGTTTTCAATAATTTTGTATGCAGAGCAGTGGTGGCCCAGTGGGACCGGCCCCGACTTACGTGTCGTAGGTCGTGGATTCAATACCCGACAGGCGCTTTACTTTGTGTAAATTATTTCATGACCATTGTTCTCAAAACGGTGAAGGAAAACATCGTGAGGCTACCGGCGTATCCTAATAGAACCAAAAATTCGAAGACAGTCACTCGTCGTCCGAACTTTGCTCTACGTACAGTGTGTGACAACCGCTACTACAATAATTTAATAATAGTTATCAAAACACTCAAGATAAGGCAAGTTTTGTGGCTTGTTATGTGGACTAACTTCAGTGTTGTGTAATTCATTACAGTGTTCATGTAATAAACAGTTTTAATCGGCTCAAATGCTTGGTTTCATCAAAAGAAATGCAAAGCCTTTTGGGGTCAAAACTAAAATTATCCTTTACAATGCTCTAGTGCGTTCTCATCTAGAATTTGCCAGTATAGCATGGAATCCAGTGTACGCTGTACATTCGCAGCGTCTCGAGAATATCCAGCGTGCGTTTACAAGGCATATTGCTTACGTGTCCTCAGGAATTTCCCACAGATGTCCATATGAACAACGATTGACTTTCTTTCGCATTGAGTCGCTTCGGAACCGTCGTACTGTCCGTGACTTGGTCTTTCTTTTTAAAATTGTCAATGGTCAAATAGAATGTGAGCACGACCGATATCCAGACTTTTCGAACCGCCCACCTGTAGAAATAACATTGGGAGACATTCGCCAATATCTAGAATGTGTATTAAATTCAACGAACTCAACACAAAACTACCTGATTTAGATGTATTCTTTGGTTCCCTGCCGCGATTCAAAACCCTCTTGCGCAGTCATTTAAACAATACTTAGTTAAGCTTATTTTATTTTCGTTAGTTATTTTATATTAAATGATATGTGTGTAGTTTTTTGTTCTGTTTTAGATTTAAGTCAAAGCTGTTTTTTTAATGATTTTATTTTGTTTTCCATTTTAATTTTAATGAATATTTTAATTTTATGTAATGTAATTTGAGAAGGTTGCTTTGTTTTATGTGAATGTCGTGTACACCTGTAATTGGTATATATATATGAGCCCATACCTGTTAACTTTAATATTTAATGTACAATATATATGCTGTTGGCGTACCTATTTAAAAAAAAAAAAAAAAAAAAAAAAAAAAAAAACCAAATTTCGATCAAAAACAGTGAAATACTACTGACTTATTAGTGTTTGTGTGTGGGTACTTGTCCCAAAGAAACTCATTAGTAAAGAGTTATATATTCGTCAAATACATGAGCTTTAAGTACTGATCTATAATTTCGATTCTAGCACGAGTGGACGAGTGGTGACCGTGGGCTCTTTTTGTCAAACAAGCTTTGTATGGCGCGACCCCAGTTCGGATCCTGCTAACTGTAAAAATTTTAGTAATTTGTGAAGATTTGCAAATTCAATATTTCTCTTCTATTGAACAAAATTTAAGTCTTGAGTTCAATAAAATGCTCCGTTCACCTGATAACAAGTTTCTGTCGAATACTGACCAACACAAAGCTTCTGGAAAGAGCGGTGATTCGAGTAGCTCGAAGCGCAAACCCAATCGTAAACAACCGGATTCGGAATGGGCGGAAGCAATTAATACACTGGCAATGGAGTTTAAGAATACTCTTAATGAATGGCGACGTGATTTGGATAGTAGCATTATTAAGATATGTGACAACGTAACTTCAATAAAAGGCGAGCTATCAACAATTACACAGACCACAACGGAAATTATAAATGACATTCAATCTCTGCGTTCCGAGCAGTCTGTAATAAAACAAAATGATTCCACACGTCCACCGAGATACTGATAAACCCAAGAATATTATTGTAAAACTGACCTTACGCATATTACGGGATAATATTCTTAGCGCTCATCGTTTAAATAAGGGGCTCAATACAGAAAAACTGGGCTTATCGGGTACGTCATTTTCTATTTATTTGCACGAACATCTCACTTTAAAATACAAAAGGTTATTTCGTGAGTGCCGAGATGCAGCAAAGGCTAATAATTACCGGTTCTTATGGGTCAAACACGGAACCATCCTCGCTCGTGAGAAAGAGGGAGCAAAATCATTCGCAATTAGATCTCCAGAAGACATTGCAAAGATCAAGCCCGGCCAGTCAACCCCCATTCCCGAAATCACAGAATGAGCGTATCCGCGTAAAATTAATTAACTGTCTGGATATACTTTTTGTAGTTTTTAGCGCTTGTAATCAGCAGATATCGAAATTATTTATTGCCTCTTGCTGATAATTTAATCTATAGGTTATGGAAAAATGCATATGTTTATGTTTTGTTTTTACCCGACTACGGCAAAGCCAAAAGGAAGGGTTATGATTTTAGCAGTCTATGTATGTATGTTTGTATGTATGTATGTATGTATGTATGTTTGTTTTTACGTGTGTTCCACCGTAGCGCCTAAACTACTAAACTGATTTTGATGAATGAGGTATCAATAGATTCGTAATAATGGTCCGGGTGACATAGGCTATATAATTTTTCCCTAAATTTAATTTGGTGGACTTTACACGTAAATTTCTAACCTCGAAAAAAATTAAAATGGGATGATCATGACATGTTTGGTATCAAAAGAAAGGTCTTGACGAGCACGTTACAAATATGTATATAATATTATATTTTCAAAGTAAACAAATATGTTTAAATCGTTAAAAACAAGCAAAAGTGAGACTGCGCTACGTAGTATCGCAAGATGTTACCAACGTGCAGTTAATCAAATCTTAATAAGTAGTACCGATTTGTAATTCCACTCTTATGAAGAAAAACAAGTACAACGAAATATTTATATTTTGGATTTCTTCGAAGCTCGATATCGTTATATGGTGTTGGCGTCGAAATAAATCGCTCTATGGTTTCGTTCAAAGCACTATACACTGCTATCGGAATTTAAAATAGGTTAATTACTGAACTATTGTATTACTTTACTCTTATTTACGTTTATCAAGTGTAAAAACGGAAAAGTATAAAATAAAAAAATAAAGTTTAAAAAACTGTAACCCGACTACGGGAAAATAAAAATGATCTAAAAAGTACGAAACAAGCAAATATTTCAGACAGAAATCAAGACATAGGTACAAAAATGGTCAAGGTAAAGACGTCGTCGCATGCCATTATAATTTTGTAGATGTTCTTGACACCAACATGGTATACAGGCATGCGACGACGGCTTTACCTTGACCATTTTTGTACCTATGTCTTGATTTCTGTCTGAAATATTTGCTTGTTTCGTACTTTTTAGATCATTTTTATTTTCCCGTAGTCGGGTTACAGTTTTTTAAACTTTATTTTTTTATTAACCAAATATAATCAACT
Source organism: Agrochola lychnidis (assembly GCA_963680765.1). Taxonomy (NCBI): domain Eukaryota; kingdom Metazoa; phylum Arthropoda; class Insecta; order Lepidoptera; family Noctuidae; genus Agrochola; species Agrochola lychnidis. The sequence continues at coordinate 27,730,820 of OY796856.1, forward strand.
GTTTAGAGTGCTATTTGTAAACTCTGTTTCCATAATTTCTACTCAATTGCTTCTTTGTTGTGACTTTAGGTTTAGGTTAATATGTATGCTTTCAATGTATCTTTTTTTCTTGGATGTTAGCTATGTCGATGAATGGTATTATAGAGTATTATGCTATCTCACTGCTTGGTATTGGAGATTGTTGTTAATGGCTAGGAATTTCTTACAGAATTGTTTGCGTGCATGTGACTCTGTCTTGCTACTATCGATCAAATTAAAATATTGTGCTCTTTTGTTGTTTATTTTTGAAACATATAATGATGGCTTGATATCTTGTTGTAAAATTAACCATTTCAATGGCGGATAATTTGGTTATTTATTATCAAAATTGTCGTGGGATCCGCACTAAACTGCACATTTTATACATGAGTATTTTATCAAATTGTTATGATATTATAATACTCACGGAAACCTGGTTAACTCCTGAAATATTTGATAGTGAGTTCATTGATTCTCGTTACGTAGTTTATAGGTGCGATCGAGATCGTACGGCCACGAATAAAAAAGATGGAGGTGGCGTCCTGGTGGCTGTATTGAGGGGATTGCGCTCAGTAAGAATGGTTCCTCGGCTTGCACTAGAGGCTGACTTGGAGCACGTCCTCCTTAGATTTCCCAGCTCAACTAGAGGGAAGAACCAAGTTGTCGGGGCGGCCTACATACCACCTAAAACACCTGAATCCATTTATGTTAAATATTTTGATCTCCTACAACCTTTACTTAGCGACACTAACGTAGAGCAGTTTTATCTCTTGGGTGATTTTAACTTACCTGATATTGACTGGATTCCCTATAATAATGGATCACTATCGGGACTAGTTTGTGGTGGCAATTCCTCGATTTGCGGACATCTTAGTGTATTTATGTCTTTCCTTAATGCTAATTAGTACAATACTATCAAGAATCTGGGTGGAAAATTATTAGACCTGGCCATCAGTAACAATGAATGCTCCGTTTTCCCCCCCACCGACTCTTTACTGCAACTTGACAATCACCACCCGCTATTCTGTTTATTGATACCATTTAAGCTCCCCAACACAAACATGATTCGAAAGTCTTTGATAAGTTCAACTATTATAAAGCTAATTACGAGAAGATAAATGAGGAATTAAGTGAAATTAATTGGAATGAGCGGATTGGGTTGGATAACTCCGTAGATGTTGCAGTAAATAAATTTTATAATATAATTTTTAGCATAATTAAATCTTACGTTCCAATCGTCACTTCTAAATCATCGAAATTTCCACTGACTTTCGAAAAGCATTCGACAAGGTTGATCATGAGATGCTACTGAATAAAATTTCGTTTAACGGTATACGTGGTGATTTACTCCGATGGTTCTCTTCATATGTCTCGAATAGAACTCAAAGAGTCGTAGTTAACGGTTTCAGATCTGCTACAGCTATTAGAGTAACTTCCGGTGTACCTCAGGGTTCGTTTTTGGGACCTCTTTTATTTATCTTATATATAAACGACAGTGACACTTGTTTTCGAAATTCTAAAGTCCTGCTTTATGCTGACGATCTCAAAATTTATAGGCCCATCAAAAATTTGCAAGACTATAGATTGTTACAGGAAGATCTGGATCGCTTCAGTGAATATTGCAGGTACAATAAATTGCAACTGAGTCTATCTAAATGCTGTTGTATCAGTTTCACGAAGAATAAGAATGTTTTCAAGTACCCTTATACTTTGGATAATACTACATTATCAAGGGTGTCCCTTATTCGTGATCTTGGTATTCTCCTCCAAAATTTCACCTTGATGCTCACATTAACAAAGTAGTAAATAATGCCTATCGGATGTATGGTTTTGTGATGAGATCTGCGAAGGAATTTGTACGCCCCTCTACCTATTTACATCTGTATAAGTCTCTAATCAGATCACAGGTCGAGTACGCAGTGCCCGTGTGGAATCCCTTTTACAATAAGTATTCAGAACGTATTGAAAAGGTTCAAAGAAAGTTCCTAAAAGCCATGCATTACCGTTGCTTCCACACAGTTTTATCATATGATGATTTACATAAGAAGTATACATTACTTGGTCTAAAATCAAGACGCACTCTCCTAGAGACGGTATTTTTGTTTGATTTGTGTAGCAATGTATATGACTGTATTGATATGCGTAATAAAATAAGTTACATAGTTCCTAGAACGATAGTATGCCGCGGGGTGCGCGCACGGCCACTGTTTGCTGTTACCTCTTGTCGCAGTAACGCAGGTATGCGGGCACCTCTGCGTCGACTAACTGATAACTACAACAAACAATTCCATCATATTGATATGTTTGCTCTTTCTGCTGGTAAATTCAAAAATATTGTACTCAAAACACTTAGTCATTAACTCATTATAAAAATAACTTAGTAATTTCTGCTAAGATTTGCATGCCTTGATAGGTATTTCTTTGTTTGCTAAATTTTTTTTACTATTTAGCACAAAAAATGTTTTCTCATTAAATTATTGTAGTTTGTTAGTTTTAGTTTTAAATAGCATGGTTTGTAAAGTTTATTTTTATTTGTATTCCGTGGAAAATGTTGTTGGTTGCACATTTGGCCGTATTTTTATTTTTTATTTATTCGTATAAAATGTAATGTGTCACTGTTTGTTTTCCCAAATAAATAAAATAAAATAAAAGACATGTGACCTCCCCAACCTGCACTGTGCCCGCGTGGTGGATTACGGCCCACTCCCTCTCACAGAGAGGAGGCCTGTGTCCCAGTAGTGGGAACATTATACACGTCAAATAAGACAAAATAAGACGCGTCGAAATGTTGCCACTATAACACGTCACATAGAAAAGTATGTCCATTTCTTTTTTATCTTTTTACATTAATTTAGTATATTGCATCACATTTTATTTTTAATGAATTATTTTTCTTTAAGTACGCTGTACTGGTACAGCGTCTTAATACTTGTTTGCTGCACCGGTCGACGTCATTACGTCGGCGCCGGCTGTCGCTGAATACCAGCGCTGGGGCTCTGTCTTGCATAGGGTCGTAGCATAATGCTGAGCGATAGCCGTTTTGCGTGGATGTGACGCATACTTTCCCCAACTTTATCTCATTTTTATATTTCAAACAATTTTTTTCTGCGTCATGTTTACCGCAAATAAACGTTTTTTCTTTCTTTCTTTCTGACTAGCTTTTGCCCGCGGCTTTGCACGCGTAAAGGTCGGAAAATATTCTAATAGGAACGTACTACGGTGATTCAGAGTACTTATCATATGTCCTAACCCAGGTCATGGCTTATCCGTATGCCATTCATCTAAATCTGTTCAGCCGTTACGGCATGAAAAGGTAACAGACAGATAATAAATCTGTTTTAGGGTTCCGTACCTCAAAATGAAAACCCTTAAAGAATGATTTGGTTGTCTGTCAAGACCCTTTTTCTCAGGAACGCGTGGAGGCATCAAGTTAAAATAGATATCAAAAACTTAGGCTAAGTGCGCACTACGAATTTCGATCATTGCGATTATTAAAAATAAAATCGTAAACGAAAATAATTCCTACACGCACTCGCAAACGATTTCTTTTGGCAGTGTGCGGATTCTAGTTAATGGTATTGTTCACAGATTGGCGAATATTATCCTCAACGATTAAAATAGTGTGTGCGCTTAGCCTTAGATCCCTGGGATCTGTAAAGAAAATCAAACTTCCAAACAATGCAAAATAAAAATACAGCCAGTTATGGCGCATATTTTGACAATCGCAAATAAACCAAAGCTTACTTGGTACTACCCGTTGGCCCAACAGCATGAAGTTTGGCGAGAAGCAAGGTCAAGTACAGAGCAAAATCCTAAAATTGGTAATTTATAGTTTTAATATCGTTGGCGTAGGTGGAAAACTAAATAACAAAAAAAAAATCTTGTTTGGAGAAAATTGCGATTTATTTATGCGGCATGATTTGGGTGTTACGAAAATGATGAAAAGTCAATTTGACCAAAATTGCAGTTATTTAGTTCTCCACCTACGCCGACGATATATGAACTGCAAAGTTAAGTTTGGTTTTCAATCTGGGATCAACATAGGCCGTGTCTTGAAGTATCTTTAATTTTAAATTTAATTTTAAAATCATCCGCTGTTTTACCCCTTTTGGAGATGATTTTACAAAAACTCCGATATGCGTAATTCTTTATTTTTTACCAAGCATAAATTTGAATTTCCAAATCCCTAACTTTTGAAATGCTGGGTTTCCCATACAAACTTTCATCCCCTATGTCCTTCTACAGGATGCCATCTATCTAAAAGTATCAATGCCATCCATCTATCTGATATGTATACATTTCAACCCCATCGCACCCCAACAGAGGATGATGGTATTTCACGTCCACCACGTTGGATTTTGAAGTCGTTGTTGTTTTCGTAATGATTTACATACTTTGTCACCCCATTTACCCCTTTTAGGGGTTAAATTCTGAAAAAACCAGAAACACTCAGAAGTACTCCTGTGATGTTTTGAATAAAATAGTCGAACTAATCGTGTTTCCCCATAAAAACTTTGGACCTCCGTTACACCCCTTTAGAGGGTGAATTTTGAAAAATACTTTCTTAGTGCACCCCTTTTTTTTGGGTGGGAAATTATCAAATAACTTCTCCCGCTCTGGGCAGAGCGGGAGGGCGTGTCAGGCTCTTACTGACTAAAACCCACCCGTGTTCCTTCAGTTGCCGTGTTACCAGGGGGGCCACGATTTCCCTATCGGTTGTCTTCGAACCCCCGGCAGGCATTGGCCCTAGCGGACCTCGTCAATTCTGCTGACATTTCTTTGAGGCGCGCGTGGAACACAACGCGCCGTCGACCCGGGTTTGGTCCTTATCGGACGGCGAGCTGCCCATTGCTCACCGTCCGTAAGCCCGCGCCTACGTTGGCCGGAAATTTTCCTGTGATTCCCGACGCCCAGGGCGTCTCCTCCTGCGGCGGTTAGGGGCGCGAGGGCGCGAAATTTGCCTCTCCCTCACGCGCTCCGTCTCTTCCTTCGCGAGCATTACTGCTTCGCAGAAGGAGGTGACGGCCTCCCATTTCCTCTCGCTCCGTAGCATGGCCCGAATCAGGGCCGGACGCGAGAGGTCACCGCCGCCGATCGCTTCCACGAGGACACGGCGATGTCCTGCCCAAGCCGGGCAGATCTCCACCGTATGCTCTACCGTGTCCTCCGGGCGATCCATACAGTGATGACACCCGGGCGTTTCCTCCCGCTTTATCCTGAACAGGTACCTCCCGAAACAGCCGTGTCCGGTGAGCACCTGTGTCAGGCGGAAGGTGAGGACGCCGTGGCGCCTCTCTAGCCACTCCTCAAAGAGGGGTCTTATCGCCGCAATTGAGGCGTGCCCAGCGCTGGGTTGCGAAAATCGCACTCTCCATTCCGCCATTCTTAGTGCACCCCTAGACCTCATAAGGAACCTACGTGCCAAATTTGGAATCTCTGGACCCAGCGGTTTGGGCTGTGCGTTGATATGTCAGTCAGTCAGTCAATCAGTCAGTCAGTTTCTTCTTTTATATATTTAGATTATTACTTCCCCAATAGAACCAATTAACCCTATAGGGACAAAATAAATTAGTGACAACGTAAATAAAGGCGGTCTTGCTGTAAGGAGCAAGTCACTGAAATATATTATATATGGAAAGATCTCACTAGATTAGCCTGGCCAAGTCTTGTCCCACCGGAGCACCTCTGCATGTATGTGTGCAATGTATTTCACTTGGCGACTCAGATTCCACCACCAAAACAAAACAACAACCTTACTTTAAAAAACTCACTATCATTAAAAATAATTCATGACACTATACAACACTCACCACTCAAAATAAACACAACATGGGTCCAAACGCATCGCATTGCACGTGCACCCCTGACGACGGGCAACGCGCTACCCATATGTCAGTTTGCCATAAGAATGCCATAAGCCTGCCTTGAATGAGCCTGTGTACAGTATGCTTTTTAACTCAAGTGGTAATTTATTAAATATTTAATCTGCCTAATACTGTGGACTATGTTTATTCCAAAAGTCGGGATGATTTTATTTCCAAAATTTTTCCTTCGCGTATTTTCCCTTACCGTTCTGTCCTCGTCAGTTTCATAGTCATAAACATATATTTATTAAATTGCTTAACAATAATACCACATAAAGGCTAGGTACTGTGAGAATACTAAGTTCTTTAATAAAAAATAAAGTTTAATAAAAAACTGTAACCCGACCACGGGAAAATAAAAATGATCTAAAAAGTACGAAACAAGCAAATATTTCAGAGAGAAATCAAGACATAGGTACAAAAATGGTCAAGGTAAAGCCGTGGTCGCATGCCTGTATGCCATGTGGGTGCCAGGAACACCTACAAAATTATAATGGCATGCGACGACGGCTTTACCTTGACCATTTTTGTACCTATGTCTTGATTTCTCTCTGAAATATTTGCTTGTTTCGTACTTTTTAGATCATTTTTATTTTCCCGTGGTCGGGTTACAGTTTTTTATTAAACTTTATTTTTTATTTTATACTTTTCCGTTTTTACACTTGCTAAACGTTACAACAACGTAAATAAGAGTAATTCAATAGGTCAGTAAATAACCTAGTTTATATTCTAACAGCAGTGCATAGTGCTTTATTTATTTATTTATTTCCTTTGGAAGACTTACAGCTAAACAAAACAGAATAATAGCTTGAAAATATGACTGACAGCCAATTACAAGTCTTCACATATAATTAACAGAATAATAATAAAAGAAATCTGTGAACAACACAGTACTGCCAATGAATACAATAAACCGCCAAAGCTATACAAAACTATACATAAGAATACTAATATAATACAATACTACAATAAATGTGGTAAAATTAGGCTACTGACGCTAACGTAATCTGAGCAATATCACGCATCAGGTGAAAAAGTTAAGGCTCAAGCTCTTTCTGAAGACGAAACCATAGCGCGATTTATTTCGACGCCAACACCATACTCAGAAAGTTTTGCGACTAACAGTTTTTGTCTATGGGACACTGGCTAGTTTTGATGTCGATTAAAACGATGACTATTTATTAAAAAAAAAAAACAATTTTCCAAATTCGAAATTCCCGCCACTTTTTTTTACGAGAAAAATCAAAGTACTCTGTCTCACTGAAAATTGAATTTACAACGAAAACATTTTCGCGCGATGATTTTGTACGATTTCAAATGTCGACTAAAACCAGAACAATCATTTGAAAGACTTCGAATGATGTTCATAGACAAAAGCCCTTCTAAAGCGACTGTTTTCCGCTGGTTCAACGAATTTAAGCGTGGTCAAGTAACTTTGGCGGACGAAGAAAGAAGTGGCCGTCATAGGGCTATGACGGCTGTTACATAAGAAAACGTGCTGGCTGTGAAAAATTAAATTTAGGAGAATAGGCGAATTACATATGAAGAGATTCAGCATATACTGCAGATTGGATCGGAATTTGTACATGAAATTCTACACGGGCACCTTCAGGTAAGGAAGATAGTTTCACGCTGGTTACCGCACAATCTAACGCAGGCTCAGGAGGTTCGGGTAGAATGGTGCCATGATAGCAAAATTTGAAGCAGGCTCGTCTTGGCGCGTTTACGATTTCATTACGGGTGATGAATCATGGCTTTGTCATTTTTGTTCCCCAAAATAAAAAATCAACTCAAGGGAAAACAGGAATTAAAGAGGTGTCTGATGCGGACTGGAAAATGTGTAATGAAAATTGGTTAAGATGCATGAAACTGTGTATAGACGCCAATGGAGAGTTATTTGAAAAGATTTAAGAAAAAAAAAATATAACCTGTAGTATATTTTTTTTATTACCTATCGCAAAATTTTCTGAATGCCCCATGTATAAATATTAATATTTCGTTGTACACAGGGCTACACATCAAGCTATAAATTTCCAGTATTAGCTGACCTCGCATTATACGAAAATCCTTTACAATGCCAGATCAGCTTAAACTGGAAATCTATAGCTTGATGTGTAGCCGTGTGTACTTGTTTTTCTTCATAGAGGAATTTGAGGATGGAATTACAAACCGTTACTATTTATTAAGATTTGATTAACTGCACGTTGGTATCATCTTGCGATACAACGTAGCACAGTCTCACTTTTGCTTGTTTTAACAATTTAAACATATTTATTTACTTTGAAAGTATAACATTATTTACATATTTGTAATGTGCTTGTCAAGACCTTTCTTTTGGTACCAAACATGTCATGATCATCTCATTTTAATTTTTTTCGAGGTTAGAAATTTACGTGTAAAATCCACCATATTAAATTTAGGAAAAATTGATATAGCCTATGTCACCCGGACTATTATTACGAATCTATTGATACCTCATTCATCAAAATCGGTTCAGTAGTTTAGGCGCTACGGTGGAACACACGTAAAAGCAAACATACACACATACATACATACATACAAACATACATACATAGACTGCTAAAATCATAACCCTTCCTTTTGGCTTTGCCGTAGTCGGGTAAAAATATGGTCGACAGGTGTCTCGTTGATGGGCACGCCACAATTGTGGCGATAAGACCCCTCTTTGAGGAGTGGCTTGAGAGGCGCCACGGTGTCCTTACCTTCCGCCTGACGCAGGTCCTCACCGGACACGGCTACAGAGGTTCCTATTCAGAATAAGGTGGGAGGAAACGCCCGGGTGTCACCATTGTGTGGATCGCCCGGAGGACACGGTGGAGCATACGGTGGAGGTTTGCCCGACTTGGGCGGAGTAGCGCCGCACAGTGGGTCGAAACTATGATTTTAGTGACTTAGGGCTCAACTTTGCTTTTTTACTTTTTTCTTCATGTGGATGGATAGAGCTCATTAACCTCAACAATAATTGTTCTGATGTATTTTTTCCTAAACTTTATACTTTGGGTAGAAAAATGTGTTTTGTTATTTTTTTGTATGGAGCGGATCAAATAACCTTAAATTCCTGCTAAGTAGCGTGTGATCCCGCGTTGAAACTTTATTTTTCATATACCTTGTCTAGTCTATTATCATTTGATGCTATTAACGTGTGCATAAAGTTGCAACTCTGCCAAATAAATGGATCGAAAAAAATGAAAAAATATATCGAATAAAAAGCTACATTTTTTACTTTCGTAAGTTCTTTTAAGTTAAATTTGATATGGAATAGTAAGTAAAAGCACGTAATAATACACATAGTTACTTAACAACTAACAACAATACATTTAAAAGGTCCCTAATTAGCTTAAATTTACTAATATATGTAGTATTAGTAAATTTGTAAATTTAAGCTAATCACACTAATCATAATACATTTAAAAGGTCCCTAATTAGCTCAAATTTACTAATATATGTAGTATTAGTAAATTTAAAGCTAATCACACTAATCATAATACATTTAAAAGGTCCCTAATTAGCTTAAATTTACTAATATATGTAGTATTAGTAAATTTAAAGCTAATCACACTAATCATAATACATTTAAAAGGTCCCTAATTAGCTTAAATTTACTAATATATGTAGTAGTAGTAAATTTAAGCTAATTAGGGATCTATGAATTTCAATTTCTTTGTTTTAATGACTTTAACATGTTTATGAAATGTTATTTTAAGTTAGATTTAATACTGAATAGTAAGTAAAGATAGGTACATAATAATACAAATTAGTAAAGGTAAACTAACATTACTACAACTAACACAAGCAAACTAAAAACTAACTATAAACAACATCAAACATTACTATTTCCTTTCAATTATGAGTTTGACATTTATAAACTAATAAAAAAAACAAGAAACTTACAAACTACCAAAAAATCTTATTCACTATCGCTATGACTATCTTGTAAATTATCTACATCAATAAAATCTATATCGGATTCTGTGGGAAAAATCAGCAGAAGCTCTTTGACTTTTGGAGAGAGAACCATTATATTTTGTTTCACCATTCGAGGTCTTAGACTTGTGATCTTTGGATCAGAAGACAAAAGAAGATTGTGTATAATATCCTCATTTGTCGCCGTTCTACTTACCTTTCTAGAATGACTCTCTCTATATTTCCGGAAATCTTTATTACGAGCTTCCGCTGCCTCTTCCGACAGTTTACCTATAGGTATGGCACCAAAGTGCTTAATTATATCACTCCCATGTACTAACAATTTATGTATACTGGAAGGCATATAATACCAGGGATATAAGTGAACGTACAATTGTGCAGTATCTCTACAAAATTCGGAAAACTTAGAAAGATCCACGCTCTCTCCAGATGCAACCGTCTGAAGAATCACATGAAACCTTTCTATTAAATCTTTATCTATTCCTGTTATGCGAGCTGTTGTTTCTGCATCCCTAAAAAATCTTCTGGCAGTATTGCCATCATTGGTTGTGCCTACTCCTTGCTTGACTACGTCAATAAGTAAACCGCATTCTTTCTTAAACGCTTGCTGTATAGCGCTCTTTCTGAGTGACATTTTTTCTTTGTCATCGCCCCTGCAACTCCATTTTTTGAAGTCCAAACGATAAGCTGCAAACAAAAAGAAATATCACTTAAATAAAAATCTCACAAGTAACTATATAACGTGAAAAAAATTATGAACTAATAAAATTATATTTACCGATATGAAGTAAGCACTCCATGCTTCTTATCCAGGCATGTAAAGATGACATTCCATACTGGAACACTTCTTCGTTGTTCTCTTTTTGAGCAAGTGACTCTAAATTGTTCATCTCTGACGGTTTTGCTTTGCAGATATCACAGACAGCTGAAGATGTGTCTGACAAATATGACGATATTTTGCCGTCTATCATCGTCAAGTGCAATTGATGCTTAACTTCAACTTGATTGAACTTGATTGGCTGAAGTCTTTCTATTTCTTCGGTTATGCTAGCTTTTATAGTTACCACTGTTGACTGCGTTTCTTTGGTAAATTTGAACATTATCGGACGGCAATAGAAAGTTGATGAGGGTCGATCGTTTTCCCAAACAATTGTTCCATCACATTGTTGAAGCCTTATAGGAACTAGACTGGCCATGAAGATAGTTGAGTCATCAAACTCTGCTTCAGTCTTTTATTTATAATTACTTTGACCTGAGGCTCCATCAAAACCCCATTTGCTTATTAGCAGTAACTCAGTTGGCGAATCCAAATCTAAAGTAATCACTTCTAAAAGCCTAGATACCGTCAAGTTGAGTAAAGCTTGCAGTTTAATAGCAGCTCCTTCTTCAGTTATAATTATGTCTTCTTTCCCTGGATAACATTTTGCCTTCGCTTGTTTTATTTTATAATAAGAAGGGTATAAATCAGACCTATTTTCACTTGCTGCTTCTCTTAGGCTTATATACTGCCACTTACTTAATTTAAGTGAAACTAATAAAGACAGTGCCTTATCGGGTGAATATGTACTACTTTTCGGTTTACTTGTACTTAAACACTCTTTAACTTTTTCTAGATCTTCGGGGTGATTTAGTAAATGGTTCATAATTTTTCCTACATCCTCATTTCCGGTGTTTCTTAAACTAGCAATTGTAGTAGCTTTAAGTTCATCCGGGGATAACGAAAGCGATTGGTTAATTTGATCAACGCGTCTTCGTTTTTGCCTGGAGCCCAATTCCTCGAAAGGTTTTCGAGGTGTAAATGTAGATGTCGAAGCTTCTGTAGTAGATGGTGGTAGATTTTCGACATCTTCAGTATTACAAATCTCGAGCCTTTCCTGTTCAGTGTTCACAGCTTCAGGTATCATTCCTTCGGGCCAGTTTATTGCACGTTCCAACCAATCACCATTTTTTCTTACAAACTGTGCTAACGTGCGACTACTTCGTTCCCATCTTGCACTTATATTTGAACAAAAGCGCGTACAGAATTTTTGGAGCTCAACACTGTTCTCTTCGGTCACGTTTATTTTATGTTGTAGGAATTGAAAGAATTTTTGACTATCCGACAGTGACTTGACCTGCTCTCTTAAAATCATAAATAAATCTAAATTGTTAACTAAATTATCCATTATAACGAAAAAGGGACGATCAGAATCACGAGATGTTAGTAGTAGTACGAATAAACGAACACTAGTTAGTATATAATAAATTATGGTCATTTTATACTTCCAGAATCCAGTGACAAACAATGTTTACTAATTTTTCTACTACCCTCATTAACTAATTATCCTAATTAATATTACAGTAATGACTAAAAGTGAAAAACATTGTTTTTTTATAAGGTAAAAGGTTAAGCTAATTACAGTAATTAAACACACAAATAGAAATTAATTGATTTCATATCCACATTTTTAAATAAAGGTCCCTAATTAGCTTAAATTTACTAATATATGTAGTATTAGTAAATTTAAGCTAATTAGGGACCTTTTAAATGTATTGTTGTTAGTTGCTAAGTAATTATGTGTATTATTACAAGCTTTTACTTACTATTCCATATCAAATTTAACTTAAAATAACTTACGAAAGTAAAAAATGAAGCTTTTTATTCTATGTATTTTTTCATTTTTTTCGATCCATTTATTTGGCAGAGTTGCAACTTTATGCATTTGTTTATAGCATCAAATGATAATAGACCAGACAAGGTATATGAAAAATAAAGTTTCAACGCGGGATCACACGCTACTTAGCAGGAATTTAAGTTTATTTGAGCCGCTCCATACAAAAAAATAACAAAACACATTTTTCTACCCAAAGTATAAAGTTTAGGAAAAAATACATCAGAACAATTATTATTGAGGTTAATGAGCTCTACCCATCCGCATAAAAAAAAAAGTGAAAAAGCAAAGTTGAGCCCTAAGTCACTAAAATCATAGTTTCGACCCACTGTGCGCCGTGTCCTCGTGGAGGCAATCGGTGGCGGTGATCTCTCGCGTCCGGCCCTGGTTCACGCCATGGTACGGAGCGAGAGGAAATGGCGGGCCGTCACCTCCTTCTGCGAAGCGGTAATGCTCTCGAACGAGGAGGCGGAATGCGTTAGTGAGAGGCAAACTTCGCGCCCTCACGCCCTAGCCGCCCCAGGAGGAGACGCCCTGGGCATCGGGAATAGCGAGCCGATTTCCGGCCACCGTAGACGCGGGCTTGCGGACGGTGAGCAATGGGTAGCTCGCCGTCCGATAAGGACCAGGCCCGGGTCGATGACGCGTTGTGTTCCAAGTGCGCCTCAAAGAGATGTCAGCAGAATTGACGGGATCCGCTAGGGCCGACGCCTGCCGGGGGTGTGAAGAAAACCGATAGGGTAATCGTGGCTCCGGCAACAGGGCAACCGAAGAAATACGGGTGGGTTTTAGTCAGTAAGAGTCTGACACGCCCTCCCGCTCCGCCCAGAGGTAGAAAAGTTATTTGATAATGTCCCACCCAAAAAAAAAGGTGTCTCGTTGAGAAATGTGGACAATGGTTCGGATCGCCCTTTTTTGGAGAATAAAGGCCCTATGCCAGTTGTAATGGTAGCTGTTTCCCCAAAACCGTATGCTATACCTCAATTTGGACTCAATCAGCGCATAGTATACCATTTTAATTGTATTATACTCACTTCATCCCTAAGAGTTCTTAAAGCATAGCAAGCAGATGATATGGATGAATACAGTGCTGCTGATTCTTTCTTCCAATTTAACGAATCATAATCATAATCAATATATACTCTTAAAAACTTGACTTCCCGGAAAAGCTCAATTTTTACTTTATCTTGTTCAATATCCATATCATCTTTATTCCGCTCAGTAGTTTTAAATTACATAATGTTAGTTTTAGTTGTGTTATTATCAGCATATTTGCATTAAACCAAGAATGTAAAGCGTCTAGAGCTGCATTTACCTTAACAGTAAGGTCTTGGATGTTATTAGCTGCAACTATGTATTTGTGTCATCCGTAAAGATTACGAGTTGTATCGAGGAGTACTGCTTTCTGAATCAGACGCTTGATACAACCGCCTAAAGAAAGCCTCGAGGCTTTCGACCATCAGGCCATTAGCCGTTACGACAATTGGCACAATGATAGTCGAGCTCAAATTCCACATGTCAACAACCTCGTGTGCTAAGTCGAGATATTTTATTTGTTTCTCTTTCTCAGCTTTCACGAGGTTCTCGTCATGTGGAATAGTAACATCGACTATCATTGCGCGGCGTGCTAATCGATCTATCACTACTATATCAGGCTTATTTGCTACAATAGTCTTGTCTGTAATGATAGATCGATCCCAGTACAACGTGACATGGTCATTTTTGAGAACTGGGTCGGGCACATACTTGTAGTACGGTACCTCAGACTCCTCAGAGTTCACAAGTTTATATTTCAAAGCAAGTTGCTGGTAAATAATCCTGGCCACTTGGTTATGTCTGTGCAAGTACTCGCCGTCAGCTAGACGCGAACAACCAGAGAAAATAATATCTGATGGACTCACCCGGACGATGGCATGCCCGACACACGTCAACCGTACCGTTCTTCATAACATGTCTCCAGTAGTTATTCGTCAAGATAACTTCGTCCATAATTGCACAGACGAAACCTTCAGTTTTCCCGAAAAGGTCACCGAAACGTAGCCTGGAACCCCCTCCATGAATACCCCTTTTCACCCCGTTAGGGGTCGATTTTCGAAAAACCTTGATAAGTATACGTTTTTATTTGTTTTCGGTCTTTAGTATAAATGCTGAGTTTCGAGTTAATCAGACCGCGCGTTAAAATTCTTCCATACAAACTTTAACACCCCCCAATCCTCCCTTAGGGGGTAGATTAGAAAAACTAAAAACGGCAAACTTTATAATTTACATAAATAAGTATTCGTGCCAAGTTTCAAGTTTATTAACTCAAGGAATAAGATTTTTCATACAAACAAAATCCCCCCTTTTCACCCCCTTAAAGGTCGATTTTCCAAAAACCCTTTCTTAGTGGATGCCTACGTCATATTATCTACCCGTGTGCCAAATTTCAGCCCAATCCGTTCAGTGGTTTGAGCTGTGCGTTGATAGATCAGTCAGTCAGTCACCTTTTCCTTTTATAGGTATAGATTAATCTTAGAAGTGACTATACTAAGTGTTTTATTAGACTTCTGTAAAACTAGTGTTTTAAAAGTGTGATTTATCTCACCTAAGACATATTAAAGAGTAGTAGCCCTACAAGTGTCTAAAACAATTCCCTATTAAGGGTTATTTATTTTCCTTGTTGTGTCTGACACGAGAAATTGCTATAAAATCAGGTAATAGACCATTTTAATATTTAGTACGTTGTGGATTTACTTGTACCTATAATGACTTCGTTGTTTGGATTGCTTTTACTTATTAAGGAACCCTAAAATTTGGGGAGGTACGTCCAAAATGACCTACGGTTTTGTTTTTTTAATCATATTTATTTATTTATTCACAAGGCAACTACAACAGGTAACAATCACAGTGTATCACTAGGTTCACATTATAGGTTATTAGGTTATTTTTATTTAACATAGTTACAATCAGTGTTTAGTTTGAATAATCATCTTTGGTTCCTTAGTTATCCCCAGTTACCCACGTCAACTTGTAATTGAATAGGAACCATTTAAAAGATATAATTTAAATTAATCAAAACCTCTAAGGAAATTAATTTTGTCCATATAGTACGAATATAAAAACTTTTTACAAAAAAACAACCAACTTCAAAAAAAAAAACACTGCATAGTGAGAAATAACTTTTAATTTCGGAAGTCTGTGTCTTTGGTTTTGTATTTTCGTTTTTTGCCACCGACTTCCGAAATTAAAAGTTATTTCTCACTTTGTAGTGTTTTTTTTTAAGTAAGTTGTTTTTTAACCGACTTCCAAAAGGAGGAGGTTCTCAATTCGAATGTATGTTTTTTTTTTTTGTATATTTGTTACGCGATTACTCCGTCAATTATGAATTGATTTTGATGATTCTTTTTTTGTTTGGTAGATCATACTTCAGAGGTGGTCATATATAAATTTTATTAACTTTGCGTGGGTAGTTTTTGAGTTAGCTTCAATAATACGTATTTTTTCCTCACTTAGTATGTGGATGATATTATGAAAACTTCCTGTCACTGTTATCCTGTCGCTGTTATTTACATAGCAGGTAGTGGTATTCGAACTTGTGTGGGGTAGGTATCACAACTACAAAGTGAAAAATAACTTTAATTTCGGAAGTCGGTGACAAAGAACGAAAATTAAAAACCAAAGACACCGATTTCCGAAATTAAAGTTATTTTTCACTTTGTAGTGTTTTTTTGAAGTCGGTTGTTTTTTTTTTGTAAAAAGTTTTTTTTTTGTAAAAAGTTTTTATTTTTCACTTTTTAGTTGTGGTACCTACCCCACACACATTCGAATACCACTACCTGCTACCAGTGACAGGAACTTATCATATCATCTACATACCAAGTGGGAAAAAAATACGTATTATTGCAGCTAACTCAAAAACTATGCAAGCAAAGTTAATAAAATTTATATGGGACCAATTTGAGAGCATATCCTTTTAAACAAAAAAATAATTTTTAAAATCGGTCTACAAATGACGGAGATATCGGTGGACATACATAAAAAAACAAAAACCTCCTCCTTTTTGGAAGTCGGTTAAAAATTACATACATGTCGGATCCGGTCATTAGTACGGACACGAAACGAATCGCAAGCGTGCCACTAGCGAGTGATCTATCTACACCAAAAAAGGCGCGCTTCTACAGAGTCGTGATGTTTTAAGGTAAATATCGCTGATAATAACGAAAGTGGAGACGGGTATGTGTACCCGTCTCCGACATACATATTAAATACAAAAAATTGTGAAATACATATTAAACAGACGAAGTTTTGGTCTTCTTGGGTACATCCAGCACATGATGTCTGAGCCCAAAGAGAACCAACGTGCACCATGGCCAGTTTGGAACGAGAAAAAAGGTCGTTACAGTAAATGCAGGTGTAGTCATCGCCAACACCGTTCGACGCAGCTGAAAAATCTTCTACATCTGAGTCCTCATTGTAATGAGTCTTCTGTACCTGTCTTCTTCATTTTTCTTTCTGTTTTTTGGGATCATTATCGTAGTCTGAGCCATCAGCATATGTCATTTTGTCACGAATGTATGTATGTCATTTTACCCTACAGGTTTTCAAAACAATAAATAAGTCATAATTTTTATAAACACGAGATATATGTTTTAATACTTATAAATAAAGCAGTATAATGCTACACTACTTCAATAATAAAAACTACGTAAAAGTCATCAAAAACAGGACGAAATTCATCAAAACAAAAAACTTTGACGCGCACAAAACACGTTCGTACTAGATACACCAGCATGACAGCCAATGGCGCTAAAAACTTGACAGGTATGCTAACATGGGCAACATCACATGATGATATTATAACTTCGGTATTGTAGCCAGCCAATTTCGAAAAAGGCCGGTGTATAATTTTGTCCTGTCTAACATTAATAGCACCTCTGTTGGCTTTAACCAATGGGCTACTCCAGGTATTTATAAAAGTAGAACGACACTATACGAGTTATATGGTTTGAAAAAATATAGGTTTGATACTCCTTTCTTAGAGTATGTCAAAAATTATTCAAAATTATTTAAAAATATTTGTGTTTTTGCAAAATCAAAATTTTTAGGCGATACAATTAAAAATTCAAATAATAAAGTAAAAACCACTTGGAAAATTATTAACAATGAAACGGGTAAGTCGGTTAAACAAGAAAAACAACTCGAGATTATGGTCAACAATAAATTAGTTAATATAGCAGCCGACGTAGCTGAGGCATTTAATGAATTTTTTGCCAACATACCTATAACTACGACTCGCTCCTTAAATTCGTCCCCGTCTAAAGCTGAAAACCTTTTGCATAGCAGTGTGCCTAAATGTAGTAGCTTATTTAGCTTCGAGCATGTAACACCTCGTGATGTAGTTAATGTTTTTAACACACTTAAGTCTAAAAACACTGGTGATTACTGGGGTATCTCCATTAAACTATTAAGTAATATAATAGACATAGTAGCTCCATATTTAGCTGTAACTTTTAATAAATGTGTTGATTTAGGAACTTTTCCTGACCTCATGAAGAGTAGTAAAGTCATACCATTATTTAAATCGGGTAACAAAAATGACGTTGGCAATTTCAGGCCTATTTCTATCTTACCTGCATTCAGTAAAATATTTGAAAAGTTAATACTCAAGCAGTTGCTAAGACATTTTAATTTAAACAGACTTCTTCATGATGAACAATATGGTTTCACAAAAGGTCGTTCGACTACAGATGCAGGTGTTGCTCTGATGAAACACATATTTAACGCATGGGAGAACTCGCAAAATGCTATTGGAGTTTTCTGTGATCTCTCCAAAGCCTTTGATTGCGTGCACCATGACACACTTTTGCGTAAACTACGTCATTACGGTGTCCAAAACGAAGCTCTTAAAGTAATAAATTCTTATTTGCATAATAGGGTCCAATGTGTAGATGTTAATGGTGTGAAATCTTCCGGGCTACCAATTCTTATTCTTAGTGTATATAAATGACTTACCTTTTTATTTAAAGGATATCTGTAACGTTGTACTGTTTGCAGATGATACCTCTCTTATTTTTAAAGTAGACAGGAATAGACAAGATTTTGACGACGTAAACAGTGCACTCTCAATGGTTACGGATTGGTTTACGACAAATAACCTAGTTCTCAATGCCAAGAAAACGAAATGTGTAAAGTTCGCTCTACCAAATGTTAGAAATCTAGGACCCAACATCGTCTTAGATAAAGAGGTGCTTGAAACTGTGAACTCGGCAGTTTTTCTGGGCATAACAGTAGATGCCAAACTTCAGTGGGGCCCACATATATCAAGCCTAGCGGGAAGGCTCAGTTCGGCCGCCTACACTGTCAGGAAAGTAAGACAATACACTGACATTGATACAGCTCGGTTAGTCTATTTTAGTTATTTCCATAGCGTTATGTCCTATGGTATTCTGCTGTGGGGCAAAGCCGCTGACATTCAAAATATATTTGTTCTTCAAAAACGAGCTGTTCGAGCAATTTACCAGCTACGTGCCAGAGTTTCTCTAAGAGATTTTTTTAAAGATGTTGGTATTCTCACGGTGGCATCACAATTCATTTTCGCCAACATCTTATATATTAGGCAAAATATACACTTATACACTAAAAACAGTGATATTCACAATGTTAACACTAGAAATAAGGACAAACTACGAGCTCCCTTTCACCGGCTTCATAAGGTTCATAACTCATTTGTTGGGCTTGGTATAACCTTTTATAACAAGCTACCCTCTTCTATGCTAGATTTGCCTTTTAATGCGTTTAAAAATAAAGTAAAATCCAACCTTTGTTCAAAGGCATACTATTGTATCAACGACTACTTAAATGATAAGAATAGTTGGTCGCTGTGATTAACTCAAGACAATGTTTATGTTCTTTCTCCAGATTTAACTTACCTACTGACAGTTTATATAAGTTTATATATTTTTTTTATTTTATTTGACTTTATGAGTCAATTTTTTTAATTATTTTTTTACGAGTCTATTTATTTTAATTTTATTGTTGACATAATCTACTCATTACAATGTTTTTGTTATGAGTTTGTATTGCAATTTGTGGTTGGCTAGTGACCTCGACAATTGATCATATTATTTTTTACCTGAGCAACCGGCAGCAAGTTCGTCATGCTCCCTTAGATGTCAATGCTTGCGGTAGCGTCGGGAGTCGGGTTGCCTCCTTCCCTCAAATATGGCGAGGGGGGTAATGGCTGATCTTTGCGTTATGCTCGTGAACGGGTGCTGCTTGTGGTGACTGGTCGTCTTGCTGATCATGGTTTTGTTATTGTTACTAGTAATTAACTGTATATTTATTTTACCTCGATGGTCCTAGTTTATCATTTATAACTTCCAATTTACAGCTTTATGTAAGCGGGCACGCCCTTTATGCCTGGAGGCTTTTATTTAGATATTTAGTTCTTTTTACGTTTAGTTTTATTTTTTAATTCTGCTTGAGTATAGTTCTCGATGTTTTTGGTTGGTATATTGGCGTGTGCTAGCTGACATATGGCCAATAATTTATACTTAATTAAAATAATGTTTTGTGTTGCATAATAATTTTGCATACTATTGTATAGAGTCATTTTTATTTTTTTCTAACTTGAACAGACAGCTGTGCTGCTGGGGAGTTTGTTGCGCCACTTCTTCTTCCCAGCTAAAGGCACTAGGAAGTGGTGAAGGGTGGGCGTTTTTGGGGGACTGTCTTATGTAATTTTGACGTTCGAAAAGTGCTGGTTCTCAGCCTAATTTGAATAAATGACTTTTGAATTTGAATTTTGAATTTGAATTTGAATTTTGTCCGTATATGTCATTTTGGACGTACTTTCCCTATGGCTCGTGTAGACAATGGTTTTAGGTTTAATTTGACTTTTACGAGTGCGATATAAACCTTACACAAGAATACAGGACTTATATTATTCTGATAAAGCACTTATGAGTCGTGGTTGGTCGTAATGGCGACATTTTGATATTATTTCACAAATAATTAAAATAATATATATTAAAAGACACATTTTTTAAAAGGCCCGTGAAAATATTGTTGTTCAAATTTCAAAATAATCGAGAAAAACTTACTTAGCGAATCAGTTCAGTGGGACATCATCGGTTCGAGTATCGACGACCCTTGTACCGAATGATAGTGATTTTTCATTCTTTAAAAATTTTCATTGATTTTTTATGTTGTAGGTTGAAGTAAGTAAGTATTTGGTTTTGGTTTTCAAGTAGCTAATTTGCAACCACTTTTAAATGGACTTCAAAAAAGGAGGAGATTATTGTATTCGGCGGGTTTAATCAATGTTGTGAGCCTAGTGCAGTGTGAGTACCTAGTCAATAGGGAATATGCATGTATTTTTATTATTTTTTTATTCGATAGTTTACATCGCCAAACAATAGTAAAAAAAAAACAACGCCAAAAAAGCAATTTTAAGTACTTAAAAAAAATGTTAAAAATTGCCGACCAATTCGGGCTATTTAAACGCCCTCCATTTTGGCGCGCTTGGTGTGATGATGTCAAAGTCTATGACAACAAACCCTGCGTTGCGAAATGCGCTAAAAGTGATAATATCGCGAATCCGACCAAATTTAATAGTCACAAAATATAAGGGCTGTTGAGTAATAATTATGACTATTAAATTTGGTCGGATTCGCGATATTATCACTTTTATCAAATTTCGGAATGCAGGGAAACAAACAAGTGTCAAGAGTGGTGACTGGTGAGGTTAGGTTGAAGAAGTATTCTGCTCTGCTGCAATTCTAGTGTTTTCTATTGTCGACTAATACATCATCATGGAACCACCCTATCCCTCAATAGAACAATGCAAAAAACCGACATACAAGTACTGCATCGTGCCTAATTGCAGAAATACAATAAGAAATGCACCCGATAAAGTGTTTTTCTGTCCCGAGAGGTGCAGACATAAAGTGGTGTAAAATTATGAAAAGAGACTTCGTATCTCCATCAACTTGTTTATATTGTTGTGAAGATTACTTTGACGTAAGTATTTAAGTCGTACCCTAAACATTTTTTTAGAATTTCAAAAGACAATATTTGCATGTGTTACACTGCTTTTTAACATATTCTGTTTCCTATTAATTTTACAATTTAATTTATTATGTTCAGATAGAAGAAGATACAGATAAATAATATAATGATGTATAAGATACATACCTATTAAATTTGCAAGAAAAACAAAAACCACAAAGATTGAAGAAAGGTATCGTTCCTCACAAATTTCAACGTCAAAAGTATACAGAGTCGCAACCACCATTAAAGAGAAAACATTTAGAAGTAACAAAAAGCGCTTTATCTGCGCCTCCTGCTAAACTGAATTGTACACTTATAAGACCCCCTTCTGTTTACAAGTCTACTCCTAGTTCAAAAGATGTAAAACAGTCAAAGAGAATAGCAGCATTAAAAATTCATGTAGAACGTGTTTTAAATAGACTAAGAGAATGAAACATGTTACTACCTCATGCTCGTGTTGACCACAACTTAATACGTATTATAAATGATGTTATAGTAGTAGCTTGTGGATCCAGAATATTTTAATAAAAAAAAGATTTATTTAATTTTGTTTTATTCACATTTATGTTTATTTATATAAAAGAGGAAAATCACACCAAAATAAGAAAAGCACATTTTTTATAAGATTTTCTCAATATTGTTTATCATAGTCTACATGATATTTTTTGATTCTTCAAAATCGCTGTGAGCTACACAGAAAAGTGCCTTCGTTTTATTAGAGAAATGCATCTGTATTGCAAATGTCTTTTGCTTGAATAAATTTGAACTTGTACCCACTGAAGACAACTTTGATTTTTTCCAATAATAATCCACACTAGTAGACGGTGGGTCTTCACTGTGCCAGGCCAAGAAGGGAGTGGCATGCTTACAGCCTCCTGTAAAATAAAAGGTAAAAAACATTGATTCATGTAACTCGTTCACATATTTTGCACTTTCATTACCTTCTTTTCTTAAAAATACTTTTGTACGACAATGTCTTACCTTTTATGTACTGCACAGTCTTCACATTGAACGGACAAGACAGTTTCTTCTGACTCAGTTACAGCATAATACTTGTGACAAACATTATGTTCAGATGCTAACCGAGCTTTCACTATACATATATCCCCCTCTCGTTTATCTTGAACATATCAGACTGCTGAATCACCATATTATGATTCTCTCTGATCTATAAAAAAAAGAAAAATGTAAGTAATTATAACCAAAAAGCATCTCATTTCGTTGTGCTCAAGGTTTTCATGTCATAAAATAATTCCGAAATGTTTTCAATATCCTAGTTTTGTGACAACATTTTAGACCACAATGTAGATTTCGATCTTGTTACTTGTTTTAGGTTATGTTGCTTTTAATAACAAAAAATTACCAGAAAAGGTGTGCAAAATAAAATAATTATTTTATGTAATACGTACCTTAAAGCTTTCACTCCTTTCATTTCAACATACATAAAATCAGTATTTGATGTAAAAAATGTGTTCATCACGAACACATCAACTTTCGGCAAATTATTCGATTGGGCCTTCACAAAACCGCTTTCAGTCATTTCCCAAAGAGTCTCGTGATATTTCTTGCGAAACAAATGTAATTTTACTTCTAAATGTGTAATAAAATCACAATAAAACTAACTGAACCGCAAACACTCCTACAAAACACAATGACATTTTATTGTTGTAGATATCATAGACTTTGATGTCACATTCGCTCTGACCAATAGCATCGCGTTTCAATTATTTGAATTTCCCGCAGTTTATTAGCACTGTTTAAAAATTAATTTCTTGCTCAAAAAGAAATTATTATCAAAAATATTTATGAAGGCATAATTCTCAAGTAATATAGTTTATTAAAAAAAATATTTGACCCTTATTTGAATTACATTGATATTCCCCATTATTTCTTGTTCAAATCACTCTTTTATGTAGGTACTTATGCCTTAACCTAGCAGCAGCGAAGGCTGATTTTATGGAGGAGGTAAGCCGGAGCAGCAAAAAAAAAATCATTCAATTCCGATATACTTATAGATTATGAGCTTGATACAAATTAGTCAAAATAATTCTATTCCTATCACTCCCGAACTCATAAAACAATAAAACAGCTACGAATATGTTTTGCAATCTGCACATCTTTTTTTGATGAATTCGTCAGATTAAAATGTACTTAAAAAAACCTTATATTCTATAGACAACTACAATGTAAGAAAAGTAAACACGGGAACAATACATTTTATTAAAACGACTGCAAGTCAGTCATTAATATTTATCGTAAAGGGAAACATTAAAATGTTTGAAAAAACCATCGCGGCGTTTGTAATTTATAGTCACATCTGGGCGAGCACGTATTTTCAAAACTTAACCTTGAAAAGCATGTTTCTTCACAAAGTAATTGTCAAACGACATTCTAAAACTATGAATGCCGCCATCTTAATAAGATCGTACTAATTAGTTTTCAAACCTACTTTAAATAAGTAATTTCAGCTTATTAAACTATCTACTTACCCCAAATACCTAATTACAACGTACTTTACATTCACAATACACAAAACACCATGTTAATCATTCTCAAAACACTATCTTAATCACTGTCCTATAACTACAAACAAATATTAATACTAGTAGTAATGATAAACTAATGAATTCAATTAATACTGAGCGAACAAAATGCAAATTAATATGGTTCTAATGCGATTACGTCAAAAAACAACCACACATTGTCATACGATTAATGAAATGTTTACGAACTCCGAACTCCTTCAACTCCTAACCAAACGTATTACGAAATTCAACGAAAACTACCGAATCAAATGCGTGTGCCAGAAAGAGGTGGTGCAATAGCACTAATTCCTTCTCGCTCCCGCGCGCACGTTTCTGCTATTAGGTGCTTACAATAACTCGTTACAGGCTATTTCTAACCATTTATTATTGTTTTGCATTATTTTAGTCTTTTTTATTTATTTTTCTCCTTTGTTAATCTTATTGCATAAGTTTTCAATTGTATTTCCTCCCGGGAGAGGGCACTGGCTCTTGTAACACAGGTTAACCACCTAGTACAAGTGTCAGGGACTTCACACATTTTGTAACCATTTCGTATGTAATAAAGATTATTATTATTATTATTACCGGCTTACTCGGCCTCATAGAAACCGCGGTGTCACATGACCGAAGTGACGTCATGATGGACTTTATTTTGTAAGGAAATTGAATTTAGTATAAGCCGGACGCGCTTACGAGTTATTTTAGCGCAGTGTTTTGTTGTTGGGTTATTAAGGGCCTTACTCCCGTTTAGTACCGTAAAACGGTCACTTTAAAAAGCAATCTTCTCATAAACGTCTTGGTTAAAAGATTTGAAAAAAATATATGTTTGCTATAGATTCATGAACAACATTTTTGAAACTGGATTTTTTCGTATGGCTAATACTTTAGCCTTAAAAAAATATTTAGCAAAACGCTATTTTTAGCTAATATTCCCTACTACTTCTAAACGGCTTTGATGTTTGTAAATATTTTTACACTGAAAAATTGGTGATTAAAAGTACTACAAATTTGAAACTGCAAATGTAAATCAATCAATATTTGCAAAGAAAATGTCCCCAATTAGAGATAGAGGGTCAGAGGCGCTCTGCGCGGGACGCGGGCGGCAGTCGTGCGTTAGCACTGAGACGGGGTGGCTGTGTCGCTCGCTGCTCCGCTCCGGCTATCGTCGACTATGCGCATACGTATGTGTTAGTGCGAATGTTTACGAAATTATTGTATTAATGGTTGTTAATAGACTAGCTCGCGCTGCAGAGAGTCGAATTCGATTGTGCGCGTAGGCACTTTATTGTTGTGTATTTTTTATATGCAATATTCTTAATACTTTTTTAAATTTACAAATTAACAATTTACAATATAATTTTTTTTTTTAAATGTAAATGTAACATAACATCACTCCTGTATTCCCCAAAGGGTTAGGCAGAGGTGTACAGTCACGAGCAAATATGTATACACATAGTAAAATTAAAAAGCAATTTTCTCGTGGAATAACGTCTGCAACTTTATACCTATTTCATATTGGTATGGATTCCAAAATACTATGTTCATTACAGCATAATATTACAATCACAGTAGGAGAAAATCACTTTTTAAAGTTGCTAAATGTATACATATTATTGCTCGTGACTGTATCTATAGTACACCCACATTTCGCCAGTTATGTTTAAGTCCCATGTAATAGGGGGCGAGCTTATTGCCAAAAATCCAGACTCCGGGCTGCTACTAAGCAATTCTAGAGGGAAAAACGCTATAGCACTTTGCCCGACCCGGGAATCGAACCCAGGACCAGGACAGGTCAGCAGTAACGCTACAACGGCGCAGTCGTTGACCTACAATATTGTGCAAATAAATAAATAAAAATGGCAAGGCATATCAAGCACTGCAATCGGGACTATGAATGAGAATTAAAATTGATTGAATTTTAAAATGATAAGACTGTATTTTATAACCTCTAACAATTCCCATTTTGCGTCACACGTGATCTGTTCAATTTATATCATAACACGTGTGACTCCGGATTTTTAATTTGTCTGTCTGTGATGTCTTATTTATACCTTTTTAGTTGAATTTTTTGTCGTAGTTGGGTTTTAGTTTGTATAACTTTTATTTTTATTGAATTTGGCGAAATTGAAATTGATTGATTTGAAATTTTTTTTGGCGTTGGTTTTTTTGCGATTTTTTTTATACGTATTTTTAAATGTGCTAATTTAACCCTTTAATTTTAGGTGTATATTGTGATTAACTTACGTAAATAAATGAATCCTTATTATCAAAATGAAAGTCTTACCGGTTGGAGTGTAGCCTTTTAACCTACGGAGCGAGGATTTTTATTATTCGGGAAATAATAAAATTATGAATTACCCAATTTTATTGCAGTATCGTAAGCTTGACCATGGCAACCATGTAGGTTCTGAGAAATATGGCCCTATGATGCACCTTTTCCAGTTAGGAGCGTTCGATTTTTTTTTTAATAAAAATCTCTATATTTCCAAAGTGGTGACTCGGATGAAAATCTTTTCTGGAAATAAATTGTTGTTCTAGTCGAAAACCATGAGATGGTGTAAAAAAAAACCAGAGATTTTTGGTTTTTCATGTTGACAAATAAAAAAAAAATTTTTTTTCCTCAAATTCATGTTGGGATGCTGTTTGCACGAGGGTTACACAGGGGAGGTAAAATTTCGGTTATTTTTTGCCAAGGACGCACCGTTTTCGAGATATTTGAATTTTCGTTTTTTATCTATTTCTATTCAAAAAAATATCCGTAAATTTAATAAGTCCTCTGTCCCTAACGATACGCAAGCTGAAAGATCGACCGTCACTCAGCCGACGTTCGCACGGACGTAATAAAATGGCGGCGGGATTTTATCGCGCACTGGATTTTGAACTCTCGGTGTTAAGCCGAGCTTTGAGAATCCAACGCGCTGGAACGCACTTTTATTTATTTTTTATTTTTATCTGCTGTTAATTATATTGTGTGCTTTTTTTTAGTCTGTGCTAAATAAATGTATTTTCTTTCTTTCTTTCTTTCTTCTTTCTTTCACTCTCGTCCCAGCGCGTTGAAAAATCAAGTACACGAAAAAAAATAGCCGCGATTTTATTACGTCCGTGCGGACGTGGGCTTACTATTTTTTTGTTGTTTTTTTTAAATTATTTTCCGAATATTTTAAGGCTCCGTGCACAAAATTCACGCGACAGAGTTTAGGTAAACTCTTGCGATGCAATGTTTGTGTGCACCGATCACACACACACGCCTAAACATTGAACGTAGTGACCGCTAAACAGTTTTGATCCTATAGATGGTATTTTGTTAAGTTACGTAGGTACGCATAAGAAATAAGTCTGGCATGTTTGTGTATATTCGTTTATGTTTATATTTATAACAATCAACATAAAAAAGCTATAAAAAAAAACATGTATTTCAGACAAAAAAGTCCATAGCCAAGGCAATTTGAGGTTGTTAGCAACAATAATTTCGCTTATGACTAATGTTAGTAACTAAAAGTAAAAAAAAAACAACCGACCTCCAAAAAAAACACTACAAAGTGAAAAATAACTTTAATTTCGGAAGTCGGTGTCTTGGGTTTTGTATTTTCGTTTTTTGCCACCGACTTCCGAAATTAAAGTTATTTTTCACTTTGTAGTGTTTTTTTTGGAGGTCGGTTGTTTTTTTTTTGTAAAAAGTTTTTATTTTTCACTTTTTAGTTGTGGTACCTACCCCACACACATTCGAATACCACTATCTGCTACTAATGACAGAAACTTAACATATCATCTACATACTAAGTGGGAAAAAAATACGTATTTTGTAGCTAACTCAAAAACTATCCAAGCAAAGTTAACAAAATTTATATGGGACCAATTCGAGAGACCAATTTTTGAAAATTCTTTTTTTGTTTGAAAGGGTGTGCCTTTCAAAAAGAATTTTCAAAATCGGTCCACAATTGACGGAGAAATCGGTGGACAGACATAAAAAAAAAAATTAAAGAAAAAAACAAACATACGCGACGAACATATAACCTCCTCCTTTTTGGAAGTCGGTTAAAAAGAAGAAACTAGATACACCGTCTACCATCCGTCCGTCTTCGTTTTTTACTTTTTGTATGGAAAACATGAAAAATGATTACCTACATGTTGAGTTCTATGGGTTTCATAAAGGGGGTCGAAATTTTCATTATATTAGCGATAGGACACACCATTTTCGAGATATAAGCAAAAGAACAGAAAAAAGATACAATACAGTTTTTGCACCTGAATGAGTTTTAATTTAGTGAAAATGGCAATTTCGCTATTACGAATTTGACTTTTCACCTAAAATTTTGATTGGTGCCGATGCTCTTGTACACTGAACTAAACTAACTAAACTATCACTAAAATTTCTTACTTTTGCCTATGAGAATCTCAAAGCTATTCTGTAAAATAAAACCTCTAAATTTAAAAATAATTTTGACACGTGTAAATCGAATTTGATAATTGCGACTCCACACGTGACACCTAACCACGTGAATCTTTTTAGAGCCGGAGGTCCGCAGGGGGGCAGCCTCGACGTGTTTTATATGGAATTTTTCACTTTTTGTATGGAAAATAAGAAAAAATATTACCTACATGTAGAGTCTAAGGGGATTAAGGGTGTCGAAATTTTCATTATTTTTGCGATTGGACACATCGTTTTCGAGATATAAGCAAAAGAAAAAAAAGATTCAGTACTGTTTTTGCATCTGAAGTCGAGGTGTTGGTGTGAATTTAAAGTTCATGACAACCAATTTAATTCCACACGTTTTTAGTCGCGATTAAAAATAGTCAGATTTAGTTAGACACTGGTGCCGATTCCCTTGTTCACAAACTAAACAAGTTCAGTGCATCTTTTTCTTTCTATTTCATTAAGAAATGGACAGAAGATAAATTTTCGTTTAGTCCTGTCAAACTAATGATGCAAAAACAGTACTGATTTTTTTTTTCTTTTGCTTATATCTCGAAAACGGTGTGTCCAATCGCAAAAGTAATGAAAATTTCGACACCCTTTATAAAGCCCTTAAACCCCTAACACTCAACAGGTAGATAATATTTTTTCTTATTTTTCATTAAAAAAATGAAAAATCCATATAAAACACGTCGAGGCTGCCCCCCCTGCGCGCCTCCGGCTCTAAAAAGATTCACGTGGTTAGGTATCACGTGCGATTGTCAAATTCGATTTAGATGTGTCAAAATTATTTTTAAATTTAGAGAATTTATTTTGCAGACTAGCTTTGAGATTTTCATAGTCAAAAGTAAGGAATTTTAGTGATAGTTTAATTCAGTGTACAAGAAAATTGGCACCAATGGTGCCCTGTGCGCCTCCAGCTTTAAAAAAATGCACGGGGTAGGCCAAACAAGTACCACGTGGATTCAAAATATATTTAAATTTAGAGAATTTTTGTTGCAGAATAGCTTAAGATTGAAATTGATGGCGTGATGTTATGAAGAAATGTGTAAATTTTCGCAGCCGCCATCTTAGATTTACGTTTTGACATCAAAATCTGCTTTAGAATCCTCGAAAACTTTGAAAAAGACACTCAAAACGAAAAATTTGAAAATTGTCACAGCCGCCAACTTGGATTTATATTTTGACCTCACTATCAGCTTTAGCATACTCGAAAACTATGAAAACGACACCCATAACGAAACATTTTTAAATGTTCGCAGCCGCCATCTTGGATCTTTATTTTGACTTAAAGTAGTCTTCAGTAGCTTTAAAGAACTTCGTTCCAAAAATACTTCACTTATTGCTACTACAGCATATCGGCGCGGGCATGTCGGTGACGCGAACCCATAACTTTTTCCCACCCGGCAGGCAGACGTTGTCCTGCGACAACAGCGCCACGCTGGTCCAACTATAGCTATAAACTATCCAAGTGACACAAAAACAATTAAAAAAAACATCTAAATCAGTCAAGCCGTTTCAGATAAGAAGAATTACGAACACACGTACACCATTATTTTATTTATTGCCAGGCGTGCAGAATTTTAATGTTCTTCAAAAACAAGCAAAGTACTTTTAAATAAAATGCGGATCAAAATGTGGTAGTCGATGTACAATTTCTGGAATATGTTAACATCAGACACGAGCGTGCGTGTGTGCGTGCTGCGACGCAGTGATATGTCCTCACGCTGGGAAGGCCCGTTCGCTACTGACAGGATGGGTTTTCCGCGATCGTTTATGTAGTTCAAAATTCAAAATTCAAAAGTCATTTATTCAAATTAGGCTGAGAACCAGCACTTTTCGAACGTCAAAATTACATAAGACAGTCCCCCAAAAACGCCCACCCTTCACCACTTCCTAGTGCCTTTAGCTGGGAAGAAGAAGTGGCGCAACAAACTCCCCAGCAGCACAGCTGTCTGTTCAAGTTAGAAAAAAATACAAATGACTCTATACAATAGTATGCAAAATTATTATGCAACACAAAACATTATTTTAATTAAGTATAAATTATTGGCCATATGTTAGCTAGCACACGCCGATATACCAACCAAAAACATCGAGAACTATACTCAAGCAGAATTAAAAAATAAAAACTAAACGTAAAAAGAACTAAATATCTAAATAAAAGCCCAGGCATAAAGGGCGTGCCCGCTTACATAAAGCTGTAAATTGGAAGTTATAAATGATAAACTAGGACCATCGAGGTAAAATAAATGTACAGTTAATTACTAGTAACAATAACAAAACCATGATCAGCAAGACGACCAGTCACCACAAGCAGCACCCGTTCACGAGCATAACGCAAAGATCAGCCATTACCCCCCTCGCCATATTTGAGGGAAGGAGGCAACCCGACTCCCGACGCTACCGCAAGCATTGACATCTAAGGGAGCATGACGAACTTGCTGCCGGTTGCTCAGGTAAAAAATAATATAATCAATTGTCGAGGTCACTAGCCAACCACAAATTGCAATACAAACTCATAACAAAAACATTGTAATGAGTAGATTATGTCAACAATAAAATAAAAATAAATAGACTCGTAAAAAAATAATTAAAAAATTGACTCATAAAGTCAAATAAAAAAAAAAAAAAAAATTATATAAACTTATATAAACTGTCAGTAGGTAAGTTAAATCTGGAGAAAGAACATAAACATTGTCTTGAGTTAATCACAGCGACCAACTATTCTTATCATTTAAGTAGTCGTTGATACAATAGTATGCCTTTGAACAAAGGTTGGATTTTACTTTATTTTTAAACGCATTAAAAGGCAAATCTAGCATAGAAGAGGGTAGCTTGTTATAAAAGGTTATACCAAGCCCAACAAATGAGTTATGAACCTTATGAAGCCGGTGAAAGGGAGCTCGTAGTTTGTCCTTATTTCTAGTGTTAACATTGTGAATATCACTGTTTTTAGTGTATAAGTGTATATTTTGCCTAATATATAAGATGTTGGCGAAAATGAATTGTGATGCCACCGTGAGAATACCAACATCTTTAAAAAAATCTCTTAGAGAAACTCTGGCACGTAGCTGGTAAATTGCTCGAACAGCTCGTTTTTGAAGAACAAATATATTTTGAATGTCAGCGGCTTTGCCCCACAGCAGAATACCATAGGACATAACGCTATGGAAATAACTAAAATAGACTAACCGAGCTGTATCAATGTCAGTGTATTGTCTTACTTTCCTGACAGCGTAGGCGGCCGAACTGAGCCTTCCCGCTAGGCTTGATATATGTGGGCCCCACTGAAGTTTGGCATCTACTGTTATGCCCAGAAAAACTGCCGAGTTCACGGTTTCAAGCACCTCTTTATCTAAGACGATGTTGGGTCCTAGATTTCTAACATTTGGTAGAGCGAACTTTACACATTTCGTTTTCTTGGCATTGAGAACTAGGTTATTTGTCGTAAACCAATCCGTAACCATTGAGAGTGCACTGTTTACGTCGTCAAAATCTTGTCTATTCCTGTCTACTTTAAAAATAAGAGAGGTATCATCTGCAAACAGTACAACGTTACAGATATCCTTTAAATAAAAAGGTAAGTCATTTATATACACTAAGAATAAGAATGGACCCAGTATTGAGCCTTGAGGTACACCTAACTGAACTGGTAGCCCGGAAGATTTCACACCATTAACATCTACACATTGGACCCTATTATGCAAATAAGAATTTATTACTTTAAGAGCTTCGTTTTGGACACCGTAATGACGTAGTTTACGCAAAAGTGTGTCATGGTGCACGCAATCAAAGGCTTTGGAGAGATCACAGAAAACTCCAATAGCATTTTGCGAGTTCTCCCATGCGTTAAATATGTGTTTCATCAGAGCAACACCTGCATCTGTAGTCGAACGACCTTTTGTGAAACCATATTGTTCATCATGAAGAAGTCTGTTTAAATTAAAATGTCTTAGCAACTGCTTGAGTATTAACTTTTCAAATATTTTACTGAATGCAGGTAAGATAGAAATAGGCCTGAAATTGCCAACGTCATTTTTGTTACCCGATTTAAATAATGGTATGACTTTACTACTCTTCATGAGGTCAGGAAAAGTTCCTAAATCAACACATTTATTAAAAGTTACAGCTAAATATGGAGCTACTATGTCTATTATATTACTTAATAGTTTAATGGAGATACCCCAGTAATCACCAGTGTTTTTAGACTTAAGTGTGTTAAAAACATTAACTACATCACGAGGTGTTACATGCTCGAAGCTAAATAAGCTACTACATTTAGGCACACTGCTATGCAAAAGGTTTTCAGCTTTAGACGGGGACGAATTTAAGGAGCGAGTCGTAGTTATAGGTATGTTGGCAAAAAATTCATTAAATGCCTCAGCTACGTCGGCTGCTATATTAACTAATTTATTGTCGACCATAATCTCGAGTTGTTTTTCTTCTTTAACCGACTTACCCGTTTCATTGTTAATAATTTTCCAAGTGGTTTTTACTTTGTTATTTGAATTTTTAATTGTATCGCCTAAAAATTTTGATTTTGCAAAAACACAAATATTTTTAAATAATTTTGAATAATTTTTGACATACTCTAAGAAAGGAGTATCAAACCTATATTTTTTCAAACCATATAACTCGTATAGTGTCGTTCTACTTTTATAAATACCTGGAGTAGCCCATTGGTTAAAGCCAACAGAGGTGCTATTAATGTTAATAGTTTTGGTCTTGAAAGTAGATTGGTACTCTTTTTGCACAACATCAAAAAGGGCTCCATAGATTTCACTTTGCTATTTATTTACGAAATGAAGTAATTGTTTAGGGTAATTCTTCAGAGACAAAATTTTCGATTTCTATGGGTATATTTTCTGTAACCAACTAACAAAACGACATGTAATTTTTTTTTGTACAGTTTATATATGTCCCTAACTGGGACAAATTATATTTTTCATATAATTGCTGTCTAGGTACAGAATAAAAATATTTGAAGTTTGTTCTTCTGATTCATATAACGCGTCCGTTTGCCATTTTCTGGAACAAAATGGTCGATGTCGCATTTTCCCTTTGATAAATCAATATAAATTATAATTATATCAAAAGGAAATGAATTGTCCTCTTACAAAAAAAATGAGAATTAGTTATAACTACGTTAGTGTGTTTAAAAATATGTAAATAAGAAGTGTCCGGCGTATAATACTGATTAATGTGGCGTAAGCTGCGCTTGACCGTACTTAGTCGGGTAATAATAATGAGAGTCTGGCTTCCCGCGCGGGGGGAGCCAGTCGTACAACGGACGACCTAGAAGGTGGATGTGCGGCTGGTTGGCTTAGATCCCGGTGTTACGACGGTAAACATCTGATTCATCTGTGCTTGGTTCAGGTGGCATTCTGATTACACCGCCTACTTTATCAAATTTATTTTATTGTTTTAAAACTTCAATCTAAGTTTCGTGTGATGCTTTTGGGTTATAGATTCGTGTAGAAACATGACAATACTGAAGTCTGTATGTATGATGAGTTATGCATGATTGTAGGCAAAATCCTGATTAATCTGTGCCTGATTCATATAGTCAAAACCCCATATGAATTTTAAAATAAATTAGTTTTTCGCCTCTCCAGCACGAAAGGAGCGCTTTTGTTGCGTAATTCTCCTTGTCAAATTTTTGACTGTGTACAAGTCAGTAGTTCTAGTCTTATTTGTTATATTTAATTAGCTATAACCTTTTCAATAATTCAAAATGGCAAAAAGGCACTGGTATTTTTCAAGT
The DNA here is from genome assembly GCA_963680765.1 of Agrochola lychnidis. NCBI lineage: Eukaryota > Metazoa > Arthropoda > Insecta > Lepidoptera > Noctuidae > Agrochola > Agrochola lychnidis. Next base: position 27,765,034 of record OY796856.1, read on the forward strand.
TTGCGATTATTAGTGTGGAATTATTCTGAAAAAGGACACGGGAAATTCTGAATTTCGGGGTGCCGAAATTCAGACTGGAAAAGACGCGGATGCACCCCAACAAGACCTCGACCTTCCCGATGACGACAACTTTTGGATGGAGACTTCGTCAATCGATGAAAAACTTATAACTCCAAAATTCACCAGAGATGTACTATCGACCCTTCATCAGAAAAGCGTGAATGATCGCTCAGATTCTGACGATGAGGATATTTTCGTGTTTAAAAGGCTCAATATGATAAACGGATAAAAGAGTCTCACGCTATTGGTGAAGATAATATAGAAGATATTATTGTTGTTGTTAAAATATGAATATTTTCTTAATACAGAGCTCATCTGCATAAAGTTTATGATTTTTATTTCTGTTTCTGATTAATCTGGGCACAAAATATTTGAACATCGATATCTTGAAAACCACTTTATAAAAACGAGTCCCTCATTCAAATATATGTTATTTGGTATACCTATTTTCATATGAACATATGTTACAAAGCTGAAAGTGAAATTAAATTTTGGCCATATGAATCAGTCGAAGAATCAAATTTCGAAGAACTACCCTTTATTTATAAAATAAAACTTAGATTATATTAAACGGTTAACTTAAGAGTAATATGTAATTTTTAAAATTTCTTAAAAGTGTTTCTAGGTATTAGAAAAAATATTTATTTGTCTTGAAGTTTTCAGAAAATTACGTTATTTCAACATTTTTTTCTTCTGCTATATTTTGTATGAAAGTTGAAAAAAGTGGTTCCTCTATGTACAAGTAGACCATAATTATAATGATATTGATGACATTTTTTAATTTTCAAAATCAAAAGCAGTTTTTTCTAATGAAACGATCAAACGTCAGTCTCGCGTCATTTTTTGGAAAACTTGTTGCGAATTTTAGTGATTTTCCACGAATCCTTAATTTATTTGAAAAATCCCTTTCCCCTATGTACAGACGCCAGCACATCAAGCTACCCGAAACTGTCAAATTTTCCCAATCAACTTTGAACCTTAGACATCAGCGATAAAGTTGAAAATCTATTAAATAAATTTGACAGATTGTAGTAGCTTGATGTGCTGGCGTCTGTACAAGACCAAGAATTGGACTTTTTAAATCACAAAAATTTTGTTTAAATTCTGGTCCCCTTTCTCACAACGAATGATTTGAGTGATTTCGTGCGGTGCGGCGGCACGGAGCCTTAAATGTTTTTTCTCTTTTCGATAAAATCGAACATAGAATATATTTTATTCTCCTTCGTTTTTCACATAATAGATGTTATTATAAGTTTACGTTATTATTTTTCTATATTTTAATAAATCTCGGGACCATGGATCCCGGTCCTTTGGAAGGCGTACGAGGGGCCGAAGCCAACTCGCAAAGGCCCCTTAGACATTAATAAGAGTTGAGGCACCAACCGACGATTATCCCTGTATGCACCATGCAAGTGCACCCAAGGACAACCCTCGGTTGGTGTAGAACTATTGCAGAACATGGAAACAAAACATATTAGGCTATGGATTTGGGTGGCTATAATGGATTGGTAAACTGGAACTATGGAAAGACTATGGCCCCTGCCTGATCAATGTTTTAAATGCACACGGATAAAATGGCAGGGGTGACTTGCACACTCATTAATGGGCCCCCGAAAACGGTCGCTAGCACAAAGTGTCGTAGCGACAAGGGGGCAACATGTCCTGAGGTGCTTGAGGAGTGGAGAGGTATTCCACGGCTTTCAGAACAATCCCAGAGCCCGGAAGATGGTCAAGATCCCTACGAGCACTTACTGGAATACTTCCTTCCTCCGAGCACGTTTGCTCTTGCGAATCTCCACTCAAGCCGGCCAATTAAGGCAAGAATGAGATGGGAGCTCTGTTCCTCGTCAGTGTTTACTCCAGCCAGCCAATGAAGGCAAGCCAGAGATGAGGAACAAGACTTCTCCCGGGAGATAGGGTCCGTGGGGTCGCTACTGCCCATCAGCTCGCCACATGCTGCCCTGCGGGTTTTTGTATCTCTCTTGGTCTGGCTCCTCATCCCAGACCTATTCCGGCAAAGTAAACTCTACCGGCACAGACCTAGAGTTCGGAGCGCGCAAGCCCCACCACGACGTCAACGTAGAGATACGGCGGTGGGGCGTAGAGATACGGCGGTGGGGACGTTATTATTATTATTAAGGGCCGACTTTTCAAGCCTCAGTTAAGTCGGTGAATAATTATCTAGCGTATGCAATTATTTGGATGTTTATAAGGCGAATTAATATTTTCAATCGTATAATAGCTGAAGAATAGTTTGTCTGTGGTCTTTGTTAACCATCAACTTCACACTATCATGTGCAAGTGAGATGCACAGATACAGTATTCAACGTGTTAGACAAGAATAGAAACAAAACTTATGTTTGACATTTTGACATAATCATAACATTAAGACATAATCATCAGACACGACTGACTATCTGACTATTGAAAAATCCAGAATCATGATATCTATGGAATAAACGCTTTACGATTCTTTATCTGAGGATTGAAAAATCTGCTCTTAATAAAACACGAAATAAATAGCAACCGCATGACACTTGTATGAAAAATTCGAACCCAATTCTCTCTGCGGCGAATGACGAAAGAAAAAAAAAACATAAATAAATAAGCGCGAAAGAATGTGACAACCGGCGACGGCGGGCGTGTCTGAAGAAAACCGGTTTATTCAGGTTAACACGAGTTTTAAAATTATATTCTCTGTAATAACCAGTAACCAAAACTAATTAGATTTAGTCGAAACCGTTTTTGTAATTAACTGGTTAATCAATGAACGGTATTATAACGGTTTTAAGAACAATATAAACCGGTTTCAAGCCCTGATCTATCTATAAAAAATATCAACCTTGCATCCACCATTCCCTTCTGGAATCGTAGGCAAAAACAGCGACCCACGTGTGCGTGTCTGCGCCCCTGCATATTCTTTGGCCGTCGTTTTAGTGTAGTGCACCACCGCACGCTTCCAAGGGTAGGGGTTTAACTCCGCCCACATACGCAAGGTCAGTGAGCCTACTAATCACCTTAAGACAATTTTTAATGTATGTAGGCGTTTTGTAATGGGTATTTTAATTTTATGGTGTATAAAATACTTATAGTTTGATTATTCAATGACGATAGAGTGGTTGAGTTCCGAATTACCGAAGGGAAGCCGGTAGGAATCGGCTTATATGGACATTTCACCCCTGTAAGCTAGAAAAGTTATTACGCCAAAAATAAAATGATTCATGTGTGTTCCTCACAGACATTTGGCAATAGGAAACAGACTGGAGCGCGATCGCGATCGCAACAACTGCTGCGTCGATATCGCGCAGGAAACAAGATACCGTCAACTGCTAGTTTTTTCTTATTGGCTGGGAAAGAATAGTAGATCGTTATATTTACAAGGGTCGAAAGGAATCAATTCCCATACGAGGTAAATATTTAGACGCCCGAGCGCAGCGAGGGCGGCTATAGTCCGAGTAGGAATTGATGAATTTCACCCGAGTTTAACACTCTACTTATCATTTCGAAATATAAGAAAAGTAAAAAGTTGTAGTTTTTCTAAAATATTAATTGATAATAATAACATGAGTATTTTAGTACCTATTAGTCTTTTTTTAATTTTTAAATATGGAACGGAGTATTCTTTTTTTTATATCTTTATTTGTTTATAGAGGGTTTGATCAGTATGACCACGCTACCCTCATAGGGGCATTCTGTCACTATCTACGCTTAATACCTAAGTTTACAATTTTGTATAATTTTTTGGCTGACCTGGACAAGGGAACAGCCAAGATAGAAAACGGTTTTAATTTTGTAAATGTTGGCATGTATAACAGTATACATGCCAACATTTACAAAATTAAAACCGTTTTCTATGAAATAGTAACTCCTCTCAACCCCGTTCCGGACATATTCCGCTAAAATATGAGTAGTATCCTCTACCTTATCACACTCAGAACAATTGGGCGAATCACTCTTTCTCATTAAAAAACCAAAGCTATTCAACGGAACATGTCCCGAACGTAGTCTGAAAGCAGTAACTATCTCACTTCGATACATATCTGTACCCACAAACCAAGGAAGGCGGGAAAGACTGTGTTGAATGGTTCTATACCAAATTCCCTTACTTAGTGACCTCTCATCAAAGTATTCTTTCCATAATTCTAAACACTGGTCGCGAACTCGGTACAAGAGGTCACTAAATAAGGGAAAACACTCAACAGATACTCCGTCTGTGATGGCCTCTTTTGCTAAACGATGTACTTCCTCGTTGCCATACAATCCAACATGGGATGGTACCCATTGAAGAATAATTCTTTTGTCTTGGACGTTACCAATAGAGTCTAAAATCTCATAGGCTATCGGTGCACCTCGACAATTCGAGGTGTATCGAGCCAGGTGTTACAGAGCACTCCTAGAATCAGTCAGTATAACATAATTTCCTGATTCGAATGACTCAATAATAAAAAAATAAAAAGATAAAAGTTTATTTTGGAACAAAAACACAAGACTAATTACAAGTAAAAACGATGATAGCTGCAAAAGTATAAACTGTAGCGCAGCTAACAACGTCCTTCTCCAGATACAGAATGGAATGATGTTCCATGCAAAAAGGTACCTAGTTAAGTTAAATTAGATTTAGTTAATTTATAGTAAAAACAAAAAAATTGATAAAAATAAAAATATATAGCACAGGACATTTGATTTGGGATGTATTTTGACGTTGAGTTAATGTGGTGAGTGTAGGGTGAGTGAGTGTGTGTGGGTGATTGTTAGTGAGGTGTGCGAGGGGTGTTAGTAGTGTTTGTGGCATGTGTGTTGTGTGTGGTTTTGTTTTTGAGTAAATTTGATAGAATTTCTTTTAATAATTACAGTTTTAAAATTATTACATATATTTCCTTCCTTAACATAAAAAAAAAACTTTTTACAAAAAAAAAATACAACCGACCTTTTTGTAAAAAGTTTTTATTTTTCACTTTTTAGTTGTGGTACCTACCCCACACACATTCAAATACCACTACCTGCTACCAGTGACAGAAACTTATCATATCCTCTACATACTAAGTGGGAAAAAAATAGGTTTTTTGTAGCTAACTCAAAAACTATCCAAGTAAAGTTAATAAAATTTATATAGGACCAATTCGAAAGCACACCCTTTCAAAAAAAAAAGAATTTTCAAAATCGGTCCACAATTGACGCGGAAACCGGTGGACATACATTAAAAAAAAACATACGCGACGGACATATAACCTCCTTCTTTTTGGAAGTCGGTTAAAAAAAAATCAAAATGATATACGAACGCAAACTATAAAAAGTACAGGGCTAAAGCGCATGCCTAACAGAGGTGCGGACGCAACCGATAAGCATTCGGCAAGTTTCGGGTACTCTCGTAAAAGAGTGTATAATATTACTGCGTTACTATTACTGTCATTTAGTAAGCCAAACACTAAAGAACGTTGGCACATATTATCATACGTATTAAAGAACATCGGTATTATCGCTTTTTGTCCACCTAAATCTTCACTTTTGCCGTATGGTGCACCGAAGACTACGATAAAGCAACTTGAGATTTCACAGAGAACCATATTGAAACTATGTACTTTTAAGACGCAGATATATGACAGTGACCTTGAATGGTTAGCTTGCGTGTTCTGTACTGAGCTCACGCAACGCGTCGTACGTCCAGCCAGTAATAGGACTCGCCCATCAAGGAGCGCTATCCCAAATTAGACGCATTACTTATTAATTTATTACACGTAAAAAAAAGGTATTTTAATAAAACACGTTGTGATGTTGGGAACTAGAGCGAAATGATACCAAGGCGAATGATGCGTAAATACTGTCTTTATTAAATAATGTTACATGTTTTATACTAATTAATAATATAAAGGTGTCTACATACGACACCTTCCCGGGGGGAGAAAAATAAAAATAAAAAGTTTTTTTAATTTTTTTTTTATTCTTAATTCTAGGTTAGTTTTGAAATATAAATTAGTTAAGCACATAATATTGGATGCTTATTACTAGTATGTGATTACATTTTGCTTAGTTATTGTAACTAGACACGACAACGACAGGTTGTTTTTCTTAAATACAATTTTATAAGTAAGAATGTTTACAGTGCAATTGCAGTACAATAATTACATCAATCATAATAGAGCTTCGTTCTGTTTTATGTATAACATCAGCTTTACCATTAATTTCGATTTCTACATTTGGTGAAATATCCTTGACAACTTTGTAGGGTCCTGAGTATAAGCTTGTGAGTTTATTGCCTGTTTCGTTTATTACTAATACTTTGTCAATAGGGTTATAATGTGTGGGGTTAACATAAGTGTCATACCTACGTTTTGTTACCAACTTACTGTTAATTAAATTTTTGTGAGCTTGTGTTTGTGATACCTGTAGCTTGTATTTTAGTTCCAGTGGGTAACTATCATAGTTACATAGCGGCTCTATTTTTTGAGTGAGGTTGCTTGGCAAAATACACTTTTTACCGTAAACTAATTCAAACGGAGTGAATTTAGTAGACGTATTTACAGACGTATTATAAGCGAAACACCAATAGGGTAGCCAAGTACTCCAGGATTCCGATTTTTGTTCCGTTTGAATACGAAAAACCGTGGACAAACTTTTATGTGAGTTTTCTAAAGCTCCTATGATTTGATGGTGATAAGCAGTTGAGTTAAGTTTTTTAATATTAAGCAAAGCACATACCTCTTTAACTGTTTCTGCCATGAACTCAGTGCCCCTGTCAGTGGCGATTTCCTTCGGCACACCATGATGAAGCACGAAGTTGTCCACAAAAGAACGTGCAACTTCTGCTGCTGTTTTTGTAATAAGTGGTAAAGCACATATGAATTGTTAGGATATATGAATATCCATTAATGGCCCTATCTAAAGTCCCAACTAAATCTAGGAATATCTTTTCGAAAGCAGTGTGCGCCGTAGAGGTGACGGCCATGGGTTCCTTTACTTGTAATGTGTACTTTTGTTTCTGGCAATCTGGGCATTTTTTCACATAATTTTTAACATCTGTGTCTAGGCCGGGCCAAAAATAATATTTCCGAATATTATTTACCATTCGTCTCATGCCCGCGTGACCGCTTGTCGGTAAAAGATGAAAATCATTAAGTATGACCTTTCTATCGTCCTTATTTTCTACGCGTTCTACGTCTTGTATTATGATTAATCTCGGCCCTAACCAATTTTCGCTGTCTTTGATTTGGCTGATTCATTTTTCAACAAATATTTTACTATTCTTATTTTTCATAAATTACACTTCCTCTACACATATCTCACTACAAAACTTACTCAGCGCTCTCACAAATTCTGCTCGAGTCATTTGCGAGTGAGCCGCTGGTTTTATAAATATTGTCTTTTTGTTTTTGAAATAGATAAAAACATTTTTTTCTTTACTTAGTTCGTTTTCTTTCCTTGATTTTCCTAACCCTGAATTGTCTATAAATCTTAATTCAACCACTTCTTTTGGTCTATTCTGTGTCTCAACAACTTTTGGTTTTTCAAAATAATCTCTTGATCGTGCTGCCTCGCCTGTTGATGGGTTGGCATTCAGTTTTAGTTTCGGCGCCCGTGTCATAACACTCATAACACATAAATTATTGTTCATGTCCTGCAAATCTTTGGAACTTAATCGAGACAGTGCGTCCGCAGCTGCATTGTCTCGACCTTTGACGTACTCAATTTCATAATCGTATTCCTCAAGTATCAATTTAAATTTAAGTAGTCTGCTGGATGGATCTTTGAGTTAAACAAGTAAATCAATGGTTTGTGATCAGTTTTAATTTTAAAATGACGGCCAAATAAATATGGTCTTAAATGTTTCACCCCCCACACTATAGCTAATAGTTCCTTTTCTATGGTCGGGTAGTTTTTCTCTGATTTATTTAGGCCTCTGCTAGCGTAAGCAACTGGGCGCCCATCCGCATTTGATAAAATAGCTCCAACTGCATAGCCTAATGCGTCTGTTTGTAATGTGAATTTATTGTCTATTGAAAAATTAGGATATTGCAGTATTGGCGGTGTTATCATAGTCTGTTTTAGTATGTCAAATGATTTCTGACAGTTGTCATCCCAATTAAATTTTACATTTTTCTTACACAATAAATTAAGATAATAAGCCTTATCTGCAAAATTTGGAATAAATTTACGATATTAGTTCGCAAAAGCGACAAAACGTTTTACATCGTCTACATTTTTGGGAATTGGGTAATCCCTAATAACACTTGTTTTTGCGGGGTCTGGCAGTACACCTTCACTAGATACTACATGGCCTAAATATAGTATCTCTTTCCTTAGAAAATTGCATTTTGTAGGGTTTAGTTTTAAATTAACTTTGCGTAAGCGATCAAATATGTCCATGAGGTTTTTATTGTGATGATAAAGAGACTTTCCAAGGACTATCAAGTCATCGAGATGTACTAAGCACTTTTCATATGTTAGACCGGCCATAGCCATTGTCATCATGCGTGAGAAAGAACTGGGGCTAGTTTTTAAATCCATGGGCATACGCGTTATCTGGTATTGCCCCGAAGCAAATGCTGTGTATTTGCGGCTGTCTTCGTGTAGATCAACATTATAGAAACCCTGGTTTCAATCTAAATTGGCTAAAGTAAATACAGCCCGATAAAGAGTCTAATATTTCATTTATATTTGGTAGAGGAAACTTATTATCTTGAATGCAGCTGTTAAGTTTGCGATAATCAACAACTAATCGCCATTTTTTATTCCCAGCTGAGTCTGGTTTTTTGGGTACTAGTAAAACTGGGCTTGACCATTCGCTGTAACATTTTTCTATAATGCCTTGCTGTAGTAATTTTTTTATTTGTTTGTTTACTTCTCCATTCTGTGAGTATGGAAGTCTATATGGCTTTGAATATACCGGAGCTACGTCAGGTTTCAAGTTAATTTTGTGTGTATATAAGTCTGTTGTCGTCATTTTGTCCCCTGCTAGACAAAAATGTCGGAGTACTTCGCACAAATTTTTTCTATCGATAATTGTTCCTCTTTGTTAAGGTGCTTGATATCTAGAGTAGAAAACAGTTTTTTAACCCGTTCCGCGTTATTAATTGTTTTCTCAAAAGAACAAATATTATATTCCGACGATTTTTGTATTATGGGATTAATTTCATCTAAAGTTAAATCATTATCCGTTGTGTTAAGGACTCGGATCGGTAGTTTTCCATTTTTGGATTTAACTAATGCGCTAGCTATAAAAACTCCATTTTGCAGTTCTGATGCACAAATAACTATTTCTTCAAATGCATACCTCAGCTGAACACTAATGAAATGTATTGATTCACACCTCGCGGGTATCTTTATATTTTTAGGTGGAAAACACAATGGAAAAGAAATTTCAACATTATTATTCCACAGCAACAAAGTATTGTTGGCTAGGTTTAGTATTGATTTGTATTTGTTTATGAAGTCATGCCCTATTATGCCACTGGTCTTACAAGGCAAGGAATTAAAAACAGAATTTGTTTCAGTATCCGATTCTTAGAACTCAAATCTAGATAAACATATACAATAGATTGAACTTTGCCTCCCATTCCAAATACGTCAATGTTCTGTTTATGGATTGGAATGTTTTGTTTCATTACATGTTTATATTTAATTGCCGATATGGAGGCACCGGTGTCAATTAACCAATTATATGGGTAACCATTACGACCATTTAAATAAATAGTACTAGAATTGTTATTTGTAAAAAGAATTGCTCTTTTAGTCACGAAAAAACTCATTATTTTCGTCGGATGGCAAATAAGATTCGCCGTTTGCAAAGAAGCTTCGGTGGTCTGTAAAGAAGTCGGGTCGGAGTTTGTCAAAGTATGTAATTGTGCTTGGCGGCTATAATTAGATCTACCTCTGCTCCTGAAGAATGACCGCCTTGCACTGCGCGCTGAGTTCCGTTGACCTCGCCAACCGCGCCCTGTACCCTGCTGGTAACCAAAGTTCTCGCTGTTCTGCTCTTCCGCAGCTGCCTGTGACATACCTCTGACTCTCATACTGGCTCGACGATTCCCGAAACCCCTGTAATTGTTATTATGATAGTTATTGCGATTGAAATGCAAAACTTCAGGATCGGTGGGTCGTGGTATTTCTTCATCTAAAGCCGCTTGGATGGCATCCTTTAACGAGGTATAGTTCCTTGCTGTGATAACTGTACTGAGTCTACGATTTCTCAATCCATCTGCAAAACATTTTATAGCGAGTTTTTCGTTCACTGGACGTAAAACCTTGTATGCGTGGTCCTTACCTTCCGACTGAGAAATGGTCAGGTCTACGAACAATTCTGTAATTTTATTACCAAACTCATCAATTGACTGATTATCCTGTTTAAAACCTTGCAGTTTGCGTTGAATAGCAGTCGCCGATTTTTTCGGTAACAGCGGAATTTTCATATCATTAATAAGTGCATCAGTACTAGAATAATTAGGGTATAATTTCAATTTCGCGCCCCGAATTAGTCTATTTTTTAAAACAAAGTTTACTAACCTTTTCTGGGAGTCGTCGTCGAGCTCTGAGCTATAATATTCAATACCATCTATAAGACGATTAATACTGGATTCAACGTCGGCTGAAACAGGCAATAAAATCAAAGCTATCTTTAAATCAAACTTGGCCATCTCTTGGCTTTCCTCAGTTTTCACAGAACACAAACTTAATATTTCCTTATACAGGTATTATGTTAAATTGTTCACATTTTTTTTTTACAAACACGTATTCTTGTTCTTTAATGCTACCTTTAATTGCTTCTTTCGTCATGTCCGTCTGTCTGTCTGTCTGTCTGTCCACGGTCTAGCTCCGAGACCCTTAGTACTAGAAAGCTTTAATTTGACATAGGTATACATATTAATTACGCCGACAAAGTAGTAAAACAAAATTATGAAAAACATTTTTTTTTAGGGTACCTCCCATACACGTAAAGTGGTGATGTTTTATTTTTTATTTTTTTATCCTATAGTGTGGGGTATCATTGGAAAGGTTTTACAAAAACATTGAGTTTGTGAAAACCATTTTTGGATTCAGGGATCCGTTTGCAAAATATTAAGCTTTAAAGTGCTAATTTTTGTTAGAGTCAAGTGTCCCCCCCCTGCCAGCTAAATGGTTGATTTTGGATATGTGAAAAAAATCGCAGCAGTAGTTTATATAACGAAATTAAAAGAAAAACTATCACAGCTAAGTAGGCTTTACTAGTTATCGAGTAATAATCGACCAACTTAACTTTGCAGTTGCAAAAACATGTTTTCCCATACATTCCGTATGGGAGAACACGTTTATCAACTACAAAGTTAAGTTTGTTTTTGGGATAAATTCATCCCAACTACGGAACCCTTCATTGTGCGTGGTCCGACACGCACTTGGCCGGTTTTCTAAAGTACTTTGATATTCTTCATACAAGTAGTTAGCTTCTCGTACTTTTATCTAGACACGCGGCAGCGTGTCGAGCCAAGTTTCTAGGCAAGACACGGCTGCAGTGTGTTATATTACACGAACCATTTGGAGCCACTTTTGACCCCTTAATAACTCAAAATCTATGTAACATAGACTCATGAAATTTGGTTTATTTATAAAAACCCCTTAGATTAACTAGAACTCCAAATTTCATAAATAAAACTCAAACGGCTATTGAGATATTAACGTATAAAAATCGGCATTTTTATCAACGACCTGCCACTAGACATCAAAAACATTTAACCCATTTCCGGGTGACCTAGAAAGTTGAAAAGAGATTTCCCGAAAGCAGGCCCATGGTATGACACTGTGTCAAAGCTTATTTATCAAAAATTATGTCGTATTTTTTTCAAGTCGTTTTATCAAAATTTATTTCTTCTAGCATTAGAGAACCTAATAAATATTTATTTTGTTGATACTTAAAGAACTACATCCGCCATTCAATCCTAACCTGAATGTTGCCAGATGACAGACTATTCCAATAAAATAATTTGTAATCGATTGAAAATATCGATACTAACCCACATGGAGTAGGTGGAGTATCCACTACACGAGTATGTTTTAAATGCTATTTATTATACTCAAATACTGTAAAATTATGATTTTACAATAAATAAAATATTATATGGTCTGAATATACTCAACAACTTAAAAGTGTTTCGAGGCAGTAATGTTATTTTATAAACTACCAGTGATCAGAGTAAGTAGATTGATTTGAGGTCAATGAACTGGCACGTATATTAGTATGGATACGCCTCCGGGATTCCGGGATTTTGAAATTATTAAGATTTTTTAAGGAATTTCAAATGTTGTAATGTGTAGAATAAAGAATACATCAATATGAATAAGAAATGTTCAACCCTTTTGCTGTCTGTTTAATAGTATATAGGTGATCGGACTCCAAGAAAAGGATAGATATACTATAAAACAATATATTTTAAATATTTATCTATCGCATTCTATAAATTTTTAATGTAGTAGTTTAAAAATCCTTACTTTAACAATATTTGATTCAATCCCGTAAGTACCAAAATGAAATCCCGGAAAAAAGGCTTATCCATGTTATGATTTCTATGACTATTCATGATGCGAGTACGTAAAATCAATCTACCTACTCCGATCACTGATAATCACCCAATCGATTTCGTCAATCGATTACCAATATAATTAAACCTGGTAACACTGACACCATGCATAATGTCAAACTGTCAAAAATAATCTGTCAGATCAATGGCATTGTTGGCTGTTTGTTTTACGTTGATTTGAATTTATTTTTCCGTATTTACTTTATACTTATATTACGTTACGATTTAATGCTGTCAATTTAAATTGAAGCCAGAGGAACTATTGCTTATCTTTCCATGGCCCTGGGTAAGTTTATTATGTTCTCTAAATATTTATAAACACCGTCGTATTGTATAACCTCATTGATTTTAGCAGCCTATTAGTAGAAGGCCTATGTTCAGTCAGGGGTACGTCGCGCGTCGTCAGCTGTAAATGTCTATAGTATGATGTAATTATATAGCATAAGTAAATACACTGAATTTTTTTACCTTTTTCAGGTATGACGATGACATGTGTTATTGCAAGACTTGACATTATTGATTATATTATCTACAACTCTATCCCAAGTATTACTTGCTCAGGAAAATCTAAGCATATTATGTTATGTATGTGGCATGTCAATTGCAAGTCACAGAAGTCATCAGGTTAGTGTTTTTAAAATGGCAGAATTACTATGAGTGATATAATTTTTATACAAAAGTAAATAAACAACAATAAGAGTATTTTCTTACTTTCTAGGTTAGGTATACATTTGGATAAAGTTTGTCATGCTTACTGAGAGAGGCTGCTACCAGAGATGTTTATAGGCAAGCAAGTGATGATAAAAACAGAGCCACCCTAGAGTGTAAAAGATTTACCCATAATAGATCAAAACAATAATCTGGTTAGGGCCAGAATCAAATCGTGACATGTGAGCAGCAGGACTTAGTGTACATAATTATTGATAAGTGAGCAAAATAGGACAAATTGTTTAAGAGATCATCATTGCTTATTACTGTTTTGTGGGAAAGCGTACATCTACCATCTACCGTACCTACGCTGCTTTCATACCATGACCACATTATGAGAATGAAGCTGAAGCCGTTTTAAATTCTATGAGAAATAAAATGTTTTTAGTATTTAGGTATTGTTGTGTTATTTGTTAAAGTAAACCTTCCTATAGAAGCACTGAAAATGCTGCTGCCAATGAGATTATTCATCTTTAATTAAGAGAGTTGGCTAAAATAATGTTTATGCCATTAAATCTTTCATATTTAGCGCGCAAGATTATTAATTTACCTTTATAAAATTCAAGTCTGTAAATGCGATAATCGCCATTTTGATGACAGTCGAGGTCGAGGCTAAAAAACATAAAAATTGGGGATTGCGAACATCCAAACTCCACCATAAGGACAGCGACTATTACAACATTTAATTATTTGACGAATTCATCCATTTTTCAAGTTAAATAAGTAGTAGTAATGAAGTTTTTGATATCAAAAGTCGAAGATTCGCGCCAATCGTGCGTGTTTACATTTTAACTTTTCACAATTAACACACATACACATATCTGATACGACTTTAAATGTGACAAATGTGATTAAAAATATTATAAGTAACTAGAAAATGCCCAGATCTTTACTTATTATACGAACACATGTTCAATAACACGTAATATTCATTACTACTACTCAATTTGTGTTAAAAATCGTCGAACATTGTTTTTTTTTTATTGTAATGATGTGCGAAAACGATTATGCCAAACGTTTTTTTTTTTTTTCAATTTTGATTGTCTCGATTAATTTATAATTATGTCGAATGTCTGAAATCTATACTTGAAAATTAAAATAAAATTGTTTTAAGCATTAAATACAATAAACATTGTTTAAAATAATTATTTATACTTTTCTAGTGTTTAATCGTTTTTAGAACATTAAATATAAAACGAGTCAACACATAGAACGAGGATAGATACTTACCTCATTTATTGAATTTCGCGCCGAATTGTTTCTATTTATTTGAATTTAAATTCGGAACGTTGTTCAAAATTATTTTTAATTTATTGGACAATTATTTACTGTGGATTTTATTTTTGATACTTTCTGATATAGAATGCCTAGTATACATTTTTTAGGTAGGCTTAAGAAAATTTTGTTTGGGAATTATGTTAAATTAATTATATAAATTAGGTAGGTATTCCGCAAACACTTTTAAATGACGTCTATATTTTTAAATTGAAACTTTTATTACATCGTCTCAAACTTTTTCGTCTGTGTGTTGCATGTCGCGTGTCGGTCGGCCGCGGAGTAGGGATAAAGTGAAAGGCGATCGTCAGAGCAGCCAAGGCCAATATGGCGGCGCCTATAGTTCGCAGCAGCTGACCGTGTAAAGTTTCACTTTTACCGTGGTTTCATAAAACCAACAATCATTTTTTTTTAGTTGTATGAGTTTGATAGTATTTGTTTTTAATAGGATAATCTTACTCGAGTAATAGAAATTGTTTATTTTTGAGGTAGTTTCAAAACGAAATTTTAAAAAAACTGCCCAAGTGTATGTCGGACTAAGCACAGTGAAGGGTTCCGTAATTGGGATGAATATTTACGCATAAACATTGCATAGTATCAATTTTATCGACTGCAAAAATAAGTTTGTATTTCTCGAAAAAACTATAACAAACAAAGTTAATTCTGCGGTTGTAACCGAAAATAAACTCAAAAATTCAAAATCTCAAAAATCTCAAAAATTATTGATTTCAAAAGCAAAGTCACTTAGAAACATCTTAACATTTTAATTATGAGATCCAACAATACACGCTTTATATGCATAGATTTTTTTCATCTCTCGGTTATATGTAAGTATGGAGAATGCCACCCCCACTATTATGTTTATCGTAATTTCACTACACCATTGTTTAACGGTGCAAAAAATACACCTTTTTCAAAATTTTCATCGATAGAGTGTAAATAGTCTCCATGTTAAATGACTGTATGACATCCGGACGCACGGACAGACGAACTTGACGAAATTAAGAGGTCCGTTTTTTTACGGATTTTGATTATCGAGTTTACAATTGGCATGAAATTGATGTCTATGACAATTGATCTACAATATTATTATTATTTGGAATAGCCGCCATCTTAAAATCCAGAATGTCCATCTAATTCGATATCAGCACTATCTCCCGAAAACTATGAAAATGACAGTCATGACGACAAATTTTCAAATGGGGTTAAAAACTGCCACTTGCTCACTTCAGATGGCGCTGATCTCCAGCGTCTTATAATTTGACAGCTAACTATACATTTTTGATTCGAATGCCAAAAGTTGATGTAAATTCCTGAATTTCATGACTGAATTCAAAACACCCCGTCGAGTCAACTGATGTGTCACGTGTCAAAATCTTGGTCCCTAATGTTAGGCGGCAGTGAATTCATTTCATTCATTCTCTGATCTCGAAAAACGTTGTTACAAACGTCAGGTTGGTATGTTCAAGGTAGTTGGTAGGTTGGTACTATGCTTGAGACGTTTTTGAATTGATAGATCGTATGACTATTGTTTTAGGGACTATTGTCGTTTAATTTTTTATATAAACTTACGAATAGTTAAGTCCATAGTGAGGTCAAAATGTAAATCCAAGGGGCGGCTGCAACGGCGGCGGTGATCTCTCGCGTCCGGCCCTGGTTCAGGCCATGGTACGGAGCGAGAGGAAATGGCAGGCCGTCACCTCCTTCTGCGAAGCGGTAATGCTCGCGAAGGAGGAGGCGGAACGCGTGAGTTAGAGGCAAAGTTCGCACCCTCACGCCCCTAACCGCTGCAGGAGGAGACGCCCGGGGCGGGAATCGCGAGCCGATTTCCGGCCACCGTAGGCGCGGGCTTGCGAACGGTGAGCAATGGGTAGCTCGCCGTCCGATAAGGACCAAGCCCGGGTCGACGGCGCGTTGTGTTCCACGCGCGCCTCAAAGAGATGTCAGCAGAAATGACGGGATCCGCTAGGGCCAATGCCTACCGGGGGTTCGCAGAAAACCGATAGGGACATCGTGGCCCCCGGCAACAGGGCAACCGAAGGAACACGGGTGGGTTTTAGTCAGTAAGAGTCTGATACGCCCTCCCGCTCCGCCCAGAGCGGGAGAAGATACTTAAAAAAAAAAAAAAGGGGCGGCTGCAAAAATTAAATAATTAAATCATACGTGAGAAGGAACTTTGTTCCTGACGGGGTCAAAGTCAAATCATTAATTTCAAATAGGCCCATGTATGGCACTTTTGAACGTCAAAAATTACAAAATAATAAAATTGATTCTATTCGCCCCTTCCAAAAGGTAGTTTTCGTATGGAGAAGAATGGGCAAGAAACTCCACCGTTACTCTTTTAAAATGTTTTACAATTGTTTGTATATGTACGTACATTTGTTAAATAATAATTATATGTGAAGACGGTGCACCTAGAATAAAATTACTATACCACAATAGGTGAAAAGAATTAAAAATCAAACAACAACATATAATTTAATATGTGATAGATACATGGTGCTCACATATTTACAAACATTGTAAAAGTAGACGATTTTCCTAAAATTTTACAATTAATAAGTCAGTGTGTGAGGAAGTAATCACAGAATGTAAAATCAATGTCATAAAACACAAAGTAATAAATTTTACAATTAAATAAGCAAACAGTTTGATTTTGTCTTGATTCTAAATTGTCCTATGGAGCAGGACCAGCATGTTTCCAAGCACTCTTATCTTGGATATAATCCTCTAATTTGTAATATGCTTGTTTACAAAGTGTATTTTTAATATGAGTTTTTAATTTTCTTTCATTTAATTGCAAAATGTCACAAGGTATTTTGTTGTAACATTTAACACAGTACCCCATAAAAGATGTATGTACTTAAGATAATCTAAAAAATGGTTGATCTAGTTTATCTTTATTTCTAGTATTAAAATTATGTCTATCACTTATTTTATTAAAGAGATGTGGATTTTTCCTTACATACATAATATTTTCATAAATGAATTGGCAAGGTACCGTCATAATATTAATCCTTTTAAAAAGTTTCGTGAGAGATTCGCGGCGATGTTTTTTTATGTAAGTTTTATTTAACACTCATTCAAAATCACAATTAGGAGGTATCGTCGGTCCCAAACTAGGCACAGCCTGTATCTTGGGCACCATTAAATATGTACAATATTCGATAATTTTTAAATAAAATAAAATTTGAAATTGGCTAAATTTAAGCAAATTAGCCTCATCGAGACTAAAACTAAATATACAAACAAATTAATTATAAGTGATTAATAAAAAAAAAAACTAAAATTAAATCTTAAATCTTATACTAAAATTATAATACAAAATTTGGTATAATTTCGGTTTATGCTGCTGTTCTGTATTATGCGAGTGAGTGTGTATGTGTGTGTGTGAGTGAGAGTGTAGATACGGGTGCTTGTGTCGGTGCAGTGTGAGTTGATTTTATTTCGTTATGCTTAGGATTATTTCAGTAGAGGTGTATGATTGTTCCAAGAGCCATTTTTTAACTGTATGTTTCATTCGGGTGTAAGAAGAGTTATGAATCTCAAGAACAGAGTTTACCTTATTATAGATGTGAGTGTGTAGGAATGATGGAAGTCTTTGGGCAAACGCTGAGTTGACTCCTGGGTTCGGGATTCTGAATTTCCTTTTACTCTGCAAGGCTTTTAGATCAGATCTCTTTAAAAATTTTAAATGACTCTTCGAAATAACGGTAGAAATATATAGTTTCCGCACTCCAAGAAGTCCTGCCTCCTTATATAGGCCGTCAGTTGAATATCGGTAAGGTTTATGAAGCATGACTTTTAAGATAGCGCGTTGCGCCCTCTCCAGTTCTAACATATGAGTTTTGGCGACCCCACCCCAAACAGTTATACAGTACTGGAGTAGAGACTGACAGAGGGCAAGGTAAACTAATTTGCGAATTTCGGTGGCGGCACATTCACGTAGAAGTTTCATAACATATATCAACCTACGAAGTCGTTTTGCCATAACCGTAATGTGTTGTTTGAAAGAGAGATGCTGATCTACTGTAACTCCGAGGTATTTTAGGTGATCAACCCTTTCGATCTCGTTGCAGGAACACGTGGAATTAGAGCTACTGGTAATCTCGTTGAACTTACATCTGTGGATTTTTATTCTCCATGCAGGCAGTTTAGTTGCATTAGTTTTTCTGAATGCTATATATTTGGTTTTATTTACGTTGAGTGTGAGTAAGTTTGAATCCAACCAGTTAGCTAACTTATTCATTCCAGACTCGGTTTTCTCCTGTACTTCTTTCCAGTCGGCTCCGTGGAAAATTATAACAGTATCGTCAGCGTAACAAATCAGGTCAGCGTTAGGAATTTCATTTCTTAAAATGGCATCCATGTACATAGTGAATAAAATCGGGCCCAGTATACTACCCTGCGGTACACCAAAAGAAACACTTATTTCATCGCTTATCTGATTTTCGACTCTAACACACTGCCGCCGGTCGGTTAGGTAGCTGCGAAACCAGTTTAAGGCCACTCCCCTTATACCAAACGACTCCAGTTTCTTACATAATATCCGACTCGAGACTGTGTCGAATGCCTTTGCAAGATCTATGAATACGCCTATGCATCGACGGCCTCGGTCAACATGCCCAGATACAATATTGGTAAGTAGTTCGACAGCATTTTCCGTGCATCTTCCCTGTCTAAAGCCAAACTGGCGGTCCGATAGTAAGTTGTTTTCTTCAGTAAACTTCACGATACGTATATTTATTATTCTCTCTAGTATTTTAGAGAAAATGCTGAGCAACGATATTGGTCTGTAATTATCAGGAGACCCTTTCGGCCCTGCCTTGTGGATTGGAGACACCAAGGCAGTTTTCCACTTGTCTGGGAAGACTCCTGTTGACATGCTCAGATTACAAATGTGAGTAAAAGGTTCTAAGATTGAATGCCTAATGTATTTGATTAGTGTTGCCTTGTATCCGTCCAATCCCGGAGCGCTCTCGTTTTTAAGATTAAGAATAATTCTTTCTATTTCGTGTATGTCAGTAGGAGCCAAAAATATCGAGTCACTATTTGAAATTCTACATCTGATTTTTGCGGCCAAACCTTCCTCAGTCGTAGACAGACTTTGTAGTATTTGGTCGGCAAGGGTTTTTCCCACCGATGCAAAGTAACTATTGCAATGGTTCAGAGATGCCTTGATGGATCCAGCGGAAGACAATAGTTCTTGTGGGGGAGCGCTTTTCTTCTTTGCCATTTCGGTTATATCTTTAATAGCGCTCCATAATTTCTTAGGGTTATGTTGATTTTCTTGAAGTTGTCTGCTGTTGTAGTCATTCCTTACTTTTCTAAGGAGGTCAATCAGGAAGTTCCTATATCTACTGTAAGAAATGATCAGTGTTTCATTTTTCGGATATTGTTTGACTTGTGAGTGTAGTTTATCTTTAAAGCGCATGCAACGCACCAAACCGGGTGTAATCCAGGGCTTCAAGATATTTTTTTTCCGACTTTTCTTTAGATTTTGAGTATTTCTTGAGGTAGCCGCACCGAGGATATCTTCAAAGGCTTTGAGTGCTTCATTGACATCTTGACTACAAGTGACAGGAGACCAATCTTCATTGTCAAGATCCAATTTCAGCTTTTCATAATCGACTTTTTGAATAACTTTTCGGATGTTTTTCTTCTCATTTTCCATTTTAGTTTTGATTCCAACCATAGCAATGTCATGATCTGTCAACGAAGATTTGGCAACAATACCCATCACTGAGCCACAGCTTTTTACGTAAGCATGATCTATACAGGTGTAACCTCGGGTTGGCTTTGTGATCGCAGGTAACAATGCGTGCTGTGCCATTAAGCATTGGTACTCGGCGTTTTCTCCACTAGGATTGTCCGCGAGTATGTCAATGTTTAAATCTCCAGTGACAACCAGCACTGATTTCGACTTTGCTTGATTTAAGGTCTCATCCAGTGACGATAGGAATTTTGTTAAACTACTAAAAGAAGGTGAGCGATAAATGCCGAAAAGATTAATAGAACCACCAAGACGAACCATAAGGCAGTTAGCATCATCTATCTCAGGCTCAGTAACGATGACTTCATGGCATTCCTTTACATAAATAGTAACACCTCCAGCTTTATTTATATATTTCGTTGTGCGATATGAATTATATCCCTCAAGACTACCTATAATAGAGTTTTCTTGCAACCAACATTCTGTGAGTACCATTGCGTCAAATTCGATATTTAGACGTTTTAAAGCTACAACGAAGTGGTCAAAATTTTTCTGCAAACTTCTGATATTTATTGTAATGAACTTGAAGTTATAAGCTTCTGTTATAAGGTCCTGACAATGTTCCAGGTCGTTCAACAAGTGACAGTTTATACATAGAGATTTTTCAATATTCTCATGAACTTCTAGGTTATCCACGGAGAAAGATCAAAAAGTAAAAGGTAATGTACGATGATATGTTTACTTCTGTCACTTATTCTACAAAACCGTTGGGACCTGCAGTATTTAGGAGAAGTACGTAATGTTTTGTGTGTAGTGGATATGTAGCGTAATAGATGTGTACAAAAGTGACTAACTGAAAAGTACAAGTGAAGATAAAAGTAATAACAGGATAGCAGCATGTTAACCAGAGGTGAAATTGATACGAAAACCAGAAAGCGACTTAAAATTAAGGAACCAAAAATAGAAGTTAGGGTAAAAGTAGCATCAGTGCACGTATTACATAACAACATAATATGATCTACGAGTTTATGCAAGATTCCATGACTACATTTATGTTTGTTGTGTTTCTTCATGTGTTGCGAGAGCTTTTTGATTTGCCACGTTGAGATGGTGCTCGATGTCTGCTGCATTGCGAAGTCGAATAGCTGGTGCACCTTCCTTCTTCCGAATATTAATTTGCCCGTTCTTAACCCAACAGAACTTGAAGCCGCTCTCAAAAGCTTTGGATCTGGCTTCACGAAAAAGAAGTCGGTTCTGCTTGGTGAGATGTTCGTTGATGTACACTTTGCTAGTGTTTCCTTCTATGTTTAAATCTGTGCTGTTTAGTTTACGTCTGGATTTTGATGCTTTAATAAGTTCGCTCCGCTTTACTCGGCGGGACAGACGCACAATTATTGGTCGTGGTTGTTTAAGGGTATGGTCACAATCTGTGCTGATTTGACGTTTACCGGCGCGGGTCACCCAGTCAATATCAGTGTCTTTGAGCTCTACTCCGATCTTAGTGGCTGTTAATAGAGCGATGTGGTGTAAGTTTTCATTCGCGGACTCAGCTATTCCCATTATTTCAATCTCATAGGATAAGGCAGCCTGTGCTTGTGAATTTATCTCTTCTTTGAGGTGGGAGACGGAGCTTTCAAGGTCAAGGATTGCTTTCCTTTGTTTCTCTTCGATCTCGACATTGACTTGGCGAGGCTGTGATTGTAAATCCTGTAACTGTATTTGCAAGTGGCAAATAATGTCGGTGTTCTCAATTTTCTCCTTTTCCAAGTTTGAAACCTTAGCAGAAGTATCCTCATATTGTTTTTTTATGGATATAAAGCTACCCTCAAGTTCAGAGTTTGCTTTCTCGAAGGAAAGGCATTGCTTTTTAAGAAAAGCAACATCGCTGACCAGCTTGGAAAAAGTAGCTTCTTGTTCATTTTTCCATAAATTGAGGAACAATTCATGCTCGGCCTTCCAGTTTGTCAACATTTCCAGTAACTCAGTTTTGAAGGCGCTGAATGCAGGTGTTGGGTCAAGGTCAACTTCTTTATTTGGAGAGTCCTTGAGGCGTTGACGCTCTTTGCTCCGTGCGGTGACGTTGGTTCCATCAGTATTATCAATCACGGCAGATGGTAAGTCTGATTCAGACAGAGATTGTTTCGGTGGAGTTCTGTGCATTTTGAGGCAATATAAGAACTTTTAGTGTCTAATTTAATATAAAAAGACAAAACAAAAAACAAAAAAGAGAAAAATAAAAAGCAAAATACTAATTGCGAAAGACGTGGGAATCGAACTCGCGCACTTTAAAGTTCTCCGACCATGTAACGCGTTACGCAGCAGAGCTAGCCGCTAGTTACAAAACATATCCAAAATAGGTGACCAGTTAACTGTACAAAACATTAACGATCTGGATGCCTACTCGTTTATGTATCTAAAGGGTTCAAAGTCCGAAAAGTGTCCACTTTAACAAAATTTTAGTTCGTTTTCGTTTTTGTTTTCAAAATGATCACACGCGGGGTTAACGTTGTTATTGCACTGTTGTTTTTTGCACTATTGTCACTCGTGTATTGTAGGCCATGGCTGTGTGGTTTTGTGGTAGTTTAATGCACTTTTTACCCGGATTTGGAATTAACTATCACGGAGGTAATTAGAAGTACGTGAGTGCGCGGCGGCAAGCCTTAGCGGTCTGTGAATATGAATGTAGATTATAAATGGTTCTGATAGCTCTTTTTTGCAAAATAAAGATGGATTCAATGTCAGCAGCCCGACCCCACAGTAAAATACCATACGATATAAGGCTCCCCGACTGTACACGTTTTTTTTTAATAATAATGCTTGCCGCGCCGGCTCAGCGATCTGACATCATTGCGGAAAATTGTAACAATTGTTACGAAAGAAATACCTACATTCTTACACAATATTGCTACGCATATTTACAAAAAGAATCTAATAGATCACGTTTGATTGACGAATAATAATAATTTCTTTACAAAAAGTAATGATATCCCATCAAAAACATAAATGTGAAAATGGGAGCCAAATTCCATAAATATGGTTGTCGACTTCGCCGACAAAAGAATTGAAATCTAAATGGGTGCCAAGTTCTGTAGATAATCCTGAAATTTATTTATAAGAACATGCAACTTTCTAAAATAAAATTAAAACACAAATTCTTGTTTTTTCTGCTATAACAATGTTTGCTATTTAAAAATATAACTTCTTAAATTTGAACAGTCGAATTATTTACACAAAGCACTTAGGATAAATTGAAGCTCAAGATTTGACTTGGCTAGTTTTTACCAGCAAGCTGAAATTTTAGAGAAAGAAGATATTTTGACCTTACAGTTACAATAAGAAACAGTAACTTGCGCATAACATAAAGAACAAATATATAAATACGCCTAGGTAGACAGTCAAAGCTGTAAACAGTTACAATAAGAAACAGTAACTTGCGCATAACATAAAGAACAAAAATATGAATATTTTACTTTATTTATTTGGCTCACCAACAATTAAGTACACCGATACAAAGATATGAGATACATGCAATAAACTTATAGACTAGTGTACAAATTTCTTACAGGTAAGCACATCATGAATTACTTATTTGATGTTGAGTGCCTACTTAAAATTAAATAATAATAATTAAATATGCCTAGGTAGACAGTCAAAGCTGTAAACTCGATAAAAAAATAGCGTCCAACTGTTAGCCGCTTAATGCACGCACACTAAAAAAGTAAAATTACAGCACAATGACGTGGCGCGAGTGTAAGACGTAGCTGTAATGCACACCAGCATAAAAAAGTTACCCTGTTTGTTTTAGTTCTTTTGCACCGCGACACTGTAGACAAATATAAAGATGATAAATTGATTAGCCAAATATAAGATAACTTGTATGTAAAAACTAGCCAAGTCAAATCTTGAGCTTCAATTTATCCTAAGTGCTTTGTGTAAATAATTCGACTGTTCAAATTTAAGAAGTTATATTTTTAAATAGCAAACATTGTTATAGCAGAAAAAACAAGAATTTGTGTTTTAATTTTATTTTAGAAAGTTGCATGTTCTTATAAATAAATTTCAGGATTATCTACAGAACTTGGCACCCATTTAGATTTCAATTCTTTTGTCGGCGAAGTCGACAACCATATTTATGGAATTTGGCTCCCATTTTCACATTTATGTTTTTGATGGGATTTCTATTATTCTACCTACTCGCCTCATGGCACCGATCTTCACTAAATATGTTCTCAATTCTTTTATCTTCACAAGTAAATCTGATAGCTCTTGAGCCATATGGCGTAATTATGAAGTATCTAAGCCTTTATTAACATGAAGCGTCTTTTATTTACTTATATTTACTTATTAGGTACTCTTATTTACGTACATACACAATACGGGTTCATTTCAATTATCGCTATTTAGTCATATTTGATACACTTATCTCACTGTATTAATAGATGTTTAAGTGTCCACGAGATTTCTCTGTTTAGGGTTAATTAATAATGTCTAAAGTTCCACTTTCGGATGCCGTCGAACCGAACTAATGTCTTTATAAATTGCGAGCACTTACACGGTTGTAAAATAGGTAATCACACGCTTTATTTTAACGTAACCACTTCACATTTTTATTTTCCTTCACTTCGGTGCTTGAAGGATGGTATCTGCATGCTATAAATTGTCTTCTTATATCAAGCTCATACCTACTCATGAATATATCGCCAAATATGTCGTCCAATATGTATTTTTATGTTACGTGTCGTTGTCCATGCCTTATCAAATAGTTTGATCCTTCTGAAATTTTCTGCTATACGTTTTCCGTTCCCATTGCAAATTTTGGGTCTCGCCGGAAGTATGAAATTGATATTCGCAAAGCGTGTCGATTTATTTCATTGGTCATCCACTTGGTGTGACAGTTCTTGTAAATCCTGACTATAAGGTACAGACGCCAGCACATCAAGCTACCCGAAACTTGCAAATTTTACCAATCAACTTTGAACCTTATTATCCAGCCATAAAGTTGAAAATCTATTAAATAAATTTGACAGATTGTAGTAGCCTGATGTGCTGGCGTCTGTACAGGAATCCCAGCAACAGCAACAACAAAATCACCAACAAAACCACATTCGTTGTACTGATCTTTAACTGCTCCAAATCTGCGTTGTTATTACCGCCAGAAGCTGTTTGAGCTATAACAACTTCTTCCTTACTCTGATTTTTCCCCATGATAATTATTGATGCCACAAAAAACACTGTTTTTCACAAGACTTAGTTTACGACTATACTTGTGGTTCATCGTGGACCGGTATCCTTATACGGAGAAGGAATTCTAAACATAGTCCAGGGGACTCTTACGTCACGGTTGCCATGTGATGTTGGGAACTAGAACGAAATGATACCAAGGCGAATGATGAGTAAATACTGTCTTTATTAAAATAATGTTACATGTTTTATACTAATTAATAATATAAAGGTGTCTACACACGACAACGTATACTAAAAGATCAGTAATTTAATTATCTTTAATATGGTGAAGTTTTCAGAAAAATACGCTTGATGGATTTTGCGTCGTTCTCAGTTTTTTATCCGCGTTAGACATTACTTTACAAATGAATTTCACTATGTAATATAAACATAATCAAAAATATGCCTATATTAAAATATTAAGAAAATGCTCTAATTTAACATATATTTTTTCCAAATCACTAACACTACTCGTTCAGACGTCATCTTCAGTATAAAATCATTAAAAGTCAGCTATCGTCCCCTTAAGCCTTTCTAATACTCTACCACAATTTTTTATGAATACTGTGAAGTGCTGACTGTGCGACAACTGTTTGTATTAAGCATTGTTTCAAAACAGCATACTATCTTGGAGTACAATCCAACCCTAATCAGGCGGAAGGGTTTACCTGTATGCAAGAGATGAACACACTTAAAAACGGCTTTTATTCGTAGATTTTACCCCTTTTTATGATAAAGTTTATAAGATTCTTGAAATATACTCTATGAATAAAGTAACGATGAAGAAATCGGTATCTCAGTGGCTTTGGAAGTTAACGTACGAACAAACTGAAAATATAAGTTTACCATCTTAAAGTAGTGATACAACTAATTGTCGGCATTATATGCTATTGACACTATAAAAGAATCTACTACCTAAATAGTTCGGCAGCAGATGCTAATAATTGGACACAATTGTTACTACTTTTAAGGGGACGATAACCGACTTTTAATGATTTTATACTGAAGATGACGTCTAAACGTGTAGTGTTAGTGATTTGGAAAAAAAAATGTTAAATTAGAGCATTTTCTTAATATTTTAATACAGGCATATTTTTGATTATGTTTATATTACATAATGAAATTAATTTGTAAAGTTATGTCTAACGCGGATAAAAACTGAGAATGACGCAAAATCTATCAAGCGTATTTTTCTGAAAACTACACCATTTTAAAGATAATTAAATTGTTGATCTTTTAGTATACGTGTTTTATTAAAATACCTTTTGTTTTACGTGTAATAAATTAATAATGCGTCTAATTTGGGACAGCGCTCCTTGATGGGCGAGTCCTATTACTGGCTGGACGTATGACGCATTGCGTGAGCTCAGTACAGAACACGCAAGCTAACCATTCAAGGTCACTGTCATATATCTGCGTCTTAAGGCGAAATGGTATCGTGGTAGCGTAGGTTTTGAGGGGGTGAAGCAGACGCGGCGGGCGAGCGGCGCGCAGCGCCCCGCTCACGCCACTCGCGCGCTCTGTCGCCCGGCTAACCGCTAGCGGGAAGCTGTTCATACGGTCTACATATAAATACAAAAAAAAAAAATACATTTTCGCAAATGTTTGTTTTTAGAATGTACTACCTAGTAAGTACATAATTGTATGGTAAAATAAATAAATAAACCGTATCTAAAGGTATGCATGTGGTTTATTTTTGCGTTTTATTGTAATTGTTGTATTATTAGGAGATCACTAGGTATCACATATCTAATATTTATCCAAAAGCTGCTGCTGACAAAGTTCAGTTGTCGCTTTTAGGGATAAGGCTGGTAAATATTATACTGGTTTTAAGACCCGGAAAAACGTCGTTTTCTATTGTCTTTTACTCGTAAATAACACGGATTCAGGAGATGGAAAATGTTGGGCCCAAGTGTAATAAGTTGAGATAATGATCTAAAAATTAGTCATATTTTTTATACTTGAATATCAAAAATCAGCTCAATTCTTTGTCTGGAAGCGGAGAAATATGTTAAAGATAGTTTTCGTGAGATAATCGATTATAGTAATCGATTACACAACTACAAAAAGAAAACCTACCCACTAGGTAACACTAGGTAATATAGTTAACTCAAAGTAATTAAATTCACTATATATACTTTTATACAATATAGTGCATTTAATTTAAATAAAATATCATTAATTACTGAAAAACCAAAATAATAATTATCAATTTCATATCGATTAAAATCAGTTTTATTTTTTTGTATATGTCACTGGCAGTACATATTCTGCACTGACAGACTGAAATTGACAATTTGACACATTAGTGGTAGGTCATCCTCGAATTTTTGGCGACCGAAACCGTTTTCCCGACGACGAAAACGGCTGCAGAAAACGGTTAAAGGTCGAAACTTATCCAACATGAAATAGAATTGCCTTTTCGTCGAGCGCAGTTTCTTAAAACTATCAACGATTTGAAATGTATGAAATGGTTTTTTCGCATCACGAACGACAGCATTGACAACTGGTAATACATTGCTGACTGTATTTCATTCCAAAGAGTTCACTTTTTAAGAGTTTACTTTTTATTGGAAGGACTGTTTTACGAGTGTGATAGATAGTTGAATCATTGTACCCGACTGTATTTTCTTAGATGTAAAAATTGCACCAAGTAATTCAAAGACCGGTTTGTGAAATGAAGACTGTTTGAAGTTGAACTCAGGACGTAAAACGGTTTCATCATCACAAAACGGTATTTGTAAACGGTTCGTTGTCGCAACGCACATCCCTACTAGAACTAGACTGCTGTCACTTATTTCGTATTTTCGGATGTGTTTTGAGTGCTTTCCCAATTATTTTACATTTTCAACGATCACTGCTTTGATTTTTACGGATTCTGACCCTGCCTACCTTGTACGACCCTTGATTTCACACTGGACATCGAAGATTGCTCACACGATTGACTTGGAATTGTTATAATGGATTTTACTGATTGGATAATATTGTTGAAACTAAATTGTGGGATAGCAACTAGTCACTGCAATACACTAATGTATGTATGATTCTATAAATTCACACCATTTATACCTCGTTACTATGCAGGCCCAAGAGTAGATATAATCGTTCCAGTCTCCAAAAAACATATTACATATTTCACAATTTGATCTAGATATTGCCGCCGTGCGATACACGATTACTTGCACTTTACTGCATCCAATTAAATCGCAAAAATACGTCTAAATTATGGTCTTTATATTAGGCTTTGAATGATAAAACTTATATGATAAACTTACGTGATATAACACGGTCAACATAATGTGAAATATGAAAATACCTATACCACTAATTCCAAAATCAAGCGTTTTCATCTTTTCATGTGCTCGCCCCGTGTCATTTAGTAGGGATGAAAGGTGAAAAAAATATATCGATATTTATCGTATCGATATTTTGAAACAGTATCGATAATTATCGAGTGAAAAATATCGATAAATCGATATATTGTCAGTTTTTGCATGATTATTCATACATAAATTTTCAAAGCATTCAAACTTCGTAAAAAAGAATAGACGAAAATAGAAGAAAATAGTATTTTTTATTAATGCTCGAGCCTAAACAATTCTACTCAATTTAATTAAACCAGTAGTTATCAGATATGGACATTAGGAGAAACCTCTGTTAAAAAAAATCGAAATTGATACGAATTCGATACTTTAAAATAAATATTGAATATCGATATATCGCGATTAAAAATATCGACGATATATATCGATAATTGTATGGAAAAATATCGATATTTTCATATATCGATATTTTTTGCCCATGCTTATCATTTAGTCCCGAGCGGAACGTCGGATGTGTACCAATTTTTGCGAATCCACCACCCCGTTATGTTCTGCTTCTGTTACCCGCTGAGCTAAAAATGTATTGTAAATAAGTATAATACCTGTATAATTATAGTATTTTTTTAAATAGTTATAAACACATAGTAAGTTTTTGTTAGGTACTTAGTTACAATTTTTAAACAAAATGGGCAAATCTTAAAAAGAAAAATTGTCATCGCTGGGTCTACGAAGGCTAAATAAACAAAAAAGAGAAGGATGCTTTGAAAATAATATTTTAATTAATTAATAATTATATTTTACTTTACTAGCTAGGTACGAATAGATTTACAAACCGCAAATGTATGTGAAACAGTTGAATTTAAACCCTATGTCAATATTAATAAAGACGCCACGCGCGCAAAAGTTATAATGGTTTATTTTTCTCGCGGAATAGATTTACCAACCGCATCAAGCGTGTAAAATTGTTGAATTTGAAAACCTTATATCAAGCCGCCGCCTTGGCCGCCCCGCCTTTTGTTTGCCCCGACGAGCCTGGTCCGGCTACGGTAGCTGCGGTGGCGGCGGCGTATGACGCTGCCTGCCGCTGGTCCGAGGCTGGCTGGCGTGCCGCCAATGGAGGGCGCAGGACTATGGCCTCCAGGGTGGAGAACTTGCTCCGTAGAGCAGCCATTTCCTGCCGCACGAGGTTTAGGATCCGGGCCTTGGCAGGCACGGGCCGTCCCTGCCCATGCTGCTCCCCCCCCTGCGGCACCTCTCGGGGGCCAGCCAAGTCCGCTCGGAGCTCCGCATTCTCCTTTTGGAGCTTTCCATGGCGGCTGTCAAGCGGGCGATCTCCGCCCGCATTTCTGACATTCCGTCCGACGGAGGCCCAGGTTGGAGGGCCTCCGCTGCCGCCATAATAGAGACAGTAGCCGCGGATACGGCCTTGTCTTTAGAGGACTTCATCCTCTTCAAGGCCACATCGTTGATCGCGGCCGCTACCACCTCCGTGAACCTGACCGCTCGCTCCGAATTGGAGCCGCCAGCGGCATCCGGCTTACCACCGCGGTGGTCCGTCTTGTTCTTAGCACGCTCCCGGGCCGGACGGGCCATTTCGGTGACCTGGTTGGTGGCAACCGCTCCACCCTGAGTACGTTTGGCGGCGTTAGCCCGCACCTTCGCGCCCTCAAGTGAGGCGGTTACCACCGCCGTCTCCTCCGTTGAGGCCTCGGATGACGAGTCTCCGGGGTTCGGGTTTAGACCTGAACTATCAACGGAAAGCGCTGTATTGACTTTTAAGCATGCTGTAACATACTACACCGACTGCAGCACTCCTATTTACACTTGCTTCCTGGACCTGTCCAAAGCATTTGACCTCATTCTTTTCCGGTTTCTTATGATATTCTATGGGATAAACTTGAAAAAGCTCATGTCCCACCAGAAATAATCAACATCTTAAAATTTTGGTACAGAAACCAGGTCAACAGTGTGCGATGGGCAGGGGCTTTGTCTGATCCGTATGGGTTGGAGTGCGGGGTGAGACAGGGGGGTTTGAGCTCACCAACGCTCTTTAACTTATATCTACGCTAGAAAGGCATATTGTATTAACGACCATTGCTTAAATTGTTCAATAAATTGATTTGAAGTTTTACTTTTCACAAAAAAAATCATAATAAATTAACAACTGGAGTATTCCTGTTGAAATTCAAAATAGTTATTATTTAATATGTTTATTATTTAATTAGTATCCCAAAAAAGTTTTTTATGCCTTTTTGATCTATATTTAGGAGATAATACAAGATTGTGGATAATCTTGGTTAAGTAAAATTTACCTAAGTCACAATTCTAACATTAGAGGTCCTGTAAAAAATGTTTTAACGATCGAATAACTGCATACAACCTACTACTAAAGTCTCTTATGTTAAAGTAAAGTAAAGTAAAAATTTATTTGCATAGATTGCAGGTACAGGTTTTAAGGTAGCATTACACATGAACAATAGTCGGCACCAGGTACCTACATTTATTTAATAAAACTTTAATTTACAAAATTATTTGTAATACAATAAACACAATAGGAATTTTAAATAAACACAATAAGAATAAACTTAAATAAATTGAAACAATGTCATAATTAGGTAGGTATGTCAAAAAAAAATTACATTAAATTATTCAGTACATAAGTCATTATCATTAAGAAAGTCGTTCACAGAATAATAACATTTTACAATTAATAATGATGTCAGTTTGTTTTTAAAGTTTTGAATTGTGTAATTTTTAATTATGTTAGGTATTTTATTGTATATTATTGGGCCCATACTAATAATACTTTTTTTTTGCAATGCGGTATTACAGCTCTCAACATGAAGTAGGTATTTATACTGACTTCTTATAGGTCTCTTTCTATCTTTTGACACTGCAGTGAACATGTTTATTAACATTTAACGAAAATTGCGACTTCTAAAATGTACATAGCCGGGAAAGTTAATAGTTTGAGGGACTTAAACACAGGAACGCAACTATCTGTCACTTTCATATTAAGTATTGCCCTTAAGCAACGTTTCTGGGCCTTGAACACCTGTTCTCGTAAAGTACAGTTTCCCCAAAATATTATTCCGTATCTTAAAGTAGACGCGACCAGACCATGGTATGCAACTACTGTTGTTGAGATGTTGACCTTTTTCGCTAAATTATATAAAACATACGCGGATACGCTCAATTTTTTACAAACCTCTTCTGCTTGGGGTTTCCAAGTCAACTGACTGTCTATAAGTATACCTAAAAATTTTGCTACTTGTACTTGGTCTATATTACTGTTATTACATTCTATATTTACATTTGGTACCGAAGTGCGTTGATAAAAATGCATTACATTCGTTTTTTGCAGGTTAATTACTAAATTATTTTCGTCAAGCCAATTTACAATGTCTTTAAGAGTATGATTTATGTCCTGTTCGTATTTATTGATGTCTGTACATTTAATTAGTGCGGTGCTGTCGTCAGCGAATAAGACCATTGGGTGTTCAATGTTGCGTGGTAAGTCATTTATATATAGCAAGAACAAAAGTGAGCTAAGAACTCCACCCTGAGGTACGCCATGTCTGATTACTCTTGCTTCGGATATGTATTTCTTCTCACGTTTAGTGTTTATGCATATTTTAGATATTTCCGTGTATTGTTTACGGTCATTTAAATATGATTTAATAAGATTAAGTACGTTTCCTCTTATCCCATAAATGTTAAGCTTTTCAATCAGGGTTGCGTGATGGACACAATCGAACGCTTTTGTCATATCTGTAAGGATTGCGCAAATTGGTAATTTTTTATCAACATTTCCCATTATTATACTAAGCAAGTCGTAAATAGCAGCATTTATACCTTTGTTCTTCCTAAATCCTTTCTGTTCATCACACAAAATATTATATTTACATAAAAACTTATTAATCGATTCATACATAATCTTTTCGATGACCTTAGAAAATATAGGAATTAGGGCAATGGGTCTATAATTTAATAAACTTTCTTTATCGAGTTTTTTGAAAAGCGGTTTTACGATAACTGTTTTTAGACCATTCGGGAATACTCCAGAGCTAATGCACAAATTTATAATATGACTTAAATGTGAGACAATATTATTCGACACGAAGACTACTTTTGTAGCTATACCATCATACCCAAAGCTGTTTGTATTTTTTAATGATTGTATCACTCTTATTACGTCTTGAGGTACCACTGGAGACATAAACATTGAATGTGAGTTGCTAATTATACCATTAGTTTTATGTGAAGATGACGTATTAGATTGTACCTGGTCAATGAAGAAATTATTGAAAGCATTTGCAATGTCTTCTGGGTTACTAATGACATTGTCTTGGATTTTGATTTTGCATATTGGCTCGATATTGCGTGTATTGTTATTTATAATACTCCACGATGCTTTTGATTTGTTACTGGAAGTGTTTATAAAATAATTGTTTTGCGCTCTTTGGGTTAATTTTATTATTTTTCTTAATTTTGAGGAGTAATTTTTGAATTTATTTTTATTTTCGGCCGAAGAGTCACGTCTATATTTCCATAACAGATGTCTCTGTCTTTTACTGCATACTCGTATACCACGTGATACCCATTTAATAGTTCGATTTGATTTGATAGTGATTAGCCTGTATGGAAAACAAAGATCGTATAGCAGACGAAAGTGTTCCAGAAAGTAGTCATATGCTTCGTTTGCATTTTCTGTAAGGTATATATCCGAGAAAGAAAGACATTGGATATAACTTTTGAACATATCTAAATTTTCGGTTGAAAGATCACGTGTCTTAATGCGCCAGGAATTAATTCTACAGGTTCTATTTACCTTTACTTCTAATAACTGTGCAGTGTGATCGGACAAAGCGAAGTCCATTATTTCACATTTACATTTTAGTTGAGAATTGCAAGCGAAATTATCGAGGCAGCTGTTACTAGATAATCTAGTCGGTTTTCGTAGTTCTAAATTAAGATTATACCCCAATAAAAAGTACTCAAACTCTTTGGAAACGTTGTTTCTTTTTAAGATATCTATGTTAAAGTCCCCACAAACAATAACCTTTTTATTCGATTTAGTACATATCATTTTCAAGACAATGTCCAAGTTTTCGTAAAACACAGTTAGATTATTTAGTTTTGGTGGTCTATAGATACAGATAATGATCAGTCTTTGTTTGATAAGTTCTATTCCGCAACATTCGAATACATTTGTTTTTGATTGGCGTGAGATGTCCGTTAATTCTTTATAATCAAGGTTTGCTTTAACTAGAATGCAAGATCCTCCACGTTTCTTTGATCGTCTTGCATAACATGCAGCCATTTTATAGTTCGGAATGTTTAACAATTTTTCATGGCCAAGCATTATGAAGTGTTCTGTAATGCAGACAACATCAATTTCTTTTTGTTTCCTGGACATTTCTTGTAGGTGGACAGTAAGTCAGCTTTATTCAAAAGACCAGCGATATTTTGATGCAGAATACCTATGCTGTTAGAGACGAAAAAACTCGGAGTTGCTTGTGGTCACATTTGCTATATTAGTATTGTCAGGTGGTGTCTCTGAACTTATAACGCTTGTATCGGTCCATTCATACGAAAGATCACATAATAATGTTTTTAAGTTTTGGAAGATATTGAGCATTCCTCTGTTATTTAATCGGCCAGTGTTCCAAGAGAACATGTCCTCCTTATAGGATAATTTTAAATTGGAGTCAAACAGCCAGGCATAGTAATAATGGCTCTGATTATCCATGTAAAGCATACTGTTGAATGTTTCAATTCTCCAATTGTACATCGTAGAGTAATCGCTGCATTTATATGTGGGTAGGCATAAGATAATATTTGTGTGATTTATTTTTGTCAAAACCTCCCTTATGTGAACAACCAAGTCACAGTAGTTGTTAGTTTTAAGAAAATCTTCTTCTCCTATAAATATGATACAGCAATCTTTTTAGGGTGTAATTTGATAGTTTGGAGTGTAAGTTGTCAATCAGTTTCTCAATGCCGCAATAAGGTGTAAGGTAGTGGCAGATTTGATAGTTCTCAAATGTATTTTCTGCTGTTGATAATATTTCATTCGTTTTATTGCTGCTTAAGATACAAAGTTTATTCTTTTCGAACAGAGATTGTGAGGGTGGTAGTACGCCAGTTAAGCAATTCCTCTGCATTATAGGAGAAGAACAAGAGTCTTGTCCTGGTTTTTGGCACAAACCCTGGATGCTGCTTTTGTGTGGTATTTTATTTTTAAGTTTTTTATTATTTTTATTAGCACTCTCACTGATTACTATTTTATATGCTTGTTTTGGTATTTCTTGTTTCAAATTCATGTTTACTATAGATTCTTTTAACTCCGTATTCTCTAGTGACAGTTTGTTAATTTCCTGGTGAGCTGAGGACAATTCTAATTTGAGCTTCGCTAATTCATCTTTGAGATCTGTTATCTGTTTATCGTTTTCGTCATCGGATAGGTTCGGTAAACTGTTACTAGTGCCATCTAGCGTCGAATTGTTGCAACTATCATTGCTATCATTGGTTGACGATGATCGAATACGAGGCATGTTTTGAGATCTAAATGTAATGTTCTCTAAGAAATCTGTCATCGTAAATTGACAACATTTGGAAAAAGTACACTGTTCAACTTGGATTTGAACCCACGGTCACAAAGTGTACTTTGATGCTTCAAAAAACCAAAGCTCTTATTCCACTGCGCCAAACATTCATATGGAATGTGAAGTGAAATAAGTTAATACTTTCTAATAATTATTTATTCAAGTTTTAACAAGACGGTTATTTTTCTTGATAAAATAAAAAAATAAAAAAAATTCACGTCCTTGTTTTTGTGTAATTTTTGGACGAGAACTTGAAAAACTCTTGGTTTACACTTCACTATTTCACTAGAGTATCAGCTTATTTAGTAAAATCAGCACTTTTATCCAGTTACCTACATTGATTTAGTTACTGTTTACACATCACAACTTAAATGCACTATAACAAAGTCCACTGTGTAAGTACAGTTGAGATAACAATTTTACTAAATATTTATACTGTTTAGTTCATTTTAACATGACACTTAACACGAAATTATTACTTTAAATATTTTTTTAAATAAAATTACATGGAGCGCGTTGTTTACGTGGCGCATCATAGATGGCGTCCTATGTTCTATTCGGTAAACTTTAATATTCCAATAAAATGTTTTAAAAGGCCGAGTTAGTCAACCAAAGAAAACCAAAAAAATCGAATCTTACTCATTAATCTTAGTTACTGTTCAGGATCAAGGTATTATATCCAAAGTGGTCGTTCATACAATATGCCTTTCTAGCGTCTATATGTTGACGGGTTGATTGGTAGGCTCAGCAGCATCAAGATCGGTTGTCATATAGATGGAGTCTGCGTTAGTCATATCAGCTACGCAGACGACATGGTGCTACTGAGTGCGGCAGTCTGTGGCCTCAGAAAGCTTGTAGCCATTTGTGAGGAGTATGCCGACTCACATGGCTTATTATACAATTTGAAAATAAAGTGATTACATGGTTTGGGGCCAGGGATAGGTATGCTGTTTAAGTACCACCAGTTTAACTTAATGGTATGCCATTAGAGAGGGCGTACAAGATTAAATATCTTGGCCATATACTTACTTCTGATCTCAGGGACGATGACGATATAGAACGGGCGTGGTGGGCCCTGGCGGTTAGAGCGAACATGCTGACTCGTAGGTTTGCTCGTTGTTCAGTGCCTAAACGTTAAAATGACTCTATTCAGAGCGTATTGTACTACGTTTTACACGAGCAGCCTGTGGGCTAGATATACTCAAAAATCGTTCAGTACCCTCCGCGTGCAATACAAGAACGCGTTCAGGGTACTGTTGAAGCTACCCTGCTACTGGAGCGCATCAGGGATGTTCGCGGACGCACATGTGGACTTGCCACAATGCGTAAGCGCTGTGCGTCCCTGGTGCGTGGGGTGTGGGGCGGTAACAACAGTATCCTGTTTCTAATTTCGAGCAGGCTGGACTGTCTGTACAAATTGCTGCTGCGCCATTTCCCATTGAATGGTCCAGCCGCGGTGAAGCGTCGGATAGTACTGCCGCTGTGTTATAGTGTACAGTAATTTGTTTAGGATGTAGTTTGTCATAATTAGTAACGTAGGATAAGTTTACTTACAAGTGAGTCATGGTTACTTAAATTAATGAATTGAATTGATTTATTAAAAGCTTTTATTTAACTTGCAATGTATGTATGTTCGGGTGGACTCTTGCAACTCAATTTTGAAGCAGATATCTACAACCGATTGAGCTGAAATTTTGTATACACGTTTAGTTTGGATAACAATATATTACAAGCTATGTGACGTCATTCTAAATCCAATATGGCGGACCATCCAAGATAGCGGAATAGTTATTTTAAATGCATTTCTACAATATGGGTATCAAATGAAAGGGCTTGTTAAGAGTAACTCGAAAAATAATGTGACGTCATTCTAAATCCAATATGGCGGACCATCCAAGATGGCAGAATAGTTATTTTTAATGCATTTCTACAATATGGGTATCAAATGAAAGGGCTTGTTAAGAGTAACTCGAAAAATAATGTGACGTCATTCTAAATCCAATATGGCGGACCATCCAAGATAGCGGAATAGTTATTTTTATGCATTTCTACAATATGGGTATCAATCAAATGAAAGGGTTTGTTGAGAGTAACTCGAAAAATAATGTGACGTCATTCTAAATCCAATATGGCGGACCATCCAAGATGGCGGAATAGTTATTTTTATGCATTTCTACAATATGGGTATCAAATGAAAGGGCTTGTTGAAAGTAACTCGAAAAATAATATGACGTTATTCTAAATCCAGTATGGCGGAACATCTAAGATGGCGGAATAGTTATTTTTTATGCATTTCTGCAATATGGGTATTAAATGAAAGAGTTCGCTGAGAATAAAAATGCAGGTTAAAAAAAGATGGTGATTATAAGCTCCGTAGCTCTAATCCACCTGAAATTTGGTGTAGAGACCTCGATTACCTATTAGTAGATACTAAAAAGCCAGCGATAACTAAAAAGTAAAAAATAAATTATAAGCAAAATAAGCTTTTATTTAAATGCCCTAAAAAGAAGAAAATAAAATTTTCTTTTAAAATTTTAACTATCAACTTATAACCTCATTATACACAATTTATATGATCATAAAAGCTTGTCGCGAGGTTTGCGTTAGTACCTATAAGTGTAATCACGCGACAAGCTTTTATGATCCCAACAAGCAAAATAATCCTGGAGTGCGATTTTATAATTCTACGTGGACTTATAAAACTCCGATGATAGTTTTGGTGGCTGCTACTGCGCTTTTAACAGCATAAATACATGCTGTTTTTACTCAAGTACGTTTAATCCCATAATTTGTACTTATATCGGTATATAGGATCATATTTCCTGACAAATATAGGATCAAGACTCCTATAAATGCATGAAACAAGAGTAATTGCACTCAGGAGTAATTACTCCGGTAACTCAAGACTTATATGCGCCTATAAGATAACATCTGCGGACCATTTAAATCTTAATACTCCTGTATAAGCATGTACCAGGAAGATATGCACTGAGGAGCAATTACTCTTGTTATTTTTACTTATAACTTCATTTAAGCTAATATTTTATGACCAATTTAAGTAAATTAAAGTTAAATTACTGTAAATCATTTATGTATCTGCTTTGGTTTTACATAAACTAAGTAAGTGTTAAATGAATTTCATATCCACGTTTTAAAAATAATTAATCACCAAGATTATAACAGCACTCGGTAGGATAAATGTTTTCTATATCGATTTGTCGTATGCCGTTTTAAACCTAGACATATTTATATAGGCATTCCACAGTAGTGTTATTGGCTAAGTAATCTCAAGCAATCCTGGTTAAAACTATTAAAAAGCCACTTTTGCTTGTAACGACCAGTACAGGCGAAAACACGCTTTATATAGTTTTGCAAATTCTATTGTAGGATTTAAAATCAGCCATTTTGATTACAACTGTTTTTGTCTACAAATATTGAAAATGGATTTAAATAAGTGGAAGCAGTTTAAAAAAGTGGATTTATAAAAGAAAAGTTAAAAAAACATTTAAAGAAATGTTAACCGCAGTAAGCAACGATTTTTTAAATTTAACTGGTGAAGACCGCATCGCGAATTCTAGTGAGGGTTCCGGACAAGATAATTTTAGTATTACTTTATATGGAAGAGGTTCGGGCTATGAAAGTACCAAATCTTTGAGCGATATTGAAAGTGATAATCAGGAAGAACTTTCGGATTATAACAAAAATGTAGAACTGCTTTATTCTATTAAAAACTGGACTTCAATATTTCACATGCTGCATTAAACTCTTACTTGAAATTTTAAATAAGATAATAATCAATGTTTTGCCTAAAAACATTACTAGATACCAATAGAGAAAACCTACACATCAGTATTTCAGCCCCAGCAGGCCTAACATGACACACGCGACATATATCCACTCTCACACGACAAATTTTTGTCTATTTCTGTAGTTTTATCGTTTTCTGACAGCTATGCCATACAAAATACTCGACTCGTTCTGTCAAACTTCATGTTTTGTCGACAAACCCTAACATGAGACGTTATTTATCTCGATTTTTGACAGTTCAACACGATATAATCAGTCATTTTGTCGTATTTAGTCGTCGTCGATTTTGACGACGATAGATGACGATAGAGTAGACAAAAAGACAAAATTATGATACATAAAAAAACTCGAAAAAAAGGTGGCAGATTCATAGACGTACTTATTGTAGACAATTTTTTTTTTTAATTGGTCCATTTGTCATTTGTGGTGATTATCTAATGAGTATAGGTACCACTAATTTTAATTTCTG
Organism: Agrochola lychnidis; assembly: GCA_963680765.1. NCBI lineage: Eukaryota > Metazoa > Arthropoda > Insecta > Lepidoptera > Noctuidae > Agrochola > Agrochola lychnidis. The sequence goes on from OY796856.1 coordinate 27,804,762, forward strand.
TCATTTTGTATTTTAATTTCAGAATTTTTATCAAAAAGTCGGTTAAATAGAAAACTAATCATAAATAAATAATAAAAAAGTAATCATAAATAAATAAATAATAAAAAACTAATCATAAATAATTAAATAATAATAATTAAGAGAGAGAGACGTTTATTCAATAAAGTACATAATTCCATGCATAAAATTGAATGAATGAAACAGAACTTCAAGCCGATGTTGCTATCATAAAAATAATTTGTTTTTAATAATTTGCAACATCGGTTTATCGTCGCGCGATAAAAGAATGTCAAAGTGCCTTTTTCTAGTTTACTCGTCGTTTGCGGTCATGTTAGGGATTAGAATGACGTCAGAATCGTAGACAAATTACGATAAAACGAGAAAAAGAGCGTTCTCGCGCTTGTCATGTTAGCCCTGCAGGACACTATAGGCACAACGGTTTGATCAAATGTTTGAAAAAAATTATAACAATGTTTCTTGTTTACCAGATGAGATTTCTCTAAACATAAATGTTGATAGATTACCAGTTTTCAACGGCTTCTTTTTAAATTCAATTTGCATTTTTCGTAGTTGCTATACGTCTATGGTAGCAACTACCACAAATTAAAAAGAAGCCGTTTACTAGGAGTTCATGGTACTTTTTTGACCATCTCAAATCGACAGCATAATACTCGCAGGTTTCCCGATCGGTTCACTGACGACGTTGCCAGATTTAACAGCATGGGTTGTAAGAAAATAGAGAAGGCTGTGTCCGTACCTATTGTGTTATTGTAGGAGATCCATAAACATTTGTGTAATATTGCCCAGACATCAGATACTTAAATCTTTTCAACTGATATCCTTGTAAGTTAATTTAAATATAGGTAAGTATAGGGATTTTCACTTTTACTCACATAGAAGTAGGTAATAATAAATATTGTGTTACGTAGTAAATATACAGTTAGGTACTAGTTACAAATTTCGCATTCGTCTCTTGGGAAGTGATCATAAATTGCGTAAGTAGAACAATTCTCACACCAAAATCAATCTTGGTATACTGCCCCCTATAGAAAAAAAGACGCATCTTACATTTTTTCCCAGATTTGAATTATATATCAGGCAGATGCACCTTTTTTCTGATTCCAGCAATGTATATAACTCAAATCTGGAAAATTTTTTTGATGCGTCTTTTTTTCTATCGGGGGCAGTATAGCAATGATATGATGTGTTCTTGATTCTTAGTAAAATGTAAATCTCTGGTGTTAATAGAAACCACGTTGTGACAACCGGGACATATCTCAGACAACAAGAAATGTGTAACACTCCAAGGCCATTTTAAGTTCTTTAAAGATCGGAAATCTTTTTTAGTTAAAAATCGATCGATATCCAGGAACATCGGCATGGTCTTGTTTAAATCGTCGGCAACTTGTTATATAATTAAGTCAAATAAAAACAATGTTTAAACTGATGTTTAACCTAGCACGTAGAACAAACCCTTAAAATATTCCTTTAACTTACTTATCTATAAATATCAATCGATTTTCATCTGGGCATTGCGGAACTCTAATCGGTAATAATGGCGAATCTTTCTCGTTTTTGAGATAACCCAATATACTTATATTGGTACTATATCACACTTGGAAATGCTAAAAATACTTATTTTAGCACTATGTCATACTTGGAAATGCTCACTAAGAAAATGGCAGCTGCCTTCATAATATTTATTTAATATTAATTAATACTAAAATGTAAATAAGCAAATTTCAAGAGGCGCTTTAAAATTTTGATCAAAACCATGATAGATTTCACTGAAAATTCATATTCCCCTACGAATAAGCTATAAAACTAACAATTTAACAACAATAAGATTTTGTTTTTCTACTAAGGTTGACATTAATAAATTCTGATTGTTAGAAATACTTAGATATCCTCAAGATATTAAAATATTTTTTTACAGAGCACAACAGCGACACTTTGACAGTTCACAATATATTATAGAAGCATTTTTAGGTGCGTATTAATCTCATTTTTGACTATAACTTACTTATATTGAGATTTACAGGAGTAATTGCATTGACGTAATTCAATTACAGGAGCAATATAGGCGTATATAGCATTTCAGCGGTCTAATATAAATACGTTATGAGTAAAAGTAGACTTATAAAGTGGGCCCTTTTCGAGGTTTATATGCGGATATAAGTCTCATATGGTCCTCGATAAATGATGGTTCTAGGACAGTTTAAAAACCACTTTTTGCTAGTTGGGATCATATAAATTGTGTATAATGAGGTTATAAGTTGATAGTTAAAATTTTAAAAGAAAATTTTATTTTCTTCTTTTTAGAGCATTTAAATAAAAGCTTTTTAAAAAAGGTTTTTTTGCTTATAATTTTTATTATTTATTTATATGTGTTTAATATCTCGATTAGCTCTCGAAAGGAAAAAAAATCCCCGATTTTGAAATATTCTTCATTGGAGCTCCGCTCCTATTGGTCTTAGCGTGATGATATATAGCCTATAGTCTTTCTCGATAAATGCGCTATCGAACACTGAAATCATTTTTGAAACCAGACCAGTAGTTCCTGAGATTAGCGCGTTCAAGCAAACAAACAAACTCTTCAGCTTTATATATTGATGATGTCGCTCCAGCTAACACATAGACTCACCTTCCGCCTGACGCAGGTCCTCACCGGACACGGCTGCGTCGGGAGGTTCCTGTTCAGGATAAGGCGGGAGGAAACACCCGGGTGTCACCATTGTGTGGATTGGCCTGAGGACACGGTGGAGCATACGGTTGAGGTCTGCCCGGCTTGGGCGGAGCAACGCCGTGTCCTCGTAGAGGCAATCGGCGGTGGTGATCTCTCGCGTCCGGTCCTGTTTCAGGCCATGATACGGAGCGAGAGGAAATGGCAGGCCGTCACCTCCTTCTGCGAAGCAGTAATGCTCGCGAAGGAGGAGGCGGAACGCGTGAGGGAGAGGCAAATTTCGCGCCCTCACGCCCCTAACCGCCGCAGGAGGAGACGCCCGGGGCGGGAATCGCGAGCCGATTTCCGGATGTCAGCAGAATTGACGGGGTTCGCTAGGGCCAATGCCTACGGGGGGTTCGAAGAAAACCGATAGGGAAATCGTGGCCCCCGGCAACGGCAACCGAAGGAACATGGGTGGGTTTTAGTAAGTAAAAGTCTGACACGCCCTCCCGCTCCACGCAGAACGGGAGAAGTTATTTGATAATATCCAACCCAAAAAAAAAAAGCTAACACATAGTAAACGGCTCATATTAAAGAAGTTTTTGTGGCAGCTAAATTAAGATTAGGATCTTTGATTGCACCTTTTATGCCTTAAATATTGGGAAAAGTAGAATTATTCTATCACCCATGAGGAACCTGTAGGTACGTGAAAAATATCTTAATGAATATTTCTCACCACGGTTATTGTTATCGTTAGTTGTAACTATGTGAAAAGTTCTTTTTTACTTACGAGTTTTATTTTCCTGGGCTATATGGATGTTAACTCAAGGTTGAAACGTTATTTCGTGTATAAAGTACAAAATCAAGGTTTTTCATGAAATCATGACAGATGGATAATCCCGAAACTTTGAAATGGTTGGATGTAGTATGTAATTATGTATAAAGTGTATATGTGATGAGAATGTGTTGTATTACAGAGTGAGGGCAGGCGGCGCGCGGTGGCGGCGCGATGCGCTGACGTCATGCGCGGGCGGAGATGCCGCGCCGTGCCGCGCCGCACCCCGCGGCCCCGCTGCTGCTGCTCGTGGCGCTCGCCGCGCTCGCCGGCTGCGCCGCCAACCCTGATGCCAAACGCTTGTACGACGACCTGCTATCTAACTATAACAAACTCGTACGCCCCGTGCTCAACGTCAGCGACGCGCTCACCGTGCGCATCAAGCTCAAGCTGAGCCAGCTCATCGACGTGGTGAGCACACTACCCTACACGTGATGCGTACTGCCCCTCGACCGAGCCCCTCTTACATAGCTTCGCTTCTGTTACAGAACCTTAAGAACCAGATCATGACGACCAACTTGTGGGTGGAGCAGGTAAGGATCACCTCGATAGTACAGTTGTCAACTGTGGAGCCGAGCTAATCGTTCCTTCTGTACCACCTGTCCGCAGAGCTGGTACGACTACAAACTGTCGTGGGAGCCGCGGGAATACGGTGGAGTGGAAATGCTTCACGTGCCCTCTGACCACATCTGGCGGCCTGATATAGTACTCTACAATAAGTGAGTGTGAGCAACTCCTTGTCGTTAGATGAGCCCGTGTCACCACGTGCTAACCGTGCTGTTGTCACAGTGCCGACGGCAACTTCGAGGTGACGCTAGCGACGAAGGCGACGCTGAACTACACAGGCCGCGTGGAGTGGCGGCCGCCGGCTATCTACAAGTCTTCCTGCGAGATTGACGTAGAATACTTCCCCTTCGACCAGCAGACGTGCGTCATGAAATTCGGCTCGTGGACCTACGACGGCTTCCAGGTAACCACCGCCGCCGCGGACGGCACACTGTGACACTGTGAGTGAAACGACATCTTGACTCTTGTGCTACATGCGTTGTGTGCTTAGGTGGACCTGCGGCACATCGACGAGGCGCGCGGCACCAACGTGGTGGAGCTGGGCGTGGACCTGTCGGAGTTCTACACCTCCGTGGAGTGGGACATCCTCGAGGTGCCCGCCGTCAGGTAACAAACGCTTGTGGACTATCTCTTCTCGATAAATACATTCTCATTTGTTACTCGTATACAACACAATGCTACCCTTGTTTGTCAGGAACGAAAAGTTCTACACGTGTTGCGACGAGCCGTACCTGGACATAACGTTCAACATCACGATGCGGCGCAAGACGCTGTTCTACACGGTGAACCTGATCATACCCTGCATGGGCATCTCGTTTCTTACCGTGCTGGTGTTCTACCTGCCGTCGGACAGCGGCGAGAAGGTGTCGCTGTCCATCTCCATCCTGCTGTCGCTCACCGTGTTCTTCCTGCTGCTAGCGGAGATCATCCCACCCACGTCGCTCGTCGTGCCGCTGCTCGGCAAGTTCGTGCTCTTCACCATGATCCTCGACACGTTCAGGTACTTCCTCCTCCGCAGTCTTAAGCGACAGCACCGACAGTGGCCCTCAATGTAGCCATTTATACCGAATCACTTTTTTTACCGTCTGGAAAATAATAACGCTGTGTTATGCAAATGGAATAGACGCCTAGCATATTTGTATGAAACCAAAAATATTGTAAAAGTTACGAACATTCAAAAAAAGTAATGTTGTGAAGTATTGCGTTCAACGCTCATACCTACATAATAGCAATACCTAGTAATATTTAGCTATACATGTCATTAAGGTATATTTGATAGACATTTCTTCAAACAAACAACTAGTCGCTCAATACACTTCTTGTAGTAGAACACACGTCTTTTCTTATTAAAATCCCATACAAAGCAAATTGAACCTTATTCATACAAAAAACATAATATGGTCGTATTCAAGCCGAACGCAGCAACTACGGAGCGGTAAACATGTGGCCGCTTGAACAAAAGAACCGCATTCCACAGCGATAAGGATTCGTAGAAAAAACACCTCGTTCTAATGAATAGTCTGTTATGAATACGTTTGCAACTAAATAATTAGCGCTACTACGGAAGATTACCAAGTTTTACGAAATTTTTTATTGTAGATTTGTTTAGTAAAGATAACACCCAGAAAACAAAAAGGATTTTTTCCATACTTTTTGAATGAAGAATTCTTTGTATAAGAAGAATTATACAGCTCATTGCAAGGTGATTTGAAAGATATGCTTACGTCGTTAGGAGAATCCGCATTGATGAATTCGAGAAATTCAAGTTTGAACGTAACATTATGCATCGCAACCATATGCGTGATCACAACACAATAGTGTATTTGCCAAAAATAGAATTACGTAAGTTTAATGGAAATTATGAAGGACTTTCAAAGATTTACTTACTTCTTTGGTGCACGAAAATGATAATAATCAATGATGTACAGAGATCACATTATCTAGAAACAAGTGTGACTGGAGAAACTGAGGTGTTACTGACCCATATACAAGTGACATCCAGTAATAATTACGCAACTTCAAGGAAAGTTTTGAATAAGAAGTATGGTAATAGACGCATATTATTAAACTGCATCTTGAAAAGATTATTTTACCAGAGGAAGGTGACTTCGCAATCAGCCGTCCAATTAAAAGGCTTATTAGATACAAATATCTAATATATGATAAGTGAATGAAACTAAATGTTAAAAATGAATATAGTTAAATAGTAAATAAACATAATACCCTACAATATCATAGGTAAATTAACTGTATATTACTAATACAATAACATGCTTTTTAGGAACAACCTGTATTATCTAAATCACATATCTCCACTACTTTTTGTTTTAAGGACGGTCAGTAAATTGGTCACCGATGTTCGCTCGTTAGCATCAACCGATCACTCTCGTATCGGTCTATCTCCCCCCCGGTAACTCTACGGAGAACCCCCAGCTAATCTCTGACGATATAGCTATCATACTAGGCATGAGTAACTCCGTTATAATAGCGGGCGATCTCAATGCAAAACATCCCGCTTGGAATAGCTCGGTAATGAACCCAAGAGGGCGACACTTGTTCGACCTCTCTAACTCTCTAGTCTTTGACATCATCGCTCCGATGACTCCCACTCATTACTCAAATATAAGTTCCTCCTATGTCCCCGACGTCCTAGACGTGGCGCTCCTTAAGAACGTCAATCTTAGGTTAAACTCAATAGAAACGGTGAACGAGTTAGACTCGGACCACCGCCCGGTAGTCATTAGATTAGACCCCCCCATAGGTCTCCCCGACCCCAGTCAAGCCCTATCACTAAAAGGGTGACGGACTGGAAGAAAGTAAGCACTGAGCTGATATCTAACACGTCCCCCCAACTAGACTCAATCCCCGATCAGTTCGACTCTATCGCAGACACCACGGCCGCAATCGACTCACTCACTGATCACGTACAATCGGTCCTGAACGAATGTTCAAGGGAAGTCCCAGTGACGGTTGACCCTCGCTGGAGCTTGCCTCCGGATGTGCGTGATCTACTGACTGAGAAGAACGCGGCCATGCGTGCCTATGACAACTTCCCCTGTCCCGCTAACAAAGTTCATATGCGCTATTTACAGAGATCTGTAAAGAAACGTATGTCGGAGCTGCGTGACGCGGGGTGGGACAAGATGCTCAGCGACCTAGAGCCCTCTCATCTGGCCTTCTGGGAACTTCAGAGGAAACTCAAGTCCTAGCAGACCACAGCCATGCCCCCTCTGACTCGCCCCAACAAGACCATAGCCTTCGAGGATGCCGACAAGGCTGAATGCCTGGCCGACAGCTTCGAGGCGCAATGCTCACCCAGCACTCTGCCAGTAGACAAAGTTCTCCTCGATGAGGTTGACGCTGAAGTCGAACGCAGAACTTCCCTCCCTCGCGTTGATGACCCTGATAATCCTCTGCCTCCCGTCACTCCAGACAAAGTGCACGATATCATCAAAGGTCTTAAAACCCGCAAAGCTCCCGGATCAGATGGACTCACTAATAGGGTGATTCAACTTTTCCCTGCCCACTTGATAATGCTCTTGTGCACCATCTTCAATGGTGCCATGAGCAATAACATCTTTCCCCAGTCGTGGAAAGAGGCCACCGTTATCGGTATCCCAAAGCCCGGCAAGCTCAAAACTGAGCCCTCCAGTTACCATCCCAATAGTCTGCTCAAGGTTCTCGGAAAAATCTATGAGAAGCTAATTTATAAGCGACTCAGAGAATACGCCGAGACCAAGGGCATCATCCCCATCGAATAGTTCGGCTTTCGAACTGAGCACTCTAGCGTGCATCAGGCCCACCGGATAGTAGAACATATAAGCGCTGGTTTCCAACGCGGTCATATGACAGGTGCCGTATTCTTCGATATCGCGAAAGCGTTCGACAAAGTCTGGCACAACGGCTTATTATATAAGCTTTACAAACTCGGAGTGCCGGATCGTCTCGTGCTCATCTTACGAGACTATTTGTCGAATCGCATTTTTCGATATCGCATAGAAGGTGCACTATCCTCCCCCCGTCCTATTCATGCAGGAGTCCCTCAGGGCTCCGTGCTAGCTCCCCTATTATTCACGCTGTTTACCAGCGATATCCCTAAGAGTGTGAAGGCGCAGTTGGCTCTGTTCGCAGACGATACGGCCATCTACCTTAGGGGTACTTCTCCCGATAACTTAGCCCGCATTCTCCAACGAATCGTCAATAAACTTGGCGATTGGTTTCGAAAATGGCGGATCGAAGTTAATCCCGACAAAAGTCAAGCGGTTTTCTTTACGAAACAGCGCACGACTCTTAGAAATCCCCTCCCCCGACCACTCACCATGTTCGGCAAGCCTATCCCTTGGGAGAAGCGAGCCAAATATCTAGGTGTCGTTCTAGACCACCATCTCTCTTTCGCAGAACACATAAAGCAGGCCCGTTCGCGAGCTGCTTTCGTTCTCGGTAGGCTCCATTCCGTCCTAAATGCAAGTAGCAAATTGTCACTAAAGTGCAAATTGCGGATCTATACGTTTTGCATTCGCCCAATCATGACTTATGCGGGTTCCGTCTTTGCTCATGCAAAACCCCATCATATCCATAGGTTACAAACCCTTCAAAATCGATTCCTCCGTAGAGCTACCGGCTCCCCTTGGTTTGTGAGGAACGAGAGCCTCCATATCGATCTTAAAATCCCTACCATCCATCAGTTCCTCAAACGCGCTTCGAAGCGTTTCTTTGAGTCCGCGGCCAAACATCGCAACCCTCTGGTTGTCGAGGCCGCCAATTATGTCCCCAGTAAAATCAGTCATGTTCGCCGACCAAGGCATATTCTTACCGACCCAGACGACACGACTACCATCCATCAGGAGTCTAGTAGGGAAACAAGTACGTTAGGACACAAGTACAGACGCTTCCCGTCATTCCGACCTCGACGTTGAGGTCCTTTGCGATCGCGACCGCCGCGCCCCCGAGTAAGTGTTACTCCCCCCGAGTAAGTGTTACTCCCCCCGACCTTTGCTCGAAAACGAGGTGCCAGCAGTTGTTGCAGCTGAGCACGTAGCTTTAAATTCCCCGATTAATAATCATGATCAAAACTTTGATCCAGCCCGTCCCATCTTTAATGTCCTCCCTCCAGTAAACGTCCTAAGCCGAGGCTCGTACCCCACAGGGGGTGCCCTTAGCGATCGTTCATCTAGTTTATAAGTTTAGTTTGTAAGTCCCTGGCTGGAGGTTTTGAGTGTAGCAGCTTAAGGCACCCACAGGTTTGCTCGGTTAAATAGTCATAGCCTCAGAGGCCAGCTATGAGATGCCCAACAGAAAAAAAAAAAAGCTCGTTAGTAATAGATGAATATTTCGCTTATTACCCTCATTGTGTTTTTGTTATTGTTTCATTTTATAATTAAGAACTTAAGTTTGTTTTAATTGTATGAATCATGTCATCATCGATGATTTTGGTGCACGGTATAACTCTAATGAGTTTATGTTTGCACCAATTTATTATGTATAAAGATGTAAGTATACTACTGAATAAATAAATAAAATAAATAAATAAATAACTACAGAATGCCTAAAAACATGGAAAATATAAAAATATCTATGAGCTCTTGAAATCATGTAATAATATTTTTGCTTGTTCAGAAGTTTGACCCAGAGACACATTAAGGCTGGGAAGAGTATATGCCTAATAAGGAAGACCGAAGCATTGCTCAAACTCAAAGCATTTATTTCAAATAAACCAATTACAGGTACTTTTGAATTATCAAGGGGTCGGTCAATCAGGAAAATGAAGCTAGTTGCCCATTCCAAAGCGTAGTAGGTAGGTACCTATGGAGAAGAACGGGCAAGAAAGTTCACGGAAACTCTTTTAAATCAAAATTCTGTTACAAAATATTGGTAACATCATTTGTGTTGAAATTATACATGTGAGAATAATGTAGAAAGATGTGCACGTTAAAAGCGTTCGTAATAAAAATATAAAAACAAAAACAATTCAAAAATGTAAATAAATTAAAATAAACTGTGGCAGCTAAGAGATGACCACCTAGGTAGATATCATAGAGGATAGGTACCTACTACGCTTTGGAATGGGCAACTAGCTTCATTTTTCTGACTGACCGACCCCTTGACAATTCAAAAGTACCTATAATTGGTTTATTTGAAATAAATGCTTTGAGTTTGATTTTGACCAGTCCCTACTGACGGCGCCCGTTCACAAACATGACGCATAGATTAGCACCATTTAGCTCAACCATTTTGAAGGGAACTTAATGATCCAACATACACGCCACCATCAGCGAGACATTTGAGTGAGCATGACATACTTTCAGCCGCCAGGGCACATTTAAGTCAATGAAAGACGAGACGTACCCAGTAAATGGTAGCTTTATGAAATGTACATGGTCACAGTGCTCACACATGTGATATGCAATTAAACAATACAAAGAGATTGAATTTATACAAAGCAAAGATATTTTTTATAATCTTCAGCAGCTGCAATAATACTTTCGAATGCTAATCAATTAGCTTATGTGACCCTGTGGAACTGGACCAGCGTTGAGCCAAGCATTTTTATCAGCGATGTAATCCCCCAACTTATAATATGCTTGGCAGCATAGTGTGCGTGTTATACATACTTGCTTACTTGGAGTGAATTAAAGAATTTCACGGAGTCCAAGTTGGAGTTACACCTTGAAGTTGGTAACAGGCAGTGGTGTGGTGGTTTGTATTAAAGAGCGCTGGAGCGTCGAACCACCACATAAAGTTATATTACCTATAATGCAATTTAATTTTACAGTATTTTAAAATCTTAGCAAGGCCCCAGCAATCTGTAAGTATAAGTAGATACGCATAACACAGAGCACAATTAAGTGACTATGTAAACAAACCGTTATTTATTAGGGTCTGGCGGGCGGATATGGAGCGCTCGGCCAAGCGCTCCTATGAATAAAATGTCTCATACAAAATTTGTACGAAAAAAGAAAGACGAGAGGTAGCCACAGGCGCGCTACGAGGCGCGTACAGAGCTAGGTACTGTACGCGTGAGATGGAGCATTTTCTATGCAAATTATAGCAAAAATGGAGTGTTGTCTTCGAGAATTTAGCCGAACAGGGTTGGAGATCTACGAACGAAAGTGTGTCCTTGACCATAAAGTTTTTAACAAATTAGTCATCAGAGTAGCGTCTTACTTGAACTGCATTGTGCGTAAGCAGTTATTGGTGCGCGAAATAAATAACTGTTTGTATGCAAGGAGCTTTCTTGTACTAACATGGCGTATAGTGTTCGGTTTATTAAAAATAACAGAGAGACATTTGAACAACGTTTAGATATCAAAAGTAAAGGTCGCTCTTGTCCAGACATTCGGTTGCCACAAGAGTGTTCCTCGAAAGCAAAAAAGTTTAAGCGTACGTTTAATACAGACCTGTACAAAAATAAGTCGTGGTTATGTGGGTGTAAAAGATAGGCGTATGGATTTTATTAATAAAAAATAGGTGATAGTGTGTGAAATGAAGATGCTTGTGCACTTAATGTGAAAATGATAACTAAAAGTGTAGACAATAAAGTGCAGTATTCCAACGTAAACTTCTCCGTTAATAAATGGTAAGTCCACTAACAACTATGTCCATAGCTATAAACAGTCACGAAGAAATATCAATAAATAGGTAGGTATGTATTCACAGTCAGGGACAGGGAGTGAACCCCAGCACTAAGACCCACCAACCGCCACTGGTTACAGTCGTTACAGCTAACAATAATATTAGGGAGAAACAAGTTAAAGCACGTTCTTATCATGTTGCCATACCGAGTACGGAGAAGACATTTATCATATGCAAAGAAAACCACACGTTGTGTCACTTCAATGAAATTGATATGAAACTAGTAAGCGAACCGATTATGTCGAGAACAAACAGTAATCTTTTAACTGTCTAGCACTTGGACACTCTGCAAAGAGATGTAAACTACCAGCATCCTGTCAGAAATAACAATAATAAGGATCCAAGTTCTGGTTCAAATGGTTTATAAGCTCGCACGCTCGCTTGGTGGCTCAGTACCAGACTGCTTTGGAGCATAGTTTGCCACCAAAGTTCCTAATGACAGTAGTTACCCACCTGCTCCTTATATCTGGTAGCATCGCGGAACCCAAAAATTATAGGCCGATCACGTTTTTACCGACGGTCTATAAAGTTCTTACATCAATTTTAAGAGTTATTAACAAACATATAGACCTAACCCAACCTAAGTTCACTACCTCAAATTAATTCGCTCGTGTTGCTGGAGACAGACCCGGCAGAAGTAGATAGTATACTTGGGTCGCTTGACTCAGGAAGCGCTTCGGGGTGGGATCGCATACCTGTGGACTTCCTTAAATTGTCTCGAGAATTTGTTGTTCCTCTCATCAGCCAGTTAACTAATCTGTGTTTCGAAACGGGCATATTTCCTGACGCGCTTAAACTTTCTATAATTACACCTGTGCACAAGGAGGGGGACAAGGGCGATGTCAACAACTATAGGCTGAATTTCTATAGTCTTAAAGAATTTATGGATAACAAATTCTCATGTTAGTATTAAGTGAACATATGCATGCTAAGTACAATTCTGGCAAAATATGTAAGATTTTTATTGTAAATTATTGTAACACGATGTATACCATGTTTTATGCAAATAAATACTTACTTACTTACCATCCCTTTCGAAAATAGTAGAAAAAATATTAAATAAAAGACTAGTAAGTTATATGAATAAATTCAACATTCTTTCTGATTCATAATACGGCTTTAGACAGGGACGGTCAACTCAGGATGCGGTCACTGCATTAACATCTAAAATCACTGACAAGGTGGACAAGGGTTTTAAATGCGTTACGGTGTTCCTAGACCTGAAAAAGGCTTTTGACACCGTATCTGTCCCCATCCTTGTGCAGAGACTTGAGGCTATAGGGATCAGAGGTAAGGCTCTCTCCCTCTTTGACAGTTACCTCCGAGGTAGGAGACAGCAAGTTAAAATAGATAACCTGCATAGTGGGGAGGCAAACGTAGTATTCGGTGTCCCACAGGGATCGGTCCATGGCCCACCACTGTTTCTGGTGTATATTAACGAACTCTGCAACCTACGAAACAGTGGGGGGAAAATCTTCTCCTACGCAGACGACACGGCCATTGTCTACTTTGGGGACACTTGGGAAGCTGCGTGCAATAATGCCGAGCACGGATTAGTTGCTATAGATAGATGGCTCAAAGACAATCTACTAACCCTTAGTGTTCCTAAAACAAACTACATTTGTTTTTCTCCTAGTGTAAGGTCTAAACCAGGCCATAATTTTAATATTCGAATCCACACGTGTGCGGACCACTTGGACCGGGGCTGTAATTGTCAAGCCATTAAACATGTAACGTCCACAAGATACCTGGGGGTTATGGTTGACGAGTGTTTAACCTGGCATTCGCATATTGAGATTGTCACGGCACGGGTGCGTAAATTTATATGGATTTTAAAAAATCTAAGATATGTGATGCCTCCGAAGACACTAAATAGCATCTACATTGCGCTCACGCAATCAGTTATTACGTACCGTTTACCAGTCTGGGGAGGAGCCACTAAAACTAAATTCTTTGAGTTAGAAAGAGCCCAAAGGTCACTTGTACTATAAACCATACAGATACCCCACACTCGATCTATATAGAATCAGTGGCTTACTTTCAGTAAGAAAACTATATTTCTTAGTTACGACCCTATATTTGCAGAAATCGATACCATTTAACCAAGACAGGCAGGGGAAAAGACGAAAGGATGTAGTAGCTTACTCCCAAAGGGTCCGAACCGCTTTTGCACGGCGTCAGTATGCAACCCAATCAGCCTACATTTATATAACAAATTGAACGTAAAATTAAGGTTTCACCATGAGGTCTCACACATTTGCAAAAAGATAATAACCGAGTGGCTTAAAACCTTAATATACGACGAAACTGAGCAAGTTTTGGCCAGACTTGGTTAAACAGTTTCTTTTCGTTTCTTTCTTATTAATAATGTATTCTTACATTATTGATGGGAGGGAAATGAGGGAGATTCACCGAGTTTAATTTATAAATTGCGCTTCGAACACATCGGCACTTCAAAGAAGACATGCCCATTCACACATACAAACACACCCATTAACACACACACAAACACGTACACACACAACAACAACAACACAAACACTGTTTCAAAAATAAGACGCATTTACAGTTTCACATCCGCATTCAACTACAGTTACACAAAGAGCTGCAAATTAGTTCATAAGTCATTTACTGTTATCTTTTTTTCCTAAATTTTATTTTAGTCACCTTTTGTAAACAATCGTCTCAATATTGTTAATAAATAAGGGAAAGAGCGAGATAGCCCCAACACAAGTATTATCAATTACTTACTGGGGATGTCTCATTTATATAAACCATGTAACTGTTTTGGGACAAATAAACATTTTTAATTTTTTCATAGACACCGTCTCCATCACGTCTGCCTCTCAAAATGGATGTAGGAATAGGTCCCGCGGTACTAAGGAGCTACTCCTTGACATCTGTCGGGCATGCCACCGTCCGGGAGAATCAATCCAACATATTATCTCCGCTTGTTCTCGTCTGGTTAAAAAAGAGTACTTGCATATACACAACCTTGTAGCCAGGATTATTCAGCAGCAACTTGCTCTGAAATGCAGCCTTGTGGATTCGGAAGTGCCATACTACAGGTATATGCCCGACCCAGTTCTCAAAAGTGGAAAAATCACATTGTACTGGGATCGATCCATCATCACTGACAGGGCTATTGTTGTCAATAAGCCTGATATAGTGGTAGTTGATCGAAGAGAATGGCGCGCAATGATTATTGAAATGAAATTTTATTTGCAAGAATTGTACATTACAGTTGGTCGGGTTTTTTAACAAGTTCTAAAACAATTCGCTAAAACTAGCATGCAAAATTACATAAATAAAATAAGAAGCTAATAAAATTGGAACGTACATCATAGTTATTAAATTAAGAATAAAAATGTCAATCATTTGTCAAATTATAATAGTAAAATGTCAGTGTAAATCTTTAAAATTTAGGTACTCTTTCACAGAATAGAAAGATTTTTCTACGAGCCATTTGAATAACGCTGTTTTAAAACGATTGATTGGCAGTTCCCTATATGATATTGACATAACGGTCCCACATGACGGGAACCTCGTGAAACAAATCAAGTATCTTGACTTGACTTGCAAGGTTGTCGACATGTGGGATGTGAACTCAGCGATTACTGTGCCGATAGTCGTATCAGCCAATGGCTTAATTGCTAAGAGCCTTGACCAACACCCAAGGAGGCTCTCGTTAGATAGCTGGATTAAAGAGGTTGAACTTGTGCTTCAGACTAGGAAGTGCATAAATATGACGGAGGAGGGTATGTCACTCTTTCGTTATTATCAGCTATATTTTAACTACTGTGGGCGTACTGTGGGTAGTGTTGGTTAATGCGCAATAAAAAAACCGTTTGCAGTTCAGATCACATTATAATTTACTATCAAATTAATCACACTAGCAATTCACACACTGTAAGTACACGACACGGCTATTCGGAATGCGCGACAGTTTCTAAACGTCTTCACTGCTTGACCGCCACTGATGAACTCTGCTCAGCTCCGGTCCGGCTGGTGCGAGCGTTATGTTTTAGACTCTGTCGAACGCCGCTACGCGGTGCTGGCGTCCCGATAAGTCAACTCAGCCATCCTGCTTCTACACGTCCTCGTGTGTTAACCTGCAACCAAAACTTAACAACAGAGCCTGTTCGACTCGGCCAATTCTGACCATTTATGGGTTCCAACTTTTGAGATAAGGAAACTGTAATCTTCAATCTTTTTTTTTTACAAGACTACACTAAATAAACTTTCATTAATTATAACAAAAATCATCAACTAGAGCCATGTACCATCGTTTTTCACTAAAAGCCTTGGACACTTGGAAACCCACACACGAGTAAACTACTCTAACACCACGGCTCTCCAGCCTACTAGCAATCACATTGCTCTCACACATCCAGCGCATGGATCAAAAGTACGGTCTCTCCAGACCCCGACCTCCGCCAGTAACCACTGGTACGGTCGCACACAATACGGCTGATAGAGAACCCTACTTGCGTGGTTACTATAACTTAAGCTTGCTCATCACCACTGTGGTCACCAACTACTTCGACTGATACATGACCTACTGGCATCTTTCTTAACCTATCGTAAGCGTATTTGTAAGTACGGTTAGAATTGAAAGCTTTTAACGTATGGAAATCACCATCTAAAACTTCCGCTTCCTTTAACGGATCTCTGATACTTCCGATCTAACTTAGTCTGATTCCGCTTTTTGTTTTCTAATAACACGAAATCGCCAACCAAAAATTCCGCACTACGTTTAATATTCTCTGACGCAATCTTGCGGACTTCATCAATATCATAATATCATTTTGCAAGTCAGAAAGAACATAATGTCACAAAATCGCAAGTTTATATTCGCAAATAATAAAAATAAATAATAAAAATAATAAATAATATTTGTTATATATCCGTTGTGTATTTAGTTGCATCTAAATTATTTTCTTTAAGTACGCTGTACTGGTACAGCGTCTTAATTAATATTTGTTTGCTGCACCGGTCGACGTCATTACGTCGGCGCCGGCTGTCGCTGAAAACCAGCGCTGGGGCTCTGTCTTGCACAGGGTCGTAGCATAATGCTGAGCGATAGCCGATTTGCGTGGATGTGACGCATGCTTCCCCCAACTTTTTCTCATTTTTGTAATGTAATATTTTTTTTCTTGCGTCATGTTTACCGCAAATAAACGTTTTTTCTTTCTTTCTTTCAAATCGTTACGCTACATAAGATTTATTCTGTACTGAATACACGTATGACCAATACAGTCGACGCAACAACGTTATTAACCCCTTTGCCACTTAATTTGGCTGCACAACTCTACTAACGAGCATTCAGCACCAGAATCGTAAACAAAACAATACAGCTCACCTTTTTGTTTTAACGTGCCTGAGGATAGTTGTGTTCACTGTTTGCACCATATGTTTCACCATCCGATTGGCTGCTTTAGCATGTTCGTGCACCGGGCCGCGATATGTCCTAGTTTCCCACACTTGCTGACGGCTGCGGGGCTGCTTGGCTCGATACTGAAGACATCGTAGATCTTCCTCTGCTGTCAATCGGCTTGGCTTAGCTGTCGCGCACCATGATCGCGCATAATCGCTTGCATGTTCGTATTTTATTGTTCAAAAACACGGCACGCCAACGGTCATTTTCAACGTTTTCATTTTGCACCTGAACCAACACGAATCCCAATTCTGATGACGGAGGAGGGTATGTGACTCTTTTGTTATTATCAGCCATATCTTAACTACTGTGGGCGTACTGTGGGTAGTGTGGGTTAATGCGCAATAGAAAAACCGTTTGCAGTTTGTTTACATTTTGTTGGTAATTAATAATTAATACAATACAAAAAACATTGCGAAGACCCTCCACAACCGCGAGGTGTGCAGCCTCAGGGAATACTTTCTTAAAGCCAATGTGGGCATGCACCGTGATGTGGTCGCAGTGGACAACGGGCTCACCCCGCTTTCCATGGCTAAAGAGAACTGGCGCAAACCTGTAGTACTTACTACAGATGACCGCAAGGAGGTATGGCAAAGCAAGGCGCTTCACGGGCGCTTCTGTCGGGCTCTTCATGAGCCCGGTGTAGATTTCTTAGTGTCCGTATCCTGGCTACGTTTCGGTGACCTTTTCGGGGAAACCGAAGGTTTCGTCTGTGCAATTATGGACGAAGTTACCTTGACGAATAACTACCGGAGACATGTTATGAAGGACGGTACGGTTGACGTGTGTCGGGCATGCCATCGTCCGGGTGAGTCCATCAGACATATTATCTCTGGTTGCTCACGTCTAGCTAACGGCGAGTACTTGCACAGACATAACCAAGTGGCTAGGATTATTCAGCCAGCGATAACTAAAAAGTAAAAAAATAAAAGAAAAAAACCATTTTAAAAAAAGCTTTTATTTAAATGCTATAGAAAGAAGAAAATATTCCTTTTAAAATTTTTACTACCAACTTATAACCTCATTATACACAATTTATATGATCATAAAGCTTGTCGCGCGATTTACTTGTGTAAATAAACTAGTCTGCTAAGTTTAATTTTTTTTAAACGCAAACTTCGCGACAAGCTTTTATGATCATATAAATTGTGTATAATAAGGTTATAAGTTGATAGTTAAAATTTTAAAAGAAAATTTCATTTTCTTCTTTTTAGAGCATTTAAAAAAAGCTTTTTTTAAAAGGTTATTTTCTTTTAATTTATTTTTTACTTTTTAGTTATCGCTGGCTAGGTTTCTACTAATAGGTAATCGAGGTCTCTACACCAAATTTCAGGTGGATTAGAGCAACGGAGCTTATAATCACCATCTTTTTTTAACCTGCATTTTTATTCTCAGCGAACCCTTTCATTTAATACCCATACTATAGGAAAACATAAAAAACCTCAAAAGTCCGCCATATTGGATTAATAGTAATATCAGAATATTTTTCTATTTATTCTCGGCAAGCCCTTTCATTTGATACCCATATTACAGAAGTACATAAAAATAACTATTCCGCCATCTTGGATGGTCTGCCATATTGGATTTAGAATGACGTCACATTATTTTTCGAGTTACTCTCAACAAGTCTTTTCATTTGATATCCATTTTGTAGAAATGCATTAAAAACAACTATTCCGCCATCTTGGATGGTCCGCCATATTGGATTTAGAATGACGTCACATAGCTTATCGTGTATTGTCATTCAAACTAAAAGTGTATACAAAATTTCAGCTCAATCGGTTGAAGATATCTGCTTCAAAATTGAGTATCAAGATTCCACCAGAACATACATACATACATTGCAAGTTAAATAAAAGTTAAATCCGTAACTATCTGGATTTAACTTTTTTAAAGATTATCATCACGCTATAGTTTTATGAATCTAAGCAGTCAATCATAACTTATTCAGGGTGGATTTTGAGATGGGGCAATAAGAGAAAGTACTTTAACCGTTGTCGCTACAAGAAAACAGTCCTAAGAGATTGTCCTTAACTTTTTGAAACATGTTGATCAGCATTCACAGATTTCTTAAAAATTGCCAATTTTCACAAAAACATTTTTGATGCCAGTCGATCCTATTTCTTATTACTAGGGTCCAAAAACTATATCGAGCCACCTGAGGTTTGAGTATAAGAATGTCTGTCTGTATGTTAACTTTTCACGCAGACTAAACCACTGAAACAATTTCGATCAAATTGGCCAAGGAGATAAATAGCATCCCAGGGTAGGACATAGGCTACTTTTTATCTCAAAAATAATCGAGATTGGAGATGGCGCTGCGTCTAGCCTAATTTTAAAATTTAAACAGGGATTTATTGTTGTATGCATTAAACCCCGATCCCTAATAATAGGCTATTTTAACGCAAACGGCATTAGGCCCCAACGCGATGAGATCGCCATTTTCCTCCGCGATCATCAAATAGACGTACTCTTAATCCAAGAGACTTTCTTAAAGCCTTGTCACCGTGACCCATCAATTGCCAACTACCGGATAGTTCGCAACGATAGGTCACGATGCCACAAAGGTGGTACTCTGATTTATTATAAAAAGCAACTTCACTGCATCCCAATCGACCCTCCTTCCCTCTCGCGATTAGAAGTTTCAGCTTGCCGCCTAGGCATGTCTGGCCATGAGCCGATCACTCTCGTATCGGTCTATCTCCCCCCCAGTAACGCTTCGGAGAATTTTCAACTCCTCTCTGACCTGATGACCTTTCGATTCTACTCACTATGAGTAACTCGCTCATTATAGCGGGTGATTTCAATGCCAAACATCCCTCTTGGAATAATACGGTAACCACTACTAGAGGTCGACACTTGTTCGACCTCTCAAATTCCCTGACCTTTGACGTCATCGCTCCGATGACTCCCACTCACTTTCCGGTTCAAAACCCAAATCATACCCCCGACGTCTTAGACGTGGCGCTCCTTAAGAACGTCAACCTAAGACTAGATTCAATAGAAACGGTGAATGAGCTCGATTCTGACCACCGCCCGGTAGTCATAAGACTAGACCCCCGCATAGGTCTCCCCGACCCTAACTCTCCCCCTATCACCAAGAGGGTCACGGACTGAAAGAAAGTAAGCACTCAGCTGAAATCCAACGCGTCCCCCCAATTGGACTCTATCCCCGACCTATTTGACTCTATCGCTGACACGACGTCCGCGATCGACTCATTCACTGATCACGTACAAACCGTCCTGAACGAATGTTCAAGGGAAGTTCCAGCGACGGCCAACCGTCGCTGGAACTTGCTTGGTGATGTGCGTGCATTACTGACTGAGAAGAACGCGGCCATTCGTGCTTATACCAACTTCCCCTGTCTCGCCAACAAAGCCCATATGCGCTATTTGCAGAGATCTGTAAAGACACGTGTAGCGGAGCTGGGTGACGCGGGCTGGAATAACATGCTCAGTGATTTAGAGTCTACCCATCTGGCATTCTGGGAACTCCAGAGGAAACTCAGGTCCCCCCAATCCTCTTCCATGCCCCCTGACTCGTCCCGATAAGACCATCGCCTTCGAGGACGTTGAAAAGGCTGAATGCCTAGCAGACAGCCTCGAGGCTCAATGCTCTCCCAGTTCCCTACCAGTAGACCAAGCTCACCTGTTAAAGGTCGACGCTGAAGTCGAACGTAGAGCCTCTCTCCCTCCCGTTGATGACCCTGATTGTCCGCTGGCTCCCGTCCTTCCAGACGAAGTGCATGACATCATTTAAGGTCTTAAAGCCCGTAAAGCCCCTGGATCAGATGGTCTCACCAATAGGGTGATTCAACTTTTCCCTGCCCACCTAATAATGCTTTTGACTACCATCTTCAATGGTGCCTTAAGCAACAACATCTTTCCCCAGTCGTGGAAAGAAAGCACCGTCAGCGGTATCCCTAAGCCCAGCAAGCCCAAAACCGAGCCTGGGAGTTACCGTCCCATTAGTCTGCTCAAGGTTCTCGGAAAAATCTATGAGAGGCTTATTTAAAAGATCTCAGTGACTTCGCCGAGACCAAGGGCCTCATTCCATACGAACAGTTCGGCTTTCTGACTGAGCACTCTAGCATACATCAGGCCCACCGCATCATAGAATTCATAAGCGCTGGTTTCCAACGCGGTTCTATGACGGGTGCAGTATTCTTCGATATAGCGAAAGCATTCGATAAAGTCTGGCACAATGGCTTATTATATAAGCTGTACCAACTCGGTGTGCCAGATCGTCTCGTGCTCATTTTGCGAGACTTTTTATCGAACCGCGTCTTCCACTATCGCATCGAAGGAGCGCAATCCTCCCCCCGCCCTATCCGAGCAGGTGTCTCTCAGGGCTCTGTGATCTCTCCCCTCATTTTCACGCTATTCACCAGCGATATCCCTAAGGATGGTAGAAGGGCGCAGTTGGCTCTGTTCGCAGACGATACGGCCATCTACTTTAGATCTAGATCCCCGATATTATCGCCCGCACTCTTCAAGGCTCAGTCAATAGACTTGCTGCCTGGTTTAAAAAGTGGCACATAGAAGTAAATCCCGATAAAAGCCAAGCGGTTCTCTTTTTGAAACCGCGCACTAGGCTTAACCCCCGACCAATCACCATGTTTGGCAAGCCGATCCCTTGGGAGAAGCGAGCTAAATACCTAGGTGTTGTTCTCGACCATCATCTCACTTTCACAGAGCACATAAAGATGGTTCGTTCGCGAGCCGCTTTCGCTCTCGGTAGACTCCATTTCGTTCTGAATGCATGTAGCAAATTGTCACTTAAGTGCAAATTGCGCATCTATACAGCGTGCATTCGACCAATCATGACCTATGCGATTGCCGTCTTTGCTAATGCAAAACCCCATCATGTCCATAGGATGCAAACCCTCCAAAATCGATTCCTCCGTAGGGCCACCGGTTCCCCCTGATACGTTAGGAACGAGAGTCTCCATCTCGACCTAAAGATTCCCACTATCCACCAATTCCTAAAACGCCTTGCAAAGCGTTATTTTGAGTCCGCGGCCAAACATCGCAACCCTCTGGTTGTTGAGGCCGCCAGCTATGTCCCAAGTAGGATTAGTCATACCTACCGTCCAAGGAACATTCTTGACCCCATAACCCTCCTCCACGAGAGCAATAGGGAAACAAGCACAGTGTACAAACACAGACGCCTCCCGTCATTCCGACTCCGTCGTCAAGGTCCTTTGCGATCGCGACCACCGCGTCCCCGAGTAAAAGATACTCCCCCCCGACCCTTGCTCGAAAACGAGGTGCCAGCAGTTGTTGGAGCTGTGCACATAGCTTTAAATTCCCCGATTAATAATCATGATCAAAAATTTGATCCAGCCCGTCCTATCTTTGATGACCTCCCTCCGGTAAACGCCCTAAGCCGAGGTTCATACCCCACAGGGGGTGCCCTTAGCGAGCGTTCACCTAGTTTTAATTAGCTTAGTTGAATAACCCCTGGCTGGAGGTTTTAAGTGTAGCAGCTTAAGGCATCCACAGGATTGACCGGTTAAATAGTCATGGCCTCAGAGGTCAGCTATGAGATGTCCAACAGAAAAAAAATAAAAAATTGTATGCATTTATAGACCCCTTTTTTTTTTTTTTTTGGTTGGGAAATCATCAAATAACTTCTCCCGTTCTGGGCGGAGCGGGAGGGCGTGTCAGACTCTTACTGACTAAAACCCACCCGTGTTCCTTCAGTTGCCGTGTTGCCAGGGGGCCACGATGTCCCTATCGGTTTTCTTCGAACCCCCGGCAGGCATTGGCCCTAGCGGACCCCGTCAATTCTGCTGACATCTCTTTGAGGCGCTCGTGGAACACAACGCGCCGTCGACCTGGGCTTGGTCCTTATCGGACGGCGAGCTACCCATTGCTCACCGTCCGCAAGCCCGCGCCTACGGTGGCCGGAAATCTTCTCGTGATTCCCGACGCCCAGGGCGTCTCCTCCTGCGGCGGTTAGGGGCGCGAGGGCGCGAAATTTGCCTCTCCCTCACGCGCTCCGTCTCCTCCTTCGCGAGCATTACTGCTTCGCAGAACGAGGTGACGGCCTCCCATTTCCTCTCGCTCCGTAGCATGGCCCGAATCAGGGCCGGACGCGAGAGATCACCGCCGCCGATCGCTTCCACGAGGACACGGCGATGCTCTGCCCAAGCCGGGCAGACCTCCACCGTATGCTCCACCGTGTCCTCCGGGCGATCCACACAGTGATGACACCCGGGCGTTTCCTCCCGCTTTATCCTGAACAGGTACCTCCCGAAACAGCCGTGTCCGGTGAGCACCTGTGTCAGGCGGAAGGTGAGGACGCCGTGGTGCCTCTCTAGCCACTCCTCAAAGAGGGGTCTTATCGCCGCAATTGTGGCGTGCCCAATTTATAGACCCCTGAATATGTCATGTATAAATTCTTTTATGGATAATTTGAACATCTCACTGAAGAAATTGTGTACTAAGTCCAGTCAAAAAATTGTTTTGTTCAAGGACTTTAACATTTATACACTGAAAAGAAATAACCTAACGTTAGACTTTGATATACCTATAAGATAAGATAAGATCATTTATTTGTCCAAAACATAAGTATACACACATGGCACAGTCATGTTTTGCCTTAATGGCGTACAAATATAAACACGTTGGTTATTTTTATTAATTAAACATCAAATAGTTATAAATTTGTCCATTATTCAAAGCAATTAACATTTATTAAATTAAAACTTAATCAATCAAATTATAATAAATATACTGCAGAATAGTTTCATCAACTCGTCATAGAAATTTATAATAAAATAAAATTAGCCAGTCAAAAGTCAAAGTCATTAGGAATAAAAATCTACATATTATGACACACAAGTCAGATTAATAAAATAACATTAGTAATGAACAAAACAAACAACAAAAAAATAACACTATATCAATACTTTGTCTTTTAAAAACTCGGAAATACTATAATATGCTTTTTGAATTAGAAAATTCTTTTTTTTTTTAAATAGATTGACATTTAATTCTTTAATGTGTGACGGAATGTGATTAAATATATTTGGAGCCATGCAGAACAAACTTGTGCATCAGTGCTGTATTGGACTTTCTTCCACATAATTTACTATAATCCCGTCGACTTCTGATATTAGTGTCGGATAGCTTCTTGAAAAGCTTAGGGTTTGTTTTAACAAAGACTGCAACCTCGTAAATGTATAATGACGGGAGTGTTAATATCTTATTTTTGATGAAATATGGCTTACACGTATCAGTACATATTAGTCCAAACATCGCTCTGACACACCTTTTCTGTAATTTAAAGATTAGTTCTCTATTACACGAGTTGCCCCAAAAAATAACCCTAAGATACAGGGTTATTTTTTGGGGATTTTTGGAGATTGAGCCAACGATGCCATGATATGCAGTGAGCAAAGCGTCGGTACCTAAGATCGAAGACAGTTTATTAAGAGCATAAGCAGATTTGCTCATTCTTTTGCTTAATTCCTCTGTGTGTACCTTCCAATCCAGCCTTTGATCTATATTTAAACCCAAAAATTTTGTAGTACATACGTTATCAATAATTTTGCTACCGTGTTCTATTATCATATTAGATGCCTTTGGTCGTTGACTGAACAACATTAATTTTGTTTTATTAATATTTATCTTAAGATCCTTTATTTCATTTTTAAGCATACTATTTACATTTTTAAATATTCTTATAAAAAAATATTTTAAAAAACATTTAAAAATATAAATGTGGTCAGGGCTCCTGAGAGAGGAACCTCCTAACAATACGCGCCGTGTCTAGGAGTACTGCTTTCTGGATCAAGCCATTGATCCAGCTGCCTAACGAGAGCCTCCTCAGGTGTTGGTCGAGGCTCTTAGCTATTATGCCATTGGCCGTAACGATTATCGGCACAATGATTGCTGTATCCACATCCCACAAGTCGACAATCTCGTGAGCCAGATCAAGATACGTAATCTGTTTATCTTTTTCAGCTTTCACGAGGTTCTCATCATGCGGGACCGCTATATCAATAATCATTGCGCGACGCTATAATCGATCTATCACCACTATGTCTGGCTTATTGGCAACAATAGTCCTGTCAATGATGATAGATCGATCCCAATACAACGTGATATTGCCATTTTCGAGGACTGGGTTGGGCACATATCTATAGTACGGTACTTCCGATTCCATAAGACTGTACTTCAGAGCAAGTTGCTGATGGATAATCCTGGCTACAAGGTTGTGCCTATGCAAGTAGTCTCTGTTAGCCAGACGAGAACAGCCAGAAATAATGTGTCTGATTGATTCTCCGGGACGATGGCATGCCCGACAGATGTCAACCGTGCCGTCCTTCACAATCTATTTCCGGTAAACGTCATCATAACTTCGTCCATAATCGCAAAGACAAAACCTTCGGTTTCCCCAAAGAGGTCACCGAATCGCAACCAGGATACGGATGCTAATAGGTCTACATTGGACCCATGTAAGGCCCGGTAAAAGCACCCGTGAAGCTCTTTGCTCTGCCATACGTCCCTGCGGTCATTAGTATCTAATACTATAGGTTTGCGCCAGTTCTCGTTAGCCAAGGATAGCGGGGTGAGGCCCTTGTCTACTGAGACCACATCTCGGTGCATCCCCACGTCGGTTTCTAGGAAGTATTCCCTGAGACTGCATACCTCACGGTTGTGCAGGGTCTTAGCATTTAAGAAGCCTCGACCTCCGCACTTCCGCAGGATATACAGTCTCATCACCGATTAACGTGGGTGATGCATCCGATTTGCGATCAGCAGTGTGCGGACACTCCTATCCAGGGCGTCAAGTTCCGTCTGAGTCCATTTGAGTATGCCAAAAGAGTACATCAAAACTGGCATGACCCAACCATTGAAGGCGCACACCTTGTTTCCGCCTGATAAAAGACTATTTAAAACTTTACTCAGGCGGCTAAAGAAGCGCTCCTTCAGCGATTGCTTCATGTCAGCAGCGTTGATACCTAACGCTTCCGACATACCCAAATACTTGTAGGTTTCGGTCGAAGAGAAGGATCTTAGGTGTATGGAATCCGAGAGGTGGGTTCCCACGGATTCCACAATCTTCCCTCGCTTTACATGTCCACACCAAATTCCATTCTGATGGCGCTACTGAAAGTTTCAGTTACCTTCAGTAGCTCCAGAAGTTGCAAATTGTTGTGGGCAAAGAGTTTCAAGTCATCCATCTTAAGATTATTATTATCCATCCATGTAATTATTGATTGAATAGTTTTGTTAATTAATTTCATTTTCCAATTGCAACTCGTTAGTACTATTAATAGTTACGGTGTTGTCGTCAGCAAATAGTGACATATGATGAATACCTTTGGTAAATCATTGATATAAATTAAAAATAACGGGGGATCTAGCACGCTCCCCTGTGGGACACCATACTTAATTAATCGTTTATTTGATCTAAATATTAATTCGGATTCGGAATTCGGAGTCTTTGGATCTATCTTCGAAATTTCCACGTATTGATTCCTATTTATTAAATACGATTATATCAATTTTAGTACGGTTCTTCGCATTCCATAAGCTTCTAACTTCTTAAGCAAGATCTTATGGTCCACGTAGTCGAAGGCTTGGGTCATATCGCAATATACAGAACACACGGGTATTCTGCTGTCAACATTTGTGATGACTTTATTCAACAAATCGTAGTCAACCATGTTAATGACTGACTACTTGGGGGGTGACGTCACGGACGGCTTACGGTACACATCAGCTGTTCGTCTCTACACTATTATAAAATAAAACACTCAATAATTCCGCGTAAATTTCATGTTCACTTTAGCACAGTAGTGTTAATTACGTGTGTGATAGTTGGCAAGGCAATTATACAATAGTTCGGTGGTGCAAATCCGTAAAAACAGTTGATCTTTTCTGTTACTTTTTAGACTTAGAAGTGATTTGGAAGTTTTCGTGTTACCGGTACCTGCAAAAAGTGTTAATTGTATATTACTTTTGACAGGTGTGGATAACGATACCACAGATCTGTACATTTAAGTCAATAATTTTTGTGCAGCAGACGCCATCTAGCGCCGCCAAGAGGCATAAGAGAGGTGTGCGCCATCTAGCTGCTCCTAGCCGTACCATCATGGCAAAGTGTGCAGCCTGTGGAAAGTTTCTGTCCACGAAAGGGGGAGCCACGTGTAGCAACTTTTCATGCCACAATCGGTATCACTTCGCATGTTTGTTGTTGCCCGATCCAACGCAGCTGAGTAGGGATTGGCTGTGTCCAGAGTGCAAAAGGAGGTTGCCCAAGGGGGATAATAGCGCCACACCCGTCAAAGAATTGAGCAGTGGTCCCCCTGTAACTGCGGCAGCAGCGTCAGCAGCCCCTGTTGCGGCAGCGTCGGCAGTGGCAGTAGCTCCTGTAGTAGCAGCACCGCTCCGGGGCGCTATGGTCAGGTCACCTGACGCGGTGGCTCAAGTTCAGGGCTCTCTGACCAGGCCCCCCGTTGCGGTGGCTAAAGTACTGTCTCGTGCGGGAAGCGAAGAGGGTACTGATGGAGAACCCTCGCCGGATACGCAACTGACACTCAGTGAGGAGATAAGACTCTTCCGGTCTGAGTTGCGGGAGGTTCGGGATGAAATGCGGGAATTTCGTCGGGAAATGGCAGGCCTGCATTCATCGGTGGGAGTCTGCACCGAGCGGGTTGACGGCCTGGAGGCCAGAATTGAAGCTCTTGAAATCAGGCAAAGTGCTGTAGTGCCAGATAGCAAGGTGACCCGGCTCGAGCAAATAGTGATGCAGTTGCAGCTTGACCTTAATGACCACAAGCAGGATTTGCTTGGCTCTGACCTGGAGATTGCTAACATCCCGGAGATTCCTGACGAGAACGTGATGCACACCGTCGGACTGGTGGCGGCAAAGCTTGGGCTGGCTCTCGACCAACGGGACATGGTTTTCGCGCAACGGGTGGGCCTGCGAGCTGAGCGAGAGGTACGGAGGACCCCTGCGGGCGGCTCGAGTTCGGCTGGCGGAAGGAGTCCTGTGGGAGAAGCGGCTGCACGCGGGCGGCGCATCGTGGTGCGTCTGACGCGGCGCGCACTGCGCGACGACCTGTTGCAGAGCGCGCGCGTGCGGCGCGGTGCCACTACCGAGGATCTTGGACTCCCCACACCTTCGCGTCGCTTCTTTCTGAACGAGAGACTCACTAAAACAAATAAACATTTGTTTTACCGGGTACGTGAGGCTGGCAGCCGTCTCGGATGGAGGTATACTTGGACGAAGTTCGGCCGCATTCTGGCTAAGTAAGGTGACGGCAAGCCTACCCATTGCATCCGCTCTGAGGAGGACTTTGCGCGTGTTTTTGGTTCTGAGGTGTCGGCGGAAAAGGAAGTTTAATAATGTGTTTCCTGCCGGGCATCTTAATTTGGTCAATGTTATTATAATATTTTACCTTTTTAAATTTGGTTTGTTCCTGATTAATTGTTTAAGTTTGTCTTGTGCGAGGCCGGTTATTTACATGTCTCGGTATACTCTGGTTACTTCTGGTGGTGGCCCAGCTGCTCAATCAATGATTGTTGTCTACGTGCATTTCATATACCTCATTCTTCAACTGTCTATTTTCATGTCTACTATATTTACAAAGATTTATTTATTTTTCCGGATTTTATACATTTGCTTGGCTATGCAAATATCTCTAAATTTCACTATACTTCACTTTATATTATTACGAATTACACTTAATACTGTCTTTCAGAATATTTACTCCTCATTTTATTATACTGAAATCTACTCTGCATGACACTTCTTATATAATTTGCAATCAACTTATTATTACTATATACTACATTATATATAAAAATGAATAAGACAAGAAATCTAAAAGTTGGATTGTTTAATGCAGGGTCACTTGGTTCGCGCCATGAGGAGTTCCTTGTTGCTATGGAGAACCTCTCTGTAGACATCATGGCGATAAATGAGACCTGGCTCAGGCAGGGAGAGGAAGGTCGCATGTCGGCGTGCGACCTTCCTCTCCCTGCCTGAGCCAGGGCTGCCGGCTACCGGCTGTGCCGGGCTACCGGCTGCGGAACGTGCCGCGCCCGCACAGCGTGCGCGGGCGCGGGGGCGGCGTGGGCTTCTACCTGCACCGCGGGGTGCGCGTGCGCGCCGTGCCGCACCCGCCGGCGCCGCAGGTCGAGCAAATGTGGCTCAGGCTTAACATGAACTCGATTTCAGTTATCGTCGGTACTGCATACAGGCCACCGTGGCTTGATGTGAATATCTTCCTGGATGCGATTACCGACTCCCTTTCTTCTTTTGCTAGCGCGGATAAGGTTATCTTGCCTGGTGACTTAAACATTAACATGTTAAACCAGCTGGAAAATAAAACGAAATTACTTAACAACTTTTTACTATGCTCCAAGCTAAAGCAAATTGTTACTGAGCCTACCCATTTTACGGACCATAGTGAGACATTAATTGATGTTGTGTGCACTGATGCCCGTGTGTGTGGGGTCTCTGTATTACATATTCCTGAGCTTGGTCAACATGCAGTTATTTCTGTTGAATTTAATTTTAAATTAGAGAAACCTGCCCCACACTGGATCACCTATAGGCCACTTAAAGATATACTGCTGGACAAATTTAATGATGATTTAAATAAAATAGACTGGGAGTATATTGAGGGTTTGCAGGATGTGAACTCTATGGTAGCAACTTTTAATGAATTTATTTTGAATCTCTTCGACTTACATGCACCCCTTAAAAAAGTATTAATTAAAGAAAAGTCATACCCTTGGATAACATATACTGTCAAGGAAATGATGAAGTTGCGTGACAAATGCAATGTTAAGTCTAAAATTACCAAATCCGAACATCATGTTAAGTCATACAGAGAACTGAAATACTTAGTTAGGGCCGCTTTTCACAGTGAAAAGTGTGCATATTTTAAAACTTATATAAATAAAAACATTAAACAGCCTAAGAAGCTATGGAGCCACATAAAATCTTCCATAGCTATCTCAAAAAAACCAGAGCACAGTCTACCACACTTTTGCAACAACCCTGAAAAAATAAATTACCACTTTTTGGATGTGCCTGGCAGTGGTAGGGTCAGTAAAGCAGATTTGACTTACTTTGAGCACCACAGATTCAGTAATACTCATTTCCAGCTCGAGCCAGTCCAGGAGGAAATGGTGTTGAGGCTTTTGCATAGTCTTAAGTCCAATGCTCAGGGTTCTGACCATATCTCCCTGGAGATGCTGATGATGACTCTCCCTCGTACCCTTACAGCTATAACGGCCATCATCAACAGATCCATAGCCTCGTCCTCTTTTCCGGATCTATGGAAATTGGCTATAGTTAGGCCCATCCCTAAGGTGTCTAATCCCGCCAGTGTGAAAGATCTTCGCCCAATTAGCCTTTTACCGTGTCTCTCAAAGATTCTTGAAAAAGTTGTGTCTAACCAGCTTCGGGCATATCTTGAGCAGCACAGTATTTTGCCAATGGCCCAATCAGGCTTTCGTAAGGGGCACAGCACAGCCACAGCTCTTTTTGATGTAGTTGGTAATATCCTGGAAGCCAGAGAACAAGGCATGGGAACCATGCTTGTGCTCCTAGATTTTTCGCATGCCTTCGACTCAATCAATACCTCCCTTCTCCTCTCCAAGCTGGCTTACTACGGATGTCAGCCAGAAACAGTCCAATGGTTTCAGAGTTACCTGAGTCACCGTTCTCAATTTGTCCAGGTTACAAGTGACAGTTTTGGAGATGTTGTAGCCTCTAGTCCCAAGCGAGTGAACCGCGGTGTACCGCAGGGATCGATCCTTGGCCCGCTTCTTTTCATTCTTTACAGTGCCGACATCGTCAACTGTCTAATCAACACAAAGTTCCACCTATATGCTGACGATCTGCAGATATATCTCTCATTCCGCCCTCAGCAGTCTGTTGAAGCTGTAAAAAGAATGAATGAGGATTTGGATAGGATTTCGGCTTGGTCAGTGAGAAACTCTCTGGTTCTAAACCCAGTTAAGTCCAAGTACATTTTCATGGGATCAAGAGATTTTCTAAATAAAATGTTAGGGTACAATCTGGACTTGAAGATTGATGAGTGTTCTATTGATAGGGTGCAAGAAGCCCGTAATCTTGGGGTGGTATTTGACGAGCATCTGCATTTTGAGACACACATCATTGAGGCTGTGCGCAATTGTTTTTACCGGTTAAAGCTTCTGTATCGTGTACGGCCTTACATAAGTGTGGATATGCGTGTCATGCTGTGCGAGTCACTTGTTTTATCCAAGCTGAACTACGCTGACACTGTGTATGGTGCGTGCATTCTCGGTAGAAGTGAAAAGTTGATCCAGCGAGTACAGAATGCTTGTGCGAGATTTTGTTTCAATGTCCCTTCTCGATCTCACATAACTCCATTTTTAAATAAGGGTAATTTGATGAGAATGTCAGATCGCAGAAAGCTTCATCTGGCTACCCTACTCTTTGGCACCATTCTCACAAAAAGTCCAGAATATCTATATAGGAAATTAACTTGGTCACGTGACATAAATAAAGTTAAAACAAGAGCATTTTCTTACCTTCTGTTGGCTTCATCGCACAGAACTGCTGCATTCCGTGGAAGCTTTAAATTCGCTGCCTCTCGCTGCTGGAACGACTTGCCACCTCCTTTTCGTGCTATAAAAACAATTGGAACTTTTAGTACAAAATATAAGCAACATTTAATACGAATTCAAAAGGAAACCAGTTAATAAACTCACCCTGGGACTGCACGCAGTTGGTATTGGTGACCTTAGCAGAGTCTTATTTCCTAGCAGCACGATTTTGCTCAATCGCTTTGTTTTGCTCGGTGACTGAGTCTCTTTTTTCCGATTTACACAACACAGCACAGTCAATCACAAATTCACAACACAAAGATACTTTTATTTTATTTATTTGCACCACTTTCTTGCCTTATCTTATATTATTCGCTCACTGCTTTATTTGTATCATACAGTAGTATATTCGTTGATTAATATTATTTATTTTCTCTATTTACTTCAAAAAACACTGCACAGCTAAATTGACAGCCGATTGCATCGCAGAATCGCGCCATAGATAATACTAGGTATGGGCGTTATTTAGCGTCACTAATTACAATAACTGGCTACGGGGCATGTAACCAAATAACTAGTTTCGAGTCACACATAAAGACGTGATTTTTGTAACTAGTTCCATCACAATGCAGTGATCGAATGAAAAGAGTGAAAGGAAACAAAAGTATTCGTTCCAAAAATAACGTATTTACTATATACTAAAGGAGTATAGGGAATGAAAGTTTTCTCGCCAAACTTCATGCTGCTAGGTCAACGGGAAGTACCATAGGCTTTGTTTTATTTGCGAGTGTCGACATAATTATGCGGTATAATTTAATGGCCGTATTTTTTTATTGCATTGACTCGGAAGTTTGATTTTCTTTACAGCTCCAAGGGACCGTAGATCTAAGTTTTTAATATCTATTTCTACTTGATGCCTCCAGGCGTTTCTGGGAAAAAGGGTCTTGATAGACAACGAAGTTGTCCTATAACGGTTTCAATTTTGCACTTTGAGTACGGAACCCTAAAACAGATTTATTATCTGCCTGTTACCTTTTAATACCGTAACGGCTGAACGTATTTGGATGAAAGGCATACGGATAGGCCATAAGCTGAGTTAGGACATAGGATACTCTGACTTCCGGTAGCATGTTCCTGTGGGATATTTTGCGATATCCACGCGGGCGAATCCGCGGGCAAAAGTTAGATAGTTATATTTGATTCGGTTTAGTTTTGTCACAAAATGTACCGAAAAACAGCATAATTTCGTCCGATTTGCAAACGCGCCCTTAAACGGGTACTCCCTTTCTTCTCCTAAAATTGTTTGTCCGAAAATCATTATCCAAAACACGTTTGTTATAAACTTCAGTAACCATAATGTTCAAAAAATCTAAATTTTGTTTTACATAATTATCTTTACTTCTAAAACTATTCTGTCCTAATATCGAGTACTATAATAATTAAATCTCCTAATTTTGCATGAAATAAAGTGATATATCCTAAGTATTGTTCTAAATAATGTGTATTATTCTGAATGTACAAATAAAATTGTTAGTGCTAAAACTTTTGCAAAAATTAAGTTTTAGTGACATCAACGAATTGCTGTAAATCCGACTCCACGCATTCTTGTCTACCCTACCCCTAGAGTGTGATTTAGAATCGCGTAGGCGCGGAGGAGCGAGGCGATCCCGCGAGTTGAGGAGCAGGTGGTTGTAACGCTCGCCGCCGCGGCTGAGGCTGCAAGACGAAGCTGCGGTGGTGAGCGTTAGACCATCTGCGACGATATGCTCGCGTGAGGCCGCCGGAGCCCCGCAGCGCCGAAGCCGTGACAGAAACCATGCCTGCTGCATGTTGCATGCTCGCTTGCATGCCGCATGATTGCTTGCATGCTCGCTTGTATGCTGCATACTTACTAGCATGCTCGCTTGCATGCTGCAAGCTTGCTTGCATGCTGCATGCATGGTGTATGCTTGTTTGCATGCTTCTTACAGGAAATAAAAACCACATGTTCACAATCAACTGTTTTATTGACTGATAATAGTGATAATACATGCAGCGCCTGAGCCGTGACAAAAGCCATATTTCATTTGCATCTTTACATTTATTTTTATTATTTAATGTTTATTAATCTAAAAATATATCCTACTAAATAAACACAAAATGATTTAAATTTAGGACTTATAACTTTTATTGTATGAATGTGCTCTGGCGGCTGTGAGTATGTCATGCTCACTCAAATGTTTCGCTGATGGTGGCGCTTGTCTTGGATCATTTAGCTCCCTTCAAAATGGTTGAGCTGGTTGAAATGGTGCTAATCCATGCGTCATGTTCGGGAACGGGCGCCGTCAGTTGGGACTGGTCATCTCTTAGCTGCCAGGGCTTATTTTTAATTTTTTGAATTGTTCTTTTCTTATCTTTTTATTACGGACGCTTCTCATGTGCACGTCTTTCTACATTGTTCTCACATGTATAATTTTAACATGAATGATGTAACCAATATTTTGTAACAGTTTTTTATTTAAAAGAGTGTCCGTGGAGTTTCTTGCCCGTTCTTCTCCATAGGTACCTACTACGCTTTGGAATGGGCAACTAGCTTCATACCTATTTCTGACTGACCGATTCCTTAACAATTCAAAAGTGCATGTAAATGGTTTAATTGAAATAAATGATTTGAGTTTGAGTTTATTGAAAACGGTTTTAAGTCTTTTTAACCGACTTCCAAAAGGAGCGTTCTCAATTCGACTGTGTTTTTTTTTTTTGTATGTTTGTTACGCGATTACTCCGTTAATTATGAATTGATTTTGATGATTCTTTTTTTGTTTGGTAGATCGTACTTCAGAGGTGGTCCCATATAAATTTTATTAACTTTACTTGGGTAGTTTTTGAGTTAGCTTCAATAATACGTATTTTTACCTCACTTAGTATGTGGATGATATTATGATAACTTCCTGTCACTGTTATTTACATAGCAGGTAGTGGTATTCGAATTTGTGTTGGGTAGGTATCACAACTAAAAAGTGAAAAATAAAAACTTTTTACAAAAAAAAAACAACCGACTTCAAAAAAACCACTACAAAGTGAAAAATAACTTTAATTTCGGAAGTCGGTGACAAAGAACGAAAATTCAAAACCAAAGACACCGACTTCCGAAGTTAAAGTTATTTTTCACTTTGTAGTGTTTTTTTTGAAGTCGGTTGTTTTTTTTTTTTTTTGTAAAAAGTTTTTGTATATTATGGATTGCAATATTTATGACAAACAAATTTAGAGCATATTCTATTTAGGGATTTCAATTTTATGGCATGTTATATTATGTGACATTAAGTTCGGGCAAGTTATCATTCGGACAAATGATGATTAGGACTAAAAACATTATGGCACTTTAGATTATGGATAAAAAAATTAGGGAACACAATAGAGAACCCCTTAAACGATTTGATGTCAAGGCATATTTTAATCTAAATTAAATGCCCAATTTAAATAACATATTTTATTGGATAAGGATTAATATAATACCGGTCAAAAAGTTTCGGAAATAACAATGAATTTTTTTTTTTCGATCCTATTTAACGAATCGATAACAGATAACAGTAATAACTATACACCGTTTGAAATAAGATTACACATTTAAACAAACCTTTTTTACAGTCCGTTCAACCGATTTTGACTTCTACACCGTAGGCATAAGGATGGCAATAAAAGCAAAAAAAGTGGTTACAAACCAACTGTTTACTGCAGATGCCATTTGTCATGCGACCAACGCAATAGAAGTCAAAATCGGTTGAACGGACTGTAAAAAAGGTTTAGTTAAATGTCTAATCTTATTTCAAACGGAGTATAGACTGAATCCTAGATAATGAACCTAGATAATTATTCTACAATGGTTTTGCTATTAGGTAATAGTACTGGTATTACCAGAAAGGACATAGTGGATGGTGTGGACACCTTATTAAAGTTAAATATAGGAAAGCTAATGTTGTGTGCTTTACCTTACTCTGATACTTTATCAGATTACGAAAATAATTATATTTATAAGTTGAATAGTACTATTCACAGGCTGACATGTTGTCATAGTGACAAATTATTGTATTTTGACACTAACAAGTTTGTTAGTGGTTTTAAGTTAACTCAGAGAACTTTATCTCTGTCTTGGGAATGTAGACATATGATTGCTATGTTGATAGCACATAATATTAATGAGGTTATAGGTAATATAACAAATTGTAGTATTAGTGTCGAGTCTGTGTTGTCTAGTTATACTAACAACATAGTAATTAATTCTGAATTATCTTGTTGTACGAAGGAGGATCCACCTACAATACCAACATCTTTGGAGGCCACTACCAGTCAGATAGGGTATTCTCTTCCTGCTGGAACTCATACGGGCATTCTAGACTCTTCAGTTGTAGTTGTGGAGTTCACTCCGGATAACTTTTTAAACTAGTTAGTAAGACAACAGAAGTTACCCCTTCAAATAACCAATTATTATTAGAGAATAATAAAAAGGTATCTTCTGGCAATATTTTACATAATAACAATAATAAAAAACCAAAAGGGGGGCAACGTACTTTAAAATTATTCAATCAAAATATCCAAGGTTGCTCTTCCAAATTACTGGAAATAGAATTGTTTTTAGAAAATACCAAGTTTGATGTCATTTGTTTAACAGAACATTGGTTAAAAGATCATCAAGTAATGTCAATTCACTATGAAAATTATTGTGTAGTTAGCCATTTCAGCCGAAAACGTATGATACATGGCGGGTCATTAATATTAGTAAAAAATTCGATTCAATCGAAAGAACGAAAAGACATCATAGGACTGTCTGTTGAACACACCATTGAATTGTCCTGTGTTGAGCTTGATAAGCATGTTATAGTATGCGTATACAGACCTCCAAGTTACCAGAATCTACCTATATTTGATTCTGTAATGGAAGATGTACTAAAGAAACTTAGTGCTAGTAGTAAGTCAATAATCATATGTGGTGATTTTAATATTAATTTATTAGAAAATAACTCGAACACTATCAGATTATTAAGTCTTTTTAGGTCATTTGATTTGTCAAATGTTTTTTTGAACCAACCCGAGTGACAGCTTCTTCTGCCACTTGTATAGATAATATATTTTGTAATTGTGATTACTTACATAAACAAATTGTAAATAAGTTGCCATCTGATCACAGTGGACAAACAATAACATTTTGCACCTACATGCCTTTACAAAAAATTCAAATAAGGTTTAGGTCAATTACATGTAAAAATTTAGAGAAATTAAATAATTCTTTGGCAAGTAAATTATGTGTTCAGAGTTTTAATAATATTTTTGACCCTAATGAGTTTTACGCCGAGTTCTTTTCACTATTAAACAACCAATTTATTGACGCTTTTCCACTAAAGACTAAAACTATTTATACGAAGTTCTTATTTAATGACTGGGCCACTCCAGGTATTCGCAAAAGCAGGGAAAAACTTTTTGAACTTTATGGCCTAAAGCAACATACGAATAATACAAGCTTTCATCAGTATGTCACAAAATATTCTAAAACTTTTAAAAGTGTGTGCAAAATAGCTAAAGCTCTTTACATTAGCAATA
Organism: Agrochola lychnidis; assembly: GCA_963680765.1. Taxonomy (NCBI): domain Eukaryota; kingdom Metazoa; phylum Arthropoda; class Insecta; order Lepidoptera; family Noctuidae; genus Agrochola; species Agrochola lychnidis. The sequence continues at coordinate 27,842,037 of OY796856.1, forward strand.
AAATAAAATCAGCTGATGATAAAATAAAAACTACCTGGCAAATAATAAATACTGAAACAGGTAGGAAAAAACAGCGTAATACTGAATTAAATTTAGAGACTGCACATGGCCCCATCAACTCAGATGTAGAAATAGCTCAGGAATTTGAAAACTTTTTTGCTAATGTTCCCCTTAAAACTACCGAAAATTTAAATTCATCACCCGCGCTTTCTGCCGCCTTACTTAGAAATAATGTAAAAGCATGCCCTTTAGAGTTTAGGTTTCAGCATACAAACCCCCAAGCTGTTATAAAAGCTTTTAAAGATCTTAAAATTAAATCAACAGAAGATCTATGGGGAATGTCTGTAAAAGTCTGTAAATCTATCATCGAAACCATTGCGCCCTATTTAGCTTTCATATTTAACACCAGTGTAGACCAAGGAGTCTTTCCGGATCTCATGAAACTCAGTAAAGTAGTTCCTTTGTTCAAGTCCGGTGATAGTAAGGAACCCAACAATTATAGGCCCGTGTCAATTCTGCCAGTTCTCAGTAAAGTGTTTGAAAAGTTGATGCTTAATCAAATGTTACGTCACTTTATTAAAAATTCCATCTTTCATGAACAACAGTACGGTTTCACCAAAGGGCGTTGTACCACTGACGCCGGTGTCACCCTAATAAAGAACATTTTTAATGCCTGGGAAGAAGCACATGATGCCATTGGAATCTTTTGCGACCTCTCGAAGGCGTTCGATTGCGTAAACCATGAAACACTTCTGCTGAAACTAGAACACTATGGGATTAGGAATACAGCTCTTGATTTACTAAGATCATACCTGAAAGATAGAAAGATTAAAGTTCAAGTGAACGGTGTAAACTCGTTGGGGTCTGAAATGGCAATGGGTGTTCCTCAAGGTTCAATATTGGGTCCATTCCTCTTTTTAGTTTACATTAACGATTTACCCCAATAACTTCAAAATCAACCGAAGATGGTGTTATTTGCAGATGACACATCATTGATCTTTAAAATAGATCGACGGTCACAAAATCTTGACGACGTGAATAACTCTATTCTTCAGGTCCAAGATTGGTTTACGGTAAATAATTTGGTACTAAATGAGAAAAATACCAAGTGCATTAGATTTAAATTACCGAATGTTAAAAGTAGCGAATGTGACATCATATTGAATGGAGAAAAACTGGAATTTATTAATCAAACAGTTTTCCTAGGAATCACGCTAGACGAGAAATTACAATGGGGACCTCATATAACATCTCTTGCGGGGCGGCTAAGCTCGGCCGCTTATGCTGTTAGAAAGATAAGACAGTTAACAGATGTAGAAACCGCGCGTTTGGTATATTTTAGCTACTTTCACAGCATTATGTCATATGGCATTTTACTGTGGGGTCGGGCTGCTGACATTGAATCCATCTTTATTTTACAAAAGAGGGCTGTCAGAGCCATTTATAACCTATGTCGTCGCGAATCTCTCAGGGAACTATTTAAAAAGATTAATATTATGACGGTACCTTGCCAATTCATCTATGAAAATATTATGTATGTAAGGAAAAATCTGCATCTTTTTAAGAAAATAAGTGATAGACATAATTTTAATACTAGAAATAAAGATAAAATAGATCAACCATTTTTCAGATTATCCAAAGTACAAACATCTTTTATGGGGTACTGTGTTAAATGTTACAACAAAATACCTTGTGATATATTACAGTTAACTGAAAGAAAATTTAAAACTCATATTAAAAGTACTCTTTGTAAACAAGCATATTACAAATTAGAGGATTATATTCTAGATAAGAATGCTTGGAAACATGCTGGTCTAGCTCCATAGGACAATTTACAGTATAGACAAAATCAAACTGGTTGCTAATTCAATTGTATAATTAAATATTATAACATATTTATTTATTTTTTTGCATTCTGTGATTACTCACACACTGACTAATTAGTGTCACCTGTAATTTTTTTAGGAATATCGTACCTACTTTTACAATGCTTGTAAATATGTGAACACCATGTATCCATTACATAATTATTTTTTCTGTCATTGCTTCATTTTTAATTATTTTTACCTATTGTGGTATAGCAATCTTATTCCAGGTGCATCGTCTTCACATATAATTAATATAATTAATGTATACAAAATATTGTAAAACATTTTAAAAGAGTAACGGTGGAGTTTCTTGCCCATTCTTCTCCATACGAAAACTACCTTTTGGAAGGGGCGACTAGAATCAATTTTATTATTTTGTAATTTTTGACGTTCAAAAGTGCCATACATGGGCCTATTTGAAATAAATGATTTGACTTTGACTTTGACTTTGAATCCCAAAACAAAAAGAGAAGAATTTTTCAGCTCCGTGAAGAAATATGTCACATACGGTGTTCCTCAAAGCAGTGTGCTAGGGCCGCCGTTGTTACTATTTATATCAACGACTTGCCGAAGGCAACGATTCAACCTATGTCATTATTTGCTGATGACAGTACAGTTTCAATTGCATGTAAGGACATTTATAATTACAAACTTGACATAAATAATTCGCTGACATCTATAATTTCTTGGCTTGATAATAATAATTTAAAAATAAATATATCAAAACAAATATAATGCACTTTGGGCTAAGATTGCATAATCCATTAAATGTAAATTTAATTCACGATAATAGGACTATAAATGAAGTAACTAAAGCCCGTTTTCTCGGTTTAATTAGTGTTCTACTCATTACCATGCCTATTTAGTCTGCATTAAAACATTGAATCGACGACACGTATTTTTCTTATCTCATACAGTCCACAATCTATATTGAACCTTATTACAAGCAGCGTAAGGAACAATTATAGACAGCAAACTAAATTGGAAAGAACACATTGAGAAACTATGTAAAAGAATCAATAGTCAATCTTATGCTTTGTACCAACTTGCTCCAACCATCAACACTGATGTGTTACTCTCGGCGTATTATGACCTTGTTGAATCTGTCCTCAGATATGGCATTATCTTTTGGGGCAACTCAACAAATAAAGATACGGCATTTATAATGCAAAAGCGATGCCTACGTGCCATGTTTGGTATCCAAAGTACGGAGAGCTGTAAGCCACTCTTTACTAAGCATAAAATACTCACACTTCCGTCACTGTATATTTTGGAAATAGCTCTATTTGTGAGAAATAACCCCCATTTGTTTCCTCAAATAAAACGTAATCACCGGGATAATAGTAAAATTCGTGTTCAGCCAGCTAAGACAGCGCTACTGTATAAAAGCGTTGTATGCAGAGCGCCAATAATTTACAATAATATCCCTAACTGTGTTAAGAATATGTATATTATGTCATTAAGTATAATTAATAAACATTTCTTCAAACAAAAAAGTAGTCGCTCAATACTCTTGTAGTAGACACACGTCTTTTCTTATGTTATAAATCCCATACAAAGCGAAGTGAATATTTACAACAGTACCTACATGAAATCAATTCTTCCCACTGCATGAGCTTGGATTAATAATAGCGGCTGTATCGATCCGTCGCTGGCTTCGTAGCATCGCGACTGACTTCCACGCATACAGTACATTTAATTATTTGTTTATTGTATCAACTTCCAAGGTCCATATAATAATATACATTATATATATGATTGGTTTAAAAATAAATGTTTTTCTGGACCAAAGATTTCTACTCCGTTCATAACCATTTTTTTTCCAAACGGTATAAAAGCCGGTGTAAAAATATTTGTTATGTGTTGCAGTATATGCGTGACGGTGGTGGTGTTGAACGTGCACTTCCGGTCGCCGCAGACGCACACGATGGCGCCATGGGTGCGGCGCGTGTTCATCCACGTGCTGCCGCGTCTGCTGGTCATGCGGCGCCCGCACTACCGCGTGGACCCGCACCGAAGCCGCTTGTGAGTATACCACGCGCTAACCAAGCGCTCGCACTCACCGAGTGCGCAGCGTGAGTCATGTGTGCGGCTTGCAGTGCAGGGCTGGTGACAGCGGTGAGCGAGAGCACGCCGTGGGACGAGGGCTCGCCGCTAGGTGTGGGCCCGGGCGCGCCGGGTGGGCCTGCCTGCAGCGCGTGCCGTACGTGTCACATGCACGACGCGCCCGCGCTGTGCGATGCGCTGCGCCGCTGGCATCGCTGCCCAGAGTTGAATAAGGCCATCGATGGCATCAACTATATTGCTGAGCAAACGCGCAAAGAAGAGGAGTCAACTAGAGTGAGTTCACCACTTCCGGTGCGCCTACTCTCTTTCGTCCCGTTGTTCTGGCGTCAATCTGACCTGATGATTTGTATTCCGTAGGTGAAAGAGGACTGGAAGTATGTCGCGATGGTGCTGGACCGATTGTTCCTGTGGATCTTCACGTTAGCCGTGGTAGTGGGCTCAGCCGGTATTATCCTCCAGGCGCCGACGCTGTACGACGAGCGCGCTCCCATTGATGTGCGCCTTTCGGAAATTGCGTATGCGACGGCCAAGCCACGCCCGCCGCCGCCGCGCTAGACACTGCCGCGCCACATGCGACGCCGAAGCGCCACACGCTGACGTGCTCGCACCGCCTTGCTCACGCCGACGTGCTCACACTAACGTGCTACACGCCGCCGCACAAGGCGCTGCCGCGTTATGCGCACATCTTTTTTATAATTTATTTGTTACGGTGACCCAGAGACACCATAAATGTCCGTTTGTATTTTCCCGGCGTCCTGGGTTTCCGCAAAACGTAATTTTACGATATTGTAAATAATATACATACATATTATAGTTTATACGATGAAACGACACGATCGAAAATAAGTCGAATTTCTTTTGATAGAGACGAAATAAAACGATTGTTTGTAAATTATGTAGTTTCATTAAAGCTGCCGACAAAAGTGAAAACTTAAAACTGGTACCTATATAATTATGATATCGACGGTAAAAAGGAAGTAGGGGTATAAGCGACATTTTGGTCTACGTAAAATTTTCCGCTCTTTCGAATGCGCTCACGCCCATGGCTCCACGATGACTTTTTTTGGCGTTTATGCCCTAGCAAAAAAAATCATTTTCCTAGTATTATTTTTCGTAACCGACGAAAATTCAGGTCATTTTTGCTATAAAGGTGCTTGTACCCCTACAAAAATTATTTATTTTGGTAATGCTTTTTTTACTTCATAAGGGTTTCGAGTTTTTAGTTGTTTATGCCTTTTAAACTTTTCCCTCAAAAAGTACAAAAGTTGTTTATAGTCTACTTCCATTTCGTAATTTAACATAGCTATGGCGCTTGTACCAGGGTCGGTATAAAACAAACAAGTTGTTTTAAAACACGTATTTTAAACACTGTTTAAAACAGTTTGAAATAAAACAATGCTTTTTATTAAGTGTTTTAAATCACAGTATAAAACAAGTTTATAATAATGTTTTAAACATTAAGAAAAAAATACATGATTTTAAATCGCGAATGAATGGAAATACATGAAATTAAAAAAAACAAACATGTGTTCAATTCACACGTGGTAGAAGTGAAACCTTCAAAAATTTTGGCTTCAAGATAATGAGAATGAGTGTAGGGGGTACGAAGCAGAGCACAAAGAGAACCACGAACATAAGAAACACTCATTTTGGCAGTTCAACAACATTCATTGCGTTATTTACGTTGCTAAGCAGTTTTTTTTCGAACTTATGAAGCAACTACTAGGAGCGAGCGCGCGCGCCTATGCATGGGTCGAATCAGCTCCGTGACTAAATTAACTAAAAATAGTAAAAGTTACTTTTTGTTGACTTTTTTTTTCGCTAATTTGTTTAAATAGTAGCCATCAATAAGTGAAAGTGTTATCTCGGAAAATAAACATATATATCCAATATAAAAAGCAAACTTTAAATAAACAAAGAAAAATATAATTAACAATAAGGACAATATTATTACTGGAAATGGAGTGCAGTATGGGCAGTGACTTATATAAAACAGTGATCTTTATTATGGAGTGAAAAACATTTAAATATACGTCTACAACAAAAACGTTTGACTTAAATAAAATAAAAAGTGAACTAAACTATCGGTGTAATTGTCATAATAGTACTATATCCTAATTCCTCCAATAAACAAAACATAAAAAGTGCAAGAAAGTGTCTATTTCATAGATTTTATAAACCAAAACAGAGTGACTAAAGTGTTCGACATTGCAAAAAATTCCAATTGAATGAGTCATTTCTAACCGTTTTCGTTCGTTTAAATATTTCATCTGTGCATTACACTGCTCAATTTCGCGACAAGTAATCAAGCACAGTTGGTTCAGTGGCACTAAGTGTTGGGTCAAAACATTAATCAACCGAACCCGAGTTCGAGCCCCGCTGAAATTGGCTCTTTTTGTAATGAAATGAAATGAAATGAAATTGTTAATTCTGTAAATAGGATATCGGAATCACTTTTACACGTCATATAAAAAATATTAAAAATAAGCTAGATGAGTTCGGCTTTTCCTATCTGACTACTCGGAGAAGAAAGGCCGAAACAAACTCAGAGGTCGCAGTCTCTTTTAAAGTCCAGACATAATCTTGGTCAGGCCATATGAAGACCATGTAGATTAGTGTCTGAAAAGGTCTTTTGAGGAAAGAACCACACAGATTTGAGTGGACCTGTCCAGTCAGTGCAAGCATTTGTCAGTAATCGTGGAGCTCAACTTAGAACTTAAGGAGCTCAACTCGACGAGCAATACCAAAGAAAGGACATTTGGGTAGGCCGCAAAAACTACTCAAACTGCCAGACCATCACTAAAACTAGAAGAGAAATAAAAATAAAAATAATATCCACATAGTCCTCACATTCACAATAGTTAAAATAATATAATACTTTACAAAGTAATCATGTCATTTTGATTATATTTTCCAACAATGTCAACGTTTTATAAAACTGGTATATGTTGATTTTACATAATAATTAAAATGTCTAGTTCTATGGTTTTATCACTAGGCTTAGCAGAGCGAGCAGTTCAATCCCAAGCTTTTTTATCTTCTAAATAATCTGAAATTGTATAGTACCCTTTTCTACAAAGTTTGGTTTTAATACAGATTTTAAATCGTTTAATGGGTAAGTTTCGAATGTCAATGGGGAGTTTGTTGTAAAAGCGTATACATTGACCCATGAATGAGTTGCCTACTTTGTGGAGACGTGTGCGATGTACAGCAAAGTTGTGTTTATTCCTGGTATTTAAACTATGAATATCGGACATTTTCTTAAAATTTGATATATTTTTGTGTACATACAATAGGTTTTCAAAAATATATTGTGAGGCTACAGTCAGAATATTTATTTATTGTGTTTTCTAAAATACCAAACTTCTACATGACGTTTGCCATTCTCTCCAAAGTCACCAACTATATAATTATAAAAAATCACAGCAGAGGGCGGTACGATAGCTTCGAGTAAACACGGACTTCGAAAGCAATACTCATCTTTGACATCACACGTAATTAAAGATCATCGCAAACAACGGGCGCCACTTTCTTCATCGATTACCAAGCATTCTAAAACACGACATCTGCTGACAAATAGAAAAACCTCTCAATTAGTACCTACCTATTTGCATTGCATTAAGTTGGTTCCACAATTTTAATATAGAGGGCGCATAACGATGGAAGACCTTGATAACGTTACTCTTAGAAGACCTTTAAAAAAGTGTAAATCGCTAGAAAAACTGGATATGAACATCTCCACTAACTCGTCTTATTCGGATGAATTCTTGAGTAGAAGACTTGACCTATCTTCACATACTACAGCTTTATGCCGAGACGAAATGGACATCAAAATAAATAAATTAAAGGCGGACTTACAATCTACACAAAATGAATTAGAAAATGTCATTCTCGAAAATGAGGAACAGAAAAAACAAATTGCCCAACTATCTCAGGAAGTTGACATATTAAAACAGATTTGCCGAAGTCCACGAACTACGTTACTTCAGTCAACCATGCAGAAACATAAAGTCAAGCGACGTCTTACTGAGTCATTAGGGAATTCTCCGCTCACGGTGCAAAGCTCACCTAGTGATGAAAAACTTCCTACCAACGCTCATTCACTAGTCCCACAAGAAAAAACACAAAATTCATCACAAAGCAATATACCTACAACAAAACTGAGTTGTTCTAAGAAAAGTGTTACAGTATCAGTTTTTAATCCACAAAACGAACAATCATTCGACCGAAGTATAGAGATCACACAAAACCAAATCGACAAGAATTCAAGAGAAGTACTAACAGATGTTGTTAGAACATCGAAACACAGAATTGCTTTATTCGCCGATTAGACTGGATACGGAATACGAGAAAATTTACAGGACTTGGTGGGAGATGCATTTCATGTGACGTCATTCATTAAATTAAATGCGCCTCTTAGTGATATATTAAGCGCAAGTTTGTCTATGTGTACGGATTTTACCGATTCAGATTTCGTGTTATTTATGGCAGGTTCCAATGACAACAATCCCCTAAAAATGTTAAGCTTTCTACATCACACTTTGCAGAATATGCCAAACACAAATATCTTAGTCGGCAGGGTCTATCGTAACAATTATATAAATGTTTTGAAACTAAATGATATGTTAAAATTTATCTGTAGTAATTGCAATACTTCAAAATTTATTTTATTAGACAATGACTTTGATAATTACCGCAGAACTTTTAATAAGCAAATTGCATGCAAGTTAATATATAGGGAGATACTCCATGTGAGATATACAATTACCTACTCAAATTACAGGAAAAATGTGCTCAATAATAAGGAAAAAACATTAAAAAGACAATCACGAGATGCATGCATACAAATAGATTGTAATTATGCTGGCAAAGAAAAAAAAGAAAAATTAGACGCTATAACACCCCGATTATTAATGGACCCTTCTACTTCTACACATATTAATAATTCCCCTAGTTTTGGCAATATCGTTTTTTTTCGAGAATAAAGTAGAATCACGAAATCACAAAAAAAATTCAGAACCCTTGCTATCAGAGACGATGTGTTTAAAATTATTTCACCAAAACGTATGTGGTATAAATAATAAAAAACTTGAGCTTGAATCATATTTTGAAACTTTTTGTAAAGACTTAGACTATGTTTGTATAACAGAACATTTTTTGAATGATAAATCTATTAACTTATTTCAATTAAGCAATTATAACTTAGTATCATATAACACAAGGACAAACAAAAAAGAGGTGGTAGTCTTATTTTAGCGTATATGGATAAAAAATGTGAAAATATTGATGCAATACAGAAATTATACAGATCAGAAAGTTTTGAGGTTTGTGGTGTAAAGGATCTCGAGACAGGATTGAATATTTGTTGTTGTTACAGAAGTCCAAATGACAAAAATTTTGACAGTTTTCTAAAGAGCCTAGAAAAATTGTTAGAACATTTTATTGACAGGAAGTGCGTTATATGTGGCGATTTCAATGTTGACATACTTGCGGAAAGTAAAAAATCTTTAGAATTTATAAGTTTATTAACGTCGTACAATTTTAGGCATCTTATAAATACTCCAACTTTTATTCGAAACAAATCATACTCTTGCATTGACAATGTATTGACTAATCTTTCCGACGATGATATAGAGCAGTGTTTGGTAGATCATAATGGTTTAGCAGATGGCCATGGCGGCCTTCTTTGTAACATAATTCTTGATAAGATTGATAAAAGGACAAATGAATCTGAAATGAATAAAAGGACAATTGATTAATAAAAGAACATTCAACACAAAAAATAATACTGCATTTAAAAAGTGCTTTCAAAATACAAATGATAATATTGTAGGTATCAATACGTTTCTCAACTATTTTAATAAAAAATTTCGGGAGTGTTACCCAAAGAAAACCAGTAAAGTAAAACTGAGGAACAATAATCAGATAAAGTGGATTACCAGGGGAATTAAGGTGTCAAGCAAAATGAAAAGAATATTATGTTCGGGCACCACCATTAATTCTAGTGTCTCTAACTATAAAATGAATTACGTAAGGATCTATAGAAGAGTTTTAAAGCACGCACGAAAATTAGCCATATCATGTCATCTCAACAAAGCCAAAAATATAATAAAGGAGACATGGAAAATTGTAAATGATCAAACAAAGAGAAACCAAAACAAAGTTAGAAGGAAACTTGTTCTAAACATTAACAACAAGGTGGTTACGGATCCGCAAGAAATAGCAGATACTTTTGTTGATAAATTTGTGCATAAATCATCACTTTTAAAAACAAAAGAAGAAAGTGCGCTGTCCTTCCTAAGAAACTCAACATTGAGAGTAGAAAGTGAGATGACTTTCAATATGACGACACCACAGGAAATAACAAAAATTGTACGTAAGATGGCAAACAAAGCATCTTGTGGACACGATGACGTGCCAATATCGGTGATCAGAGATAACATAACATAACATCACGCCTTGTTTCCCCGAAGGGTTGGGCAGAGGTGTCCCTGTAGCAGGTACACCCACATTTCGCCAGTTATGTTTTTTTAAGTCCCATGTAATAGGGGGCGAGCCTATTGCCATCAACCGGGCACAAATCCAGACTCCGGGCTACTACTGAGAAATTCCAGATAGAAAAACCCAATAACACTTGCCCGACCCGGGAATCGAACCCAGGACCTCATGCTCAGCAGTAGCGCTTGCTACCACTAGACCAACGAGGCAGTTCAGTGATCAGAGATAATATAGAAATATTAGCGTATCCCTTATCTGAGTTCATTAATAAATGTATTGAAGAGTCTGTATTTCCTGAACAACTTAAATTGGCAAAGGTGGTTCCGCTACACAAAAAGGGTACAAGAACGGATCCCAAAAACTACCGGCCAATATCCTTACTACCAATTTTATCAAAAAATTTCGAAAAGATAATGAAAGCTAGATTAATGATCCACTTACATTTAAATAGAATACTAAATTATAAACAATTTTCTATTTTTTTTTTATGGTGTACATAATAAAGAATATTCTATCTATCTATCTATCTATAGGCACCTCAGATGCGATAGATAATCTTGTTAATGACATTATTAATAAATTGAATGACAAAATGAAGGAAGCTGGCTTATTTATTGATTTAAGTTCTGCGTTTGATACAGTAGATCACGAGCTACTTCTGGCTAAACTAAAGCATTATGGTATTAGAGGAAAAGCGTTAAAACTTATGACATCTTATTTAAAAAACCGTAGAATTTACGTACTAATAAAAGACATTAACTCAAACAATTGTGACGGAAAGTGTGTGAATGAAGTAATATATAAGTCAAAAATGACCAACATAAGCCGCGGAGTGCCTCAAGGCTCAATCTTAGGACCAATATTATATTTAATATTTACAAATGATTTACTAAATTTTATGAATAATACCCAACCCGACGCAGGACTTGTAATGTTTGCAGACGACATGAATGCCATACTCGGGTCGCCAAACTTAAATGAGTTGACAGAAAATGTAAATAAGTGTTTAAAGAATCTTTCTGTTTGGTTTACAGCAAATAATTTAATAATAAACCCAAGCAAAACCAATGTAATGTTGTTTAAAACAACGTCACGCAACAAAGATAGTATAGATGTCAAGCTTAAAAAGGAAAATATTGGACTGGTGAACGAAGTTAAATTTTTAGGAGTTTATATAGATTTCCTATTAAATTGGACAAAGGAGCTCACCGCCATTGATTCCTCAATATCTTCAGCTTGTTACGCGCTAAGAAGCCTCAGGGACGATATTAATCTTAAGCAACTTAAATCTGTATATTATGCATTAGTAGAATCCAGATTACGATATAGCATTATGTTTTGGGGGAGCAGTTACGGGTATAATTGCCAAAGAGCATTCATTCTACAGAAACGTGCATTAAGAACGATTGTCAGAATTCCACAACAAGAGTCATGTAAAGAATATTTTAAAAAATTAGGTATTTTAACAGTGCCAAGTTTATATGTTTTAGTACTACTCAGCCACTTTGCGAAATACATACACGAGCACGAATCACAGGAAGAACGTGAACTTAAAGAGAAAACTAGAAGAAACGTTATACAAAATAAAATAGCGCCGAAACTTAATATTGCTGAACATTGCTCTAAATACCAAGCAGTAGAATTATTTAATAAGTTGCCTACTGACTTAAGTTCATTGATTTACAAAGGTACACTATTCAAAGCCAAACTTAAAGCATTCCTCTTGAATAAATGTTTATATTCTATATCTGAATTGGTGACAAATGATGGTGAATAGTTTTTATATTTAGTAATTTACCTTTTTGACATTAAATATACATTCAAGACATTGTTAGATTTTTTGCATTTTAGAGAATAGATTTATACGAATTTGACATGATAATATTTACAATAATTTATATAATTACTATTTACAATCTATTGACATATTAATTTATCATATAAGTTATTGATTTTATTTTTAGTGAAATTTACCGTTTGATATTCATAATTTATTGTTTTTAGCTGTAAAATATTAATTAATGTACTACAAAATTCAAACACAATGCGAATTGTTATATGAATAAATAAATAAATAAAACTGTATTATGTATGCTTCCTATCTCATTTTCTCCCACGTTAAATCATTATTTTGCTGCGATGTTATTTTAAAACTGCGATATCTCCTGAGATATTCATTGAAATCGAATGATGTTAAGGGCAATTTTATTTTAAATTAAATACTTGTGATGAATAAAGTATTTATTTGGATAAATATACATATCATGTTTATAAAAACACCTTCGCAAATAATGCATCATTTTAGAACAAATTTGGTTAGCATAAAAAAGGTTATAGTAAGCCAACTTTAAAAGATAGACATATGCTGTCGCGGACTTTTTTTTAGAACTTTTAAAGAGGAACAATTCTGTAATACATGATTTTTGCGAGACTTTAACCGTTAACGCAGCGCACGCAGCGGAAGCTCTCAAAAGGAAAAATAAAACCCCCGATTATGAAACATTCTGCATTGGTGCTCCGCTCCTATTAGTCTTAGCGTGATGATATATATCTTATAGCCTTTCTCAATAAATGGGTTATCTAACATTGAAATAATTTTTCAAATTAGTAGTTCCTGAGATTAGCGCGTTCAAGCAAACAAACAAACTCTTCAGCTTCAGAGAACCACGAACATAAGAAACACTGTATGATGCTTCCTATCTCATTTTCTCCCACGTTAAATCTTATGAATTTGTGTCTGTCTCTTTTTACTGTCGCTTTTTCGTTTCATCGACTTTCAAATCACAACGATGCTAAAGAAGTTTTCACTTCAAAAATATTACTTGAAATAGCTCGAAAATAAATTAAAAAGGTTACATAGTTTTTGGGTATTGCAGTACACTTATAGAAGTAATTACCCGCAAATATTTTGGGGATTCCCCTTATTTGAATATAGTCCATCCTACCTATGTATAGGTACTTCGTCGTATATACTTCGTCACTGGTCGAAAAGAGGTAATTCCCCACAATAATTTTGGAGACTTCCTCGTTTTTATTAAATACTAGCTTCTGCCCGCGACTTCGTTCGCGTGGAAGTCGTTAAACATCACAATATACTACTACAATAATAGCTACAATTTTTATAAAACTTCCCTGTATACTACGTTTGTAGTTTTATTCTCAGCAGCCAAAATATACATTGGGAGCAAGCGACGTAACAGTTGTTCGTATGAGAAGCAGCTTGTCCTGAAGTCGACACCCGCAGCCTTCAGTCTTCGATGTCGGCCCCTGTGACTTGTTGATCACAAAGCATACGCTCACAGGGAACTGCACGCGCTTAAACTGGTAATGGTGGGGAATTAGTGGTATACGCGCTATAAACACTGTCTCGCCATCGCCACAACCTGTTAGAATTTCCGTCTCGATGACGTTTCTCTGTAAAGACATGACTTTGAGCCGGTTTTCGTTACACAGATATACAACCGGAAAAGATACTTGCCGTTTGCGAATTGAGAAATTCTACGGGGTAATATGTGGCATTAATGGAGGTGTACTATATCACTTCACTCCCTTCAATTTGTGAGAGAATACTGTGGTTGATCGCTGCAGCTTGATCATTTTCGGAGTTAAAATGGACACACACCCAAGAATTCTCTTGGTATGGTATTTGACTGATGTTCTCGTATATCAGAACGAATAAGATCTTCTAAAGTGGGATCTACTCTACCAAGAGTCTCTGGTAAAGTGCCTTCACCAACTTTTAGAAGAACATCGGAGAATTCTTGAGCATTTGAATTCACGCCAAACCGAGCTCATATGATGATGGTCAAACGCAGTTTATGAACTCTCCACCATAGAGTCGACCTTTTCAACGAAATATTTGCTTTGTTTGTCAGAACTGTGACACCACCCATCATATCTTGGTTCCTGCGGATGTCCTCCAGGGTTCTGTTTACAGCTTCCACTGCTTTTCTATTTGCCATAATACATTCATACTATACGATGAAGCGCAATCCCTATGCACACATCTCTTGTTCTGTTGCGTGACACCCCACAAACAGGCGTTTCGTTGCTCTCTAAATCGATGGGAATCTTAAACATGGCGTGCGCTGTTTTGTCACCAGGAAGCAGTGTGGCAGCGATTCCAGAAGATCCACACACATACATATTTTAAAATCGCTGGTTGTCCCAGTCAATCTGCTGTCAAAATCTGTAAAAATCATCTTATTCCTACAGTCTTTAGCTCTTAAATGATCAGAATACAACCTTGAATGTTTTGTGACTGTAAAGTACTTGTGACGTAGTAGGTTTCCATAGCTTACGAAGTTTTACTTTTTTTTTTGTGAATTAATACCTACATTAATAAAAAAACCGTTTTACAGAATGTAAAAAAATAGTTTAAAAAACAGATGGTAATCGAACTTACTACCAGGACTTTAAATCATTCGTCCAACCGCTTACTTATTCGCTTTGTTGAAAGTTAGCTAAAATAGCCGTTCCTATATAATTATGTCATGATTGACTGCATAGTTCCATAAATGTATAGCTTGATAATAATCATTTAAAAAGTTAAATCGGTAACTATCTACAATATCCCAACCTTTTGGCGCGTCCTTTTATAATTTGCAGAGAAAAATAAGAAAATAATGTAATATTGCTCATCCCCCATAGCAAATAGCGTGATAGTACAACAACAATACAATCAACAACCAATCTACAATTGGAACAGACAAACATTCTAAAAACTATATTTTGCGCATAAGAATCGATCCTAGACCTCGTAGCAATAACTTTCTTTCAAAAAATTTAACTTCGCTACGATTTTATTATAATATATTATAGGGACATAATAAAAACAAAAAAAAAATCGTGTAACAAAATGTGAAAAAAAAGAAAACAAAAACCGTAGTTGGGAATCGAACTTACAACCCCATGTTTGCAAAGCAATCGTCCAACCGATGAGTTAATTTCTTTGTTGAATTATATCTTAAATAGCCGTTCCTATATATTTCATGATTGACTGCTCAGTACCATAAAGGTATAGCGTGATGATAATCATTCTAAAAGTTAAATCGATAACCATCTCCTAAAATTTTGGCGTGTTTTTTTCCAAAAAATACGAACATAATATAATATTGCTCGTCCCCAATAGTAAATAGCGTGATAGTTTATACCCTACAGTTTGACCAGACTTATAGGGAACACCTATGCAAAATTTGAACAGAATCTATCCGGTAGAATTTGCGTCATGCTAGAACATAAAAATACGACATAATGTAATATTGCTCATCCCCCATAGCGAATAGCGTGATAATTTATACCCTATAATTTGACCAGACACACAGGGAATATCTATGCAAAATTTTAACAGAATCTGTCCGGTAGAATTTGCGCCATGCTGGAACATACATACAGACAAACAGACAAACAGACAAACAGACAAAAATTCTAAAAAATATATTTTCGGCATTAGACTCGATCCTAGACCTCGTAGCAATTACTTTTTTTCAAAAATATTCAATGTACAGTTTTGACTTCGCTACGATTTTATTATATGTATAGATACTTTTACGAAAATCGAAATTCGCAATTCTGAACGTACAGTGTACTAGATGGTTCAGTATCTGTAGTATATACCTATGATATTATGTTACTCTGATCGTTATTTTGTAAATTTTTCCTCTGTTCGACGTTATATGAAGAAAATAAAAATTCGATACTGTACTATATCAGTAGGCAATATATTCTTGAAATCATATAAAATAAAATGAAAATTGTATAAAACTTAAAACATCTTTTTTCTTCTCTGACGTGTTTTCAATCAACAAACTTAATTACCATGGCAACCGCATAGTAAACTTCTTACAGGTCTAAACAAAAAAGTATGTATATATTCAATTAAACATACCGCCCACCAAGGACATCAGTACTTGTCCTTAACTACATAAAACCGCCCACCATGAGGGAACGATACAATAAATAAAAGAAATGAAACATTTGAAACCAAATTAATTACTTGATTCTAATCTAAATCCAACAAACTTTAACTACTTCAATGACAATTGTGGACTGTAAATAAATTAACAACAATAACTTAACACTAGTTTGTAATAGGCAAAATGCATAATTTAGATGTAGGACGTTAATTTAACGATCCCTTACATTTTATTGTCACTACTCGAGTGACTTTGTCCAAACCAGGATGTAGTTCAACAATTTTGCCTAAGAGCCAACGAGCAGGGGGTAAATTATCCTCCTTTACTAAGACTACATTTCCAATATTTGGTTCTGGAAGATGCTTAGTCCATTTGTAACGCTGTAGCAAATGATCCAAGTATTTCTCCGACCATCTTCGCCAAAAGCTCTGCATCATGCGTTGTGTCATTTGCCAACGTCTTAAACTATTTACATTTGCACTTTCATAATTTCGTTCAGGCACCGTTATCAGAGAATCACCAGTCAGAAAATGTCCTGCAGGGCTAACATGACAAGCGCGAGAACGCTCTTTTTCTCGTTTTATCGTAATTTGTCTACGATTCTGACGTCATTCTAATCCCTAACATGACCGCAAACGACGAGTAAACTAGAAAAAGGCACTTTGACATTCTTTTATCGCGCGACGATAAACCGATGTTGCAAATTATTAAAAACAAATTATTTTTATGATAGCAACATCGGCTTGAAGTTCTGTTTCATTCATTCAATTTTATGCATGGAATTATGTACTTTATTGAATAAACGTCTCTCTCTCTTAATTATTATTATTTATTTATTTAATTATTTATGATTACTTTTTTATTATTTATTTATTTATGATTAGTTTTTTATTATTTATTTATTTATGATTAGTTTTCTATTTAACCGACTTTTTGATAAAAATTAAATGATTTCTTTGGCATTCTGAAATTAAAATACAAAATGACAAATTAAAATTAGTGGTACCTATACTCATTAGATAATCACCACAAATGACAAATGGGCTGACGATCGCAATTTGACAAATCGAAGTTTATTATTGTAACAGAGATTTCGTTAATTTATTAATTTAATATACGACTATGAATCTGCCACCTATTTTCGAGTTTTTTTATGTATCATAATTTTGTCGTTTTGTCTACTCTCTATCGTCGTCAAAATCGACGACGACTAAATACGACAAAATTACTGATTATATCGTGTTGAACTGTCAAAAATCGAGATAAATAACGTGTCATGTTAGGGTTTGTCGACAAAACATGAAGTTTGACGGAACAAGTCGAGTATTTTGTATGGCATAGCTCTCAGAAAACGATAAAACTACAGAAATAGACAAAAATTTGTCGTGCGAGAGTGGATATATGTCGCGTGTGTCATGTTAGGCCTGCTGGTGTTAAAGGAATGGGATCCTCAGAACTAGTAGGTAAAATGGATAACGGTCGGGAGTTAAGGCACGCTTCTACTTGGGTCAAAAGAGTTGACATTTCCTCGTAAGTGAGGTTAGAGGCACCAATAACTCGTCTTAAATGGAACTTGGTAGATTTCACTCCAGCTTCCCACAAACCACCGAAATTTGGAGAGTGAGGCGGAATGAAATGCTAAGTGGTACCATTATTACCTAACCACTCTTTAATATCAACAGCCACAGAGTTTTGCTCTGTAGCGACTAGATGCCGAAGTTCTTTCGACGCACCGACAAAATTTGTCCCATTGTCGCTCCAAATGTCACTGACTAAACCTCGTCGAGCCACAAATCTTTTAAACCCTGCAAAGAAACCTTGAGCTGATAAATCACTAATAGCTTCTAAATGCACAGCCTTGGTTACCATGCAGATAAATAGGCAAATATATCCCTTATAAGAATGGCGGCCTCGACCTTTGGACGTCCGGATGTTGATGGGACAAGCAAAATCCACACCGCTGCGTTGAAACGGTCTTATTGGAGTGACTCTAGTAGACGGTTATCGTCTACTAGAGTCACTTCAACAAGACCGTTGAATTGAGTTTGAGTCTTCGCCGTATACCGTCTACACTTTACACATTTACGTAAATAAGCCTTAACTAGTATTTTGGCCGAAACTATCCAATACTTAGTACGCAAATGACTCAACATTAGTGTTTGACCTCCATGAAGAGTCTTATGGTGAGCCTCATCAATGACTAAATTGGTAAAGTGAGTCCTTTGAGGTAATATAATGGGATGTTTTATGTTCTCATCTAAATTAGCCTGATGAACACGACCACTTACACGAAGAATTCCTTCTTCATCCAACATAGGGCAAAGGGTTTTAATTTGCTTTTTGCTTTGACACTTCTTGTATTCCTTATATCTCTAATTTCTTCACCGAATTCAAGTTGCTGGATATATTTTATGCAAACCTTTGTTGCTACTACTACAATCTCTGCATTTGTTAAATAATTTTCATATCTTGGTTCACTGTCTGTTCGTTTCTTCCACTTCAAAACTCTTCTACAATACGCAATAACCCGCACTAATTTCTGAAATTTTAAAATTTTTGTCCAAACCAGATCATCAAGGGCCATTTCAGTGACGATATGAACTTTGAGTAATCTTCGTTCCATGTTTGTTTCAATGGACTTTGGCCTTGTATATTCAATTATTTTGTCACTAAGCTATGAAGGGCCTTGTGTCCACAAGACATTGCAAGCAAGCTCTTGTGGAGTTGTGCCTCTGGATGCAATATCAGCAGGGTTTTGTGATGATTGGACATGAGCACAATGTAAGTTGTCGAAATGAGAGAGAATAATAGAAACTCTATTTCCAATAAAAGTAGTCCAGCGGCTAGGATGACTAATAAGCCAAGCCAAAATCACTGACGAATCAGTCCAAGCATGTATTTGTAGGTATTGTGCCCTTTAAGAAATGTGAAACTATATTATTAGATGTTGATGGTTCGCCTACTGGTAACGATGCCTGCACGTTTGACACCGCTTGTTTAACTTCAACCGCTGAATTAGAGTTCTCGCTAGGAGCGGTTGAGTTTGAATCCAAACTACGATGCAATAAAGAGTGATGTCTTCTTTTCCAAATACGACACGAGATTTGATGACAAAATTTTACAGAGTGATTTGAATTTAAACAATTAAAACATAATTTCTTGGTTTGAGCGAAGCCAAGACGTGATTCGTAGGTTTCCTTAGCAAACAACTTACAATTTCAAATTTTGTGGTTTTCTCCACAAAACGGACAAGAAATATTTGTAGTTGCATTTTTGTCAGCACTAACAGTATGATAAACCTTTGTCTTATTATTAACAGTATCATTTGATTTAAATTTATTGGACTTATATTCAATAAATTCAATACAATATTCAATTCAAATATCGACTTGTTAAAAACTCTTTAAATTGCACAAACGTGGGCTGGTTATTTGAATCTACGTTAGAAGTAACCCTTAATTCCCATTCTACTGTCAGCATCGAGTTTGAGATTAAGGATGTCTATTATTAAAATATCCCACGAAGTGCCATTAACACCTATATTGGCCAGAGCATTTAAACAATCTGTTGTGGTGTCCATTAAATCTTTTAAAGCAGCAGCTGATTCGTTAGCCATATTTTTTTGACCAAGCAATCGCCTTAATATGCAATATGAAAGATATCGTTTGTTATTATAATGAGATTCAAGCTGAGCCCAACACAAGTCATAGTTTAATTCAGAAATCGGAATGTGGCGCAGAAGTTGCTCTGCTTCTCCCGACAATAAGCCCTTTAAATAATGCAACTTTTGTACTTTATCTAAACTATCATTGTTGTGAATTAAAGATGTAAATAAATCTTTAAAAGTGGTCCATTCTGCATAGTTTCTCGAGAAAGTGGGAATTACAATTTTTGGCAGTCTTATATTATTTGTATTGCATGTTTTTGTAGTTGATTGTACTTCACTACATTTTGGAGACAGTTGTCTAATCGATTCTTTCAGCTCAGATTTGTAAGAAATATATATTTCTTCAGTTTGGTCATAAGTTCCTGAAGTAAAATAACCGTATTTACTATCAGTTTTGTCTACTACGAACCGATGAGTTTCTGTGAAATTAGACCACTGTTTTTCCAAAGTTTCTAATCTAGTTTCTAAATAGGACAGTGTAATAAGTTCTTAAGGAGATTTTTTATAATTAATTAGGCCTTTCTCAATATTCTTTTTAGTATCTAATTGTAAATTAATAAATGACTCCATGACTGTACTTACTTATTATTGAAATACAACAAAACATAAAACGACATTAATTTTTTTTAATTAATTAGGCCTTTCTCAATATTCTTTTTAGTATCTAATTGTAAATTAATAAATGACTCCATGACTGTACTTACTTATTATTGAAATACAACAAAACATAAAACGACATTAAATGTGAAATATTTCAAATACCTATTAATACAAATTAATAATAAGACTTTCGCAAATGCAACAATGATAAAATGTACTTAGTCCATCATAACTTTAAAATACTGGAAAACACAAATGAAATTATTCTTCGTTGAAGCTGAGGATTTGAAAACACTCTCGATATGCTTTCGACGATATCGTCCACAGTCGTCGTTCACTCTGTTAGTCGCTGGATGACCAACGACTGTTGAATTACTTGGTATCAAAGTATACTACACCTTCAAACTCCACATCTGCCGAAGGCTGGTTGCAACTAGACTTGTCGCTGCTTACTATGCGCACACCGCGCAGCACCTCAGTGACGGGGCTGGTGATATCCACGTAATCCAATGATTTTCTCCTTATTGCTTACTATTTTCTCCTTATTGCTACATAACTGCTTAAAAATACCCATTAGGGTTGGTTATCCGGCTCGAAAGACCATGTTCGACATTATATGAAGTAGGTAAATAAAAATTCGGTACTGTACTATATCAATAGGCAATATATTCTTGAAATTTTAGGGAAACTTTGTACAGTCTTGGAAATGGAATGAAACTAGTGATAATGATACCATACGTATTTCTTTATTTCATCAGATATATTATTATAACATATTAGCTTTTGTACATTGTCGTATACGCGCTATACCCAAATTATAATGGACCAATCAGAAAGGTCGTGCGCCTTTTGTATTTCGGTCCACGGCTCTTACGCGTCTTCATATATAAAGACGCAGCGCCGCGAGCGCCATGTTCAGTCACTAGCTCGGCGCACAAAATAATATAAAATAAAATGAAAATTGTATAAAACTTAAAACAGTAGTTGTAAATCTACCATTTAGTATAAATTTGAATTACTTGAACTGGTATATGTATACTGGAACAAGCCCCTAAGGCCACTAAGGATCCTTAGTCTTTTTCTATGAAAATCGCCTGCCTAACTTTTAACCTTTTAAGGTACTTCACCCTATTTTACGATTTAGGGACCCAATAACAGTGTAGTGTAATACCCGTTTAGCTCTTATTCTGATGAAAAATCGTGTTGGTTATACTACTCCATTATTTTTGGGGTGTCTTTTCATCCATATTTTCATAGACTCACGCAATGCCAAATGTTGATTATCCTTCTTTTCCTTGCTTTCAAGCGACATTGTGTGTCACTAATGTCTTATATCTTGGTATTGTTTTGAAAGCCGACTGTTTTTTGTGCTCTATTATCTTTTATACAACCACTGTGAAAAGTACCTTATCCTTCTTTTCCTATAACACTTATTGAACTGTCTAGTCTCTTATACCCTTTTACCTTGCGATGTGAGAAATCGGGATGTCGCTTATGCTTCTTATCCTTTAATATTTCTTATCCTTAAATCGGATAAGTGTTCAACACACTGGTTCTAGACTCGTTCTTTACCGACCACGCACCTGTTTTGTTTTGCCTTGAATCTGTCTCTTTTGTTGAGAAACCTAAAAGCTTGATTCGCCAGATTAATCTTCCGGGTGTCATTAATCACTTAGAAAGCTTGGACTTCTCTAGCATTCTGGATAGCACAGACCCCAATCAAAGTGTTTTGCTACTTATCTCCATTTTAACAGATTCAGTAAACGAACATAGCAAATTAAAGAAAGTACCGCACAGAAAAAGAATTATTAAGCCATGGATCACTCCTGGTCTTTTGAGATGCATACGCAATCGTGACAAACTACATTTAAAGTCAATGCAGGATCCTGAAAATCACATAGATAAACTAACTTATTCAAGATATCGAAATTATTGCAATAACCTGCTAAAGACGATTAGGTGCCGATATGAACAGAATGTTTCCAATGAAAAAGCTCAGAAATGTAGTTGCTTTCCCGCTGTTAAAAACTATTTATTATACTTTATCTCAGTCACTACTAACTAATTGCATCTCAGTTTGGGGTGGCACTTTTAAGACCTCTATGCTTCGCCTTGAGAGGGAGCAGAGGTCCGTTTTGAAGGTGATGCTTCATAAACCGGTATCGCTACTCTACAACCCAATTATACAAGGACATGTCTGTACTCACTTGCAGGAAACTCTGTGCACTCAATATAATCCTTCGTAAGCATTCCTCCCTTAAGTATGACTCAAAATCGCTTCTAAATAAACGACGTAAAGACCTTGTTTGCCCTCCTGTCAGAATAGAAACTGCCCTGGCAAGTCGAAACTATTTGAGATGCCGCCTTTATAATGTAATTAACAAAACATGTAACATTTATCCCCTTCCAAGTGTAAGACCGTAGTAAGCGAATACCTTCAGGGTCTTACTTACGATGACACTGAAAGACTGTTTGCCAGAAATTCATAAATAATAAGCGCTAAAACACACACACACACGCAAGCGCACCCAAACACATACACACACACGCAAACGCACCCCAACACACACACACACACGCAAACGCACCCCAACGCACACACACACGCAAACGCACCCCAACACTCACACACTCATTCACGTATTTCCTTGCATGCCTTAATATAAAACTAAATAAATTATTTTTACAGTAACCTAACATTATTACAGTGACCTAACTAACCCAAGTTCGACCTAACCCATGAGTCACTTTTGTTGGCAGAGTCCAATGCAGAGGTCAAGCGCTTGCCGAATTTTGAGTTTCGTGACCTACTTTTTATGCAAATTAGGCTATATTTGGGTCAGTATTTGGGGGTTCAAGGCCATCCGTTTTGCATGGTCTAGTTCATTACTCCGTCTAAGTCTCGACTTGTACTCCGTAATGAACTAAGGTGGTATGTCCACTACTCGCTTAACGCTTGAGTGAACACCAAGGTAGCCGCTCGGCCGCTCGCAAGGCTTGCCGTCGTCGGGGCCAGCTCCCAGTGCATACCTACCTACCTAACCTACCTAACCTAACCTGACCATATTCGCTCAGGTTAGGTTCGCTCAGGTTAGGTTCGCTCAGGTTAGGTTCGCTCAGGTTAGGTTCGCTCAGGTTAGGTTCGCTCAGGTTAGGTTCGCTCAGGTTAGGTTCGCTCAGGTTAGGTTCGCTCAGGTTAGGTTCGCTCAGGTTAGGTTCGCTCAGGTTAGGTTAGGTTAGGTTAGGTTAGGTTAGGTTAGGTTAGGTTAGGTTAGGTTAGGTTAGGTTAGGTTTTTTTTTTTTTTTTTTTTTTTTTTATATTCGGCAGGAGTGGGAAATCCTCATGGACGCCCAGACTGACTCACTGGTGAGCCAGTCTGGGCAGTGCCGGACTCTTACCGGCTAAAACCCACTCCTGCCCATGTCTGGTGTCCTCTGACATGATCAGAGCCCTTGTTTTGCTTTTAGAGTTGTTAATCTAAAATAATTAAAATTCCAACACGTAGTTATGGAGAGTTTTCCTTCACTAGACAGCCAACAACAATATCATTTTTCCTATCTATTCTATGCTATATTTATACTACTTATATCATTATATCTAAGCTAGATCAACTATATTTACCTATATATACCGTACCAAATCTATGAGTTATTATCACTATATATACATTTTTTTTTTTTTTTTTTTTTCTGTTTTTGTTTTTTATGATACTTTAAGTATATACTTATTTTTTAATTATCAATCAGATGTACCTCACCCGTAAGGGCGGTAAACTGTACAAACAAGTTAGGTTAGGTTTTTTTTTTTTTTTTTTTTTTATTTATTGGCAGGAGGGGAAATCCTCATGGACGCCCAGACTGACTCACTGGTGAGCCAGTCTGGGCA
Organism: Agrochola lychnidis; assembly: GCA_963680765.1. Lineage (NCBI taxonomy): Eukaryota > Metazoa > Arthropoda > Insecta > Lepidoptera > Noctuidae > Agrochola > Agrochola lychnidis. The sequence goes on from OY796856.1 coordinate 27,866,538, forward strand.
GTGCCGGACTCTTACCGGCTAAAACCCACTCCTGCCTTTGCTCAGTGTCCCTCTGACATGATCAGAGACCTTTTTTTGCAGTATTTCTTATTTCGAGCAGTTCTTATATTTCTTATTTTCTAACAATAAACATCTAAACATAGTCTACATAGTAAATCTTATCTTATAGTATACCTTATTATATTACCTTATAATACGCTCTAATTTTTCTTTATTATTTTTGTATTTTTCTGTTTTGTTTTATTTGTTTTGTTTTTGAGTCTACCTATGCTAATGTATAATAAAATCTATGATATTTTTTTTATCTATATTTACTCTACTATATTTATAGTAATGGCTATGCTAATATAATTCAATATATCATATAGACATTTTTCTTATTCTATACGTTTATTTTCTATTCTATCGATTTTTAATACTAATGTAATAACTAATTTTCCTTGTTTATATTCACTTAATTTTGGCAGACTCAGAGCTGCTATTCTCGACACAGTTTTTAGCTCTAATTTGTTATGTGCTTCTCTTTGTTTTAGGTACTGTTTGACAATCTGCGCACTCCGGACTGGTGCAGCGCTTCGGATGCGGCTTCCCAAGATGTCCTGCTTCTTCATAACAACGAGCACGTTTGACCACAACGGTAAAGTAAGTTTGTTTTGAATTTTGCATGAATTTAATTTGGTATCTGTTTTTAATTGGTCCAACTTCTCACGAAGTTGACTCCAATTTGCTTGTTTAATATTGTTATTTATTTTGTTTCTAAAACTGTTTGTTGTTTTAAGTATCTGTACTTTAATTTTGAACACAGTACCGTTGTGGTTTTTGATTCCGGGAAACGCTGGATGGACTTCAGCAATACGCCACCGACAGGCGCGCCAACGCGTCCCATTTAAGGCGTATTGGGCACTCACTCTCAAAGGCGTTGTGGTCACTCCTGTCTCCTTTGGCCAATACGCAATTGTGGCATTTTGGTGCCTCCGCTGCCTGCCGTGACGGACAGTCCACTCGCAAGTGAGGGTCGCCACAATGAGTGCAGAGGTCGGCGGGCTGCGTGCACAGTTTACGGCTATGGCCGTAACGCAGACAGCGAGTGCACTGCACCAGTGGCGACTGGTCCTGCACTCGCACTCGCTGTAGGTCTATGTGCACGCGACCCGCAATCGTTAGCCTCTGCCATACCGTCGGAGACACCTGCAGGATGACATGGCACATGTGGGGGTTCCTCGTCCTACGACGGTACTTCACCCCCAACCTCAGATCCCCCACAGGTATGTCTCCGATTAGGTGGGTGTTTTGGATTTGCAGCGCTTCGGTAATTTCCGCATCCGAGTGGCAGGAGAGGACATCCTTGATGATTATCAGCGGGTCTTTGTTCTTCATTTCTGCAACAACCAGGTTGCCCGCTTTCTTAATCCTTTCAGTCACTCTGGTCATCTCCTCTCTTGTCTTGAACCCAAGGACCACCTTTTGGTCCCTCGCTTTGCGCAGCCGTTCCACCCTGGTGCCCTCGTTTCTGGCATCGACCGCCGTTCTGAGCTTCTCAATTACCTCTTCACCGGTGTCTTGATCATTCACAGATGATACAACTACCGAGTGAAGAGGCTCTTGGATGTGCTGCTTCGGACCGGCAGCTATCTCCGCGAAAGTTGGACTTTGGCCTGCGACGTAGCGAGGAGCCTGCTGGAGATGCTCCGACAGAGCCTGGGTATGCTGTTGGCACTCTTGCAATGCATGTTTGTGCTCCCTGAGGCCCACTATAAGGTTCTGCATCAGCTCCGTCGATTCACCCGCTGTCGGTGTGGGCTCCTTTTGGGTTTCCAACTTGCCACCCTCTTCGGTTCCCCTTGTTTTTTCAGTTTCAGCCTCCTTTACCAGCTGGTAAAGTCTTTCCACTGCTTTTGTAATCTCGTCTTTTATCTCCTTTTTTAGGTTTCGGGAACTCAGAAGTTGGATTTTTGCTTTGGAGAGACATGCCTTTGCCTCCGTGGTTCGATTCAAGTACCTCACGGGTTGAGCTTTTTGCGGCGAGTTCTCCTCAGTTCTCTCCAGCTGGTTCGGTCCTTCCAATTTGTTCTGACTGGAGAACGTTGGTTTCGACTTAGCTTTAGGGGGGGTAGACAGCGGGGCCGTCTTCGGAGGTGTTGCTGTTTTGAGGGGCTGTCCAGAACTCGGTCTATCAGCCTCCCACTCTCCGATACTACGCCTCACCGACGGGCCAGCTTGTGCCGGTCGTGACTTCCCCGTGTCCGAGCTCTCCTCCGAGACCTTTGTCTTATTAACTGGTGTCCTAATTCCGAACATTTTAGAGCGATCGAAGGTTCGGGACTGCGGAACGACTAAATTGCCAGTGGACACGAGTGTCTGTACCGAATCCCTGTAAAGGGGGGATCGGCTAGTAGTAAAATAAAAGTGTAAATAATACGAGTCCTATAGCTAGGACTTTCGTCAGTCAGGTATTGTTAAGACAATAATTAATATGCGTTCAAGGTGACTAGGCCTTGATACCGCCGAATTAATGTATTCCTATTGCCGAAAGGTGTGTAAGGGGCTTGAAGAGCTAAAAACTGAAAGTTATAATTTTGCTAAAACTGAAATGATTACCTGGCCAGTGAGGACAGGGTGGGTGGGAGGGCAATTTTTCGCCTTTTTATATTAGCTAGGCGCACGTGCGAGGTGTCGAAAGACGCGTCTCCGCGCGGGCTAGCGACCTATGCAGCTTTTGGAATAATTTCAGAGCAAAAATTTTGAGTTTCAGTCAAAAAACGTGATTTTCGACTGAAAATTTCGTGAAAACCGGGAATTACAACTACCGAACGGGACTCGAGCACGCGGAACGCGCGCCAGAATACAGGTAAGGCAGGTAAGTATATATTAAAATTAAATCTGAGTTGAATTTGGTGAGAAAATATTGAGATAAAAATTAAATTAGGTTTTCTTAAGGAAAATATTGAAATTTTTTCTAAGTCCCAGACGAAAAAAAATTTTTTCGCGTAAATGTCAATTTAGAACAGTCAGATAGTAGGATGGAACCTATTTGAGATCGATTCAGCTGAAAACAGCTTCCGAATGCGTCACCTGGATGCAAAGTTATAACGATTTGATGAAATTGCTGTGTTCCTAAGGTGGATTTCGTCTGTTGGTGAATTTATTTGATTTAAAAAATGAAGCCTTTTTATATTAGCTAGGCGCACGTGCGAGGTGTCGAAAGACGCGTCTCCGCGCGGGCTAGCGACCTATGCAGCTTTTGGAATAATTTCAGAGCAAAAATTTTGAGTTTCAGTCAAAAAACGTGATTTTCGACTGAAAATTTCGTGAAAACCGGGAATTACAACTACCGAACGGGACTCGAGCACGCGGAACGCGCGCCAGAATACAGGTAAGGCAGGTAAGTATATATTAAAATTAAATCTGAGTTGAATTTGGTGAGAAAATATTGAGATAAAAATTAAATTAGGTTTTCTTAAGGAAAATATTGAAATTTTTTCTAAGTCCCAGACGAAAAAAAATTTTTTCGCGTAAATGTCAATTTAGAACAGTCAGATAGTAGGATGGAACCTATTTGAGATCGATTCAGCTGAAAACAGCTTCCGAATGCGTCACCTGGATGCAAAGTTATAACGATTTGATGAAATTGCTGTGTTCCTAAGGTGGATTTCGTCTGTTGGTGAATTTATTTGATTTAAAAAATGAAGCCTTTTTATATTAGCTAGGCGCACGTGCGAGGTGTCGAAAGACGCGTCTCCGCGCGGGCTAGCGACCTATGCAGCTTTTGGAATAATTTCAGAGCAAAAATTTTGAGTTTCAGTCAAAAAACGTGATTTTCGACTGAAAATTTCGTGAAAACCGGGAATTACAACTACCGAACGGGACTCGAGCACGCGGAACGCGCGCCAGAATACAGGTAAGGCAGGTAAGTATATATTAAAATTAAATCTGAGTTGAATTTGGTGAGAAAATATTGAGATAAAAATTAAATTAGGTTTTCTTAAGGAAAATATTGAAATTTTTTCTAAGTCCCAGACGAAAAAAAATTTTTTCGCGTAAATGTCAATTTAGAACAGTCAGATAGTAGGATGGAACCTATTTGAGATCGATTCAGCTGAAAACAGCTTCCGAATGCGTCACCTGGATGCAAAGTTATAACGATTTGATGAAATTGCTGTGTTCCTAAGGTGGATTTCGTCTGTTGGTGAATTTATTTGATTTAAAAAATGAAGCCTTTTTATATTAGCTAGGCGCACGTGCGAGGTGTCGAAAGACGCGTCTCCGCGCGGGCTAGCGACCTATGCAGCTTTTGGAATAATTTCAGAGCAAAAATTTTGAGTTTCAGTCAAAAAACGTGATTTTCGACTGAAAATTTCGTGAAAACCGGGAATTACAACTACCGAACGGGACTCGAGCACGCGGAACGCGCGCCAGAATACAGGTAAGGCAGGTAAGTATATATTAAAATTAAATCTGAGTTGAATTTGGTGAGAAAATATTGAGATAAAAATTAAATTAGGTTTTCTTAAGGAAAATATTGAAATTTTTTCTAAGTCCCAGACGAAAAAAAATTTTTTCGCGTAAATGTCAATTTAGAACAGTCAGATAGTAGGATGGAACCTATTTGAGATCGATTCAGCTGAAAACAGCTTCCGAATGCGTCACCTGGATGCAAAGTTATAACGATTTGATGAAATTGCTGTGTTCCTAAGGTGGATTTCGTCTGTTGGTGAATTTATTTGATTTAAAAAATGAAGCCTTTTTATATTAGCTAGGCGCACGTGCGAGGTGTCGAAAGACGCGTCTCCGCGCGGGCTAGCGACCTATGCAGCTTTTGGAATAATTTCAGAGCAAAAATTTTGAGTTTCAGTCAAAAAACGTGATTTTCGACTGAAAATTTCGTGAAAACCGGGAATTACAACTACCGAACGGGACTCGAGCACGCGGAACGCGCGCCAGAATACAGGTAAGGCAGGTAAGTATATATTAAAATTAAATCTGAGTTGAATTTGGTGAGAAAATATTGAGATAAAAATTAAATTAGGTTTTCTTAAGGAAAATATTGAAATTTTTTCTAAGTCCCAGACGAAAAAAAATTTTTTCGCGTAAATGTCAATTTAGAACAGTCAGATAGTAGGATGGAACCTATTTGAGATCGATTCAGCTGAAAACAGCTTCCGAATGCGTCACCTGGATGCAAAGTTATAACGATTTGATGAAATTGCTGTGTTCCTAAGGTGGATTTCGTCTGTTGGTGAATTTATTTGATTTAAAAAATGAAGCCTTTTTATATTAGCTAGGCGCACGTGCGAGGTGTCGAAAGACGCGTCTCCGCGCGGGCTAGCGACCTATGCAGCTTTTGGAATAATTTCAGAGCAAAAATTTTGAGTTTCAGTCAAAAAACGTGATTTTCGACTGAAAATTTCGTGAAAACCGGGAATTACAACTACCGAACGGGACTCGAGCACGCGGAACGCGCGCCAGAATACAGGTAAGGCAGGTAAGTATATATTAAAATTAAATCTGAGTTGAATTTGGTGAGAAAATATTGAGATAAAAATTAAATTAGGTTTTCTTAAGGAAAATATTGAAATTTTTTCTAAGTCCCAGACGAAAAAAAATTTTTTCGCGTAAATGTCAATTTAGAACAGTCAGATAGTAGGATGGAACCTATTTGAGATCGATTCAGCTGAAAACAGCTTCCGAATGCGTCACCTGGATGCAAAGTTATAACGATTTGATGAAATTGCTGTGTTCCTAAGGTGGATTTCGTCTGTTGGTGAATTTATTTGATTTAAAAAATGAAGCCTTTTTATATTAGCTAGGCGCACGTGCGAGGTGTCGAAAGACGCGTCTCCGCGCGGGCTAGCGACCTATGCAGCTTTTGGAATAATTTCAGAGCAAAAATTTTGAGTTTCAGTCAAAAAACGTGATTTTCGACTGAAAATTTCGTGAAAACCGGGAATTACAACTACCGAACGGGACTCGAGCACGCGGAACGCGCGCCAGAATACAGGTAAGGCAGGTAAGTATATATTAAAATTAAATCTGAGTTGAATTTGGTGAGAAAATATTGAGATAAAAATTAAATTAGGTTTTCTTAAGGAAAATATTGAAATTTTTTCTAAGTCCCAGACGAAAAAAAATTTTTTCGCGTAAATGTCAATTTAGAACAGTCAGATAGTAGGATGGAACCTATTTGAGATCGATTCAGCTGAAAACAGCTTCCGAATGCGTCACCTGGATGCAAAGTTATAACGATTTGATGAAATTGCTGTGTTCCTAAGGTGGATTTCGTCTGTTGGTGAATTTATTTGATTTAAAAAATGAAGCCTTTTTATATTAGCTAGGCGCACGTGCGAGGTGTCGAAAGACGCGTCTCCGCGCGGGCTAGCGACCTATGCAGCTTTTGGAATAATTTCAGAGCAAAAATTTTGAGTTTCAGTCAAAAAACGTGATTTTCGACTGAAAATTTCGTGAAAACCGGGAATTACAACTACCGAACGGGACTCGAGCACGCGGAACGCGCGCCAGAATACAGGTAAGGCAGGTAAGTATATATTAAAATTAAATCTGAGTTGAATTTGGTGAGAAAATATTGAGATAAAAATTAAATTAGGTTTTCTTAAGGAAAATATTGAAATTTTTTCTAAGTCCCAGACGAAAAAAAATTTTTTCGCGTAAATGTCAATTTAGAACAGTCAGATAGTAGGATGGAACCTATTTGAGATCGATTCAGCTGAAAACAGCTTCCGAATGCGTCACCTGGATGCAAAGTTATAACGATTTGATGAAATTGCTGTGTTCCTAAGGTGGATTTCGTCTGTTGGTGAATTTATTTGATTTAAAAAATGAAGCCTTTTTATATTAGCTAGGCGCACGTGCGAGGTGTCGAAAGACGCGTCTCCGCGCGGGCTAGCGACCTATGCAGCTTTTGGAATAATTTCAGAGCAAAAATTTTGAGTTTCAGTCAAAAAACGTGATTTTCGACTGAAAATTTCGTGAAAACCGGGAATTACAACTACCGAACGGGACTCGAGCACGCGGAACGCGCGCCAGAATACAGGTAAGGCAGGTAAGTATATATTAAAATTAAATCTGAGTTGAATTTGGTGAGAAAATATTGAGATAAAAATTAAATTAGGTTTTCTTAAGGAAAATATTGAAATTTTTTCTAAGTCCCAGACGAAAAAAAATTTTTTCGCGTAAATGTCAATTTAGAACAGTCAGATAGTAGGATGGAACCTATTTGAGATCGATTCAGCTGAAAACAGCTTCCGAATGCGTCACCTGGATGCAAAGTTATAACGATTTGATGAAATTGCTGTGTTCCTAAGGTGGATTTCGTCTGTTGGTGAATTTATTTGATTTAAAAAATGAAGCCTTTTTATATTAGCTAGGCGCACGTGCGAGGTGTCGAAAGACGCGTCTCCGCGCGGGCTAGCGACCTATGCAGCTTTTGGAATAATTTCAGAGCAAAAATTTTGAGTTTCAGTCAAAAAACGTGATTTTCGACTGAAAATTTCGTGAAAACCGGGAATTACAACTACCGAACGGGACTCGAGCACGCGGAACGCGCGCCAGAATACAGGTAAGGCAGGTAAGTATATATTAAAATTAAATCTGAGTTGAATTTGGTGAGAAAATATTGAGATAAAAATTAAATTAGGTTTTCTTAAGGAAAATATTGAAATTTTTTCTAAGTCCCAGACGAAAAAAAATTTTTTCGCGTAAATGTCAATTTAGAACAGTCAGATAGTAGGATGGAACCTATTTGAGATCGATTCAGCTGAAAACAGCTTCCGAATGCGTCACCTGGATGCAAAGTTATAACGATTTGATGAAATTGCTGTGTTCCTAAGGTGGATTTCGTCTGTTGGTGAATTTATTTGATTTAAAAAATGAAGCCTTTTTATATTAGCTAGGCGCACGTGCGAGGTGTCGAAAGACGCGTCTCCGCGCGGGCTAGCGACCTATGCAGCTTTTGGAATAATTTCAGAGCAAAAATTTTGAGTTTCAGTCAAAAAACGTGATTTTCGACTGAAAATTTCGTGAAAACCGGGAATTACAACTACCGAACGGGACTCGAGCACGCGGAACGCGCGCCAGAATACAGGTAAGGCAGGTAAGTATATATTAAAATTAAATCTGAGTTGAATTTGGTGAGAAAATATTGAGATAAAAATTAAATTAGGTTTTCTTAAGGAAAATATTGAAATTTTTTCTAAGTCCCAGACGAAAAAAAATTTTTTCGCGTAAATGTCAATTTAGAACAGTCAGATAGTAGGATGGAACCTATTTGAGATCGATTCAGCTGAAAACAGCTTCCGAATGCGTCACCTGGATGCAAAGTTATAACGATTTGATGAAATTGCTGTGTTCCTAAGGTGGATTTCGTCTGTTGGTGAATTTATTTGATTTAAAAAATGAAGCCTTTTTATATTAGCTAGGCGCACGTGCGAGGTGTCGAAAGACGCGTCTCCGCGCGGGCTAGCGACCTATGCAGCTTTTGGAATAATTTCAGAGCAAAAATTTTGAGTTTCAGTCAAAAAACGTGATTTTCGACTGAAAATTTCGTGAAAACCGGGAATTACAACTACCGAACGGGACTCGAGCACGCGGAACGCGCGCCAGAATACAGGTAAGGCAGGTAAGTATATATTAAAATTAAATCTGAGTTGAATTTGGTGAGAAAATATTGAGATAAAAATTAAATTAGGTTTTCTTAAGGAAAATATTGAAATTTTTTCTAAGTCCCAGACGAAAAAAAATTTTTTCGCGTAAATGTCAATTTAGAACAGTCAGATAGTAGGATGGAACCTATTTGAGATCGATTCAGCTGAAAACAGCTTCCGAATGCGTCACCTGGATGCAAAGTTATAACGATTTGATGAAATTGCTGTGTTCCTAAGGTGGATTTCGTCTGTTGGTGAATTTATTTGATTTAAAAAATGAAGCCTTTTTATATTAGCTAGGCGCACGTGCGAGGTGTCGAAAGACGCGTCTCCGCGCGGGCTAGCGACCTATGCAGCTTTTGGAATAATTTCAGAGCAAAAATTTTGAGTTTCAGTCAAAAAACGTGATTTTCGACTGAAAATTTCGTGAAAACCGGGAATTACAACTACCGAACGGGACTCGAGCACGCGGAACGCGCGCCAGAATACAGGTAAGGCAGGTAAGTATATATTAAAATTAAATCTGAGTTGAATTTGGTGAGAAAATATTGAGATAAAAATTAAATTAGGTTTTCTTAAGGAAAATATTGAAATTTTTTCTAAGTCCCAGACGAAAAAAAATTTTTTCGCGTAAATGTCAATTTAGAACAGTCAGATAGTAGGATGGAACCTATTTGAGATCGATTCAGCTGAAAACAGCTTCCGAATGCGTCACCTGGATGCAAAGTTATAACAGTTAGGTTAGGTTAGGTTAGGTTAGGTTAGGTTAGGTTAGGTTAGGTTAGGTTAGGTTAGGTTAGGTTAGGTTAGGTTAGGTTAGGTTAGGTTAGGTTAGGTTAGGTTAGGTTAGGTTAGGTTAGGTTAGGTTAGGTTAGGTTAGGTTAGGTTAGGTTAGGTTTTTTTTTTTTTTTTTTTTTTTTTTTTTTTTTTTTTTTTTTTTTTTTTTTTTCTCTTATCCCTGTGACTTTATCAAATTTCACAGACCTTATCGCTCTACGTGTTTTAAAAATACGCTACACAATTCAAATACTCTACCCTGTCAGGGTCCTACACTAATTATTTACTTCTCTATTGTCTACGTTTCTACATTTTCTTTACAGGCGGTCCTTTATAAGCATTTTTTGAACCGCTTGTGCCTATCTTCTACTTTCTGTCTACATTTTCTTAACAAGGTGTATCTTTTTAATCAATTCATACATTCCTTGTGCCTATCTCTTTGTCATTCGTTTTCCATTTTCTTTACAACCCTAGTTGTGCCTACTTTATTATTCTATCTTAGTTCTTAATCTAGTTAAAATTACTTATCTTCTATTTCTTATATTTACTTAGACATATGTATTACAGTATTTATACATACTAATATTTAAAACTTTATACATACAAATTCTTACTTCTATTTAATTACTTTTTTCGCCTTATCTTTACTACAGTGATATATTTTTACAATATATATTATAGTAAATGCTTATTTACTTTTGTTTCTATTAATTACAATACTGACTATTTTAATACAATACTCTGTAAAAATTTGACGAGTAAGTTTGTCACTAAGTAAAGTCTCTAGGTTTTCCTTTTTTACTAAAATGTCGATTCTTTGCTGTAAATCGTACCTGTCCCTATTATGTACCGGGCATTCCAGCAGCAAATGGAATATCGTTTCCGCAGTATCAGAGTCACAGACACATGCGGGACTCTCCTTACACTTGAAACGATGCAAGTACTGAGAGAGCCCCCCATGTCCAGTGAAAACTTGCGTCAGTAACCCCGCTGGCCTCAATTTTTTAACTACTCTGTAGGCGTCTATAGCATCCGGGAGGAACACTCTCGTTACGGAGGCCGTGTCACCCGACTTGTACCTCCCGTTCCATTCGTCAAGGGAGTCCTTCCGGATTATCCGTTTGACGAATGAGACCGGAACCTGGTCGTAGTCGGGGCTCCTCCGGCTCGAGAGTGCAGCCTCTTTCGCGAGCTGATCCGCACGTTCGTTTCCTGTGAGACCCACATGCGCCTTCACCCAGTAAAAGCTCACAGTTTTCCCCTGGTTGAAGGCCTTTTTCAGGTTCTCGCGCGTCTCTACCGCCAATGGATGCAGGGCATTGTAGTTGGTGATGGTCTCTAGGGCCGACCTCGAGTCGCTATAAATGCCATATTCCCTTTCTTTGCCCTTCAGGGCCTCCTTAGCGGCTCTGCATATAGCGAGGATCTCCGCTTGGTACACGGTGCAGTACGCGGCCAAGCTAAGCTTGATGGCCTTGGTCTCTGTCTCACCATTCCATATGGATAAGGCAGCCCCGACCTTGCCCTCAAGCTTACTGCCGTCGGTGTAAATCTTCACCGCCTGCCCGTTGCTGCTGTCAACCTGAGCTTGAGTAGTCAAGCTTTCGAAGGTCATCTCTACATGCAGAGCCGGATGTGGAATCTCTGCAAATCCCACCACACGTTCTGTCTCCCTGTCTCCCAGCACTAGCCGGGACGACCCTCTCCTTGCTTCGTACAGGGCGGCTGCTTCCTGTATTCGAAGGTCGAGAGGCAGTATCCCGGCCAGTACCAGTGCCGAATTCAGGGAGACAGTGCGGTAGGACTTGCACAGCTTCTGTGCGAAGCCCCTCTGCACTGCATTCAACGCCTTCTGCGTTCCAATTTTTCTAGATGCCGGTGCCCATGTACTTGCTGCATACAAAATGACCGGCTCCACAACTGCCGTATAAATTATTCTAATAACTTCCGGGTGCAGTCCCCAGCTTACTTTTGCGGCTCTGGAGAGCTGTTTATACAAATTTGCTGCCTTTTTGCAGACTTTTGCAACGTGGGTGTTGAACGTCATCTTGTCATCCAGAGTCAGCCCCAGAATTTTGATCTCTCTTGACATTCCAATGTCGATCCCACCCATAGTCAGAAGTGGGGTGTCGTACTTAAGCTTACGCGTCAGCACCATCGCACAAGTTTTGTGCGGCGCAAACTTCAGCTTATTACGGACTCCCCACTCCCGAACATAGGCGAGAGCGGCATTGGCCTGCCTCGAGATCTCCAATCCGGTATCCCCGCTGAAGACCATCACCACGTCATCTGCATACGCCTGACAGTATACTCCCTCTTTTTCCAGACCGTGCAATAGGGGATCAAGTAGTAAATTCCAGAGTATCGGGCCGCCAATGGATCCCTGGACGCAACCTTTCTGGGTGTTTCTAGTGTGTTCCTCCCCGGCATACCTCAGTCCGATTTTTCTGCAGTCGAGATAGCTATCCAGTAGCCTCCTTACATTGACCGGACACTTTTCCTCAGCCAGTCTGACTTTGATAGCTGGCCACCAGGCGCTATCGAAGGCCCCCTCTATATCCAATGAGACTAGGGTTACGAGCTTTTTCTGCTCTATGTTCCCCTTTATATGGTTCACTAGGTTATAGAGGGCGTCCTCGGTGCTCCTCTGTGGCATAAAGCCGTACTGGCGAGTACTAATCCGCGGTACTAGGTGCCACCTGATCCTTGCTACTATCATCTTCTCCAGGATCTTGCCCAAGACTGGTAGCAGGCCGATCGGCCTATAGGCCTTGGGATTCGTATAGTCGTCCTTGCCCGGTTTTCTCAATACCACGACTGTGGCTTCCTTCCATATGTCCGGGAAGTGACCTATCTCTAGGCACTTATTATACAGGGCAAGGAACACGTCTAGATTCCTGAAGATAACTCGACTGCATATGTCCGCCGTGAAGCCATCCGCTCCAGGTGCCTTCTTTGGGTTGAAACTCTTACTCGCGGTCTTTAGCTCTTCTACCGTAAACGGCGGATCATATATATCATTATGACTCGGGGCGTTTATTTGCTTCGCAAGCTCTCTTATTTGGCGATGATGTGAGTTATCCTTCTCTTCGGAGTCCTCAGGGTAGAATGTTTCGGCTAATAGAGTTGCCGATTCTTTTGGGTTTAGGAACACATCGTCCTTTTTAAGGGTCATATCCTCTTGACGTTTGGCGGTTTTACCGATCACTCTGTAAATGCCCTCCCATACTCCTTCTTTATCTTGCTTTTGGCAAAAGGTCTTCCAGCCTGCTATTTGGGCTTTCTTGGCTTGGCATTCGTAGTTCTCTTTTGCGTGCAGGTACTCTTTGAAGACTTTCTCTTTGCGGTCCTTCGCTGCGTTGCGTATCCTCCGCTTTTTTGTAGTGACCTCGCTTTTTAAGAGTGCGAGCTCTTCTGACCACCATGGCATAGAGAATTCGGTGTTTGTTGCCTTAGGCGGCATGCTGTCTCTACAGGCTAAAGTGATGCCTTCTGTTATGTTTTTTGCCATGTTTTCCAACTCCTGTTTAAGCTCGACTCTACTTATTTCAGTTGCGTTGATATTTTGTTCCGCTTGGAATTGGTCCATTTTCTCAAAGAAAATGTCCCAATTTGCCTTCTTAGTATTGTAGAGCCGAGTGGTCCTTTGGATATTTATCCCTTTTTCCCTTTGCAGGCGCACTTTAAAAAGGATCGTGTTGTGGTCCGAGCTCGTCACTCCCTGATCAACTCTCCAGTCTTCCACGAGACTCAGCATATCCGTCGAACAGGCTGTTAAATCGACGAAGCTGCTGTATCTCGTGTTACCCCTTATCGTGTCGAATGTGGGAATATCTCCACTGTTGAGTACCTGCATTTCCGACTCTTCCAGGGTCCCGGACATTTCTATACCCCTGATGTCATTTACGATGCTGCCCCACCAGGTATTCTTAGCATTGGCATCGCCTCCAATGATTAATTTTCTTGGCCCAGCTCTCTCTATCGTCCTCCGCATTTGATCTACGTATGGTTCTATGGGCTGGTCAGGTTCGAAGTAAAAAGAGACTACCGCGATTTCCCATGCTTTGGACCGGATCCTCACCACTGCGATGTTGTTCGTAGTGAGTTCTGGGCACTGTATGATATCCAGGTCATGATCGAAAACGATCACGGCCGCTTTTACAGTCCCTGTTCCATCATCCTCGCACTGGTACACACGCACACCTCGGTAGCTCTTCATCCTCCGAATCCCCCCAACATACGGTTCCTGGACCAAAGCGAGAGCAATTTTCTGGTCGGTGGCTTCCGCCATGAGCTCGTTTGTTGCCAACTCCTTTCTTTGGAGGTTGGCCTGGGCCATTTTGTATCCTCTGGTGGAGTTGCCTGCCCTATTATTGCTATCGTTGCCCTTAGCAATAAGCTACCCTCGCTCTCGCCATTGCATCCCATCTTCTGCGAACGGTACATTCATTACTGAATGCGCTGTGTTCAGTACTGGCATGTTTTGCCTTCGTGCAGTTCACGCATGATGGGGCTGCTCCGGCGATACAATCCGGGCACTGGGGTCTGGTATGGGGGCCGCCACAGTGGCTGCACTTATCTACAGTTTCTTTGCAGAAACGCTTGCTATGGCCATACGCTAGGCAGCATGTGCATTGGACCAGTGGTGACTGGTCTTCTACTTTGATGCGCTGGATGTCAATGTGTATGGCCTCTTTGTGCAGTGTTCTATTCCATAGTTGCGGCGACACCCTCAGAATAACATGGTTTGTGTGGGGGTTCCTGGTCTTCCTCTTGTAGGCTATTTCGACCCTGTCGTTGTCGCTGTTTAGGTCTCTGAAGAGGTCTGGGTTTTGCTTTTTGAAAGCACTAAGGATGTCCTCATCGGTGTTATAACTGAAGACACTCTTCAGGGCCAATAGCGGGTCTTTATTTTTCATTTCCTCCACTAGGAGGTTCCCTCCCTCACTCAACCTTTCTTTCACCTTTTGCCTCTCTTCCTGTGTCTTGCATCCCACTATTACCTTTCGGTCTCTGGCCTTTCTGACTCTGTCCACCGTTATAAAGCCGTCCTTTGCATTCACAGCTCTTCTAATTCTCTCGATCACCTCGTCTCCAGTTTCCAACTGATCGGTCGAGGTAACCGCTATAGAGTGAAGAGCTGCATGCTCAGAAACAGCATTTTTAGGAGCGGTGGCTGCAACATTTGCATAAGTGGCTCTATTCTCTATAATTTTTCTTCCTGTCTCTAACTCTTTCTTTAATTCCTCCATTTTCAGGTTATTTTCTAGGATGAGTTTTGAGTGTTCCTCTATTATTTGAGTCAGATGGCCTTGCTTTGCTTCACCATTATCTTCCTGTACTACCTGTTCTGTCTGTATCCTTTCTATTACTTTATTGTTATCGGAAACTGTATGTCTTAAAGTCGATTTTGCGCTCTCGGCTTCCTTCACCAGTTGGAACAGTCGTTCCACCGCCTGTGTGACATCTGTTTTGATGTCAGCTCGTAAGTTGCGGGATTCTCCCAGAGCCGTTTTCGCCTTTCTGATACAGGCGCGTGCTTCCGTCACTCTATCGGGGTATTCCCTTTTTTGTTTCGGTGAGATCGTTGGCGCCTCTGTGGACGTTCTGAGCACAAGTGGTTTGGGGTCGATTGCGCCCGTCTTTATCTTTAATTTTATTTGTGCCGGTGGTATTATTTTGTGTGGCGAATTAGGCGATTTTTGTGTATCTTTCGACGCCTCCCATTCTCCTATACTCTTCCTCACATTTGAGGATTGCGTCGGTGCCGTCGAGGGGCCAGCCCTCTCGTCATGTTTGGGAGATCCGTGGGTGTTGGTGATTTTCTTGGTCGGAGTTCTAATTCCGAACATTTTAATTGGCATCAGGGACGCGTCGTTAAGTCCGTCAAAGGATTTTTGCGGCCTTTTTGTAAAATGTAAAATTAAAAAATTAATTTATGTAAATAAAATGAATAATATAAACCGCTCTACAAAGAGTTAGTTCTTAAAAGAAAATTTTCTAAAATTCGTCCTTACACTATTATAAAAATTTGTCTGGCTATGCACAAACAACCGCGCCAGTACTTTTCTAAAGTAGTCTATTACTTTTCCCAGAGACTCTACCCAGAGACGTTCTCTCCCTGTAGAGAGCCTAATATCTGCTCTATCCGTACCGCGGAAGCCAGAAAGAGCCAGAGGAACGATTTTATAAATATATTAGATTAACTTGGAAAGGAGTCCTTTTTCCGTGGTTTCGTTGGAGCCAAATAGGAGATCTTTTATTCACAATTTTAAAGACCCCAAACTCGATTGGTCTACGACCTTCGGTTACGAAGTTAGAGTCCGGGGGGGTGAGGTAGGCTTTAAGGGGGGGAAGGGGGGGGGTCAAGAGTATCAAGGGAGGGGTTGCGGGGGTCACAGGGGGTCACGAGATAGTAGAGGGGTTTTGGGGGTCACAGGGGGTCACTAGATATAGGGGGCCCGGGGGATTTTAGTACTATAAAAGGATTCTAATGTTTATAAAAATTTTTCTTCACAGTATTTGGGAACAAAAAGGAAGGGGTCAAAAAGGGGGTCTAGGGGGCTTATCTGAATGTAGGTTTAGGCTGGGAGGGGGGTTAGTGGGGGGGGGGAAATTTTCTCAGAATTTTGAAATTCCCAGCCGTTTTCGAGATATTTGGGGGATAATAAATTTCGGGGAAGGGAGAAAGGTGTATCAAAGTGGGTGACCTGGGGACTGCTGCAGAATACACATAAATAGTATGTTATGCCGGCGAGTGGAGAGAGAAGGGGTTATGTAATGTTCGAAGAGGGGGTGGGGGGGGAGGGTTCAATTTAAGGGGTTATTGCATATACTTACACATATATAAAGTTATAATTTTAATGGCCCGCGGTAGATGCTTGGCGAGGGGGGGGAAATTTATTTTGCTAAACAATTTATTAAAAGAAAAAAAGGGGGGGGTTCGAAAGGGGGTAGCCAGTAGAAATCTGCAGTATATCTATACGCAGTATAGATATGCTGGCTGGCGTTAAAAACAGGCTAACTGACTCCGTTTCCGAGATATGAGCGTTTTAATAATAGTAAAATCCCGGGTTCGAATCCCGGTTGGCGAAAAAATTTTAAAATTTTAATTTAAATTTATAAATAATTAAAATGCACGATGGTTTAAATAGATTGCTTAAAATACGTCCTTATTTATTATACAAATTTTGTTGAACATAAATAATGGGGTAATCGATGGGGAGAAAACAAACGTGGGGAGATTCTCTTAAAATTACGCAAAATTACCCCGATTTATTTCGGGAATAGTCGCAGAGGGACGGGAAAAAGTTCTATTGATAGCCCCTCTTTAGAAAACTTTATTTTCTTTGTTATTTTCCCTCTGCGACTTTCCGTTTGGAAGCTATAGCCACAATTACACGACTTGTAAAAAAAGCGGAAATCGGGGAGAAGCCCGCGATCTGGGAGAGGCTATAACTGGCAAACTACGTGATGTAATCTCTTAAAAATAATTCTGTACACTCACTATCAGCTGAGGGCTGCTATTCCGAACATAAAATACACGAAAAACTATGGGTAAATTACTTTTTCCTTTTTTTCTTTTCCTACAAAAACAAATTATTTTGCGGGCGGAAATTTTTCTTTTGTACACTAAATTTAACAAAAGGTCCTAAAATAATGGTCCAAAAATTCTGATTTTTCGTACCCGGGTTGGGTGACGTCCCAGCTATCTTCACTATGAATTTCAGACTAGGTCGTCACTGAAGATTAAAAAAATTTGAGGTCGGAAAATTTTTTCGTCTTTTTCACGTCCGCACATTAAGTTTGTAGTGTCAATAACTTTGTGTTCCTTAACTTAATTTAATTTTTTGGAAATACCTCCAGGGTCCTTTCCTCGTTCTCTTCCGTCAGAAGGGGTCAGGGATAACTTGCTAGCCCCAAAACGGGACTTCGTCACTCGGAAAACAGGGAATTTCCTGTATTTCCGCGCGCCAGCCCGGAAAAATTCGGGACTTTTTCTTGGATCAAAGGTCTTGGTCCGGTGATCTTGATAGCTTTTTGAAATAGCTATGTCGTCGCTTTTGTTCCCGAGTTATTCGACTTTATAAGTCAAACATTCCCGAGATTTCACCTTTTCACTTATATTTTTCACCGTTTTCCACTTTTCACGACACTTTTTTCACTACCGTGATCGCCTTGCGATAGCGCGTGTTTTGACGTATAATACGTATATTTTGGAAAACTTTTAACTATTTTTACGATTTTTAACGTGCGGAGCGCGGTTCAAGCGTGGCGTTCGGGGCGGCGGTTGAAGCCAGACTGGTTAGGTTAGGTTAGGTTAGGTTAGGTTAGGTTAGGTTAGGTTAGGTTAGGTTAGGTTAGGTTAGGTTAGGTTAGGTTAGGTTAGGTTAGGTTAGGTTAGGTTAGGTTAGGTTAGGTTAGGTTAGGTTAGGTTAGGTTAGGTTAGGTTAGGTTAGGTTAGGTTAGGTTAGGTTAGGTTAGGTTAGGTTAGGTTAGGTTAGGTTAGGTTAGGTTAGGTTAGGTTTTTTTTTTTTTTTTTTTTTTTTTTTTTTTTTTTTTTTTTTTTTTTTTTTTTTTTTTTTTTTTTTTATTGGCAGGAGGGGAAATCCTCATGGACGCCCAGACTGACTCACTGGTGAGCCAGTCTGGGCAGTGCCGGACTCTTACCGGCTAAAACCCACTCCTGCCTTTGCTCAGTGTCCCTCTGACATGATCAGAGACCTTTTTTTTTTTTTGCAGTATTTCTTATTTCGAGCAGTTCTTATATTTCTTATTTTCTAACAATAAACATCTAAACATAGTCTACATAGTAAATCTTATCTTATAGTATACCTTATTATATTACCTTATAATACGCTCTAATTTTTCTTTATTATTTTTGTATTTTTCTGTTTTGTTTTATTTGTTTTGTTTTTGAGTCTACCTATGCTAATGTATAATAAAATCTATGATATTTTTTTTATCTATATTTACTCTACTATATTTATAGTAATGGCTATGCTAATATAATTCAATATATCATATAGACATTTTTCTTATTCTATACGTTTATTTTCTATTCTATCGATTTTTAATACTAATGTAATAACTAATTTTCCTTGTTTATGTTCACTTAATTTTGGCAGACTCAGAGCTGCTATTCTCGACACAGTTTTTAGCTCTAATTTGTTATATGCTTCTCTTTGTTTTAGATACTGTTTGACAATCTGCGCACTCCGGACTGGTGCAGCGCTTCGGATGCGGCTTCCCAAGATGTCCTGCTTCTTCATAACAACGAGCACGTTTGACCACAACGGTAAAGTAAGTTTGTTTTGAATTTTGCATGAATTTAATTTGGTATCTGTTTTTAATTGGTCCAACTTCTCACGAAGTTGACTCCAATTTGCTTGTTTAATATTGTTATTTATTTTGTTTCTAAAACTGTTTGTTGTTTTAAGTATCTGTACTTTAATTTTGAACACAGTACCGTTGTGGTTTTTGATTCCGGGAAACGCTGGATGGACTTCAGCAATACGCCACCGACAGGCGCGCCAACGCGTCCCATTTAAGGCGTATTGGGCACTCACTCTCAAAGGCGTTGTGGTCACTCCTGTCTCCTTTGGCCAATACGCAATTGTGGCATTTTGGTGCCTCCGCTGCCTGCCGTGACGGACAGTCCACTCGCAAGTGAGGGTCGCCACAATGAGTGCAGAGGTCGGCGGGCTGCGTGCACAGTTTACGGCTATGGCCGTAGCGCAGACAGCGAGTGCACTGCACCAGTGGCGACTGGTCCTGCACTCGCACTCGCTGTAGGTCTATGTGCACGCGACCCGCAATCGTTAGCCTCTGCCATACCGTCGGAGACACCTGCAGGATGACATGGCACATGTGGGGGTTCCTCGTCCTACGACGATACTTCACCCCCAACCTCAGATCCCCCACAGGTATGTCTCCGATTAGGTGGGTGTTTTGGATTTGCAGCGCTTCGGTAATTTCCGCATCCGAGTGGCAGGAGAGGACATCCTTGATGATTATCAGCGGGTCTTTGTTCCTCATTTCTGCAACAACCAGGTTGCCCGCTTTCTTAATCCTTTCAGTCACTCTGGTCATCTCCTCTCTTGTTTTGAACCCAAGGACCACCTTTTGGTCCCTCGCTTTGCGCAGCCGTTCCACCCTGGTGCCCTCGTTTCTGGCATCGACCGCCGTTCTGAGCTTCTCAATTACCTCTTCACCGGTGTCTTGATCATTCACAGATGATACAACTACCGAGTGAAGAGGCTCTTGGATGTGCTGCTTCGGACCGGCGGCTATCTCCGCGAAAGTTGGACTTTGGCCTGCGACGTAGCGAGGGGCCTGCTGGAGATGCTCCGACAGAGCCTGGGTATGCTGTTGGCACTCTTGCAATGCATGTTTGTGCTCCCTGAGGCCCACTATAAGGTTCTGCATCAGCTCCGTCGATTCACCCGCTGTCGGTGTGGGCTCCTTTTGGGTTTCCAACTTGCCACCCTCTTCGGTTCCCCTTGTTTTTCCAGTTTCAGCCTCCTTTACCAGCTGGTAAAGTCGTTCCACTGCTTTTGTAATTTCGTCTTTTATCTCCTTTTTTAGGTTTCGGGAACTCAGAAGTTGGATTTTTGCTTTGGAGAGACATGCCTTTGCCTCCGTGGTTCGATTCAAGTACCTCACGGGTTGAGCTTTTTGCGGCGAGTTCTCCTCAGTTCTCTCCAGCTGGTTCGGTCCTTCCAATTTGCTCTGACTGGAGAACGTTGGTTTCGACTTAGCTTTAGGGGGGGTAGACAGCGGGGCCGTCTTCGGAGGTGTTGCTGTTTTGAGGGGCTGTCCAGAACTCGGTCTATCAGCCTCCCACTCTCCGATACTACGCCTCACCGACGGGCCAGCTTGTGCAGGTCGTGACCTCCCCGTATCAGAGCTCTCCTCCGAGACCTTTGTCTTATTAACCGGTGTCCTAATTCCAAACATTTTAGAGCGATCGAAGGTTCGGGACTGTGGAACGACTAAATTGCCAGTGGACACGAGTGTCTGTACCGAATCCCTGTAAAGGGGGGATCGGCCAGTAGTAAAATAAAAGTGTAAATAATACGAGTCCTATAGCTAGGACTTTCGTCAGTCAGGTATTGTTAAGACAATAATTAATATGCGTTCAAGGTGACGATACTAGGCCTTGATACCGCCGAATTATTGTATTCCTATTGCCGAAAGGTGTGTAAGAGGCTTGAAGAGCTAAAAACTGAAAATTATAATGTTGCTAAAACTGAAATGATTACCTGGCCAGTGAGGACAGGGTGGGTGGGAGGGCAATTTTTTGCCTTTTTATATTAGCTAGGCGCACGTGCGAGGTGTCGAAAGACGCGTCTCCGCGCGGGCTAGCGACCTATGCAGCTTTTGGAATTATTTCAGAGCAAAAATTTTGAGTTTCAGTCAAAAAACGTGATTTTCGACTGAAAATTTCGTGAAAACCGGGAATTACAACTACCGAACGGGACTCGAGCACGCGGAACGCGCACCAGAATACAGGTAAGGCAGGTAAGTATATATTAAAATTAAATCTGAGTTGAATTTGGTGAGAAAATATTGAGATAAAAATTAAATTAGGTTTTCTTAAGGAAAATATTGAAATTTTTTCTAAGTCCCAGACGAAAAAAAAATTTTTTCGCGTAAATGTCAATTTAGAACAGTCAGATAGTAGGATGGAACCTATTTGAGATCGATTCAGCTGAAAACAGCTTCCGAATGCGTCACCTGGATGCAAAGTTATAACGATTTGATGAAATTGCTGTGTTCCTAAGGTGGATTTCGTCTGTTGGTGAATTTATTTGATTTAAAAAATGAAGCCTTTTTATATTAGCTAGGCGCACGTGCGAGGTGTCGAAAGACGCGTCTCCGCGCGGGCTAGCGACCTATGCAGCTTTTGGAATTATTTCAGAGCAAAAATTTTGAGTTTCAGTCAAAAAACGTGATTTTCGACTGAAAATTTCGTGAAAACCGGGAATTACAACTACCGAACGGGACTCGAGCACGCGGAACGCGCACCAGAATACAGGTAAGGCAGGTAAGTATATATTAAAATTAAATCTGAGTTGAATTTGGTGAGAAAATATTGAGATAAAAATTAAATTAGGTTTTCTTAAGGAAAATATTGAAATTTTTTCTAAGTCCCAGACGAAAAAAAATTTTTTCGCGTAAATGTCAATTTAGAACAGTCAGATAGTAGGATGGAACCTATTTGAGATCGATTCAGCTGAAAACAGCTTCCGAATGCGTCACCTGGATGCAAAGTTATAACCGGTTAGGTTAGGTTAGGTTAGGTTAGGTTAGGTTAGGTTAGGTTAGGTTAGGTTAGGTTAGGTTAGGTTAGGTTAGGTTAGGTTAGGTTAGGTTAGGTTAGGTTAGGTTAGGTTAGGTTAGGTTAGGTTAGGT